>CM039676.1:416955726-418244269 GCA_022496015.1 Hordeum marinum
TGTGATAGGTTCTAACGTTCGCATACAACGGGTGTAAGCCAGATTTACACACGTGAAACACTTAGGTTGACTTGACGAGCCTAGCATGTACAGACATGGCCTCGGAACACGGAAGACCGAAAGGTCGAACATGAGTCGTATAGAAGATACGATCAACATGGAGATGTTCACCATGGAGTACTAGTCCGTCTCACGTGATGATCGGACACGGGCTAGTTGACGTGGATCATGTGTCACTTGGATGACTAGAGAGATGTCTATCTAAGTGGGAGTTCATTAAATAATCTGATTATGTGAACTTAATTATCATGAACTTAGTCTAAAATTGTCGTTACAATCTATATTGTAGATCCAATGGCCAAAGCTAATGTCGCCCTCAACTTCAACGCGTTCCTAGAGAAAACCAAGCTGACAGATGATGGAAGGAACTATGCGAACTAGGTCCATGGTTTGAGGATCATCCTCATAGCTTTCAAAAGATTGTATGTTCTTGATGCACCGCTAGGTGACACACCCATTTTCCCAGCAGATCAAGATGGTATGAACGCTTGGTAGTCATGCTGCGATGATTACTCCCTTATTTAGTGCGGCATGCTTTACAATTTAGAACCGGGGCTACAAAAGCGTTTTGAGCAAAACGGAGCATATGAGATGTTCCAAGAGCTGAAACTGGTTTTCCAAGCTCATGCCCGGGTCGAGAGATATGATGTCTCCGACACGTTCTTCAGTTGTAAGATGGAGGAAAACAGTTCTGTCAGTGAGCACATACTCAAAATGTCTGGGTTGCACAACCGCTTGACTCAGGTGGTAGTTAATCTCCCCGATGACTCGGTCATTGACAGAATCCTCCAGTCGCTTCCACCTAGCTACAAGAGCTTTGTGATGAACTACAACATGCAGGGTATGGAAAAGTCCATTCCTGAGTTGTACTGGATGCTGAAATCAGCGGAGGTCGAGATCAAAAAGGAGCATCAGGTGTTGATGGTAAATAAGACCACTAGTTCCAAGAAAGGCAAGGGTAAGAAGAACTTCAAGAAGGAAGGCAAAGTTGTTGCCGTGCCCGGTAAGCAAGTTGCCGGGAAGAAGAACAAGCGTGGACGCAAGCCTGAGACTGAGTGCTTTTATTGCAAGGGTACTGGTCACTGGAAGCGGAACTGTCCCAAGTACTTAGCGGATAAGAAGGCCAGCAATGTTAAAGGTATATGTGATATACTTGTTATTGATGTGTACCTAACCAGCGCTCGTAGTAGCTCCTGGGTATTTGATACCGATGCAGTTGCTCACATTTGTAACTCCAAGCAGGAGCTGCGGAATAAGCGGAGGCTGGCAAAGGACAAGGTGACGATGCGCGTCGAGAATGGTTCCAAGGTCGATGTGATCACCGTCGGCACGCTACCTCTACATCTACCTTCGGGATTAGTTTTAAACCTCAATAATTGTTATTTAGTACCAGCTTTGAGCATGAACATTGTATCTGGATCTCGCTTGATGCGAGATGGCTACTCATTTAAATCTGAGAATAATGGTTGTTCTATTTATATGAGAGAAATGTTTTATGGTCATGCCCCGCTGGTCAATGGTTTATTTATGATGAATCTCGAACGTGATGTTACACATGTCCATAGTGTGAGTACCAAAAAGTGTAAGGTTGATAACGATAGTCCCACTTACATATGGCACTGCCGCCTTGGTCATATTGGTGTCAAACGCATGAAGAAGCTCCATGCTGATGGACTTTTGGAGTCTCTTGATTTCGAATCATTTGACACGTGCGAACCATGCCTCATGGGCAAGATGACCAAGACTCCGTTCTCCGGAACAATGGAGCGAGCAACTTGTTGGGGAATGTTGCATGGGAAACAAAAAATTTCCTACGCACATGCAAGATCTATCCATGGTGATGAGCATCTACGAGAGGGAGAGTGGATCTACATACCCTTGTAAATCGCTAAGCGGGAAGCGTTAAGAAACACGGTTGGTGTAGTCGAACATCTTCGCGATCCAAATCGCCGAGCGTCCCGCGATCACATCACGATCCGTCCCGCGATCCAATCACGATCCGTCCCGCGAACTCATCAGGATCCATCCCGGGATCTCATCACGATCCGTCCCGCGATCTCATCATGATCCGTCTCGCGATCTTGTTCACGGTCCTTCCGATCTAGCGCCGAACAGACGGCACCTCCGCGTTCAACACACGTGCAGCTTGATGACGATCTCCACCGTCTTGATCCAGTAAGAGGAAATGGAGAGGGATAAGAGTTCACCGGCAGCGTGACAGCGCTCCGGTGATGGTGGTGGAGCAATTCTGGCAGGGCTTCGCCTAAGCACTGTGGAAATCCGATCTAGAGGAGCACCGGTGGAACGGGTAGCACGTGGCCGTAAAATCTATGCAAAACCCTTCTATTCCACCAGTATATATAGGAGGAGAGGAGGAGGAGGGCTCGCGCAGGGCTGAGCCCCTCTTGGAGTCGGCCGAAGCCAAGGGGGAGGAGTCCTACTCCTCCTCCACTCCTAGTAGGAGTAGAACTCTCCCTTTTTGCCTTTTTCCCACTCTTTATCCTTTGGGACTCTTCCCCCAGCCGCATGGGCCTATTGTGGCTATTCCACCAGCCCACTAAGGGCTGGTTAATACTCTCCCACAGCCCATGAAGCCTCTTGGGTCTAAATACCCCTCCCGGAGGTCTCCCGGTACACTACCGGCACTCCTGGTACACTACCGACGAGCCCGAAACTTTTCCGGCGACCAAACTGGGACTTCCTATATATGAATCTTTACCTCCGGACCATTCCGGAGCTCCTCATGATGTCCGGGATCTCATCCGGGACACCGAACAAACTTCGGTCACCACCATACATAACTCTATACTACCGAAACGTCACACAACCTTAAGTGTGCAGACCCTGCGGGTTCGAGAACTATGTAGACATGACCGAGACACCTCTACGGTCAATAACCAATGGCGGGACCTGGATGTCCACATTGGTTCCTACATATTCTACGAAGATCTTTATCGGTCGAACCTCTATGTCAAGGATTCAGTTAATCCCGTATGATGTTCCCTTTGTTCTTCGGTATGTTACTTGCCCAAGATTCGATCGTCGGTATCTCCATACCTAGTTCAACCTCGTTACCGGCAAGTCTCTTTACTCGTTCCGTAATACAAGATCCCGTGACTAACACTTAGTCACATTGCTTGCAAGGCTTATTGTGATGTTGCATTACCGAGTGGGCCCTGAGATACCTCTCCGTCACACGGAGTAACAAATCCCAGTCTTGATCCATGCCAACTCAACAGACACCCTCGGAAATACCTGTAGAGCACCTTTATAGTCACCCAGTTACGTTGCGACGTTTGATACACACATGGCACTCCTCCGATGTCCGTGAGTTGCATGATCTCATGGTCATAGGAACATATACTTGACATGCAGAAAACAGTAGCAATAAACTGACACGATCATATGCTACGTTTGTAGTTTCGGTCTTGTCCATCACATCATTCTCCTAATGATGTGATCCCGTTATCAAATGACATCTCATGTCCATGGCTAGGAAACCTTAACCATCTTTGATCAACGAGCTAGTCCATTAGAGGCATACTAGGGACATGGTTTTGTCTATGTATCCACACATGCATCTAAGTCTCCGATCAATACAATTTATAGCATGGATAATAAACGATTATCATGAACAAGGAAATATGATAATAACTAATTTATTATTGCCTCTAGGGCATATTTCCAATAGTCTCCCACTTGCACTAGAGTCAATAATCTAGTTCACATCACCATGTGATTCGCATTGTTATGAATCTAACACCCAATGAGTTCTGGGGCTCGATCACGCTTTGCATGTGAGAGAGGTCTTATAGTCAATGGGTCTGCGACATTCAGATCCGTGTGTACTTTGCAAATTACTATGTCAAACCGTAAACACTGCTACCACACTCCACTTGGTACTATTCCAAATGGCTGCTCCACTATACGTATCCAGATTGCTACTACGAGTCATCCGGATTGGTGTTAAAGCTTGCATCGACGTAACTCTTTACGACGAACTCTTTATCACCTCCATAATCGAGAAACATCTCCTTAGTCTTTGAGTTACTAAGGATAATCTTGACCGTTGTCCAGTGCTCCATTCCAGGATCACTTTGAAATCTTCTGGCCATACTTATGGCAAGGCTGACATCGGGTCTTGTGCACAACATTGCATACATGATAGAGCCTATGGCTGAAGCATAGGGGATGACACTCATCTTTTCTCTATCTTCTGCAGTCACTCAGCATTGAGTCTTACTCAACTTTATACCTTATAAATCAGGCGAGAACTCTTTCTCTGACTGATCCATTTTGAACTCTTTCAAAATCTTGTCAAGGTATGTACTCATTGAAAGTCTTACCAAACATCTTGATCTATCTTTATAGATTTTGATGCTCAACAATTAGGTAGCTTTATCCAGGTCTTCCTTTGAAAGACACTTCTCAAACAACCTTTTATGCTTTCCAGAAATTCTACATCATTTCCGATCAAGAATATGTCAACCACATATGCTTACCAGAAACTCTATAGTGCTCCCACTCACTTTATTGTAAATACAAGTTTCTCATAAACTTTGTATAGACTCAAAAACTTTGATCACCTCATCAAAGTGTATATTCCAACTCCGAGATGCTTGCTTCATTTGATAGAAGAATCACTGAAGCTCGCACACCTTTTAGCATCCTTAGGACTGACAAAACATTCTCGTTGTATCTCATACAACCTTTCCTTAAGGAAGGAAACGATATTTTGGCATCCATCTGCCAGATTTAATAATTGAAAAATGCAGCAACTACTAACATAATTCCAACAGACTTTAGCATCGCTACGAGTGAGAAAGTCTCACCGCAGTCAACTCTTTGAACTTGTCATAAACTACTTTGCAACAAGTCGAGCTATACAAATGGTAACATTTACCATCAGCGTCTGTCTTCATTTTAAAGATCCATTTGTACTTTAACGACCAGCCGTCCAATGAGAAAGTCCACCAAAGTCTATACTTGGTTTTCATACATGGATCCTTTCTCGGATTTCATGGCCTCTAAGCATTTGTCGATTTTCGGGCCCATCATCGCTTCTCCATAGTTCGTAGGTTCATCGTTGTCCAACAACATGACCTCCAAGACAGGGTTGTCGTACCGCTCAGGAGCAGTATACATCCTTGTCGCCCTACAAGGTTTGATAGTAACTTGATCCGAAGCTTCATGATCATCATCATTAACTTCCTCTTCAACTATCACAGGCTTCATAGAAACAACTTCCTGCGTTGCGCTACTCTCTGGTTGAAGTAAAGGTTCAATAACCTCATCAAGCCCTAATTTCCTCGTAGGTTGATAGTAACTTGATCCGAAGCTTTCATGATCATCATCATTAACTTCCTCTTCAACTGACGTAGGCTTCACAGAAACATCTTTCTGTGCTGCGCTACTTTTTGGTTGAAGTAGAGGTTCAATAACCTCATCAAGCTCTATCCTCCTCCCACTCAATTCTTTCAAGAGAAACCTTTTCTCGAGAAAGGACCCTGTTTCAGCGATAAAAATTTTATGCTTGGATCTGAGATAGAAGGTTCACCCAACTGTTCTTAGGGTATTCTATGAAGATGCATTTGTCCGCTTTGGGTTCGAGCTCACTAGGCGAAAACATTTTCCACAGAAGCGTCGCAGCCCCAAACATTAAGAAATGACAACTTAGGTTTCTATCAAACCATAGTTCACACGGTGTCATCTCAACGGATTTAGATGGTGCCCTATTTAAAGTGAATGTAGTTGTCTCCAATGCATAACCCCAAAATTACAGTAACAAAACGATAAGAGATATCATAGCATGCACCATATCCAATAGAGCACGACTATGACGTTCGGACACACCATCACACTATGGTGTTCCAGGTGGCGTGAGTTGTGAAACAACTTTCACATTGTCTAAAGTTGTATGCCAAACTCGTAACTTAGATATTCACCTCCACGATCATATCGCAAACATATTTATATTCTTGTCACGATGATCTTAAACTTCACTCTGAATTTGCTTGAACCTTTCAAACGATTTAGACTTGTGTTTCATTAAGTAAATATACACTATATCTACTCAAATCATCAGTGAAGGTAAGAAAATAACGATATCCACCGCACGCTACAAGACTCATTGGATTGCATACATCAACATGTATCATTTCCAATAAATCACTTGCCCGCTTCATCAAAACAGAAAACGGGGTCCTTAGTCATCTTGACCAAGAGGCATTGTTCGCATGTCTCAACCGATTCGAAATCGAATGAGTCCAAAGATCCATCAGCATGGAGTTTCTTCATGCGTTTTATACCAATATGACATTTAGTGGCAGTGCCACGAGTATGTGGTACTATTATTATTAACTTTGTATCTTTTTGGCATCAATGTTATGAACATGTGTATTACTACAATCAAGTTTCAACAAACCATTCTTACTGGGTGCATGACCATTGAAGGTATTATTCATGTAAATAGAATAACCATTATTCTCTAACTTAAATGAATAACCGTGTTGCAATGAACATGATCTAATCACGTTCATGCTCAACGCAAAAAACAACAAATAACATTTATTTTAGGTTCGTCACTAATCTCGAAGGTAGAGAGAGCGTGCGATGTTGATCACATCAACCTTGGAAACATTTCCAACACACATCGTTATCTCACACTTAGCTAGTTCTCCTATTTATTTTGTAGCTTTTATTTCAAGTTACTAACATTTAGCAACCGAACCGGTATCCAATACCCAAGTGCTACTAGGAGTACTAGCAAGGTACACATCAATAACACGTATATCAAATATACTTTTGTTGACGTTTGCCAGCCTTCTTATCTACCAAGTATCTAGGGTTGTTCCGCTTCAGCGACCGCTCTCCTCATAATCGAAGCACTTAGTCTCGGGTTTGAGTTCAACTTTGGGTTGCTTTACTGGAGCAGCAACTGACTTGCTATCCATGAAGTTTCCCTCCTTGCTCTTGCCCTTCTTGAAACTAGTGGTTTTAACTAACCATCAACACTTTGACGCTCCTTCTCGATTTCTACCTACGCGGTGTCAAACATCACGAATAGCTCAGGGATCATTATTTCTATCCCTGGCGTTTTATAGTTCATCACCAAGTTCTAGTAGCTTTAGTGACAGTGACTTGGAGAACTGTATCAATCACTATCTTATCTGGAAGAGCAACTCCCACTCGATTCAAGCGATTGTAGCACCCAGACAATCTGAGCACATGCTCAACGATTGAGCTATTCTCTTTCATCTTACAGGCAAAGAATCTTGTTGGAGATCTCATATCTCGCAACACGGGCACGAGCCTGAGATCCTAATTTCAGCTCTTAGAACATCTCATACGTTCCATGACGTTCAAAATGTTTCGGAGCCTCAATTCTAAGCTGTAATGCATGACGCACTAAACTATCAAGTAGTTATCAAACGTGCTTGTCAGATGTTCACAACATCTACAAACAACGCTTGAGGGGTTTGGTGCACCGAGCGGTGCATTAAGGACATAAGCCTTCTGTGCAGCAATGAGGACAATCCTCAGATCACGGAGCCAGTCTGCAATATTGCTACCATCATCTTTCAACTCTATTTCTCTAGGAACATATAAAATTCAAGGGAGCTACAATGTGAGCTAGTAATCTACAACATAATTTTGCAAAGACACTACTGACTATGTTCATGATAATGAGTTCAATTAATCATATTACTTAAGAACTCCCACTCAAATTGACATCCCTCCGGTCATCTCAGTGATACATGATCCAAATTCACCAACTCAAGTCCGATCATCACGTGAGTTGACGTGGTTACAATGGTGAACATCATCATGTTGATCATATCTACTATATGACTCATGTTCGACCTTTCGGTCTCTTGTGTCCCGAGGCCATGTCTGTACATGCTAGGCTCGTCAAGTTTAACCCGAGTGTTCTGCATGTGCAACACTGGCTTGCACCCGTTGTATGTGAACGTAGAGTCTATCACACCCGATCATCACGTGGTGTCTCAACACGACGAACTTTCGCAACGGTGCACACTCGGGGAGAACACAATTTTATCTTGAAATTTAAGTGAGGGATCACCTTATAATGCTACCACCGTACTAAGCATAACAAGGTGCATAAAAGGATTAACATCACATGCAATTCATAAGTGACATGATATGGCCATGAACTCGTGCTTTAGATCTCCATCTTGAAAGCACCGGCATGATCTTCATCGTCACCGGCACGACACCATGATCTCCATCATCTTGATCTCCATCAACGTGTCGCCATCGAGGTTGTCACGCCCTGCATGCTTCTACTACTATTGCTACCGTTTAGCGATAAAGTAAAGCATTACATAGCGCTTAATGATTGACACACAGGTCATACAATAATTAAAGACAACCCTATGGCTCCTGCCGGTTGCCATACTCATCGACATGCAAGTCGTGAAATTCTATACATCACATGATCATCTCATACATCACATATATCACATCATGTAATTGGCCATATCACATCACAACATACCGTGCAAAAACAAGTTAGACATCCTCTAATTGTTGTTGCATGTTTTACGTGGCTGCTACAGGTTTCTAGCAAGAACGATTCTCACCTACGCATAAACCACAACGGTGATACATAATTTGCTTTTCAACCTTCTCAAGGACCGCCTTTGTCGAATCCGATCCAACTAAAGTGAGAGAAACTGCCACCCGCAAGCCATCTAGGCAACAAGTTGCGTTGAGGGAACCGGTCTCTCGTAAGCGTACGAGTAATGTTGGTCTGAGCCGCTTCATCTCACAATACCGCTGAACCAAAATCCGACCAAGGAAGGAAGCAATCTAAGCATCAGCGCCCACAAACCTTTTGTGTTCTACTCGAGATCTCATCGAACCATCAACCTAGCTCATGATGCCACTGTTGGGGAACATTGCATGGGAAACAAAAAATTTCCTACGCACACGCAAGATCTATCCATGGTGATGAGCATCTATGAGAGGGAGAGTGGATCTACATACCCTTGTAGATTGCTAAGCGGGAAGCGTTAAGAAACGCGGTTGGTGTAGTTGAATATCTTCGCGATCCAAATCGCCGAGCGTCCCGTGATCACATCACGATCCGTCCCGCGATCCAATCACGATCCGTCCCGCGAACTCATCACCATCCGTCCCGCGATCTCATCACGATCCGTCCCGTGAACTCATCACGAACCGTCTCGCGATCTTGTTCACGGTCCTTCCGATCTAGCGCCGAACAGACGACACCTCCGCGTTCAACACACGTGCAGCTTGATGATGATCTCCACCATCTTGATCCAGCAAGAGGAAGTGGAGAGGGAGAAGAGTTCACCGGCAGCATGACGGCGCTCCGGTGATGGTGGTGGAGCAATTCCAGCAGGGCTTTGCCTAAGCACTGCGGAAATCCGATCTAGAGGAGCACCGGTGGAACGGGTAGCACGTGGCCATAAAATCTATGCAAAACCCTTCTATTCCACCAGTATATATAGGAGGAGAGGAGGAGGAGGGCTGGCGCAGGTCTGAGCCCCTCTTGGAGTCGACCGAAGCCAAGGGGGAGGAGTCCTACTCCTCCTCCACTCCTAGTAGGAGTAGGACTCTCCCTTTTTGCCTTTTTTCCACTCTTTTTTCCTTTGGGACTCTTCCCCCAGCCGCATGGGCATGTTGTGGCTATTCCACCAGCCCACTAAGGGCTGGTTAATACTCTCCCACAGCCCATGAAGCCTCTTGGGTCGAAATACCCCTCCCGGAGGTCTCTCGGTACACTACCGGCACTCCCGGTATACTACCGATGAGCCCGAAACTTTTCCGGCGACCAAACTGGGACTTCCTATATATGAATCTTTACCTCCGGACCATTTCGGAGCTCCTCGTGATGTCCGGGATCTCATCTGGGACACTGAACAAACTTTGGTCACCACCATACATAACTCTATACTACCGAAACGTCACCAAACCTTAAGTGTGCGGACCCTGCGGGTTCGAGAACTATGTAGACATGACCGAGACACCTCTACGGTCAATAACCAATGGCGGGACCTGGATGTACACATTGGTTGCTACATATTCTACGAAGATCTTTATCGGTCAAACCTCTGTGTCAAGGATTCAGTTAATCCCGTATGATGTTCCCTTTGTTCTTTAGTATGTTACTTGCCCGAGATTCGATCGTCGGTATCTCCATACCTAGTTCAACCTCGTTACTGGCAAGTCTCTTTACTCGTTCCGTAATACAAGATCCCGTGACTAACACTTAGTCACATTGCTTGCAAGGCTTATTGTGATGTTGCATTACCGAGTGGGCCCTAAGATACCTCTCCGTCACACGGAGTAACAAATCCCAGTCTTGATCCATGCCAACTCAACAGACACCCTCGGAGATACCTGTAGAGCACCTTTATAGTCACCCAGTTACATTGCGACGTTTGATACACACAAGGCACTCCTCCGATGTCCGTGAGTTGCATGATCTCATGGTCATAGGAACATATACTTGACATGTAGAAAACAGTAGCAATAAACTGACATGATCATATGCTACGTTTGTAGTTTCGGTCTTGTCCATCACATCATTCTCCTAATGATGTGATCCCGTTATCAAATGACATCTCATGTCCATGGCTAGGAAACCTTAACCATCTTTGATCAACGAGCTAGTCCATTAGAGGCATACTAGGGACATGGTTTTGTCTATGTATCCACACATGCATCTAAGTCTCCGATCAATACAATTTATAGCATGGATAATAAACGATTATCATGAACAAGGAAATATGATAATAACTAATTTATTATTGCCTCTAGGGCATATTTCCAACACAACTGACTTGTTGGAGATAATACATAGCAATGTATGCGGTCCAATGAGCGTCGAGGCTCGCGGTGGCTACCGTTATGTTCTCACCCTCACTGATGACTTGAGCAGATATGAGTATGTCTACTTAATGAAACATAAGTCTGAAACCTTTGAAAGGTTCAAGGATTTTCATAGTGAGGTAGAGAATCAACGTGACAGGAAAATAAAGTGCCTACGATCTGATCGTGGCGGAGAATATTTAAGTCACGAGTTTGGCCCGCACCTAAGGAAATGTGGAATTGTTTCACAACTCACGCCGCCTGGCACACCTCAATGAAATGGTGTGTCTGAACATCGTAATCGCACTGTATTGGATATGGTGCGATCTATGATGTCTCTTACCGACTTACCGCTATCATTTTGGGGATATGCATTAGAGACTGCCGCATTCACTTTGAATAGGGCACCGTCAAAATCCATTGAGACGACACCGTATGAATTATGGTTTGGAAAGAAACCTAAGCTGTCGTTTCTAAAAGTTTGGGGATGCGATGCTTACGTGAAGAAACTTCAACCTAAGTAGCTCGAACCCAAAGCGGAAAAGTGCATCTTCATAGGATATCCCAAAGAGACTATTGGGTATACCTTCTACCTCACATCCGAAGGCAAAGTCTTTATTGCCAAGAATGGATCCTTTCTCGAGAAAGAGTTTCTCTCGAAATAAGTAAGTGGGAGAAAAATAGAACTTGATGAGGTAATTGTACCTCCACTCGAACCGGAGAGTAGCGCAACACAGGAAGTTGTTTCTGTAGAGCCTACACCGGCTGGAGAGGAAGTTAATGATGATGATCATGAAATTTCAGATCAAGTTACTATTGAACGTCGAAGGTGCACCAGGACACGTTCCACACCAGAGTGGTACGGCAACCCTGTCCTGGAGATCATGTTGTTGGACAATGGTGAACCTTCGAACTATGAAGAAGCGATGGCGGGACCGGGTTCCAACAAATGGCTTGAGGCCATGAAATCAGAGATAGGATCCATGTATGAGAACAAAGTATGGACTTTGGTGGACTTGCCTGATGATAAGCGAGCCATTGAAAATAAATGGATCTTTAAGAAGAAGACTCACACGGATGGTAATGTGACCGTCTATAAGGCTCGGCTTGTCGCTAAGGGTTATCGACAAGTTCAAGGAGTTGACTATGATGAGACTTTCTCACCCGTAGCGATGGTGAAGTCTGTCTGAATCATGTTAGCAACTGCCAAATTTTATGATTATGAGATCTGGCAAATGGGCATCAAAACGGCATTCCTTAATGGCATCCTCAAGGAAGAAATGTATATGATGCATCTGGAAGGTTTTGTCGATCCTAAAGATGATAATAAAGTATGCAAGCTCCAGCGCTCCATCTATGGGCTGGTGCAAGCATCTCGGAGTTGGAACATTCGCTTTAATGAGGTGATTAAAGCGTTTGGGTTTGTACATGTTTATGGAGAACCCTGTATTTACAAGAAAGTGAGTGGGAGCTCTGTAGCATTTCTCATATTATATGTGGATGACATATTGATAATGAGAAATGATATAGAACTTTTGGAAAGTGTAAAGGCCTACTTGAATTTTTTTTAATGAAGGACCTTGGAGAAGCTGCTTACATATTAGGCATCAAGATCTATAGAGATAGATCGAGACGCCTTATAGGTCTTTCACAAAGCACATACCTTGACAAGATATTGAAGAAGTTCAATATAGATCAGTCCAAGAAGGGGTTCTTGCCTGTGTTACAAGGTGTGAGATTGAGTACGACTATGCCCGACCACAACAAAGGATAGAGAAGAGATGAGTGTCATCCCCTATGCTTCAGCCATAGGCTCTATTATGTATGCCATGCTGTGTACCAGACCTGATGTGAACCTTGCCATAAGTTTGGTGGTGAGGTACCAAAGTGATCCCAGAGCGGAACACTGGACAGCAGTCAAGAATATCCTGAAGTACCTGAAAAGGACCAAGGAGATGTTTCTCGTATATGGAGGTGCCGAAGAGCTCGTCGTAAAGGGTTACGTCGATGCTAGCTTCGACACAGATCCGGACAACTCCAAGTTACAACTCCATCCATGATTACATTCAGGAGGGAGATATAGATATTTGTAAAGTGCATACGGATCTGAATGTTGCAGATCTGTTGACTAAACCTCTCTCACGAGCAAAACATGATCAACACCAAAATGCTATGGGTGTTCGATTCATCACAATGTAACTAGATTATTGACTCTAGTGCAAGTGGGAGACTATTGTAAATATGCCCTAGAGGCAATAATAAAATGGTTATTGTTGTATTTCCTTGTTCATGATAACTGTCTATTGTTCATGCTATAATTGTATTAACCAGAAACCAGAATGCATGTGTGAATACATAGACCACAAGGTGTCCCTAGTGAGCCTCTAGTTGACTAGCTCGTTGATCAATAGATGGTCACGGTTTCATGACCATGGACATTGGATGTCGTTGATAACAGGGTCACATCATTAGGAGAATGATGTGATGGACAAGACCCAATCCTAAGCATAGCACAAGATCGTGTAGTTCGTCTGCTAAAGCTTTTTCAATGTCAAGTATTGTTTCCTTAGACCATGAGATTGTGCAACTCCCGGATACCGTAGGAATGCTTTGGGTGTGCCAAACGTCACAACGTAACTAGGTGGCTATAAAGGTGCACTACGGGTATCGTCGAAAGTATGTGTTGGGTTGGCATGAATCGAGACTGGGATTTGTCACTCCGTATGACGGAGAGGTATCTCTGGGCCCACTCGGTAAGACATCATCATAATGAGATCAATGTGACTAAGGAGTTAGCCACAGGATGATGTGTTACGGAATGAGTAAGGAGACTTGCCGGTAACGAGATTGAACAAGGTATAGAGATACCGACGATCAAATCTCGGGCAAGTATCATATCGATAGACAAAGGGAATTGTATACGGGATTGATTGAATCCCCGACATCGTGGTGCATCCAATGAGATCATCGTGGAGCATGTGGGAACCAAAATAGGTATCCAGATCCCGCTGTTGGTTATTGACCGGAGAGGTGTCTCGGTCATGCCTACGTGTCTCCCAAACCCGTAGGGTCTACACACTTAAGGTTCGATGACGCTAGGGTTATAGGGAAATGGTATGCGTGATTACCGAAGGTTTTTCGGAGTCCCGGATGAGATCCCGGACGTTACGAGGAGCTCCGGAATGGTCCAGAGGTAAAGATTGATATATAGGAAGTCCTGTTTTGGTCACCGAAAAGTTTTCGGGCTCATTGGTAGTGTACCGGGAGTGCCGTGAGGGTGTCGGAGGACCCTGAGGAGGGGTGTGACGACCAAAGGACTTCGTGGGCTGTTAGAGGAGGTGTACCAGCCCTTATTGGGCTGGCCAAGTCCTTCCAGAAAGGCCCATGCGGCTAGGGATAAAGAGGTAAGGCTAAAGGATATTCAAAAGGAAGAGATCCACCTCCCTTGTGGGAGGTGGACTCCTCCCTAGCTTCGGCCGAACCTCTCCTCCTTGGAGGAGGGGCCAAGGCAGCCCTCCCTCTCCCTCCTCCCATATATACTTCAGGTTTTGTCTATTTTGAGACAAGATTTGATCTCTCTCCCACGACGCAGCCCTACCTCTCTTCTTCCTCCTCCGCAGTTCTTAGGCGAAGCCCTGCCGAAATACCTTACTGCTCCACCACCACCACGCTGTCGTGCTACTGTTGGAGCTCTTCCCCAACCTCTGCCTCCTTCTTGCTGGATCAAGGCGCGAGAGACGTCACCGGGATGTACGTGTGTTGAACGCGGAGGCGCCATTGTTCGGCGCTTAGATCGGAATCTACCGTGATCTGAATCGCTGCGTGTACGACTCCACCAACCGCGTTCTTGTAACGCTTCCGCTTAGCGATCTTCAAAGGTATGGATATGCAATCTCTCCCCACTCGTTGCTGGTTTCTCCATAGATAGATCTTGGTGATCGTAGGATTTTTTTTGATTTACTACTACATCTCCCAACAAGTCCTACTCTTAGCAGGACTCCACATGTAAACCTACCCTTTCCACTTATATAAGGAGGGGTAAGGCGCCCCAAGAGGGACAAGTTAAGACATACACAAGTCATTAGAGATAGATAGATTAGAGGCTCTCGAGATTAGAGGTAGCAAGACAACACCCTTGTAACCAAGAGATCTTCCTCATCATCAATACAAGACAAGCGTGACGCATGCTTTTACCTCCATCGGAGGGGTCGAACCTGGGTAAACTTGCGTCTCTCGATTCCGACCAACCCCTCTCAAGCCGCCACATAGTTGCGATGGCCTCACACCTAAGTCCGTTAACCCAGACATCTTGCTGTGACAAATCCATGATAGTTGGTGCCCACCATGGGGCCACGCACGGTGGCGTTGTGTTCTTGGAGGGATTTCTTCAAGGATCGAGAAAGCTAGCGTTGTGCCGGAGGAAGAAACGACGCAGAAGGATCGCATCATCAATGAGCAGTTAGAGTTAGGGTTGCGTATATGCGCGACCACATCGTGTGATTCGCCGAGTCTGAATTTATTCCGTCGCAAGCTCCTATCGCTGCAACCAATGACGGATGAGGCCAAGAAGTTTCAACGCAGCCACAATTTCCTATCTACCTATGGGGATCAAGTATCGAAGCTTGAAGAAAATCTCGCTTCACCGCGAGGCCACAACTCGCCGAGATCGATTGGTTCTTTTTCTGCCGCCGATTCAACTCATAAACAGTTGTGGAGATTGACTCCAATCCAAGCAGACCACCGAGGCGGACACATACTCTTTCTGCATGAATGTTGTCCAACCACAAGTCACTTACACGGAGACATGGGGCTTGGCGCCGAGAGGCCAGAGGAACCGGGCACGGGCTGAGGACCACCGGCCTGACAAGGAGCTGTCTAATAGGTCCCTATGTGTCTGTCGCCGCACGGAGGAGTTCCTGTCAGCCGGCCGGTTCACATGTTTTCTCTGGCATCGAGTCCCAAGGAATCGCTGCTGCTGCTGGTACTTGCATGAAGATTCAGAGGCAGATGGACCATGGATGCAACCCGCAAGAGCCTGCATGTCGGCTCGCTGTGCCTTGCCTCCTACCTCGCTGCGTGCTGCTCTACTGGCTCGGGTCTGTGCCCCCGCAGGCTGGTTCGCCTCTGGTCCCTGTTATGCCACCTCGCCCTCGGCCTGGTCCGCCTCAACAGCCACGGCCTCGCCCCATCGCATTGGATTCAGCGCCGCCAGCTCCACTCCCGCCGTCCTTAGCTTCTGTGCCATGGCCGCCCCGCTAGCTCACCTTCACCGCACCGACTACCGCCACCTCGGGCCTTGCCCGCTATGCCGTACTTCATCCACCACCGCATCACCTCAAGCCGGCCTGGGACTGTGTCGAGCCAGCCTTGGACTGCCCCAAGCCCACCTCATCCGCCATGGCCACGTCTTGCATTGTGCCTTCGAGCTGGCCATGCCTGACCGGTCTGCGCGCCCTTCCCCGGCCAGCTGGCTCCGCCTACCGCGGTAGCTGCACCTTGCCGCTTCACGTTGGCCAGTTGCCGCTCCTCTACTCCCGCGCCTTGAGCCACCGTTTGCCGGCTACGCTCCTCCGCTCCCACGCACGGCTGCCGCGCTCCACCCCGCTCCACCTTGTCGGGTCTGCTCCGCCTCAACCACCTACGCCTAGACGTCCATGCCTCCAATCGACGCGGCTCACCTTGCTGCTACGGCCTGACCTCGACCGGCCTCGACTCGAGCCTTCCGCCTCTGCTTCCATGGCCCAGTCGCAGTGCCGCTCCACGCCAGCCGGGTTGCCTCGCCAGCCTCTGCCTATGACTCGGTCTCCTGCCGGCGTCGCCTCCCGCAACAGTCCATCCTCCCACGCCGTCCGCGTCGCCTCCGTCGCCTCAAGCCGCTTGCCCGGCTCGCCACTCTACGCACTGTGCCGCGCGCTACCTCAGCTATGGCTGGCCTCGCCTCACCGCCCTCTGCTCCGCCCAGTTGTAGTGCCGTACGTGCCGGTCGGGTCACCCACGTGCGCCTCCTTCCACACTCCCCGCTCCGCCTCGTCGGGTCTGCTCTGCTCCATGCTGCTTCTCCTATTGGCTACTACCTCCGTCGGCCTCCGCGCCTCAACGCCGCACTGTGCTAGCTGCTGCACCTTGGTGATCCTCAGCTCCCACTCCACCGATCCACACCGCTCGGCCGCTGCCGCCCTGCCTCGCCCGCGACCGGACCTCAGCTGACCCGGCGGCCGCTCCGCCTCACCTTGCTACGCTCTCCTCGTCGCAAGTCTTCTCTATCGCGTTTGCTGTGCCTCTGTTGTAACTCGCAGCGAGCCGGCCCGCCGCTGGCCGTGCTGCGCCTTCGAACCTGTCCGGTCGCGCTCCGCCTCTGTCGCGTCGCTGTTCCTGCAAGCTCCACTGTTGTCGCTCCCGTCGTGGTTCTCTTTGTTGGGGAACGTCGCATGGGAAACAAAAAAATTCCTACGCACACGCAAACCTATCCATGGCGATGAGCATCTACGAGAGGGAGAGTGGATCTACGTACCCTTGTAGATCGCTAACCGGGAAGCGTTAAGAAACGCGGTTGGTGTAGTCGAACTTCTTCGCGATCCAAATCGCCGAGCGTCCCGCGATCTAATCACGAACCGTCCCGCGAACCAATCACGAACCGTCCCGCGATGTCATCACGATCCGTCCCGCGATCCGATCACGAACGTCCCGTGGCCTTGATCTAGGGTTGTCCCGCGAGGTACACATCAATAACTCGTGTATCAAATATACTTCTGTCGATGTTGCCAGCCTTCTTATCTACCAAGTATCTAGGGTTGTTCCGCTTCAGCGACCTCTCACCTCATAATAGAAGCACTTAGTCTCGGGTTTGAGTTCAACTTTGGGTTGCTTCACTGGAGCAGCAATTGACTTGCTATCCATGAAGTTTCCCTCCTTGATCTTGCCCTTTTCAAAACTAGTGGTTTGATTAACCATCAACACTTGACGCTCCTTCTTGATTTCTACCTTCGCTGTGTCAAACATCGCGAACAGCTCAGGGATCAATACTTCTATCCCTGGTGTTTTATAGTTCATCACTAAGTTCTAGTAGCTTTAGTGACAGTGACTTGGAGAACTATATCAATCACTATCTTATCTGGAAGATCAACTCCCACTTGATTCAAGCGATTGTAGTACCCAGACAATCTGAGTACATGCTCAACGATTGAGTTATTCTCCTTCATCTTACAGGCAAAGAATCTTGTTGGAGATCTCATATCTCGCAACACAGGCACAAGCCTGAGATCACAATCTCTGCTCCTAGAACATCTCATATGTTCCGTGACGTTCAAAACGTTTCGGAGCCTCAATTCTAAGCCGTAATGCATGAAGCACTAAACTATCAAGTAGTCATCGAAACGTGTCTGTCACATGTTCACAACATCTACAGACGACGCTAGAGGGGGTGGCACACCGAGCGGTGCATTAAGGACATAAGCCTTCTGTGCAGCAATGAGGACAATCCTCACATCACGGACCCAGTCCACAATATTGCTACCAACATCTTTCAACTCTATTTCTCTAGAAACATATAAAAATTTAAGGGAGCTACAGCGCGAGCTAGTAATCTACAACATAATTTGCAAAGACACTATTGACTATGTTCATGATAATGAGTTCAATTAATCATATTACTTAAGAACTCCCACTCAAATTGACATCCCTCTGATCATTCGAGTGATACATGATCCAAATTCACCAACTCAAGTCTGATCATCACGTGAGTTGAGGTGGCTACAATAGTGAACATCATTATGTTGATCATATCTACTATATGACTCATATTCGACCTTTCGGTCTCTTGTGTTCCGAGGCCATGTCTGTACATGCTAGGCTCGTCAAGTTTAACCTGAGTGTTCTGCACGTCTAAATCTGGGTTGCACCCGCTGTATGTGAATGTAGAGTCTATCACACCTGATCATCACGTGGTGTCGCAACACGACGAACTTCCGCAACGGTGCACACTCGGGGAGAACATAATTTATCTTGAAATTAAGCGAGGGATCACCTTATAATGCTACCGTCGTCCTAAGCAAAACAAGGTGCATAAAAAGGATTTACATCACATGCAAATCATAAGTGACATGATATGGCCATGAACTTGTGTTTAAGATCTCCATCTTCAAAACACCGACATGATCTCCATCGTCACCGGCACAACACCATGATCTCCATCATCTTGATCTCCATCAATGTGCTGCCATTGGGGTTGTGGCGCCAGCCCTGCTTCTACTTCTATTGCTACCGCTTAGCGATAAAATAAAGCATTACATAGCGCTCAATGATTGACACGCAGGTCATACAATAATTAAAGACAACCCTATGGCTCCTGCCGGTTGCCGTACTCATCGACGTGCAAGTCGTGAAATTCTATACATCACATGATCATCTCATACATCACACATATCTCATCATGTAATTGGCCATATCACATAACAACATACCCTGCAAAAACAAGTTAGACGTCCTCTAATTGTTGTTGCATGTTTTACGTGGCGGCTACGGGTATCTATCAAGAACGATTCTCACCTACGCATAAACCACAACGGTGATACACTAGTTTGCTTTTCAACCTTCTCAAGGACCGCCTTTGTCGAATCCGATCCAACTAAAGTAGGAGAAACTGACACCCGCTAGCCATCTGTTGCAACAAGTGCAGTTGAGGGAACCGGTCTCTCGTAAGCGTATGAGTAAGGTTGGTCCTGGCCGCTTCATCCCACAATACCGCTGAACCAAAACACGACCAAGGGATGAAGCAATCTAAGCATCAATGCCCAGAAACCTTTTGTGTTCTACTCGAGATCTCATCGAACCATCAACCTAGCTCATGATGCCACTGTTGGGGAACATCGCATGGGAAACAAAAAAATTCCTACGCACACGCAAACCTATCCATGGTGATGAGCATCTACGAGAGGAAGAGTGGATCTACGTACCCTTGTAGATCGCTAAGCGGGAAGCGTTAAGAAACGCAGTTGGTGTAGTCGAACTTCTTCGCGATCCAAATCGCCGAGCGTCCCGCGATCTAATCACGAACCGTCCAGCGAACCAATCACGAACCGTCCCGCGATGTTGTCACGATCCGTCCCGCGATCTGATCACGAACGTCCCGTGGCCTTGATCACGATCCTTCCGATCTAGTACCGAACGGACGACACCTCCGCGTTCAGCACACGTGGAGCTTGATGACGATCTCCACCGTCTTGATCCAGCAAGAGGAGGCGGAGAGGAGGAAGAGTTCTCCGGCAGCGTGACGGAGCTCCAGCGATGGTGGTGGAGCTATTCCGACAGAGCTTCGCCTAAGCACTGCAGAAAACCGATCTAGAGGAGAAGCTATGCACTAGAGGAACGGGTGGCACGTGGCTGAAAATCTTGTGCCAAAACCCTAAAATCGTCTAGTATATATAGAAGGAGAGGAGGAGGAGGCTTGGCTGCCAAAAAGGCAGCCCTTGGGTCGGCCAAACCAAGGAGGGAGGAGTCCTCCTCCTCCACTCCTAGTAGGATTAGGACTCCTTCCTTATTTGGCCCTTTTTTGCCTTTTTCCACCTTTTTCCTTTTGGTATTTTCTTCCCAGCCTCATGGGCTTTGTGTAGGACTTCCACCAGCCCACTAAGGGCTGGTATTCATTCTCCTACAGCCCATAAAGCCTCTTGGGTCTAAATACCCCTCCCGGTGGTCTCCCGATACACTACCGGCACTCCCGGTACACTACCGATGAGTCCGGAACTTTTCCGGCGACCAAACTGGGACTTCCTTTATATGAATCTTTACCTCCGGACCATTCCGGAGCTCCTCATGACGTCCGGGATCTCATCAGGGACTCCAAGCAACCTTAGGTCACCACCATACATAACTCTACACTACCGAAACGTCACCGAACCTTAAGTGTGCAGACCCTGCGGGTTCGAGAACTATGTAGACATGACCGAGACACCTCTACGGCCAATAACCAATGGAGGGACCTGGACGTCCACATTGGTTCCTACATATTCTACGAAGATCTTCATCGGTCGAACCTCTATGTCAAGGATTCAATCAATCCCGTATAACGTTCCCTTTGCTCTTCGGTATGTTACTTGCCCGAGATTCGATCGTCGGTATCTCCATACCTAGTTCAACCTCGTTACCGGCAAGTCTCTTTACTCGTTCCATAATGCAAGATCCCGTGGCTAACATATTAGTCACATCGCTTGCAAGGCTTGTTGTGATGTTGCATTACCGAGTGGGCCCTGAGATACCTCTCCGTCACACGGAGTAACAAATCCCAGTCTTGATCCATGCCAACTCAATAGACACCTTTGGAGATACCTGTAGTGCACCTTTATAGTCACCCAGTTACGTTGTGACGTTTGATACACACAAAGTATCCCTCCGGTGTCAGTGAGTTGCATGATCTCATGGTCATAGGAACATATACTTGACATGCGGAAAACAGCACCAATAAACTGACACGATCATATGCTACATTTGTAATTTGGGTCTTGTCCATCACATCATTCTCCCAATGATGTGATCCCGTTATCAAATGACATCTCATGTCCATGGCTAGGAAACCTTAACCATCCTTTGATCAACGAGCTAGTCTGTTAGAGGCATACTAGGGACATGGTTTTGTCTATGTATCCACACATGCATTTAAGTCTCCGATCAATACAATTATAGCATGGATAATAAAGATTATCATGAACAAGGAAATATGATAATAACTAATTTATTATTGCCTCTAGGGCATATTTCCAACACTCTTTTCCCTCTTGCCCCCGCTTATGCCGCCCGTTGTGCTGACGTTCGCTAGTACGAGCAAGGGAGAGGAGTAAAACGAGAAGGGGGGAGTTGACCCAGTGGATAAAGGAGGGGGCCGGTTCTAAAAAAATTGCAGTACACCCAGTATTATCCAGCACCTATGTCCATATTCATTCGACGGGAAATCCAGGTGCTATCCGTTCCATCTATTTTATCAGTGCATATTAAAAAAACATGAGAACAATTACTTTTCCTGCAATTTTTGTACGCAGGACAATTGGCATTAAAACGCGAGGAATGAGTGTGCACCGGTATCATTCTGCACTGGTGTTTGTCCGTGTGGCATTACTCAAAGAAACTCGTGCACTGGCTTCCGTCTCTCGCGACCGTGCCGGATTACAATGTCGTGGCTGCCTCTCGCGATCGCGTCGGCTTACAATGTCGTGGCCGTCTCTCGCGACCGCGTCGGCTTACAATGTCGTGGCCGCCTCTTGTGACCACGCCGGTTTACAATGCCGTGGCCGACTCTCGCGACCGCGCTGGCTTATAATGCCACATCCGTCTCTCGCGACCGCACCGGCTTAGAATGCCGTGACGGACTTCTACGTCTATATCAACACACCGGAGCTATTCATACAAAGTACGCAGCGGGCGCGCAGAAGTCGCTGCCCCTGCAATCCAATCTACATTGGCATACTGGTATCGGGCACACCCGTATGAGCCACCCAACACACACGCGCAAGACGCTGCCCGCAGTCTGATCTACATCAACATATCGGTGCGGTGCTCGCATGTACGAGCCGCCCAATGGGCGCGCGCAACACGACGCCCACAGTATGATTCTACATCAGCATATCAGTGCAGTGTTCGTCGATACGAGCTGCCCAAATGGACAGGCGCACAAATCATCACCGGTTGTAGAAGGGAACCGGATCCTGAAGCGACGACGGAAGAATTGAAGATGTTGCAATACAATGCTCAAACATGTGACATTCTCTTCAACTGCCTATGCCCCGAAGAATTCAACAAACTCAGACGCCTTGAGAATGCAAAAGAGATTTGGGATACTTTGGTTGATATGCATGAAGGTACCGAATCCGTGAGAGAATCCAAGTTGGATGTTCTTCAGAGTCAACTTGACAAGTTCAAGATGAAGGATGGTGAAGGAGTCACAGAGATGTACTCTAGGCTAGCTCTCATCACCAATGAGATTGTCTGCTTACGAAGCAAAGAAATGACCGACAAATTCATCATCAAGAAGATACTTCGAGCTTTGGATGATATATATGACACCGTGTGCACATTGATCCAAATGATGCCCAACTACAAAGATCTCAAGCCTATGGAAGTGATTGGAAGGATTGTTGCTCATGAGATGACACTCAAGGACAAGTAAGAGCTTCACAACAAGTCTAGCGGTGCTTACAAAGCCACAAGTGATGCCCCCGCAACTTCAAGCGAGAACCTTATCACAAATGAAGAGATAAGCCTCATGGTCAAGAAATTCAACAAGTTCTATGAGAATAGAGGCAAAGATCGAAACTCCAACTCAAGATATGAATAGAAGCATTCATCAAGTCATGACCGAAGCTGCTACAATCGTGGAAAGCCTCGACACTACTCCAATGAGTGCACGACTCCCTAAAAAAGGAAAGAAGAGTCACCAAGAAGGAGAATCTCAAGAGATGAGTCACCTCGAAGAGAGGGAAGGAGTAGGGATGATCGTTAGAACGAAGACCCTCAAGGAGAAGTAGGGACTCGGAGAAGAAGGACAAGTACAGCAAGAGCTACTCAAGAAGAAGACATCAAGCTCATGTTGGTGAATGGGTATCCAGCTCCGATTCCAACAACCACTCCGAGAGAAGCTTTCACTCCAACTCCGACTATAGTCAAGATGAAGGTGTTGCCGGACTTGCACTAGTGACGACCGACTCCTACGACATATTTGATTCACCAAATGAAAGGAGTGGAAGTTGCTTCATGGCTAAAGGCCCCAAGGTATCACATCCCGATTATCTTGATTTCAATAGTGATGAGGATGACTTATTAGGAGATGATGACTTGTTATTTGACAAATCTAGTAATGTTAGTCAAAATGAACTTGTTAGTAATCACACTAGTCAACATAAGTCGTGTGATGATGATAAGTTAGAAATAGAACGACTAACTCAAGAACTAAACACTCTTAAGTTAGCTCACGAGTCTACTCTATAAGATCATAGAGAGCTTGAAAGGACACATGAGAAGCTCCGCTTCGAGAAGCTCAATTTTGCGCAAGAACATGAGTTCCTTAAAGCTATCAATGATGATCTTCGAAAGAAGACTTCCTCTTATCTAGCCAAACGACTTCTCTTGTCTAAATTCATTCCATAAGTTAAGGCTAAGCAAACTTGTAACAAAGGAAAGAAAGGTTCTTCAACTAGTAGCAATAAAAATGATAAATATAATGATATTGCTTCTAGTAGTTCTATTTATCCCACTAACACTTCTCCTAGCCAAGTTACTCTTGAGAAAGAAAGTGAACTTTTGAAAGGGATTATAGAGAAAGGTATCTACAAGAGTCTTGCCAGATGTAAGCAATTTGAGGAGATTGTTCGCAAGCACGGAGGATACCGGAACTACCACATCATTGGCTACTTCAACGCTAATGGAGTTGAATGGGAAGAAGGTCAATACCGCAAGCCCAAGTTTGTTCCTCAAAGGGAGAAGTATGAAAATACTCTTCCCAAGGTAACAAAAGCTGAACATGACCTTCCACCACAAGACCACAAGCTCAAGGGCAAGAAAAGATTCAAGAGGACATTGACTCATATGAAGATGAATTCCAAGATTTGGTGAAGTGGGTTCCCAAGGCTACTTCAAGCTCAACTTCTACAAGTGCCACTTGAACACCAAGGATCCCCATCAACTTGATGTGGGTCCCCAAGAATAAGAAGTAGAGAAGTTCTTGAGGGGTGACTCCGCCAATGAAATTCTGTCACATTCATTATTTGCAAGAACTAGTTGCAATCAACATCAACATTATGCAATAGTTCAAGGAGTCACACATTCCCTCAAAGGTAAGCAAGGGACAAGGTAATCAACAAAACTATGGACATCATCATGTATGCTTTGCACTCCATGTCCATAGATATCCTTGTATTTATCTCTTATGTGTTGGGATTAACCCATGTAGGCGAGAAGAGTAAGAAACAACAAGGATGCTCCAAACTCAAGGTGATCTTCATCAACCTTGAGCATCTACCACTACATGACCTACATCAAGTCTTCATCGACAAAACCCAAGGTTAGTTTATCCCTCTCAAGGGGGGATGTCACATCAAGAGGGAGCTTTACTCTAAGACTATAGTCAAAGCATCTCATAGTATGTGACAACATTAAATGCTTTATGTGAAAGTGGTAACCCCATTTGTGCTAAAACGATGAGTATGACCTATGATCAAGTATTCTTAATTGACTTCTAAGTCAATATACTCATATATAGATGACTACACCATCGCCAAAATGTTTGATAGATGCCAGTATGTATGTGAACATGTTGGTATGCATTTCTTTATCCATTCGAGGACATCCAATTGTTGCTATTTGGACTTTGATTTTATTTTTGCCAATTGCATGGACAAGAATGCCTAGGACCCTTCTCTATCTATCTATGTGTTGTTGTCTCAAATTCTATTCATGCTGCATCACAAAACTTGAACAACTACTTTTCGATCTCTTTGTGTGAGGAGCACTCGGAGTTCCGTATCGACAAAGGACTGACCATTAAAATCTCCCAAGTGGATCTCTATGGAACCAATCCAAAATTCTTGGTCTCACCGAATGCCTAGGGTTGATTGGTTATCACCTCGGTACCACTGTTTTCATTTTCTCAATTACACAGAGTTTCCCTGTCAGCTAACAGTTGAGGAACTTGGTGACACCGATAAACTAGAATCGGCGTCACCGAGAGCAAAAGGTATATAACCTGGCGGACCCGACTTTGAATTCAAACTGCGAAAGTTCATTTCCTCCAAACCCTAAGCTGCCAAACAAGACCCCTGGTCCTCGCCTTCGTCTTCCCGAGCACCTCCGCCGTCGACGAAATCCCCCCGTCATCGCCATAGCGAGATCGTCACCAAGTTAGGGTTTGATTTCGACCCCTCATGCGCTCCCCTCTCCGAATCTTGCGCATTAGGACGTGTCCATCAATAAGAAAAAGTTTGAGATCAGTCCATCCACTAGAAACTTCATTATACTAGTGAACGAACGAGTTTTTAGGGTTTGTCGTGTGCCATCTGAATCTCAATGACACCTAAGCAAATGAATCGGCATCACCGATTCACCTTTTTTGTTAGCTGAGAACAACCTCGGTGAAACCGGCTGCACATTTTCGGTCTCACCGAAATGTGGTGCAAAGTTTCTGTTGTGCGGGTTGTCAGTCTCGGTGGGTCCAAAAAGTTTGCATCGGTTGTACCAGAATTCATTTGATGGAATGCAAATCTTAAGAAATGTTTTGTTCAAACTTTGAAAATTGTCTGCATTTTGTGATGACTCAACATTTCTAATCCTCTATATTCTATTCACAGGGTTAGAGATGTCTGCTTCAGAGGACAGTCAGAACAATCTCAAGGAGCTAAGTGTTGACATGAGCTCAGGCACGAGTCCTAAAGGGAGCTATGATCATGTACCTAGCTCACCTGATCTACCCAAGGATGCAACCAGGACAAGGAGAAAGCTCAACTCAGATGAGGAGGATGAAGATTTTGTTCCAGATATTGTGCCTCCCGAGACTAAGCAGGACAAGTCTGTCAGGAAGCCCACAGCTGAGGCTACATCTTCCAAGAAGGTGGCCAGGAAGGAGTATGCCGCCTCAAACACTTTGAGAGCACCTGAGAGCTCCAGGGGCACCATGACCATTGAGCCTCCCAAGAAGTCTATGCCCAAGAAGGCAGGTGAGAAGAAGAGGAGGGATAGGAAAATCTCTGTTCAAGTCATTGGGAAACTTGCTACCATGGTGAGGGCCCCAGAGCAAAGTGAAGCACAAGAGGAGGAAGAGACAGCTGCAAAGGCTCCTCACAAGAAGAAGAAGAAGAAATTGTTGTCTGATGCCATGCCCACCCAAGCAGCACCCAAGGGCAAGCCAACTAGATCCAAGAAGCCTTCTGCACCCAAAACTAAGAAGTTCTCTAGAGAGATTCCAACTTCTGAGAAGAACAAGGGATCTATCTCCAAAGATCTAGAGGAGGAGGATATGACTGCGTTGATGAAGCTGAGACCACACCTTACAGTGCATAATGCCACCCATCTGCAAGCCAAGGACATGAAGAAGAGGAAGGACCAAGGGCTGAGAGAATGGAGAGCTATTGATCCATATTCACAGAGGAAGAAGGCTGATGTGGACTACATGTTCTACACCAAAGAACAACAAGACTTCTATGAAACTGTATTGCTTGACAAGAGCCTTGTTGTGAGTGACATGAGATATGTGGATTGGAAGTACAACAAGGATAATGAAGATTACTTCCCAAGTGTGCAAGACAACTTCCATTGAATTGATCTTGATGAGTCAGTTGGCAAGGAGTTCATAGCCTGGAATGATGAGATGATCATGTAATTCTACTCCACTGCTCATTTCTATGGAGATGGTAGAATTGTGTGGATGACTGTAGGTTCCAGGTATGAGTCCACAGTTGAGGAGTGGGCTGCCATCTTAGGAGTCCCAAAGGTGGAAGATGGTGACATTGATGTCTACTCTGAGCCCAAGTCTAGCCATAGTGAGATGAAGAACATGTACAAGGAGATTCCTGCTACACATCTGAAGTCTCACAAGCTAGGATCAATCCATTTCTTTCGTGCTGGTTACGCACGATCAAGACCATTTTGAGGCACACCTTGATGCCTAAGTCCGGAGATGAGAAGATGATCCGAGGCTACTCCATCAACATGCTGCTCCATCTAGATCAACACACGAGATTCAAAGTGATGGACTTGATTGTGGCGACTGTGAAGAGGGTTCCTACTGATCAGAAGCGCTCTTGTTGCTATGCACCCTACATCCAGATGATTACCAACTCTAAGTTGGAGAAGCACATCTTTGCGCTTGGTCGACCACATTTCCACTCTTGCCGGAGCTCGAAGACAATGTTATGGTTATGAACCCAGATCATACCACATCAGCTACAACACAGGCACATGCTGAAGCAGCCAGAGACACTAGTGCTCAGCCGCCTATGACTAGGAGTGAGCAGATGGATCTACTTGTCAGCTCAATGCTTAGTATGCAGAAGGACATCACCAGCATCCTGAAGAACCAAGAGAGCCTCACGAGGATTCTTGACACCAAATTGCATATTCTCAACAACAAGGTGGATGATCTCACAGTGACTATGAATGAGCTCAAGAAGGAAGTTGATGAAGTGCCTATCCCTCACTCTATAGATGATGATGAGGAGGAGGAGGATCGTGCACCTCTCAGGACGAGCACTCAGTTCACTACTCAGGCTAGATCAGCTACAGTGCCAGCTCCAGAGTTGAGACTGTCTTCATCAACACCAGCTACAATCTCTTCACCTCCATCTGCCGCACCAGTTCCTCCCATTGCTACACCAACTCCGTCCATGACATCAGCCGAATTCTTCGCCGATGCAGTTCTCTCGACTCCAACTTCAGCTACCGGAGGAGATCAGTCCCAGAAGAGCGTTTAGCTCTATACCTTTGAACTTTTTGGTATCTTGTTGCCAAAGGGGGAGAAGTTGTATAGATCATTAGGGCTTCGAGAGGGAGAGAGAGAGAGCGTTGGTTTTTATCACTTTTTCAAAACATTTGCTATCTTTTGGTTTGGATGTGCTAAACTTTGTCGGTGTTTGATCATACACTTGATGTGTGTTGCTACTATTTCCTATCTTTATGATGCTTATGAGATGATCATTCACCTTGCTTAATTGTGTTGTGCTATGGTATTCACTCTTATTATTATCACACACCACCAAGATGTATGTGACACGGAAGAAGTGTCCCATGTACCTAATCGATTATGCATTTTCATTCAAACACAAATTCAAAATGATGCACAAATTTAGGGGGAGCTCTTGCTTATCACATACTTCTCAAAGCGACAATTATATTCATTGATTATATCATATGTCAAAGCTTTGATCTATATGTTGTCATCAATTACCAAAAAGGGGGAGATTGAAAGCACATTTGCTCCCTTGGTGGTTTTGGTAATTAATAACAACATATATATCATTGAACTAATATTTCCACTAAGCATATTTCAGGAAAGTTCAATGATGGGTTAGCAAAAGGATTGTGGAGAAACCCCTAGATGCAAGAAATGGATTGGCAAAGATTCAAGCAAAGAGGACTCTACATTTTACTTTGTGAGAAATCACTTTGAGTACATAGGAAAGCTAATACTATTAAAAGGGGTAAGGTACTGTTGGTGAACAAGATGCTCAAACATGCACAAGTGGTAGTCACGAAAAACACCCACAAACTCTTCCACAAAAGTTTGTCTAAGACAAATATAAAAATCGGTGCCACCAAGAATTCCTATTTGGCCCTACCGATTTCCATCCTAAGACAAAGCCAAGCCAAAACCTACCTTTTCGGTGCAACCGATCCTGAATCGGTGGAACCGAGTTTGGGTGGCAAACCTACTGATGCCTGGGTACACAAAATTGGTATGACCAAGTTTGTTGTATCGGCTCCATTGAGATTTTCCATCTGACCGTTGCCCACCTTTTCGGTGTCACCGAGAAGTTCATATCGGCTTTACCGACATTCAAAAGTTCTCACCTTTGGAGCACTTCGGTACCACCGATATTCACACGTCGGTGTCACCGCGTTGGTCACTTAAGGTGTAACGGTTAGATTTTTGGAGATGCCTATATATACCCCTCCACCACCACTCACTCGCAAGAGAAGTACTCAGAACAGATCCCCACTTATCCCATCAGACTTTCTGAGAGAGAGAGACACCTACTCATGTGTTGAGATCATGCCATCCCATTCCAACCATATGAATCTTGATCTCTATCCTCCCCAATTTGCTTTCCACCAAATCAAACTCTTCCACCAAAGCCAAATCAGTGAGAGAGTGATTGAGTGTTTATGAGTCTATCATCTTGAAGCACAAGAGCAAGGAGTTCATCGACATTATCGAGCCTATTACCTTTTGGAGGGTGGTTCCTCCTTGATTGGTTAGGTGTCGCTTGGGAGCCTCCTACTTCGTGTTGTGGAGTGAACCAAGAAGTTTGTAAGGGCAAGGAGATCACCTACTTCGCGAAGATCTACCCCGAGTTAGGCTAGTCCTCTGTGGATGTAGGCCATCATGGTATTCAAGGTTGCTTCTTAGTGGAACCCTCTGTGGGTAGAGCCCTCCGTGGACTCTCGCGTCTGTTACCATCCGTGGGTTGAAGACTCCATAAATGTGGACGTACGATAGCACCACATATCGTAACCATAGGAAAAATCTTCGTGTATCCAAATTGCGTTTGATCTTCCTACCCTTCCTTTACTACTCATGCTTGTCTTTACTTTTCGCTGCTATACTCATAGACATGCATGTGTAGGGTGTGCTTGACTTGCCATAAATGCTAAAATCTGCCAACACTTAAAATTGGGAAAAGGTAGAATGTTCATTTGGTCAAGTAGTCTAATCATCCCCCTCTAGACTACTTTTGATCCTACAGCCCTGGGTGCGTGGACTACGAGTCATCGACCTGTCCACTCTCGCAGCAGCCTCTGCCTTCATCATGGATCTTCTCAAGCATCAGCCTGTGTACATCGTCCTACGTTGGCCCGCTGGGTTGAGACATATTGACAAATATTGTGCGGGTACCAAGCTGCTCCATGCCCGACGTCCACGTCCAGACAAGTTGCGGTGATGCAAACACCGATAAAAGGAGCATTGCCATGTTGACGTCGATGCATTAATGAACGTGTCTCGTGGCAGATGTCGGGGACTGCCTACCGAGCTATTGGGCGACATAGAAGTCAGGAGGTTTGTATGCCCGGGCCAGGTGTTAGAGCATATTTCTCCATATGTGGTTTTGGTAATTGTTGACAATCCATATGGACTAATGGTTGCCTTGAGTTATATTCGAAGGATATGTCCATAGGAACTTCTTGAATTACATGTGTTGGTTTCAAGGAGTTTATATGGTGACCAATGTGGTATGTAAGGGTTTTATCCAAAGATTCCTCATCTCTGAGTTGAGATTATTGCAAGCATGTCTTGAAGAAGAAGATTGTGTGAACACTCATGATTACCTTCAAGACATCATCTTTATGAAGAGAGAAGATAAGAAACAAGGTTAATCAAGACTACGTCTAAGAGTGAATCGAGTTGATCAACACACATTGCGTACAAGATGTACCAAGCGGGATCAAATGATCCCATAGTATGGTAAGTATTGTCCATTACGCTTTGTGTACTAACCCATAATCTACATGGGAGTTCTATGTGGGGTTAGGTATGTGTTCATGGGCTCGCGTCAAGAGGAAGATCTCATACAACCCACGGAGGATAACATCAAGTGGTGATCGTCATCAAGGTTGCGGTGTGCAACTTCAAGTGGAGCATCACGAAGAGATCATGCTTGAAGCTTCCGTCCATTGTGGTGACAATGGACTTGTGAAGATGTGCTTAACAGTGGCCCACCCACAGTGGAGTATGGGAAAGCAATCGACTAGTCTTCATTGAGCCAACGCAATCAAGAAAGGTGGTCCATCTCGAGGAAGTCAAGATCGTCATCATCTAGCTCAAGTGGACCATGTGCAAGGTATAGGTTTGCCCTTGATAGGTTTTCCATTTACCGGTCTTGATAGTTGTAGTTGTGAGACCGGGTTATAGGATTGATTGCCGTACTATCAAGGGGGGGGCTCTCAAGTGAGTAGCTTGATCATATCGTTCGTTGAGAGCTCAAACAATTTGCATCCTTGCATCATCTTTCTTGGTTCTTGTTTGGTCTTTCTCTTCGTGAGTTTTAGAGCTTATGGTCATCTTCATGACAAGCTCGAGTTCATCAAAAACGAAGTCCATATGGATCTTCTATGATGTTTTCGATGTTGGAGTTTTTGCCGGTTCTCCAGTCATAGAGGTTTCACATCTCTATATCATTCATAGAGGCCGCTGTTGGGTAGCTCTTGTCGTCCTGAATCCAACAAACTTAAGTTTGCTCAATTTAGAGCTCATTTACAGAAATTATGGCAGTTCTGGTGTTCCTACGTTCACACGTTTCTTGTTCTAGTCTTGAAGGTAGTAAGCAGTAGTACCGCTCCAGTTAGCGGTAGTACCACTCTGGATCGGTAGTACCGCCCCACACTACCTATTCTGGATCGGTAGTATCGCCCCGAGAAGGTGTGCACTGTAGTGGCACGATAGTAGTCAGCGGTAGTACCGCCCCATGGTGGTAGTACCGCTCACTACTATCGCTACTCTTCTGTACTCCCGTACTCCCTGCTACCTTGGGCGGCAGTATGACGAGGTACTACCATTGTCTAGTAGTAGTACCACTCCTATGGGTGGTAGTACCACTCCGGTAGAATTATTGCACCTCGTGCCAATTCTCTGGTTGGCTGCCTCATCCGCCCAAGCGGTAGTACCGCTCCCTTGAGCGGCAATATCGCTTGTGTGCGGGCTAAGGGGGTAACGGTTGGAATTTCCCCCTCCTATAAAAGGGGGTCTTCCTCCCTAATGGATCTTATCCTTTGAGCTCGTGTTTGCCCCCCATTGTTGACCTTCTTCGAGCTTGCTAACTCTCAATCCCTCCAATGATTCTTGCTAGTTCTTGAGGGAAAAAAGAGAGAGGAGATCTAGATCCACATTTCCACCAATCACTTTCTCCTCTATGTGAGGGGAACCCCTTGGATCTATATCCTGGAGTTCTTTGTTTTCTTCTTCATTCTTCCTCTCATTTTGTTCCATAGCATTAAATGTTGTGATGAGATTTCGGAGAGAAGGACTTTGGGCACTCCGTATGCCCTTGCCATTGCATTTGGTGCATAGGTTTGAGTTATGCAAGGTGATACTTGGAAGTGAAGTTTGAGAAGCTTATTACTCTTGGGTGTTTGAACACCCTAGAGCTTGTTCCTCTTGGGTGCCTTGGCGCCCTAGATGGCTTGTGTTGCCTCGGAGCTCAATCATTGTGGTATAAAGCTCTGGGATAGCGTCAGGGTCTCCAATTAGGTTGTGGAGATTACCCTTAGCATTTGAGGTCACCTCGAAGCCACAATCAATTGTGGTGAAGCTTCGTGGTGTTGTTGGGAGACTCCAATTAAGTTGTGGAGATTGTCCCAACCTTGTTTGTATAGATTTGGTGACCACCCGCAAGGGTCCCTTAGTGGAATCATGACATCTTGCATTGTGCAAGGGCGTGAGGAGATTACGGCGGCCTTAGTGGCATCTTGGGACCATTGTGCCTCCACACCGCTCCGAACGGAGATTAGCATCCGCAAGGGTGTGAACTTTGGGATACATCGTCGTCTCCATGTACCTCGGTTATCTATTACCCGAGCCCTTTACTTATGCACTTTACTTTGTGATAGCCATATTGTTTCTTGATACATATCTTGCTATCACATAGTTGTTTATGTTGCTTAGCATAAGTTGTTGGTGCACATAGGTGAGCCTAGTTGTTTTAGGTTTTCTTCTTAACATATTAAATGGTAGTTTTATTCCGCATTTGTTCAAGCCTAAACCGTAATTATTTTAAAGTGCCTATTCACCCCCCCTCTAGGCAACATCCACGTCCTTTCACCAGGCCGATGTATGCATGAACAACAACGATGGAAGTGACCCGCCTCTCACGCCCTATCGTGCACCACACCCTCCCCCTACACGTCTGCCACTAGGACCACCCGATCGACCGTATGCTTATTGAGTGGCAGCACCGCCTTTGACTTCACATTGACAAGGCGGTTTGTCGGGTCACTGAATTGATCTTTCAGGCAGCCACGATCGTCGGATCCTCCGCCACCACCGTCTCTAAAATGTTTTTCATATGGGTTCATGCGTTGACAACGGTGTAAAAGGACAGGAATTGGGCTGGAGAGCACCAAGGTGATAGAAGAGAGGGTTGAGAAAGGAAAATTTTGTCATGGAAACAATGCTACAAACTCAAAATGTGCGAGCTCTGCCTCAGTTTTGGATAGGTTGGAATGTCGAAGTCCTACGTGATTGTTGTACGGACTCCTGCAAAGCCCTTGGTTTGCTTTAGGTTTTTTCAAAAATGGACGTCTGATTCTCTCCGTGAACTGATGCGGAATGTCATTCCATGGCTTGCGAGGTACGAAACCACTCGGTCCGAACCGACGGAAGGCTTGAGGGTCAGTGCTGGAGATCCCATTAGAGCATCTACAACTGGACCCCTCATACCCGTCTCAAACGCCCGGCCAGGCCACCCGATCACTGATCGGTCACAAAATTTCGACCCAGTCGGGCCTCTCAAACTGGACTCAAACGCTCAGGCTGACCGACACCCCTCATATCTAACCCAAATATGAGGCGGATATGAGGGCGCCCAGGCGCGCCCGCCTAGCCCGAAATGGCCCCACATATATTAGTCCCCACCCGCTTGTCGGACTAATCCCTAGCCACTTCCCTCCACTCCCCAAGCCCCCATTCGGCGATCTCTGACCTTCTTCGGCATGGCGGGAAGCGGATCTGAGTCCTTCACCTCAAGATCCCTCGACCACAAGCTCATCCCACGTGACCCCAAGGAGGAGATGGCCGTTAGGCCTGCGCTCTGCCGCTCCTGGGAGGCCGCCACCGTCTGGCAGCACTCCGACTCGCAGCATCAGGAATCCATTGCGTCGGCACAGCCAGTGCTTGGATCCGGCGTCGCTACCTCACCGGAGGCGGTGTGGCCCGTCTGGCGTCTGAACGTCATGGTAGACGCACAACCCCTCCGTTGGCACGCTGAGGACACGCCATGGGTGGCCTCGGACGCTAGCATGGTGCGACGTGCCCATCGTGCGTGGCAGCGAGCGTGGGAGGTGGCGGAGGCCCTCGCGGTGATGGACGTTGGAAAAGCAGAGTCACACTCTCCGGTGCCCCGTAGGATGCACGAGTGTAGGTGCTGCAACCGCGTCGTGGTGGACGTCGGCTCTTCTCGGGAAGGATCCGTTATCGACCTCACGTCCACTGGCACCTTCCGGGTTACAGGCTCTGCCGAGGAAGAGTAGGGCATGGGAGGCGGCTGGAGACTGAGTCTCGTGAGCCAGCAGTGTCCCATGTCCTATTCTACCTCGCCGGTGACCGGACCGACGCTACGAGGGGTGCAGCCAGCCGCCGGATATGAGCACGACGGAGCCAGATGAGCTCTGTTTAGTATTAGGTTTACGTTGCAAGTAATAATATGAATTTGAGGCTTCTAATTTGAGGTATTCGAATGTAGAATGCATTATTTGAGACGTCACTCGTCAGTGTCCGCGGACGCGCCAGCGGGCGTTTGAGAGACCGAATTTGCATGTTCCAGATGTATATGCTCTTAGAGCATCTACAACCGGACGCCTCAAATGACCCTTCATACGCCCGCGAACGCGCCCGATCAGTGACCGGATAGGAGAGAGAAGAAAAAAGTGACCCAACCGGGCCCCTCATATCATCACTATGCATCCGGGCTGTCCACAAACCCTCGTATCCATCTCAAATATAGGGAGGATATGGCTCATGGACACGTCCAGGCGCGCCCTCTCTGTCCGCCACGTAGGACGCAACCCCATCCCGTACCACCTTTTCCTTTTCTTTATTCAATCTTTTCTTCTTTCTCTTCCTCTTCACCAATTACGTGAAAGTGATCGAACATATGATGAAGAAAATAAAAAATGTGGCTATGCGAATGAACAAATAAGAGCATCTACAACCGGACCTCTCAAACCCGCCTCATATGCTCGGGCAGGCCGCCCGGTCACTGCCAGATCGTTTTTCTTTTGACCCAGACGGACCCCTCAAACGGCCCTCAAACGCCCAGGCTGACCGGCACCCCCGTATCCAGCCCAAATATGAGACGGGTATGGGGGCGCCCGGACGTGCCCGGGCACGCCCGCTACGTCAGACTGACGGCATGGCCCCACACGGACTTGCCGGGAAACCCGACGGTCTGACTGGCGCCTCGACCGTCGCCGCGGTGTGCCGTGTGGCGCCGCTCAGCCTCCCCGCCCGAGGTCGGGGCCGGCTATTTAAGCCGGCCGACGCCCCCAGCCCTAACACATCCGCCTCTCCCCTCTCTCCACCGCTAGTCGAGCCCTTCCGCCTCCTCTCACCGTTCCCTCTCCGTCATGATGGTCCGCCAGCTCACCACCACCTACACGCAACTGACGTTGGAGCGGCGTCGACAAATCGAGGAGGAGTACCACGCTCGCCTCGCCGCCCGCATCGCTACGGGTCTCCCTCCGGACTCGCCGGAGACGAAGGAGGAGGAGCTGCCGGAGGAGAATGAGCCGGAGGCAATGAAGGAGGAGCTGCCGGAGGAGCCGGAGTAGGAGGCTCCTGGCTTGACCATGGTGGAGGCGGATGCGGAGTTCGTCATCACCCAATCGGACGAGATGGCGGAGCAACAGGCCATCCTGGATTCCATCCGGAATGAGGCCGAGGTGGAGGCCAACCGTCGGCTCATCCGGGAGAGGCGGGCGGAAGCCGACGCCCTCTTTGACGAGCTGGAGGCCGAGATCGACGCCGAGGAAGCCGCAACGGAGGGGAAACAGCGCCGGCGCCGGAGGGAGTGGACATGCGGCACTCGCACATCTATCCGCCGGAGGGGACGGAGATCGTCCACATCTCTGACGAAGAGTAGATAGCTTTTCACGTAGTACGTAGCTTTTATTTAGTTGCATGCTTTTGTATGGATTTGAGAAAGAAATATGAGATGTCCGGATGCAATGAGCTTTGTATGAGGCGTGACCGTGTGACCGATCAGTGTCCATGGATGCCCGGACGCGTCCGCGGGCATTTAAAGGGTCAGATTTGTCAAGTCCAGTTGTAGATGCTCTGAAGGACACACTCGGTCACTGATCGAACGCGTTCGCGAATATTTAGATGATGATATTTGTTATGTCCGGCCCGTGGACGCTCTTACCTTTTATAAGTCATGCTCAAAGAAGATATATAGATCGTACTCAAAGAAGATAGATCGTACTCAAAAGATCGTACTCAAAATAGGATTAGTCATGCTCTACCAGAGTGTATCACACAGCCTGTGTTATCTGATTGTACCTAGAAAAAAAATGCTCGACGAAAACTTTTCATTGTAAAGCTCAACTTTCCAGAGGCAGCGACATTTACGTGCTTGCACAGTGCTACACACGTGCCTCCCGCTCTGTTCCGTGCGCAGCAGCGCGCACGCTCGCACACCTTTTACACCGGCGCCATGCCTGCTGCCGCGTTGCCGGCCCGATGTACTATCATACGTACATCAGGCAGCTCCAGCGCAGACAGACGCAAGACGCAGACGCATGTCCTTTTCCGCGAGGCTCGGGCCGACCGAGGCGCGCGTCGCGTCGTGTTGCTGCTCCAAAGTCGAAGCATGAAAGCCTTCCAGGCCACCACCGTGTGTCCAGCAGCAGTTCCCTCAGGTCTCGCCGCGCGCGCCGGCCAATCCAATTAACTTCGCTGCCGCTGGGACGGGCAGGCAGGCAGGCACCCCGTGCCCTGCTCGCTGATGCGCGAGCCACGACGGAGGCCTGCCGCGCGCGCTCGTGTTCGGCGCCTGCGACGGCGCCAGTGTCTACTCGCGAGACGCAACCGCGCGCTCGACGTGGTGCCGTCGCTGTGCCCTGGAGCCCGCCCTCGCCAGCATGCATGCCTGCTCTGCTTGCCGCTTGCCACCCACTATATATTTTTTTTTTTGGAGAGAAGGAACAGCCACTAGCTGGTGGTGCAGGCGCTGCGGGCTCCTTTGGCGACTGTTGCTGGGCTTCCGTCTTTTCACGCTCACCTATCTTTGACCAGCGCTGGACAAGACCACGAGAGGGAGGGAGAGAGAGAGAGCACTCGTCCGTGTGTGATTACTGAAGCGCCACAGTTTACGTGGTCTGGACGACGCCCTGGAGCTCTGCCCCAGGCTGCATGCAGTACCAGCCAGGACGACCAGTGCCTCGCCAGTACATGTGCAACACCCCGATGGGGCCATCGCGCACGAGCACCTGCGTCGCGCTCGCGCCCGTATTTGCTGCCTGCTCACGGTCACCCTGCATGTGCACGTCCAACAACTCGAACAACCAGAGGTAATTTGCATGTGCACGTCCAACAACTCGAACAACAACGGGAGACGAGGGAGGGATCGCTCATCACAGTGGGGTTCCTGGCCTGGCCTTTTCCTTGCACACAACTGCTGGTCGACACTGTAGAGCTATCAGATTAGTGAGCCTCCACCAAGGCCAACTAGTAGTGGTACAAGAGATGCATTTATACATAGGCGCCACAGTTACAGTACACGCACGTATCCCTTGGCTGGCTGGCGCCTTGTGCGACATCTTTTACCCCGCCACTCGCGTTGAATACGACCCAACCACAGCCGTCTGATGCCCCCCGATACACGCACTGCTTCTGTCTCTGTACATGTGCTCTACGGCTCTTTCGGAATCAAACGTTTCGTTCATCTTTCGTCCGGATCCCTCCCCCGTCTCCCGTTGGGCCCTTTCACTCATTGTCCTCGACACGTCGCGTTGCATGCAAATTACCTCTGGTTGTTCGAGTTGTTGTTAACCACCGGACGTGCACATGCGCAGGGTCCAATGAGAGTCACGCGGGACGTGCATGTAGAGGCACACCTGCTGGACAGAATACTGCAGGTCGGGACGAGTCAGCGTCAGGTACTGTAGAGCACCAACAATGGAGCAATAAAACGCTGCATCGGACGCGAGAGTCCCCTCCAGAGCGGAAACCTTCGCCTTCGTGACGACGGGAGTGGACACCGGCTTGCAATTAAGCATGCCAGCACGCTCCAGAAGCTCGTGGGCGTACTTCTGCTGATGCAGAAAGAATCCGTCAGCTTGTCGGACCACCTCGATGCCGAGGAAGTAGTGCAGGGGCCCCAAGTCCTTGAGGGCGAACTCATCACGAAGACGAGCCGTCAGCCGCTGAAGGAGCTAGGGGCGGATGCTATGAGGATGATGTCGTCAACATAGAGTAGTAGATATGCAGTGACAGCTCCCTGATGATACACGAAGAGTGAGGCATCAGAGCGAGTGGACCGAAATCTCAGAGACTGGAGGAAGGCCGCGATGCGCTGGTACCAGTCCCGAGACGCCTGCTTCAACCCGTAGAGAGAACGGGAGAGCAAGCACACGGAGTCCGGATGTGCAGTGTCGACGAAACCAGTGGGCTGCTCATAGAACACCTGCTCGGCAAGGTGACCATGCAAGAAGGCGTTGGAGACGTCCAACTGATGCACAGACCTGCTCGCGAGACCGCCAACTGAAGGACAGCACGGATCGTGCCCGATTTGACAACCGGCGCAAAAGTATCGGTGAAGTCCACACCTGCGCGTTGCCGAAAACCGCGAACCACCCATCGAGCCTTGTAGCACTTGAGAGAACCGTCCGGACGAGTCTTGTGGCGAGACACCCACTTGCCAGTGATGACGTTGGCACGAGGGGGTCGCGGAACAAGTTGCCACGTGCGGTTGCACTGGAGGGCGCCGAACTCCTCCTGCATCGCTGCTAGCCAGTGGGGATCCCGAAGGGCAGCGCGAACAGAGGTGAGGACCGGGGACGGCGTCGTCGTCGAGGCGGCGCACACATACTTGTTGGAGGAGTAGCGCGTGCTCGGCCGAACCACACTGGCCCCGACGCGGGTCGTCACGCCTAAAGGCGGGACAGCAGCAACGGCAGGGCCCGCGGTGGCGGCTGGGGCCACGGCGATGGCGGGGGCCGTGGCAGCAGGGGCCACGTCGGTGCCGGCATCTGATCCGGTAGTAGAGGTGGCGACGGGCGAGGTGGCAGTCAAGCCCGTTACCTGGGAGGCGTCGCCAGTCGGGATGGCCACCAGCTCAACCTCGGAGGAGGGAGACGGGGACCCGGGGGCCCGATCAGACTCGACCTCGGGAGAGGGAGTCAAAAAACCAGGTGACGGCGACAGAAGGCACCGTGATGGGAGAGCCTCCAGGGGGCGCCGCCGCGCATCGCTCCAAGCAAGGGGCGCGGGAGTCGGTGTCGAGGGAGCCGAGGCCGGAGGAACCTGAAAAAAGGAAACACCATCTCGACAAAGTACACGTGCCTCGAGGTGTACACACGATGAGTGACAGGATCATAGCACCAGTAACCTTTGGTGTTGGATGGATAGCCAAGAAAGATGCAAGGAACGAAACGTGGTGCGAGTTTGTGTGGCGTAGTGGACGCAGTGCTAGGGTAACAAAGACACCCAAAGATGCGGAGACCGTCGTAGGAAGGCGGTGTACCAAAGAGAAGGTGATGAGGGGCGTAGTTCCATCGAGGATGACACGGACGAATGTTAACTAAAAGAGTGGCGGTGGCAAGAGCTCGGGCCAAAACTGAGCGGGCACTTTAGAGTGAAAGAGTAACGTGCGAACGCAGTCATTAAGAGTGCGGAGGATACGCTCGGCGCAACCGTTCTGCTGTGAGGTGTATGGGCAAGTCAGGCGGAAGGTGGTGCCATGAGAGGTGAGAAGTGTGCGAAGAGCGATGTTATCAAACTTTTTTTCGTTATTAGTTTGGATTGCAAGTATGGGGCGACCGAACTGAGTGGTGACATAGGAATAAAAGGCGGTGAGTGTGGCTAAAGCATTGGATTTACGACGAAGAGGAAAGTCCACACATAATGAGAGTAATCATCTAAAATCATCAAGTAGTATAGATAGCCCATGTTACTAGCAACGGGAGACGTCCAAACATCACGATGAATTAACTGAAATGGAAAAGTGAAAACTGTGGTAGAGGCACTAAATGGAAGACGAATGTGCTTGCCCAAATGACAAGCCTCACAGGTGTGCTCGTTGAGCTTATTACATGAGAAAGAAAAACTCCGAAGAATCTGATGCAAAACGGCGGGATTGGGGTGGCCCAAGCGAGCATGCCAAAGATCGACGCCGGTGGCAAGGACGACAGATGTGGAGGTGAAGGCGCCGGCATGTACGGGATAGAGCTCGTCAGGACTATCACAACGGTGAAGAACCATCCTGGTATGAGCGTCCTTCACAGAAAAACCAACACCGTCAAATTCAACAGTAAGTGGATTCTCACGGGTGAGACACTTGACGGAAACTAGACTAGCGGCTAAGTCAGGTGAGACAAGGACGTTAGACATAGTGATAGGTGTGGAATTAGACGGAAAACTAGTGCTACCGACATGAGTGATGGGTAAAGAAGAACCATTGCCAACGGTGATATGAGTAGATGTGTTAACGGGAGTGGAAGAGGAATAGGTTACCGGGATGAGCTGTCATGTGCGCAGTAGCACCTGAGTCCATGTACCAGTCGCCTCCACCACCATAGTTATTCGGCATCGGCGCATAGTGTAGGGCGGCCAGGAGAGCGGGATCCCACGGTGCAGGTACCAGCGGCGGCGGCTGTCCCCCGTAGGGTGGCCCCTGGGCGGGCACGCCATAGCCACCAAGAGGTGACGGCGTGAGAGGGGCACCGTAGGGCTGGTAGGGGGTGCCGAAGGACACCTGGTGACCCGCGGGGCGAGGACCAGGAAGACCTGGTGCAGGAGCCCGCGGGACGGGCATGTGATAGGCGTGGACGACACCCGTCCACGGGTTCTGCCCGGCGGCCCATGGCGAAGGAGGCTGCTGGTAGTGGGGTGCCCCCCTTGCGCCCTGTGCCTGTTGCCGGCGGCGGCCCCCACCGCCTCGCCGGTTGCGCCGGCCCTCGCCACCTTGCGGCTACTGGGAGGCGCGGGGGGACCGAGCGGTGTGGGCAGCAACGGAGGGTATCTAGCGATTGCAGGCGGTGCGGGCGACCAAGGCGCGACCGAGGGAGCATGGCCGCCGCGGGTGGTGCCGGCGGCGAGAACAGTGTGCTTGACCCGCTGCTTCAGCTTCGTCATCTGACGTTCCTCAAGCTTGAGGTACACAATGACGCGTTGGAAGGTGGGCTACGGCAGCAGGGTGAGGTTGGACGCCGCGTTGCCGAAGTCCTCGTTGAGACCCGCGGTGAGGGTGCTCAACATGATGTCGTCAGAGACCTTGGCGCCAATGTCGCGAAGCTCGTCGGCAAGCATCTTGAGCCTCATGCACTACTCATCGATGGTGGAGTTGTCCTGGTGACAGCCGAAGAACTCTTGCTACAAGAAGACAAGGCGTTGAAGTTTGTTGTCGGTGAAGAGCGCGTTGATCTTGGTCCACACGGCGCAGGCGTCGTCGTCCTCGATGACAACCGTGTGGAAGATGTCCTTCGAGACGGTTTGGTAGAGCCATCGGATGAGCGTGGCCTCAATGGCGGACCACTCCGGATCGCCCCGCATGTACTCACCGTCCACGGAACCGTCGATGTGCTCGGTGAGATAATACTCGCGGAAGACAAGGTTGAAGTAGGTCTTTCACGCGGAGTACGACATGCTGGAGCTGTCGAGGCGGATGGGGACCCGGGCCTCAATGTTGAGGTCACGGATGGCGGCGGAGGACGGCTCGGGACCGGCAAAGGGGTTCGACGAGCGGGTCATGAAGGAGCCCGGGGAGGAGTCCATGGGTGCGGTGGCGGATAAGGTTAGGGTTAGGGCAGCGGCGACGATGACAGGCGATGCTACGGGGGACCGCGACTGCTCGAGGGAGGAAGGCAGCGGCGACAGGAGGGAGAGGCGGCGCGGGCGGCGGCGGCATGAGCGGGAGTGGTGCAGCGGCGGCAATCGGCGCGACGGGGTTACGGAAGCGGGACGACACCGAGCGGTGTTGGCGGCGCGACGAGGGAAGAGGAGGTGCGCGGCGGTGGCGAGCGGCGATCGGCGTGGCGGGGTGGCGGAAACGGGACGGCACCGAGCGGCTGCGGCGGCATGACGAGGGAAGAGGAGGTGCGCGGCGGCGGCGGCGGGGATTCGGCGGTGGGGGGGACGGCGGCGGCAGCGCGCGCTAGGTGTGCGGCGGCGGTAAACCCTAGGGGAGGACTGAGAAAGTTGATACCATGTGGAAGGCAATACTATTATCGATGTATTCATAGGATGCCGGTGCACGTATATATAAGTACATTGTAGGCCTCAACCTCAACTATACATGACTAGGAGGTGGGCCATGACACAATATACATGCAACACAATATATATATACTCAACAGGTATCTCTATACATGTGGACTGCCTTTTAAATTTGGAAATTTCATGAGTTGCATGGAAGCACCTACTATCCTTTAGTTGCACATAAGAAAATTTTGTGTCAACCGATTTTGTATGAGCAGTTGGATCGAAAACGAACAGATGAATCTTCTTCTTTCTCCAACTGTATTTTTTTGCACTGTTAATCTTCTTCATCATCTCTTTTAGGTCCAGTTTTTTTGCCAGAATCTGAGGTTTTTTTTCAGAATCTGACCCCTCCTCAACTTCTCCCAGAATCCGTAAGCCTGATTTATTTTACAATCCTAACTAGTTAGGGTTTAATTAGCTAGGATTGTAAAACAAACGAGGGTCAAAGATTTTAAAAGAAGCTCGGAAAGGGTGGGAAGAGGTCAGATTCTCAGAGAATCACCATATTCTGGCAAAAGAACGGATCCTTAGTCCGTCCTCATAAATTATGTTTTTCCCCCTCTACAACCCCGTCCTGGCTTGCTTGTGCCAAGATCCCATTTGATTCCTCGCGGGGTCTCGGCAAGCCGCGACGTTCCCTTCCGAGCTTGACCTCCATCTAATCCGAGCTGTGGTCACAGCTAAAAGCCTTCCCACACACACATGTCAAACCTTTGACTTGTCTCAGTCACGCGGTGGCCAACTGTTTGATTGCCTGATCCGGACAAGGATATCTTTGTCCATATTTAAAATTCCTACAACAATCCTATGAACCAAAGGAGGATTTCGTCCATATTTCGTCCGGACAAGTGTATCTTTGTACATATGCAATGCGTCTTTTAAATTTGGACATTTTATGGGTTGTATGGGAACACCTATCCTTAGTTGCATATAAAAAATGAGTCAGTCGATTTTGCGTGAGCGGTTGGATCGAAAACGAACGGACGGTTCTTCTTCTTTCTCCGACTGTATTTCTTTGCAGTGTTAATCTTCTTCATCATCTCCCCTCATAAACGCGCCCTCCCTTCACACCCCGTCGCAGCTTGCTTTTGACAAGATCCCGAGCCCTCGCGGGGCCTCGGCAAGCAGCAACGTCCCGTCTCGAGCTCGACCTCCATCAAATCCGAGTTGTGGTCACAACTAAAATCCTTGCCCCTCACACGTGTCGAACATTTGACTTGCCTCCATCTGCAACGCGACGACCAACCACTTCATTGTCGGATCTGGTACATGACCCGAACCATTGGAATCGGGTACTCTATACGTAACAACTAAGACGAGTCATCGTAGCTGGAATGACCAGAGAGTCCAAAATAGCATGTAACGGAGCTCAACCAGAGCCGAGAAGCGTAGCAACTTCTGAATAACACCTTTTTACATATAATCCCCAAAACGGCAAAATTACATATGCAACCGAGAGCTTAGGCAGAGTATTTGAATTATATTTTTCAGTAATTTCCTACAACCACATGCAGAAATAAATAAGACACACCATCAGATGATCGACAGGTTAGGAGGAGGGTGATCAGATACACGTACAACATATATGCCATACAGCTAGTTCGCAAGGATCAAAGGCAGGGCAGATATGGCAAACGACGTAGTCCGGCCAGACCACAACGCTCAAAACACAAATAGACGTGGCAAAGCACACTGTCCTGGCTTACTGATATATTATTTTGTAAAATATTAATGAATAATTAATAAAATGACTGCATTCATCGTTCAATGGAAAGGTTGAGGATACATTCTCCTTTTCTGAAAAAAAGCACATTGTCCGGCCAGACCATAACGCTTAAAACACAAACAGACATGGCAGAACACATTGTCCGGCCAGACCACAACGTTCAAAGACCGGGCTCACATACCAAATCCCGCCCTCTAACCAAGGGGAAGTGATGTCAAGAGGACGTGGCACGACCCAACACCCCATTTAGCAGAATAGAAGCAAAAGTAAGCTCAATATTTGAATTGCGTCTGTATCAATTACTATAGGATGTTTTCGCCCAAACTTATCGATGAACCCCTACGCTCGTGGCACATAAGCCAACCATAGCAAACAAAGCAAGCAAGATATATGAGGAACCATCCGAGTAATGCATTCAGACACAGTCCATTCACACACAAATGATGCCTTAAATCCCTTGCACAAGCGTCATACCCATATACATAATGGGAGAAATGAACATATAAATACAACATTAGCGTTCTTTACCCCAAGGCGACCCATTTTTTCTTGCCCAACACCGAGATAGCATCACATGTTCGGTCTAGATTACTCCATTATCTCCACATGCTTGCCATACTGCTCCGCTTGGTAAGCGCACTCGCATGCTTCTTCGAAGAACCTCTATGGGTGAATTTGACTCCCAGCTCTATTGATTGTTGATTCCCTAATGACATCGTAAAGGTTTATGTCTTTGCAATGCACCTTAAACATCGCCAAAACAATTCCAGCCCCCTTGCGTCCAGCCGATCGTCTCACTCTTTCCACGTGCGTAGGAACCTGATCGAGCTTGTTGAAAATGTCAAGGAAGCTCATAAAGCTATCATTATGTTTGAAGAGATGGCCCATTTATGATTGCATTGCACCTTTACCAACACTTCAAACACCACAAAATGGAAAACATGCTCACTTGTCTTGACGACACGATTTGCAAGATGTTTCTTGAGAACATCGCTCGGTTAGCACGTGGACCTCTAATATGTCTCCAACGTATCGATAATTTATAAAGTGCCCATGCCATATTTGACCATGTTTACAATATTATATATATGCACCTTATATGATTTAATTGGAACTAACCTGAACTGACATTGTTTTCAGCACAACTACTATGGTGTTGCTTTTGTGCAGAAAATGAAAGTTCTCGGAATTGAACGGAATTTTTTCACGTTTTTTCTGGAAGGAAAGGGACCCGAGAAGCTTTGAGGGAGTACCAGATGACCCACGGGCCCCACAGAAGGTACCTGGGCACGCCCAGGAGTGGTGGACACGCCCAAGTACCTTGTGGCCCCCCTATGGCTCCTCTTCGCATGATTCCGATGCCAAAAAATTCTATATATTCACAAACCCCCGAAAGTTAACCTAGAACTTCCGCTTTGCCGCCGCAACTGTTTGTATCGAAGAAATCTCATCCCAAGCCCGTTCTGGTACCCCATCGGATGGGGAAATCATCACCGGAGACCATCTTCATCACCCCGACTGTCTCCATGACGAGGAAGGAGTAGTTCACCCTCGGGGTTGAGGGTATGTACGAGTAGCTATGTATTTGATCTCTCTCTCTCTCTCTCTCTATTTTGATGGCACGATTTTAATGTATCGTGTTATTTGTTAATATAGTTGGATCATATGGTGTTCTTACCTCTCTATTTTGACATGATGAATTGAGTCTTTCCCTTTGAGATCTCGTTATGTTGGATTGAATACTTTGGATATGAGAACACTTGATATATGTCTTGCATGTGGATACCCATGTTGATAATGGGGTGTTCTATTGATTCACTTGATATATGTTTTGGTAATCAACTTGCGGATTCCTGCTATGACATTGGGGTAACCTATGCACATGGGTTGATACATGTTCTTGTCCTACTTTCTCCGATAGAAATCTTGGGGTACTCTTTGAAGTTCTTTGTGTTGGATTGAATATGATGAATCTGAAATTGTTTGATGCATGTCGAATAATTAACCCACGGATACTTGTGGTGACATTGGAGTATCTAGGTGACATTAGGTTTGATTGATGTGTATCATAACTGTTATTCTAGTACGAACTCTAGGGTTGTTTGTGACACTTATAGGAATAGCTCAATAGATTGATCAGAAAGGGTAACTTTGAGGTGGTTTTGCTACCTACAACAATTTCATCTTATATTCTCCGCTAGATAGGAACTTTGGATTGATTCTTTGTCACACATTGAGGGATGGCTATATGATTCAATTATGTTAGCATTGTTAAGATATTGCACTAGTGAAAGTATGAACCCTAGGCCTTATTTCCAAGCATTGATATATAGTTTTGCTCATTGTTTCCTTCTTGCTACTTTCTGTTTTATTTATTCATATTATAAAAACATATATCTACTATCCATACTACACTTGTATCCCCATCTCTTCGCTCGAACTAGTGCACCTATACAATGGCCCATTGTATTGGTGAGTTGGGGACACAAGATATTTCTTGTATTTGATTGCAGGGTTGTTTGAGAGAGTCCATCTTCATCCTACGCCTTCCATGGATTGATAAACCTTAGGTCATCCATTTGAGGAAAATTTGCTACTATCCTACAAAAATCTGCGCTTGGAGGCCCAACACGAGTCTACAATAATAAATTTGTGTAGCAGACATCAAGCTATTTTATGGCACTGTTACCAGGGAGGTGAGTGCTTGAAGGTATATCTTTAGATCTTACAATTGAATCTTTTTGTTTCTTGTTTTTCACTAGTTAGATTTTACAAATGAAAAGTACAAAAAAATGGAATTTAGGTTGTCACATATGCTTCGGCTTTATAATGTATTTCATGAAAATGATGGATCGGAAAATTATGCTCAATTGTTAGAGGAAGAATTTAACAAAATGTTTTATGCGAGTTACTTGAATGATGAGCATAATTGCAATGCTACTTGTATGAGTTATCTGAATATCCATGATCCTGATGATATGCAAAGCCATACGCTTGGGGATGCTATGTTTGATGAACATGATCTTTTTAGCCCCGTCTACTTTTGATGAGCAAATTAATTATGATGATAGCATGCTTCCTATGTATTATGATATGTATGCTATAAATAATAATGATGACCATGAAACTTGTCATCATGATTTCATTGTTCAATTTGGTTATGTCAATCAAGTATATCAAAGCACATTTGCTCCCTTGGTGGTTTTGGTAATTAACAACAACATATATATCATTGAACTAATATTTCCACTAAGCATATTTCAGGAAAATTTCAATGATGGGATGTCAAAAGGATTGTCGAGAAACCCCTAGATGCAAGGAAATGGATTGGCCAAGCTTCAAGCAAAGAGGACTCTACATTTTACTTTGTGAGAAATCACTTTGAGTCCATACGAAAAGCCAATACTATTAAAAGGGGGTAAGGTACTGTTGGTGAACAAGATGCTCAAACATGCACAAGTGATAGTCACCAAAAACACCCTAAACTCTCCACATGTTCTATCTAAGCCATTCACGCAAATCAGTGCAACCAACTCTTCCCACTCGGTCCCACCGATTCCCAGAACCATGCCAAACCCTAGCACATCAGTGCAACCGATCCCACGTCGGTGCCACCGAGTTCACCTTGCCAACTTACTATTACCTTGATTGACAAAATCGGAAGCTCCGAGTTTTTGGACCGAATCACCGAGATTTGGATTCTGACCGTTGGATACCTGATAGGTACCGCCGAGATTTTATATCGGTCTCACTGAGATTCAAAAGTTTCTACCTTTGGAGCAACTCAGTACCACGGAGATTCACACATCGGTGTCACCGCGTTGGTCACGTAAGGTGTAAAGGTTGGATGTTTGTAGATGCCTATATATATCCCTCCTCCACCACTCACTCGCAAGAGAAGCACTCAGAACAGATCCCCACTTATCCCATCAGATTTTCTGAGAGAGAGCCACCTACTCATGTGTTGAGATCATGCCATTCCATTCCAACCATATGAATCTTGATCTCTAGCCTCCCCAAGTTGCTTTCCACCCAATCAATATCTTCCACCAAAGCCAAATCTGTGTGAGAGTGATTGAGTGTTGAGGAGTCTATCATCTGGAAGCACAAGAGCAAGGAGTTCATCGACATTATCGAGCCTATTACCATTTGGAGGGTGGTCCCTCCTAGATTTGTTAGGTGTCGCTTGGGAGCCTCCTACTTCGTGTCGTGGAGTGAACCAAGAAGTTTGTAAGGGCAAGGACATCGCCTACTTCATGAAGATCTACCCCGAGTTAGGCTATTCCTCCGTGGACATAGGCCATCATGCTATAGTCAAGGTTGCTTCTTCATGGAACCCTCCCTGGGTAGATCCCTCCATGGACTCTCGCAACCGTTACCCTTCGTGGGTTGTAGACTCCATAAACATGGACGTACGATAGCACCACCTATCGGAACCACGGGAAAAATCTTCGTGTCTCCAAGATTGTCTTTACTTTCTATACTACTCATGCTTGTCTTCCTACCCTTCCTTTACTACTCATGCTTGTCTTTACTTTCCGCTGATATACTCATAGATATGCATGTGTAGGGTGTGCTTGACTTGCTATCAATGCTAAAATCTGCCAACACTTAAAATTGGGAAAATCTAGAATTTTTATTTGGTAAGGTAGTCTAATCATCACCCCCCTCTGGACCTACTTTCGATCCTACATGTGGTATCAGAGCTTTGCTCTTCATTGCATTGGTCTCACAACCTAGGAGAGTATGGCATCTAGCGAGGGAAATTATCACCATAGATGTCCGTACTTTGATGGCACATATTTTGCTATTTGGAAGCACAAAATGAAAATGCATATTCTTGTTCATAACCCCGTTGTTTGGGTTGTTGTTCGTGTTGGATTGCAAGGTGAATTATTTGCGGATGGAAGGGAACCGGATCGTGAAGCGACCGTGGAAGAATTGGAGATGTTGCAATACAATGCTCAAGCATGTGACATTCTCTTCAACTGCCTATGCCCCGAAGAATTCAACAAAATCATCCGTCTTGAGAATGCAAAGGAGATTTGGGATACTTTGGTTGATATGCATGAAGGTACCGAATCTGTGAGAGAATCCAAGTTGAATGTTCTTCAGAGTCATCTTGAGAAGTTCAAGATGAAGGATGGTGAAGGAGTCACAGAGATGTACTCTAGGCTAGATCTTATCACCAATGAGATTGTAGGCTTAGGAAGTGAAGAAATGACCGACAAATTCAACATCAAGAAGATACTTCGAGCTTTGGATGATACATATGACATGGTGTGCACATTGATCCAAATGATGCCAAACTACAAAGATCTCAAGCCTACAAACATGATTGGAAGGATTGTTGCTCATGAGATGACACTTAAGGACAAGGAAGAGCTTCACAACAAGTCTAGCGGTGCTTACAAAGCCACAAGGGATACTCCTACAACTTCAAGTGACAACCTTGTCATAAATGAAGAAATAAGCCTCATGGTCAAGAAATTCAACAAGTTCTATAAGAGTAGAGGCAAAGATCGAAGCTCCAACTCAATATATTAACATAAGTGTTCGTCAAGTCGTAACCGAAACTGCTACAATTGTGGGAAGCCTGGACACGACTCCAATGAGTGCATGGCTCCTTAAAAAAGGAAAGAAGAGTCACCAAGAAGACGAAGCTCAAGAGATGAGTCGCCTCGAAGAGATAGAAGGAGTAGAGATGATCGTTATGAACGAAGACCCTCAAGGAGAAGTAGCGACTTGGAGAAGAAGGAAAACTTCACAAAGAGCTACTCAAGAAGAATACATCAAGTTCATGTTGGTGAATCGGTTTCCGGCTCCAAATCCGACAACCACTCTGAGAGAAGCTATCACTCCAACTCCGACTATAGTCAAGATGAAGGTGTTGTCAGACTTGCACTAGTGACTGATATGTCTCCAATGTATCTTTAATTTATGAAGTATTCATGCCATTTTTACAATAATTCTATATTATTTTGGTATGATTTTATTAGAACTAAACCGAACTGACGTTGTTTTTAGCAGAACTACCATGCCGTCGTTCTTTGTGCAGAAATAAAAGTTCTCAGAATGGGCTGAAAATTTAGTATGATTTTTTGGGCCAAAAGAGACCCCCCGAAGCATGGGAGTAGTGCTAGAAGAGCCACGAGGAGGTCACAAGCCTTCCAAGCGCGGCCACCCTCTGGCCGCGCCTAGCGAGTTTGTCACCACCTCAAGGCCCCCCCTTGAAGTGAGATCGATGCCAAAAATTCCTATAAATATAGAAACCTCCGAAAAGAAACCTAGATCGGGAGTTCCACTGCCACAAGCCTCCAGAGCCACAAAAAACCAATCAAGAGCATGTTTCGACACCCTATCGAAGGGGGAAACCATCACCGGAGGCCATCTTCATCATCCCCTCGGTCTCCATGACGAGGAGGGAGTAGTTCACCCTCGGGGCTGAGGGTATGTACCAGTAGCTATGTGTTTGATCTCTCTCTCTCTCGTGTTCTTGAGATGAAACGATCTTGATGTACCGTGAGTTTTATTGATATAGATGAATCATATGGAGTTTTCCCCTCTATATCTTCTTGTGATGAATTGAGTTTTCCCTTAGAAGTTTTCTTATCGGATTGAGTCTTTAAGGATTTGAGAACAATTGATGTATGTCTTGCGATGGGATATCCGTGGTGACAATGGGATGTTCTATTGATCCACTTGATGTATATTTTGGTGATCAACTTGTGGGTTTCGTGACCCTGGGAATCTATGCATAGGGGTTGGCACATGTTTTCGTCTTGAATCTCCGGTAGAAACTTTGGGGCACTCTTTGAAGTTCCTTGTGTTGGATTGAACATGATGAATCTGAAATTATGTGATGCATATCGTATAATCAAGCCCATGGGTACTTATGGTGACATTTGAGTATCTAGGTGACATTAGGGTTTTGGTTGATGTGTGTGTTAAGGTGTTATTTTAGTACGAACTCTAGGGCTGTTCGTGACACTTATAGGGATAGCCCATAAGATTGATCGGAAAAGATAACTTTGGGGTGGTTTCGTACCCTACAATAATTTCTTCGTTAGTTCTCCGCTATTTGTGAATTTGGAGTGAACTCTTTGTCGCACGAGAGGTACTTACATATGATTCAACTATGTCAATATTGTTGAGAGAAATTGCACTAGTGAAAGTATGGACCCTGGGCCTTGTTTTCAAGCATTTATACAACATTTTTCTCGTTGTTTACTATTTGTTACCTTGCTGTTTTTATATTTTCATATTACAAAAACCTATATCTACCATCCATATTGCACTTGTATCACCATCTCTTCGCCGAACTAGTGCCCCTATACCTTTTATCATTGTATTGGGTGTTTGGGGACACAAGAGACTCTTTGTTATTTGGTTGCAGGGTTGTTTGAGAGAGACCATCTTCATCCTACACCTCCCATGGATTGATAAACCTTAGGCCATCCACTTGAGGGAAAATTTTCGCTGTCCTACAAAACTCTACGCTTGGAGGCCCAACACAAGTCTACAATAAGAAGGTTGTGTAGTAGACATCAGTGACGACTGACTCCTATGACATATTTGATTCACCAAATGAAAGGAGTGGAAGTTTCTTCATGGCTAAAGGCCCCAAGGTAGCTCACCCTGAGTATCTTGATTTCAATAGTGATGAGGATGACTTACTAGGATATGATGACTTGCTATTTGACAAATCTAGTAATGTTACTCAAGATGAACTTGCTAGTAATCACTCTAGTCAAGATAAGTCATGTGATGATGATAAGTTGGAAATAGAACGACTAACTTAAGAAGTAAACACTCTTCTGTTATCTCACGAGTCTACTCTACAAGATCATAGAGAGCTTGAAAGGACACATGAGAAGCTCCGCTTAAAGAAGCTCCATTTGGAGCAAGAGCATGAGTTCCTTAAAGCCATGAATGACAATCTTCGAAAGAAGACTTCCTCTTATCTAGCCAAATGACTTCTCTTGTCTACATTCATTCCACAAGTTAAGGCTAAGCAAACTAGTAAAAAAGGCAAGAAAGGTTCTTCAACTAGTAGCAATAAAAATGATAAATCCAATGATATTGCTTCTAGTAGTTCTATAGATCCCACTAACACTTCTCTTAGCCAAGTTACACTTGAGCAAGAAAATGAAATTTTGAAAGGGACTATAGAGACATGTATCTACAAGAGTCTTGCCGGGTGTAAGCAATTTGAGGAAATTGTTCGCAAGCACGGTGGATACCGGAAGAACCATGGCATTGGCTACTTCAATGCTAATGGAGTTGAATCGGAAGAAGACCAATACCCCAAGCTCAAGTTTGTTCCTCAAAGAGACAAGTATGAAAATACTCCTCCCAAGGGAACAAAATCTCAAGATGACCTTCCAACACAAGATTACAAGATCAAGGGCAAGAACAAGGTTCAATATGACATTGACTCATAGGAAGATGAATCCCGAGCTTTGGTGATGTGAGTTCCCAAGGCTACTTCAAGCTCAACTTCTACAAGTGCCACTTCAACACCAAGAATCCCCATAAACTTTTTGTGGGTCCCCAAGAAGAAGAACTAGAGAAGTTCTTGAGGGGTGAATCCACCAATGATATTCACTCACATTCATTATTGGCAAGAACTAGTTGCAATCAACATCAACATTATGCAATAGTTCAAGGAGTCACACATTCCCTCATAGGTAAGCAAGAGACAAGGTAATCAACAAATCCATGGACATCATCATGTATGCTTTTTTACTTCATGTCCATAGATAGCCTTGTATTTGTATCTTGTGTGTTGGGACTAACCCATGTAAGTAAGAATAGTAAGAAACAACAAGGATGCTCCCAACTCATGGTGATCTTCATCAAACTTGAGCATCCACCACTACTTCACCTACATGAAGTCTTCATTGACAAAACCCAAGGTTAATTTATCCCTCTTAAAAGGGATGTCACATCAAGGGGAAGCTTTACTATAAGACTTGAGTCAAAGCATCTCATAGAATGTGACAACATTGACAAGCTTTATGTAAAAGTGGTAACCACACTCGTGCTTAAACGATGAGTATGACCTATGATCAAGTATTCTTACTTGGCTCCTAAGTCAATATACTCATATATATATGACTACGTCATCTCCAAAGTGCTTGATAGATGCTAGTATGTATGTGCATGTTTGCCATGATTTCATTTGACATCTTATTGCGTGAGCCTGTTGGCCTGCATTTCTTTATCCACTCGAGGACATCCAATTGCTGCCATTTGGACTTTGATTTTGTTTTTGCCAATTGGATGGACAATAATGCCTATGACCCTTCTCTAGCTATATATGTTTTCTTGTCTCATATTCTATTTAGGTTGCATCACAAAATTTGGACAAGTACTTTTCGATCCCTCTGTGTGAGGAGCACTCGGAGTTCTGTACCGACAAAGGACTGACCATTAAAACCTCCCAAGTGCATCTCGGTGGAACCAATCCAAAATTCTCGGTCTCACCAAATGCCTAGAGTTGATCTGGTTTTCACCTCGGTATCACCGATTCCATTTTCTCGGTTACACCGAGTTTCCCTGTCAGCTGACAGTTGAGAAACTCAATGACACCGAAAACTTAGAACCGGTGTCATCGACAGTAAGGGGTATATAACCTGGTGGACCCAACTTTTGAAATTCAACCGAAAAAGTTGTTTCCTCCAAAACCCTAAGTTGCCTCTCCGGACCCTGGTCATCGCCTTTGTCTCCCTGTGTGCCTCCACTGTTGGGAATCGCCACAGTCGACGGAATCTTCTCCATCGTTGCCGCCTTTGCGGATCCTTCACCGAATTAGGGTATGGATCCGGCCCTCTTTGCGCTCCCCGTCCAATTCATGCACATTAGTGTAAAGTTTATCGACAATCCATAATTTGCTATCCTATCTATCTGCTAGAAACTTCATTAGACTAGCAAACGAATGATTTTTTAGGGTTTGCCGTCTGCAACCTGAATCTCGGTGACACGGAAGAAAAAGAATCGGATTCACTGATTCACATTTTAGGTCAACTGAGAACAACCTTGGTGAAATCGAGTGCCCATTTTTGGTCTCACCAAAAGTGGGGCCAAGTTTTTGTTTAGCAGGTTGTCGGTCTCGGTGGGTCCGAAAAGTCTACATCGGTTGTACCGAAATTCATTTGGCATAATGCAAATCTTGATTTTTTTTCAATCTTTAAAAATTATCTGCATTTTGTGATGAATCAACCCTTCTAATCCTCTATATTCTATTCACAGGGTTAGAGATGTCTATTTTAGAGGACAGTCAGAACAACCTCAAGGAGCTAAGTCTTGACATGAGCTCAGGCACTGGTCCGGACAAGAGCTCATCCTGTTTTGATGATGTACCTAGCTCACCAGATCTTCCCAAGGCAGCAACCAGGGCAAGGAGGAAGCTCAATTTAGATGAGGAGGATGAAGATTTTGTACCTAATATTGTGCCTCCCAAGTCTAAGCAGGACAAGACTGCCAGGAAGCGCACAGCTAAGGCTACCTCTTTCAAAAAGGTGGCCAGGAAGGAGTATGCCCCCTCAAATACCTTGAGAGCACCTGAGAGTTCCACGGGCACCATGATCATTGAGCCTCCTAGGTAATCCATGCCCAAGAAGGCTGGAGAGAAGAAGAGCATAAAGAGGATCATCCATGTTGTTGGTAGGCCTACCTCCATGTTTGAGGACCCATAAGAGGTTGCTGCTGAGGAGGAGGAGGAAGAGCCACCTGCAAAGGCTCCTCCCAAGAAGAGGAAGAAATTGTTGTCTGATGTTATGCCCAGCCAAGCAGCACCCAAGGGCAAGCCATATGGATCCAAGAAGCCCTCTGCTCCCAAACCCAATAGGACTACCAGAGACATCCCAGCTTCTGAGAAGAACAAGGGATCATTATCCAGACATCCATAGGAAGATGCTATGTCTGCCTTGATGAAGCTGAGACCACACCTTCCAGTGCATAATGCCAGCCACCTGCAAGATGATGACATGAAGAAAAGGAAGGACCAAGGGCTGAGAGATTGGAGAGATGCTGATCCATACTCACAAAGGAGGAAGACTGTTTGGGGCTACAGGTTCTACACTAAAGAACATCAAGACTTCTATGAGACTATTTTTCTTGGCAAGATCCCTACTATGAGTGGCATGAGATACTGGATTGGAAGTACATCAAGGACAATGAAGATTACTTCCCGAGTGTGTAAGATAACTTTCACTTCATTGGTCTTGATAAGTTTGTTGGCAAGGAGTTCACGGCCTGGAATGATGAGATGATCATGCAATTCTACTCCACTGCTCATTTCTATGGAGATGGTAGAATTGTGTGGATGACTGAGGGTGCCAGGTATGAGTCCAGGGTTGAGGAGTGGGCTGCCATCTTAGGAGTCCCAGAGGTGGAAGATGGAGATATTGACGTGCACTTTGAGGCCAAGGCAATCCACAATGAGATGAAGAACATGTACAAGGAGATTCCAGCTGCACATCAGAAGTCTCACAAGCTAGGATCAATCTATTTCCTCCAGGCCGGTCTACGCACGATCAACACCATGTTGAGGCACACCTTTTTGCCTAAGTCTGGAGATGAGAAGACGATCACATGCTATTCAATCAAAATGCTGCTCCATCTAGACCAGCATACGAGATTCAAAGTGATGGACTTGATTGTGGAGACTGTGAATAGGATTGCTGCTGATGAGAAGCGCTCATGTTGCTATGCACCCTTCATCCAGATGCTCATCAACTCTAAGTTGGATAAGCACATCTTTATGCTTGATTGACCACATTTGCCACTCTTGTCAGAGCTCGAAGACAACGTTGTGGTGATGAACCCAAATCATCCCACATGAGTTGCAACACAGGCACATGCTGAGGCAGCCAGAGACACTAGTGCTCAGCCGCCCATGACTAGGAGTGAGCAGATGGAACTACTTGGCAGTTCTATGCTCAATATGCATAAGGACATCACCAACATCCTGAAGAACCAAGAGAGCCGTGCGAGGATTGTTGAAGGCAAGTTTCATAGCCTCAACAACAAGGTGGATGGGCTCACAGTGACTGTGAATGAGCTCAAGGAGGAAGTTGATGATGTGCCTATAGCTCACTCTATAGATGATGATGAATATGAGGATAGTGCACCTCTCAGGACGACTGCTCAGTTCAGGACTCAGGCCAGGACTCCCACAGTGATAGCTCCAGAGTTGAGACTGTCTTCATGAGCACCGGCTACAACCACTTCAGCTCCATCAGCTCTAGCAGTTCCTCCAGTTGCTACACCAACTCCGTCCATGACATCTGTAGAAGTCTTCGCCGATGCCGTTCTCTCGTCTCCAACTTCAGCTATCGGAGGAGATCATCCCCAGAAGAGCGTTTAGCTCTATACCTTTGAACTTTTTGGTAACTTGTTGCCAAAGGGGGATAAGTTGTATAGATCATTCAGGCTTCAAGAGAGAGAGAGAGAGCGTTGCTTATTATCGCTTTTTTAAAACATTTGATATCTTTTGATTTGGATGTGTTAAACTTTGTCGGTGTTTGATCATACACTTAATGTTTGTTGCTACTATTTCCTATCTTTATGATGCTTATGAGTTGACCATTCACCTTGCTTGATTGTTTTGTGCCATGATATTCATTCTTATTATTCTTGCACACCACCAAGATGTATGTGACATGGAAGAAGTGCCCTAATCGATTATGCATTTCCATTCAAACGCAAATTGAAAATAATGCACAAATTTAGGGGGAGCACTTGCATATCACATACTTGTCAAAGCGACGATTATATTCATTTATTATATCATATGTCGAAGCTTTGGTCTATATGTTGTCATTAATTACCAAAAAGGGGGAGATTGAAAGCACATTTGCTCCCTTGGTGGTTTTGGTAATTAACAACAACATATATATCATTGAACTAATATTTGCACTAAGCATATTTCAGGAAAAGTTCAATGATGGGTTGACAAAAGGATTGTGGAGAAAGCCCTAGATTCAAGGAAATGGATTGGCAAAGCTTCAAGAAAAAAGAGGACTCTACATTTTACTTTGTGAGAAATCACTTTGAGCCCATAGGGAAAGCCATTACTAATAAAAGGGGGTAAGGTATTGTTGGTGAACAAGATGCTCAAACTTGCACAAGTGATAGTCACCAAAAACACCCACAAACTCTCCACATGTTCTGTCTAAGCCATTCATGCAAATTGGTGCAACCAACTATTCCCACTCAGTCCCACCGATTTCAAGAACCATGACAAACCCTAGCACATCAGTGCAACCGATCCCACATCGGTTCCACCGAGTTCAGCTTGCCAACTTTTTGTTACCTTGATTCACAAAATCGGAAGCTCTGAGTTTTTGGATTGGCATCACCAAGATTTGGATTCTGAATGTTGGACACCTGATCGATACCGCCGAGATTTTATATCGGTCTCACCGAGATTCAAAAGTTGCTACCTTTGGAGCAACTCGGTACCACCGAGATTCACACATCAATGTCACCGAGTTTGTCACTTAAGATGTAATGGTTGGATTTTTGGATATGCCTATATATATCCCTCCACCACCACTTACTCGCAAGGGAAGCACTCAGAACAGATCCCCACTTATCCCATCAGATTTTCTGAGAGAGAGACACCTACTCATGTGTTGAGATCATGCCGTTCCATTTCAACCATATGAATCTTGATCTCTAGCCTCCCCAAGTTGCTTTCCACCAAATCAATCTTTTCCACCAAAGCCAAATCCGTGAGAGAGTGATTGAGTGTTGAGGAGTCTATCATCTTGAAGCACAAGAGCAAGGAGTTCATCGACATTATCGAGCCTATTACCTTTTGGAGGGTGGTGCCTCCTAGATTGGTTAGGTGTCACTTTGGAGCCTCCTACTTCATGTTGTGGAGTGAACAAAGAAGTTTGTAAGGGCAAGGAGATCGCCTACTTCGTGATGATCTACCCCGAGTTAGGCTAGTCCTCCGTTGACGTAGGCCATCATGGTATAGTCAAGGTTACTTCTTCGTGGAGCCCTTCGTGGGTAGAGCCCTCCGTGGACTCTCGCGACTGTTACCCTCCATGGGTTGAAGACTCCATAAACATGGGCGTATGATAGCACCACCTCTCGGAACCACGGGAAAAATCTTCGTGTCTCCAAATTGCGTTTGATCTTCCTACCCTTCCTTTACTACTCATGTTTGTCTTTACTTTCCACTGCTATACTCGTAGGCATGCATGTGTAGGGTGTGCTTGACTTGCTATCAATGCTAAAATCTGCCAATAGTTAAAATTGAGAAAAGGTATAATATAGTAGGTATTATGGGAGAACAATTATGAATTTTGTATTGATAGTACCCAAGTGAATGATCTATATTTATTATACTAACCCATCTCATGAAATTCCTTTGAGTTTTGTGTGATTGAAGTTTTCAAGTTTCGGGTGAGATACCGATATGAGGAGAATAGAGAGCGGAAAGACCCAAGGATTGAGGATTCCCAAGGAACCCCAAGGAAATATTCAAGGAAGACTCAAGCGTCTAATCTTGGGGATGCCCCAGAAGATATCACCTCTTTTGTCTTCAACACTATCGATATATCTTACTTGGAGCTATATATTTTTTTTGTCACATAATATGTGTTTTGCTTGAAGCGTCATTTTATTTTGTTGTTCTATGTTAGATGGTATTTATAATCATGTTTTTCCATAAAAAATTCCAAAATTTGCCTTCAGGATGCTTGAATTGCATGACTGATGTGTGCTGTATAAAAAGAGAAACTTTTTGTGTAGTGTTTGAATTTTGATATTTTACTGGTACGTGGAAGTTTCTGAAATTTTTACACAACATGTTCATACAAATTATTTGTAATTTCAGAAAATTTTAGATTTTTTTGAGTTAGATAATTGTACCTTTTGAATTAATTGCTATCGATTGTCCTATTTAGAGAGATTGTTGTGATACTTTTGTTATGTACTTATCCTATAGTTTCCATCGCTTATATTGGTAGATATAAATTGTGGAAATGATAGTAAACATTGGATAATGTTTGAAAAGTATTGTGAAACTTGTCTTGGAAGTACATAAAGTGTTGATTTATTCTTACATGCACTAACCTATCTCACGAGTTCTTGTCAAGTTTTGTGTGGATGAAGCTTTTAAGATTTAGGAAACCGTGATATGAGAGGAATTAACGAGACACAAAACCTGAAGCTTGGGGATTCCCAAGTCTCCATAAGTAAATATTACAAGGAGTCTCAAGCATCTAAGCTTGGGGATGCTACGCATCCCACCTCTCTTCGTCAACAACTATCGGTTAGCCTATGTTGAGCCTAAGTTTTTGTTTGTTCACATGATATGTGCTATTCTTGAAGTGTATTTTGTTTTGTTTGTTGTCTTAATAAAATACTAAGATTTGCAAATCTTTATTGATAGATAGTCCTCACATAGCTACTTGATTGTTTGACTACTCATTGATCCTCATTTATAACTTCTTGGAGTATTTTGATGTTTACTACTGTGCTTTACTTATATCCTAAGAGTAAATTGTGGATGCATTGAATATCAAATATATGAAATTATCCATGTGCTTTATGATTAGTAGTTTTTTCATATTTGGTTTAGAAAGTAAAATCTATTGAAGTACGACAATCATACTATTGGTCATACAGGTAATTCATGAACGATTAGTACAAGAAAGAGACCTTTCACATACAAATATATTATCTTGGACATCTTTATGATTGTGAATACCCGTTAATTATTTTTAAACTTGATAAAATCAGTTGAAATTGGACAAGGAAGACAACGTAACGAGTTAAGTTTGGGTATATTTGCATAGAAGTTATATTGTTATGGATCCTCCAACATGTGGTGCTTGTTTAGAACCTTTTGCTAGCCAAAACTTCATACTAACTAGAGATACTACGTGTGCATCCAAAATCACCGAGCCAAGTTTCTTCCATGAGTGTCCACCATACCTACCTATATATGGTATTTCACTTCCATTCCAAGTAAACTTGCATGTGCCACCTCTAAAACCTTCAAATGAACATCTGTTTTTTGTGCCCGTACCGCTCATCGAGCGACGGGGTGGTCTGTATCTTCCATGCTAAGTGTGTTTAACTCACGATGAGTGTTTATTCACTTGTCATTGCATGAGAGAGGCTAGCAAAAAGGATGCCCGGTCCTTCATAATACAAAAATAAATAAACAACAACTCCCCCTAGAAAGTTGATTGTTTGGAGGGCACCCGTGGACTCGGTCAGCAATGAAATGTGTTTGAATGGTGGAGGGGGAGTAAAATTTATTTACATTTGGGAACCGCCACTAATGTGTTTATCATGGAATATATTGAAACCACTTGTCGTGGCGTTGATAGGAAAGGCACACCACCAAAGTTATATTCATCTTTGTTTTAAGCAATGACCTCTAGAACCTCTACAAATCCCTACTTCCCTCTGCGAAGGGACATTCTATTTGATTGTAGGGTTGTTTGAGAGATACCATCTTCATCCTACGCCCCATGGATTGATAAACCTTAGGTTGTCCTCTTGAGGGAAAATTGCTACTCTCCTACAAAACTCTGCGCCTGGAGGCCCAACACGAGTCTACAAGAATAAAGTTGTGTAGTAGACATCAACCTCCTATAGTAAAGGGTCGTCTATCTTGCCTCCTCATCCAGGCATGGTATATAAGCTACAACCAAGTATATTTTTAGCATAGATGAACATGTGGGAAAAGGGAAGACCCGGGAAACATAGAAAATGCAACACACCAGAGAGATGGTGCTCAATCACATGTAACTCTAGCTCAGCAAATCCCCTTCGCTCGGCAGACTCAGGTACTACCGCATGTAGTTCATGCATTGTCAGGTCATGCAACATCTTCTCTTCTTCAATGGTACATGTGTGGGTTGGCAAAGCAGTTGAAAGGGGAGGAAAATGAAAGACTTAGGAAACAAGTCATAAAATTCGACACACACATGACAGATGATGCTAAATCGCGCACCACTCCTCCTCAACAGCTTCCCTTCGATTGGTAGACTTATTTCGCACCACATGTAGTTCCCAAATCATGAGGTCATGTGATTTATTCTCTTTTGCGACATACACGTGAATCAGACTTCTCTCTCAACATGAGACTATATGGTTTCCTGGTCACACTAAGTTGCCTTCTTCAACCTTACCATATCCGTCTTCATCTCAAGCTCCGTAGTTGCAACCACATGCATAGCTAGTCATATTTTGCAAAGAAATGGAACATGCGGTATCGGTGACAAGAGTTAGATCTTTTGACCATCTCGATCATTGGCCTTGTTCTGGAGGATGACATTCTTCTCGCGCTCCTTATGGAGGAGAGCCTGGAGCAGACTAAACCTCCATAATCAGCTCTGCTTTTTCACCCACGAATCCTTGTGACAACCAAAGGAAACATCCAACGAATGAGCATATAAAGCACCTATAAATATATATGATGTGCAACTCATCCCAATTCGATCAGAAGCGAGGCCCAAATGAATAGGGCCCCACATAAACTTACACGATGAACTTTCACTCACCTCAGCCTGAATGAACAAAAATATATTTCATCATCAAACCAAAAGCATATTGACCCAGAGGCAAGGAAGCACAAAGGTTTGGACCCGCGATATCGACTCGTTTAAGATGGCCTGCTTTATCAAAAAGTCCTTTAGCTCGTTCGTTGCATCTCGATGATTGTTAGTAACAAGTAGTCAACTTTGCTTCACTGACCTCGCCGTCGACCCAGTCCCTCCATGGAAAATGCGCTGCCTTAGACTTCCCGACGATGTCAGAGCTGTTGGGGAACGTTGCATGGGAAACAAAAAATTTCCTACGCACACGCAGATCTATCCATGGTGATGAGCATCGATGAGAGGGAGAGTGGATCTACATACCCTTGCAGATCGCTAAGAGGGAAGCATTAAGAAACGCGGTTGGAGTAGTCGAACGTCTTCGCGATCCAAATCGCCATGCATCCCATGATCCAATCACGATCCGTCCCGTGATCCAATCACGATCCGTCCCGCGATCCGATCACGATCCGTCCCACGAACTTGATCACGATCCGTCCCACGAACTTGATCCCGATCCTTCCGATCTAGCACCGAACGGACGACACCTCCGCGTTCAGCACACGTACAGCTTGATGACGATCTCCACCGTCTTGATCCAACAAGAAGGAGTGGAGAGGAAGAAGATTTCTTCGGCAGCCTGACGGCGCTCCGGCAATGGTGGTGGAGCAATTCCAGCAGGGCTTCGCCTAAGCACTGCAGAAATCCGATCTAGAGGAGAAACTATGCACTGGAGGAACGGGTAGCACGTGGCTGAAATTCTAGTGCAAAAACCCTAAAACCTCTAGTATATATAAGAGGAGAGGAGGAGAGGAGGCAACCTTGGCTTCCCAAGCCAAGGGCTTCGGCTGAACCAACTAGGATTGGAGGACTCTCCTCCAATCCTAGTTGGACTAGGATTCGTTCCCCTTTTTTTCTTTTCTTTTTCCACCTTTTCCTATTGGGTTTTTTCCTCCAGACACATGGGACTTGTGTGGGAGTTTCCACCAGCCCACTAAGGGGTTATATTCACTCTCCCACAGCCCATGAAGCCTCTTGGGTCGAAATACCCCTCCCAGAGGTCTCCCGGTACACTACCGGCACTTCCGGTACACTACCGATGAGCCCAAAACTTTTCCGGTGACCAAAACAGGACTTCCTATATATGAATCTTTACGTCCGGACCATTTCGAAGCTCCTCGTGACATCTAGGATCTCATACTTGACTCCAAACAACCTTCGGTCACCACCATACATAACTCTATACTACCGAAACGTCACCAAACCTTAAGTGTGCCGACCCTGCGGGTTCGAGAACTATGTGGACATGACCGAGACACTTCTATGGTCAATAACCAATGGAGGGACCTGTATGTCCACATTGGTTCCTAGATATTCTACGAAGATCTTTATCGGTCGAACCTCTATGTCAAGGATTCAGTTAATCCCGTATGATGTTCCCTTTGTTCTTCGGTATGTTACTTGCCCGAGATTCGATCGTCGGTATCTCCATACCTAGTTCAACCTCGCTACTGGCAAGTCTCTTTACTCGTTCCGTAATACAAGATCCTGTAAGTAACACTTAGTCACATTGCTTGCAAGGCTTATTGTGATGTTGTATTACGGATTGGGCCCTGAGATACCTCTCCATCACACGGAGTAACAAATCCCAGTCTTGATCCATGCCAACTCAACAAACACCCTCGGAGACACCTGTAGAGCACCTTTATAGTCACCTAGTTACGTTGCGACGTTTGATACACACAAGGCACTCCTCCGATATCTGTGAGTTGCATGATCTTATGGTCATAGGATCATATACTTGACATGCAGAAAACGGTAGCAATAAACTGACATAATCATAAGCTACGTTTGTAGTTTGGGTCTTGTCCATCACATCATTATCCTAATGATGTGATCCCGTTATCGAATGACATCTCATGTCCATGGCTAGGAAACCTTAACCATCTTTCGATCAACGAGCTAGTCCACTAGAGGCATACCAGGGACATTGTGTTTTGTCTATTTATCCACACATGTATCCATGTTTCCAATTAATACAATTATAGCATGGATAATAAACGATTATCATGAACAAGGAAATACAATAATAAACACTTTATTTATTGTCTCTAGGGCATATTTCCAACAGTCTCCCACTTGCAGTAGAGTCAATAATCTAGTTCTCATCATTATGTGATTTACATTGTAATGAATCGAACACCCATGCAGTTCTGGTGTTGATCATGTTTAGCCCTTGGAAGAGGTTTAGTCAACGGGTCTGCAACATTCAGATCTGTGTGCACTTTGCAAATATTTATGTCTTTCTCCACGATGTAATCGCGGATGGAGTTGAAGTGTCGCTTTATGTGTCTAGTCCTCTTGTGAAACCTTGGTTCCTTGGCGAGAGCAATGGCACCTCACAGAACAGGTTCATTGGATTCAGTGCACTGGGAACTACTCCAAGATCTGTCATGAACTGCTTCATCCACACACCTTCCTTCGCCACCTTCGAGGTTGCGATGTATTCCGCTTCACACGTAGAATCGGCTACCACACTTTGCTTGGAACTGCACCAGCTTACCGCTCCCCTGTTAAGAATAAATACGTATCCGGTTTGCGATTTAGAGTCATCCGGATCAGTGTCAAAGCTTGCATCGACGTAACCCTTTACGACGAGCTCTTCATCACCTCCATAAACAAGAAACATTTCCTTAGTCCTTTTCAGGTACTTAAGGATATTCTTGACCGCTTGCGAGTGCTCCATTCCAGGATCACTTTGAAACCTTCCGGCCATACTTATGGCAAGGCTGACATCGGGTCTTGTGCACAGCATTGCATACATGATAGAGGCTATGGCTGAAGCATAGGGGATGACACTCATCTTTTCTCTATCTTCTGCAGTTACTGGGCATTGAGTCTTACTCAACTTCAGACCTTGCAACACAAGCAAGAACCCCTTGTTGGACTGTTCCATTTTGAACTTCTTCAAAACTTTATCAAGGTATGATCTCTGTGAAAGTGCTATTAAGCGTCTCAATCTATCTCTATAGATGTTAATGCCTAATATGAAAGCAGCCTCTCCTAGGTCCTTTATTGAAAAACTCTTGTTCAAATATTCCTTCACGCTTTCCAGCATTTCTCTATTGTTTCCAATCAGCAATATGTCATCCACATATCATACTAGAAACGCTATAGAGCTCCCACTCACTTTCTTGTAAATACAAGCTTCTCTGTAAACTTGTATAAACTCAAACGCTTTGATCACCTCATCAAAGCGCTTATTCCAACTCCGAGATGCTTGCACCAGTCCATAAATGGATCACTGGAGTTTGCAAACTTTGTCAACATTCTTTGGATCGACAAAACCTTCGGGTTGCATCATATACAATTTTTCCTCAAGGAAACCGTTGAGGAACGCTGTTTTGACATCCATCTGCCAAATTTCATAGTCGAAACAAGCAGCTATTGCTAACATGATTCTGATAGACTTAAGCATCGCTATGGGTGAGAAAGTCACATCGTAGTCAACTCCTTGAACTTGTGAAAAACCCTTTGCCACAAGTAGAGCTTTATAGACGGTGACATTACCGTCCGCGTCTGTCTTCTTCTTAAAGATCCATTTGTTCTGAATGGCCTTTCACCGTTCAGGTAATACTTCCAAAGTCCATACTTTGTTTTCATACATGGATCCAATCTCGGATTTCATGGCCTCTAACCATTTCTCGGAATCCGGGCCCATCACTGCTCCTCCATAGCTCGTAGGTTCATTGTTGTCCAACAAAATAACCTCCATGATAGGGTTGCCGTACCACTCAGGGGTAGTACGCGACCTTGTCGACCTACGAGGTTCAATAGCAGATTGATCCGAAGCTTCATTATCATCATCATTAACTTCCTCTTCTACCGTTGTAGGTTCCACAGAAACATCCTTCTGTGTTGTGCTACTTTCTAGTTGAAGTAAAGGTTCAATAACCTCATCAAGCTCTATTTTCCTGCCACTCAATTCTTTCGAGAGAAACTCTTTCTCAAGAAATGTTCCGTTCTTAGCGACAAACACTTTGCCTTCGGATCTGAGATAGAAGGTATACCCGACTGTCTCTTTCGGGTATCCTATGAAGACGCATTTCTCCACTTTGGGTTCTAGCTTTTCAGGCTGAAGCTTTTTGACATAAGCATCACATCCCCAAACTTCAAGAAACAACAACTTTGGCTTCTTGCCAAACCACAGTTCATATGGCGTCGTCTCAACGGATTTTGATGGTGCCCTATTTAAAGTGAATGCAGTTGTCTCTAATGCATAACCCCAAAACGATAGTCACAAATCAGCAAGAGACATCATAGAACGCACCATATCTAATAAGGTTCGATTACGACGTTCGGACACACCATTACGCTGTGGTGTTCCGGACGGTGTCAACTGTGAAACAATTCCACATTGTCTTAAGTGACTGCCAAACTCATAACTCAGATATTCACCTCCTCGATCAGATCACAGGAACTTAATCTTCTTGTTACGGTGATTCTCAACTTCACTCTGAAATTGCTTGAACTTTTCAAACGTTTCAGACTTGTGTTTCATTAAGTAAATATACCCATATCTACTTAAGTCTTCAGTGAAGGTGAGAAAATAACAATATCCACCACATGCTGTAACATTCATCGGACCGCACACATTAGTATGTATGATTTCCAATAAGTCACTCGCCCGTTCCATTGTTCCAGAGAACGGCGTTTTAGTCATCTTGCCCATGAGGCATGGTTCACATGTCTCAAGTGATTCAAAATCAAGTGAATCCAAAAGTCCGTCAGCATGGAGCTTCCTCATGCGTTTTACACCAATATGACCTAAACGGCAGTGCCACAAGAAAGTGGTACTATCATTATCAACTCTACATCTTATGGCATCAATGTTATGAACATGTGTGTCATCACTATCAAGATTCAATATGAATAAACCCCTAACATTGGGTGCATGACCATAAAAGATATTACTCATATAAATAGAACAACCTTTATTCTCTGATTTAAATGAGTAACCGTCTCGCAATAAACAAGATCCAGATATAATGTTCATGCTTAATGCAGGCACTAAATAACAATTATTCAGGTTCATCACTAATCCCGATGGTTATCGAAGAGAGAGCGTGCCGACGACGATCACATCAACCTTGGAACCATTTCCCACGCGCATCGTCACTTCGTCCTTTGCCAGCCTTCCTTTATTCCGTAGTTCCTGCTTTGAGTTGCAAATGTGAGCAACCGAACCGGTATCAACTACCCAGGCACTACTACGAGAGCTAGTAAGGTACACATAAATAACATGTATATCATATATACCTTGTTTGTCGTTGGCCACCTTCTTGTCAGTCAGGGACTTGGGGTAGTTCCGCTTCTAGTGACCAGTTCCCTTGCAATGAAAGCACTCAATTTCTAGCTTGGGTCCATGCTTGGGCTTCTTTACAGGAGTAGAAACTACTTTGCCATCCTTCTTGGTTTTACCCTTCTTGCCCTTGCCCTTGACTTTGCCATTTTTCTTGAAACTAGTGGTTTTATTGACCATCAACACTTGATGTTCTTTTTGGATTTCAGACTCAACGACTTTTAGCATCGCAAACAGCTCGGCGACTGACTTGTTCATCCCGTGCATGTTATAGTTCATCACAAAGCTCTTGTAACTAGGTGGCAGTGATTGAAGAAATCTGTCAGTGATCACCTCTAGCGGAAGGGCAATTCCCAACTCCGCTAGACGAGTTGAAAACCCAGACATTTTGAGTATATGTTCACTGATAGACCCGTTCTCCTCCATCTTGCAAGCATAGAACTTATCGGAGGTTTCATACCTCTCGATCCGGGCGTTCTTCTGAAAGATAAACTTCAACTCCTGGAACATCTCATATGCTCCATGACGTTCAAAACGTCTTTGAAGTCCCGGTTCTAAGCCATACAATATTGCACACTGAACTATTGAGTAATCTCCAGTACGTGCCTCCCAAGCGTTCTTAACGTCTTCGGAGGTCATGTCTTCTGGTTGGTCACCAAGCGGTGCATCAAGGACATATGATTTCTGGGAAGCCATGAGGATAATCCTTAGATTGCGGGCCCAGTCAACAAAGTTACTTCCATCATCTTTCAGTTTAGCTTTCTCTAGGAACGCATTAAAATTCAGGGGTGCTATTGCGCGAGCCATTGATCTACAACATAAGTATGCAAAGTTTACTTAGACTATTGTTCAAGATAATGAGTTTAGTTAATCAAATTACTAAAGCTCCCACTCAAATTGACATCCCTCAGGTCATCTGGGTGTCACATGATCCAAATCCACCAACTCAAGTCCGATCATCACGTGAGTTGAGGTGGCTTGAATGGTGAACATCATTATGTTGATCATATCTACTATATGACTCATGTTCGACCTTTCGGTCTCTTGTGTTCCGAGGCCATGTCTGTACATGCTAGGCTCGTCAAGTTTAACCCGGGTGTTCTATGCGTGCAACACTGGCTTGCACCCGTTGTATGTGAACGTAGAGTCTATCACACCCGATCATCACGTGGTGTCTCAACACGACGAACTTTCGCAACGGTGCACACTTGGGGAGAGCACAATTTATCTTGAAATTTAAGTGAGGGATCACCTTATAATGCTACCATCGTACTAAGCAAAACAAGGTGCATAAAAGTATTAACATCACATGCAATTCATAAGTGACATGATATGGCCATGAACTTGTGCTTTAGATCTCCATCTTCAAAGCACTGGCATGATCTCCATCGTCACCGGCACGACACCATGATCTCCATCATCTTGATCTCCATCAACGTGTCGCCATCGAGGTTGTCACGCCCTGCATGCTTCTACTACTATTGCTACCGTTTAGCGATAAAGTAAAGCATTACATAGCGCTTAATGATTGACACGCAGGTCATACAATAATTAAAGACAACCCTATGGCTCCTGCCGGTTGCCGTACTCATCCACATGCAAGTCGTGAAGTTCTATACATCACATGATCATCTCATACATCACATATATCACATCATGTAATTGGCCATATCACGTCACAACATACCCTGCAAAAACAAGTTAGACGTCCTCTAATTGTTGTTGCATGTTTTACGTGGCTGCTACGGGTTTCTAGCAAGAACGATTCTCACCTACGCATAAACCACAATGGTGATACATAATTTGCTTTTCAACCTTCTCAAGGACCGCCTTTGTCGAATCCGATCCAACTAAAGTGAGAGAAACTGCCACCCGCAAGCCATCTAGGCAACAAGTTGCGTCGAGGGAACCGGTCTCTCATAAGCGTACGAGTAATGTTGGTCCGGGCCGCTTCATCTCACAATACCGCTGAACCAAAATCCGACCACGGGAGGAAGCAATCTAAGCATCAACGCCCACAAACCTTTTGTGTTCTACTCAAGATCTCATCTACACATAGACCTAGCTCATGACGCCACTGTTGGGGAACGTTGCATGGGAAATAAAAAATTTCCTATGCACACACAGATCTATCCATGGTGATGAGCATCGACGAGAGGGAGAGTGGATCTACATACCCTTGTAGATCGCTAAGCGGGAAGCGTTACGAAACGTGGTTGGTGTAGTCGAACATCTTCGTGATCCAAATTGCCGTGCGTCCCGCGATCCAATCACGATCCGTCCCGCGATCCAATCACGATCCGTCCCTTGATCCGATCACGATCCGACCCACGAACTTGATCACGATCCTTCCGATCTAGCACCAAACGGACGGCACCTCCGCGTTCAGCACACGTACAACTTGATGACGATATCCACCGTCTTGATCCTGCAAGAAGGAGTGGAGAGGAATAAGAGTTCTCCGGCAGCCTAACGGCGCTCCGGTGATGGTGGTGGAGCAATTCCGGCAGGGCTTCGCCTAAGCACTACAGAAATCCGATCTAGAGGAGAAACTATGCACTGGAGGAACGGGTAGCACGTGGCCAAAATTCTAGTGCAAAAACCCTAAAACCTCCAGTATATATAATAGGAGAGGAGGAGAGGAGGCAGACTTGGCTTCCCAAGCGAAGGGCTTCGGCCGAACCAACTAGGATTTGAGGACTCTCCTCCAATCCTAGTAGGACTAGGATTCGTTCCCTTTTTTCCCCTTTTCCCACCTTTTCCTATTGGGTTTTTTCCTCCAGCCACATGGGCCTTGTGTGGGAGTTTCCACCAGCCCACTAAGGGATGATATTCACTCTCCCATAGCCCATGAAGCCTCTTGGGTCGAAATACCCCTCCCGGAGGTCTCCCGGTACACTACCGGCACTCCCGGTACACTACCGATGAGCCCGAAACTTTTTCGGTGACCAAAACAGGACTTCCTATATATGAATCTTTACCTCCGGACCATTCCGGAGCTCCTCATGACGTCCAGGATCTCATCCGGGACTTCGAACAACTTTCGGTCACCACCATACATAACTCTATACTACCGAAACGTCACCAAACCTTAAGTGTGCAGACCCCGCGGGTTCGAGAACTATGTAGCAATAAACTGACACGATCATAAGCTACGTTTGTAATTTGGGTCATGTCCATCACATCATTCTCCTAATGATGTGATCCCGTTATCAAATGACATCTCATGTCCATGGCTAGGAAACCTTAACCATCTTTCGATCAACGAGCTAGTCCACTAGAGGCATACCAGGGACATTGTGTTTTGTCTATGTATCCACACATGTATCCATGTTTCCAATTAATACAATTATAGCATGGATAAAACGATTATCATGAACAAGGAAATACAATAATAAACACTTTATTTATTGTCTCTAGGGCATATTTCCAACAAGAGCACCATCTAGAACAGGACTCTGGAAAGCTAAGACATTAGCCGAGTGTCTTTGTTTGGAAGGATGCTTCATCCCTGCCTTATTACCAACATTCACCTCAACCCAATCTGGGCGACACACTATAAAGTAAAAAAAAACCTCGACACCATCACCTTCATTTTCTCGAGCCAACTAGGCATCATCTTCAACATTTTCTACCATGCCTTTCTTCATCCTTGTGGGTCCAGCAAACACACTTCATCCCCTACCATTCCGTCCTCGCAAAGCGGTGACAAACAAACAAATGCCTAGAATTTCCACACGAGAAAATGAATTGGATTCTTTTTAATAGGAAAGATAAAGGGAAAGGAAAACGAGAAGGCATATCCCGATACTAACTCTCATGGCTTCATCTGTGGACGAGTACATGACGATAGAGGAACCTGAATCGAAATCTCTGGGCTTTCACTTCACCAACCAAGGGGAGATCATTTCTTCCAACATCATTTGATCATAGTAGGCTCTCACTGTCAGCCAAATCCTCATACATCATATGTACCCTTGGCAGAGCGGCTAAATCCTTCTACCCATACAACTAACTAGGATCAGCTTGCCAATAAGGCCACCTTTCACTAGGGCCTTCCTTCCACATCAAATATCTATATCTCCTCAGACACATCAACATCCATTGGCCCGCCCAAGACTGCTGCCACATCGGTCGATTGCAGCAGGACGATGGTACTCCCATACGCTTGCCACCAATCAAAGTCTAGGGAAAGTAGAACCAACCATGTTGTCATATCTTCACATAGTCGGGCAGGTGATACGTCTCCAATGTATCTATAATTTTTGATTGTTCCATGCTATAATATTATCATTCTAAGATACTTTTTGGGCATTTTTTATGATTCATGTCATTTTTGAGCACTAACCTATTAACCTAGTGCCAAGTGCCATTTGATGTTTTCTACATGCTTTTGGCATTTTCAGGTTTACAATACCAAACGAAGTCCAATTGTCACAAAACTTTTTGATGTTTTTTCAGATCAAAAGAAGACCTGAAAGCTTCAGGAGGAGGCCGGGGGCCGCACGAGGGCCCCACAAGCCAACAGGGCATGCCTAGGGGTGGTGGTCGCGCCCTGTTAGCTCGTGGCCGCCCCCTAGTCTCTCGGCATCCCTCTCTGGCATATAAATTCCAATATATTCTAAAAAACCTTGGGGTAGTCATTGGCGTCGAAAGCAATGGGGGAATTCAAACCATTTGAGGCGGCTGGCATGCCCAAGCACCTGGAGGGCCGCGTTCACTTTGCGAGAGAACTGCTTAAAACATCAGTTGGACGGGTGTCATGGTTTTGTCATGGTAGATGTCCTCATCCAAGAAGTGTGAGGTCATCGCAACTAGGTGCGACATGAATGGGTTGATCGGGTAGGAGAGATGTGTTTACCCAGGTTCGGCCCCTCTGATGGAGGTAGAAGCCTACATCCTTCTTTGTGTGTATTGATGATGATCTCGATTACAAGGGTGCGGAATCGCTAAGCTAGCTCTTGAGGGTTTCTTCTTACTTTATCTTTCGACCTCGGGGGTTGTCCTTTATATATAGGTTGAGGTCCCGAGGGTACAATGGAGTCTGGGTCAAAGTACGTGACCTAATCTAATTCTACCTACTTATCTTGTTTCTCAAGTAAAGGAATATTCCTATCTTCTCTCATGACGGCCTGCCACGCGACGTCCTGTGAGCCGGCCTTAACATAAGCCGTCATTTGGGCCTTGTGCTTCTAGCAGGTATCTCCCTTATGGGTCGTTTGGCAGTGGCGGGTCACATATTTGGCAAGTCATATCCATGGGGTATATCCCCAACATTAGCCCCTAGTTTTATTTGGATTCATCCATATTAAATTCCATAAACAAATTTCAGCTTGAAAGGACCAAAACAAGCCTCATGTTCTATCCGGGTTAAATTTCTACCGGGTTACCTTCCTTCGTTTCAAGACTTAGCATTTTTAATTAATATCCTCATGACGTCATTCTGCTGACCGTTGCCCCCAAGCCATCATGGAGAATCTTTTCGAAACAACCGCCAAATTCGCTCTGGGGCAAAAATCCACGTGCTTTTTAGCTACAAATTGACCGTGACCGTTCCATTTTTTACAGCATCACTTCGGGTCCCGTCTCCTTATAAATAGGCCCAAAGTCCCCATATTCACTTTTTTACTTTGTCTTCTTCCTCTTGCCTCGAGCGTCCATCCACGAACATGCCAGCGCCCTTCGTCTGCAGACAACTCCATCCTCGTCTCGTCGCCACTTGAGCTTCCTTGCATTGCCTGTGGTCTTCCTCAAGAGCTCAAAACTCTGGCGTCCTATTTGTCTAGAGTTAGGTAAATCCCTCGCTTCCCCGTTAGGTTTTCGGTGTTCGTTAGTAGTTCATCGGTGCTCTTCAATATTTGTTTAGATATCCGGTCATAGATCTTAGTAACATCCATAGAGTTGTAAAACGAGTGTGATTTGTCCACCGCTTTCACTTGGCAATATTGCAGATCCACAATAGGCTTACCTTGAATCCTTGTGAATGCTCTATTTCAGTTTCTCTGCTAGTTAGGACACATTTTCCCCTTTTTGTGCATTATTTAGATTTGTCTATTCCTCTGTATATGCCGAAAGTTGTTTGCCAATGTGAAGAATTTCACCAAGTCCTTTCAGTACTTGTTTCGTCCTCTTGCCGGCTTATGCAGGTTCCGGCTCATATAATCGTACCGACTCATCCTTTGGCTGGCTGATAAACGAGACACCAATTCCTTTTTGCACCTTAAGTCATTGTCATGTAATCCGAACCTGTAGCCAGATATTAATTTGTCTTGTAATCAAATCATACTCTGTAACATCCCAAAATTCCGTTTTGGAATGTTATGATTTATAGTTATGCATCCATCTGCATCATTGCTTGATTGTATGTGTTAGTTGAAATGCCTCTTCTGAATTCCAGAAAGCTCTTTCTACTTTTCCCTAAGTTGCTTTCACCCATTTGAAATTTTGGTTAAAAGTTCAAATAGGAGAGGAGGAACATGACACTCCACACCAGGGACTAATTGGTGATATATTTGAACAATAATAACCAGGGTTTATTTTGAAAATATTTACAAAAAGGTTTTAAAAACAAATAGGCAATTTTTAAAAAATATTATTTTTTAAGTGTTCAAATGACAGAATAGAAATGTTCACTAAATAGCATTTATTATTCTGTTAATTTTGATATATAATACCCCTATATTTACAAACGATTTGAATGCTTTAAATGTTTTTGAAACGCTCTGGTAAATTATTAAAAGGAAACGGTAACAGTTACTGTAATAAACGGGCCGGCCCACGGCAGTTATTCGCGCATTTACTACCGACCGGCCGACCGCGCGTAACGGACACGCCCTCCCCTCACTGACACTGGGCCCCACCCGACCGACCATTTCACCGAACGGTCATCTTCTCCCCCCCCCCCCCGCGCGCGCCGGACCCGACCCTGGCCATTTCCTCCCCTCGCCGGATCTCTCTCCTCTCTTAACTCCCTCTCGCTCCCCGCACTCCTATATAAGCCGGCCACTTCCCGCATCCATTTTTCCCCGAGCCCCCTCTCTCTCTCACCGGAAGGCTACCGCAATTGCTCGCCGGAGTAGCGCCACCACCGGACCTCGCCGTCGACCGTAGCCAGCTATTCCGACCACCATTCCACCCACCGTTGCCACCAATCGACTCCGGAGAACCGTCGCCGTCGCCCGGACCACTTCCCCGTCTTCCCCGACCACCGAGCACCTCGCCGTCGCATTTGCCGCTTCCAGACTCGCCGGGAACCCCGACGCCGGCGACCTTTTACTCTGTGAGCATCCCCACTCGTTCGATCTGGAATCGACGTTCCAGATTAGATCGGATTTAATCCGAACCGGTATCCTTTACAGATCGGTCGCCCGCTCGAAACTACCTAACGCACGCGCCAGCCAGCCAGTAGAATCGCGCCACGTCACCCCTGGCCGTCCGTTAGATTTAGTCTCTTTTCTCTGATTTCTTTTAGTAAACAGAACCTATTCTAAATTTGTTTTGCTTATATCTTTTAATCTATTTAGTGTTTTGAGTTGATTCTTTTTGCAATAGCTCACATTTTACATGTAGTTTCACCCTGTACTTTTAAATTTCAAATTTGAACTATAGAATTTGAATTTAATCAAATTTGCTCAAAATCTTCAAATCTGAATAACTAGAGTTTAAAAATAGATTTTGATATGATTCTTTTTTCTACTGTTTGATATTGGTTAGGACTATCTCCATGTTTAGTTTGAGGATTTTTAGGATGATTTTGAATAGTGTTGTAGCTATAAACAGAATCTGCTTAGTATTATAATATAGTTTTATAAACTCAATTTTATTAGTTTGATTTAGAATTGGTTTTATTTGTTTATTAGGTTCTGTTAGTAAACAGTTAGTGTTTTCACTCACTGTTAATAAAAATATAAATTTGCTTAGTTTAATTTTATTTAACATAGGAATCACAACTTCTTTTCAAATAGGTTAATTTGATTAAAACAACTAGTTAGTAATAGTTTTGTTTTGTTCTCTTGTTAGTAAAACTATATTTGTTCCATTTAGTGTTTATCAAAAATTTTACAAACTTTACAAAAGTTTTCTCAACAAACTTAGATTCAAAATAGTTTTATTAAGATAGTAGTGTTTTATCAATCACCTCCTAGTAAACAAAACTTTGTGTGTTTCCTTACTTGTGATTTGTGCATCGTTTTGTCTTGATTGTTTACTAGTTCTTGATTGATGTTTGTGAGTTACAATATTCTGTTGTATGCTTATTGAGTGCTTTGTTTGCTTCGTTAGATTATCCGGAGTGTGAAGCTTGTTACTTAGAGTCCCACGAGTACGAAGATCGTCAATCAGGCAAGTCACTTTGACCATGTTTTATATGCATTAGTTCTACCATCTCCCCAATTGCATGCAAGATAGGTTAGTTGGAAACTTGGTTACATTGTAGTAGTATCATGTGGTAGGTACCCCCCCTCAACCTCTTTGACACATTGGCCCCGGGAAACGTTGTTTTACCTTTTGCTATGCTATTAGTAGACGGGGTTGGTTGTGTGATTCATGAGAGTTGAGAGAGTTAATAATTTCAAGACCTACATAAAGATCAAGATTTTCAAGACTCCGAGTTTTCAACACACCTCTGGGTGGATGATGGTTGAACGGCGCCCTGGAGAAACCAGTGGTTAGCCTAGGTGATGCTGGAGATGGCCAGTATTCACGCGGAAAGGTCCACCCAGGCACAAAGAGATGGATGGATGCTTTAAAACCCAAGGCTTACCTGCACAGCCACAAGTCATTATGGGCTCTGGCTTGGTTGGATGTCGTGGTGACCCTGGACAGGCGGTGCTACGAGAGGTAGACGAACGGTAGGAAAGGATGGGCACCGACAGAGTCGCAGGGAAACCCTTTGGAAGACCATGTTTTGGTCATCCGTTTCTCAAACACCCTGAAGTGCGAGAAATCAAACGGAGGCGATCAAATCTTGTGGGGAACGTGTGCAAAACTCTGCAGAGTACTTAAACCTAATCGATTAGCCGTGTCCACGGTCATGGACGACTTGAGCCAAAGGAATTGGAACTTCCGGAACTCTCAACACAATTAATATGATGATGTGGGTATTTAATAATTTTGGTATGAGAAATGGTTGGTGGAACCATCTCATTAATCAACCAACTTAGTAATATTTTTCTTAGCCCCTCTCTTGATGTAGGAAAAACTTGGCTTTACGCAAAAACTTACCACCCCACCTGCCATATTTGCATATAGACTAGATGGTTTTCTTTTCACCCTTCTCTTGTGACTTTGCCGGCATATTCCATATGCTGACCTACATGGCTGCAACGTATCATGTTGCAGAGTATTTTTCCGACCAGGAGTGAGGACACGTTCTATGCTCAGTGATATGCCCTTGGAGTCAGATGGACTCATCTACTTTCGACGCTTCCACAAGATTTAGATATTCTCATGAGTTGGCCTTTGGCCACTTTATTGTAATCTTTATTGTAATAAAGGACTCGATATGAGATTTCGATTAATAAAATGCTGTGTGATTTCCCTTTGATATATACATTGATGTACCGTGTGTGTACCATCATGATCTTGGGATGGTACGGAAACACCGGAGACTTGACCTTTCAGGTCGGGTCGCTACAGAAATGGTATCAGAGCACACGCTGACCGTAGGACGTAACCTCTAGGATTGGAAAGCCTTAGGATTGTTTCTCTTTGTCTTTAAATATCTTATACTCTCATCTATTCGTTTCTGACTCCTCTCCGATTATTTCAAAATTTATAGATGGCCACCTTCATCCCAGTGTTGATCACGGAGTTTTGCCAGCCTGACGCAACGATGCCCTTTGGTAAGGAGCTGATGAGGATCGTCAAGGACGTAAGGATTGCTTTGCCGAGCATCACCGGGATTCCTATCATGTCATTTCCCCAAGATGGACGCTACAGGATCGAGGTGCACATCCCAGGGAAGACTTTTGGGGACCGGTAAGTTTGGAAGACACACTCATGTTGTGCACAACCATGGAAGCCACAACCATGGAGGAAATGGGAATGCCCGTCTCAACCATGGCAATTTCAAGAGTGACAATGGGAATGGGAACAACAACCAGCACCGTCACGCTCCTGCTCAGAAGGATCTGAGTCACATTACCTATTTCAAGTGTCAGAAGACAGGACACTATGCTACTGAGTGTCCCCAGAGCAAGCAAGGCAGTGGAAACGGCAACAACAACGGCAACTCCACAGCCAAGAAGCCAAACCCTTTTCCTCGTGCCCAGGTGAACCATCTCGACGTGGAAGAAGTCGATGATCAACCCGAGACTGTGGTTGGTAAGTTTTTATTGCATTCACGTTCAGTTACAGTACTTTTTGATTCCGGTGCAACTCATTCATTCATATCAAGGGTAGTTGTGGATAAGTATGGTTTGCCCACCAAAACCCTTAGCCAGCCTATTCAGCTTAGTTCCCCAGGAGGTATGATGATGGCAGGGATAGGATGCCATGCCTTGAAACTCAATATAGGAAACCATGTTTTTCCCACCGATCTCATCGTCTTAGAATCCCAGGGATTGGATGTAATCCTAGGCATGGATTGGATGACCAAGTATGAAGGAAATCTTTATTGCCCTAGCAAGTCTGTTTCACTCACCACCCCGGAGAACAAGAGGATTAAGTATGTATCCCGACGCACACGTATGAGTGCTAGGTTAAATGCCCTCACGGGAGTTGTTCAGGAGGAAGTACCTGTGGTAAAAGACTTTCCGGATGTATTCCCGGAAGAATTACCAGGCATGCCACCAGATAGGGAGATTGAGTTCCTAATAGAGCTACAGCCAGGGACAGCACCAATTTCCAAGAGACCCTATCAGATGCCCGCAAATGATCTGTTGGAAATCAAGAAGCAAATTAAGGAGTTATTGGACAAAGGTTATATACGCCCAAGTTCTTCACCTTGGGGAGCCCAAGACTTTTGGTGGAGAAGAAGGATAAATCTTTGAGAATGGTAGTTGACTATCGTGCCTTGAACGAGGTGACTATCAAGAACAAGTATCCTCTACCGATGATTAATGATTTGTTTGATCAGCTCCTAGGAGCCAAAGTATTCTCCAAGATCGATCTTCGATCAGGGTATCACCAGTTGAAAATTTGTGAACAGGATATACCCAAACAGCTTTCACCACGAGGTATGGCTTGTATGAGTATACGGTCATGTCTTTTGGATTGACTAATGCTCCTGCCTACTTCATGAATTTGATGAACAAAGTATTCATGGAATACCTAGACAAGTTTGTTGTGGTGTTCATCGATGACATTCTGATATTCTCCAAGAACGAGGAAGAGCATAAGGAACATTTGCGTTTAGTTCTGGAGAAGCTGAGAGAGCATCAACTATATGCCAAGTTCAGCAAATGTGAATTTTGGCTGACGGAAGTCGGATTCCTTGGACATGTTATTTCCGGAGAAGGAATAGCCGTAGACCCCGCTAAGGTTGAAGCCGTCACTGAGTGGAAGTCACCCACCTCAGTTAAGGAGATCTGCAGTTTCCTCGGACTTGCCGGATATTACCGGAGTTTCATTGAGAATTTCTCAAAGATTGCCAAGCCCATGACAGAGTTGTTGAAGAAAGAATCCAAGTATGTTTGGACTGAGGAATGTGAAGCCAGTTTCCAGGAGTTGAAGAAACTCACGTTTGGTCACAGCCCCAGTATTGATGTTGCCCAATATTCGGAAGGACTTCCAAGTTTATTGTGATGCTTCACGTCAAGGACTTGGAGGAGTACTCATGCAAGATGGAAAGGTTGTAGCTTATGCATCCAGACAACTACGACCTCATGAGTTGAATTATGCCACCCATGATTTGGAACTAGCGGCCGTAGTGCACGCACTCAAGACCTGGAGACATTTCCTTATCGGAAATAGTTGTGATGTTTACACGAATCATAAGAGCCTGAAATACATTTTCACGCAGAAAGAGTTGAACCTCAGACAAAGGAGATGGTTAGAGTTAATCAAGGACTATGACATGAGATTACATTATCATCCAGGTAAGGCTAATGTTGTAGCCGATGCCTTGAGTCGGAAAACTTATGTGAACACACTCACAGCTGGAGGATTACCTCAAGAGTTAGTCGATGATCTCAGAGAGCTCAAGCTAGAGATAGTTCCAAGAGGATATGTTGCTACACTAGAGATCCAGTCCACCTTGACCGAAAGAATTCGTAAAGCCCAGAAATCGGACAAGGAGGTAGCTGAGATAAAGCAGAGAATGGAAGATGGTAAAGCTAAAGGTTTTCGTGAGGATGAACACGGAACTTTGTGGTTTGAGAACCGAATCTATGTGCCCAATGACCCAGAGCTCAGGAAGTTGATACTTCAGGAAGCCCACGATTCACCTTACTCGATACACCCAGGCAATACCAAGATGTATCTCAATTTAAAGGAAAGTTAATGGTGGACAGGTATGAAGAAAGATATTGCGGAACATGTTGCAACATGTGATGTTTGTCAGCGAGTAAAGGCAGAACATCAGAAACCAGCAGGGTTACTACAACCTTTGCCGATACCCGAGTGGAAATGGGAAAAACTTGGTATGGATTTCATCACAGGATTGCCCAGGACCCGTTCAGGTTATGATTCCATCTGGATAGTGGTAGATCGCTTGACCAAGGTAGCTCATTTCATTCCAGTGAAAACCACCTATACCAGTGCTAAGCTAGCCAAGATATATATGACCAGGATCGTATGTTTGCATGGAGTTCCGAGGAGTATCGTGTCAGATAGAGGAACACAGTTTACCTCAAAGTTTTGGCATCAGTTACATGAAACTTTGGGTACAAGGCTAGAGTTCAGTACAGCTTTTCATTCGCAGACAGATGGACAGACTGAGAGAGTCAACCAGATTCTGGAAGACATGTTGAGGGCTTGTGCGCTAGATTATGGATCTAGTTGGGATGACAACTTACCTTATGCAGAATTTTCGTACAACAAGAGTTATCAGACCAGTCTGAAGATGGCCCCTTTCGAAGCTTTATACGGAAGGAGGTGCAGAACACCACTGACGTGGGATGGTGTTGGAGACCGACAACTTTTTGGTCCCGATCTTATCCGAGATTCGGAAGAGAAAGTCAAGTTGATTCGTGACAGACTCAAGATAGCTCAATCTCGACAGAAGAGTTATGCTGACAACAAACGCAAAGAAGTGACGTATAAAGTGGGAGACCGAGCTTATCTTCGTGTGTCCCCGCTTCGTGGAATCAAGAGGTTTGGTGTTAAAGGAAAACTAGCACCCAGATTCATAGGCCCCTACAAAATTCTTGAACGTAGAGGCGAAGTTGCATACAAATTGGAATTGCCGGAAGGATTATCCGAAGTTCATGATGTGTTCCACGTGTCCCAGCTGAAGAAATGCCATGCTGAGATGGCTGACATCCCTTTTCGAGACACCGTGCCCCTAGAGGCCATACAACTTGACAATGATCTGACTTACGAGGAGAAGCCTGTCAGAATCCTCGAGACAGCCAACAGAGTTACCCGCAGCAGGATCATCAAGTTCTGTAAGGTTTTGTGGAGTCATCACACCGAGGAAGAAGCCACCTGGGAACGCGAAGAAGATCTTCGTAGAGACCACCCGCACCTATTTTCTAGCCAACCCGAATCTCGAGGGCGAGATTCATCTTAAGGTGGGTAGGTTTGTAACATCCCAAAATTCTATTTTGGAATATTATGATTTATAGTTATGCATCCATCTGCATCATTGCTTGATTGTATGTGTTAGTTGAAATGCCTCTTCTGAATTCCAGAAAGCTCTTTCTACTTTTCCCTAAGTTGCTTTCACCCATTTGTAATTTTGGTTAAAAGTTCAAATAGGAGAGGAGGAACATGACACTCCACACCAGGGACTAATTGGTGATATATTTGAACAATAATAACCAGGGGTTATTTTGAAAATATTTGCAAAAAGGTTTTCAAAACAAATAGGCAATTTCTAAAAAATATTTTTTTAAGTGTTCAAATGACAGAATAGAAATGTTCACTAAATAGCATTTATTATTCTGTTAATTTTGATATATAATACCCCTATATTTACAAACGATTTGAATGCTTTAAATGTTTTTGAAACGCTCTGGTAAATTATTAAAAGGAAACGGTAACAGTTACTGTAATAAACGGGCCGGCCCACGGCAGTTATTCGCGCATTTACTACCGACCGGCCGACCGCGCGTAACGGACACGCCCTCCCCTCACTGACATCGGGCCCCACCCGACCGACCGTTTCACCGAACGGTCATCTTTTCCTCAGGTCGGGTCGCTACATACTCCTATATGCGGCTCGAAATGTGGACCGGCTTATTTTCCCATTTCACTTGTAGCTGGTCTCTAAGACGCCATGCCCCCCGAGACCACCAAAACCTGTGGCTGGGTTAGATCCCTAGAATCAACACTCACCTTGGAGAACCTTATATCCCAAGCTCTTTTGCTGGCTAAAATGTTATAAGCTGGTGGACACCTGAAGAAGAATCCTCTCCTCAGCCTGAGGAAGGAGGGATTGTTGTTTTTGTGACAACCAACAGAGGGGTTTTTGACCACCTGACTCGAAGTTAATCAGGGTCTTTTTGCACTTTTTCAACCTCAGGCCCAGGATATTGGTCCCAATTCTATGACTAATATTTGTCAGTTTCAAGTATTATGTGAATTATACCTCCAAATTGAGTCGTCAGCGACCCTCTTTCGGGTGTTTTTCTATATCAACCATCAGACTGAGATGAAACACGACCCTAGTGTGGAACTTGGTGGCATTTCCATCTAGCAGAGAAAGAACAACCCTTTCCCCGAGTCAAAGTTGGCGAGTCATCCCAAGGGGTGGAACAAATCTTGGTTCTATTGCAAGAATACTGCCTCTATTGGCCAGAACCCCTTGTCGGGTTATAGATTGGCATGGCTTGGCGCCAACATCGATTTCTCGGGTTCGCCAATAGAATAATAAAGTAAATTGGTAGCGCTCGTGCTTTTAAAGCTAAGGGCCCTGATTGCTCATGGCCTCACTGGGATTGATCTGATCTCGTGTTAGATAAGTTGGCGTATCCAATCCATTAGTGTAAGAGGCGACTTAATGTGTAATTACACTGGCAAGTTGAGAGTTGCTCAATGCTTTTTCGGGAAAGAGTTGTCTGACGTGGACATCAACAAGGCTACCAAAAAAATTCTTTGGCGACTCGAAAGAGAAGTGTAGCGTGACAGGACTCGCTCCCTTATGTCTGAAAAATCCAGTTCCTCCGTTATGAAATTTGTGAACTTTGTTTTGTTTCTTTTCAACTTCATTTTATTCATCATACTTATTATTCGACTTGTATTTCTGTAGGTAAACTCTGATTTCTCAAAAGCCACATCCAATGCTCATGTTCCTTCATCAAGTCAAATGGATGACCTGGCTCAGAGGAATTTGAGGTAGAACTCGACTCGCTTGGCCGTTTATTTATAGAACTTGCACATGCATCCTCTTCTTAGTATAACACCGAAACTAGTCAAGCCGACAATGTTGAGGTAATTTCAATTTCCTCCAACCCATCAGAAACGTACATCCCTAGGAAGCCAAGACGAACCGGCAGGAAAGTTAAGTTTTCACACCCAGATGCTTACTTAGACCCACACTTTCTATTGAAGAAAACTCAACATGCCGACTAGTCGAAGTGCAACACCCGTAGGAGCTTGGGTGAGTTAGCTCACGACTTATGTCTTGAGCCGGTCTCGTAAGCAATGTGTCGGGGTGCCACACACTCCAACTGCCTCTCGTACACAAGCCGACCTTTTTAAGCAACCTCTTAGCCCTTCTAATTTACTTTATCAGGAATCGCCACCCTCTTCTCGCGACTCAATGGCAACCCCGCTTCCCGATTTTACTATCAATTGTGGGTAAGCTTTTGTTTAACTTGAGTTCGTTCTGCTTTGCTATTACTTGTCATTGTACTTAGTCCAATATTTTGTTTGAACAACTTTAGAGCCTGGGCCTTTGCAAGAAAGAAGGTGGGTGAGTCATCTTCTGGTGCTGCAGCTCTTGACTCTCCAAATCATCCGCCAGATGAAGTGGTAATCTCAGTTGAACCCACTAACCAAAGTAACCCAAATTTGGGTATTGAGTCGGCTCGTGATGTGGAGATGGCTCATGTGGAAGAGTCAGTTATCACTGAGGGGCTACCGAATACCCAGGCATGTCGACTGAGCTGCCTTGCAAACGCCAAGTTCTCCTCGCCCTTCAAGACCTATGCTGAATGCAGATGATGTAGCTCCCTCAGTAAATGTTGATGGTACACAGGTGGTTATTAGAAGAGAAGCTTTCCATGCTCCTGGGACTTCAATTGTTTTGGCTAAGGTTGTATCCAAACATGAGCCAGAAATGTTTGAGAAATGGAAAGCGAACTTGGAGCTTTCAGAATTTTCCGCCTTTGACACTGACGACATCTTCAAGCAATATAGATGAACATGGTTAGCACCTTGAAGTAGAAATATGAGGTAAAACTTTACCTTTGTCTTTTCTATGTTATACTCTTATAGCCCCAAGGTGAGGGATCACTAGAAGAGTGTCTAGAGGGTGTGTGTGTGTGTGTGTGTGTGTGTGAATAGACTACTAGCAAGAATTTAAAAACCTAACCTTTCCCAAGTTAATTGGTTGGCAGATTTTAACAGTTTTAGCAAAGCTAGTAAGTCTAACAGCCCTACACATGCATGTCAACACATATGGCAGTGGAAAGTAAAGACATTGCATATGAAGTAAAGAGTTGAGATAGGTAGATCAAACACAGTTGGAGACGCAAGGATTTTTCCCATGGTTTCGATAGGTGGCGCTATCGTACATCCACGTTTATGGAATCTTCAACCCACGGAGGGTAACGGTCGCGAGAGTCCACGGAGGGTCCACCCAAAAGGGTCCACGAAGTAGCAACCTTGACTATTCCATAACGGCTTTCATCCATGAAGGACTAGCCTCACTATGGGTAGATCTTCACGAAGTAGGCGATCTCCTTGCCCTTACAAACTTCTTGGTTCACTCCACAACACGAAGTAGGAGGCTCCCAAGCGACACCTAACCAATCTAGGAGGCACCACCCTCCAAAAGGTAATAGGCTCAGTAATGACGATGAACTTCTTGCTCTTGTGCTTCAAGATGATAGACTCCTCAGCACACAATCTCTCTCTCACAGGTTTGGCTTGGTCGAAGAGATGGGATTGGTGGAAAGCAACTTGGGGAGGCTAGAAATCAAGATCCATATGATTGGAGTGGAAGATCTTGACCTCAACACAAGGGTAGGTGGTTCTCTCTCAAAAAGTCTGATAGGATAGGTATGGAATTGTTCTGAGTGCTTCACTTTCGAGTAAGTGGTGGTGAAGGGGTATATATAGGCATCCCCAAAAATCCAACCGTTACACACAAAATGACCAACTCGGTCACACCAATGTGTTAAACTCGGTGGTACCAAAGTGACCAAAAGGTGGCAACTTTTGAATCTCGGTAAAGCCGATATAGGAAACTCGGTTGCACCGATAAGGTGACCAACAGTTAGATTTCCAATTTCGGTGACGCCAATCCAACATTCTCGGTGGGACCAAAAATGTGAATTTGTGTAATAGAAAGTTGGCAACCTAAACTCGGTGGCACCGGTATGGAATCGGTTGCACCGAAGTGGCTAGGGTTTGGCAGAGTCTGTCTAGGTTCTGGAATTGGTGGCACCAGTATGGGAAAGTTGGTTGCACCGATTTTGAGTGTTAGGTATAGAACAGACTTTGGTGGGAGAGTTTGTGGATGTTTTTGGCGACTATCACTTGTGCATGTTTGAGCATATTATTCACCAACAAAACCTTACCTCCTTTTAATAGTATTGGCTTTCCTATGGACTCAAAGTGATTTCTCACAAATATAAAATGTAGAGTCCTCTTGCTTGAAGCTTGGCCAACCTATTTCCTTGCATCTCGGGGTTTCTCCACAATCTCCTTTTGCCAATCCTCTCTATAGACTGTATCTGAAATACACTAGGTAAAAATATCAGTCCAAGAGACAATGTATGTTGTCATGAATTATCCAAACCACCAAGGTAAAAATATCTCCCCCTTTTTGGTAATTGATGAAAACATACATGGTTATACTGAAAACTTTGAGAGACACATGACTTAGACATGCTCCCCCTAAATGTGTGCAGTCTTTTAAAGGATAGTTGCTTTTGAATGCATGAACACACATAAGGTAGAAGGGATATAACAGGTCATGTGTATCCTTGCTATATGCATCAAACATATATGAATTAGATGTATCTTTGTTCAAGACATCACTCTTGCAAACAATATGTGCAAGAAGCAAGAGATAATCTTGATCAAGGATATGATGCATATACTTACCTTGAGTTCTTGGGCATCCTGGTAGTATAAACACACTTGAGAAAACAATGTTAGGAAACACAAGAATATTCTACCAAACAGCAAAGCAATAGAACTCAAAATTTCCAAGATATGGAGGACATATAGAAGATAGTATTCCTTAGAATTGATATGTCTCCAAGATCATTGAGAATTTTTCTCACCATAGATATGAAAATAGATTATCCTCTCCCCCCGAATCGTAGCATGTAGATATTAGGATTCGTTAAGGTGAGAAAGGTCAAAAAATTTCTTCTCTCCCTACTTTGATATTCTCCCCCTATTTATAAAGATGTGAGTATTGATATTGGCTCTCCCCCTTGATCATATCTCCCCCTTTGCATAAGCATGTATCTACCCTTTAGCATGAAGCTTTGGTTTTCTCCCCCTTTGGCATTAATTTCCAAAAAGGTCAAAAACAGGGATAGATATAGGGATCCTTGACTGAGAAGGGATCCTTGAGAACAAGGGTCATCGAAATGTAGGATTCATAGAAATGAAAATTGAGAGAGACATGGAAACTGATTCGTTCTTCTCCTCCTTTCTTCATTGAAGATAGGGATCCTTGAAGAAAGAAATTCTCTCCTCAAAGTTATCTTTAGTGCTTCTACCCTTAAGTAATACACAGTTTTTTTAAAGATCATCAAAGTAACAGAAGTATTACAAGAAAGATCACTAAGAAAACACAGAGTTGCAAAAAAATGAATTCAAATGAAACAGATTGAAAATCGGTGACTCCGAGATAGATAGGTCGGTGGTACCGAGATTTTGTAGTGCAGCTTGTCTGCAACTTCTGTAGAACCAAGATATCTGAGTCGGTGGCTCCGAAAGAGAAACCAAGTTTCTGTTTTCACAGAGTCAAGAGAAATATTTTTATTGAAATATGTAGTTTTTACAAGGGACATCAACTAGAGAAGATTGGAGTGGTTATGAGAAATTATGCAATAGAGAGCAAAACACACCAGATTCTTAACTAGATGATGGGCGGTGACTAGGTCACCTATATTAGAGTATATCGACTTAGGATCCAAGCAAGAATACTTGATCATAGGTCATACTCTATGTTAAGCTCAGAATGGGGTTACCATTTTTCGATTAAGCATTTTAATGTCTTCATATCGCTTGAGTTGCGTTAGCTCATTTCTTGGAGTAAAGCCTTTTCAAGGAAATGAGTACATACCTTTGAGTGATGTTGAAGATGTAGCTTGTAGATGAACTTGTTGAGGATGCTCGAGGTTGATGAAGATCATCTTGAGTTTGGAGCAATCCTTGTTGTTCTAGTTCACTGGTTACCTACAAAGATTAGTCCTGCAAGGAATAACAATAGATAGATCCAATTGACATGATACCAATTGAGAGTGTGCAATTTTGATCAAGTATATGTCAAGGATATGGTTGAGTGGCCTTCTTCCTTCCATCATCAAGAGGGGTTGTGGATACTTGGTAATGACAAGATTGCTCATGATTGGAGTTGATGGAAATCTTGTGAATGAAGTTTTTCCAAGTACCTACAAGAGATTAGATGCAATACAAGGGAGCATAGAATTCCATGGCATACGATGAAATGTTAGGATACATGGAAATATCAAGAAAGCTCATGCCCTTGGATGCAGCCGAGTGAGTCTAGCTCAAGTTTGAAGCATCAATGATGTTCAACTCACTCCTCAAGTGACAAAATGTCTTCTCATCAAGTGGCTTAGTAAAGATATCTACCAATTGCTTGTTAGTGCGAACATGCTTAAGATCAATATCTCCTTTGGCAACATGATCACAAATGAAATGATGTCGAACTTGAATATGCTTAGTTCGAGAATGTTGTACAGGATTATGACCAATTTTAATAGCACCTTCATTGTCACAAATTAATGGAACATTTTAAACATGAATTCCATAATCCTTAAGTGTTTGTGTCATCCAAAGAAGTTGCGCACAACAAGATCCAGCAGCAATGTACTCAGCTTCGGCAGTCGATAGAGATATCGAGTTTTGTTTCTTAGAGGACCAAGATACAAGAGATCTGCCCAAAAATTGACAAGTACCCGAGGTGGATTTTCTATCAACCTTGTCATCGACATAGTCCGAATCATAATAGCCAACAAGGTCAAAAGAAGATCCCTGGGGATACCAAATGCCAAAATTTGACGTTTGTATCAAGTACCTCACAATGTGTTTAGATCTAAAAGATGACATTCTTTCGGTGCAGCTTGATATCTAGCACACATGCAAACACTAAGCATAATATCAGGACGAGATGCACATAGATATAACAGTGAACAAATCGTAGATCGATAAACTTTCTGATCAACCGGCTCATCCTCTCTAGTAAGATCAACATGTCCACTAGTAGGCATAGGGTTTTTCATACCTTTGCACTCCTGCATGTTGAACTTTTTGATCAAGTCCTTGGTATACTTAGTTTGAGAGATGAAAGTTCCTTCTTTTGATTGCTTGATTTGCAAGCCAAGAAAGAATTTAAACTCACACATCATGGACATCTCATACTTCTCGGACATCAACCTTCCAAATCTTTCACTAAATTGAGGGTTATTAGAACCAAAGATAATATCATCCACATAGATTTGGCACACAAATAATTCACCATTACTCTCTTAGTGAATAAGGTTGCATAAATTTTACCAATTTCAAAACCTTTTCCGATAAGAAACTTCGTTAAACATTTGTACCAAGCACGAGGGGCTTGCTTAAGACCATAAAGAGCTTTATGAAGCTTGTAAACATGATTAAGTTTCTTAGGATTAACAAAGCCAGGTGGTTGCTTAACATAAACCTCTTCTTCAATCTCACCATTTAAAAATGCACTTTTAATGTCCATTTGATAAAGCGTGATATCATGGTGATTGGCATAAGCAAGAAGAATGCGAATAGCTTCAAGTCTAGCGACGGGGGCGTAGGTCTCACCATAGTCCATACCTTCAACTTGCGTATATCCTTGAGCTACGAGGTGAGCCTTGTTGCGCACGACTTGACCGTCTTTGTCTTGCTTGTTCCGAAATACCCATTTGGTTCCGATGATGTTGTGTTCATCCTCGGGCTTCTCCACGAGTGTCCAGACTTTGTTCCTTTCAAAGTTGTGAAGCTCTTCATGCATAGCGTTCACCCAATCTACGTCTTCAAGAGATTGTTCTACCTTAAAGGGCTCAATGCTAGAGATGAAAGAATAATGCTCACAGAAATTTGCTAGACGAGTTTAAGAGCGAGTGATCCTCCCTGTTTGTATATCACCAAAGATTTGGTTTAGGGGATGGTTCTTGGTCACTTGTGCTCGAACTCGGGTCAGCTTCCGATTGTTGGTTGGTGGAGCTTCTTCTTCATCCTCATCTCCTTCATATTCGTTGTTGTTGAAGGTGTCATTCTCTTGAGGTGGCGGTGAAGGAGGTTGTGGTGGATTTTCATGATGCACTTCCTCCTCTTCATCATCTTGTCGTGTACCGCGTGTGGATGCCTCCATGTCATGTTGTGGTTCACCTTGTCGTGTTGTAGGGGCTTCCACTTGAGTTGATGACGTACTTTCCTTCACCTCCATGGGACGAATCTTGCCGATGGGTAAATCTAGGATAGCTTCCGAAGGGTTCTTATCACCTACATCATTTGGCAATTGTTCGACTTGCGAACCATTAGATTCTTCAAACTTCACATCTACCATCTCTTCAACTTTTTGAGTGAAGTTGTTGTAGACACGGTAAGTGTGAGAGTTTGATCCATAACCAAATAGGAATCCTTCCTGAGATTTAGGAGAAAATTTAGTACGACGGTGCTTATCAAGAATGTAGCACTTGTAGCCGAATACCCGAAAGTGTCCAACTTGGGGTTTGTTACTGGTGAGTAGCTCATATGCCGTTTTACCGAGAAGTTTGTGCAGGTAAAGTCGGTTTGTGGCATGACATGCTGTTTCCACGACTTCTGCTCAAAAGTGCTTTGGCATCTTGTATTCGTCAAGCATCGTTCTTGCCATCTCAATGAGTGTCTGGTTTTTCCTCTTAACACTCCATTTTGTTGAGGCGTGTATGTAGCCAAGAACTCATGTGAGACACCTTCTTCGTCAAGAAAGGTAACCACATGGGTGTTCTTGAACTCAGATCCGTTATCGCTCCGAACCTTCTTGATCTTCACTTCAAACTGATTTTGCGCATTGCGAGCGAAGTTCTTGAAGATATTTTGAACCTGCGACTTGTCATCAAGAAAGAATACCCACGTAAATCTGGAAAAATCATCAACTATAACTAGACCATAGGAATTTCCACCGAGACACTTGTAAGCATTGGGACCGAAAAGATCCATGTGAAGTAACTCGAGTCGTCTCCTAGTAGTCATGATATTCTTAACAGGATGACTTCCACCTACTTGCTTTCCAGCTTGACAAGCACTACAAAGTCTATCTTTGTCAAAGATAACATCTTTAACACCAAGTATATGATCACCTTTGATAAGTTTGTCGAAATTACGCATGCCAATAGGTCCTAATCTTCTATGCCAAAGCCAACCTTTAGAAGATTTAGCAATTAAACAAGTGTGAGGTTTGGATCTTTTAGTGAAATCGACAATGTATAGATCACCTCTACAGATACCAGTAAAGACAATTTTATGATTATCTTGTCGAAACACTTGGCAATCTACTTTCCTGAATAGAACATTGAAACCGAAATCAGCAAGTCTAGATACGGAAAGAAGATTGTAACCAAGGGATTCAATAAGCATAACATTTTGAATAGAGCTGTCATGGGGTATGGCCACCTTACCAAGGCCGAGTACCTTACCCATAGAGTTGTCTCCAAAGGTCATGTACCGTCGAGGACCTTGATTAGGCGTGATTTCTTGGAACATGTCTTTATCACTTGTCATATGATCCGTACATCCGCTGTTGAGAATCCACTCTTTTCCTTCGGACATGTAATCCTTAAGGTTTGCCATAAGACTCGGATTCTTCATGATCTTCTCATACTCGATGACAAACAACTCATCTTCTTCATAATAGCCATGTTCCACATTGTCATCATCAAGTGAGAAATCCTTGTCACAAAGAACAAGAGATTCGTTAGAATAGTGATCATGACAATGTTCAAGTTTATGAGTGCGAATGGCTTCAAAGATAATGTTGTTGATAGTGGTGACATCTCCTTTAGCACACATAAGATCACATAGTTCAAATAGGCATTTATCAAAGTTTGGATCACTAGGCTTCATTTTGTGAAAAGCAATAGCTTTATGAAGGATTTCATCTAGATTCCCTAAGGAAAAATTTGGATATCGTTTATCCAAATCAGTCCATAAGGTATAAGCACATGCAAAGTTCTTCATTTGAGAAAGCACGAATCTTGGTAAACCTCTAACAATAAGATTGATAGTTCTTAGCTTACCAAGCATGTTAATTTCCTCTTCATGTGTGGGATGCAATTCATCAATAGGAGGCTCATAGGGGCGCATAACATATTTTCTCAATTGAAATTCATTAAACAACTCAAGCATCAAAGCTTTCCATTGACTATAGTACTCTCCATCAAGAATGGGCACTCTACAACTCAAACTCCCTCTAGTAGACACATCCATCTTCCTCCTCGGTAATTAAACCGAAGCAATGGAGACCAACACTCTGATACTAATTGAGGGATCACTAGAAGAGTGTCTAGAAGGGGTGTGTGAATAGACTACTAGCAGGAATTTAAAAAGCTAACCTTTTGCCAAGTTAATTGGTTGGCAGATTTTAACAGTTTTAGCAAAGCTAGTAAGTCTAACAGCCCTACACATGCATGTCAATAGATATGGCAGCGGAAAGTAAAGACATTGCATATGAAGTAAAGAGTTGAGATAGATAGCTCAAACGCAGTTGGAGACGCAAGGATTTTTCCCGTGGTTCCGATAGGTGGCGCTATAGTACATCCAAGTTTATGGAGTCTTCAACCCACGGAGGGTAACGGTCACGAGAGTCCACGGAGGGCTCCACCCAAAAGGGTCCACGAAGTAGCAACCTTGACTTTTCCATAACGGCTTCCATCCACGAAGGACTAGCCTCACTATGGGTAGATCTTCACGAAGTAGGCAATCTCCTTGCCCTTACAAACTTCTTGGTTCACTCGACAACACGAAGTAGGAGGCTCCCAAGTGACACCTAACCAATCTAGGAGGCACCACCCTCCAAAAGGTAATAGGCCCGGTAATGACGATGAACTCCTTGCTCTTGTGCTTCAAGATGATAGACTCCTCAACACACAATCTCTCTCTCACAAGTTTTGCTATGTAGACGAGATGGGATTGGTGGAAAGCTACTTGGGGAGGCTAGAAATCAAGATACATATGATTGGAGTGGAAGATCTTGACCTCAACACAAGGGTAGGTGGTTCTCTCTCAAAAAATCTGATAGGATAGGTATGGAATAGTTCTGAGTGCTTCACTTTCGAGTAAGTGGTGGTGAAGGGGTATATATAGGCATCCCCAAAAATCCAACCGTTACACACAAAATTACCAACTCGGTGACACTGATGTGTTCAACTCGGTGGTACCGAAGTGACCAAAAGGTGGCAACTTTTGAATCTCGGTAAAGCCAATATAGGAAACTCGGTTGCACCGATAAGGTGACCAACGGTCAGATTTCCAATCTTGGTGACGCCGATCCAACATTCTTGGTGGGACCAAAAATGTGAATTTGCGTAACAGAAAGTTGGCAACCAAAACTCGGTGGCACCGGTATGGAATCGGTTGCACCGAAGTGGCTAGGGTTTGGCAGAGTCTATCTAGGTTCTGGAATCGGTGGCACCAGTATGGGAAAGTTGGTTGCACCGATTTTGAGTGTTAGGTATAGAAAAGACTTTGGTGGGAGAGTTTGTGGATGTTTTTGGCGACTATCACTTTTGCACGTTTGAGTATATTGTTCACTAACAAAACCTTATGCCCTTTTAATAGTATTGGCTTTCCTATGGACTCAAAGTGATTTCTCACAAATATAAAATGTAGAGTCCTCTTGATTGAAGCTTGGACAACCTATTTCCTTCCATCTCGGGGTTTCTCCACAATCTCCTTTTGCCAATCCTCTCTATAGACTGTATCTGAAATACACTAGGTAAAAATATCAGTCCAAGAGACAATGTATGTTGTCATGAATTATCAAAACCACCATGGGAGCCTGTTGTGCTTTCACAAGGGTCGGCTTAGTATGAAAATAGTGAACTGGTCCTTCATCGTAGTTTGTAAGAACCAATCATAGCCCCCAAGGGTCGGGTCATTATGATAATATGAGCCGATACTTTGTAGTGCTTAAGAGATAGAAAATGCCAACTGTAGCCCACAAGGGTTGCGTTATCTATTTGATATATCCATGTCTTACTTGTAAGGGAATAGTTGCTATCTTGATTTTGTAATTTTAGAGCCTATAGCCCCCAAGGGCCGGGTTATCTATTTGAGATAGTCGGGTCTTCCTGTTGTATAACAAAGAAGTTTGTTATATTAGCCCCCCAAGTGCCATGTGGATTGCTTGCAACTGCGTGGGACTTTGTAGGATTGAGTCAATTTTGGAATGATGTAACCCCTAAGGGTCGAGTCGTCTACCTTAGGCAGCTCGGGACTTGTAAAACTACCTCTGATGTTTTGTATATTTGAGAGGAATCACTTGAGTATGCTGAATTTGCTGTAGCTGGTCTGCAAAAGCAGGTTAGGCAGGAGAAGAAACTCAAAGTCGATATAAAGTTTTTAGCGACTCGCCTTGGAGACTCTACACACCAAGCAAATAATCTCCTTGATCAAGCCAAGGCTGATTTTGATCAGGAAAGAGCCGCCCTCCTGAAGCGCGCCGAAGACGCGGAAAATCAGCTCCGGACTGTGACTGAGGAGTTGCGGACCCTTAAGAAGCAAATTACTGATATGACTATTGCAATCTTTGGTATGATTATTAAACTTCCTGTTGCTAAATTCCGGGTCATACGATTTTCCGTCTTAATTCCCCGTTTGTCTTCTATCGGAATCATGGCAGGATGCACATGTCGGAATTAGGGCTCCGGGGACCCAAGAAGGTTCGAACTCTGGTGTGTGCGCTCTCTCTCACTCTACTCTGTCTTGCAACCCTACAATGATGCTCTAGTGTGCTTGAGATAAGGAGGAGGAGCAATGTACACGTCGGGTTACCTAGGTTCGGGACACCGAGAGGTGTAAAACTCTACTCCTCTTGGTTGGATTGCTCAAGGGCAAAAGGAAAATATAGTCATGGTTTCTAGTTAGCTTGGGGTCGACCCCCTTTATGGCAGCATCCTGCCCTCTCTTATACTGGCCCGATCCTCTTCCCTGAAAACACACGATAGGAAGGGTTGCCACAACAGCCAGTTTCAAGGGGGACAAGACTGTAGCTTATCCTGACAAAAGTACTCTTCGCCTGCAAAAGGCCTCCTGTCGTGACGCGCCGGTGGACTCGGTGATGACCTCCGTCCTAGCGAGTCCCCGACCTTGGTCCGCTTCCACCAAGTAGGAAAACTTTGGGAACTGGCGAGCTAGCCCTGCCTCTTTACACTAAAGTGGAAAACCTCCTCATCTACGCTCGCTGGCATCATCCTTGGCAGCGCTCGGTGTGGCGTGTGTCACCCATGTGGAGGCGCATGGCCTCGTGGCTCCTCTGATCCACCCCTGGTTACTTTGCCCCACAAAGGCCTCGGGGGAAGCCTCGGGAGGCGACCTTGCAAAGGGGCTTCATTGACTTGCTCCTCGCGAGGCAAGGTCCCTCGCGAGTACCTTGCTTGTGGAGTTCAACGGTGGGCCACGTAGGGCCTACGGTAGGCATTGGATCTTGGGCCACAGGCAGATGGGCCTAGGTACCCCTAGTCCCCTGGGGCCCGATAGTAGCCCACAATCCCGCCTGATAGTGGGGCAAAATGGTGTTGGCCCCAACCGCCTGCAGGACAATCGCGACACTTGGCACTCAATAGGGCGCGGAACACCCCCACTCCCCCATGACACCTCGGCAACCGCCCAGGCTGACATAAAGCATGTGTGCGGCACAAAGCCATCATTGCCTTACTGACGGTGTCCTGGACTAGGGGGTACTCACCACGTCGTCTCCAGACCAGTAGGTCGGGCCGAGGACCCCCAGGGCGACTCACTAATGGGCCATTTTGGGCATCCCATGCCGAATACAAGGAGGATTCCACAAGACTTGGCGTCCAAGACAAGGACTCCCCTAAACCCTAGGCCTACGATGCATATATAAACCGAGGCCAGGAAAGTCGATAGATCATTACATGACATGTCATATTCATTACTACAATCTTGTGGTAGATACCCGTACTATGTACTATCCCCATATGAATAAAATCAAAAGCAGGACATAGGGTATTATCTCCTCGAGAGAGCCCGAACCTGGGTAAAATCTTGTGTCCATGTTACCATCACCCAAGACGCCTAGCTTAGGACCACTACTACGAGATGGATTTGACGCTGACTTTGGTGCTTTCATTGAGAGTCTGCTAGGTAGTCGCCATAATGCAATGGGAATTTAGATCGGCTCCATGGCGATCTAAGCGTCGGAGCCGAGCTACATCGTCAATGTTGGCATCTTCATCGCCGGCTTGATAGGTCACCTCGGCCATGCCGAAGACTGTGCTCCATGTCGGATCATATAGTTCGGATGGGGGGTCTTCATCAACATCAACTCCAATCTCAACCAAGATCATGGAAGAATCCTGCATGGTGCTAGGGGGCTCAACGTCAACATTGCCCTCGCGCGATCACGCAATTTTTCTGGACAGAGGATTCGTGTTCGTCATCCCCACCTCCTCGAGTGTCGTTTTGACGATTGCTTCAGGAATTATGCGGAATTGAGTCTAGAAAACCCTGCAAAATTTCGTCGCGTTCCGGTGGAGGAATCTTCGGCAATTTGCAATATACCGGAGCCATGTCGAATCTGGATGGGAATCTGGATGAGTTTAGGGCGAGGTGTCCAGTATCTAGCTCGGACATCCATTGGAAAATCCCACCATTGATCGGCTGCGTAATTCCTATATCGAGCACCCCTCAAAATTTCATTTCGATCTGACCGTTCAAACTTCGGGAAACGTCCTTGAGCACAACGAATTTTGGATCTATTTTCTACGCGAAAAGGAATCCGATCCGAGTTCATCTTTTTCATGAACGGGTTGTCGGACGTCCTTTTTGAAGGAAATTTTCTCATGATCTCGGTCATCCGACAAAGAGTTTGGCATCGCAAGGGACGAATAATCATCAAGCGAACCTCGTCATCCACGGGTTGTACGGGTCGGACGCTCTGTTGCTTCATCAAGCCAACATTGACCTCGTCACAAATTCCGACCTGCGTTGACATCACCGCGCCGTTACTTTTTCAAGCTAACGTCCAGCACGCCGACTTGCTTCGACATCTCGGCTGGCGTGAGACTTCGGCGTCACCAGCCGACCAGCTTCGACACTTCGGTTGGCCTGATACTTTGGCATCCCCAGCCGACCTGCTCCATCACCTCGGCTAGACCGGGGCTTTGGCATCCCTTCATCAACCTGCTCCGGGGACTTCGGCGTCATCAGGTGACTTGCTTTAACACCTCGGCTGGCATGAGATTTCGGCATCACCAGCTGACCTACACGAGACTTCAGCGTCCGCTGATCACAGCTCCGCCATGCTAACTAGATCGAGGACTTCATCTCGCCACATCGACCGTGCATCATCGCCACTTCGTCAAGTTGAACTCTTCGTTCAGGCACCTCGGGGCCCAAGCCACATTCCTTTACTTATTTGCTTCACTTAAATTAACTAAGTAGAAGATTTTTTAAAAATGTATATTATTACCTTTATTTGTTATTATCTCTTGCTCGCACTATTTTATGTGTGCAGGTAATCAGCTTCGGCTGCGTCGCGCGGTTAGTTTGGCGTCACCTTGTCGACCTTCTCTGCCACCTCGGCTGGACCGGGGGCTTCGCCTCACCACATACGCCGAGCCATGTCACTACTTCAGAATGCCGAGCTCCTCGGTCGGTCATCTCGGTCTTGGGGGCTGGGACCTCTGTCATGCCAAAGACTATGCGCCATCTCGGATCCGTCAAAAGTTTGATGGGCGTCCTCGTCCCGCCACAAGCACGGATCGCGTCATCGACACTGAGCACATTAACTAGCTAAGTCACTTTCATGTTAAAACATTTTAAGCTTTCTATTTTTTTTGGTTCGACCAAGCGTTATACTTTTTTGACAAAAAGTTGTTTGTGAATAACTTTCTTTGTCAAAACCTTGTTTGTTACAAACAAATTCAAATACCCCATTTACTTGGGGGCTTCCTTTATGAAACATTTTCTATTTGCATGTGATTATTATTGTACATCTTCTTTCCTTGCTCGTGTATTATGCCAAAATATGCATCATGTTGACTTAAGTGTTCCACAAAGCTGGGTTGTGTGGCTCCTGTTCTTACCCCTACGTTCCCGATTGTTCGGCTAGGGAGTAAAGGGAGCACCTCTGTGATTGTTAAGACCGGCTCATACGAACTCGTACCTCAGACGGGTGAAGCCGAAAGCTAGCGCTCTTATTGTTTTCAACTAATGTCGGCACATGATGGAACTCACACGTACACAAATCTATTGCACAAGCCTCATAGTAATAATGAGCGACCAAAGAAAGGTACCGTTGGGGGCACTATTTTCTTTGAAGATGCTTCTTACGTTACATAAGTAATATAACATAAGTTCCCTGGGCGCGCTTTGTCTTTTACAGCCTCATGGCCTGATTGCTTGGTTATCCGAAACACCGTTGATATTCTCAGTAGGCCGAGTAGATAACACTTTTTGGCCCTTGGCCGAAGAGGGAGAAGCTGACGGTCGGTTAAGACACGTTCAAAGTCCGGGCGAACACAGATATTATATAAGTACTTCAGTACATACAATCATTATACATAAAATTCTTTTCCCAAGTCACTTGGGGGCTCTTAAATTAATATGAGTATAATAGATGTTTTCTTCTTAGTCGTTGCAAAGTATTTTTTCTACCACTCCTTTCTCGACTCAAGTGCATGATGAATAGCAGGGTAGCCTGGTTTCTCTCTAAAGCCGTCCGCGTTTAGTTTGCTACACTGGCCTCAGAAACACTCTGCCTTCGGGATAGGGAGGTTGAAGCCGAAGGCTGACCCACTTGAAGTCTAGAGATCGGATGTGTCATGTCAAAGCACGACGAAGTACAATTTTAAGACCAATTTCATATTGGCACCAAAAAACTTGATTCAATCTAGACGTAAAGTTTTTTATGCATGTTTTTTGGTCTTTTGAGCTTATAACATCTTTCACCTATTTTATATTTTCCTTTCAGGAAGTGGGACATTCTCTTGGTTGAGGTGTTCAGCATGAAACTCTTTTCTAAACTACAGTTCGACATCTTTCCAACTGAACTTCACCTCTGTATTGTCAAAACATACATGACAGTTGAACTAGTTCGCGAGGAGGTACGATCCTAGGGTCGGTCATGCTGCCCAACCCAAGTCTCGGGGGCTACTGCATTGACAATTCAATGCAAAAAAAAATTAAGTACAATGTAGTTTCCGAGGAGATTATTGTCCTCGGGTTGGTCGACCACACCCAACGTGAGTCTCGAGGTCTGTGCACACCGTTTTTGTGTTCCGAAGTATGTTGCCGAGCTAGGAGTTGATTCTCAGGCCGATTTTGCGAATCGACCTGAGTCTCAGGGGCTACTGGGATCAGCGGTTTTATGTTATCCTTCAGGTGCATCTCAGGTTTTAGACCGACACACACACACCATGATGGCTACTGGCTATATATCTCTGCAGAGAATAAATTGCACCAAGCGAAAATATCCACATAAAATGAACCCACGATCGGGGTGGTGCACCACCTCGGAAGCAGTCCGGCATAAAGCTTGGGCGCAAGTGGCTGGCTCCATAGAGAGCATTTTTGACATTAAGCTCGGATGAATTCCTTTAATTTTTAAGGTCCAAGGTAGTTTATGATACCTCAGACGCCGATCATCATTGGAGATATGATGCAGTCCGGCGTTGGAGCTCGGAAGCAGTCCAACATAAAGCTCAAGATTGGAGATGCCTCAGAAGCAGCCCGACATAAAAGCTTGGATGTGAATGGCTGGCTCCATAAAAGACTATTCCGGCATTTCAGCTCGGATGAAGTCCTTCAAATTTTCAGAGACCGAGGTAATTTATGACACCTCAGATGCTAACCAGCGTTGGAGCTCGGATACAATTCGACGTTGGATCTCGGACACAGTCCGTCATTGGCACTCAGGTGCTGATCAACATTAGACTTCGGCTACAAAAAGACACCCCGGACGCAGTTCGGCTTCAAGCTCGGGTGCGAGTGCTTGTCTCCCTAGAGGGCTTTTCCGGCATTATGTTCGGTTGAACTCCTCCAAACTTTTCATGACCGAGGTAGTCTATGAGACCGCGGATGCCGACTAGCGTTGGAGCTCGGCTGAAAATACACCTCAGATGTAGTTCGGCGTTGGAGCTCGAACGCAAGAGGATAACGCCCCACAGGAAAAAATTACCCGAGGTGTGGCGTAAAAATTACAAGGCGTTGATAAAAGCCGATAATTTAAAGGGGTCCTCAGATGCCCGACATATGAACTCTTCGGATACACATCGGCGATCCTCGATATTGGAGATGGGGAGATTTGCTGAAACAGTTTTCAAGACCGATGACCGAAGACGAAGAACAGTTTGGAAGAACCGAGGAGCGTCCCCAACTTGAAGACCAGTTCAGGGGGCTACTGACGGTGTCCTGGACTAGGGGGTACTCACCATGTCGTCTCCCGACCAGTGGGTTAGGCCGAGGTCCCCTAGGACGACTTACTAATGGGCCACAAGACTTGGCGCCGAAGACAAGGACTCCTCTAAACCCTAGGCTTACGGTGCATATATGAACCGAGGCCAGCCAAGTCGATAGATCATTACATGACATCTCATATTCATTACTACAATCTCGTGGTAGATACCTATACTATGTACTATCCCCATATGAATACATCAAAAGCCAGACGTAGGTATTATCTCCTCGAGAGAGGCCGAATCTCGGTAAAATCCTGTGTCCATGCTACCATCGCCCAAGACGCCTAGCTTAGGACCCCTATTACGAGATATGTCGGATTAGATGCCGGCACTTACCTTGCCTCACATCCGTCCCTCTTCATCCTCCTTCCTACGCAAGGATGATTCTATTCGCGAGATCCCGTCGCCCTTCACCAACTACGTTGCCAGGGTGCCCCCTAGCAAGAGACATGAGGCGACGGTGATGACGCACGAACATACAACATTGGATCTTGCCCTGGGTAGGTCCACGGTGCTCAACCGTGTGGTCCTTGATAACATACTTCCAATGGTTGCCGCCATTTCCAACAAGTGGGGACAACCAAGATCTGGTCACCCTCCTGGCCTGTCACCGAACTGGATGCTACCACAATCGCCCTTCACCTTCCCGCGCTCTTCTTTGGCCTACCACCCCCATTCTTGGACTTCTTCAACGTCGTGCTATCGCACTACCGGGTTCACGTGCTTTACTTCGATCCGAAGTCCATTCTCGTCCTTTTTTCCTTCGCCTTCCTATGTGAGGCCTTCCTGGGCGTAGTCCCCTTGGTGGCGCTGCTCTGACACTTGTTCAGCCTTTAGCTAATTGTGGCCGATCGATGGGTGTGTGTCACTCCATGTCGTGAGCACGATGGCGGATGAATACATTGACATGGGAATCTGTCATGAACCAGAAGGCTTCAGGAGGCAGTTGGTATATTTGGAGGCATGCTAGTGCAGTCCCCTGCTACTGACTCCGTCATCCCACACAGTGTCGAGCTCAGGGTGGGGGCATGAAAGGCTCGACAACTCGAGGCTATTGCGGGTGATGAAAAGGCTGGCCAGCCTGCGGGTGGCGGGAGTCACGATGATGATGGTTTTTAGGGAATTCCTCAACCATTGGATTGCCCCACTCGAACGCCATTCCTGCCCAATGTGAGCTTTCACCGGCCCGGGTGATGCCATGCGGCTCTGAGGGGACCGTCTGCTGACATGGCTAGAGACTGCGTCAGTATTTCCCTCAGTTATGAAACCAAGGTATCTATCCAAGGAGGAAGACCACGCAATGCTATGTAAACAGTACCTGCACACAAAGAACAAATATTTGCAACCCGATGCGTAAGAGAGGTTGTCAATCTCTCAACGGTAAAAAAAGATAGATTAGATTGTAATAGGTTGGGCAAATAGACCTCACAAGAACACGAAATAAAAGAAGTACATAAAAAGTGCAGCAAGGTATTTTTGGGTTTTTGGATTAATATATATGAAAACAAAAGCGGCAATAAGATAGATCGGAAAGCAATATGTTGGAAAAGTAGACCCGGGGGCCATAGGTTTCACTAGTTGCTTCTCTCATGAGTATAGCACACGGTGGGTAAACAAATTACTCTTGGGAAATTGATAGAAGATCAAATAATAATGATGATACCTAAGATAATGATCATTATATAGGCATCACATCTAACATAGGTATACTAAAACGATTCTGCATCTACTACTATTACTCCACACATCGACCGCTATCCAGCATGCATCTAGTGTATTAAGTTCATGGTAAAACAGAGTAATGCAATAAGAACGGTGACATGATGTAGACAAGATGTATTAATATAGGAATAGATCCCATATTGTTATCCTTAATTGCAATGATACATGCGTGCCTTGCTGCCCCTTCTGTCACTGGCAAAGGACACTGCAAGATCGAACACATCACAAAGCATCTCTTCCCATGGCAAGAAAAATTGATCTAGTTGGCCAAACTAAACCAAAGATTCGAGGAAGAAATACGAGGCTATAAGTAATCATGCATATAAGAGATAAAAAAAGACTCAAATAATATTCATGGATAGAAACTGATCCTGAAATCAAAATTCATTGGATCCCAACAAACACACCGCAAAAAGTCATTACATCAAATATATCTCCAAGAGACCACTGTATTGAGAATCAAAAAAGGGAGAGGAAGCCATCTAGCTACTGCCTACGGACCCATAGGTCTATGGTGGACTACTCACGCATCATCGGAGAGGCACTCGTGAAGACGATGCACACCTCTGTGATGGTGTTAGATTATATCTCGCTCGAATTGTGTTTTGTCGACTCCCCTAGGGTTTTTGGAATATTTGGGTATTTATAGAGATGATAGGTGGTGGAGAGGCGTCTCGAGGTGGGCACTATACACCAGGTCGTGCCCTGGTGTCTTGTGTCCTCCTGGCCTTCCTCTTTGGCACTTCTTTGGTCCACTTGATGTCTTCTGGTCCAAAAAAATCTCCAAAAAGTTTCACAGTGTTTGGGCTTCGTTTGGTACTAACATTCTGCGGAGTAAAAAAACAAGCAAAAACAACAACAGGCACTTTGCACTATGTCAGTAGGGTAGTCCCAAAAAATGATATAAAGTTGCTATTAAATGATTATAAACATCAAACATTGATAATATAACAACATGGAACAATCAAAAAAATATAGATATGTTGGAGACGTATCATCTGCCGCCCGGCGTATTAGGTGGGGTGCTTAAGTTATTGACCAGTGAAGAGGAGAGCGAACTCCACTGGAGGGGCTTCCCCTGTACAGTTATAAGAACAAGGAGGCCTTCGCCGCGGGAATGCCAACCTTTGATCAATGGGGGCTGCCCCAACTAGGTCACAAGGGACCTCGGGATAACCCTTTCCTCTTGACCCTCAGGCCAAAGGGACCAGGGAGCTTGAAGCCCCCAGTCGACGCGGAAGGAAGCGGCATCCATCCGCCCTGGTGCCCTCGTCGCCGACTTACCCCTGTGCCCGTGGGTGCTACTTCTCAAGCATGCGTTGGTTTCCATGAAGAGGAATCGGTGATGCAGCAAAGTAGCTAAGTATTTCCCTCAGTTGTTGAGAACCAAGGTATCAATCCAGTAGGAGATACAAGCAAGTCCCCAATAGGTGTACCTACACAACGAATCAAACTCTTGCACCCAACGCTATAAAGGGGTTGTCGAGCCCTTTAAGGTTACATGCAAGGATGAGATCTGATAGAGATAGATTGCTTGAACTGAAAATAAAACAAAAGCTAAAAATAATGCAGCATAGTATTTTTGGTATTTTTGGTTTTATATTTGAAAGTATAAGATGTAAAACAGACCCGGGGGCCATAGGTTTCACTAGAGGCTTCTCTCATGATAGCAAAGATTACGGTGGATGAACAAATTACTATCAAGCAACTGATAGAAAAGCGAATAATTATGAAGATATCCAAGGCAATGATTATGCATATAGGCATCACGTCCGTGTCAAGTAGACCAAAATGATTCTGCATCTACTACTATTACTCCACACATCGACCGACTCCTGCCTGCATCTAGAGTATTAAGTTCATGAAGAATAGAGTAACGCATGAAGTAAGATGACATGATGTTGAGGGATAAACTCAAGAAATATGATGAAAACCCCATCTTCTTATCCTTGATGGCAACAATACAATACGTGCCTCGCTACCCCTACTTTTCACTGGGTGAGGACACCGCAAGATTGAACCCAAAACTAAGCACTTCTCCCCTTGCAAGAATTACCAATCTAGTTGGCCAAACCAAACGAATAACTCAAAGAGACTTGCAAATATATGAAATCATGCATATAAGAATTCAGAAAAGACTCAAATAATATTCATGGGTAATTTGAACATAAACCCACAATTCATCAGATCTTGACAAACATACCGTTAAAGAGTATTACATCGGATAGACCTCCATGAAGATCATGAAGACACATGGTATTGAAGAGCAAAGAGAGAGAAGAATCCATCTAGCTACTAGCTATGGACCCGAAGGTCTGTGGTGAACTACTCATGCACCATCTCAGGGGCAATGGAGTTGATGTAGATGCCCTCTGTGATTGAATCCCCCTCCGGCAGATTACCGAAAAAGTCTCCAAGATTGGATCTCTCGGGAATGGAGGCTTATGGCAGCGGAAAAGTGTTTTCTTGGCTTGTTCTAGTAATAATGGAATATTTTGGAATTTATAGGTCGAAGATTAGGGTTAGGAGGGCTGCCATGGGCCCACAAGCCTACAGGGCGCACCCTACCCCCTGGGTGCGCCCCTAGGGCTTGTGGCCCCGCGGTGGCTCTCCTGCCTTGGTCTCCAAGCCTGGTGGTTTCCTTCCGGTCCACAAAAATATTCCAAAGGTTTTATTCTGTTTGGACTCCGTTTAATAGTCCTTATCTGCAATTCTCAAAAACAAGGAAAAAACAAAAACTGGCACTAGGCTCTGGATTAATAGGTTAGTCCAAAAAATAATATAAATTAGCATATTAATGCATATAAAACATCCAAAACAGATAATATAATAGCATGGAACAATAAAAAATTATAGATACGTTGGAGACGTATCAGCATCCCCAAGCTTAATTCATGCTCGTCCTCGAGTAGGTAAATTATAAAAATAGAATTTTTTATCTGGAATGTTACCTAACATATTTATCCATGTAATATTATTTATTGTGGCATGAATATTCAGATTCGTATGATTCAAAACAATAGTCTAATATTGACATAAAAATAGTAATACTTTAAGCACACAAACAAGGCAGTCGTGTCCTTTCGAAATAACATGGCCTTAGAAAGTTATCCCTACAAAATTATATGGTCTGGTTATGCTCCATCCTCCCCACACAAAGTATCTAAATGATGCACAACCCCGATGAACAAGTCAAGCAATTGTTTCACACTTTTCGTGTTCTCAAACCTTTTCAACTCCCACGCAATACATGAGCGTGAGCCATGGATATATCATTATAGGTGGAATAGAATATGGAGGAGGTGCAAGTAGAAAAAGGAGAAGATAGTCTCACATCAACCAGGCATATCAACGGGCTATGGAGATGCCCATCAATAGATATCAATGTGAGTGAGTAGGGATTGCCATGCAACAAATGCACTTAGAGCTATAAGTGTATGAAAGCTCAAAAAGAAAACTAAGTGGTCGTGCAAAAATATCCACTAGTTATATGAAAGTGACAAAATAGGAGACTCTTTATCATGAAGATTGTCCCTTCTCTCTTTCTCTCATTTTTTTCATTTTTATATTCTTTTTTTATTTTGGTGGGCTTCTTTGGCCTCTTTTATTTTTTGTTTGGGCTTCGCTGGCCTCTTTTATTTTTGAAAAGTATGGATACTCATCCCAACTTGTGAGGGATTCATAGCTTCCATCATCCTTTTCTCTCACGGGACAATGGTCTATTAATGAAAAATCATCACACTTTTATTTACTTATAATTCAAAAAAATTATAACTCGATACCTATGACAAAGTATGACTCTATATGCAATATGAAGTGATGGTGCAAGTCATGGAAAACTACATGGTGGAAGTTACATGGCAATATATCTCGTAATGGCTATGGAAATGTCATAATAGGTAGGTATGGTGGCTGTTTTGAGGAATATATGGTGGCTGTTTTGAGGAAGGATGGTTTTATGTACCCACGAAAGTTGCGCGGTACTAGAGAGGCTAGAAAAGATGGAAGGTGAGAGTGAGTATAATCCATGGACTCAACATTAGTCATAAAGAACTCACATACTTATTGCAGAAGTCTGTTAGTTATCAAACAAAGCTTTAGACGCATGATCCTAGAGGAGAGGTTGGTAGGAGTTAACCATCGCACGCTCCCGACCCTCACTAGCATGACTCTCATATTACCATCTCTATTATATCAAAACTACATGCAAGGAATCAAACTTCTCATAGTATTCAATGCACTTAATATGAAAGTTCGTATTATATCCCTCTTGGATGCCCATTATATTAGGACTAAATTCATAACCTAAACAAATTACCATGCTGTTTTAAGAAAATCTCAAAATAATATAAGTGAGGAATGAGAGTTCAATAATTTCTATAAAATATAACACCACAATGCTCTATAAATATATAACTGAAGCACTAGAGCAACATTGCCTAGCTCAAAAGATATAAGTGAACCACTAGAGCAACATTGCCTAGCTCAAAAGATATAAGTGAAGCACATAGAGTATTCTAATAAATTCATGACTCAGCGTGTGTCTCTCAAAAGATGTGTGCAGAAAGGATTATTGTGGCAAACTAAAAAGCAAAGACTCATATCATACAAGACGCTCCAAGGAAAACAAATATCATGTGGTGAATAAACATATAGCCTCAAGTGAATTTTACCGATGGATTGAAGACGAAAGAGGGGATGCCTTCCAGGGCATACCCAAGATTAGGATTTTTGGTATACTTGAATATGGTTTGGGGTGACTTGGGCATCCCCAAGCTTATTCTCTTGCCACTCTGTATTCCAAAACTTCACAACACAAAACTCAACAGAAAACTGATGAGATCCGTTAGTATAGATAAATAAATCACCACTTTAGGTACTGTTGTGAACTCATTATTTATTTATATTTCTGTAATTAATACTTTATTCTAACTTTTCCATGGCTCATACCCCCCGATACGACCCATAGATACATCAAAATAAGCAAACAACACGAAGAAAACAGAATCTGTCAAAAACAGAATAGTCTGTAGCAATCTGTAAACTTCGAATACTTATAGAACTCTAAAAATTCTGAAAAATTGGAATATTAGGGAATTTTTATATAAATCTTGTGTAAAAATTTAAGATCAATTCGATGCTCTGAAAAAATTAGAAAATTCCTGGATTGAGCGCAAAAGTTTCCGTTTTTCAGCAAGATCAAATCAACAACTACGATAGATCACCCCAAAGGTTTTACTTGGCTCAAACACTAATTAAAAGAAAAAACAATTAATACAAAATAATAATGTGAAAAACACACCAAAACATAATCAGAAAGCAGAAAGCAAAATAAAATTGGGTTGCCTCCCAACAAGCGCTATTGTTTAACGCCCCTAGCTAGGCAAAACGCAATAGATCTAGGTATTGTCATCTTTGGTATGCAATCCTTAAGTTATTCTCATGATAGATTCATCAGATAATTTTATTTTATTTCTAGGAAAGCGTTCCATGCCTTTCCTTAATGGAAATTGGAATCTAACATTCCCTTCCTTCATATCAATAATTGCTCCAATCGTTCTAAGGAAAGGTCTACCAAGAATAATAGGACATGTAGGATTGCAATCTATATCAACAACAATGAAATCTATGGGCACATAATTCCTATTTGCAACAATAAGAACATCATTCATCCTTCCCATAGGTTTCTTTATAGTGGAATCCGCAAGATGCAAATTTATGGAACAATCACCAAATTCAGGGAAACCTAACACATCACATAAAGTTTTTGGAATCGTGGAAACGCTAGCACCAAAATCACACAAAGCATGTCACTCATAATCTTTTATCTTAATCTTAATAGTAGGTTCCCACTCATCATATATCTATCTAGGTGTAGAAACTTCCAACTCAAGTTTTTCTTCAAAAGCTTTCATCATAGCATCAACAATATGTTTAGTGAAAGCTTTGTTTTGATTATAAACATGAGGAGAGTTCAACATGGATTGCAACAAGGAAATACAATCAATTAAAGAGAAGCTATCATGATTAAAGTCTTTGAAATCCAAAAGAGTGGGTTCATTGCTATTTCAAGTTTTGACCTCTTCAATCCCACTTTTATCAATCTTAGCATCAAGATCTATAAACTCTGAATCATTGGGACGCCTTTTAACTAAAGTTGACTCATATACAGCCCAATAATTATCAAGATTAAAATTGGAAAACAAATATTCAATAGGAGTCACATCAATCACTATAAGATCTTCATCAATATTATCACGAGAACACACTTTTTCAAGCCATTCACGCTTAGCACGTATTCTAGCGGTTGTGTCCTTACACTCATCAATAGAAATTCTCATGGATTTAAAATACTCATTAATATCATGCTTGGGTGGAATAGTCTAATTTTTAAAGAATCAATCTCAAGAGAAATTCTATCAACGTTCCTAGCCAAATCATCAATCTTGAGCAATTTTTGTTCAATCATAGCATTGAAACCTTTTTGCGTACTAATGAATTCTTCAATATTATTCTCAAGATCAGAGGTAATCTTATTATAATTTCCATAAGAATTATTTTAGTAATTTCCATAATTATTAGAGGAATTACTAGGAAACGACCTAGCATTGAAATTACCTCTATAAGCATTATTACCAAAAAAACTCCTACCAACAAAATTCACATCCATAGATTCGTTATTATTTCCAATCAAAGAAGACAAAGGCATATCATTAGGATAAATAGGAGCACTCTTACTAGCAAACAATTCCATAATTTATCCATCTTTTCGCTCAAAGTATTAATCTCTTCAATAGCATGCACTTTTTTACTAGTAGGAGATCTTTCGGTGTGCCATTGAGAGTAATTTGCCATAATATTATCTAGGAGTATAGTAGCTTCTCCTAATGTGATTTTCATAAAAGTACCACCCGCGGCGGAATCTAAGAGATTCCTAGAATCAAAATCAATCCAGCATAGAAAATTTGTATAATCATCCATAAACTCAAACCATGTGCGGGGCAATTCCTAATCCTAAGTTTCATCCTTTCCCAAGATTGTGCAACATGCTCATGATCAATTTTCTTAAAATTCATTATATAGTTCCTAAGGGAGATGATTTTAGCAGGCGGAAAGTACTTGGAAATAAAATCATCTTTACACTTATTCCATGAATCAATACTATTTTTAGGCAAAGATGAAAACCAAGTTTTAGCACGATCTCGTAGTGAGAACAGGAATAGCTTCAATTTAACAATATCATTATCCACATCTTTCTTATTTTGCATATCACACAACTCAACAAAATTATTTAGATGGGATGCGACATCTTCATTAGCAAGGCTAGAAAATTGTTCATTCATAACAAGATTGACCAAAGCAGCATTAATTTCATAAGATTCCGCACTAGTGGCGGGAGGAATCGGATTACTAATAAAATCATTATTAGTAGTATTGGAAAATTCACACAACTTGGTATTCTCTTGAGTCATCGTGACAAAGCAAGCAATCAAGCACACAAGCAATGAAAAAAGCAAACGAAAAGACGAACGAAAAAGGGCGAATAAAAAGGCAAACTTTTTTGTATTTTCTGGAAAATCATTTTAGAAGTGGGGCAGAGGAAAACAAGAGCCAAATGGCAAATAATGTAAATTCAAGAGATGAGTTTGTGATGGGTACTTGGTAGGCTTGATGTAGATCTCCCCGGCAACGGCGCCAGAAATCCTTCTTGCTACTTCTCGAGCATGCGTTGGTTTCCATGAACAGGAACGGATGATGCAGCAAAGTAGATAAGTATTTACCTCAGTTGTTGAGAACCAAGGTATCAATTGAGTAGGAAATAGAATCAAGTCCCCAATAGGTGTACCTACACAAAGAACCAAACTCTTGCACCCAACGCTATAAAGGGGTTGTCAAGCCCTTTAAGGTTACTTGCAAGGATGAGAACTAATAGAGATAGATTGCTTGAACGGAAAGTAAAACAAAAGGTAAAAATAATGCATCAAAGTATTTTTTGGTATTTTTGGTTTTAGATCTGAAAGTATAAGATGGAAAATAGACCCAGGGCCATAGGTTTCACTAGAAGCTTCTCTCATGATAGCAAGTATTACGGTGGGCGAACAAATTACTGTCGAGCAATTGATAGAAAAGCGAATAATTATGAAGATATCCAAGGCAATGATTATGCATATAGGCATCATGTCCGTGTCAAGTACACTGAAACGATTCTGCATCTACTACTATTACTCCACACATCGACCAACTCCTGCCTGCATCTAGAGTATTAAGTTCATGAAGAACAGAGTAACGCATGAAGTAAGATGACATGATGTCGAGGGATAAACTCAAGCAATATGATGAAAACCCCATATTGTTATCCCTGATGGCAATAATATAATACGTGCCTCGCTACCCCTACTTTGTCACTGGGTGAGGACACCATAAGATTGAACCCAAAACTAAGCACTTCTCCCATTGCAAGAATTACCAATCTAGTTGGCCAAACCAAACCAATAACCCGAAGAGACTTGCAAAGATATGAAATCATGCATATAAGAATTCAGAAAATACTCAAATAATATTCATGGATAATCTGAACATAAACCCACAATTCATCGGATCTCGACAAACACACCGCAAAAGAGTATTACATCGGATAGATCTCCATGAAGATCATGAAGACACATGGTATTGAAGAGCAAAGACAGAGAAGAAGCCATCTAGCAACTAGATATGGACCTAAAGGTCTGTGGTGAACTACTCTCGCATCATCAGAGGGGCAATGGAGTTGATGTAGATGCCCTCCGTGATCGAATCCCCCTCCAGCAGATTACCGGAAAAGGCTCGCAGATTGGATCTCTCGAGAACGGAGGCTTCTCGTGGCGGAAAAGTGTTTTCGTGGCTCGTTCTGATAATAATGGAATATTCAAGAATTTATAGGCCGAATATTAGGGCTATCCTGGGCCCACAATCCTTAGGGCGCGCCCCTAGAGCTTGTGGCCCCACGGTGGCTCTCCTGCCTTGATCTCCAAGCTTGGTGGTTTCCTTCCGGTCTAGAAAAAATCATTCCGAAGGTTTTATTCCGTTTGGACTCTGTTTAATATTCCTTATCCGCAATTCTCAAAAATAAGGAAGAAATAGAAACTGGCACTAGGCTCTGGATTAGTAGGTTAGTCCAAAAAATTATATCAAATAGCATATTAATGCATATAAAACATCCAAAACAGATAATGTAAAAGCATGGAACAATCAAAAATTATAGATACGTTGGAGACGTATCAGTGGGCACAAGAGGCACCGCTTCACCCGAAAGCACATGCGCCTCCTCTGGCGCGGCCCCGAGGCGACGGCTATCGGATCGCACTCCCCCGAGGAGGGCGCCGTGAATGCGTCCCACGTTCTCCTCGCGAGGCGGGAGGCAGATGGCTCCGAAAGCATGCAACCACCCCGAGTGGCTGACCACGAGGGAAAACCTGGCCAGAGGGCAGCACTGGCGCACTTCCATAGGCGTTGAGTAAAAGGAAGTGGATCGCCAAGGATTAGTAACTAATTCACCTCCGCCTCGCTCGCTTTAGCATGATCGGGGTGTCTGACCCTTCTTCCACGCATGCCCTCCCGAAGTAAGAAGGCTAGGGGGCTTCTTGGTCTGGCAGTTACTCCCTCTTTGCTCGCCATGTCTAGGTCCTGAGGAGGCGCACCGAGGCGCAAAGGGCACGCTCGAGGAAGGGGCGGCTCCCCTACCACCTGCCGGGGGCGCGGGGTCCGAAATGACGGCTCAACCCTCGGCCGTTGAGAAGGGCTCCACTGAAGGAAGCGTGCCAGTGAATCCTCCAAAGGCGCCCTTAGGAGGCCATTTTTTGGTCCTCAGGGTGCCTTCTTCTAAGGCTGACATCGGGGTGACGGAGGCAGAGCCGCCGGCCTGCTTTACCGCTCATGCCGACTTTGGGGCCGGCTACGAGGGCTAGTCATTCCTAAAGAAGCTTCAAACCCATGGTGTGCGTCACCCTGCCTAGGAGGGGCGGAACTGTTGGAAATATGACCTAGAGGCAATAATAAATTATTTATTATCATATTTCCTCGTTCTGATAATCGTTTATTATCCATGCTATAATTGTATTGATCAGAGACTTAAATGCATGTGTGGATACATGGACAAAACCATGTCCCTAGTATGCCTCTAATAGACTAGCTCGTTGATCAAAGGATGGTTAAGGTTTCCTAGCCATGGACATGAGTTGTCATTTGATAACGGGATCACATCATTGGGAGAATGATGTGATGGACAAGACCCAAATTACAAACGTAGCATATGATCGTGTCAGTTTATTGCTGCTGTTTTCCGCATGTCAAGTATATGTTCCTATGACCATGAGATCATGCAACTCACTGACACCGGAGGGAGTCTTTGTGTGTATCAAACGTTGCAACGTAACTGGGTGACTATAAAGGTGCACTACAGGTATCTCCGAAGGTGTCTGTTGAGTTGGCATGGATCAAGACTGGGATTTGTTACTCCGTGTGACGGAGAGGTATCTCAGGGCCCACTCGGTAATGCAACATCACAACAAGCCTTGCAAGCAATGTGACTAATATGTTAGCCACGGGATCTTGCATTACGGAACGAGTAAAGAGACTTGCCGGTAACGAGGTTGAACTAGGTATGGAGATACTGACGATCGAATCTCGGGCAAGTAACATACCGAAGAACAAAGGGAACGTTATACGGGATTGATTGAATCCTTGACATAGAGGTTCGATCGATGAAGATATTCGTAGAATATGTAGGAACCAATGTGGACGTCCAGGTTCCGCCATTGGTTATTGGCCGTAGAGGTGTCTCGGTCATGTCTACATAGTTCTCGAACTCGTAGGGTCTGCACACTTAAGGTTCGGTGACGTTTCGGTAGTGTAGAGTTATGTATGGTGGTGACCGAAGGTTGTTCGGAGTCCCAGATGAGATCCCGGATGTCACGAGGAGCTCCGGAATGGTCCGGAGGTAAAGATTCATATATAGGAAGTCCCAGTTTGGTCGCCGGAAAAGTTCCGGGCTCATCGGTAGTGTACCGGGAGTGCCGGAAGTGTACCGGGAGACCACCGGGAGGGGTATTTCTACCCAAGAGGCTTTATGGGCTGGAGGAGGATGAATGCCAGCCCTTAGTGGGATGGTGGAAGTCCTACACAAATCCCATGAGGCTGGGAAGAAAATGCCAAAAGGAAAAAGGTGGAAAAAGGCAAAAAAGGGCCAAATAAGGAAGGAGTCCTAATCCTACTAGGAGTGGAGGAGGAGGACTCCTCCCTCCTTGGTTTGGCCGACCCAAGGGCTGCCTTTATGGCATCCAAGCCTCCTCCTCCTCTCCTCCTATATATACTAGAGTATTTTAGGGTTTTGGCACAAGATTTTCAGCCACGTGCCACTCGTTCTTCTAGTGCATAGTTTCTCCTCTAGATCGGTTTTCTGCAGTGCTTAGGCGAAGCCCTGCTGGAATAACTCCACCACCATCACCGGAGAGCCGTCACGCTGCCGGTGAACTCTTCCTACTCTCCGCCTCCTCTTGCTGGATCAAAACGATGGAGATCGTCATCAAGCTGCACGTGTGCTGAACGCGGAGGTGTCGTCCGTTCGGTACTAGATCGGAAGGATCGTGATCAAGGCCACGGGACGTTCGTGATCGGATCGCGGGACGGATCGTGACGAGATCACGGGACGGATCGTGACGAGATCACGGGACGGTTCGTGATTGGTTTGCGGGACGGTTCGTGATTAGATCGCGGGACGCTCGGCGATTTGGATCGCAAAGAAGTACGACTACACAAACCGCGTTTCTCAACACTTCCCGCTTAGCGATCTACAAGGGTATGTAGATCCACTCTCCCTCTGGTAGATGCTCATCACCATGGATAGGTTTGCGTGTGCGTAGGAAATTTTTTGTTTCCCATGCGACGTTCCCCAACAGGAACGAGAATCGGACAACTTCTGGCCTTCGACTGGCGATGCTGGAGTCCCCGGGACTTCAACGGAGGAGGAAAACATGGAGCCTCACCTAGATTTGGCGCTAGCGCTCATGTGCTTCCGGACCGTGATCAGGCAAGGCCTCCTGCAAAACATCATGGGCGTGTTGGGCCAGCTTGAGGCGGAGCTCCGAGGCGTCGATGCGTGTTTTGACGACGAGCAGCTATGCTTGGCCCATGGGTGGCACCAACTTGAAGTTGCCGTCAAGCTAAGACGCCGTCAACATGAGGCGACGTGCTCAAAGGGTGAGAAATCTGCCGCCGAGGCGAAGAAGGCGTGCGAGCGTATGATACGTCTCCAACTCATCTATAATTTATGAAGTATTCATGCCATGGTTACAATAATTCTATATGCTTTTGGTATGATTTTATTAGAACTTACCCGGATTGACGCTGTTTTCAGCAGAACTACCATGGTGTCGTTTTTTGTGTGCAGAAATAAAAGTTCTCGGAATGGGCTGAAAATTTAGTATGTTTTTTTCTCGACCAAAAGAGACCCCCGAAGCATTGGAGCTGGGCTAGAAGAGCCACGAGGAGGTCACAAGCCTGCCAGGCGCGATCACCCCCTGGCCGCGCCTAGCAGGCTTGTCGCCGCCTCGTGGCCCCCCTTGACATGAGATCGACGCCAAAAATTCCTATAAATATAGAAACCTCCAAAAAGAAACCTAGATCGGGAGTTCCGCCGCCACAAACCTCCAGAGCCACGAAAAACCAATTGGGAGCCTGTTCCGACACCCTATCAGAGTGGGAAACCATCACCGGAGGCCATCTTCATCATCCCATCGGTCTCCATCACAACGAGGGAGTAGTTCACCCTCGGGGCTGAGGGTATGTACTAGTAGCTATGTGTTTGATCTCTCTCTCTCTATCTCTCGTGTTCTTGAGATGACACAATCTTGATGTACCACGAGCTTTATTGATATAGATGAATCATATGGAGTTTTCCCCTCTCTATGTTGTTGTGATGAATTGACTTTTACTTTTGAAGTTTTCTTATCGGATTGAGTCTTTAAGGATTTGAGAACACTTGATGTATGTCTTGCGATGGGATATCCGTGGTGACAATGGGATGTTCTATTGATACACTTGATGTATGTTTTGGTGATCAACTTGCTTGTTCCATGACCTTGGGAATCTATGCATAGGGGTTGGCACACGTTTTTTGTCTGGACTTTCTGGTAGAAACTTTTGGACACTCTTTGAAGTTCTTTTTGTTGGATTGAACATGATGAATCAGAAATTATGTGATGCATATCGTATAATCAAGCCCATGCGTACTTGTGGTGACATTGGAGTATCTAGGTGACATTAGGGTTTTGGTTGATGTGTATCTTAAGGTGTTATTTTAGTAGGAACTCTAGGGTTGTCCCTGACACTTATAGGGATAGCTCATAAGATTGATCAGAAAAGATAACTTTGAGGTGCTTTCGTACCCTACAATAATTTCTTCATTAGTTCTTCGCTATTTGTGACTTTGGAGTGAACTCTTTGTCGCACAAGAGGTACTTACATATGATTCAACTATGTCAATATTGTTGAGAGAAATTGCACTAGTGAAAGTTTGGACCCTAGGCCTTGTTTGCAAGCATTTATACAACATTTTTCTCGCTATTTACTATTTGTTACCTTGCCGTGTTTATATTTTCAGATTACAAAAACCAATATCTATCATCCATATTGCACTTGTATCACCATCTCTTCGCCAAACTAGTGCACCCATACAATTTACCATTGTATTGGGTGTGTTGGGGACACATGATACTCTTTGTTATTTGGTTGCAGGTTTTTTTAAGAGAGACCATCTTCATCCTACACCTCCCACGGATTGATAAACCTTAGGTCATCCACTCGAGGGAAAATTGCCGTTGTCCTACAAAACTCTGTGCTTGGAGGCCCAACATGAGTCTAGAAGAAGAAGGTTGTGTAGTAGACATCAAGCTCTTTTCTGGCACCATTGCCGGGGAGGTGAGTGCTTGAAGGTATATCTTTAGATCTTGCAATTGAATCTTTTAGTTTCTTGTTTTATTAGTAGTTTGGTTTTATTAAAGAAAACTACAAAAACATGGAATTGAGGTTGCCTCATATGCTTCATCTTTTTAATGTCTTTCGTGTAAATGATGAAAAGGAAAATTGTGCTCAAGTGTTAGAAGAAGAAGTTATTAAAATGTTTGGCACTAAATCTTTGAGTGGTGAGCGTTATTGCAATGTTGTTAGTATGAATTCTTTGAATATCCATAGTACTAATGATGATTGCACTAGTCATGATAAAAAGACATCTTAGAAGCATGTCAATTTTTGTGGAGTGCATAGAGTTTGTCAAGACATGTCTAAAAGGGAAGATAGGTTTTGTAAGAGGCACAAGTATTTAGAAACTAAATGGTTGCAAGGGAGGCTATATGTTTGTGTTGAAAGACTTAATATTTCTTGCCATCCTTGTGAACTTTGCAATGAAAGTGGTCATTTTAATTTCTAATGTGAATTATTTCATGATCGAATTGTGTCCCAAAATTGTGATAACCTCATTACCCTTGAGCATCATAATGAACTTAGTCTATTTTGGGGGTATGAAGAAATGAAACATAAAGCTAAGGATGTTCCAGCTTGGGCTCTCATGAAAATGATTGATTTTGATCTAAATGAAATCTATATTTATTGTGTGGTAATGTTCATTGAGAATCCTTATATTGCCAATTACTTAAAAAAAAGAAAACAAAAAGAAGATGAAGATAATACTAATGAAGGAGAAGAGGTTTCCCAATATCCTCCTGTTTTTTCTTATGATGAATCAAGTAACGAGGAGGAGCTTTTTATTCAACCAACCTCTTCAAAAACAAGCTTGGAGGAACTAAATAAACCCACACATAATATGGTGAAGAATAAGAAAAGAAGGAAACCTAAAGGTAAAGAGGTATCTCCCCTGTCGTGGATTTGTCACGGCAGATGTTCGGGTGAACGGTCTTAGGTTCCGGGCGAAGACGCAACTACGTGGCGGCTTAATGGGGTTGATCAGAATCGAGAGACACGGAGTTTACCCAGGTTCGCACCCCCCCGATGGAGGTAAAAGCCTACGTCCTGCTTGTCTGGTATTGATGATGAAGAAGATCTCTCGGTTACAAAGGTGTTGTTTTGCTACCTCTAATCACGAGAGCCTCTAATCTGTCCATCTAAACTTGTGGACTTGTGAACTTGTCTCTCTAAGGACGCTGTACCCCTCCTTATATAAGTGGAGAGGGTAAGTTTACAAATAGAGTCCTACTCCCAGTAGGACTAGGACTAGTCTTTCACGAATCCTACTCCAGGTCTTGTTTCTCTTGTAAGGAAATCCTTTCTCCTTTGGGGCTTCTCTTGTGAGCCACCTGGCGCCAGCTTACACGCCGGGTCTTGGGCCTGGTCGTGGTGCGACCCACCTGTCGGGTCATCAATAAAACGCCAAGTCTTGACCAAGTCTCCTCTTAATCGCCAGGCCCTAGCTGGGTCATACTTCCGGCCGGGTCATACTGCGGGGTATATCCCCGACATTAGCCCCCAGGTTAGCTTGAATTTATTCATGCTAAGCTCCTAAAATAAGAGTAACAAATATGTTAAGTGGCCGGCTTGCTCCTTTAGCCGGCTTATAAAATGGCTCATCAGAAACCCGGGTCTTTTCTGCATATGAATGAGTCGTCTTGATAATCATCTTGCTTGCCAATGTCCTTTGAAAAATATTGGGGAATAGAATACCCATATGCCATTGAGTCGGCTTCCAATACTGTGGCTTAATGAAAATCTTGAAAATAAGAAATCCTCATGACGTAGATCCGGACTTCCATTGTTGTGAAGCAGGGCGGCTTTATATAAACTCTGGCGGGTTATGATCTTTTGATAATGCCAGGTCATGAATGTTGGTGACGCCGGGTCTAACAACTGAACTCCATAATTAATATCTTAAAAATTCTCCTCATAGTTTTTGATATGTCCATCTTACCTGTAGCCCCCAAGCTCCGAGATTATCCATGATAACTTGGTGCTTTGCAATAATATTTTGGACCATGTAGCCCCCAAGTGTCAGGTTTTCCTGCATGCAGCAACCTGGGACTTATAACTATTTTATACCTTATGAAACTTCAGCATGTGTAGCCCCCAAGGGACTGCTCATCAGCATGTGATGGGCCGGGTCTTCAATTTGAACCATATAATCTGTTTAAACAGTTGAGTACTGTAGCCCCCAAGTGTCGGGTTGCGTGCCTACGGTGACTTGGGACTTTAAAAAGTTTGACCCGAGCGGTGTAGCCCCCAAGTCCCGAGTCAGTAAGAATTACTGGGCTGGTACTTAGAAAAATATAGAAAGGCCGGCTCATCTCCTTGATATAATAGGGTCTTGCTGACAATGTAATGATTTGAAAACCGGCTTGTATTGGCCCCCAAGTGTCGTGGTGCGTGCTTCTAGCGACATGGGACTTGCATAGTTCATATAAACTGGACATGAATAATTGTAGCCCCCAAGTGTCGGGTCGTCTGCCTGCGGTGACTTGGGATTGTGTGAGAGTAATATGACTCATCATAATGCACTTCAAAAGTTCTCTTGGAACTGATATTGATCTGATTTGAATGAATCTTTGACCGTGGTTTTAATATAACCCGGAATGAACATCCTGGAATAATTCCTTTGTCTTTGACATGAAATCCCTGCTCACGGTTGTGTTGCAAACCGGCAAATATATATTTTATAAATCCATGGGTGTTGTAGATTACTATAGAGCACAAGTGAAGAAATCCGAGAACCGATCAATTAGATGACATGGTATTATATCTGATAGGGAGGCTCATGGAAAATAACCAATTCTCCGAGCCAGCTTGAAAACCCACTCATTTAGTACTGGTTATGATAAACCACGAAGATCCAGCCAAGTTGGCTATTAAAGATCCATTTGCTCTTTGCAAAAGTTGTTCATCATACTTAACGGCGGCTCATCCTAAGAGATAAGACCTGCAAAAATAAACAAGACAGAATATATTCTGCATCGTTGTAAGGGCGGCTTAAAAAAGCACAACCTAGAGATGTTATATCTTTCCTGATTTGTTTTTAAATTTTCTTGAACAACTCATGTGCCGGTTCTACTCGGTTGACCCGCCACTTAAAACTCCTTAGCATTGTCTCTATGGAGATTCGCCGTCAATTTCTTTGAACCGACTTAGGGTCTCTAAGCGAGATTAACTGAAAGGAAGTGTGACGTCCCAGGAGAGACACGACAGGGCATGAGTACCCTGATAGCCCCAAAACTGCCTCTCACGTGACATAAATCCGTCGTTTTAACCTTAAATAGTACATGGTCCTCAAGGATTAACTATCTAAGAGTACGAACGGGCCACATAGCAGAGTCGGCAGTAGATGGGAGAGTTTATCCTTGCTTTCCGTAAGCCGGCCCTCACGTGACAAGAGCCACCGTTTTAACATTAACCAATACAGGGTCTCTATGGAGATTGGCCGTCAATTTCTTTGAGCCGGCTCAGGGTCTCTAGGCGAGATTAACTGGTAAGAGTTCGGCGGGTCATCTAGCGGAGTAGCATCAGCTTACAGGCAGGTTTAACCCTGTTTGGCTTAAGAGCCGATCAAGTGGGTGTGTAAGCTAAATCCGGTGGGTTGGAAGCCCCCAAGTGACCTTTGTTTATGGAGTCAACTATTTGGCTTAAGAGCCGATCGATAGGGTGTGATAAGCTACACCCGGTGGGTGGGAAGCCCCTTGGATGATCAGGTTGACGGAGCCAACTATTTGTCTTGAGAGCCGGACGATAGGGTGTGATAAGCTACACCCGATGGGTGGGAAGCCCCCTAGACGATCATGTTGACGGAGTCAACTAATTAGCTTGAGAGGCGACCGATAGGGTGTGATAAGCTACACCCGATGGGTGGGAAGCCCCCTAGACGATCATGTTGATGGAGTCAACTTTGTGCACCATCTTGTAAGTCGCCGTCTTGTAAGCCACCATCTTGTATGAAGAAACGACACAAGCCTCCAAGTGACCTTATGATGATCCAATGAATCCGGGCACCCGTGTCTGAACAGTATATCTCGGCTGTTCGTCCTCTTGGTCAACTTTTAATCTTCCGCCAAAAATGTAGTAGCCCCTAGGATCGGTTTAACTTTGCCATGACCTGGGGTTCTCGTTGAAAAACTGACCAAATGTGTCTTGCCATGTCTGTAGCCCCCGAGTCTTAAGTTGACTCAAAGAGGCGGCTTGAGAGTCTCCACTGATGGTCGAGGTTGACCGTGGCGGGTTATAGATGATCCCGTATGAATTGTTTCAATGATCCGGTCGATGGTTCTTTCCGGTTGGTTGTTGAAGTTAACCAAAGTGCAGTGGCAGCGACTTGCGCGTTTGTCCGTTTGGGCGGCTCGTATAGACGAACATTGCACTGATATGTTGATGTAGAATCAGACTGTGTGCGGCATCTTGTGCGCGTCCGTGGCGGATTGTACCATTTTATGCAGCCACTTGCGTGTTGATGTACACGTAGAAACTAGCCATGTCATTGTAAGCCGGTGCTATTGTGGAAGACGGCACGACGTTGTCAGACGGCATGGTTGGCGAGAGACGGCCGCGGCGTTGTAAGCCAGCACAAGCGAAGAGTTACCCGTGGCATTGGCAACCGGCATGGATGGCGAGTCGCCGGGATATTATTAAGCCGGTGTGGTCACGAAAGACGGTCGCACCATTGTAATCCAGTGTGGTCACGAAAGACGGCCGCGGCGCTGTCAGCCGGCACGGCCGCAAGAGACGTTCATGGTGCTGTAGTCCAGCGCGGTCGCGAGCGACGGCCTTGGCGCTGTTGTTGAAAATCATACCGCGGATGCGGTGGCTTGCCGCATCCATTGGGAGGCTCATACTAGTGGGCGAGCGCATGCAATACCGACGAGCTGATGTAAACCAGGCTGCGGCAGCGACGGCTTGCGCGCGTCTATTGATCAACGCGCCACAGACGAACACCAGTATGTAATGATGTTCTCCTGCGTTCCATCTCCGTGGTATGATGCCACTTGAGTAATTGTCCTGCATAAAATATTGCAGGCCAAAATAACTGTTCTTCACACAAAATAATATGTACTAAAAAATAGATAAAATACATATCACCTGGTATTTTTGTCAGATGGATGTGGACACCGGTGCCTAGCGAGGTGACGGGCATGCGGGGGCAGGACGGCCCTCTGTTTATCTTTTTCTTTTATCCGGCATGGGAATCATGAAGAGGACGCCCGAGCATGAGCCGGCGGCCGATATGTGGGAGTAGGAGCGAGGTGACATTGTCTCGCAACCACGGCACAAACAGTCGGGCATGGCTGAGCCGGCCACGGTGCAACGGCGGGGCGGGGCCGAGCCGTCCACGGCAGCGAGCAAGCTGAGCAGAGCAAAATGGAGCCACTGCGAGGGTGCCTGCGCATGAGGAGGATCCGGGGCGTAGGCGGCCACGCGAGGCAGAGGTGGAGCCGGGGCGCATGGACACGAGCCGCTGCACGTGGAGTGGAGCAAGCGGCATGTGAGCATGGCGACTCAAAGCAGAGCACGGCCATGGTGGCTCGGGTGAGAGGCCAGCAGGCGAGGCGTGCCACGGCACAGCGGGGAGCCAGCTCGAGGTGAGTCTGCGACGTCGAGGCGAGGCGGGTGTGGTAGCTCGAATCCATGGTCAACTTGCTTTCGACTCGGGGCCAAACCAGCGTCCGTGTTGTGCCCCGTTTTTCTTTTCTTTAAGTCTTCCTTCCTCCACGTCATGTGTAATTTCTTGATACTTCTCGTGCGCATGTTTTTCAGAAAAAGATCAAATTTCTTGGAAATCCATGAAGAACCAACAAAGCTTGGCCTTCGACGTAGAAAGTTGATCTCTGTAGTGTATTCAGTTTTTTCTTGTTTCGTGAGTGTTGACTCAGTGAGCCATTTGCTGGTCCTTCGCATGCGTTGTTTGATGAGCTCATGATGTTTTCTGTTGGAGTGTCCACTGGGTAAACAACTCCATCGCACCAAGAAATCATCCGACGGGCTGGCTTGAAGCGACGGAAGCAGCGCACGGAAGCCGGCTAGGACTCTCGAAACCAATGCGACCACCGGAGTCAGCCGAGACTCTGGAAACCAAGGAGGTCATTTTGGAGCTTGCGAGGGAAAGTGGTCACATTGATCCCTCTGATTAGTGAGTCGCCATCATAGTCAATGTTTGTTGATGTAGCACCAGATAGTCTTAGTGCGATGTAGTGTATGTTTGGAGAAAACTACGTGAGTGGTAGCAATAGGTCTGATGTACATGGACTAGTACTATTTTTGAAGTAGTACCTTTCCTTCGGTCTTGGTCTTTGAGTCAGGAAGTGGCGCTTAACAATGTATACGCTGGTATGCACCAGGACTTGGTGCGCGTGTGTACGGCTAAACGAAGTTGTTTTAACACAGCAACACGTCTTTGTAGGGTAGCTCAACATCGGAGATCGATTTTGAGTCGGTCTCGGCGGGTTAAGGCCGCGGCAAAATCAATTCCGATCTGGTAGATCGTAAAAACCGTGTCAGCAGACGGACCGCAACCCTAATCCCTTAGACTCCAATTTAATACATTTAGTAGCTCCAAAGTTGATTAGCAGATTTTCCAATCGGTCTCGACAGAATATTGATTCACAAGTCTGATCACATAACAGCTCCGTCCAAAGTTTTCCCATGTCGGGTTCTTGCGTCATTGTTCCATAAAGGCTCTTCTTTGGCCAGCCAGGCGCAAGCTTCTCGATCCCTTGAAGAAATCCCTCCAAGAACACAACACCATCATGCGCTGGCCTCATGGTGGGCGCCAACTGTCGTGGATTTGTCACGGCAGATGTTCGGGTGAACGGACTTAGGTTCCGGGCGAAGACGCAACTACATGGCGGCTTGAAGGGCTTGATCGGAATCGAGAGACACGGTGTTTACCCAGTTTCGGCCCCTCCGATGGAGGTAAAAGCCTACGTCCTGCTTGTTTGGTATTGATGATGAAGAAGATCTCTCGGTTACAAAGGTGTTGTTTTGCTACCTCTAATCACGAGAGCCTCTAATCTGTCCGTCTAAACTTGTGGACTTGTGAACTTGTCTCTCTAAGGACGATGTACCCCTCCTTATATAAGTGGAGAGTGTAGGTTTACAAATAGAGTCCTACTCCGAGTAGGACTAGGACTAGTCTTTCACGAATCCTACTCCAGGTCTTGTTTCTCTTGTAAGGAAATCCTTTCTCCTTTGGGGCTTCTCTTGTGAGCCGCCTGGCGCCGGCTTACATGCCGGGTCTTGGCCCTGGTCGTGGTGCGACCCGCCTGTCGGGTCATCAATAAAATGCCAAGTCTTGACCAGGTCTCCTGTTAGTCGCTAGGCCCTGGCCGGGTCATACTTTCGGTCGGGTCATACTGCGGGGTATAATTTCTCCCATTATTGATAGGCCTCATGAGAATGAATCAAAAATAGTTGTGGAAGATGATACGCTTGAGGATGATTTTGTTATGCCTATTGCTTCTTGTGGTATTTATGATTGGGAAGATAATGATAGTTCTTATAATCTTGAAAATATTCATGGCACCAACTTGGAGGATGATGATAATAATTGCTATACTATTGGTGCTATTCATACCATTAATGATGAGAGTGATTATGTTTATGATATAGAAAGCCACAAGCTTGGGGATGCTATGTTTGATGAAAACTACATGTTTGAGAATTCATTTGCTGCAATTATTATTTTTACCAAGCTTGGGGATGCTATGCTTAATGAAGATAATATTTTTATTCCCCCTAATTTGAATGATCAAATTTGTTATAATGATTGCATGCCTCCTACTTATGATGATTATTGTGATGCTACTTATGCGATGAAAAATAGTGATGATTAGTATTATGATACTTGTCATAATTATGAATATTGTTTTACTGAATATTACTCTTTTAGTGTGGAACGAATTTGTAGTATTCAACTCTTTTATGATACTCCCACTATTAGTCACGAGAAGAAAATTTCTTGTGCGGAGATTAGTAAAATTTCTATGCTTGTAGATCATGAAAATAATGCTTTATGTGCTGGTTATATCGTGGAATTCCTTCATGATGCTACTGAAAATTATTATGAGGGAGGAACATATGCTTGTAGGAATTGCAATAATATCAAGTTTCCTCTCTATGTGTTCAAAGTTTTGAAGTTATGCTTGTTGTGCCTTCCTATGCTAGTTGATTCTTGCTCAAATAAATTGTTTGCTCACAAAATACCTATGCATAGTAAGTGGGTTAGACTTAGATATGCTTGCCATGAGATTCATGATGCTCTTTTGCATGTTTCAATTATTATTCCTATACGAGCATCATTGAAATCATCATGCCTATCTAAAAGGCATTATAGAAAAGCCCCTGTTGGGAGACAAACCAACAATTTTACCTTTTGTTTTTATGTGTTGACATGATTAAGCTTCTGTAGTAATCATGTTTTGTGTCTTTTATTTCAATAAAGTGCTAAGTAAAGCCTTTGGGATAGTGTGGATACTTGCTTGTTTGATTATGTGCAAAAACAGAAAGTTTTGCATCCAATATATGAATTATATGATTTTACTGGAGGGTTAAATAATTCTTAAATTTTTACACAACATTTATATGCAAATTCTGTGATATGTCCTAATTTTTCAGAAGTTTTAGAGTCGGGGAAGTATGGTGATCATTTAGATCTTTACAGACTGTTCTGTTTTTGATAGATTCTGTTTCCATGCATAGTTTGCTTGTTTCAAGTGTTTCTATAGCTTATAATGAGTAATATAAATTGTGGGAAGGATGGAATACAGTAGGTATCATGTCTGAATAATTATGAATCTGGTCTTGACAGTACCTAAGTGAATGATTTATCTTTACTACACTAACCCTTCTCATGAAGTTTCGTTAAGCTTTCTGTGATTGAACTTTTCAAGGTTTGGGTACAAGAACCTAAGCTTGGGGATGCCCAAGGCACCCCCAAGGTAATATTCAAGGAAGACTCAAGCGTCTAAGCTTAGGGATGCCCCAGAAGGCATCCCCTCTTTCGTCTTCAACACTATCGGTATATCTTACTTGGAGCTATATTTTTATTCATCACATAATATGAGTTTTGCTTGGACATCATTCAATTTTGTTGTTCTCTATTAGGTGTTATTTATAATATTTTTTTTCAATAAAAAGTTCCAAGAATTTCCTTTAGGATGCTTGCATTGCATGTTTTGATGTGTGCAGTGTAAAAACAGAAACTTATGCTGTAGTGTTTGAATTTTCATATTTTACTGGAACGTGTAAAGTTTGTGAAATATTTACACAATGTTTTCATATAAATTCCTTAGCATTTCCTAAATTTTCAGAATTGTTTTAGTTACATAGGTACACTCTTATAATAAATTGCTACAGACTCTTCTGTTTGGGCAGATTGCTGTCATAGTTTTTGTTATCTACTTATCCTATAGTTTCCATAGCCTATATTGGTAGATATAAATTGTGGAAACGATAGTATACGATACCTAGTGGTTGAAAATTATTTCGCAACTTGTCTTGGCAGTACATGAAGTGTTGATTTGTTCTTATGTGTACTAACCTATCTCACGAGTTCTTTTTGAGCTTTGGTGGATGAAGTTTTTGAGAATAGGTCAAACCATGATATGAGAGGAATGAACGAGATACACAAGCTCTAGCTTGGGGATGCCCAAGGCACCCCAAGTAAATATTTCAAGAAGTCTGAAGCATCTAAGCTTGGGGATGCTACACATCCCACCTCTCTTCATCAACAATTATCGGTTAGCCTATGTTGTGCCTAAATTTTTATTTGTGCACATGATATGTGCTATTCTTGGAGTGCTATTTTTATTTTGCTTGTTGTTGAATAAAATACTTCAGATATGAAAATCTTTATTGAGAGAGAGAGAGAGAAAGTCCTCACATAGCTACTTAATTGTTTAACTACTCATTGATCTTCACTTATATGTTTTGGAGTAGTTTTGTCATTTACTCTCGTGCTTCAGGTATATCCTATGAGTAAATGGTTGAATGAATTTAATTTCATAAATCTGAAATTATACATGTTTTACGTGCTTATCCCATGGGGAGTAATGACTTCACATATAATAATTATAGGTGGTAAAATTTATTGAAAGTTAGCAAACACCTCATTGGTCACTTGAACAATTCATGAAAGAATATTGAAGGAAAGAGACTTCACATATAAATATACTATCTTGGACATCTTCTATGATTGTGAATACCCATTAATTATTTCCAAACTTGAGAAAAATTGTTGAAGTTGGAAAAGGAAGACAACGTAATGAGTTATGTTGGGTATATTTGTATAGTAGTTATATTGTTTTGGATCCTCCAACATGTGGTGCTTGCTTCCACCTCATACTAGCCAAAACTTCCACACCAAGTAGAAATACTACTTGTGCATCCAAACACCCTTAAACCCAAAGTTGTTCCATATGAGTCAACCATACCTACCTATATGCGGTATTTACGTGCTGTTCCAAGTAAATTTGCATGTGCCAAACTCTAAACCTTCAAATAATATCCTGTTTTGTATGCCCAGATAGCTCATATAGTAACTAGGGGGTGTCAGTATCTTCCATGCTAGGTGGGTTATTCTCATGATATGTGTTGATTCACTATCATGCACGAGTAAGTGGCTGGTAATAGGGATTCCCAGTCCCGAAATAAAAAATGCAAATAATTAAACAAAACTCCCCCAGGAATGTTGTTGGTATGGACGGTACCCGTGGATTCGGCTCGCCGTGGAGTGTGATTGATTGGTGGAGGGGGAGTAAAAAACTTTACTATTCTATTTGGGAACCGCCTATAATGTATTTATCATGGAAAATACCGAGATCTCTCGGTTGTTATGGTGACAATGAAACAATCCTGCTCAAAATTATTATTCATCACTATTTTAAAAGCGCGAGCTATGGCACCTCTGCAAATCAATGTTTCCCTCTGCGAAGGGCCTATCTTTTACTTTCTAGTACTTACCTTTATGCAAGAGTCATGGTGATCTTCACCACTTCCTATATTTCGCCTTTTTATCTTGGCAATCGTCATGTGTTGGGGAAAGATCCAAGAATATATGGCCATTCAAATATATTTGATCATGAATTATTATTGTTGACAATTATCTATATGATAAATAAGTTGGGAGGTGAAATATTAAGCCGCTATCTTTCTTTGTGTTCGATGAATGCTATTTGTTCTAAAAATATGCTTTGAGTGTTAACAATCATGGAAGACTATATGATTGTTGAGTATGTGGAATTTGCTAAATCAAAGCTCTTATGTAGACCCTTCCTGAAAATTAGATGAATTGCAATTGTTTGGTGACTGAAAGCATAGTTTGTTAGTTTTCAAGTAACTTCATGGTCTATACTTTAACACGTGAATAGCTTGTTACTTCATCATGAGAAGTTTTATGAGATGAGCTACTGTTTATGATATATAATGATGCTAGAAAAAGTGTTTGGAATTATCATTGATCAAATTTATGCACTATGCTAGCATTCACACTTCATAAATTATTTCTTTTATCGTTTACCTACTCGCGGATGAGTAGGAATTAAGCTTGGGGATGCTGATACGTCTCCAACTTATCTATAATTTATGAAATATTCATGCCATGTTTACAATAATTCTATATGATTTTGGTATTATTTTATTAGAACTAACACGGACTAACGCCGTTTTCAGCAGAACTACCGTGGTGTCGTCTTTTTGTGCAGAAATAAAAGTTCTCGGAATGTGCTGAAAATTTAGTATGATTTTTTGTGGACCAAAAGAGACCCCCGAAGCATTGGAGCTGGGATAGAAGAGCCACGATGAGGTCACAAGCCTGCCAGGCATGGCCACCCCCTGGCCGCGCCTAGCAGGCTAGTCACCGCCTCGTGGCCCCCCTTGATGTGAGATCACGCCAAAAATTCCTATAAATATAGAAACCTCCTAAAATAAATCTATATCGGGAGTTCCTCTGCCGCAAGCCTCCATAGCCATGAAAAACCAATCGGGAGCCCGTTTTGGCACCCTGCCGAAGGGGGAAACCATCACCGGAGGCCATCTTCATCATATCATCCATCTTTGTGACGAGAAGGGAGTAGTTCACCCTCAGGGCTGAGGGTATGTACCAGTAGCTATGTGTTTGATCTCTCTCTCTCTCGTGTTCTTGAGATGACACGATCTTGATGTACCGTGAGCTTTATTGATATAAATGAATCATATGGATTTTTTCCCTCTCTATGTTGTTGTGATGAATTGAGTTTTACTTTTGAAGTTTTCTTATCGGATTGAGTCTTTAAGGATTTGAGAACACTTGATGTATGTCTTGCGATGAGATATCTGTGGTGACAATGGGATGTTCTATTGATCCACTTGATGTATATTTTGGTGATCAACTTGCGGGTTCCGTGACCTTGGGAATCTATGCATAGGGGTTGGCACACGTTTTTGTCTTGACTTTCTGATAGAAACTTTGGGGCACTCTTTGAAGTTCTTCGTGTTGGATTGAACATGATGAATCTGAAATTATGTGATGCATATTGTATAATCAAGCCCATGGGTACTTGTGGTGACATTGGAGTATCTAGGTGACATTTGGGTTTTGGTTGATGTGTATCTTAAGGGGTTACTCCCTCCATCCCAAAATAAGTGACTCAAAAATGACACAAATTTGCACTAACTTAGTGCAAATTTGTGTCATTTTTGAGTCACTTATTTTGGGATGGAGGGAGTATTTTAGTACGAGCTCTAGGGCTGTTCGTGGCACTTATAGGGATAGTTCATAAGATTGATCAGAAAAGATAACTTTGAGGTGGTTTTGTACCGTACAATAATTTCTTTGTTAGTTATCCGCTATTTGCAACTTTGGAGTGAAATCTTTGTCGCACGAGAGGTACTTACATATGATTCAACTATGTCAATATTGTTGAGAGAAATTGCACTAGTGAAAGTACGTACCCTAGGCCTTGTTTCCAAGAATTTATACAACGTTTTGCTCGTTGTTTACTATTTCTTACCTTGCTGTTTTTATATTTTTAGATTACGAAAACCTATATCTAACATCCATATTGCACTTGTATCACCATCTCTTCGCCGAACTAGTGCACCTATACAATTTACCATTGTATTGGGTGTGTTGGGGACACAAGAGACTCTTTGTTATTTGGTTGCAGGGTTGTTTGAGAGAGACCATCTTCATCTTACACCTCCTACGGATTGATAAACCTTAGGTCATCCACTTGAGGGAAAATTGCCACTGTCCTACAAAACACCGCGCTTGGAGGCCCAGCATGAGTCTACAAGAAGAAGGTTGTGTAGTAGACATCAGCGCACCCTTCGGGAGGCCACGAATGCGGATCGACGCCGTGAAGCAGTAGATGCCCGTGAGCAGGAGCTTCTAGCCTCGAACACCGCCCTGGAGCAGCAACTCCAGACTTGAAAGAATGCCCACTCCTCTTATAACGAGGAACTGTTGGCACGCGAGGCGAACCTCCAGGCCCTCGAACAGGAACTTGCTTTGACATCGTCGGAGCAAAGCTTGGAGCGGGAGCGACTGGAGGTGTTGGATCGCGGCGTGACTGCCGCTCTGGCTTCTCATAATGAGCGCATGGATAAAGCCAACGCCATCCTCGCAACCAAGGAGAAAAAGGTCCAGGGAGATGCTGACTTGAAGGTTGAGTAGACCCACAAGGCCCTAGCTAAGGATTATAGTGATAAGCTGAAGCAGCAAGAGGACCTCTTCAAGATGCGGCGCAAGGAGTTGTAGCATGAGATAAACAGCCTCAAGAAGGCGCTGACCAAACTGGAACGATAATTGGATGCCATGCTGGCAGCCCAGGCAAACACCAAGGCTGAACGAGCGTCACTCCGGGAATAGGTGGGAGGTGTTGCGTCCCTCGTGGAGTAAGCTACGGACGACGCGAACCAAGTTTTGTAGCGGCTGCATCTGCGTTCCAAGATGTTCCAAGACCTTGAGCGCGGGCCTAGTGTTAGTGTCAAAACCGGCGGATCTCCGATAGGGGGTTCCGAACTATGAGACTAGGATCGACGATAACGGGAGACGAAGGGGACACGAGTTTACCTAGGTTCGGGCCCTCCAATGTAGGTAATACCCAACATCAAACTTGATTGTATTGATGGTGTAAGGGGTTATAGAGTTGATCTACCTCGAGATCGTATGTCTAACCCTAGATGAGTTGTTCTATACCAATACCCTAAAACCCTCCGGGTTATATAGATACCAAGGAGGCCTAGGGTTTACACATGGTTGGTTACATGCTCAAGAGATAAACATGCCTATTTACTACATCAAAAGTGGAGCGCAAGCCGTACTCCTCGAATCTTTCATCTTGGAAACTGGGCCTTAAATCATCCAGTGTTCAGCAAGTAGCCCACATAGTCCGTCCCATAAACAACAGGTCGGCTATCCGAGGACCCCCTAATCCGGGACTCCCTTAGTAGCGCCCAAACTTGCCTCCAACGCCAAGAGACTTCAGCTCTGATTGCTTCGTGAACAGAGTTTTTGGCTTGCGAGGTCAGTTCCTTTCCGCCGAACCATAATTCGGCCTAGGATGATAAGTAATTTTCCGCATAGTGGCACGTCCGAATTCTGTGAGATAAGTTGGCATTCAAGGGCAAACGTCAGGGGGGAAAAGGTAATGTTTCCTAATGACCTTTCTAACAAAAGGTCACAGCACACCATGACCGATAGGCCTGTTACAGATGTCGGGGATACACAAAATAGGTAGGCCCATGAAGGGTCAAAGTTTCATAAAGCATGGGGTCCACACATCATGTGGGTCCAGATAAATCTCATAGAGACGTAATATCCACTCGGACATATCATCATACCGTCCACTTAGAAGACAATCAATCACTTGGTCGTATGGCTCACTCGAATATGCGAAGACCGACAGTCGACTAGGCAGTCAAAGCACCATCTGGCGTTACGGCATCAATGCCCCACTTTGTAACATAGGAGATGAAGGGGTGGCGCACTCTATATAAGCCACCCCCACCACAAGATTAAAGGAGGCTCCTTCTTTTCCCTTCCCTCTCTCTAGTCTCAGGACTTATCTAGGAGATCCATTCTCCCCTCTCTCGAACATCATGTAACTCATGTCCATGACAGATAAAGCAAAGCCTCTCCGGAGCACGAGACGTAGGGCTGTTATCTCTGGCATGAGAGGCCCGAACTTGCTAAAACACTCGTGTCACCTATTTGCATCTCGATAGATCATGCTTTGTTATCCTACCCCTAATGTCGAAATCGTTCCCACGACATTTGGCGCCCACTATGGGGCATGACGTCTATCAAGCCATGATGCAAATGGTTTTTTCTTCAATTTTTGGCAATGGATTAAGCACCGTCACCAGACAAATTTGCCTCTGGAATTCTGGCCATTGCATCATTCGTACAAATACTAAGGAGCAAGGAGTTGCTCTTCTCTTCTTGTCTTCTTTACAATCAACAATGATCTAACAATGGTTTCATCTTCTTTTGTATGCACACAAGCTCATACAAAAGTTTGCATCCCTTTGTTCCAGTTGGTGTGGCTCGGCTCCCAGATGAAGAAGTGCCTTTGCATGCCCATCGTTATTGCCAGCCACATCTGCGCCGCTGTCGCCGAGCGCCCACACACACATAGCCACCGACACCCGACTTGGTTCCCCGGCTCAGCTCTGCGGGCGTCGACGCGCGACCCCGACAGGCCCACATCTCCGACTCCCCGAACAAAAACCGCGACCACAAGAGCTCGCGGCGGCCTCACCCTTGGTTATTCCGGCCTACAACTCTCGCGCTTGGACTGCAGCTAGCTGCTTATCCTCCTCAACGCCCGTAGTCTCCGGCGTGACGGATCCCTCCTCCGGGCCTCCTCCACAACACCTCTTCTCATTCTAACTTCCGCCTCATGCAGACACGTACTTAATTATTGCTTAATTAGCACTAATATCTCTTACATGCAGATTCTGGACGTGGGGCAACCCCTTCAATGTATTGGACGTGGGGCAACTCCATCAGTGCATCGGTTAGCCAAACAATCACACCTAATTACTAGGAAATTATGGCAAATTTTGACAGGAGCAGCATTGATGATACAACCACGACAACGGCCAGTGTGCTGCTGTACTTGGACGCATCCATGTCCACTCGGCCGCCGCGGGCGCCATCACTCCATGGGATAGTCGGGCATCCCACGCGTCGTCATTCACGGAACGCGTCTTCAACACTGGTCACTCCGCCCTCCGTCACTCAGTTGTACGTGCCTTTATCACCCTGTTGCCCCACGCATCATCAGTCCATCGCGGGACGCGTCTTCATCACTCAGCAGTCACACGCGCGTCGTCACTCTACTGGACGCATCGTCATCACTCGACAGCTTCGCACATCGCCACTTGGCGAGACAAGTCTTCGCCACTCAGCAGCTCCACGCCCGTCACTCGGCGAGAAGCTCCTTCATCACTCGGCAAGATGCTCCTTCGTGCCATCACTCATCCAGACGCTCCTTCGTTACTCGGCCGTTCCATGCGTCGTCTCTCTATTGGACGCGTCATCGTCATTCGACAGCTCCGCGCATCGCCACTCAGTGAGACAAGTCTTCATTGCTCAGCAGCTCTGCACGCCGTCACTCGGCGAGACGACGCTCCTTCGTCACTCAGCCGCTCCATGCGCCGTCACTCGGCTGGACGCTCCTTCGTTATTCGGCCGCTCCGCGCGCCACCACTCCACCGGACGCTCCTTCGTCACTCGGCAGCTCCGCGCGCCGTCACTCGACTGGATGATCCTTCGTCATTTGGCTGCTCTGCGTGCCGCCACTCGGCTGGACACTCCTTCGTCATTTGGCCGCTCCGCACATCGCCACTCGGTGAGACACATCTTCACCACTCGGCAGCTCCGCGCACCGCCACTCGACGAGACGATGCTCCTTCGTCACTCGGCAGCTCCGCGCGTCGTCACTCAGCTAGATGCATCGTCGTCACTCGGTAGCTCCGCACATCGCCACTTGGCAAGACGTTCCTTCGTCACTCGGCCGCTCCGCGCACCGTCACTCGGTGAGACAAGTCTTCGTCACTCGGTGAGACGCGTTGTCATCACTCAACCGCTCCACGCGCCGTCACTCGGCTGGACGCGTCGTCATCACTCAGTAGCTCCGCACAACGCCACTCGGCGAGACGCTCCCTCGTCACTCGGCCGTTTCGCGCGCCGTCACTCTATTGGATGCATCGTCATCACTCGGCAGACACACGCATTGCCACTCAGTGTGGCACGCCTTCATCGCTCAGTCGCCCCGCGTGTCGCCACTTCGACGGATGCGTTTACAACACTTAGCCGCCCCGCACGTCGCTACTACACGGGATACGTCTACATCATTTGGACGCTCTGCGCATCGCCACTCAGCGCGGCACGTCTACTTCACTCGACCGCCCCGCGCGTTGTCAGACAGCTAAGACATTCTTCACACACTGCATTCAATTAAGTAATTATTTATGCATTACCGAGTATCAAGTAAGTCGCATATGACGTTCACTCAGAGGCCATGCCACCGAGTGTACCTTTGCGCTCGGTTCTTTATCTTCTTGTCGGTTCCTTCATTTTCACAAGTTCAGTCGGATCCTTCACCCTTTAGACTCTTGCTAGTTTTGGACAAGTAAGCACCTGGCACACCCAGCGGGTGTCTATGGGTGTAATTTACATGAATCATTTCAACAAACATTAAATTATTTCAAGAACTTTTTATGTTACCTTGTGTTATTTTTCATACACAGGTTACCTGGACGTCTCCGTGCGCCATTCTCGATGACGTTCTTGACTCGGCTGCCCCGCGCGTCGTTACTTGACCGCCCCGTGCTCCGGCACTCAGCTAGACACATCTACTTCACTCGGATGCACCGCACATCTCCACTTCGTGCGGCACATCTTTATCACCCGGCTTCCCCGCGCGTCGCCAGTCGGTGAGACAGACCTGCATCAGTCGGTCGCTCCGCGCATCATCACTCAGATGGACGCTCCTTCGTCACTCCGTCGCTCCGCGCACTGTCACTCAGCTGGACGCTCCTTCGTCACTCGGTCGCTCCGCGCATCGTCACTCAGCTGGACGCTCCTTCGTCACTCGGTCGCTCCGCGTACCGTCACTCAATTGGATGCTCCTTCGTCATTCAGCCGTTGCGTGCACCGTCACTCGACTCCGCGTACCGTCACTCTACTGGATGCTCCTTCGTCACTCCATCGCTCCACGCACCGTCACTCGGCCGGACGCTCCTTCGTCACTCGACCACTCCTGCGCCAACAGATAGTTACGTGATCACTCGACACATCTGTGCGCCATCTTCGTCGCTAATCAGGCTCAGTCGCCGTAACGGCCGTTCGTGTGTTTCCACTTGTTCGGACACCTCCTCGACGACATGCTAGTCTTGCCATCCCGCGCGCCATCACTTGTTCGGATGCCTCCGCGATGACATGCTTGACTCAATCGCCCCATGCGCCGTCACCTGTTCGGACGCCCCCTTGATGACATACTGGACACGGCCGCCCCGCGTACTACGCCTCCTCGACATACAACACTTGGCCGCCCGGCGCGTCGCCATTTAGCCGGACTCGTCTACACCACTCGGATGCCCCACGCATCGCCACTCCGTGTGGCACATCTTCATCCCTCGGCCGCCCCGTGTGCCATCGCTCGGCTTAGCGAACCTGACTTCGCCTAAGTCAAAAACTACTCCGAGTGCGGACATCCTCCACACTTGGGGCTTAGCTGCGATTCCGTATCGCCTAAGTCAAAAACTACTCTAAGTGTGGACATCCTCCACACTCAGGGGCTTAGCTGCGATTCTGTATTGCCTAAGTCAAAAGCTACTCCGAGTGCGAACATCCTCCACACTCGGGGCTTAGCTGCGATTCCGTATCGCCTAAGTCAAAAACTACTCTGAGTGCAGACATCCTCCACACTTGGGGGCTTAGCTGTGATTCCGCATCGCCTAAGTCAAAAATTACTCTGAGTGCGGACATCCTCCACACTCGGGGGCTTAGCTGTAATTCTGTATCGCCCAAGTCAAAAACTACTCCGAGTGTGGACATCCTCCACACTCAGGGGCTTAGCTGCGATTCTGTATCGCCTAAGTCAAAAACTCCTCTAAGTGCGGACATCCTCCACACTTGGGGGCTTAGCTGCGATCGCGTGTCGCCTAAGTCAAAAAGGACTCTGAGTGCGGACATCCTCCACTCTCGGGGGCTTAGCTGCGATTCCGTATCGCCTAAGTAAAAAACTACCCCGAGTGCGGACATCCTCCACTCTTGGGGACTTAGCTACGATTCTCTATCGCCTGAGTCAAAAACTACTCCAAGTGCGGACATCCTCCACACTCAGGGGCTTAGCTGTGATTCTGTATCGCCTAAGTCAATAACTACTCCAAGTGAGGACATGATCCGCATTCGGGGGCTTAGCCGCAAACCTGGTTCACCTAAGTTAGAAACTACTCCGACTGAGGGCAACATCCACACTCGGCACTTAGCCTTGATCCAGAAATCATATATGCAATCAGCAAGCCAACCACACAAAGATTTACCCAACTGGCCCAGTTCCAGGTTATATCTATTTACTGTGCCCATCACACAAGGATCAGTCCGACTGATTCAGCTCCAGATTTCAACAATTTACTACGCCAAACGCATCAGAGTTCACCTGTTTAGTTCAGTTCCACACTAGAAGATATAAACCCTCTGCCCGACTCATCTAGTATGACAGAGGCTCGGGGACTACACCCAGTGGGTGCACTTAGCGTGCCCTCACTGGAAGAGAAATAAAAGAAACATTCTGCTCGGTCAGGTCCACCAACTACATTCAAGTTTAACAAACTCTGCAGACTCCAACAGACCGCCAGCAATCAGTCAAAGTCTCACGGGCTACTGTTGGGGATACACAAAATAGGTAGGCCCATGAAGGTCGAAGTTTCGTAAAGCATGGGGTCCACACATCATGTGGGTCCAAATAAATCTAATATAGACGTACTACCCACTCGGACATATCATCATACCGTCCACTCGGAAGACAATCAATCACTCGATCGTATGGCTCACTCGGATATGCGAAGACCGACAGTCGACTAGGTAGTCAAAGCACCATTAGGGGTTATGGCATCAATGCCCCCACTTTGTAACATAGGACGTGTTGGGGTGGCGCACTCTATATAAGCCACCCCCACCACTTGATTAAACTGGGCTCCTTATTTTCCCTTCCCTCTCTCTAGTCTCAGGACTTAGCTAGGAGATCCGTTTTCCCCTCTCTCAAACATACCTGTAACTCATGTCCATGACAGATAAAGCAAAGCCTCTCCAGAGCACGAGATGTAGGGATGTTATCTCCGCCTTGAGAGGCCCGAACTTGCTAAAACACCCGTGTCTTTGCATACCGATAGATCATGCTCCGTTATCCTACCCCTTTCTAATGTCGGAATCGTTCCCAGGACAACATGCATTTGATGCGTGGTTCGAGACCATTCCATCCACATGATGTATCAACATGTTGGTCGTGTCCCATTTTATACGGGATATACTTAATCATGCGCACATAACGAACTCACGCATCTCGGGAAGTGGAGGGATTCACGACACAAAAAGGGGAGCCTGAATCAGCAGACCTCATAAAAGGAGAAACAAAACCACAAAGGCCTTTCACGCTCTCCATTCGACTTCTCCACCTCCTATTCCCTTGCGCCCCTAGAGTACATATCTAGGTTTCTCCACCTCCGCTCTCGAGCTCATCAATGGCGGGCTCCAATGGCCAGTGGGAAGCTTCCACAGTCACCAATCAAGACATACTCGACCTCAAGAAGGCCGGTTACCTCCCCACCAACATTCCTCACCGTGCGGCGGAGGAGGGCCAAGTGATCCCCACCCCCAATCCAGGCGAGCGGGTGGTGTTCATCCCCCAATTCATCAAGGGCTTGAGCTTCCCACTCCACCCCTTCGTCAGGGGGTTAATGTTCTTCTACAGCCTCGACTTCCACGACCTCCCAGCGAACTCCATCATGCACCTCTCAGCCTTCATCCTCGTCTGCGAGGCCTTCCTGCATATCGAGCTGCACTTCGGGCTCTGGCTGCAGGTATTCAACATCAAGCTGAAGTGCGTCGGTGGCAAGCACGCCGACTGCTGTGGGGATGTCATCGGCAAACTCACCCGCGTCGGGTGGCCGTTGGGCACCCTCGTCGACACCATCCAGGGGTGGCAAAGGAGTGGTTCTATGTCACCAAACCACAAGAAAAAGGTCAGCACCCCACCGCCGCATTCAGATCCGGTCCCCCGACCAGACTGGCTTCATGGCTCGAAAAGGGCCTCGTCTCGGGATCGAGCAAGGAGGTGACCGATTTGCGGAAGCGCATCCGTTCCTTGGTCGAGGACAGCACCAAGCTGCCCGATGTGGTCCAGGTGATGCTCCGAAGACGCATCCTCCCCTGCCAGCACTAAGACACTCCCCTGTGGGCTCAAAAACTCAAAGCCGAGCCCACAATCCGGAACCTCTTCCGCACTATGCGGGAGAAGCTGTGGAAGGTGTTCTTCAAATCAATGAAGAGATGGCCAGCCAAGGAGGAGGACAAGGGCATGCACGGCACCAAGCCGGATTTCAAGGTACGATACACCCTAGCTTGGTCGGCCTTATTACATAGAAGATCCGCACTCTGTGTCCAATCCGTTTATGCAGAGATGGCTAAAGAAAGCCATCAACATCAGTAGTTCGGCTCCTCATCCCGAAGACGAGAGGACCGGGCTGCTAGCCAGGATGCTCATGGAGAAGCCTTACAAGGCTCCCACGAAGAAGGAGGAGAAGAAGAAACCAGGTTAGGCTCGCCTTCGCATATAGGACCAGCCTGATGCTGCATCCAAAGTGTTGGAAATATGCCCTAGAGGCAATAATAAAATGGTTATTATTGTATTTCCTTGTTCATGATAATTGTCTATTGTTCATGCTATAATTGTGTTAACCGGAAACCATAATGCATGTGTGAATACATAGACCACAATGTGTCCCTAGTGAGCCTCTAGTTGGCTAGCTCATTGATCAATAGATGGTCACGGTTACATGACCATGGACATTGGATGTCGTTGATAACAGGATCACATCATTAGGAGAATTATGTGATGGACAAGACCCAATCCTAAGCATAGGACAAGATCGTGTAGTTCGTCTGCTAAACTTTTCCAATGTCAAGTATCATTTCCTTAGACCATGAGATTGTGCAAGTGCGGCATACCGTAGGCATTCTTTGGGTGTGCCAAATGTCACAACGTAACTGGGTGGCTATAAAGGTGCACTACGGGTATCTCCGAAAGTGTCTGTTGGGTTGGCATGAATCGAGACTGGGATTTGTCACTCCGTATGACGGAGAGGTATCTCTGGGCCCACTCGGTAAGAGATCATCATAATGAGCTCAATGTGACTAGGGATTTAGCCATGGGATGATGTATTGTGGAACGAGTAAAGAGACTTTCTGGTAACGAGATTGAACAAGGTATAGGGATACCGACGATCGAATCTCGGGCAAGTATCATACCGGTAGACAAAGGGAATTGCATACGGGATTGATTGAATCCCCGACATCGTGGTTCATCCGATGAGATCATCGTGGAGCATGTGGGAGAAAACATGGGTATCCAGATCCCGCTGTTGGTTATTGACCGCAGAGGTGTCTCGGTCATGTCTACGTGTCTCCCGAACCCGTAGGGTGTACACACTTAAGGTTCGATGACGCTAGGATTATAGGGAAGTAGTGGACGTGGTTACCGAAGGTTGTTTGGAGTCCCAGATGAGATCTCGGACATTACGAGGAGTTCCAGAATGGTCCGGGGATGAAGATTGATATATAGGAAGTGACGTTTTAGTTACCGAAAATGTTTCGGGTGTCACCGATAACGTACCGGGACCACCGGAAGGGTTCCAGGGGTCCACCGGGAGGGGCCATTGGCCCCAAAGGGCTGCATGGGCCGAAGGTGGTGGGAACCAGCCCCTAGGTGGGCTAGTGCGCCCCTCCCACATGGTGCAAGGCGCAGCAAGGAGAGAGGGGGGGTCAAACCCTAGGCCCAGATGGGCCCTAGGCCCACCCTAGGGCTGCTAGGGCTGCCGTACCACCTCTCCCTCCCTTGGCTGCTGCCCAAGTCCCATCTAGGGATGCCGCCGGCCCCTAGGGTGGGAATCCTTGGGCGCAGCCCTCCCTCCTCCTCCTCCAATATATAGTAGTGCCCTTGGGGCTGTTTGAGACACGCATCTCTCTCTCCCACGGCGCAGCCCTCCTCCCTCTCCTCGTTCTTCGTAGTGCTTGGCGAAGCCCTGCCGGAGACCACGCAGCTCCACCGTCATCACGTCGTCGTGATGCCGGAGCTCTCCCTCAACCTCTCCTCCCTCCTTGCTGGATCAAGGCGTAGGAGACATCACCGGGCTGCACGTGTGTTGAACGCAGAGGCGTCGTTGTTCGGCGCTAAGATCGGAGTCCACCGCGATCTGAATCACTACGAGTACGACTCCACCAGCCGCATTCTTGTAACGCTTCAGCTTAGCGATGTTCAAAGGTATGAAGATGAACTCTCCCCTTACTCTTTGTTGGTTTCTCCATAGATAGATCTTGGTGAACACGTAGGAATTTTTTTGATTTACTACTACGTCTCCCAACAGTGGCATCATGAACTAGGTCTATGCGTAGAATCTATTCACGAGTAGAACACAAAGTTGTTGTGGGCATTGATCTTGTTAATTTTCTTACCACTACTAGTCTTATCTTGATTCGACGGTATTGTGGGATGAAGCGGCCCGGACCAACTTTACACATACGCTTACGTGAGACCGGTTCCACCGCCTGACATGCACTTGTTGCATAAGGTGGCTAGCGGGTGTCTGCCTCTCCCACCTTAGTCGGATTGGATTCGATGAAAAGGGTCCTTATGAAGGGTAAATAGCAATTGGCATATCACGTTGTGGTTTTGGCGTAGGTAAGAAACGTTGTTGCTAGAAACCTATAGCAGCCACGTAAAAACTTGCAACTACAAATTAGAGGACGTCTAACTTCTTTTTGCAGCATATGCCTTGTGATGTGATATGGCCAAAGGATGTGATGTGATGCATTGTGATGTATGAGATTGATCATTTTCTTGTAATAGGATTCACGACTTGCATGTCGATGAGTATGACAACCAGCAGGAGCCATAGGAGTTGTCTTATTTTATTGTATGACCGGCGTCTCAATCATAAACGCCATGTAATTACTTTACTTTGTTGCTAAACGTTAGCCATAGTAGTAGAAGTAATAGTTGGCGAGACAACTTCATGAAGACACGATGATGGAGATCATGGTGTCATGCCGGTGACACTGATGATCATGGTGCCCCGAAGATGGAGATCAAAGGAGCAAGATGATATTGGCCATATCAAGTTCAAGAAATATGTTCACCCTAACTGTGCACCGTTGCTAAGGATCGTTGTTCCGAAGCACCACGTGATGATCGGGTGTGATAGGTTCTAACGTTCGCATACAACGGGTGTAAGCCAGATTTACACACGCGAAACACTTCGGTTGACTTGACGAGCCTAGCATGTACAAACATGGCCTCGGAACACGGAAGACCAAAAGGTCGAACATGAGTCGTATAGAAGATACGATCAACATGGAGATGTTCACCATGGATGACTAGTCCGTCTCACGTGACGATCGGACACGGGCTAGTTGACATGGATCATGTGTCACTTGGATGACTAGAGATATGTCTATTTAAGTGGTACTTCATTAAATAATTTGATTATGTGAACTTAGTCTAAAATTGTCTTTACAAGCTATATTGTAGTTCCAATGGCCAACGCTAATGTCACCCTCAACTTCAACTCGTTCCTAGAGAAAACGAAGCTAAAAGATGATGGAAGCAACTATGCGGACTGGGTTCGTAGCTTGAGGATCATCCTCAAAGCATCCAAGAGATTGTATGTCCTTGATGCACCGCTAGGTGAACCACCCATTTTCCCCGTGGACCAAGATGTTACGAACGCTTGGCAGTCACGCTGTGATGATTACTCCCTGGTTCAGTGTGGCATGCTTTACAGTTTAGAACCAGGGCTCCAAAAGCGTTTTGAGCAACACGGAGGATATGAGATGTTCCAAGAGCTGAAACTGGTTTTCCAAGCTCATGCCCATGTCGAGAGATATGACGTCTCCAACAAGTTCTTCAGCTGTAAGATGGTGGAGAATAGTTCTGTCAGTGAGCACATACTCAAAATGTCTGGGTTGCACAACCGCTTGACTCAGCTAGGAGTTAATCTCCCGGATGATTCGGTCATTGACAGTATCCTCCAGTCACTTCCACCTAGCTACAAGAGCTTTGTGATGAACTACAACATGCAGGGTATGGAGAAATCCATTCCTGAGTTGTACTCGATGCTGAAATCAGCGGAGGTCGAGATCAAAAAGGAGCATCAAGTATTGATGGTGAATAAGACCACTAGTTCAAGAAGGGCAAGGGTAAGAAAAACTTCAAGAAGGATGGCAAAGTTGTTTCCACGTCCGGTAAGCAAGGTTCCGGGAAGAAGAACAAGAATGGACCCAAGCCTGAGACTGGGTGCTTTTATTGCAAGGGCACTGGTCACTGGAAGCGGAACTGCCCCAAGTACTTAGCGGATAAGAAGGCCGACAACGTTAAAGGTATATGTGATATACTTGTTAATGATGTGTACCTAACCAATGCTTGTAGTAGCTCCTGGGTATTTGATACTGGTGCAGTTGCTCACATTTATAACTCCAAGCAGGAGCTACAGATAAGCGGAGGCTGGCAAAGGACGAGGTGACGATGCGCGTCGGGAATGGTTCCAAGGTCAATGTGATCGCTGTCGGCACGCTACCTCTACATCTACCTTCGGGATTAGTCTTAAACCACAATAATTGTTATTTACTACTATCTTTGAGCATGAACGTTGTCTCTGGATCTTGCTTGATGCGAGATGGCTACTCATTTAAATATGAGAATAATGGTTGTTCTATTTATATGAGAGAAATGTTTTATGGTCATGCTCCGCTGGTCAATGGTTTATTTTTGATGAATCTCAAACGTGATGTTACACATATTCATAGTGTGACTACCAAAAAGTGTAAGGTTGATAATGATAGTCCCACTTACATGTGGCACTGCCGCCTTGGTCATATTGGTGTCAAACGCATGAAGAAGCTCCATGCTGATGGACTTTTGGAGTCTCTTGATTTTGAATCATTTGACACGTGTCAACCATGCCTCATGGGCAAGATGACAAAGACTCCATTCTCCGAAACAATGGAGCGAGCAACTAACTTGTTGGAAATAATACATACCGATGTATGCGGTCCAATGAGCGTCGAGGCTCGTGGTGGCTACCGTTATGTTCTCACCCTCACTGATGACTTGAGTAGATATGGGTATGTCTACTTAATGAAACACAAGTCTGAAACCTTTGAAAGGTTCAAGGGATTTCAGAGTGAGGTAGAGAATCAACATGATAGGAAAATAAAGTGCCTACGATCTGATCGTGGCGGAGAATATTTGAGTCACGAGTTTGGCACTCACCTAAGGAAATGTGGAATTGTTTCACAACTCATGCCGCCTGGAACACCTCAGCGAAAGAGTGTGTCTGAACATCGTAATCACACTCTATTGGATATGGTGCGATCTATGATGTCTCTTACCAATTTACCGCTATCATTTTGGGGATATGCATTAGAGACTGCCGCATTCACTTTAAATAGGGCGCCGTCAAAGTCCGTTGAGATGACACCGTATGAACTATGGTATTGAAAGAAACCTAAGATGTCGTTTCTAAAATTTGGGGATGCGATGCTTATGTGAAGAAACTTCAACCTGAGAAGCTCGAACCCAAAGCGGAAAAATGTGTCTTCATAGGATATCCCAAGAGACTATTGGGTATACCTTCTACCTCAGATCCGAAGGCAAAATCTTTGTTGCCAAGAATGGATCCTTTATCGAGAAAGAGTTTCTCTCGAAAGAAGTAAGTGGGAGGAAAATAGAACTTGATGAGGTAATAGTACCTCCACTCGAACCGGAGAGTAGCACAGCATAGGAAGTTGTTTCTGTGGAGCCTGCACCGGCTGGAGAGGAAGTTAATGATGATGATCATGAAACTTCAGATCAAGTTACTATTGAACGTCGAAGGTCCACTAGGACACGTTCCATACCAGAGTGGTACGACAACCCTATCCTGGAGATCATGTTCTTGGACAACGGTGAACCTTCGAACTATGAAGAAGCGATGGTGGGCCCGCATTCCAACAAATGGCTTGAAGCCATGAAATCCGAGATAGGATCCATGTATGAGAACAAAGTGTGGACTTTGGTGGACTTGTCTGATGATAAGCGAGCCATTGAAAATAAATGGATATTTAAGAACAAGACTGACGCTGATGGTAATGTGACCGTCTATAAGGCTTGGCTAGTCGCTAAGGGTTATCGACAAGTCCAAGGAGTTGACTACAATGAGACTTTCTCACCTGTAGCAATGCTGAATTCTATCCGAATCATGTTAGCAATTGCCGCATTTTATGATTATGAGATCTGGCAAATGGACGTCAAAACGGCATTCCTTGATGGCTTCTGTAAGGAAGAACTGTATGTGATGCAGCCGGAAGGTTTTGTTGATCCTAAAGATGCTAACAAAGTATGCAAGCTCCAACGCTCCATCTATGGGTTGGTGCCAGCATCTCGGAGTTGGAACGTTCGCTTTAATGAGGTGGTTAAAGCGTTTGGGTTTATGCAGGTTTATGGAGAACCCTGTATTTACAAGAAAGTGAGTGGGAGCTCTGTAGCATTTCTCATATTATATGTGGATGACATATTTTTGATTGGAAATGATATAGAGCTTTTGGAAAGTGTAAAGGCCTACTTGAATAAATGTTTTTCAATGAAGGACCTTGGAGAAACTGCTTACATATTAGGTATTAAGATCTATGGAGATAGATCGAAACGCCTCATAGGTCTTTCACAAAGCACATACCTTGAAAAGATATTGAAGAAGTTCAATATCGATCAGTCCAAGAAGGGGTTCCTACCTGTGTTATATGGTGTGTGATTGAGATCAGTCCAAGAAGGGGTTCGCGTCAAGTACCAGCCTGATGCTGCATCCGAAGTGTTGGAAATATGCCCTAGAGGCAATAAAAAATGGTTATTATTATATCTCCTTGTTCATGATAATTGTCTATTGGCCATGCTATAATTGTGTTAACCGGAAACCATAATGCATGTGTGAATACATAGACCATAATGTGTCTCTAGTGAGCCTCTAGTTGGCTAGCTCGTTGATCAATAGATGGTCACGGTTTCATGACCATGGACACTTGATGTCGTTGAGAACGGGATCACATCATTAGGAGAATGATGTCATGGACAAGACCCAATCATAAGCATAGCACGAGATCGTGTAGTTCGTTTGCTAAAGCTTTTCCAATGTCAAGTATCATTCCATGAGATTGTGCAACTTCCAGATACCATATGAATGCTTTGGGTGTGCCAAACGTCACAACATAACTGGGTGGCTATAAACGTGCACTATGGGTAAATCTGAAAGTGTTTGTTGGGTTGGCACGAATCGAGACTAGGATTTGTCACTTCGTATGACGGAGAGGTATCTCTGGGCCCACTCAGTAAGACATCATCATAATGAGCTCAATGTGACTAAGGAGTTAGCCACGGGATGATGTGTTGCGGAACGAGTAAAGAGACTTTCTAGTAACGAGATTGAACAAGGTATAAGGATACCAACGATGGAATCTCGGGCAAGTATCATACCGGTAGACAAAGGGAATTGCATACGGGATTGATTGAATCCCCGACATCGTGGTTCATCCGATGAGATCATCGTGGAGCATGTGGGAGCCAACATGGGTATCCAGATCCCGTTGTTGGTTATTGACCGGAGAGGTGTCTTGGTCATGTCTACGTGTCTCCCAAACCCGTAGGGTGTACACACTTAAGGTTCGATGACGCTAGGGTTATAGGGAAATGGTGGACGTGGTTACCGAAGGTTGTTCGAAGTCCCGGATGAGATACCGGACGTCACAAGGAGTTCCGGAATGGTCCGGAGACAAAGATTGATATATAGTAAGTGAGGTTTTGGTTACCGGAAATGTTTCGGGCGTCACCGGTAACGTACCGGGACCACCGGAAGGGTTCCGGGGGTCCACCAGAAGATCGGATTCCATCGCGATTTGAATTGCTACAAGTACGACTCCACCAACCACGTTCTTGTAATGCTTCCGCTTACCGATCTTCAAAGGTATGAAGATGCACTCTCCCCTTACTCGTTGTTGGTTTCTCCATAGATAGATCTTGGTGAACACGTAGGAATTTTTTAGATTTACAACTACGTCTCCCAACACGAAGACACCCCTGCCTCCTCAAATTAGGGTAGGCCGAAGAGGAGGAAGAAGAGGAGGAGGAGGTCGAGAGCGAGGGGGGCCAATTTCCCCTGTGCCAAGAAGAGAGCGGCGTCTTCGAACGCCCCGGGGCAGGCAGCTTCTCCTGCCCTGAAGAGAGTGTGGCAAGCGCGGATGGTCCTGTCCGACGACAGCTCGAACTCGAGCTCCACATACGAAGACCCCGAGGAGGTTCCACGAAGGAGCCTAAGGGTCAAGCTTCCTCCGTCCAGGTTAGGATTCGAAGACCCTTCTACCTATAGATAGTAGATTCGGAGATTGCTAACACACGGGTTATTGGTCCAACAGCCCCCCACACGTCATCCCCACCGAGGTAATATCGGACGGGGAGACCCCACTCGCCGAACTGGCGGAGAGCGGGGACGCATCGCACCCCACCACTCCAAGCGCCACGAAGGATGTCGTGGAGGTGTCGTCTCAGCCTACTCCAATGGAGGCGGACACGGAGGGCGAGGTGGAAAGCACCATGGCCGAGGATAACACCTCGGTCGCCGAAGACCAGGGGGCAATGCCCCGTCCGGACACCGAGAAGGCCGAACAGACGGGTAACTAATCCCTTCCAAGGACATCTCTAGAGCGCACTATACCTCGAGAGGCACCGGTCGGATCCCCGGTGGGTGATCGGGAGATCTGATCATCCCCGGCACCGCCGACTAACAGGTGGTCGGCCATGGAGGAGGCTCTCTCGAGCACCTCCATCCCCGAGGATCGCTGCACCCTTATGGGTGCGGTACTACAAAGCGGCCAGTCCATTGACAACGGACTGAAGGAGGCCTTCAAAGGTTTCCTTGCAGGCTTTCAAGTTAGTCGCCCAATGTTTTCGCTAAGCTTTTTATTTAGTCGTATTGTATACATGGCATCCCACGAGCCCTAGGTGAGGTGAACAAACTCGCCTAGGGTTCATATCTATAGTTTGGGAAGTGAGTGTCGATGTGATGTATGCATTGTGTGCGTAATGTAGGCTTCGTCATCTACGACAACCAAAAACGGCGCCGAGCTGGACGAGCTACATCAGAAGCTCAAGCGCTCCGAGGATGAGGTGGAAGTCCTCAACAAGAGGTTCAATGAGGAACAGGGTAAGTCTGAAAATCTGAATACTTTTCCCCGAATACTATCAATGCAGATACCTTTTATATAAGGTGTTATCGTATTGCAGCTTCGTCGAAAGAGATCAAAAATCTCAAGGCCGAGCATCAACGTGCCAAAGATGAAGCGATCATGGAGAAGGCAACGGCCAAAGAAGCGGCCACCACACTCTCCGCCCTACGAGCCACCAGTAATAAACACCAGGCTCGTGTGGCGGAGATATAGGATGAGCTCAAGGATGCTAGCAATAAGTGTGAGTCCATGGAGCAAAAGAATACGGCGATCTCGGCCGAACTATCCACCATGAATTCCAATTTCTAGAAGGAGCGGGTGCACAGATGGTTCTTCGAGGAACGAGTTCGCCAAGCCAAGGAGATAGCTGATGCTAAGCCGTACTCCCTAAAGTGTGTATTTGGGATAGAAGATTCGAATTGCTGACCCGGGTGTGGCGATCCTCAGGCGCATCCGCCGATCTCCAGAAGAGTGTGGCGGACGCCAATCAGCTGCTCGCCTCACGGGGAGAGGAAGACGAAGCTCAAACGTTCTGGGCACAGTTTGGAGCCACCGAGCGTCCTCCTCTTCTGGTGGAGCAGTTGAAACAGCTGATGGAGCTGCACTAGATGGCGGAGCCGGCCATCAAGGACCTCTACATCCGCTTATGGCCCGACAAGCCACTCCCAAGCAGTTACTTTGGCCTAGTGCAATGAATCATTGCTGCCACGCCCCGCCTCGACGCCGTCAAGCACTCCTCCTGCATCGAAGGAGTCCGGATGGCCCTTGCCATGGCCAAAGTGCACTGGCCAGGGCTCAATCCGATGAAGGTCGCCACCGACCTGCCACCACCCGGAAAGGAGCACCGACGCCCCGAGCTTTACTTCGATGGAGTGATGGAGAGTGGGCGGGTGATAGCGTCGCAGTGTTCGGGTGAAAAATTATTTGAATGAGCTTGTAATGAGTCCAAAGACTCGTGATAACTTTTAATTATAATAGTATCCGCTCTCGTATGGTTTTGCTTTCCTTTATAACTCCTATGTGGCTGTTTAATACTGAAAGATGCGAGTCATCGGCTTCAGCCCCCACGTAGATATACATTGGGTGTCTATGCCAATGCACTGTGTCCCTTCGTCGTATTATCGGAACCCAAAGGCGGTATAGCGCGGCAGACTAGGCAATCAGACTATAGTGTTTTATTTCTTTCACTTAGCCGAAGGGGCGCGAAAAGGATGATGGGAAGCATACGATTAGCTACCGGAGTGTTGTGTTGTTCGGACGAACCGTGGCCGAAGCCGGCATCATAATTTCTGCATGAAGGGCAGGTTCCTCGTACAACATGGAATAACCGCGTGCGAGGATTGAAGTATAACACTTTCATCTCGGGGTTCACAGATCGGATCGTGCATACTATGACAATTCGTTTTCGACTTTCTCCCCTAAGGTGCTTGACTAGACTATCCAGAAGCACAATCTCCGAAGGGGCAAGCACAGGAGCTGGACAAGCCAACTTATTGTCCAAAGACATAGTTTGGAACTGATGCATATAAAGCGAACGCCAAGACACCGAACACATAGTAAATAGGGCGATTTTTGTGTTTGAGGCGAGCCCCCGGTACATTAGCCGGTGGCCTCGCGTCGTACCAAATAGATTCACGAGAAGGGGGAGAAAGGAAAAATATGCACCAAAACAGGACAAATGAGGCGAACTTGCACCATGCAATCTTTGCCTTTTCTCAATCATCTCTTATAACTCGGATTGCCGAAGTATCTGTGTACAGGTATGCGAAATAAAATGAGAAATAAAATCATACATGAGTTGTTGTATGAGGGGTCCTTAATTGGTAACAGACGTCTTCGATATGTCATGTTGCTAGTTTACTCCTGCTTTTAGATGTACCTTGATGGGTGATAGTGTTCGGCGAACGGAACTTGCAAACGAAAACTTGAGAAGTCGCCGAACTTGTAGATGAGCTTTGCGCCATGGGCAGGCCTTTTAGTGTGGCCTACGTTGTGTCCAAATACAAGTTGATGGTAGAAGTTCGGGCCAGCCAAACACCCGTCTTATATTTCCCCACTGCTACCATGGAATTTTAAGTGCGAAGTTCTGCCTCCTTGGCACGTACTTTGCTGGTCTTAGCATTGTGCAGTGGGGGCGAGTCCCTATTGAGGGGAGGAGGGAGGATCCGAGTGTTCAATCTGAAACCGAACTTGTTTCCCCGCCTTTTCGTGCCTTTACGGCGAATACCGAAACTTGCTGGTCATCATTGTAGCTGAATTCGGCCGCTAGTGCCAGTGCATGTTCCTCTGTTCTAAGGGACCACTCTATATTGCCATTAAGAGTGATGACCCCCATGGGGCCCGGCATCTTGAGCTTGAGGTATGCACAATGCGGGACTGCGTTGAAATGAGCGAACGTCGTCCGACCAAACAACGCGTGATAGCCGCTGCGGAAGGGCACAATGTCGAAGATCAAGTCTTCGCTGTGGATGTTATCCGATGAGCCGAACACAACCTCCAAGGTTATAGAACCCATACATCTGGCCTCAACGCCTGGGATTACTCCCTTGAAGGTGGTGTTGCTGGGTTTGATCCTTGACGGATCTATACCCATCTTTTTCACCGTGTCTGACTAAATCAGATTGAGGCTACTTCCTCCGTCCATTAGGACTTTAGTGCGGTGATACCCATCTATAATGGGATCTAGGACGGGCGCAGCCAAGCCCCCATGACGAATATTGGTCGGGTGGTTGCGCCGGTCAAAGGTGATCGGGTATGCTGACCATGGGTCATACTTCGGAGCTACGGGATCCACAGCATAGACCTCCCGAAGGGCCCGCTTCCTCTCCTTCTTAGGTATGTGGGTGGCGTATATCATATTCACTGTTTTGACTTCGGGGGGAGGGGTTTCTTTTGTCCGCCACCAATTGGACCCTGAGGTTCTTCCTCATCCTCGCTGCAAGAGCTCTTGCCTTGGTCCTCGGGCGGTATCTTGTCGGCCTGCTTAAACACTGAACAATTGTGGTGTGTGTGATTGGAGGGCTTTTCTGGAGTCCCATGGATCTGGCAAGGCCTTTCCATAATATTTTCCAGCTGAGTAGGTCCATCACGATTGCCTTTAGGGGCTTCTTCCGCTGCCCAGGTCGAGAATTGCGGAATCTGACATTAACCGCCGTGTCATCGGCATCGTTACTATTGTATCCGCGTTTATTCTTATTGCGCTTTGGCTTGGAATTGCCATCATGGGCTTCAGGTGCCACGAGATCTTCAGAATCATGGGCCAGCCATTCGTCACGAATATTATGCCGAAAGGAGGCTATGCCCTCAACATCTGGACAATCAATGATTTGGTTCTTCTCAGTCAAGAACCGATTCCAAAACTATTGGGCGGATTCGTCGGGCTTTTGAACGACGTTGCTGAGATCGGAAGAGTCCGACGGGCGGACATAGGTCCCCTGGAAGTTAGAGCAGAACGCGTCCTCTAGATCTTCCCAGCTTCCTATGGAGTTTTCGGGGAGGCTGTTTAGCCAGTGCCGAGCTGGCCCCTTAAGTTTAAGAGGTAGGTATCTAATGGCATAGAGATCATCTTCTCGTGCCATGTGGATATGGAGGAGGAAGTCCTCGATCCATACAGTTGGGTCAGTGGTCCCATCATATTGTTCTATATTCATGGATTTAAACCCTTCGGGGAACTGATGCCGCATTACCTCGCTAGTGAAGCACAGTCGGTGAGCGACGCCTCTGACCCGTGTTATGTCACGCTAATAGTCGGCGTTTGTGTGGGTCCAGCCGCGTTCCCGGACTCTGTGGTTTTTGTTGAACCATGGTCTATACTCTCCCCGTCTATTAGGTGAGTCATCTCTGAATCCATAGATGGATCTTGTACGGCCTGCTCTGTGATCTAGGTCATCGCGCAGGTCGAACCTATCATTGGGTTCGAATGGCTCCTTACCCGTCTTTGGGGCATCGCCGGTACATAACCGGTGTCATTGGCCGTTTTGTCACGCCCACGAGGAGGGCGGTCCGGCCTATCATATGGGGTATGATGCAGAGATGGAGTACCAGTGACCTCATCATCGAATTGTGGCAGCAGCCTTCTCCGAGGGTAGCTTTTGGGCTGGTTTGACAGACCAGTGTCGTATACTTCCTCGGCCTAGAGGACTTTCGTCCATCGATCATCGAGGTCGGGCTGTTCGGCTTTGAGTTGCCGCTCTTTGGCCTTTAGGTTGTGAGCCCTTGCTATGAGCCACTGCCTGATTTCTTCATGATCTTCGAGGTTATCAAGGATGTACAAGTCATCGGCTTCCGGTATATCTTCCTCCATGACAGGGGGAAGGAAATCATTGACCTCGAGGTCATTGGCGGTATCAGGGTCGTTTTGATCCTCAGGCTCTTCCGGACCCTCAAACAGGTGCTCGGGGATGTCGGGATTGGCATGATCGGCGGGGGCATTATCTCCCCCGTTACTGATAATAGCTCTTCTTCCCTTTTGGCTTTTGGCCCTCATATGTGATTTGCGGCGCCTTGATGCCGCATCACCTGATCTATCACCACTGTTGTGAGGCGCATTGTCGCCGTTGGTGGCAGGAGTGTCCATCATGTAAACGTCGTATGTAGAAGTGGCGGACCAACTCCCGGTATTGACGGGGGTGGGAGCACGGTCCTCTTCATCCATGTATTCTGCCTCCTCGGAGGCATAGTCTAGTACGTCGGTTAAGTCTTCCATGGTGGCTATTAAGTGGGTGGTGGGTGGGTCGAAAAATGCGTCCCTGACCGAACTATAACCAGGTCGGGTGTAGATCGGGGTTGTATTGTCGGTGATCCTCATCGACAAGAATTTCTCCAAAGCCTCGTCAACCGCTAAGGGCCGGAGTGGGTCCAGTTGTTCGGAACTCGTGGAGTTAACCCCCGTGAGGCCCACTCGTGGGGAGTGTTCGGCAGGAACACATGTTCGGTCACATGGCTTGATGGCCAGACCGAGATGAGAGATCGGACTACTGCCATGGGAGACCACAATGGCATGTCCAAAGAAAGGGCTCGAGGTTAAGGCCTCAGAGTCTCCGAGAGCTACAGGCGAAGCCGTGAGACCGATTAGTGACAGGTCACCCCGAGAGTCGATGGAGAACTCTAAGTTTCCAAATCTGACCTCTTGATCAGGGGCGAAGCTCTCAACACGGCCTAGTTGGCCGGTGGAGTCCGCATGCAGCACAACGTTGCCGAAGGCAAAGATATGCCCTGGGACGAAAACGTCCATGTTGAAAACCTCTTCGTTGATGAAGAGACGAGGCGTCGATTCCATCCTGCTCAAAGAGGAACTCTTAGTGAAAGCACCAATGTCGGTGTCAAAACCGGCGGATCTCGGGTAAGGGGTCCTGAACTGTGAGACTAGGATCAACGGTAACAAGAGACGAAGGGGACACGAGTTTACCCAGGTTCGGGCCCTCCAATGGAGGTAATACCTTACGTCCTACTTGATTGTATTGATGGTGTAAGGGGTTACAGAGATGGTCTACCTCGAGATCGTATGCCTAACCCTAGATGAGTTGTTCTAAATCAATACCCCAAAACCCTCCGGCTTATATAGATACCGAGGAGGCCTAGGGTTTACACATGGTCGGTTACATGCCAAAGAGATAAATATGCCTATTTACTACATCAAACGTGGAGCACAAGCCGTACTCCTCGAAGCTTCCATCCTGGAAACTAGGCCTTCAAATCATCCAGCGTTCGGCAAGTAGCCCACATCGTTCGGCCCATAAACAACAGGTCGGCTATCCGAGGACCCCCTAATCTGGGACTCCCTCACCTAGCACACACTGGCTCCATCTACATGGAGGACGTCCCCAGCCCTCCCATGCCTAACGACACCGGCTACCTCAACTTGTTTTTCCAAGGTCGTGGAGTGATACGTCTCCATCATATCTATAATTTTTATTGCTTCATGCCAATATTCTACAACTTTCATATACTTTTGGCCATATTTTATATTATTTTTGGACTAAATTACTTACCCAGTGCCCAGTGTCAGTTCCTGTTTTTCGTGTGTTTTTTGTTTCGTAAAAAATCCATATCAAACGAAGTCCAAAGGCGATAAAAATTTATGGAGATTTTTTTTGGAATATACGTGATTTTTGAGAGTCGGAATCAACGGAAGACGATGCCCGAGGGCCCCACAAGTAGGGATGAAAATGGAATGGAAACTTTCCGTTTATCCGTAGAAAAATGAAAACAGAGAGAAAATATGAAAACGGAAACAGAAATTTGCAAAATGGAAGTGCAAGTGGAATTTTTTGTGCGGAAACAAAAACCAAAACAAAACTGTGTTTTTCGGTGGAACGGACATGAAAATGAAACTTTCCGTTTCCGTGATTATGAAATTTCTGTGTTCACTATAGACCTATGGCTGCTTTGTAGTCCAACCACGAAACAACACACAATGACACAATTAGTAGAACTAGCAGGGTAACTCGCGCATTTGCGCGGCTAGATTTTTAGGTTGTTATGTTTCTACTGTTACAAGTTTCTAATATTATTAGTTTGGTGTGCAAACTTTTTAATTTTATAAACTTGTATCCTAAGTATATCATGTGAATACTTAATTACGTATATCTTAGCCATATATTTGAGCAATAAAAAAAGTTTAATTTTTTTTAAATATACCACCGTTGATTTATCGTCTAATATAAGAATGCTTGAGGCAATATGTATATCTTGTAAAACAATTATTGACATTTATTTGAAATATTTTCATTAGTTGTATGGGTTGGTTGGTAAGGATTATGGTATGTCAATGTGAAAGTAAATACCGTGGTTAGTATCTTAGATCACTATATAAACATAATAATATAAAAATCCATTGTACCCTAGCTTTCATTTGCGCTTTTTCAGTCATTCATTTGTGTCTATCTTTCCATCAGAAACTTAGTTCAAAGCTAATGGGTAGCTTCTACATAAATATTGCTTGTATGCACTTCTGATTTTTCAATTTGGCAATACCGTCCCACAAAATATTTTAATGCATCCTCGGTAACGCATGGATCGAATACTTCTTAACATGTGCATACGTAATCTATTCTTGCTATAGAAGTTTCTATTTTTTAGTTCTTATCTTCTATATTCTATTATAATTCCGTTCGCTTCCATGGCATGCAATTTTTTGTTTTAGTCTTCTATATTGTACCAACATTTTTTTCTTTCTGATGGGCAGCATGCTTCTCTTTCGTATGGACCCACTGATTTTTTGTTTCTTTATTAAAATTTTAGATGATTACAATAATTCTTTACAATTTACTTGACCTGTCGAAGATAAATTTCCATTTGTTCCAAATCTCTCAAAAATAATTTTCTTTTTGCTATCGTGCAGTAAAATAAACTTTTACGGATTCAACCGTAGAGAAATTCAGTTGAATTCATCCATTACCAATAGTATCTCAAGTGCATATGATGAATTATGGGGACAATTATTTTATGCTTATGTGGGAATATTTTCTTGCTACAGCAGTTTATATTTGTTTTATTTTTATCATCTCTATCCTACAATCATTCAATTTGCTTGCATGGTTCGGGCTTTCCTTTTTAGTTTAAATCTTCTATATCGACCATACCGTTGTTTTCTTTCTTGTGTTGATTAGTATGCTCAATTTCATACCAAGCCTTTTATTCTGTGTACTTTAAAAAATGGAGGATCTCATTTTCTCTGAACAATTTACTTTACGCTTCGAATATAACTTTACATCCGACAAAAGAACTCACGGAAGTAAAAAACTAAACAATTCGCTATGTTGCAGTTTTTTTTTCTAAAATCCAATTTTTTTAGAACCTGAGCTGCTATCAAAATGTAATTTTATGCTTTATTTTTATTTTTTTAATCATGCAATTTAAAAGAGGCCCTAATTTCGGAATCACATACTACGTATGTATGTATCCTCCACATAGTAAGTTATATGCGCATTGAGCATAGTCTGATTGATTGATGCGATAAGAAAACAACTTCATGCAAGGGGTGCTTCATATGGACGTTCTTCACATGCATGTATCAATTAAAGCCCACTCCGATCAGTGGTAGAAAAATATATATTGGAAAACAGAGCTGTGATAATACTGCTTTGACGTACATGCTGCGTTCAAACGAACATACACAATAGAAAAAGAAACATACACAAAGTGCCTCCGTTCTGGACTTCGCTTTCTCAGCATGCGTTTCGTACTTCACTTGGGCTTTTCACCCACAAGGCCGCAACGATTTATTGCATGTGTATGATTTACATCTCCTACACGTATATATTTCTCAAAAAAAAATCCTACACATACATCCATAGATCACGTCTCTAATTATTAGCTAGCTTGTGTCTTTTTTTTAACATAATACAAACGCATGCGTTCATATACACGCGCATACACTCATCTTCATAAGCACACACACATACCCTATCTTTATAAGCACCTTCGAAAAATTGAGCCGGCATATCATCTTAAAATTTACGAAGTCACTGTAGGTACCTCGTCGTCGGAATAAATGCAAGCATCAGAACTTGAACCCTGCTAAGCTGAAGATATCACAATCCCTCTAACCATCCAACCATAGGTTGGTTCGCTAGCTAGCTTGTGTCTAATATACGTGACAAACTTCTTATATGCATCTTTCCATATGTAATATATGTGACAAACTTCTTATGTGGCTTTCCATCAGGCTTATGGCCGTTTATATCTGAAATTAATGGTTTGGATAATTTAACATATGTAGACTAATGAAGTCAGCGTGATTGACTTGCCAGGCTTCACTTTTTTTTAACACAATGTGGACGCAGATGCTTATATATACGTGCTTATAATCATTCCTATAAAAACACATACTCTCTTCGTTTCTAAATATTTGTCCTTATAAAGATTCAACTATGAATTACATACAAAACGAAATGAATGAATTTATACTCTAAATTATGTCTATATACATCCATATGTAAGTCATAGTGAAATCTCTAAAAAAATAAATATTTAGGAACGAAAAGAGTACATTCTATTCCTATGAATTCTTCCGAAAGACTTGCCAGTGTCCACTCGCCCGAAGCAAACTGTATGTACAGAGGCTTTTAAAAAAAGTTTATACGTGCAAAGATAGGTTGAAGCCGGGAGCAATCAGTACGTACGAAGCTATGCTTGATGCAATCGATCAGCCAACAACAAAGCACCCACGACGATGCAATTTTTTTAAAGCGCACACGAAAACGGTCTATGCCAAAGGCAAGGGTGTAGTAGTCTAGTAGACTACATTGCATATACATGTATCCTCTATTTCTAAATAGCTACAACCCACTACCTAATTTTTCTAACCATGCAATCATAACACATAAGCAAGTATGCATGTAAGACATAAATAACATCTTTTGTACTACTCTATGCATGCAATGATGTCACATCATCAACTCATGCATATTAGTCATAAGTAGGTTTTTGCATTAGAGTTCATCGTTCATATTTTGTTAGAAAATAGATTGTAACTATAATTTTCACTCTCTTTTTATAAGCTTTGTATTTTATTATTTCTAAGCATACATTTGTTTTTCAATAGTTTTAGAATTTTTATAACAACTATTTACCTATTTTTTAGTAATGTTCCCGCAGCACCGCGTGAGGCATCATCTAGTTTATACATGACCAAGCGTAGATCAAAAAACAGCCAATGATGTTCCCTAAAAATCTACACCCTTCGTTTTCTATTGTTTTAATAATATAATAGATGTATCATTTGAGGCCCAACTTCTACTATCACATAGTACTCAGGTTAACCCTGTACGCAACTGCCGAGTGCTACTATAATACTATGCTAATTTCCTAATATAATGATATTATTTTGTAGCCATGTTAACAATTCAATAAATTTTCTGGTTTTTGTGTGTATTCTCTGTGATTCAAGGGGTTTTGAAGTTCTGAATAACGCCCACTTCTGTTTTCATTTCTGCTTTTTATTTCCTCCGTGTTTGTTTCCGGTAGTATCTATATCCATATTCATTTTCGGGGTTTCTGTATTCGTTTCCGTTTCTGCAAAAAATATATGTAAATAAATATAATAGCACTCAGTTCTGTCTGTTTCCGTTCTGTTTTCATCCCTACCCACAAGCTATCTGGCCGTGCCCTAGGGGGGTCGCGGCCAGATGGCTTATGGCCAGCCCTTAGGTCAGCTGGAGCTCTCCTTTTGCCGCAAGGAAGATATTTTTATAATAAAAATCCCCTCAAAATTTCAGCCCGGTCGGAGTTACGGATCTCCGAATATTTAAGAAACGGTGAAGGGGTCAGAAACCAATCGTGAAAACAGAAGAGAAACAGAGAGAGAGATCCAATCTCGGAGGGGCTCTTGCCCTCCGGAAGCCATGGCGGCCATGGACCAGAGGGGAAACCCTCCTCCCACCTAGGGAGGAGGCCAAGGAATAAGAAGAAGGAGGGGGACTCTCTCCCCCTCCCTCCCGGTGGCGCCAGAGCGTCGCCGGGGCATCAGTCGTGACGACAATCTACACCAACAACTTCGCCGCCGTCACCACCAACTCTCTCCCCCTATATGCAGTGGTGTAAAACTTCTTATCCCCGCTGTAATATCTATAAACATGGTGCTTAATTATTTATATTATTATCCAATGATGTGTGGCTATCCTATGATGTTTGAGTAGATTTCTTTTGTCCTATGGGTTAATTGATGATCGGGATTGGTTTGAGTTGCATCGTTTATTTTGGTGTTGTCCTAAGGTGCTTTCCATGAGGCGCACATGTGGAAGAATAACGTTGGAGGGTGTTGAAATATGTTCATGATTCACTTATAGTGGGTGGCTAGAGTGACAGAAGCTTACACCCGAGTAAGGGAATTGTTGTGTATGGGAGTAAAGAGGACTTGATGTGTTAATACTATGGTTGGATTTTACCTTAATGAATTTCTAGTAGTTACAGATTCTTGCTAGCGTTCCAACATAAGTGCATATGATCCAAGTACGGAAAGTATGTTAGTGTATGCCTCTCCCTCATATAGAACTGAAATAATGATTACCGGTCTAGTTATCAATTGCCTACGGACAAATCTTTCTCTTCTGCTACAAAAAGATTTCTACTAAATAATTTAATTTTGTGTTCTTTTAAACCAGCAACTAATTTTATTTCCATGTTCTTTTTTACCTTGCAAAACTATCGCTACACCTATTAAGTGGTTCTAGTTTCATTCCTACAAAATAGTTTCATAATTCTTCTATGTAAAGTAAGCGTTAGCGTGCGTAGAGTTGTATCGGTGGTCGATAGAACTTGAGAGAATATTAATTCTAAATTTAGCTCCTTGTTGGGTTCGACACTCTTACTTATCGAAAAAGACTACAAATGATACCCTACACTTGTGGGTTATCAAGACCTTTTTCTGGCGCCATTGCCGGGGAGCAATAGCATAGTGGTTGATATTCTCGTGTGTGCTTGTTTGCTTTATCACTAAGTAATTTTTATTTTCTCTTATTATTTGTTTTATATCTTTAGTTATGGATATGGAGCATGAAACACCAAAAAAATTAGATGTACTTGCTACTCATGGAGATGGGGAACCTCCTAAAACCCTCGATGCTAGTTATGTGAAACACGTTAATTACTCCTTTGATAATCCTGAGAAATCCTCATTAAAATTTATAATGGGCGACACGTTGGATCAACGTGAGTACTTTAGGTATTATCACTTATCTCACAAAGGGAAACACTTATGAGATCAAATTAAAATGTTGCGTTGGTATGCTTGGGATATATGCTCGAAACGTGATTATACTTGTTGCTCTCAGATGAAGGGTCTTCACCTTCCATTTCAATGTGAATTTAATGATGATGAAACCTTGGCTTCTTATGCTAAGGGTATATATGATTACTATGATGTGGAACAAATAAAATAATTTGTTTCTTTTAAGGGTGCTTATGAAATTGAATCGTTCTTCGAAAGATATGACTATGGTTATGCTATTTACAGATCTGAAAATTTTGACATACTTAAATACTGCTATGAGAATTATGAATACAATGCTGATATTATTGAATTTATTGAGAGAATGACTACTGCCTTGTAAGAGGATAATATTTTGCAGGAATCTATGAAAGAAGAAATTCCTGAAACTGTGAGCTCATTAGAAGAAAAAGATGAGGAGGAGAGCGAAGAACAAAAGGAGGAAGTCAGGAAGAGCGGATTAGCTACCCATGCCCACCTTCTAATGAGAGTAATTATTGAACTCATATATTGTTTAATTTCCCTTCGCACATACCGAAAGATGAATGCTATGATGATTGCTATGATCCCTTGGATTCGTTTGAAATATCCCTTTTTGATGAACTTGATGCTTGCTATGCTTTTGGCATGATGCCAATATGAATTATGCTTATGGATATGAAATTGATATAGTTCCTTATGGTAAGCATGAAATTTTTGGTATTGCACCCACACATGATAGTCCTATTATTTTTTTTGAATTCTCCCAACTACACTATATCGGATAAGTTTGCACTTATTAAGAATTATATTGATGGGTTGCGTTTTACTATCACACATGATGATTTTGATGGATATAATATGCATGTGCTTGCTGCTCATACTTGCAATTATTATGAGAGATGAACCAAATCTTCACCTCTCTATGTTTCCAATATAATAAAATTGCAAGAAACCACTTATGCTATGTATTGGCCTTTACTTTGTGTGCATGAATTGTTCTTGTATGACATGCCAATGCATAGGAAGAGAGTTAGACTTCGTTGTCACATAATATATATCACGTTGTGCTCACTACTGAATTACAAATTATTGTTAATTAAAATTGGCTTTAATATACCTAGGGATCTTGGTGGATCAATTACTTGAGCACTATATGCCTAGCTTAATGGCTTTAAAGAAAGCGTTGCCAGGGAGACAACGCGGAAGTTTTAGAGAGACATTTTATTCTGTTGTGCTCTTTTAAAATAATTAAAAACAAAAAAATAAAGTGGGGAACTTAAAACATTTTGAAAAAGAGAAGTGAAAGTGAGAAAGAGGAGCATCGTTAAAGTGGGGGCTAGCCTTGAAGTTTGTTCATGCCCGTGGAAACTTTATGAATCTTGATTACAAAAAAAATTCAACAAAAATCCATTGTATTATAAAAATAATGTGCCAAGAATTACCTTTAGGGTGTTTAAATTGCTTGTTTGATATGTGTTGTGTAAAAACAGAAACTTTTGCTGCAGTGTTTGAATTTTAGTATTTTACCGGAGCATGAAAAAATTCTGAAATTTTTACAAAATACTTTTATACAAATTCTTTATTACGTCCTAATGTTTCAGAATGTTTTGAGCTACATAAGTATACGTTCCATCTGCAGCTTTACAGACTATCCTGTTTTTCACAAATTGCTGTTATAGTTGCTTTGCGTGTTTATGTTTGAATTCTTGTTGATCCCCATTGATTTAGGAGCCATAGAATTGTGATAGCATATAGTGGGTAATGTTATATTATAATTATGAAATAATGTTATGGCAGGACATGATGAGATTTGATGATTATGTACTAACGTTTCCAATGAAAGTTCTGTTAAGTTTTCTGTGGATGAAGTGTTCGAAGATCGAGGAGGTATAGATATGAAATGAATAAGGAGAGGCAATAGTTCAAGATTGGGGATACCCAAGGCACCCAAGTAAATATTCAAGGATATTCAAGCATCTAAGCTTGGGGATGACCCGGAAGGCATCTCATCTTTCTTCTCCAACAACTATGGGTATGTTTCGGTTCTTGTTTTGTTCACATCGTATGCGTAAATTCTTCGAGCGTCATGTGCCTTTTATTTTACTTTTAGCAATCCACCATGCTGATATGGGAAATTCTATGGTTTATTTATAGAATGCTTCATGTTCTTCACTTATATCATTTGAAGTTGGATGCATGTTTCTCAACATATAGAAAACCGTTATTTGTAGAATGCTCTTTTGCTTCACTTATATTTATTAGAGCATGTCCAGATCTTTTGTAGAAAGAATTAAACTCTCATGCTTCACTTAAACCTATTTAGAGAGTCAACGGGAATTGGCCATTTAAGTGGTTAGTCATAAAATCCTACATAAAACTTGTAGATCACTGAATATGATATGTTTGATACCTTGCAATAGTTTTACGATATTGAGATAGTAATATGTGGGTGCACTAGTTGATGATTGTGGATTAGTAAGAATATTTATTTTAAGGTTTGTGATTCCCGAAGAATGCGCGTATAGTGTCTAGTTATGCGATGAAGTTGGAGCATAATTTATCCTTGATTGAAATCATTTGTGCTGTTATAATCGGGGGGCGATGGTTAATTCCTCCCAACCTCCTCCCTAGGAGCATGAGAGTAGTACTTTGCTTCGAGAGAGCTAATAAAACCTTGCAATAAGTATGTGAGTTCTTTATGACTAATGTGAATCCACGGATACAAGCACTCTCACCACCTCATATTTCCTAGCCTCTTCGGTATCGTGCATTGCCCATTCTCACCTCGGGGATCGGTGCAACCTCTGCCGGTGCATCCAAACCCCGTGACTTGATACGCTCTGTTGCACATAAGCCTCATTATATCTTCCTCAAAACAGCCACCATACCTACCTATCATGGCATTTCCATAGCCATTCTGAGTTATATTGCCATGCAACTTTCACCGTTACATCATATGACTTGTACACCTATTGTCATATTGATTTGCATGATCGTAAGATAGCTAGCATGATATTTCCATGGCTTGTCCGGTTTTTTTGATATCTTTTGCTATGCTAGATCATTGCACATCCTGGTACACTGCTAGAGGCATTGCTATAGAGTCATACTATAGTTATTCATATTGAGTTGTAAGTAAATAAAAGTGTGATGATCGTCATTATTAGAGCATTGTCCCAGTGAGGAAAGGATGATGGAGACTATGATTTCCCCATAAGTCGGGATGAGACTCCGGACGAAAAATGAAAAAGGGGGAGGCAAAAAAAGACAAAATAAAAAGCCCACCATGAAAAAAACAAATAAATGAGAGAAAAGGGGAGAAGGGACTTGGCTACTTTCCTTTACAACAATTGTGCCTCAAAGTGGCACCATGTTCTTCATATAGAGAGTCTCTTGTTTTGTCACTTCCATATGCTAGTGGGAATTTTTCATTATAGAACTTGGCTTGTATATTCTGATGACGGACGTCCTCAAATGCCCAGGGTCTTCATGAGCAAGCAAGTTGGATGCACACCCACTTAGCTTCAGTCGACCTTTCATACACTTGTAGCTCTAGTGCATCTGTTGCATGGCAATCCCTACTCCTCCCATTGATATCTATTGATGGGAATCTCCATAGCCTGTTGATAAGCCGATTTGATGCGAGACTTTCTTCTACACTTTTACCCCTTTGAAACCTACCACCATATTCTATTCCACCTTTATGCTATATCCATGGTTCAGGCTCACATATTGCGTGAGTAATAAAAAGCTGAAGCGCGTTAAAGGGTACGATCCAATTGCTTGGTTTGACACTGGGGTGCTCATGATTTATAATTTATGCTAGGAAGACCAAGCATGATAGGCTAGATGATTTTGTAGGGATAGCACTCTTCGGCATAAGGACGTGATTGTTTGCTAGTAAACCTGAGTATGGATGTCTTTTTGTCAGACTATTGCCTTGAATCACTTGTATCTTAATATTCATGCCATGACTAGACATTTGTTCAAGATTATGTTAGGTAGCATTCTACATCAAAAATTATCTTTTTATCAGTTACCTACTCGAGGACGAGCAAGAATTGAGCTTGGGCATGCTGATACGTCTTCATCGTATCTATAATTTTTGATTGCTTCATGCCAATATTCTACAACTTTCATATACTTTTGGCAATATTTTATATTATTTTTGGGACTAACTTACATACCCAGTGCCTAGTGCCAGTTTCTGTTTTTTGTGTGTTTTTTGTTTCGCAGAAAATCCATATCAAATAAAGTCCAAACTCGATAAAAATTTATGGAGATTTTTTTGGAATATATGTGATTTTTGAGAGTCGGAATCAACGGAAGACGATGCTCAAGGGCCCCACAAGCTATCTGGCCGCACCCTAGGGGGGTCGTGGCCAGATGGCTTGTGGCCAGGAAGATATTATTATAATAAAAATCCCCTCAAAACTTCAACCCGATCAGAGTTACGGATCTTCGGATATTTAAGAAACGATGAAGGGGTCAGAAACCGGTCGCTAAAACAGAAGAGAAACAAAGAGAGAGAGTTCCAATCTTGGAGGGGCTCTTGCCCTCCGGGAGCCATGGTAGCCATGGACAAGAGAGGAAACCCTCCTCTCACCTAGGGAGGAGGCCAAGGAAGAAGAAGGAGGGGGCTCTCTCCCCCTCTCTCCTGGTGGCGTCGGAGCGCCACCGGGGCATCCATAGTGACGGCGGGCGCCGCCGGGGCATCCATCGTGACGGCGATCTACACCAACAACTTCATCGCCGTCACCACCAACTCTCTTCCCCTCTATGCAGCAGTGTAAAACCTCTTATCCCCGCTGTAATCTCTACTTAACCATGGTGTTTACTACTATATATTATTATCCAATGATGTGTGACTATCCTATGATGTTTGAGTAGATTTCTTTTGTCCTATGGGTTAATTGATGTTCGTGATTGATTTGAGTTGCATCACTTATTTTGGTGATGTACTAAGGTGCTTTCCGTAAGGCACACGCGTGAAAGAATAACACTGGAGGGTGTTGCAATATGTTCATGATTCGCTTATAATGGGTGGCTAGAATGACAGAAGCTTACACCCAAGTAAGGGAATTGTTGCGTATGGGACTAAAGAGGACTTGATGTGTTAATGTTATAGTTGGGTTTTACCTTAATGAATTTCTAGTAGTTGCGGATGCTTGCTAGAGTTCCAACATAAGTGCATATGAGCCAAGTACGGAAAGTATGTTAGCGTATGCCTCTCCCTCATATAAAACAACAATAATGATTACCGGTCTTGTTATCAATTGCCTAGGGACAAATCTTTCTCTTGTGCTACAAAAAGCTTTGTACCAAATAATTTAACTCTAGTGTTCTTTATTAAACCAGCAACTAATTTATTTCCACATTCTTTTTTCCCTTACAAAACTATCTCTACACCTATTAGGTACTTCTAGTTTCATTCCCGTGGAATAGTTTCATACTTGTTCTAGGTAAAGTAAGCATTAGCGTGCATAGACTTGTATCGGTCGTTGATAGAACTTGAGAGAATATTAATTCTACCTTTAGCTCCTCATTGGGTTTGACACTCTTACTTATCAAAAAAGGCTACAAACGATCCCCTAAACTTGTGGGTTATCATGGAGCGGCTTGAAGTGGGCTCCGAGAAGGTGAACACAATTGTCGAGGAGGAATGACGTGACCTCCTTGCCCAGGCATTAACGCACGTCTTCAACCATCTTCTCTGCGTCGTCCCCAGCTTCGACTTTGATGTTGTGCTAGCCCTCATTCCAGAGGTAATCCATGGCGCGCTGTAGGACGCAGTGGAAGACTATGTGGACGAGATGAGCGCACAGTTCCCCCTGACGGCTGCGAGGGTCCAAGAGGAACCAAGGAACACGAAAGCGGCGGAAGCGATGCGTCTCCATAGACTACCTTTTATTTTTGTCACATTCACTACTGGAATCAGCATCTTTGCCGTCAGCCAGCTCTTTGCCGTTTGCTAGCTGACAGCAAAGAAGGTCTTTGCCATCAGCTTGCAGAAAGCTAACAGCAAAGATGCTGTTGACGACAAACATCATGTTTGCCATCAACCAACTCTTTGTCGTCTGCTAGCAGACGGCAAAGAAAGGACCTAAATATATCTCTCCCTCTCTCTTTCCCCTCTCTCACACCTGTCTACTTGCCCGAGCCGCCGCCCCGCCTGCCCCGTCGCCGGCCGCCCCGCCCCACCGCACCACCGCGCGGCCGCCCCGCCCCGCCGTGCCGCCCCCTGGCCGCCTGTCCCGCCCTGCCCCGCCCCACCACGCCGCCGCCCAGCCTGCCCCGTCCCGCCTCGCCTCGCCCCGCCTCGCCCCGCCCCGCCACCCGGCCGCTCCACCCAGGCCGCCCCCCACCACGCGCCCCCATGCCCTGGCAACATCGCCCCGCCGCACCGTCCACGATGCCCCTCCCCTACGGTGGCCGCTCGAGCACCGATGTGAGGAAGGTCATGGCGCCACCCCCTCCCCTGCGGCGGGTCTCCCCCTCCTCCACCGGCAGCTTGCCCCCCTACCCCGCGGTGAGCTCCTCCTCCTCCTATTATTTTTTCTGTTTTTTAATTTTAGGTTTATGCTTAGTTTATATTTAGTTTGTTTTAGTTTTAGGTTTACATTTAGTTTAGTTTAGTTTTAGGTTTAGGTTTAGTTCTGAAAAACGAAGAAGAAAATAAGAATAATTAGAAAATGAGGAAGAAGAAGAAGAAGAGGAAGAAGAGGAAGAAGAAGAAGAAGAAGAAGAAGAGGAAGAAGAAGAGGAAGAAGAAAAGGAAGAAGAAGAAGAAGAAGAAAAGAGGAGCCCCCAACCCTCGATGCCACTAACCCCCAACCTTCGACGCCACCGATCCTCAACCCCTGACGCCACCGACCCCAACCCCCGACACAACACCCCGACACCCCGACCCCGACATGGCACCCCCGACACCCCGACCTCGACACGGCACCCCCGACATCCCGACCCCAACACGGCACCCCCGACACCCCGACCCCGACACGACACCCCCGACACCCCGACCCCGACACGACACCCCGACACCCTGACACGGCACCCCCGACCATGACACAGCACCCCTACCCCGACACGACACCCCCAACACCCCGACCCCGACATGACACCCCCGACACCCTGACCCCGACACGACACCCCCGACACCCCGACCCCGACACGACACCCCTGACACCTCAACCCCGACACGACACCCCCGACACCCCGACCCCGACACGACACCCCCGACACCCCGACCCTGACACGACACGGGTCATATATTTGTGAATTATGAGTTAGGTCATATATTTCTCGATTTTGTTATATAGAACATCATATTTATGTTGATCAGGTGGATTTAAATGTGCAGTTGTTTCGTCGCTGCGAGGGTCTGGTGTTCGACGACCTCCCCGTGCATTCGACGAGCTCCGCCCCTGCGTTCGTGGGTGAGCACAAATGACATCTCCTCTTGCCCCCTTCATTTCCTCTATTCCGGTCTTCGTGCCGATGAAACTTGCTAGCTATATGTGTCTTCAATCATCAGTATGCGTGACCACTATGCGTCTCCCATTCGAAAGGGTTGCATCTATAAATATGCATTCATTAGCATATTTATAACCGTGATTCTTTCGAATTGTCCAACGTTATCCATGGACAGACCGAGTATGTGTAGATTGGGTTCGTTTTCCCATATGCTCTACTCCGGATCCGATGCAGAATTTCGTCAGTGCCTCCCTGTTGTTCTCCGGGTACACATCCTCTCTGCTTATTGCCGAGACGTGTATCAGGAGAATAGCGGGGAGGTGCTACCGAAATTGTGCGTCGGATCCGGAGCAGAGCATGGGAAAACAAACCCAATCTACACATACTCGGGTGGGATTAGGACCTATCTTTACCTACTAGCGTCTAGGTTGCATCGACGTAATAAAACTGACAAACTCTATTAACTGATGAATATGGTTTGCTGAATTATGTATATATTTTGTGTGTGTCCAGTAGCTAGGCAAGATGAGTGATCGTGGGTGGATGTACACCGGTCACACTAGTCAGAAAGACATGACCGGTGAATGGATAACAAAAACCAAGGAGTCTGTGAGAGTTGCATTTGCAAATGGACAGAAAAGAACCTGGTGCCCTTGTGTCAATTGCAACAACTGTAAGAAGTCGGAGTTATAAATGATCAAACACCTGTAGAAGTGGGGTTTTATGCCTAATTATACAGTCTGGACATTTCATGGTGAGTCTGCCCAACATGCCAGAGCTGAGGTGGTTCGTCGTCGCGTCGACGAGCATGGTACTGGGATTGAAGACATGGTGCAAGACTTTGATGATGCTCAGGATTCGGACGATGAGATGGAGGGATCTACAAAGGCCTTTTATGAAATGTTGGAGTCTTCAAAATGTCCTCTCCATGAGAACACTGAGCTTTGTCAACTGGATGCCATCACGCATGTAATGGCTCTGAAGGCTCAGTTCAACCCGGGCAGAGAATGCTACGACGCGATGATGACGATATTTGAACGCTTTCTACCCAAAGGCCTTGTATTGCCACGAAACCTGTAACAGTCGGACAAAATCCTACGTGCGCTTAAGATGCCCTATGAGAAGATAGATGCATGTGAGAATGGATGTGCCTTATTTAGGCTTGAGTATGCGGGCTTGAACTATTGCCCCATTTGCAATGCTTCCAAGTATGTTCTGGTAGACAACGGTATGGGTGAGAAGAGTCAGACCAAAATCCACATTAATGTTCTTCGGTATCTGCCAATCATACCAAGACTTCAACGTCTTTTCATGGTCGAAGAGACGGCCAGACAGATGACGTGGCATAAATTGGGCAAAAGAATAGAACTAGATGCAGATGGGAATCCGATGTTGGAACACACTTCAGACGCTTTTGCGTGGAAGCACTTCGATGCATTACATAAGGATAAAGCAGCAGATCCAAGGCATCCTCGAGTTGCCATCAGCACGGATGGGTTCAATGTGTATGGTATGACGGCAGCACAATACAGTTGTTGGCCTGTATTTGTCATTCCACTCAATCTCCCCCCCCCCCGAAGAGATTATGAAAAGAAAGAACATTTTCCTGACGTTGATAATTCCAGGGCCCAAATATCCAGGGAGGAATATGAATGTGTACATGCAACCACTTAAGGATGAATTGCAAGAAGCCTGGGATAATGGGATCAAGACATACGACACTGCTACAAAAAATAACTTCAAAATGCATGTGTGTTACATGTACTCGATGCATGACTTGCCGGCGTATGCGCTATTCGTTGGCTGGTGTGTGCATGGAAGGTTTTCGTGCCCCACATGCAAGACAACTCTTCAGTTTCGTTGGCTAAAGGCGGGTCGCAAGTTTTTTGCTTCGACATGCATAGACAGTTCCTGGATCCTGACCATAAGTTTAGAAAAGGCAAGAAGAATTTCATCAAAGGTAGAGCTGTCGAAAACACTGCACCACCCCCGTTGACAGGCCAACAGATCCTGGATCAGATAAACGCTCTCGAGCCGGATCCAGATCGTCTAGGGTATTTCAAAGGGTATAATACGGAACACGCCTGGACTCACAAGATATGTTTGTGGGATCTACCTTACTTTAAATACCTCCATTGCCCACACAACATCGACGTGATGCACACTGAAAAGAATATCGCGGAGGCCCTTTTTGGTACATTGTTCGACATAGAGGGGAAGTCAAAGGATAATCCTAAGGCTAGAGTCGATCAGGAGGCTCTATGTGATAGACCATTACAAAACATTCGACAACCGAAAGGAAAGAAGAACTGGAGGAATCTAAAGGCATGGTTCAATCTTGGAAGGCCAGCTATGAGGGAAATGATCTTGTGGGTGAAAATGCAGTTGATGTTCTCCAATGGGTATGCAGCGAATCTAAAGAGGTGAGCGAGTCTTGACAAATTGAAAATATTTGGTCTCAAGAGTCATGATTGGCACATATGGCTTGAGCGGATAATGCCGGTGATGTTGCGTGGCTTTATCCCTAAGGATGAATGGCTAGTACTGGCAGAGCTGAGCTATTTCTTCCGTGCTCTTTGTGCGAAAGAACTATCGCCTGACGTGCTAGACGAACTGGAACAGTTGGCACCGGAGTTGATCTGCAAGTTAGAAAAGATCTTTCCACCGGGCTTCTTTAATCCAATGTAGCATTTGATTTTGCATCTCCCGACCAAGGCAAGATTGGGACCCATGCAAAATCGTTGGTGCTTCGCAACTGAGAGGATGCAGAAGATGCTTCGAGCACAATGTAAAAATAAACGTAGAGTTGAAGCATCGATGGCTGAGGCATTCATTACTGAGGAGGCGGCAAACTTCATGACAGCACACTACAAAGCCAAGAGTCGTCAATTTCATAATCCGAAGCCTCGGTACAATGATGGCGACCGTGAAAAAGGTCGATCCAACCTCAGCCTATTCAAAGGGAAGCTCACACCAGCCGGTGCTTCGAAATCAATAGCGTTGGATGTCGAAGAATGGCGGACCATTTCGTTGTATATCTTCAACAACCTAACAGACGTGCAGCCATACACCGAGTAAGTTCTCAGTACATTGTTTCGCAACTTCTAATTCCTTTGAAATGCTCTTAATCTCGGATATGTGATACAGTTGATACTTCGCCAAATTCTCGGATGGAGCGGTGATCCAAAAGGATTCCATCGAAAAGTATGAGCTTCTGTCAAAGCATGCAGGTGGCTATCCCGGTTTCATCTCTTGGTTCAAGCAAACGGTAATTTACATTAATTAGATGATTTCATTTCTTCGCCTAGTTTGCGGCTAATGCAACAATCCTTTCGTATTAAACTTGTAGGCTAATGCAGACTCTATGGACTCCGAATTGAGACAAGTCGCTAATGGTTTTGACTATAAGGTCCGTTCATTTGACAAATATGACATCCATGGGTATTGCTTTCGTACTTTTGGCAAAGAGCTATCTATGGCCAACCGAAAGTCTACAAATTGTTGTGTCTCCGCTGTCGGCGAAGGAGGGGTCGAGTATTATGGAAGAGTTGAAGCAATTTATTAACTTACATTCTTTGGTGAAAACCCACCAAACGTCGTAGTCTTCAAATGTTATTGGTTCCAGCCGAAGGAGACTAGATGGACTCATGAACATATAGGGCTAGTCGAAATCAAACAAATCACCCATTTAGATGTTCCCAATGTCTATATTACGGCTCAATAGGTGACCCAAGTTTTCTATCTACCGTGGGCCTGCCAAACGGATCCAAATTTGAAAGGTTCAGATGTCGTTTATGATGTGCCGCCACATTTTAGACCACTTCCCCTCAATGAAGATGATTATGAACCTCACATTAACCGAGACACATATGAAGGAGAATTCTTCCAAGAAACACGTGTTTCCAAAAAACATTTCACGAACCGCTCTACTTCACCCTAGAACATTGAGGTCGACAGCGAGAGTGAACCCGACTTCACCCTTGATCCAGAACAAGAAGAGACGAAAGAAGAAGAGGTTACTGTTGCGGATGACCTAACAATGCTTGACCGATTACATAGAGGCCTTCCACATGTTGATGCATTTATTGATGATGCTGATGAGCACGTCATTACTGATAGTGATGATTATTATGCATTTATTGATCCCCGAGCATATATAGACGATGAAGATTAATATTAGTAATGTGAGGTATTCAATTATTATTATGTACATATATATTATTAATTAGTTCATGTTATTAGGTATTCAATTTTTTTATGTTGAACTAATTTCATTCACTCTTTGCCATTACAGGTGTTGACAGATGGTGGGCTCGGGTCGAGAGGGCTTTGAGCCTCCTTCCTCGGCGCGTGCTGGGAGGGGTGCTATTATTCCACCCCAGCAACTCCGGGGAGCGCTGGTACACAGCATGCACACACCGGCTGACGCTTCTTCTTCGACCGGGAGAGGTCGGGGGAAGACGAAGAGAGGTGCTAGATGTAGGAAGGCTGTTGCGCCTTCCTCGCCGCCACCCCCAGCTGATTCTCCTGACCACAGGAGTGCTCTGTCTCAGGTGGACCTGTCTGACTTGGACCCGTCTCGGACTCCGGTCCATGAGCCTCGGGTCGACGAGCCTCGGGTCACCGAGCCTTCGTCCCAAGAGACTCCGGTCCCAGAGTCTTTGTCCCAGGACACTTGGGTCCCAGAGTCTTCGTCCCATGTGACTCCGAAGGCTAGTGGCCATGATGATGGTGGCGAGCACAACTTGTCTGAGGACACCAATAGCGAGGGCGAGCTGGTTGAGGAGGGCAAGAAGGTCGACCAGCATGGTTGTACAAAGCTCCCGTGCGTGCCGACGACCCGCGAGCAGAGGTGGTTGATTGCGCCTAATGCGGAGAAGTAAGTGCATTTACTCTTTTTTTAACCTTTTGCCTTCATGTTTCTTCAAATTAATATCTAATGTGTTGGCCTTGTCATACTGCAGGGGTAGGAAATACGAGCGTGGTGTCCGTAGGCCCAACCAGGTCCTTGGTATGCTGCTCCGGCACCACTTCTCGGGGATGGTCCAGTTGCCCGGTGAGGCTTTACAGGTAGCACTCACCTGGGAGCTGTACATGGCTGCCCCGGCCCCGCCGGAGGAGATGGTCGACGGTGTCTTGTGCGAGACAGTGGCTCACATTGTGATCCGTCGCTTTTGGGTAATTTCTCCTTTATAGAATTAAAAATCAACAGCACCTAGTGATTGTACTAATCGGTGTTGTCTTGTTTGATTACAGACCTTGTATAGGTGTCTTGAGGAAGACGAGGCGAAAGCGGCTGTTGTTCTCGAAGCGGAGTGCAAGTGCCTACTTCAGAACTTACGGCACGAGGCTCAGGTCCAGGCTATTCGAGACTACTACTCCTCGACCAACATTAAGAGGGCCAAGAAGAAGTGCCGCAAAAAATATTTGAGTAAGGAGAAGTTAATGAAGGTAATTATCTATTCTTAAGGCCTTGTACTTAGTTTCTTTGATTTGATTCGTAGGCGTAGCGCTGAAATTTCTCTTGTCTAACTTAGGTGCCCTCGAGATGGTGTGCGGATAGGATGGACTATTGGGAGGCATTGGTGGATGAGTGGTGCTCTCCCCAATGGCTAGCCAAACACAACAAGGCCAAGGATAAGCGTGCCCAAATGAGAGGTGTGCCACACCATCAAGGGAGCTCCAACCTATTTGAGTACGGGGATCACTGGGTATGTGGTTTGCTTCATGATTCATGCAATTTCATTCTTCATGCTAGCTTGAGCCCTTAACTAATATTTTGTACCTCTCTTTTAGGCGCGAGAAAACAAGAAGGAGGTGCCACCTCTGTTCGACCTCTATGCCATGGCCCATATTGCCTCATACAAGAAGGCCAAGGCATTCTCTAAGGATGACCTCAATCATCCAGAGAGCTTCAGCAACATCTCCTCCCATAACAAGCTCGTGAGGTATAGAGATGAGGGGAAGGCGAGGAAAGGGGAGGACTTCAACCCGAGCCATTGTCCTTTTGATCCAGAGCTCGTGATGATGTCTGGTTGCGGGAGGCCCCATGGCTCAATAGCCATTGGGAATGGACTAATACGTTGTCCTAGAACTCTCTCGGAGATCAAGAAGCATCAGACAAGCTCTGATCTGAGATAAGGCCTCGTCCACGGCCAATGGAGCTCGCCATTGAGGCTAGGGCCCAGGAGCTTCTGGCGGAGGCAAACAGGCAGACGGCGCAGAGGGAGAGGGACATGGAGAAGAGGACGGCTAGGCTCTTGGAGGAGGAGAGGAACTGGAACGACGTGTCTCATCGGGCCCTATACGAGCTCCTCGTGGTAATTTTATCCTGCATATTAGCCAAATCATGCACGTAATGTTCGTTTCATCACTAACTAATATGAATGGCTCGTGAAAACAAAATGTGCAGACCATGTGCCAGAACAATGGTCAAACCCCTCCGTCAATGCCCCATATTGCTGTAGCACCCACGGTGAGTTTCATTTGAATGGTCATTAGTTACTAGTATTCACATTTGATTTGCATCATGCTAAGGAGACATTGCAAATGCTCTTTGGTGCAGCGTGCCTCCCGACAAGCATTGACCAATCCTTCTACGTCTGCCGCAACCCCGACCGGTCCTTCTACGTCTCACCCTCGCGCAAACCCGACCAGTCCTCCACCTCCGTGATGATGGTAAGTTTTCCCAAGTGTTTTGCTTAAAAAATGTATACTTAGCTTAAGAAATGACCTAATTAGCTCCAAAATGACCTATACTTAGCTTATTTTCCTCAAAAATGACATAATAACCTTACTTAGCTCCAAAACGATATATTATACCTAGGATAGCTATAAAATGAGCTATACTTCGCATTTTTTCCTCCAAAATGACTTGATATGCTTAGTTAGCTAGAAAATGGCATAACTACCTAGGATAGCTCAATAATGATCTGTAGCTAGCTTAGCTAGTTCATTTATGACATAATTAGCTCACTTAGGTACAAAATGGCATAACTACCTAGGATAGCTGAATAATGATCTATAATTAGCTTAGCTAATTCATTTATGACATAATTAGCTCACTTAGGTAAAAAATGGCATAATAACCTTGGTTTAGCTCCAAAATGACTTGTACTTAGCTTATTTTCCTCAAAAATGACATAATAACCTTACTTGGCTCCAAAATGATATATTCTACCTAGGATAGCTATAAAATGACCTATAATTAGTTTTTTTCCTCCAAAATGACTTGATATGCTTAGTTAGCTAGAAAATGGCATTACTACCTAGGATAGCTCAATAATGATCTATAGCTAGCTTAGCTAGTTCATTTATGACATAATTAGCTCACTTAGGTACAAAATGGCATAACTACCTAGGATAGCTCAATAATGATCTATAATTAGCTTAGCTAGTTCATTTATGACATAATTAGCTCACTTAGGTAAAAAAAATGGCATAATAACCTTGGTTTAGCTCCAAAATGACCTATACATTTTCCTCAAAAATGACATAATAACCTTACTTAGCTCCGAAAAGATATATTCTACCTAGGATAGCTATAAAATGACCTATACTTAGCATTTTTCCTCCAAAATGACTTGATATGCTTAGTTAGCTAGAAAATGGCATTACTACCTTGGAGAAGAGGAGAGGAGAGGAGAAAAGGAAAGAGAAGATAAATTTTTCTTCTTCTTTTTCTTCTAGCTAGTCTTCTTCTTCTTCTAACTTTCATCTTTCCTAATTTGCAGATTTGCTATAGACGAGGAAGCTTGCATTGATGAAGTTTACTCTTCTACTTGTGCTTCCTTTTTGTTTATTGGAACTTGTTGGAAACTTATTTTGGATATGTATGTATGGATATGTTTTTGGAAACCATTGTATGTTGGATATGTTGTTGGAAACTTGTATGTTGGATATGTTGTTGGAACTTATTGTTGGTATGCTTGTTGAAACTAATTGTTGGTATGCTTGTTGGAAACTTGTATTGTTGATATGTTAGATATATATGTGATATTCTGTCAAATTGAATGATTTTAAGAAAAAAAGAAAAAATAGGGGCTATATAGCTACTTTGTCGTCTGCTGACAGATGGCAAAGAGCTTTGCCATCTGCCAGCAGATAGCAAAGCTGCCACATGGCAGCTACCTGTGCTACCTAGGGTAGCACCAGGCCGGCCTAGGTGGGTTCTTTGCCGTCCGCTGGCAGACGGCAAAGAACTAAGGTCTTTGTCGTCTACCAGCGGATGGCAAAGAAACCACCTAGGCCGGCAAAGAAACAGGTGCTTTGTCGTCTGCTGGCAGACGTCAAAGACCTAAGTTCTTTGTCGTCTGCCAGCAGATGGCAAAGCACACTGTTAAGCCCTTAACGGACCTAAGTTGCCACGTGTGCCGTCCATGCCCTTTGTCGTCCGCTGGCAGACGGCAAAGATGCAAAGGTCTTTGACGCCTGCCAACAGATGGCAAAGCGCCCTTTACCGTGGCTTATTCAGCCGGACGGTTGGCCGTCTGCTGGCGGACGGCAAAGCCTTTGCCATCCGGGATGCATGCCTTTGCCGTCTGGGATGGCTGACGGCAAAGTGCCTGATTCCTGTAGTGATAGTTGTAATGATCACCTGCACTCTCGTGAGGCTTCCCTTGATGCTTGTATTTTCCTCATGTTTGCTCCTACACCTCGCGTTACCAGGTCATAGCTTCCATGCGGGGCTCAGCCATCTCTGGTAAGCCAGGTCACGATGCCTGAGCGAGGCCAGGAGGTGAGGGTGTCAGGAGCAAGCAGGCTTCCAACGCAAGGGCCATGCACCGGGGTTTCATCTTGGAGAAAGTGGCGCGCGCTCGTTGTCTCACTTATGTGCGTCACATGAGGAGATCTACGCACCAAAGATCTTGGTGAGGTAGCGGAGCCAGGGACAGGTCTACGGCCCGCCACTTGGGCTCCCAAAGTCGTCAGGACCAGGCGTAGGCACCGTGTCCAGCCCCTGCTCGCGTAGGTGCAAAGGTGAGACTTTGAGCAGATGGCTCATTACAGAGAAAACCCAACGAAACAACACAAGAGTCAAAAATCACAGTTTTTACTAAAAAAGGGAAATGTCAAACTTGTTTACAAGCAAAAAGAGGTGCGACTGCCGCGTCCGTCACGGGTCAACCTGAGGTTAGTGTAGCCCGTGTGGCGCCCTCGTTGATTGTTCCGCCAGCGCGGGGCATGGGGCTTCCACTTGGACGTGGGCATGGTTGAGATTCAACCGTTCTGCTAGCATAGAGCATGGGGCTTCCACTTGGGCATGGGCATGTTTGCGGTTCAACCATTTCGCCAGCACGGAGCATGGGGCTTCCACTTGGGCGTGGGCATGATCGCGGTTCGTTCGTTCCGCCAGCGCATAGCATGGGGCTTCCACTGGGGTGTGGGCGGGATTCCTCTCAAGTCCAAAGGCTGGCGCGTCGGGGGCTCTGGGGCGTGTACAGCCCCACCTCATTCTTACGTGAGAGGGTCACGGGTAGAACTTGCGAATGTGCTGAATGTTGGCGTTCTGCACGGGTACTCCATCCTCCGTCTCCAAGCAAGCAGGGCCTGCCCTGGAGACATGGGTGACACTATAGGGGCCTTCCCACATGGGCAAGAGCTTGTGGAGGCCCTCCCTGGAAAGGATCCGCCGTAGGACGAGGTCTCTGACCTCGAGGGTTCGAGGGCAGATGTTGCGATTGTGGTATCGCCGCAAGGCCTGTTAGTACCTTGCGGCGTGAAGAGCGGCCTGGTGATGGGCCTCCTCGAGGAGCAAAAGATTGGTCCCTCGCCAGTCATCCTGACACATCTCGTTGAATACCAAGACCCGCGAGGATCCATACTTAAGCTCCGAGGGGAGGACCGCCTCAGCTATGTAGACAAGGAAGAAAGGGGTTTCATCGGTGGGCCTAGTCACAGTGGTACGGATGGACTACAACACGGACTGAAGCTCATCCAGCCAACCTTTGCCGCAGGCTTCAAGTTTCTTCTTAAAGCTCCCGGTCTTGAGGTCCTTGAGGACCTTAGCATTTGCACGCTCGGTCTGGCCGTTACTTCACGAATGAGTCATGGAAGCATAGCATATCTACATACCAAGGTTAGCACAGTATGACCTGAAGAGGTCTCTTCTAAATTGGCAGCCATTGTCGGTGATAATATGGTTGGGGATGCTGAATTAGCACACAAGGCCCTTGATGAACTTGACTGGCGAGCCAGCTGGGATGGTACGCACGGGCTCGACCTTCGTCCACTTGGTGAACTTGTGAATGGCGATGTAGAGGTAGCGGTATCCGCCAGCTGCACAGGGAAAGGGCCTAGTATGTCTAACCCTCATAGCGCGAAGGGCCACGCGAGTGGAATCATGTGAAGCCCCTGTGCGGGTTGATGGATCTTCTTGGCATTGGACTGGTAGGCTTCGCAGGATAGGACCAGCTCAGTCGCGTCACGAAGTGCGGTAGGCCAATAAAAATGGTTGCAGACCACCTCACTGGCTAGAGTGTGTGACGAAGAATGGTGTCCATAGTCCCCTCCATGGATATCAGTGAGAAGCTCACACCCCCGCTCCTCTGAGATGCACCACAGTGAGATGTCGTTGGGCCACTTGGAGGCAGTAGGTGGTGGCTTGCCGGACAATGCGTTCTGCTTCCGCATCCTTCGCGGGGAGTTCTCCATGAAGAAGGTACTCCTTGAAAACCATGGCCCAACCGCCCTCTTAAGATTCCAGCGCCAATAGTAGGTGGTCTCTCAAGGGCGGGCCACACTCTGGCGTGCCCGTTGGCGGCGCAGGCGGCAGCAGCGTTGTGCTGATGGTGAGCGGTACTGGTGATGGCCTAAGAAGTCTTTCTTCAAACACATGGGGCTTTGAGGCTCACGGTGGGACGCCCGCTTGGTGATGTCGTCGGCCTCTTTGTTGGCGCCGTGCGGGATGTGCTGGAGCTCCAAGCCAAGGAAACGCTTCTCAAGCTTGCGTACCTCTTCCAGGTAAGCCGCCATGTGCTCACCCTTGGGTTTGTATTTTTTGTTGGAGAAGTTGACGAGCAGTTGAGAGTCCCCCTTGATGACAAGGCGCTTGATGTTGAGGGCAGAGGTGGCCTTGAGGCCAGCAATGAGGCCCTCGTATTCCACAATGTTGTTGTAGACTTTCTTGTCGTGCCTAAACCACAGCTGGCCGTGTAGTAGAGCTTATCCCATGTCGGTGAAATGAGCATGACGCCAGTCCCCACACCCTGCCTATAAAAGGCGCAGTCGAAGCACACGATCCAACCACAGGGCGCCTCGTCCCCAGGCAAGAGGGGCTCGCTTTCTCGAGGCTCCTCCTTGTATAGGTCTGACCACTCTGCTACAAAGTTAGCCAGGGCAGCCCCTTGATGATTCTGGTGGTGCAGAACTCGAGATGGAAGGCTTGCAACTCGATGTTCCACTCGGCAACTGTGCCAGCAGTGTTAGGGCTGCGCAGGACCTATTCCAAGGGGAAGGTGGAAATGGCCTTAATAGGGTAGCCTTGGAAATAGTGGCGCAACTTCCTGAAGGTGACAAGGAGCGTGAGGAGGAGCTTCTGCTGCATGGGGTAGCGCTCGCGCGCGTCCCTCGGCACCGTGTTGACAAAGTACATAGGGCGCTCGACGTGGCGCGTTACTGTGATGTCCATGTTGAACCTATCGAAAGACTCGAGAGGTGGAGCCACGAGGGTTTCCGAAGGCATGGTATCAGGGGCCGAGGGGGTCCCCGGGAGCAGAGCGCCCCGGGCCTCTTGAGGACAGGTGACCTTCCGAGGGGAAAAATGGGCCACCTCACGCGCTCCCTCAGCAGGCTACCTAAAGGTTTCTTAATGGTAGAATCTGCAAGATGCAAGTTTAGGGAACACTCTTCAACATTAGTGAGACCAAGCACATCATATAAAGTTTTAGGTATGGTTGAAACACTAGCACCAAGGTCACACGAAGCAATGCATTCATATTTATTTATCTTTATTTTGATAGTAGGTTCCCACTCATCATGCAATTTTATAGGAATAGAAACTTCAAGTTCAAGTTTCTCGTCATAATATTTTATCATAGCTTCAACTATATGTTTGGTAAAAGCTTTGTTTTGTTCATAAGTATTGGGTGAGCTAATAATTGATTGCAGCAAGGAAATACATACTACTAAAGAGCATTTATCATAATTAAAGTTCTTGTAATCCAAGATAGTGGGCACATCACTAGTTAAAGTTTTGACCTCTCCAAACCCACTTTTTTCAGTTTTAGCATAATAATCATCACCCTCCAAGCAAACAGGACACTTAACAACTAGAGTTGACTCACCTGCAGTCTCTTTATCATTTATATTCAGAGAAGTAAACAAAGATTCAATATGAGAAACACCAATCATTTTAAGATCTTCATCAAGATTCGTAATAGGGAAATATTCTGGTTTAGTGGCCATCCTGTTTACTAGGGCGGTTTGCTTATCAGATATTTTTCCTATCAATTATTTAGTATGAGCAAATTGTGATTCGACATTCGACACTTCTGTATTCACTTCATCAAGTTGCCTACTAATAGCATCTAGTAAAACTGAATGCTCCTTAACTTCCGAAGCAAAGAACCTATTGTGTTCATATTGTGGGATCATGAAAGTCTTCATAGAACTCTCTATCTTCGACATTCTTTGATAGTAAGAAGTATTGTGGAATTTGTCCTTAGACATGGTGACCAAACAAGAAAAGTACCAACCGAGACAAGTAAACTAGTAAGTAAAGCAAGAAAAGAAGTAAACTAGTAACTAGCAAAGATAAATATTTTTGTATTTTTGTTTTTATGAGACAAACTAAATATAACAGAAAATAAAAAGAAGAACAAGTGATAAAAATTTGTGCGAAGTTACTTGATAGTTGGTGATGGTATTCCCCGGCAACGGCGCCAGAAATCCTTCCTGATACTTGTGATCTGCGTTGGGTTTTCCATGAAGAGGAACGAGTTATCACAGCACAATGTGGGTAAGTATTTTCCTCAGTTACGAAACCAAGGTTTATCGAACCAATAGGAATACCAATCCTCAATCATCTTTAGCGACTGCACAAAATAGAACAAACAACTTGCACCCAACGTCGGCAAGAGGGTTGTCAATCCCCTTGATCTCGTTATTTGCAAGCAAGTGAGTTCTGTAGATAATGGTATAGAATTGTAAATTGGAAAATAAAATAAAAGCAAGCAAATAACAGCAAGGTAGTATTAGTCTTTAAAAATAGATAAGTGAATAGAACCGGGGGCCGTAGTGTTCTCTAGTGGCATCTCTCATAGAAATAGCATACAATGGGTAAACTAATTACTGTTGGGCAATTGATAGAAAAGAGAATAGTTATGCGATTTTCATGGCAATGATCATGTGTATATAGGCATCACGTCCATAAGCAAATAGGCCGACTCCTACTTGCACCTATTACTATTACTCCACTCATCGACCGCTATGTAGGATGCATTTAGAGTATTAAGTAAAACAGAGTAATGCTTGGAGAACTACGATATGATGTAGAAAAACCAAACTCAATCAATATGAATAAACCCCGTCATTTTATCCTTAGTAGCAACAACACAAATACGTATATTGTCCCCTACTTTTTCATTGGGATATAGAAACTCGTCAAGTTGAACCTACCACAACGCACCACTCCCACCAAAGAAATATCAATATAGCTGGCCAAACTATCCCAATAGATAGAAGAGCATTACAAAGCTATATGATCATAGAAATAAGAATCTTAGTATTCAGGTTTGACTCAAATACTTTTCATGAATAATCCGAACATAAACTCACCATTCATCGGATCCCAATAAACACACCATACAAAGGGATCACATCGGATAGATCAAGGCAAAGATGCGATGAACATTGTATTGAAGATCAAGATAGAGAGAGAGAGAGAGAGAGAGAGATTGCCATCTATGCACTACCTACGAACCCGTAGGTTTCTGGTGACTACTCACACATCATCATGAGGGCAGCGAGGTTGATGAACAAGCTCTACGTGATCGATCCCCCCTCCGGTAGAGTGCCGGAACGGAGCTCTAGATGGGCTCCCGTCGGAACGGAGACTTGCGGCGGCAGAAAAAGTGTTTTGGGAGTTCCCTTAGGGTTTTGGGGATATTAGAGAATTTATAGGCCAAAGAGGTACGTCGGGAGACACACGAGGGGGCCACCACATATCAGGGCGACCCCTGATGTGTGGTGGGGCCCTTGTGTGCCTCGTGGCCTCTTCCCGAAGCTTCCAAGTCTTCTTTTGGTCCCAAAAAATCATGAAAAAAATTCGTCACAATTGGACTTCATTTGGTATTGTAAACCTGAAAAGTGAAAAACATGCAGAAAACAACAACTCGCACTGGGCACTGCGTCAATAGATTAGTGCTAAAAAATATTATAAATTGGTAAAAAAATGCCCAAAAAGTATCCTAGAATGATAATATATCAGCATGGAACAATCAAAAATTATAGAAACGTGGGAGACGTATCAACCCCGAGATCTTGGAGGAGCACCTCGCCATCAAGGCCACCGTCGACACCTCACGCGCGGACGTCGCCATGCGGTTGGCTGTTATAAATGACAGCTCATGGTATTTCCTCGAGGGCACCACAGGTGCTTTGTCAAAGACTACGAGGTGTTTTCTCAGCGTGCCCGTGCTTACCTCAGCTCGAGAGTCGGCATGTTGATCCCGTGGCAGGATCATGCCACTCACCATTCCGAGGGGTGCACCCACGGTGTGGAGGCCTCATCCTCTTGCAAGTTGAAGGAGCCCATCGTCATCGATATCTCCGACGATGGGGAATATCTTGTTTTTGTTAGCTTTATCACTAAGGACCTATATATGTTCAGCTAGCTACGCCGGTTAAGCATGTTTGATTTACCTGTTGGATGTGCTGCTCCTGACTTTCGTTTAGAAATTCCAGTGAAATGTCCAATGTAAGGCTACTTGCAATCTGACCTTCTAGTATGTTCTATTGTGCAATGTGGTGCTTCATTAATTGTTTAGTTCATTTGTTGTGGTGATCATTTAACTATTTAGTTCAATTATGCAATCTGATGTTCGATTAATGTTGTTACAATTTTGTATTGTTATGCATATGAGAAATACATCGAATTTAGATGTACTAAATACATGTGAAACATATACAATTTCTATATTTCCTAGTTCTTAGCATGCTTGGTTTATATAACTGGCTTTTCTATGTGGCACGAATTGATCTATTGGATATGCATTGTGTTTACTTTTCATTAACATATTTCACTGATAGTATGCCAAATATCACTTATAACCTAATCAATATCTACCTTAAATATGTTGCAGGGGGAAAATGGGAGACACTGAAGTTTACCATCGAGGTTTGCACATCCAAGGTCCTCTGGCTAATAGCACATTATTGTGCAATTGCAGGAACCATTCTAATATTAAGATTTTTAATAATTTGTTCTTGCACATGTAGGTCCTGTTGTAAGAGGTTTAGACCCACTGTTCGACCCTTTCTGCATGTGGGGAAATTATGTGTCCATGAATATCAGTCAAATTGAGAAACTTAGAAAGATTTTTAAGATAGAGAAACTAATTACGAAAAACAACAAGTTGTTTGTCTGCACAATCAAGAAGACATCAATCAACTATAGGATGGTACCATCTCTTTCACCTTTTCCTTTTCCCTTTGTGCCATTTCAAATTTTAGAGAAGATATTTAAGCATATGTTTGTTTCCTGTCATTTTCAAGATAGTTCATCGATGATTACGTCTCAAACCACATGTATGGTCAAGAGGCGATGAAGGTATTTGAAAGGAAGTGGATGTCGCCTAGAGGGGGTGAATAGGCGCTTTAAAATAATTAAGGTTTAGGCTTGAACAAATGCGGAATAAAACTATCGTTTAATTAGTCAAGCACAAAACCTAAAACAACTAGGCTCACCTATGTGCACCAACAACTTATGCTAAGCAAGATAGACAACTAAATGATAGCAAGATATATAACAAGAAACAATATGGCTATCACAAAGTAAAGTGCATAAGTAAAGGGGATCGGGTAAGAGATAACCGAGGCACGCGGAGATGACGATGTATCCCAAAGTTCACACCCTTGCGGATGCTAATCTCTGTTCAGAGCGGTGTGAAGGCACAATGCTCCCCAAGAAGCCACTAGGGCCACAGTAATCTCCACACGCCCTCGCACAATGCAAGATGTCGTGATTCCACTAAGGGACCCTTGATGGTGGTCACCGAACCCATACAAACAAGGTTGGGTCAATCTCCACAACTGAATTGGAGGCTCCCAACGACACCAAGAAGCTTCACCACAATGGATTGTGGCTCCGAGGTGACCTCAAATGCTCGGGGCAATCTTCACAACCTAATTGGAGATCCCGAAGCTTGCCCGGAGCTTTGCACCATAATGATTGAGCTCCGAGGCACCACCAGCCGTCTAGGGCGCCAAAGCACCCAAGAGGAACAAGCTCTAGGGTTCTCAAACACCCAAGAGTAATAAGATTCTCAACTTCTCACTTCCACGTATCACCGTGGAGAACTCAAACCTATGCACCAAATGCAATGGCAAGGGCACACGGAGTTCCCAAGTCCTTCTCTCCCAAATACCACCAAAGAAACTAATGCTAGGGAGGAAAATGAGAGGAAGAACGAGGAAGAACACGAAGAACTCAAAGATCTAGATCCAAGGGGTTCCCCTCACTTAGAGGAGAAAGTGATTGGTGGAAATGTGGATCTAGATCTCCTCTCTCTTTTCCCTCAAGAACTAGCAAGAATTATTGGGGGGATTGAGAGTTAGCAAGCTCGAAGAAGGTCAACAATGGGGGGCAAACTCGAGCTCAAAGGATAAGGTTCAATGGGGAAGAAGACCCCCTATTATCTGTGGGGGGAAATCCAACCGTTATGCTCACAACCCGCACAGTGTGGTACTACCACTCCTTGCCACAAAGGATAGCGGTACTACTCCTTGCGAGCGGTACTAAAAAAATACATCCGTGCCTACCACCGGTGGACAAAACACGAGATTTTGGTCCGGAGCAGTAGTGTCACTCTTGGAGCCGCGGTAGTACCGCTCCGGAGCGGTAGTAAAAAATTACATCCACTCTAGCCGTGGTAGTACCGCTACAGCCTTTTAAGAACACCAAAACTGCCACAACTTTTCCAAACGGACTCTGAATTCAACGAAACAAAGTTTGTTGGAAATCTAACAACATGGGATAACACAATATTGATTTAAATATCAATAAGAAGGAAATGAGAAAAGTCCCATAAGAAAATGGTGAGAACCCTTCCTCGAATAAGACCGGTAAAACCTCCAAGACCGAAAACGCAATAGACGAAGCATATGAAATCCGTTTTCGATGTACTAGAGCTTGTCACGGAGATAAACACAAGCTCAAGAACCCACATAGAGAAAATCCAACCAAGAACCAATAAATATGATGATGCCAAGAATGCAATGGTTTGAGCTCTCAACGGACGATACGATCAAGCTACTCACTTGAGAGCCCCCCTTGATAGTACGGCAATCGATCCTATAACCCGGTCTCTCAAATACCACCATGAGACCGGTAAAATAGAAAACCCTATCAATGTAAAACCTTAGCGTTGCGCATAGTCCACTTGAGATAGATGATGACGATCTTGACTTCCTCAAGATGGACCACCTTTCTTGATTGCGTTGGCTTGATGAAGGCTAGATGATTATTCCCCCATACTCCACTACGGGTGAGCCACTCTTAGGCACATCTTCACAAGTCCATTGTCACCACAATGAACGGCGAGCCTCGGGCATGCTCTCTCCATGATGCTTCACTTGAGCTTTCATATCACAACCTTGATGACGATCTCCACTTGATGTCATATTCCATGGGATGTATGGGATCTTCCTCTTGATGCAAGCCCATGGAAATATACCTAACCCCACAAAGAACTCACACGTAGACCATGGGTTAATAGACAAAGCGTAATGGACAATGCTTACCACACCATGGGATCACTTGATCCCTCTCGGTACATCTTGTACGCTTTGTGTGTTGATCAACTTGATTCACTTTTTGACTTAGTCTTGATCAACTTTGTATCTTAGCTTCTCTCTTCATAAAGATGATGTCTTGAAGGTAAACATGAATGCTTACACAATCTGCTTCTTCAATACATGCTTGCAATAAGCTCAACTCCCACATGACCAATCTTTGGATAAACCTTGAATACCACCTTGGTCACCATATAAACTCCTTGAAACTAACAGATGGACTTCAAGAAGTACCCACGGAAAAATCCTTAGAATATAACTCAAGGCAACCATTAGTCCATAGGGATTGTCATCAATTACCCTAAACCACACATGGAGAAATGTGCTCTTACAATCTCCCCCATTTTGGTAATTGATGACAACCACTTTCAAGAGAGTTTATATAAGGAAATAAGCACAAACAAGCACACACAAATGCAAGCAATGCATGGATGTGAGATGCGAATGCTTAAGCAATAAAAGCAAAACTCTCTAATCTTTACAAACTAAACTCTCTAAACTTCTCCCCCATCGGCATCGATTGCTAAAATGGGCGAAAAGCTTAGAAAAGCCAATATAATAGGTGTTCCTCCAAAAGGTTTGTATTTCTCAAAATACGTGTTCAAAAAAATACACAAATCCAATGATAAGTAGTTGGAGAAAGACAAACTATATTGAGAACCCAAATATTGCAAAAAGGATCGTATGGCACAAAGACATACACCTGACTGAAGCAAGCAATCAAAAGATACTAATTGGAACAATCAATCACATGGACCTACGAGCCACATGAATAAAAGATATTATGATATGGTCAAAAGAGTGTTTATAAAGAAACTAGAGGATCTCCCCATGATTTGTGCACAATTAAGAATTTTTGTATTTGAATGTAAGTGCACAAAATAGGATCATGACTCCCCCAAAAATCAATATAAACACACAACAAAGTGCAAGCAAGTAGGTAAGCCAATAAGCATAGTACTTGCACCAAACATATGGTTGAGCAACAGGTAGAAGAGGTTAAAGAATAGGTCAACCAAAATGATGTGTGTGAGTCATGGCAAAGCACTTGAGAGGACTAATATAAGGATGAGCATTAAGCATCAACATAGTTTTGATGAAATGAGACATAAAGTGGAAGACATATCCTTTCCACACACAAACCACTAGGTACTGGGTTCACAAGCTTGCTAAGAAGAAAATTAAAAACCAAAGCTTGTGACAACTCCTGGTGAAGATAGGAAATAATAGCCTTGTCAAGAGGAGGAATACCAATCGAGATGGCAAAACCCTCGTGAAGACAAGCATGAGGAAAATATTCTTTATCACCAAAGAGTGCATCAAGATGCAAGGATATAAGATCCGCACTCAACACAAATTCTTTCACGAAACCACCAAGGAAATAAAAAAGGGAATGCAACGGTGGACGTGAAAGAAAAGAGGATATCAACTAGAGATGTAACTTGTCTCATGTGTATAAGATTCTAGGTAGAGGACAACCATGATGATATATCCACAAACAATGATGTACACACGAAATAGTTACAAGAAGGAATGGACAAAATATCCAAAAGGAAGTCATAAATATACCAATAAGATCTTTGCTTGAAAGCATAGCACATGGCCTAGCATTTTCTTATAGTACATAAATGAACTCCCAGCATACGAACATCAAATACATCACAACTAGCAACAAGAGATCATCGTTGGGATGCTTTGAGAAAGGAAACAAGTATCACAAGAATGAATTAAGAACTTCATGCCATGATGCAAAAGTATGCATTAAGTAGATACAAAAGGTTGAATGCAAGAAATGTATGCATTAAGTAGATACTTGTTACCGAGATAGCATTGGATGATGTAGTAGACAATGGTTCATTGATCATCCTAGTATGGCTCCAATAAGCACATGGTGTCAACACCTTCTTTGTAAGTGAGCCGAGTGTCCAATGTATCTCCAATTGTTCCTAGAACAACACCACAAACAAAGTGGTACCCAAACTCATTGGGACCAAAAAGTTAGTGGACCAACAATACATAGGACAAAACTCCACATAAATATGTGCATATAGATATGAAATTGAATTTCATGCACACTTTAGCCAATTTATGTCATAGTGGATTCTCCCTTATACATTGGGTCAAGGAAAGAGAACATGCCAACAAAAGTACATGTAGAAAATATGCATGCTCAAGGGTTTCAAGAATCAAATCAACACACAGTTGCTAAGATACCAAAAGATAGGGTATCAAGAGAAAATAAGATACCAAACGAAAAATTATCACTTGACGGATACCAACTAAAAGATACATCAAGGAATGAGATGTCCATTGATACATGCAAAATAGAAGGAAACAATATACCAATTGAAGGAAACAAGAGGTATCAAGTTCCCCAAATAGAGCTAGGTTCCAAACAAAATAAACCCTCCGCAAATTTTCATGATGGCACAAAGCACCATAGAGAGAAGGCTTGCCTCCCACCAACACACACTTGATGAAGATCAAAAGATTTTATGATAAACACATAAAGAGAGTGTTCTACAGAAAATAGGATAGCTCCCCCAAGAAATGTGCATTATATAGAATTTGCATTTGAATACAAAATGCACACGATGGGATCATCACTTTCCCTATATCTATAGAAACACTAGGCATGCTCAAAAAGATCCACAAGAGGCAAGGAAGACAAATGATAAATAAAATCCTATGTAAAGATGATTAGCAATCTCTACCACTTAAAAGGAATACAAATTGTCAATGACAAGAAGTATTTGGAAATAATTCCCATTGGTTGATTTCAAATAGATCCAACATCATCTTTACTCCTCAATCACAAGTAAATGACACTTGTAGAGCTAGCATGCCACCTAGGAACAAGATAAATTGTAATATCAAATCTAAGTGGCAATATCTCAAATGTACACATTCTCTGGGCTTGTAATATGACATAGCATATTACTCCCCCATAATGTGGTAACCCAACGTTAATAACAAGTGGCAAATGAAATCCAACAAGAGATAATTAATGGACCATTTAGAATTTGAATTTCTCATGAGAAGACATACCAAATAGAAGCTAGATAATCTTGTAATATCAATACTAAGTGGTATTCATCATGTACACACATTTTTAGGATCGTGAAGTGCACAAAGCACATCACTCCCCCAAAATGGAATTATCCATTAATCCCTCAAAAGATCCAAGTAAGATACAAACAAAATGCAAAAAGGCTCTACACAAGACTCACACATACATGATGTGCAACCCATCATACATACTTGATTTCTCAAGATAAACAAAATAGGAAGCACAACATATACAAACACGTGCAAGGTACAAAATCACAACATGCAAAGGGGCAAGTAACTAACAATGTATTCAATTAAAGTACAAGTTACCGCAAGGAGGAACATTGGTATATGATAGACACTTGATGATCCACATGACTTGGCTTGAGACAATATGAATGATGAAGAACCTTCAATTCTTCATAATGTAGCCACGTCACCAATGCCCTCCACCAATACCTATTGATCAAGTTTGAGCTTGTTGGTCCCCAACCAAGTTGGGTCCTAAGAGGTTAGTAACAATAGGCTTGGCTACCCAAATGGTTCTTTTCTTGACACCACTTTGAGTACCAACACATTTGGCAAACACATTGCCAAGCTTATCCTTCCCAAGACAATAGATATCATCAATAAGATTGGGTTGGATAAGTTACCCTTTGTGCAAGAAGAAGCGAAGTGACCCTTCTCACGACATAGGGATTGTCATCAATTACCCAAAACCACACATGGAGAAATGTGCTCTTACAGTATTCATACAACACCCACGGTATAATCTTGAAGTCTTCCTCAAGACGACGAAGGATGTACGGGCAATCATCCACATACACTGGCCTAAAGTTATGAGGACCTTCAACATCATTGAAGGCTCAATATTCGCCGTCCACTTCAATAGTTTTCTAGATGAGACTCATCTATCTATTTACCATCTATGATGATACTTTACAAAGGTTTTAGATGTTGGATTGGAAACTTTGTCTTGTTGTGCAATTGGGTAGCTAGGTAGTATATGCCTATATGATGTTGTATCCCGATGTAATTCAATTATGAAATTCTGATTGCTGTGATACGAATAAGAAATATATTGCGTGCTTGATATGGAATGTTAATTTGATTATTAACTAGATTATAAATAATAGAGCAATCAGTCTAATTGTTGGGGTTCCTATTGCACACGGTTTCTAAAACGACACCGTGGGGGATGACCTCAACAAACCCACATGGTTTCTAAAAAGTTGGTGTGTTCGATCAGTGAACAGTCACACACGACTTTGAGTCGACAAGTGTGCGTTAAGCGACCCTATCACAAACGTTTTCACATAACAAGTGTGTGTGATGGAGTGCCTTATGCCAAACAGTTTCTTCTAGACATCGTGAGTGATGTATTGAACAACGCAATCAACAGAATTATAACTATCGTGTGTGATGAGTAGCCCTATCACAAACGATGTTATGCAGAAAATTGTGTGTAATGTGCAATACGAATGGAGTCATATCTTTGGGATTCCCTGTGTGGGATGCTGAGCACATCTCACACGACTTCTGCAATATGTCTATTTGTGATGGTCCTCCCAACTGCACACGCTCAAATTTTGCCTAGCGTGCGCGACCGGACGGAGGCATCACTGACAATTTATCTGTGTCGTGTGGGATAGCCCCCCTATCGACCACATAGGCAAGGTGACGGTTTAAAACTACGCAGCGGAAAGGGGGTAAACCATTTGTATAGGACACGATTGCACTAGTGGTATAACACTTCAGGGCCCCCTTGCTCCTAGCCTCACCGGTGCTCGACCTCCATGATCCTGGGTACTTGCAGGAATGAAGATCGCAGACAAGACAAGAGACATTTCACGAAACAATTTTATTCCACACATACGATACGTTGTGTCAAAGACTTTCATTGACCCTTTCAACAAATACCTGGGTTTGCAAGGCTCATGCCTCACCCATACCTTACCGAACTACTCACACATGAAGATCCGATTGATTGATTGCAATATGTCTTACAATGGATGCGTTGTGCGATGCACGATTATAAGTATGAACTAGATGAGAGAGCACTATGATGGTGGAGATGGCTATGGAAATGAAAATGGCTATGTCTCGGGTTTGTGGATGATGAAGATGACAAAGAGGTTCTGGATGTGCTCGACGTTGTTCTGTTGACAATTTGACGGGGTCCCCTTTATAAAAGTTTTTTAGGTGGACGACCTGCCTCGGCCTCATGCCAAATGACCTCTCATGCGGGCATGTGTGGATGCATGAAACGTCGTCTTTGGCTCTGGTTGCCTTCTGGTGCCTCCTGGTGACTGATCCCTTCTCCATTTTCCTTCTTTTGCATTTTTTCACGTGATTTCTTCCCTTTTTAGCCCATTTTCATGGAAAAACATTAAAGAGAGGATTTTTGAAATCATTTGCATTCATTAGTCATTAGTGATAATATCAGAGTGAATATCTCTATTTTAATGAAATATCCCGGTTTAAACAAGGTTGAAATGAGTGTAAAAATATTACTCATCACCTGACGCCGACACCATGAGATACGACCGTTGGTACAAGCACGTGCGCTTGTACCATGCGACGTCTTATGCTCTAGATTGCTTATAGCACCTCCCATTGACTTGCCATCTTCACCAGACTTCATATTTCTTTCTATGCGATGATACTCTTTCATGTTCGAGTCCATTTCATGTGGAAACTCAATTAAAATATGTTTTGTAACTTCTTTCATCCATTAATCATTAGTGGTGATATCAGAGTGATTGTCTCAGAAATTCCGCAATTATCATGTTTAGACAATGGTGGCATGAGCGCAAAAATATCGCTCATCGGGGTGGTTGCAGCTTCAGAGGGGAGTGGGGACTCCACTGCCTCCGTCAATCTTCCAAACAGGTTGTCCATTAAAAGATGCCCACGAACACCAACAACACCAGCAAGCTTCTCCCGAAAATTTGTGTCCTCATTAAAATCAAACCCATACTGTTTTACCGGAGTGGCCATGGAGATGGAGTTAGAACAAAGCATGCATAAGGGCATGTACAATGGTGCTATTTTAGAAGTGTCACGAAGGATAAATGATGACGTGAAAGAGACAGAACTTATAAAAAAGTTTTGTCTTCTCTTATTTAAGAGAAAATAAGAGGTGATCTCTTAACACAATATGTCTCGCCATGTTTCTATGAATAGCTAGTTGAAGATAAAGCTAAGAAATGACCTATTATAAATTTTTTTTTTATCATCTCTAAATTACATGCAATACTTAAGGTAAGACTATTTTATTAATTATTGTACATGCCCTGATATGTCAACGGGCATTAGCCTGGATAGCTTGGCGGACACAGAGAGATCTCTCGAGTGCCATCATTTCGCAATTAAGCTGACATGGTCCCTTCAAGTACGTATGCTTCAATTTAGAATATACTAACGTGAGATAATGTTCGGAACCCACAAGAAAAGTTTGGCTCCACCTTGTCACGTACAGGTTCCATTTTTATCTCATGTTTTCTGCTTTGATGCATATCTATTCGTTGACACGATTTTAACTGACGGTTATGATTGAAACAAACCTGGTCTTTTCCTTTACTGTGCCATACTGATCCTTCCGGGTGTCTTGTTTTTTCATTGACCAAATCTAGTCGTACAATTCTATATTTTGTGCGTGCAGGACCATACTCCAATGTATCAATCACATCTCTTGAATCCAGTGAATGCATCACGTAATTGATCTCTGGTCTGCTAATTACAAAACTAATTCTTGGTCCACACAACTAACGCACGCGGCCATCGTTTCCTTTATAAAATATGGTTGCCTGCAAATCATTATTTTTCGCAACTTTTCCATTACTTAATTTTTTTAACTAGTTCAGCTTGAGTGGTATCCTCAGTTGATGTTGTCGTGCCCATATCAGGCTCATCCTCCTCCTCCATCACCTCTTCATCCTCCTCCACCTTCACCTCCTTCACCTTCACCTCCTCGTCCTCCACCACCTTTAACTCCTCCTCCTTCTCCGGATCCACTACATCCGGATGTAGCCCCGATGCGATCCGGGCTTCGCACCTCTTCAGGGTCCGCTCAAGGAGCTCGAGCCGGCGTTTCGACATCAGGAACACCTGGCTCCTGACCCGGCGGCGTGGGGCATGGCTATGGATGGGTGGAGTGGAAACTGGCGGCGGCGACGGACAGGATGAGGAAGAAGATGTGGATGTAGGGTTTCGGCGTTCATCGATGCACTTAAATAGCCGGGCAATGCACTATGCGGCCCGCAGAGCTGCGACACGCGGCGCGACCGGTCCGGCGGAGGAGACGACCTTCGGACCGCCGGGTTGGCGGGCTTTTTCGGGTGGGCCCCGTCCGTCGGTCCGACGTGGCGGGCGTGCCCGGACGCGCCAACGCTCCCATATTCGTCTCCATATTTGGGCTGGATATGGAAGGTGCTGGTCAGCCCGGACGTTTGAAGACCGTTTGAGAGGCCCGTCTGAGTCAAAAAAAAAGTGATCGGGCAATGTCCGAAAGACGGTCTGTCAGGACGCATGAGACGGGTTTGACAGGTCCGGTTGTTGATGCTCTTAGCGACCCGAGGTCACGAGGCTACGGGATGTCGGCCAACATGGGGTTATCGCGGGGTACAAGGAATGCGGCGGAGCGACACTATTGTGGAGGCAACTGAGCAAGAGAGAGACATATACAAATGAGAATGTGTTTCCACTATTCAAATTGAGAGTCGGACGATTTTTCTCCTAGAAAATTTAAACAACCAGCTAAACCAAATATAGGTTCGGCTAGGCATGACTTAACTCTTCCCGCTATTTTGGGAGTTAGACTAGATATGCTCTGACCCCTCATATCCCGGGGGCCATCATTTCGTAATCAAGCTGATCTGGCCACTTCAAATACGAATGCTTCCATTGAGATAATGTCATTGATCAATAATGCTAGATTTACAAACAATCTACAAACATTTTAACTTAACTTTTCAAACAAATCCCCCTCCACTAATTTAACTAGTATAGGCCCTTTCATCCCTCTATTAATAATTAATATGTGAAAACATTTTATTAAAGAAAAATAAGGCAGGCCCCACCCAATTACATTCAGGGGTCCGTTAATGTACATCTAGATATGACATAATTATTACATATCTAAATAACTAAATCAAATATTAAAAAAAATACTCACACGAATCTTTACGTAAGATTAATAATATAGTATTCAGATGTGTAATACTTATTTTATATATAGATGTATTTTAACAAAATCGTTAGTTTAAATAAGGAAATTTTCATAGCTTTTACGTGGTCTAGCATTTTCGACGTGGGCACTAACCACGGTTCTTCCTTCTCTCGCCTTTTGACAGTACAGAGCGCGTGGTTTTTTATTTTTACCCGATTCTGGTTCTTTGTTGATGACATTGTCATCTGTCAGGTTATGTTTTTATGTTGATGATATTTTCGGCAAGCAGTAAATGAACTTGAGAACTTTAATTTTTCACCATGTGTGTGTGAAAGACTGTCAGAGTGCGTGTGTCTTGTCACAGTCTCAAAGCCCATAAAGCTAGCTAGAGAGAGCATCCAGATGCGGAGACCTATTCTATTCTATCAGTCTATCTCCTTTGCATTATACCCCACTGCGTACTTGGAAAATGGCTTCTTCTTCTTCCCTCCTCTCGGCCGGCGTCTCCATCCTCCTGATCCAAGCCGTGGCGGTGGGCGTGGCCACCGCGGGAGACGCGCCGGCGCAGCTGCCGCGGGCGGAGCTGGCGGCGATCTTCAGGGTGATGGCCGACCTCCTCGGCGACCCTACGTGGCCGCAGCTCCACCCGCGGCCCTGCACGGACACGCCCTGGCCGGGTCTCCAGTGCGAGCTCGCCCCCGACGACAGCAGCCGCCTCCGCGCCACCCGCCTCCATTTCGGCCCCGACGTCTCCACCCCGCCGTGCAGGCCCGGCGCCAGGCTCGCCGCCCCCGCGATCCTTGGCCTGCCCCACCTCAGGACCCTCTCCCTCTTCGGCTGCTTCGTCGATGCCGGCGCCGTCGAACTGCCGGCGGCGCTCTTCACCAACGACTCCTCCCTTGAGCAGCTCGTTCTCAAATCCAACCCGGGCCTGACCGGCCGGATACCGACAACCATGACAAACCTGAAGAGGCTACAAGTGCTTAGCCTGTCCCAGAACGGCTTCCACGGCGAGATCCCCAGGGAGCTCGGCGGCCTCGCCGCGTTGCAGCAGCTCGACCTCAGCTATAACAACATCACCGGCGAGGTACGTGCGTTGACCTCACGTGCGCCCTTAACTTCGTTATGAATGTGCATGCCGTGATGGTGGCACTGACACGTAGCATAAGCTTTTCTTTCGGCGCGCGGCAGATACCGGAGGAGATTGGAGGCATGGCGGGCCTGTCCATCCTGGACCTAAGCTGGAACAGCATCGGCGGCGGCGTGCCGGCAGCTTTGGGTGGCCTGAAGATGCTGCAGAAGGCGGACCTGAGCTACAACCGGCTCGCCGGCGTGGTGCCTCCGGAGGTCGGGTCTCTGAAGGAGCTGGTGTTCCTGGACCTGAGCCACAACGGGCTCTCGGGCCCGCTGCCAGCCTCACTTGCCGGGCTGGCGAAGCTGCAGTACCTGCTCCTGCAGGACAACCCCATCGGCACGGCGGTGCCGGCGGTGGTCGGGTCGCTGCGGCGGCTGCAGGTGCTGGGCCTGTCGGGTTGCAACCTCACGGGGCCGATCCCTCGGGGCGCGTTCGCGGCGCTGGGGAGCCTGATGGCGCTGTCGCTGGACCGGAACCGGCTGGACGGGCCGATCCCGGCGAGCCTGGGCGCGCTGCCGCACCTGGGGCAGCTCAACCTGAGCCAGAACCGGCTGGCCGGGGAGATCGCGCTGCCGGTTGAGTTCGTGGCGCGGCTCGGCAGGCGGCTCGACGTGCGGGGCAACGAGGAACTGTGCGTCGGCCAGGGAAGGTACGGCGGGCTGCAGGCCAGCTACCTCAGGGCGCCGCCGTGCGTGGGACGGGGGAGCGCCAACGGGACGGCCGCGCTGGACGAGGGCGCCGCGGCGGTTTACGGACCGGTCGTCGGAGTGTTGGGCGGGTTGGTGTGGAGCTGCCACCTTCTTGTGTTGTTGGTACTCGAGCTGTGACGTCTCCGATGAAATGTTTCAGCGGGCCGGCGATCGAGAGTTCGAGATCAGTCGATTACCCTGTCCAACGTGTTGTCTTGCAGTTATACGCCGCAGCTGGTTCGACCGCTTTACATGCACATCCTTTCGATTCGGAAACATTGCGTCCATGTCTTGCCAAGCTCAACTCTTTTTTTTTTTTGAAATGGAACACCTTGCATTCCAAAATTATAGTGGACCGACCAAATCGGTGGTCACAGTACGGATTACATCAACCGGGAACTTTGATTGCCACACATACTGACTATCAGGAGCAACACAAGAACCCATCGCAGCCAGCACATGCGCCGGACGATTACACACCCGAGGACAATACAAGATTTTATACTGTATGAAACCAAGTTGAAGGAGAAGCTTTGCCTCACGAAAAAGCACACCCAGTGGCCCAGAATCCATGGCATCTGATGAAAGCGCCTGTTGTAAATTCATACAATCACTTCCGCTAATTGTATAGCTTTTAGGAGAGCTTCCGCTTCTGCTTGGAGGGCACTACCCAGGTTCGTAAGCTTCCCAGCAGCTGCAAGCACAATTTCGCCATTTCCATCGCGAGCAATAGCGCCCCACCCTCCATCTCCAGTATTCCTCTGAAAAGAAGCATCAACATTTATTTTTATAATGTCATCTGGTGGCGATGTCCACTTTGCCTCCTGACTATTGCGGTCCTTGTCTTTGTGACCCAAGAACTCCATCCATTCGGCAATAGCATGTCCTAGCCGAGCCTGGAAAGCATCAACAGAAAGTCTTCCTTTCTTGTGGTTTACCTTGTTCCTCTCATCCCACCAAGACCACAACAGACAAATCGTTTTCAGTTTTGCTTCTTCTGGCATACTGAAGATGGTAGCGAGCAACTCCCTTGGCGTTTGGCAAAACAACAGCTGCACACGTGTTGGCTCAAGTGCACAGGCCCTCCACACCTTCTTGACCTCCTTGCAACGCAGAAAAAGATGAGCACCATCCTCCGGCAATCGGCAACAAAGCAGACATTTGTTATCCAACTCCACCCCTACCCGTTCCACATTCCGGAGCAAAGGATGACTGTTATGTGCGAACCTCCACAAGAAATGATGCACTCTTGCTGGGCACCGAATACTTCACAAATTCCGCCAGAAATTCGCGCTTCTTATTGCCCAGCCGAGCTCTCTCCCGTTTGAAGCAATCGTTGTTACCTCTGCAGATTCACATGGACCCTATATGCTGAACGCACAGAGAACAAGCCCTTGGCGTCAAAATGCCATGCCACAAAGTCGTCATACTGGTCGCAGATTGGAATGTTCAAAATAGTCGAGGCATCCAATGAGTCAAAAGTTTGTTGTACTAGTTGGGTATCCCACTTGTTTGTAACAGGATCGATTAACTCCGAGACCTTGGTGAGAATTTGATTTCCTTGCAGTGTACGAGGACGCCTCGTATCATTGGAAGGAAGCATGGATCCTCCCAGATACGGATATTCTCACCTGATCCAACCCTCCAGATCATCCCTTCTTTAACCACCTGAATCCCCTGAAGAAGGCTCCTCCACACATAGCTCATTCCAGGTTGCGCAACAGCATTAAGGACATCCTTATCAGGGAAATACTTTGCCTGGAGAACCCTTGCGCATAGTGAGTCTGGTACTTGTATCAAGCGCCAAATTTGACGGGCTAGCATTGACATGTTGAAAGAATGTAGGTCACGGAACCCAAGCCCACCTTCCTCCTTTGGCATCATCATCTTATCCCAGCTAACCCAATGATGCTTATTTTCATCCTCCTGGTTTGCCCACCAAAATCTGCACACCATCTGACTTATGCTTTCACACAAGGTTTTTGCCAAGCTCAACTTTTGGTAGTGTGCAGGAGGTCTAATCTTACCCACTTGGTATAAAAATCAGGCGTTTGATAGGGTTGGGCTGCATACGTTTCTTAAGGCCAACTTCAATGGGTCGCCCTTCATTTTTTGTCTGTTTAAGTCAGGACGCCGGAAAATCCTATTTGACGCTCTCTGCGTCAAACAGTCCACCGATCGCACAGGCGAGCGATCGTTCTGATTGGGCCGGCCCATCTAAATGTCTAAACATTTTCAGCGTTTCCGGTATTGTGACCCTCCTAGTGGTTCCCAGCCGTTTTTTTTAGGTTTTAGGTTCCTACGACGGATTTTTTTTCTGTTCTATTTCTCTTTTCTTTTTTTTCCTTTTTCTATTTTTTTCCTTTTCTGCTTATTTATTTCTCAATTTTTTCATTTTTTTCAAACAATGTTCGCATTTTACAAAAATTGTTCATTTCTAAAGAAAATGCGTCTGCTCTCCAATTTTGTCCATAAATTCCATAAAAAACAGATTTTCAAATTTTGTTAATTGTTTCAGAAAATGTTCGGTAATTCGAAAAAATGTTCAAAATTTTGTTTTCTTAATGTTTGCATTTTAAATTTTTGTTCATTTCTAATGAAAATTTGTTCATTAATTTTCAAAATATTCGTGTTTTCCAATTTTGTTCAGAAGTTTCAAAATATGTTCACGTTTCCAACTTTTGTTCTGGACTTTCAAACCAGGTTCCCGTTTCAACAAAATTGGTCATTATTTGCAAAAAATGCTCCTGTTTTGATAATGTTATTCAAGAATTTTTAAAATGTTCTTGGATTCAAAATATGGTTCACAATCACAAAAAATGTTCTCTATGTCAAATTTTGTTCATAAATTGAAAAACTTCCTGCTTTTAAAAATTGTTCCCAATTTCAAAAATTGTTCTGAATTTCAATTAGTTCTTTTTTTTTCCCTCAACTTTGTGGCAAATTCAAGAAAATATTCGCATTTAAAAATATTAAAAAATACGTTTTTTCAAAATTTTGTTCACAAATTTTAAAAGTGTTGTATTTTGAAATTTTGTTCAAATATTCAAAAAATGTTCTGGAACTTGAGAATTTTATCCCAATTTCTAAAAAAAATCATCAATTTGAAAATTGTTCATGTTATGAAAATTTGTTCGCAACTTCAAAAAATGTGCGGGAACTTCCGAAAATGTTCCAAGTTTCTAATTTTGTTCACGAGTTAGATAATTGTGCATGTTTTCAAAAATAAATATGGGAACTAGTTTGCGTTCAAAATGATAAAAACGTTCGGCTTTGTGCTCGGTTTGATATTTTGTACACGAATTTCAAAGAATGTTCATGTTTTCAAATTTGTTTAGGAGTTTTCAAATTTTGTTTTTGAATTTCAAAAAATGTTCTCGTTTCAAAAAAGGTTTTCTTGATTTTCGAAAATATATCACTTTTAGTTTTTTCGCGAAATTGGAAATTGTTTGAGTTTCACAGATCACTTAGTTTTTCTAAAACGTTGCTTTTGAAATTCCAAAAATAATTCAGCTATGCGGTGCATGTTGGTTTTGTATGGTTGGCTCTTATATAAGTTCCTGGTTTCGAGTTCCCCGAAAGCGCTTGTTTTCTAGCCACTGCGTGTTGTCTTTTGCTATGCCTCCTGTGTGAAACCGTGACTTTTTTACCATGGAGAGCGATGTATATGAGGTCCCAGGATGTCCGCCCTTTTTATGTTTGGGTCGGACGTGCGTCTATGCGCGGATCCAATTCTTGTCAGCACGGGAAGCAATATAAATTTATAAAAAGGCCCACGACCATAGCTCATGCCAGCGGCCATGCCATCGTCCAAAGTTCATGCCGACGTCATTACCAACGTCCGGCACACATGCCAGCCTCCTACAAAGAGCATCACGCAGTTCGTGTTGGCACATTTGCGAGAGGTCAACACACATGCTAGCACACAAAAAGGAACGGGAGTTCAACCACGTTGTCTCGGTCGTGGTCATGCCGACACGCTTGCTAGCATAGAAAGAAAGAAGGCGTTCTCCGTCATAGATCACTCTTCATCGAACTTGAGCATGTAGGCCCGCATCTTCTCGAACTAAGGCCTCTTTCTCGAGGACACCATGATCAACTCTACATTCATGATCTCCACCCCCTTCGCAATGCAAGCGAGCGCAACTTTTGCTCTGGTCTTGGCATTGGTGGCCTCGAACTTTGATCATCTTCCTTTGCTTCTTCGCCTTCATCTCGTGCTTCTCTGCCTCCAACTTGAGCATCTTCCTTTGTATCAGCATGAAGGCCTTCATTTGTTCTTCTTTGTTTTGCCGACGCTTCTCCTCCCTTGTGTCCTTCTTGGTCATCATGCCTTCCAAAGTTGCATGCAAGGCAATCGACGCCGCATAACGCTTGTCCTCTTTCTTGGAGATTGTCTCCTCCCTCGGCCACAGCTTCTCTCCCTCATCATGCTCCTCGATGGCCTCCTTCCCTCCACATGCCTTGAGGGCGGCATATTGCGCCTTGAACTTCGCATCCATGTTGATGATCATCCAACCATGGGTGAGATTGAACGACTTGTTCCATGTTGGGCAATGAATGCTTCCAAAGCTTGGAATGCCTACAAATGAAAGGCAGGCAAGCATATGGGAAAATGGACAAGCAAGCATATGGGAAAATGGGCATGAAGGCATATGGGCAAATGGACAAACAAGCATCAAACAACGAAAATGAAGATGGTCGCGTGTATGCCATGTCTTTGATGCCGATGTCACTCCTGGAACGTCCCTCGATGCTCTCAAGAGTGGCACAAAACTTGTTGCACTCTTGTTGTATCACCCTCCAACGCTTTTGAGAGGGGCACCCACCCATGCTTGGTCTCCATCTTGTACGACATGAACTTCTTGCGTTCATGATATTCACGATGAACAAGTAGCCAAAAGGCGGATGCCTTTTTCTCGGTGTCGACCTTGGGGTCTTGTCCAATGTCTCTACAACATTCACAAATGAGCTTGTACTCATCCTTTGTGTATGCCTTCATCTGTTTGCTTTGGCGATTCTTGTTTGCATTGGCTTGGGTGGCGAGCTCGTCTTTGGAAAACAAAGGCTTGCCGTCGATGTCCACTTCATCTTCTTCTTCTTGGTCGTAGTCCTCTGGGAATTCGTCCTCTTGGGGGGAAAGTGTAGCCCATGCAATCTTGGCGTTGCATGAAGGGGTCGGGTGGCCTTGATCGAAGGTGTCAGTCGTGGCCGGCAATGAAGGGGCACCAGTCGTGTTGGCTTTGTGTCTCGTCGAGATTGATGGTTGCGGCACCCACACCACCTTCGAAGATGATCTTCTTGAAAGGATCGACATGGTTGATTAGAGGGGGTGAATAGGTAACAACCAATTTTTAGCTTTTCTTAACAAATTAGATTTAGCAAAAAATAGGTTGTATAGATATGCAACTAGGTGAACAACCTATATGATGTTGGCAACAACAACAACACAAACAAGCAAAGGATACAACACACAAATAGCTTGCACAAAGTAAAGGTAAGAAATAACCACAAGTGAGCCGGTGGAGACGAGGATGTGTTATCGAAGTTCCTTCCCTTTGAGGTGAAGTACGTCTCCATTGAAGTGGTGTGGAGGCACAATGCACCCCAAGAACCCACTAGGGCCACCGTATTCTACTCATGCCCTCACAGAATGCAAGATGTCGTGATTCCACTAGTGGTGTCCGTGAAGGCGGCGGCCGAACCTTTATAAAAAAGGTTGGGTCAATCTCCACAACTTAATTGGAGGCTCCCAACACCACCACGAAGCTTCACCACAATGGATTGTGGCTCCGAGGTGACCTCAACCGTCTAGAGTGCTCAAACACCCAAGAGTAACAAGATCCGCTAGGGATTAGTGGGGGGTCAATTTTTTCTTGGTGGAAGTGTAGATCAGGGCCCTATCAACCAAACTCGAGAGAATCAACATTTGTTGGCTAGGGACAAAGATCGAGCAACAATGGAGCTTGGAGCAACAATGGAGCTTTGTGAATGAAAAGGTAGTCTTCTAGGGGAAGAAGACCCCCTTTTTATAGTGGGGGGAAAGATCCAACCGTTACCCCCTCTCAGCCCGCACACAAGCGGTACTATCGTCTGGGCGGTTGTGCACGTAGTGTAGTGCAATGGAACAAGTCCACGAGCCGATAGTGTCGCCGGAGCGATACTACCGCTCGCCCCAACAGTACTACCGTTGGGGTTGAAACATGGGGGTCCGTGGATGAATGCAGAGGAAGGCACAAAGGCAACACCGCCGAAGTGGTACTACCGTTCATGAGAGCGGTAGTGCCTCACCCTACTACCGCCCTACATCCGCTGAGAGTGACGGGGCCAAGAAAGGGAGCGGTAGTGACAGGCGGTACTACTGCTTATAAGCGGTACTACCGTGATGTACTACTGTCCCTACTACCGCACAGTCCGACACGAAAAGTCGAGACTCCTAGAGGTAGCGGTACTACCGCCTATAGGCGGTACTACCGCTTGCCTACGCAGTACAACCACTTGGGACTTTCAGAACCAAGGCAATGGGCACAGAGGAGCTACTCCGTTGATGTGGAAAAGAAACAAGGGTGCCAATGAAAGTGTGTACGTGTTGATTCCACTCAAACCTTTCTGATGCGGATCCCCTCTTAATAGTACGGTTCTCCTATGACTCAATTCCAGCGAAAACGAAACGCAGGAAAATAATTGTCTTCACTATTATCCACTGAGGAGATCAACTCCTCTTGTGCCATATGCTGAATTATCTGAAAAGCTTAATGCACACGATTAGTCCGTAAATGCATTGTCATCAATCACCAAAACCGCTAAGGAAGAAATATGCCCTAACAATCTCTCCCTTTTTGGTGGATTGATGACAACACGATATTTGCACAAAGGATATCATAAGATAAAAAGAAACCCCCAACATCTACAAAATATAGACGGGCTCCCCCTAGATGTGTGCACTATTTTAGATATGCTTTTGGAATGCAAAAAACACACACTAGGATCAACGCCCCCACCCTATATTTTATAGACAGGCAATACTTGCATGAACTTGATGAGAGATAGGCATATGTGCAAGAGATGGCATGTGAGCATAATCATAGGGCACAAGTTAAGCATAAAATCACATACAAGAAGAGTACTAAGATAGAAATAGATAAGCAGAGAGTAGCATATGTCTCACACGATACAACTCTATCTTCAGGTCTCGCAAGCACAAACCAAACCAAAGTAAATGATAAAGGAGTTCACCAGTGAATAAAGCAAGCAACTAAGATGCACTCGTGACTCGGCAAATCCCTACCTAAACTCTCTACCCCTTTGGCATCGAGACACAAAAAGGGCAAAGAGCACCAATACGGTCCAAGGTGGTAGAAACGCATGAGACCATCATCAAAACTCCATGTGCTCGCTGGAGATGGAACATGTAACCTGCAGTAGATGGTTGATCAATATGTGAGTCCCACTTGCAATATTTGGAAGTCCATGTCTCCTCATGAGTGATCTTGTCCTCGGACCCGCTGGTAATCTCCATCCCAATGTGCCTCATCATAGACTTGTCATGGCTCCTAGTCTTCTTCTCTGCTACATGTGTTGTGTACTAACCATGAGCCTTAATTGTATATTTTGTTGTGAATTTATATAAACTCTTAATTGTCTGAATTTATCATCTCTATTGTTGTGAATTGTATATTTTTTCCATGGATCAACACCCTGGGGTTTTGCATGAGGATGGGATGCCCCTGTTGTCTTAAAGTCGATGTAGTTATGTTAATTGTGTGGTAGTGCACTATTTAATTATGTGGTAATTATGTAGGAGTAGTGTTAATTGTGTTGCTGCTTGATATGTGTTGTTTGTTGTGAAGTGTATTTCATTTGGGTGGTGGGGTGAGTAGTACAGCACAATGCACATAGCCAAATGGTTGTGGTTTGCATTTGCTGAACCCTGAAGCACAAATACAGATTACCAAACAACAGCCATGGACTGCTCACTCATGCAATGCAGACTACCAAACTACATGCATAACATGTTTTTCCTTGTATTTACTCAACCAGGCACAACTGAGTCACATATGCAAAGAAGGGGAAATGGTGCAGGCTATCAATTAAATGTGACCTGGTACATTTTAGCACTTGTAAACTTTGCATTTGAGCACGTGCAACGTGGGTTAGGATAACTAGTACTACCTCCGTTCGAAAGCTGAACCACGCGCCACTTAGCTATTGGGAAAGCTTCCACATGTCACCTCATCGGCATGTTGACAACCTAGCTACCACAAGTGAGACGATGTTGTTGAACTTGTGACCGCTTCGTAAACAATCTCTTATATGTTGGGGAACGTTGCATGGGAAGCAAAAAAATTCCTACAAACACCCAAGATCTATTTATGGAGATCAATGGCTATGAGAGGGAGAGTGGATCTACATACCCTTGTACATCGCTAAGCGGGAAGTGTTAAGAAATACGGTTGATATAGTCAAACATCTTCGCGATCCCAATCGCAATCCATCCCGCGATCCAATCACGATCTGTCCCGATCTAGCATCGAACGGACGACACCTCCGCGTTCAGCACACGTACAACTCGATGGCGTCTCCGCCTTCTCGATCTAGCGAGCGAGGTCGGAGTAGTAGATGATTTCTTCGGCATCACGATGGTGTGGTGGCAGTGGTGGTGGTGCTATCCCGGCAAGGCTACGTCTAGCGCTACCGAAACCACGAAGGGAGGAGAAAACGATCTAGGGAGAGAGAGGAGCGCCAACGGCTTCATCTGTACTCTTGGGTCATCCCCTCCTCTCTATATATAGGTGGAGAGGCATGGATATAATCCCCTCCAAGCTCTAGGGCGCAGCCAAGGGGGAGGAGTTGTACTCCTAGTCCAATTCCCTCCCTTTTCATAATCAGGTGGACTTTCCACCTCTCTCCCAAGCCACATGGGCCTTTAGGAACTTGTGCGCCTGGCCCAATAAGGCCAGTGCGCCTCCCTTCAGCCCATGCAAACCCTTGGGACGTGGTGGAACCTTTGGTGGACTTCTAGACTCTTCTAGAAGTTTCCAGAACCTTGTAGAAGCTTCCCGGTACAATACTTGAAAAACCCCAAAACTTTTTCGGTAGCCAAAATATGACTTCCCATATAAAAATATTTACCTCCGGACCATTCCAAAACTCCTCGTGACGTCCGGGATCTCATCCGAGACTCCAAACAACCTTCGGTCACCAACATACATAACTCAACTATACCAAATCATCACCGAACGTTAAGTGTGCAGACCCTGCGGGTTCGACAACTATGTGGACATGACCGAGACACTCTCCGTTCAATAACCAATAGCGGGACCTGGATGCCCATATTGGTTCCTACATATTCTACGAAGATCTTTATTGGTCGAACCATGATGTCAAGGATTCAGGTAATCCCATACATAGTCCCTTTGTCCATCGGTATGTTACTTACCCGAGATTCGATCGTCGATATCTCCATACCTAGTTCAATCTCGTTATCGGCAAGTCTCTTTACTCGTTCCGTAACACAAGATCCCGTGACTACCTCCTTAGTCACATTGCTTTCAAGCTTCTTGTGATGTTGTATTACCGAGTGGGCCCAGAGATACCTCTCCGTCATACGGAGTGATAAATCCCAGTCTCGATCCATGCCAACCCAACAGACATCCTCGGAGACACCTGTAGAGCACCTTTATAGTCACCTAGTTACGTTGTGACGTTTGATACACACAAGGTACTCCTCCGGTGTCAGTGGGTTGCATGATCTCATGGTCATAGGAATAGATATTGGGCATGCAGAAAACAATAGCAATAAACTGACACGATCATATGCTACGTTCATAGTTTGGGTCTAGTCCATCACATCATTCTCCTAATGATGTGATCCCGTTATCAAATGACAACTCATGTCTATGGTCAAGAAACCTTGGACATCTTTGATCAAAGAGCTAGTCTATTAGAGGCATACTAGGGACACATTGTTGTCTATGTACCCACACATATATTTGAGTTTCCAATCAATACAATTCTAGCATGGATAACAAACAATTATCATGACCAAGGAAATATGATAATAACCAATTTATTATTTCCTCTAGGGCATATTTCCAACAGTATCCCACTTGCACTAGAGTCAATAATTTAGCTCACATCACTATGTGATTTACATTGTAATGAATCTAACACTCATACAGTTCTGGTGTTGATCATGTTTAGCCCATGGAAGAGGTTTAGTCAACGGGTCTGCAACATTCAGATTCGTGTGTACTTTGCAAATCTCTATGTCATATTGTAGATGATGCTACCATGCTACACTTGGAGCTATTTGTAAGTGCATCTAGTGCCCCTTAGTGATTTTGGTGTATTGAATGCTTATAGGTTAAGAGACTGATGCATTTGTAAGTGTACACTCACTCTATAAGTCAATGAGGAGTTTGATATATTCGGAGATTATCGACCCTTAAAAATGTATGTCTTCAACTGAAGACTTTGGTGAAGACTTTGGTATTCCTTGAAGACTTTGAACATGAAGAAGTTGGTGTGACCTTGAAGATATGAACGAGGACTACGAAGCGTGAAGACTTTTTTTCGTAGTTTCATTTCCTTTCTTTGAGTCATAGGAAACACCGTACTATTAAAGGGGGCGAGTAATACTAAGGAAAATTTCCAACTGATGCTCAACTCAAAAGCCTCAACCTACCCAATCCTTCGAGTGAAGCCTTTTGGAAATCTCTTGCGGTTCATTCAAGTTCTTCAGTGACAGAGACAAAGTTCTTCTGGTCTCTGAGGAAATTTGTCTGACTCGGGAGTTAGGATTTCGCCAATGCGAATTGCCTACAAGTGAGGAATACGATAAGCCTGAGGACTTTCATAGTTCGAAATTCCGACTGTTGTTCTGCTTAGCGCCAGCTGTCCCCAATCATCCTATCCGTATAACGGTCATATCATTGGGGGCATTTATGTCTTATCATGTCAGGTTGCACCCTGGCTATAAATAGCCACACCCCACAACCACTAGTTGGTTGGCTGCTCTAAGAGAGAACTGACACTTTTCATTTGAGAGCAACCCATCCTCCGAGGACTTTGAGAGAAAATCATTAGTGAGGAAAAACCCAAATCCAAATCGCTAAACCCAAAGTGATTGAGCATCACTGAAGTGATTGTTCCTGTGTGGAACCGACGCTTGTTACCTTTGAAGACTGTGTATCTTCTAGACGGTTAGGCGTCATGGTCTAGTGCATCCTGCGATCAATTGGGGATCACTGAGTGACCTTGGTCTAGAGCATCCAGCAGTCAAATGTGGATCACCGGGTGACCAATTTGTGAGGGTTTTGGAAGTCTACCCTGAAGACTTACCACGAGTGTTGGGCGAGGACTGTGTCCCCTTAGCTCAAGGAGAATACGGTAAGGACTGTGTGTCTTGGGATTGTGTGTCCTCTTGTTTAAATACCAGGCCGCTCCAAACCAAACGTATGACTGTCACATCAGTTGGAACTGGGTCATCAAACCATTGTCTTCATCGAGTTACCTAGTTCTATTCCCTCAACCCTTTCATTTCCTCATATACTTGTTGATGAAATTAATCGTTACTGTTTGAAGAATTTGACTGAAGACTTTCTCAATTTCCTCACCTCAAATTCTTCACGTTACTTTGTTCCTCACCTGCTTATCCTGTATAATGCTACCTGTAATCTATGCATGCTTTTTTCGTCATGATGACCATGCTATTGTTATGTTTCTCATGCACTTGAGTACTTATTCCACTGCTAGTTATTCATCACTTTTCAAATTCCTCAGTGATGAATTTGTAAAAATCGCCTATTCACCACCCCCCCTTTAGTCGATATAACGCACTTTTAATTGATATCACAGCAAGGTACTCCCTTGTTCTGTGTGATTTTGCTTTAACTTCCTAGAGTTCTAGTTATGTCGACTGCAGGTATGATCAAGGTTTCCGCAGGTTGTCCTACCTTTGATAGGTCGGACTATCCCTACTAGAAGAACAAGATGTGCATGCATCTTGAGGCAATTGACAACGATCTCTGGTACGTTGTGGAAAATGGTGTTCCCTCTATTTCTCCCACAGTCAACGCTGCTGATGTGAAGAGATTCAAGCAACTTGATTCACAAGCGAAGAATATCATATGTGGGCATCTAAGCAAACATCAGTATGGCATAGTGAGTGCTTTGGAGTCTGCTAAGCTTATCTGGGATAGGCTGTCCAAAGTCAACGAAGGTGTTTCCAATCAACATGACTACCGTGTTGATGTTCTTTGCAATATCTTCAACCGCTTCAAAAGACTCGACAATGAGAATGTTCAGCAAACTTTTGATCGTCTCACTGATATCTCCAACGAGCTTCAAGCACTGGGTGCCACTGACATCACCGACCATGAGGTGGTGAAGAAACTGCTGAGATCTCTTGATTCCTCATTCGACACACTGGCCTTGATGATTCAAGAGTGTGGATACTACAAGTCATGTGATCCTGCTGATATACTTGAGAGACTCAATACTCACGAATTCCAACAAGCTGAGAAGAGAGACCTCTACGGTCCAAGCTATGGAAGATCTCGTGCTCTGAATGCAAAAGCAATTTCTTCATCCAAAGGCGAAGATTTTGATAGTAGCCTTGGTGATCCTGAAAAACTGAGTCAGGAGGTGGCAATGCTCATGAGGAAATTCCAGAAGTTTTCAAGGAGAGGCCGATTTGGAAAGTCATCAAAAAGTGGCTTGACGAAATCAGATTCCTCAAGCGACTACAAGAAGAGAACTTGTCACAAATGCAAGAAATCTGGTCACTTTATCACTGACTGTCCACTCTGGGAAAAATAATTGAAGAAGAAGAAGTACAAGGACAACAGTTCTGATGACTCAAAGAAAAACAAGAAATCTTCAAAGTCCTCATCTGCAAAGTCCTCATCTGCAAAGTCCTCATCTGCAAAGTCCTCATCTTCAAAGTCCTCAACGCACAAGAAGAATGGTTCCAGAAAGGCTCGGGCTTTCATTGGCAAGGAAATGGATTCTGAATAAGAATCTGAAGAATATGAAGAAGAGGAAGAATCTAAGGTGGAGTCGGAATCTGGTGTTGCTAGCCTTGCTCTCGCTACTGCTTTTGTCAGCAAGTCCATCTTCAACGATGAAGAAAATGACTACTCCAACGACTCTAACATCAGCAATGATGATTATGCTCCCACCTATTGCTTCATGGCTAAAGGATCCAAGGTACACAAGCATCACTCCTCCTCCGAATCAAGTGAAGGTGAATCTGATGAATATTTGAAACCTAGCTATTCCAAACTTGCTAATATAGGCACCAAGGAACAAAGTGCACTTGAAAAACTTTAGAAACCGTTAGACAAAAGCGATGATCTATTGAATGAGGAAGTGGATCAAACTCAAACTCTGACTGATGATCTCAAAAGTCTTCAGTTAAAGTATTATAACCTTCAAAGTCATCATAATGCTCTCTTAGCCGATCATGAGAAGCTTTCTTATGAATTTCTTCAAAGAAAGCAAGATCTTGAGAAACTAAGAGTGTCTTATGAGGATCTCCAAGGGAAAACGATTCCTTACTGGCTCAACAGATCAGTACCGCTCAGGAAGAATTTGTTCCACCTTGTTTGAAATGCATCGAACGTGAAGCTGCTAATTCTTCACATGAATGTTCAAATGCTTCTATTGCTGCAAATTCTTCAACTATCCCTGTGGTCACAAATTCCTCATCTGAGAATACCACAAGTATCACTGACGAAAATGCAGGGTTGAAGGAATTGTATGTGACAGGCATATACAAAAGTCTCAAAAGTCTCAAAGGGCATAAAACACATTGCGATGTGCTCAAAAAGCAGATCCCGAATAGGAACCCTAGGAAAGAGGGTATTGCATTTGAGAGGAAACTCAATGCTGATGGATCCTACTGGACACCTGAGTAGTACCCCAAAACCTCATGGGTTGCTGCAAAAGGACCTCCTATAGATCCATCCACTTTATCTGGCTTTACTTGTGAAACTTCATATTCCTCTGATGAGTCACTTGACTCCAACTACAAACTCTTCAAAAATCAGAAAGGTGAAGTATTTGCTAGATTTTTTTGGAAATAACTGCAGGAACGGTTCACCCATGAGGAAAATCTGGGTTCCCAAGTGTTGCATGGAAAATCTTCAAGTGAATGTCCTCATGACACCACCCATGAAGAAAAGGAACCCAGATCAAATTTCTCGTATGGACCAAAGTCTTCACTTGGACCAAATTCCTCCCATGGTCAAAAGTATCATTCTCGTGCTAATGCATCTGTTTTGTAGGGAAAATCTAAGAGTTCTGAATATGTGCATTATTCTTCAAATCATTATGTTCATAAGTCCTCGAAGAATTTCTCTGCTTATTCATATGAGTACTCTAACCCTCGTCCTGTGAAACAAAGTGCACTAGCTTCAATGCCTCCTTTCTCATATGGAGCTCGCGGAATTGTGAACTCTTTGCCACCCCTCCAGATGTGTGTGGTGAAGAAATTGAACTAATTTCTTATGCAGGGTCAGGTCTCCAGATGAATTTGAACGTCTAATGAATTTGCTGGAGACCTGAGGAAATGCTTGAAGGGACGCAAGCTAATCATGTAGAAATGAAATCCTCATTTCTCTCGTCCTCACACTACTTGATTTACTACATTGTGTGATGAAATTATGTCTGATAAAATTGATGTCATATTCTTCACTCTGAAGCATATGAGTTCGTAAGTTGTACTAATTCATCTGCAGGATGGAAACTCAAAAAGCTATTGAGTGGGTCCTTGACAATGGATGCACCAATCACATGACTGGTGACAAGAATCTACTAATGAATATACCACTTGCCTCATCTCATCTGAAGCATATCACCTACGCTGACAAAGAAAAAAAGAAAGGTATTGGGTCTAGGTAAGGTTGGAATCTCAAAGGACCGACACATGGATAAGGTGATGCTTGTCGAATCCCTCGGGTTCAACCTCATGTTTGTCTCAATGCTTTGTGATCTTGATATGGTTGTCATCTTTGGTAAATATCATTGTGTTGTCATCATGGAAGCTGACAATTCCAAAGTCTTCGAAGGCTTTAGGATATGAGATTTGTATATTGTTGATTTCTCTACAAGTCCTCAGCCTGCCACGTGCCTACTTGCAAAGTCTTGAGAAGGCTGGCTATGGCATCGACGACTTGGACACGCTGGTATGAGGAACTTGCACACGCTCGTGAAGAAAAGCACGTCATTGGCATTGAAGGTGTCAAATTCCTCAAGGACCACCTCTGTGGTGCTTGTGAGTCTGGAAAGATGACCAGATGCAAGCATCCCTCGAAGATAATCATGACCACTACTTGACCTTTTGAATTGCTTCACATGGACCTCTTTGGCCCCACTCATTATTCCACACTAACAAATTCTTCAAGTTTGTATGGCTTTGTCATTGTTCATGATTATTCTCGTTTCACATGGGTGCATATTATTCTATACAAAAATGAAGTGCAGGATATCTTCAGATGATTTAATTGAAGGGCCACAACAAACTTCGGCATCAAGATCAAGCATATCAGGAGTGATAATGGGACTGAGTTCAAGAACACCAATCTTGATGAATATCTTGATGAACTTGGTATTAATCATGAGCTATCTGCCCCATAGGAGAACGGCGTCGTGGAGCGCAAGAACAAGACTCTTGTTGAGATGGCTCGCACCATGCTTGATGAATACAAGACTCCTCGTCACGTCTGGCCTGAGGCAATTGATACAGCTTGCCACATCATCAATAGGGTATATCTTCACAAATTCTTCAAGAAGACTTCATATGAACGCATGACTGGCAAGAAACCCAATGTAAGTTACTTGAAAGTCTTCGGTGCAAAATGTTGAATTGGAGATCCTCACCACAGTTCTAAATTTGCACTGAAAGCACATGAAGGTTTTATGCTTGGTTACGGAAAGGACACGCACACCTACAAAGTCTTCAACACCTACCATCACAAGGTTGTTGAAACTATAGATGTGCGGTTCGATGAAACTAATGGCTCGCAAAGAGAGCACCTGCCTCATGTGCTAGATTAAAAGTCTCCCGAGGAACCATTAAGTTGAAGGCTACTGAACATGTCATACCCACTGAAGAACCTCAATCTAGTGAGGAAGTCATTCCAACCAATTAAGACATTCATGCTGATACACCTAAAGAAAATGGTGCTGAAGAAAATCCTCAGCCACGTCAACCTGCTCATCCATGCATCAGGTCCCCTCACTCAGATTGACAAAATCACCGACGACATCAATGCACCAGGTCCCCTCACTCACTCAAGAGCTTCACATTTGACTAACTTTTGTGGGCACTTTGCTTTTGTCTCTATCATAAAGCCCGCCAAGGTTGATGAAGCATTCAAGGAGCCCGAGTGGATTCAAGCTATGCAAGAGGAATTGCATCAATTCAAGCTGAACAACGAGTGGGAACTTGTCAAGTGGCTATATCCTCACAAGCACAACATCATAGGTACCAATTGGATCTACCGCAACAAGCAAGATGAAAATGGCCTTGTGGTAAGGAATAAGGCTCGTCTTATAGCTCAAGGCTACACACAGGTTGAAGGAATTGACTTTGATGAAACTTTTGCACCTGTTGCTAGACTTGAAGCTATTTGCATATTACTTGCTTATGCTAACCATCATGATACTATCTTATATCAAATGGATGTGAAAAGTGCATTCCTCAATGGTAAGCTTGAGGAAGAAGTATATGTTGCTCAACCCCTAGGTTTTGAAGACCCTAAGCATCCTGACAAAGTCTTCAGACTCAACAAGGCCCTCTATGGCCTCAAGCCGGCCCCTTGGGCGCGGTACGACACTCTGAAGGAATTCCTCATGAAGAAAGGCTTCAAACCCGGTTCACTCGACCCAACTCCTTTCACTAAATCCTATGACAATGAATTATTCGTGTGCCAAATATATGTAGATGATATTATCTTTGGTTGTACTGACAAGCGTTACAGTGATGAATTTTCCTATATGATGAGTGAATAATATCAAATGTCAATGATGGGGGAGTTGAAATTCTTCTTAGGTATTCAAATTCGTCAACAACGCAATGGCATCTTCATCTCTCAAGAGAAATACCTCAAGGATGTTCTGAGGAAATTCAACATGCAAGACTGCAAAGGCGTCAAAACTCCAATGCCTTCAAAAGGCCACCTCTGCACTAACGAAAATGGTAAAGATTTCGATCAGAAGGTATATTGCTCCATGATTGCCTCCTTATTGTATCTATGTGCATCTATGCCAGATATTATGCTGAGTGTTTGCATGTGTGCCCGATTCCAAGCAACACCGAAGGAATCACACCATAAAGTTGTGAAACATATTCTTCGATACTTAGATCACACACCAACGCTTGGATTATGGTATCCCAAGGACTCAAATCTTCACCTCATCGGATACTCGGATACTGACTATGCTGGAGATCGTGTTGATCGCAAGTCAACCTCATGCACATGTCATTTCCTCAGACGATCCTTAGCCTGTTGGTCCTCGAAGAAGCAGAACCGTGTGTCACTATCTACTTCTGAAGCTGAGTATATTGCTGCTGGTTCATGTTGCGCTCAGTTTCTGTGGATGAAGCAAACCCTCAAGGACTATGGCATCAAGGTGAAGAATGTGCCTCTCTTCTGCGACAATGAGAGCGCTATCAAGATTGCTTACAACACAATTCAGCACTCCAAGACCAAGCACATCTAGATTCGTCATCATTTTCTTCGAGATCATGTACTCAAGGGCGACATCTCCATCGACCACGTGGACACTGAAGAACAACTAGTTGATATCTTAACTAAGCCTTTAGATGAAAAGAGATTTTGCAAGTTGCGGTGTGAACTAAATATGTGAGAATCTTTGAATCTTCGTGTGATTCCTTCGATGTTGTTTGAAAAGACACACATCCTAACACGTATGCAAAATTGATGACTTAGATGTGCAACACACGAAGTAACTTTTTTGTTCAATCAATGAAGAATAACCCTCTAAGTGTGAATAATTTGATTCTCAAAACCCTACGACAATTGTACGAGGTGTCTGAAATTATCATTCTTATACGGTGGGTCACGCCACCAACCATAGTTGAAATTCTTCAAAGTTGAGTTTTTCGCCATTTTGCGAATTCTTCAAATTTCTCAAGTTTGCAAAGTCCTCAAATTTTCAAATTCTTCAAACTATGAAACTGATGTTCTTCATTGACTAGATAAATACATATATATATATATGATTTTTCAATGTCCTCAACAACATTCACTTATTGCTAATTCTTCAAGTTGGTTTCCATCTAAGTGAATGTGATCGGACCCATTCGCCCTCTATGCTAAACTCAACCCAGTCTATTCACAAATTCCTCATATGCGTTCTACTTTGAAACTCGTTCAAAGTCTTCACCGTGTCCTTGACAGCTGAAGAATTTGCGAACGGAAAACTTTAAAATTTTCACTATCGAAATTTTCGACGCTTCCCACTCAAACCGTTCGGACTCCCATGGCTGGATAACCCACGACCCCCCACTATATCAACTACATAGTATGTGGGTGACACATGTCGCGTGGAGAGCAAGGCAATCTGGTCCAAAATCTTTGGACTAGTTAGTTTTCACCTCCGCTATAAATACCCCTTCCCTTTCACTATGCTCGAGTTACTCCCCACTTCCCTCTCTCTCCCGAGCTTAGACCTAGCGCCGCCGCTAAAATCATCGCTGCCAGAGAGGAAGAACTTCACTTCCTCGACGTCGTCGTCATCATACTCGCATCGACCATGGAAATCTTCACCCCACCGCCGTTGTAGTTGTCTCCCTCTGCCAAGATAGGGCGTGGGAGATCTGAACTGGCGAGCTTCTCCACTTCCTCTCACTCTTCGTCGTGTTCTTCACAAGGGTAATTAAAATCTAATTTTACTGCCCTATTTTGATCTTCATGTTCTTACACAAATTCCTCAAAGGTGTTTATTCTTCAACTATCATCTTCTTGAACACCCTATAAGCTTATTTCCCTTGATGTGTTTCTCTCATTTATGATTTTCTTCAAGATTCCTCAATTGTGTGGATCCACAAATCTGCAAAACTCCAGAACCTAAGTCAAGAAAACTTAGTAAAATTCCTCAAGACATCTATGGTCAAAATCCTAAACTTGATATACTTTAAAACTTTCTGAGAACGCATATGCCTCTTCAAATTCTTTGCACCTATATTCTATTCACATGTACAAAATGTTTGTTGATGAATCACTAGGTTCTCATCAACTTAACTCATTTTGAGCATTCCTTGAAAAAAAGTTGCACACTTCCTCAGAATCCTCAAAAGTTTAGAATCCTCACTCGAAGAACATGGCTGATGGGAAAAAGGCACAGAAAGGTGGAAAGAAACCTGAAGTACAAACTGCATTTGAGATACCTGATGAATTGTATGAGGAATATTGCACACCTGATGAAGAAACTCACGGCAAGGAAACCAAAAAGCAGCAAAATATTCGCATACAGAGAATTGAGAGGAGATGGGCACGAGAATGGAAAGAATATTGATATGTCACTCCAAAATACATGAAGAAATTCGCTGTTAAACCCCCTTGCAATAGGCCACCCTTGGCTCCAAACCAACCTACTGATCCCACCAGTCTCAAAACTGGTGAAGACTTTCCTCAAGAATGGGAAAGACAACAAGCCAAGCTGACAAAGAAGGCAAAATAAATTGTGAAGAAATTCAATGAAGACTCTGTTGCTGCTGCCTCTACCGGAGCCTCTGCTAGTGCTCCGAAGAAATCCCTAGTGAAGAAGTCTGTGGTGAAGCCAAAGTCCTCAACTTCCAAGTCCTCACTGTAGAATCCTCAAGCAAGTTCTTCAAAGTCTACATCAATGCCTTCAATAGCTGCACAATCCTCAGCCGCAACCACAAAGTCCTCAACTCCAGTGCATCTTGCTACTTGTCAGAGGACAACAGGTTTTGCTATTGCATTAGGGGCATCAGGAAGTTCATCGGCCCAAGCACTAACAAGCCCAACTTTGTTGAAGATAAAGAAAACTGATAGGCAAGGTTAGAGACCAAGTCCTCACAACAGCCAAGCTATTGTGAATGTCCCCTCAGGATCTGAGGATGATGAAGCTGATGATGAAGAACTAGAAGATCTTATCAGGGATAGACAACAAAGGGCTGCAATTGCAAAGGGCGGCACTATTACTCTCATGCTGGATCCTAAGTTGATCCTCAACTTCATCGACATATGGCATGAGGATCCCAGCACTCCACTTTCCTCACTAAATTTACCTATTAGTGTGGACCATGTCCTCACTCACTTCATAGCTGAGGAAAAATGGAAGAGAGAACAAGCTCAGAGAGCTAGAAGGGGCAGGGCCAGAAAAGAAAAATTTCTGAAGAACAATGTGATGAATTTGTGTCCCAACCAACTCATCACAGTTCAGTCTGAGATACGCTGCCTCACTAAAGAACAAGATAGATATGATGCTGAATGGAAGGGCACCAAGGTGAGGTTTGTCAAGGCAGCACAAGCTACAGTCAAGGACCACAACACGAGGGTACCAGCTCAATCGCATCCACAAATTCCTCAGGCTGAATCCTCAGCTAAGCCTGCTAAAGAAACTGCAAGCGCAGCTAAAGAAATTCTGGCTGCTGAAGGACCTGTCAGGGAAACCTCCATTGTTGCGCCTAAACAAATTGCGAGGCCAGCTGAAGTTTTTGTTGTACCTGAAGAAACTGCTCCAACTCCACCCTCTGCTGAAATTGCAAAATCTTCAAGGGTGGAGAATATCAACCTTCCTTCTGCATCAGAAGCAAAGAAAACAAAGGCTATGAAGAAGAAGGCTGCACTAAAGAGAAAAGCATCAACTTTAGATTCCTCGGCAATGAAGAAGTTGAAGACTCTGCCCAGTTCTTCAACTGATCCATTGATGCAACTCCAATCTCCTCCATGCCTGCCTATGAGATAGTTCCATTTGGTGTTGACTACGTCATCCCAAATGATGAAGATGAAAAAGATCATTCTACTGCTTCCTCAGAGCAGATTGATGAAGAAATTGAGGTGGAAGCAAATGATTCACCTCCTCTGGTATCATCGCCCCAGCCTTAGTTGACTACTGAAGAGGCCAACGTTGAAGAAATTGAAGAGGATGTGGACATTGGTAATACCGCTCCACTTATCAATGACGAATATTGGGAAGCTGCGCACCCACATTCTCCAATGTCCACTCCCCTCACCCAAATTCCTCAGTCACCAGCCCAGACTGAAGAAATTCAAACATAATCTGATGATTTGTCCACACCTGTCACTTCAATTCCTAAGGATATTCTAGCTCCATCACCTGAAGAAATTGGTGTTCCTACTGCACCTGAGGAAACTACTACTCAAATTCCTCAGTTTGAAGAAGTTCCTCCCATGCCAAAGGAAATTGTGGGTCGCTTCAAGCCAAATCTTCAGCCGAAGCCAAAAATGCCATTCAAAGGATCAAAGCGCCCCAAATTCATCAAGGAGAATTTCTTCAACGAGCACATATTCTTCACTGGGTCGAACCCATATGATTCAGCAAGGGCCGGTCGCACCAGATTTTGGACCCCTACACAGATGAATTTATACGCGTCAATGCTGCTCGACAAAGAGAAAGTCTTCGAGCATCAGCAAATTCCTCATGCAGATATGGAATCTATCCCATGCTTCAAACCGGTGCTCGCAGTTCTTCATGATGCTAGAATTCTTCCATTCTGCATGGACATATGTGATTGGAATGAAGAGCTCATTCTCCAATTCTATGCAACCTTGCACATCACAGGTGATGCTTTTGATGTCAATTCTTGGATTCTAGACTAGATGACTGGATCCACTCACTACACTGCCCAAGCCTCTGAATTGCTTCGGGCTGTGCCAATAGCAATTCCATGAGACGGTGCAAGATGCTTATTTGATGAACCTGAATTGCCCAATCACATGATGCAAGTGCTGATGAAGCCTTTGGCTCCTGGAAAACCTCAAAGGACCACTTTCCTTGTGAAGGATTTCCTCTATGTACTCAGGACCGTATACCGCATTCTAACCAAAACCCTCAGTCCTCTCAAGGATCACAACTCTAAAGACGAAAAAGTGGAGGGAATCATGAATAATATGTTATTCAACATCATTCATGGGATTCCCATCAATTACCATGATTTCTTCATGAGGGCTTTGGCCAATGCTGCTACAACTCCATTTGAATTGAAGCCTTATGCTCCCTGGATCATGAAATTCATCATATCAAGGTCTGCAATTCCATTCAAGGCTGATTTTTAGAATCACTTCAGCTTTCTGCCTCCTATAGAAGTCCTCAAAAACACATTTTCTTCAGTTGAGGGCAAAGGCAAAGCTGTCATTGATGAAGGTACTCATCCATTGGATGGTCAGTTTCGCAAAGCTGCATCTTATTCCACCAATGATGACACTGCTACCCGAGATTCTGCTGCAAAAGCCTCAGCGCCAAATCCTCAAGAAGATGCCTGATACGTCTCCAACGTATCTATAATTTATGAAGTATTCGTGCCATGTTTACAATAATTCTATATGATTTTGTTAGAAATAACCCAAACTCACGTTGTTTTCAGCAAAACTACCATGGTGTTGTTTTTGTGCAGAAATAAAAGTTCTCGGAATGGGCTGAAAATTTATGGAGAATATTTTAGTAAAATATAAAAATACTGGAGCGAAAAGATACCGAAGAAGAGTCCCGAGGGACTCACAAGCCACCAGGGTGCGGCCACCACCCCCTGGTCGTGCTTAGCTGTCTTGTGACCCTTCTGGGTGTGGGACCAACGCCAAAAATTCCTATAAATACAGAAAGCTTCGAAAAGAAACCTAGATCGGGATTTCCGCCACCGCAAGCCTCCAGAGCCATGAAAAACCAATCGGGAGCCCGTTCTGGCTCCCTGTTGGAGGGGTAAACCATCACCGGAAGCCATCTTCATCATCCCGGCAGTCTCCATGACGAGGAGGGAGTAGTTCACCCTCGGGGATGACGGTATGTACCAGTAGCTATGTGTTTGATCTCTCTCTCTCATGTTCTTGAGATGGCAAGATCTTGATGTATCGCGAGCATTATTGATATAGATGAATCATATGGAGTTTTCCCCTCTCTATCTTCTTGTGACGAATTGAGTTTTCCCTTTGAAGTTTTCTTATCAGATTGAGTCTTTAAGGATTTGAGAACACTTGATGTATGTCTTGCAATGGGATATCTGTGGTGACAATGGGATGTTCTATTGATCCACTTGATGTATGTTTTGGTGATCAACTTGCGGGTTCCGTGACCTTGGGAATCTATGCATCGGGGTTGGCACATGTTTTTGTCTTGAATCTTTGGTAGAAACTTTAGGGAACTCTTTGAAGTTCTTTGTGTTGGATTGAACATGATGAATCTAAAATTGTGTGATGCATATCGTATAATCATGCCCATTGGCACTTGTGGTGACATTGGAGTATCTAGGTGACATTATGGTTTTGGTTGATGTGTATCTTAAGGTGTTATTTTAGTACGAACTCTAGGGGTGTTCGTGACACTTATAGGGATAGCTCATAAGATTGATCGGAAAAGATAACTTTGAGGTGGTTTCATACCCTACAATAATTTCTTCATTAGTTCTCCGCAATTTGTGACTTTGGAGTGAACTCTTTGTCGCACGAGAGGTATTTACATATGATTCAACTATGTTAGTATTATTGAGAGATTGCACTAGTGAAAGTATGAACCCTAGGCCTTGTTTCTAAGCATTGCAATATCGTTTGTGCTCACTTTTATCATTAGTTACCTTGCTGTTTTTATATTTTCAGATTACAAAAACCTATATCTACCATCCATATTACACTTGTATCACCATCTCTTTGCCGAACTAGTGCACCTATACAATTTGCCATTGTATTGGGTGTGTTGGGGACATAAGAGATTTCTTGTATTTGATTGCAGGTTTGTTTGAGAGAGACCATATTCATCCTACACCTCCCACGGATTGATAAACCGTAGGTAATCCACTTGAGGGAAAATTGCCACTGTCCTACAAAACTCTATGCTTGGAGGCCCAACACGAGTCTACAAGAACAAGGTTACGTAGTAGACATCAAGCTCTGTTCTGGCGCCGTTGCTGGGGAGGTGAGTGCTTGAAGGTATATATTTAGATCTTGCAATCAAATCTTTTACTTTCTTGTTTTTCACTAGTTTGGTTTTATAAAATAAAACTACAAAAAAATGGAATTGAGGTTGCCTCATATGCTTCATCTTTTTAATGTCTTTCGTGAAAATGATGGAAAGGAAAATTGTAATCAAGTGTTAGAAGAAGAAGTTATTAAAATGTTTGGCACTAAATATTTGAATGATGAGAATGATAGTGATATTGTTAGTATGAATTCTCTGAATATCCATGATGCTAATGATATGCAAAGCCACAAGCTTGGGGATGCTATCTTTGATGAAGATGATATGTTTAGTCCCCCGAGTTTTGATGAGCAAATTTATTATGATGAAAGCAAGCCTCCTATTTATGATGCTTATGGTGATGACATGTATTCTATAAAGAATAATGATAACCATGATACTTGTCATCATGATTTTAATTTTGAATTTGATTATGCTTCACATGATAGTTATTTTGTTGAGTTTACTCCCACTACTAGTCATGAGAAGAAATTTTCTTGTGTGGAGAGTAGTAAAATTTCTATGCTTGTAGATCATGAAAAGAATGCTTTATGTGCTGGTTATATTGTGGAATTCCTTCAGGATGCTACTGAACGTTATTATGAGGGAGGAACATATGCTTGTAGGACTTGCAATAATATCAAGTTTCTTCTCTATGTGTTCAAAGTTTTGAAGTTATGCTTGTTTTGCCTTCCTATGATAGTTCATTATTGCTCCCATAAAATGTTTTCTCACAAAATCCCTATTCATAGGAAGTGGGTTAGACTTAAATGTGCTTTTCATGAGATTCATGATGCTCTTTTGCATGTTTCAAATACTATTCCTATACGAGCATCATTAAAATCGCCATGCCTAGCTAAAAGGCATTAAAGAAAAGCGCCTGTTGGGAGACAACACAACAGTTTTACTTTCTTTTTTATGTGTTAACATGATTAATCTACTGTATTAATCATGTTTTGTGTCTTTTATTTCAATAAAGTGCCAAGTAAAGCCTTTGGATAGTGTGGATACTTGCTTGTTTGATTCTGTGCAAAAACAGAAAGTTTTGTGTCCAGTATATAAATTATCTGATTTTTCTGGGATTCAAAAAATTCTGAAATTTTTACACAATATTTATATGCAAATTACTTGATTTTTCCTAATTTTTCAGAATTTTTAGAGTCGCGTAAGTATGGTGAGCATTCAGATCTTTACAAACTGTTCTGTTTTCGACAGATTCTGTTTTGCATGCATAGTTTGCTTGTTTCAAGTGTTCCTATAGCTTATATTGAGTACTATAAATTGTGGGAATGATTGAATACAGTAGGTATAATGTGGGAATAATTATTAATGTTGTCTTGACAGTACCTAAGTGAAAGATATATCTTTATTACACCAACCCTGCTCACAAAGTTCCGTTAAGTTTTGTGTGATTGAAGTTTTCATGTTTTGGGTGAGACACCGATATAAGGAGAATAAGGAGTGAAAAGAACCTAAGTTTGGGGATTCCCAAGTCACCCTCAAGGTGATATCCAAGGAAGACTCAAGCACCTAATCTTGGGGATGCCCCGGAAGGCATCCCCTCTTTTGTCTTCAACACTATCGATATATCTTACTTGGAGCTATATTTTTATTCGTCACATAATATGAGTTTTTCTTGGAGCGTAATTTTAATTTGTTTTTATCTGTTAGGTGTTATTTATAATCTTGTTTTTAAATAAAAAGTTCCAAGAATTGCCTTTAGGATGCTTGAATTGCATGTTTGATGTGTGTTGTGTAAAAACAGAAACTTCTGTTGTAGTGTTTGAATTTTCATATTTTACTAGAACTAGTAAAGTTTCTAAAAAATTTACACAGTGTTGTAATATAAATTTTATATAATTTCCTAAATTTTAATATTTTTTAAGTTACATAAGTACACTGTTTTAATACATTGCTATAGATTGTTCTGTTTGGACAAATTGTTGTCATAGTTTTGTTATCTACTTATCTTATAGTTTCCATAGCCTATATTGGTAGATATAAATTGTGGAAATTATAGTATACAGTACCTAATGTTTGAAAAAATTGTGCAACTTGTTTTGGCAGTACATGAATAGTTGATTTATTATTATGTGTACTAACCTATCTCACGGGTTCTTTTCGAGTTTTGTGTGGATGAAGTTTTGAGAATAGGTGAAACCATGATATGAGAGGATTGAACAAGATAAAGAAGCTCAATCTTGGGTATTCGCAAGGCACCCCAAGTAAATATTTCAAGAAGTCTCAAGCATCTAAGCTTGGGGATGCTACGCATCCCATCTCTCTTCATCAACAATTATCGGTTAGCCTATGTTGAGCCTAAATTTTAATTCGTTCACATGATGCATGATATTCTTGGAGTGCTATTTTTCTTTTGCTTGTTTTTTAATAAAGTACTCAGATATGAAAATCTTTATTGAGAGAGAGATAGAGATAAAGGCCTCACATAGCTACTTAATTGTTTGACTACTCATTTACCTTCACTTATATGTTTTGGAATAGTTTTGTCATCCACTCTCGTGCTTCACTTATATCCTATGAGTAAATGGTTGAATGAATTGAATATCATAAATCTGAAATTATATATGTTTTATATGCTTATCCCATGAGGACTAATGACTTCACGTATAAGAAGTATAGGTGGTAAAATTTATTGAAAGTTAGCAAACACCGCATTGGTCACTTGAACAATTCATGAAAGAATATTGAAGGATTAGAGATTTCACATATATATACTATCTTGGACATCTTCTATGATTGTGAATACCCATTAATTATTATCAAACTTGAGAAAAATAGTTGAAGTTGGACAAGGAAGACAACATAATGAGTTATGCTTGGGTATATTTGTATAGAAGTTATATTATTATGGATCCTCCAACATGTGGTGCTTGCTTCGACCTCATACTAGCCAAAACTTCCGGACCAAGTAGGAATACTACTTGTGCATCCAAACACCCTTAAACCCAAAGTTGTTCCATATGAGTCCACCATACCTACCTATATGTGGTATTTACATGTCGTTCCAAACAAATTTGCATGTGCCAAACTCTAAAACTTCAAATAATATTCTGTTTTGTATGCCCGAATCGCTCACATAGTGACTAGGGGCTGTTAGTATCTTCCATGCTAGGTGGGTTATTCTCACGATATGTGTTGATTCACTATCATTCACGAGAAAGTGGCTGGTATTCGGGATGCCCAGTTCCATGCTCAAAAATCAAATCAAAATATGATGAAACAAACTCCCCCAGGATTGTTGTTTGTATGGACGGTACCCGTGGATTCGGCTCGCCATGGAGTGTGATTGATTGGTGGAAGAGGAGTAAAAACTTTACCATTCTGTTTGGGAACCGCCTATAATGTATCTAGCATGGAAGATACCGAGATCTCTCGGTTGTTATGTTGACAATGAAAGCATACCGCTCAAAATTATTATTCATTTCTGTTTTCAAAGCTCGAGCCCTGGCACCTCTGCAAATCAATGCGTCCCTCTGCGAAGGGCATATCTTTTACTTTCTAGTACTTACCTTTATACGAGAGTCATGGTGATCTTCACCACTTCCTATATTCCGCCTTTTTCTCTTGGCAAGAGTCATGTGTTGGGGAATGATCTAGGCATATATGGCCATTCAAATATATTTGATCATGAATTATTATTGTTGACAATTATCTATATGATAAATAAGTTGGGAGGCAAAACTTTAAGCCCCTATCTTTCTCTGTGTTTGACAGATGTCATTTGCTCTAAAAATATGCTCTCAGTGTTAGCAATCATGGAAGAATATATGATAGTTGAGTATGTGGAATTTGCCAAATCAAAGTTCTTACATAGACCCTTCCTTAACATGATATGAATTGCAATTGTTTGGTGACTGAAAGCAAAGTTTGTTAGTTTTCAAGAAACTTTATGGTCTATACTTTAACATGTGAATAGCTTGCTACTCGATCATGAGGAGTTTTATTAGATGAGCTACTGTTTATGATATATAATGATGCTAGAAAATAAAGTGATTGAAATATCATTGATCAAACTTGTGCACTTGCGAGCATTAACACTTCATAAATTATTTCGTTTATCATTTACCTACTCGAGGACGAGAAGGAATTAAGCTTGGGGATGCTGATACGTCTCCAACGTATCTATAATTTATGAAGTATTCATGTCATGTTTACAATAATTCTATATGATTTTGGTACGATTTTATTAGAACTAACCCGGACTCACGTTGTTTTCAGCAGAACTACCGTGGTGTTGTTTTTGTGCAAAAATAAAAGTTCCCGAAATGGGCTAAAAATTTATGGAGAATATTTTAGGAAAATATAAAAAATATTGGAGCGAAAAGATACCGAAGAAGAGTTCTGAGGGAGTCACAAGCCACCAGGGCGTGGCCACCACCCCTGGTCACGCCTAGCTGGCTTGTGACTGTTGGAAATGTGCCCTAGAGGCAATGAATAAAGTGTTTATTATTATATTTCCTTGTTCATGATAATCGTTTATTATCCATGCTATAATTGTATTGATTGGAAACACATTACATGTGTGGGTAAATAGACAACACACTGTCCCTAGTATGCCTCTAATGAACTAGCTCGTTGATCAAAGATGGTCAAGGTTTCCTAGCCATTGACATGAGATGTCATTTGATAACGGGGTCACATAATTAGGAGAATGATGTGATGGACAAGACCCAAACTACAAACATAGCATATGATCGTGTCAGTTTATTGCTACTGTTTTCTGCATGTCAAGTATATGTTCCTATGACCATGAGATCATGCAACTCACGGATACCAGAGGAGTGCCTTGTGTGTATCAAACGTTGCAACGTAACTGGGTGACTATAAAGGTGCTCTACAGGTATCTCCGAGGGTGTCTCTTGAGTTTGCATGGATCAAGACTGGGATTTGTTACTCCGTGTGACGGAGAGGTATCTTAGGGCCCACTCGGTAATACAACATCGCAATAAGCCTTGCAAGCAATGTGACTAAGTGTTAGTCACGGGATCTTTTATTACGGAACGAGTAAAGAGACTTGCCGGTAACAAGGTTGAACTAGCTATGGAGATACCGACGATTGAATCTTGGGCAAGTAACATACCGAAGAACAAAGGGAACATTATACGGGATTAACTGAATCCTTGACATAGAGGTTTGACCGATAAAGATCTTCATAGAATATGTAGGAACCAATATGGGCATCCAGGTCCCGCTATTGGTTATTGACCGTAGAGGTGTCTCGGTCATGTCTACATAGTTCTCGAACCCACAGGGTCTACACACTTAAGGTTTGGTGACGTTTCGGCAGTATAGAGTTATGCAGGTGGTGACCGAAGGTTGTTCGGAGTCCCGGATGAGATCCCGGACGTCATGAGGAGCTCCGGAATGGTCCATAGGTAAAGATTGATATATAAAGTCCTATTTTGGTCGCCGGAAAAGTTTCGGACTCATCGGTAGTGTACCGGGAGTGCCGGGAGTGTACCAGGAGACCATCGGGAGGGATATTTCGACCCAAGAGGCAACATGGGCTGTGGGATAGTGAATACCAGCCCTTCGTGGGCTGGTGGAAGTCCCACACAAAGCTCATGCGGCTAGGGAGAAAAAGCCCAAAGAGAAAAAGTGGAAAAAGGCAAAAATAGGGTGAATCCTAGTCCTACTAGGATTGGAGGTGGATTCCACCTCTCCCACCTGATTCGGCCAACTCCTAGAGGCTTGGACCTTGGGACAAGCCTCCTCCTCTCTTCCTCTTATATATACTGGAGGTTTTAGGGGTTTTGCACAGAATTTTCAGCCACGTGTTGCCCGTTCCTCTAGTGCATAGTTTCTCCTCTAGATCGGTTTTCTACAGCGCTTAGGCGAAGCCCTTCCGGAATAGCTCCAACGCCATCGCCGGAGCACCGTCATGATGCCGGAGAACTCTTCTTCCTCTCCGCTCCTTCTTGCTGGATCAAGACGGCGGAGATCATCATCAAGCTATACGTGGGCTGAACGCGGAGGTGCCATCCGTTCGATGCTAGATCGGAAGGATCATGATCAAGTTCGTGGGACGGATCATGATCAAGTTCACGGGACAGATCATGATTGGATCGCGGGATGCACGATGATTTGGATCGCGAAGACGTTCGACTACACCAACCGCGTTTCTTAACGCTTCCCGCTTAGCGATCTACAAGGGTACGTAGATCCACTCTCCCTCTCGTAGATGCTCATCACCATGGATAGATCTGCGTGTGCGTAGGAAATTTTTTGTTTCCCATGCAACGTTCCCCTACAGTGGCATCATGAGCTAGGTCTATGGGTAGATGAGATCTCGAGTAGAACACAAAAGGTTTGTGGGCGTTGATGCTTAGATTGCTTCCTCCCTTGGTCAGATTTTGGTTCAGCGATATTGTGAGATGAAGCGGCCCAGACCAACATTACTCGTACGCTTACGAGAGACCGGTTCCCTCGACCACAACTTGTTGCATAGATGGCTTGCGGGTGCCAGTTTCTCTCACTTTAGTTGGATCGGATTCGACAAAGGCGGTCCTTGAGAAGGTTGAAAAGCAACTAGTGTATCACCGTTGTGGTTTTTGTGTAGATGAGAATTGTCCTTGCTAGATACCTGTAGCAGCCACGTAAAACATGCAACAACAATTAGAGGACGTCTAACTCGTTTTTGCAGGGTATGTTGTGATGTGATATGGCCAATTACATGATGTGATATATGTGGTGTATGAGATGATCATGTGATGTATAGATTATCACGACTTGCATGTCGATGAGTACGGCAACCGGCAGGAGCCATAGGGTTGTCTTTAATTATTGTATGACCTGTGTGTCAATCATTAAGCGCTATGTAATGCTTTACTTTATCACTAAACGGTAGCAATAGTAGTAGAAGCATGTTGGGCACGACAACCCCGATGGCGACACGTTGATGGAGATCAAGATGATGAAGATCATGGTGTCATGCCAGTGACGATGGAGATCATGCCGGTGCTTTCTAGATGGAGATCAAAAGCACAAGTTCATGGCCATATCATGTCACTTATGAATTGCATGTGATGCTAATCCTTTTATGCACCTTTTTTTGCTTAGGACGACGGTAGCATTATAAGGTGATCCCTCACTTAAATTTCAAGATGAATTGTGTTCTCCCCGAGTGTGCACCGTTACGAAAGTTCGTCGTGGCGAGACACCATGTGATGATCGGGTGTGATAGACTCTACGTTCACATACAATGGGTGCAAGCCAGTGTTGCACACGCAGAACACTCGGGTTAAACTTGACGAGCCTAGCATGTACAGACATGGCCTCGGAACACAAGAGACCGAAATGTCGAACATGAGACATATAGTAGATATGATCAACATGAGATGTTCACCATTGAAGCCACCTCAACTCACATGATGATCGGACTTGAGTTGGTGAATTTGGATCATGTGACACTCGGATGACCTGGGGGATGTCGATTTGAGTGGGAGCTTTAGTAATTTGATTAACTAAACTCGTTATCTTGAACAATAGTCTAAGTAAACTTTGCATATTTATGTTGTAGATCAATGGCTCGCGCAGTAGCACCCCTGAATTTTAATGCGTTCCTAGAGAAAGCTAAGTTGAAAGATGATGGAAGTAACTTTGTTGACTGGTCTCGTAATCTGAGGATTATCCTCACGGCTTCCCAGAAATCATATGTCCTTGATGCACTGCTTGGTGACCAACTAGAATACATGACCTCCGAAGACGTTAAGAACGCTTGGGAGGCACATACTGGAAATTACTCAATATTTCAGTGTGCAATATTGTATGGCTTAGAACCTGGACTTCAAAGACGTTTTAAACGTCATGGAGCATATGAGATGTTCCAGGAGTTGAAGTCTATCTTTCAGAAGAATGCCCGGATCGAGAGGTATGAAACCTCCGATAAGTTCTATGCTTGCAAGATGGAGGAGAACGGGTCTATCAGTGAACATATACTCAGAATGTCTGGGTATTCAACTCGTCTAGTGGAGTTGGGAATTGCCCTTCCGCCAGAGGAGATCACTGACAGAGTTCTTCAATCACTGCCACCTAGTTACAAGAGCTTTGTGATGAACTATAACATGCACAGGATGAACAAGTCAGTCGCCGAGCTGTGTGCGATGCTAAAAGTCGCTGAGTCTGAAATCCAGAAAGAACATCAAGTGTTGATGGTCAATAAAACCACTAGTTTCAAGAAAAATGGCAAGGGCAAGGGCAAGGGCAAGAAGGGTAAAACCAACAAGGATGGCAAAGCAGTTGCTACTCCTAAAGCCCAAGCATGGACCCAAGCCAGAAATTGAGTGCTTTCTTGCAAGGGAACTGGTCACTGGAAGCGGAACTCTCCCGAGTACCTGGCTGACAAGATGGCGGCCAACGACAAACAAGGTATACATGATATATGTGTTATTGATGTGTACCTTACTAGCTCTCATAGTAGTGCCTGGGTATTTGATACCGATTCGGATGCGCACATTTGCAACTCAAAGCAGGAACTACGGAATAAACGAGGCTGGCGAAGGACGAAGGACGAAGTGACGATGCGCGTGGGAAATGGTTCCAAGGTTGATGTGGTCGCCGTCGGCACGCTCTCTCTTTGATTACCATCGGGATTAGTGATGAATCTGAATAATTGTTATTTAGTGCCCGCGTTAAGCATGAACATTATATCTGGATCTTGTTTATTGCGAGACGGTTACTCATTTAAATCAGAGAATAAAGGTTGTTCTATTTATAGGAGTAATATATTTTATGGTCATGCACCCAATGTTAGGGGTTTATTCATATTGAATCTTGATAGTGATGACACACATGTTCATAACATTGATGCCAAAAGATGTAGAGTTGATAATGATAGTACCACTTTCTTGTGGCACTGCCATTTAGGTCATATTGGTGTAAAACGCATGAGGAAGCTCCATGCTGATGGACTTTTGGAGTCACTTGATTTTGAATCACTTGACATATGTGAACCATGCCTCATGGGCAAGATGACTAAAGCACTATTCTCTAGAACAATGGAACGGGCAAGTGACTTATTGGAAATCATACATACTGATGTGTGCGGTCCAATGAATGTTACAGCGCATGGTGGATATCGTTATTTTCTCACCTTCACTAATGACTTAAGTAGATATGGGTATATTTACTTAATGAAACACAAGTCTGAAACGTTTGAAAAGTTCAAGCAATTTCAGAGTGAAGTTGAGAATCATCGTAACAAGAAGATTAAGTTCCTGCAATCTGATCGAGGAGGTGAATATCTGAGTTATGAGTTTGGCAGTCACTTAAGACAGTGTGGAATTGTTTCACAGTTGACACCGCCTGGAACACCACAGCGTAATGGTGTGTCCGAACGTCGTAATCGAACCTTATTAGATATGGTGTGTTCTATGATGTCTCTTGCTGATTTGCCACTATCGTTTTGGGGTTATGCATTAGAGACAGTTGCATTCACTTTAAATAGGGCACCATCAAAATCCGTTGAGACGACGCCACATGAACTGTGGTTTGGCAAGAGGCCAAAGTTGTCGTTTCTTAAAGTTTGGGGATGTGATACTTATGTCAAAAAGCTTCAGCCTGAAAAGCTGGAACCCAAAGCGGAGAAATGCGTCTTCATAGGATAGCCGAAAGAGACAGTCGGGTATACCTTCTATGTCAGATCCGAAGGCAAAGTGTTTGTCGCTAAGAACGGAACATTTCTTGAGAAAGAGTTTCTCTCGAAAGAATTGAGTGAGAGGAAAAGAGACCTCGATGAGGTTATTGAACCTTTACTTCAACCAGAAAGTAGCACAGTGCAGAAAGATGTTTTTGTTGAACCTACGATGGTAGAAGAGGAAGTTAATGATGATGATCATGAAGCTTTGGATCAAGCTGCTATTGAACCTCGTAGGTCGACAAGGTCGCGTACTACTCCTGAGTGGTACGGCAACCCTGTCTTGGAGGTCATGTTGTTGGACAACAATGAACCTACAAGCTATGGAGGAGCAGTGATGGGCCCGGATTCCGAAAAATGGTTAGAGGCCATGAAATCCGAGATGGGATCCATGTGTGAAAACAAAGTATGGACTTTGGAAGTATTACCTGAAGGGCGAAACGCCATTCAGAACAAATGGATCTTTAAGAAGAAGATAGACGCGGACGATAATGTCACCGTCTATAAAGCTCGACTTGTGGCAAAGGGTTTTTCACAAGTTCAATGAGTTGACTACGATGAGACCTTCTCACCTGTAGTGATGCTTAAGTCTGTCAGAATCATGTTAGCAATAGCTGCATATTTCGACTATGAAATTTGGTAGATGGATGTCAAAACAGCGTTCCTCAACGGTTTCCTTGAGGAAGAGTTGTATATAATGCAACCGGAAGGTTTTGTCGGTCCAGAAAATGCTGACAAAGTTTGCAAACTCAAGCGACCCATTTATGGGTTGGTGCAAGCATCTCGGAGTTGGAATAACGCTTTGATGAGGTGATCAAAGCATTTGGTTTTATACAAGTTTATGGAGAAGCTTGTATTTACAAGAAAGTGAGTGGGAGCTCTATAGAGTTTCTAATATTATATGTGGATGACATATTGCTGATTGGAAACAATATAGAAATGCTGGAAAGCGTGAAGGAATATTTGAACAAGAGTTTTTCAATGAAGGACCTAGGAGAAGCTGCTTTCATATTAGGCATTAAGATCTATAGAGATAGATCGAGACGCTAAATAGCACTTTCACAGAGCACATACCTTGATAAAGTTTTGAAGAAGTTCAAAATGGATCAGTCCAAGAAGGGGTTCTTGCCTGTGTTACAAGGTGTGAAGTTGAGTAAGACTCAATGCCTAGTGACTGCAGAAGATAGAGAAAAGATGAGTGTCATCCCCTATGCTTCAGCCATAGGCTCTATCATGTATGCAATGCTGTGCACAAGACTCGATGTCAGCCTTGCCATAAGTATCGCCAGAAGGTTTCAAAGTGATCCTGGAATGGAGCACTGGGCAGCGATCAATAATATCCTTAAGTACCTGAAAAGGACTAAGGAAATGTTTCTCATTTATGGAGGTGATGAAGAGCTCGTCGTAAAGGGTTACGTCGATGCAAGCTTTAACACTAATCCGGATGACTCTAAGTCACAAACCGTATACGTATTTATTCTTAACGGGGGAGTGGTAAGCTGGTACAGTTCCAAGCAAAGCATGGTAGTCAATTCTACATGTGAAGCGGAGTACATCATAGCCTCGGAGGCGGCAAAGGAAGGTGTCTGGATGAAGCAGTTCATAACAGATCTTGGAGTAGTGCCTAGTGCACTGAATCCAATGAACATGTTCTGTGACAACACTGGTGCCATTGCTCTGGCCAAGGAACCAAGGTTTCACAAGAGGACCAGGCACATAAAGTGACGTTTCAACTCCATCCGCGATTACATTGAGGAGAAGGACATAAATATTTGCAAAGTGCACACGAATCTGAATTTTGCACACCCGTTGACTAAACCTCTTCCAAGGGCTATACATGATCAACACCAAAACTGCATGGGTGTTCGATTCATTACCATGTAATTCACATAGTGATGTGAACTAGATTATTGACTCTAGTGCAAGTGGGAGACTGTTGGAAATGTGCCCTAGAGGCAATGAATAAAGTGTTTATTATTATATTTCCTTGTTCATGATAATTGTTTATTATCCATGCTATAATTGTATTGATTGGAAATACATTACATGTGTGGGTAAATAGACAACACACTATCCCTAGTATGCCTCTAATGAACTAGCTCGTTGATCAAAGATGGTCAAGGTTTCTTAGCCATTGACAAGAGATGTCATATGATAACGGGGTCACATCATTAGGAGAATGATTTGATGGACAAGACCCAAACTACAAACGTAGCATATGACCGTGTCAGTTTATTGCTATTGTTTTCTGCATGTCAAGTATATGTTCCTATGACCATGAGATCATGCAACTCACGGATACCGGAGGAGTGCCTTGTGTGTATCAAACATCGCAACGTAACTGGGTGACTATAAATGTGCTCTATAGGTATCTCCGAGGGTGTCTGTTGAGTTGGCATTGATCAAGACTAGGATTTGTTACTCCGTGTGACGGAGAGGTATCTCAGGGCCCACTCGGTAATACAACATCGCAATAAGCCTTGCAAGAAATGTGACTAAGTGTTAGTCACGGGATCTTGTATTATGGAACGAGTAAAGAGACTTGTCAATAACGAGGTTGAACTAGGTATGGAGATATCGACGATCGAATCTCGGGCAAGTAACATACCGAAGACAAAGGGAACATCATACGGGATTAACTGAATCCTTGACATAGAGGTTCGACCGATAAAGATCTTCGTAGAATATGTAGGAACCAATATGGTCATCCGGGTCCCGCTATTGGTTATTGACCGTAGAGGTGTCTCGGTCATGTCTACATAGTTCTCGAACCCACAGGGTCTGCACACTTAAGGTTTGGTGACGTTTCGATAGTATAGAGTTATGTATGATGGTGACCGAAGGTTTTTTGGAGTCCCGGATTAGATCCCGGACGTCATGAGGAGCTCCGGAATGGTCTGGAGGTAAAGATTGATATATAGGAAGTCCTATTTTGGTCGTCGGAAAAGTTTCGGGCTCATCGGTAGTGTACCGGGAGACCATCGGGAGGGGTATTTCGACCCAAGAGGCAACATGGGCTGTGGGAGAGTGAATACCAGCCCTTAGTGGTCTGGTGGAAGTCCCACACAAAGCCCATGCGGCTAGGGAGAAAAATCCCAAAGAGAAAAGGTGGAATAAGGCAAAAATAGGGTGAATCCTAGTCCTACTAGGATTGGAGGTGGATTCCACCTCTCCCACCTGGTTCGGCCGACTCCTAGAGGCTTGGCCCTTGGGCCAAGCCTCCTCATCTCTTCCTCTTATATATACTGAAGTTTTTAGGGTTTTTGCACAGAAATTTCAGCCACGTGCTGCCTGTTCCTCCAGTGCATAGTTTCTCCTCTAGATCGGTTTTCTACAGCGCTTAGGCGAAGCCCTGCCGGAATAGCTCCACCACCATCGCCGGAGCGCCGTCACGCTGCCGGAGAACTCTTCTTCCTCTCTGCTCCTTCTTGCTGGATCAAGACGGCGGAGATCGTCATCAAGTTGTACGTGTGCTGAACGCGAAGGTGACGTCCGTTCGGCGCTAGATCGGAAGGATCGTGATCAAGTTCGTGGGACGGATCGTGATCAAGTTCGTGGAACGGATCATGATCAAGTTCACCGGACAGATCGTGATTGGATCGCGGGATGCACGGTGATTTGGATCGCGAAGACATTCGACTACACCAACCGCGTTTCTTAATGCTTCCCGCTTAGCGATCTACAAGGGTACGTAGATCCACTCTCCCTCTCGTAGATGCTCATCACCATGGATAGATCTGCGTGTGCGTAGGAAATTTTTTGTTTACCATGCAACGTTCCCCTACAGTGACCTCCTCGGGAACCTTCTAGACGTGGGACCAATGCCAAAAATTCCTATAAATATAGAAACCTCCGAAAATAAACCTAGATCGGGAGTTCCGTCGCCGCAAGCCTCCAGAGCCACGAAAAACCAATCGGGAGCCCGTTCCGGCTCTTTGTCGGAGGGGGAAACCATCACCAGAGACCATCTTCATCATCCCGACAGTCTCCATGACGAGGAGGGAGTAGTTCACCCTCGGGGCTAAGGGTATGTACCAGTAGCTATGAGTTTGATCTCTCTCTCTCTCTCGTGTTCTTGAGATGGCACGATATTGATGTACCGCGAGCTTTATTGATATAGGTGAATCATATGGAGTTTTCCCATCTCTATCTTGTTGTGATGAATTGAGTTTTCCCTTTGAAGTTTTCTTATCGGATTGAGTCTTTAAGGATTTGAGAGCACTTGATGCATGTATTGCGATGGGATATCCGTGGTGACAATGGGATGTTCTATTGATCTAGTTGATGTATGTTTTGGTGATCAACTTGCGGGTTCCGTGACCTTGGGAATCTATGCATAGGGGTTGGCACATGTTTTCGTCTTGAATCTCCTGTAGAAACTTTAGGGAACTCTTTGAAGTTCTTTGTGTTGGATTGAACATGATGAATCTGAAATTGTGTGATGCATGTCGTATAATCATGCCCATGGGCACTTGTGGTGACATTGGAGTATCTAGGTGACATTAGGGTTTTGGTTGATGTGTATCTTAAGGTGTTATTTTAGTACGGACTCTAGGGTTGTTCGTGACACTTATAGGGATAGCTCATAAGATTGATCGGAAAAGATAACTTTGAGGTGGTTTCATACCCTACAATAATTTCTTCGTTAGTTCTCCGCTATTTGTGACTTTGGAGTGAACTCTTTGTCGCACGAGAGGTATTTACATATGATTCAACTATGTTAGTATTGTTGAGAGATTGCACTAGTGAAAGTATGAACCCTAGGCCTTGTTTCTAAGCATTGCAATACCATTTATGCTCACTTTTATCATTAGTTACCTTGTTGTTTTATATTTTCAGATTACAAAAACCTATATCTACCATCCATATTACACTTGTATCACCATCTCTTCGCTGAACTAGTGCACCTATCAATTTGTCATTGTATTGGGTGTGTTGGGGACATAAGAGATTTCTTGTATTTGATTGCAGGGTTGTTTGAGAGAGACCATCTTCATCCTACACCTCCCATGGATTGATAAACCTTAGGTCATCCACTTGAGGGAAAATTGCTACTGTCCTACAAAACTCTGCGCTTGGAGGCCCAACACGAGTCTACAAGAAGAAGGTTGCATAGTAGACATCACTGCCCCTCGTGTGATGAATGATCGAGAGCTTCTCCTAAGTCTTCATCAGATGGTTGATTGCAATCACAAGTGGGTAAAGCGTCAGTTTGCTTCATTTCTTCGGAACATGACTGTGACGTAGAACTCTGTGAGGAAAAATCACGACTATGTGCATGAAATCTTCGATCACGCGTGGGCCATTCTCGCACATCTCAAGACTCCTGAGGAACTCAAGGTGATAGACTTCCATCAGTACTTTGACTGGTCTCATCCTCCTCAGAAGAAATTCAGAAAAGTTCAAGTTCATCAGCTGGTTACAAGCTCATATTCTTCATCGCACAAAGCGGATGAAGGTGAGGATATTGACGACACTGCGGCAGGCCCTGCTTTGACAAATGACCCCGACAACGCTGGCGCTCCTCCATCACCTTCAAGATGAAATTCTTCAGGGGCGTTAGTCCTCATTTGTTGTCCCTTTTGGTCTTCGATGACAAATGGGGAGAAAATTTGAGTTAGTCTTCAAGCGGGTCTCTATATATGGGCTGTGTTTTTTTAAGTCACAACTCTCGCTCTTTTGAAGCTTTTGTTGATTGAGTTGTAAACTTAAGTCCAATGGTGGTCTGACTCTTTTGAACTGCTTTCCGCATGCTTATTTCCTCAAGTACCTTAATGCATGCATGCTGAATTTCGTCAGAACCATTATCTACATGCATTTCAAATTCTTCATATCATATGTTAAATGCGTGTATGAATTACAAGATATAGGGGGAGTTCTCCATGTTCTTAACCTGCCATGTGCATTTGCAGTCCAAAGCAAATTCCTCAAATATTCACATATTTAGGGGGAGTTCTTCTGTATCTTGCAATCAGATTCCTCAAACTCAATACTTACACTTCATAAATAGCCATACCCCACAACCACTAGTTGGTTGGCTGCTCTGAGAGAGAACTGATACTTGTCATTTGAGAGCAACCTCCTCCGAGGACTTTGAGAGAATATCATCAGTGAGGAAAAACCCAAATCCAAACCACCAAACCCAATTGAGCATCACTGAAGAGATTGTTCCTGTGTGGAACCGACGCTTGTTACCTTTGAAGATTGTGTATCTTTCAAACGGTTAGGCATCATGGTCTAGTGCATCCTACAGTCAATTGGGGATCACTGAGTGACCTTGGTCTAGAGCATCCAGGAGTCAATTATGAATCGTTGGGTGACCAGTTTGTGAGGTTTTTGGAAGTCTACTCTGAAGACTTACCACAAGTGTTGGGCGAGGACTGTGTGACCTTAGCTCAAGGAGAATACGGTAAGGACTGTATGTCCTGGACTGTGTGTCCTCTGGTTCAAATACTAGGCCGCTCCAAACTAGACGTACGATTGTCGCAGCAGTTGGAACTGAGTCATCAAACCATTGTCTTCATCGACCTACCTGGTTCTATTCCCTCAACCCTTTCATTTCCTCATATACTTGTTGATGAAATTGATCGTTACTGTTTGAAGAATTTGACTGGAGACTTTCTCAATTTCCTCACCTCAAATTCTTCAAGTTACTTTGTTCCTCACTTGCTTATCCTGTATCACGATACATGTAATATGTGCATGCTTTGTTTCCTCATGATGACCATGCTACTGTTATGTTTCTCATGCACTTGAGTACTTATTCTGCTGCTAGTTATTCATCACTTTTTAAATTCCTCAAGTTGAAACTCCTTAGTGATGAATTTGTAAAAATTGCCTATTCACCCCCCCCCCTCTAGTCGATATAATGCACTTTCACTATTTCAAATGGCTGCTCCACTATACGTATCCGAATTGCTACTCACAGTCATCTGGATTGGTGTCAAAGCTTGCATCCAAGTAACCCTTTATGACGAACTCTTTATCACTTCCATAATTGAGAAACATTTCCTTAGTCCTCTAGTTACTAAGGACAATTTTGACCGCTTTCCAGTGATCCACTCCTCGACCACTCTTGTACCCCTTGACAAACTCATGGCAAGGCACACACACCAGGTGTGGTACACAACATGGCATACTATATAGAGCCTACAACTAAGGCATAGGGGACGACCTTCGTCCTTTCTCTTTCTTCTGTGATGGTTGAGCTTTGAGTCTTACTCAACTTCACACCTTACAAATGAGGCAAGAACTCCTTCGTTGACTGATCCATTTCTAACTCTTTCAAGATCTTGTCAAGGTATGTACTCATTAAAAGTATTATCAGGCGTCTTTATCTATCTCTATAGATCTTGATGCCCAATATTTAAGTAGCTTTATCCAGGTCTTCCCTGAAAAACTCCTTTAAAACAACCCTTTATGCTTTCCAGAAATTCTACATTGTTTCCGATCAACAATATGTCATCCACATATACTTATCAGAAATTCTATAGTGCTCCCACTCACTTTCTTGTAAATACAAGTTTCTTATAAACTTTTATAAACCCAAAAGCTTTGATTACCTCATCAAAGCGTGTATTCCAACTCCGAGATGCTTGCTCCAGTCCATAGAAGGATTGCTGGAGCTTGCATACGTTTTAGCATCCTTAGGATCGACAAAACCTTCCGGTTATATCACATACAACCTTTCCTCGAGGAGACCATTGAGGAACCGTTGTTTTGACATCCATCTGCCAGATTTCATAATTGAAAAATATAGCAACTACTAACATAATTCCAACAGACTTTAGCATCGCTACGGGTGAGAAAGTCTCATCGTAGTCAACTCCTTGAACTTATCAAAAACATCTTCGCGACAACTCGAGCTTTATAAATGGTGACAATTAGCATCAGCATTTGTCTTCTTCTTAAAGGTCCATTTGTACTCAATGACCTGCCGTCCATCGGGCAAGTCTAACAAAGTCCATACTTGGTTTTCATACATGGATCCTTTCTCGGATTTCATGGCTCCTAGCCATTTGTTGGAATCCAGGCCCACCATCACTTCTTCATAGCTCATAGGTTCACTGTTGTCTGAGAACATGACCTCCAAGACAGGATCACCGTATCGCTCGGGGCAGTACATGTCCTTGTCGACCTACGGGGTTCGGTACTAACTTGATCCGAAGTTTCATGGTCATCATCATTCGCTCCCTCTTCACTTGGTGTAGGCACCGCAGAAACATCTTTCTGCGTCGTGCTACTTTCTAACTGAAGTGACGGTTCAACAACCTCATCAAGTTCTACTTTCCTTCCACTCAATTCTTTCGAGAGAAACTCTTTCTCGAGAAAGGACCCGTTTTTAGCAAAAAAAATGCGCTCGGATCTGAGATAGAAGGCATACCCAACTGTTTCCTTTGGGTATCCTATGAATATGCACCTTTCCGCTTTGGGTTCGAGCTTATCATACATAAATGTCGCATTCCCAAACTCTAAGAAATGACAGCTTAGGTTTCTGCCAAACCATAATTCACACGGTGTCATCTCAACGGATTTAGATGGCGCCCTATTTAAAGTGAATGTAGTTGTCTCCAATGCATAACCCCAAAACGATAGTGGAAAAATGATAAGAGACATCATAGTACGCACCATATCCAATAGAGCATGACTACGACCATCACACCATGGTGTTCCAGGTGGCATGAGTTGTGAAACAAATTCCACATTGTCTAAAGTTGCATACCAAACTCATAACTCAGATATTCACCTCCACGATCATATTGTAGACATTTGATCTTCTTGTCACGACGATCTTAAACTTCACTCTGAATTTGCTTGAACTTTTCAATCATTTTAGACTTGTGTTTCATTAAGTAAATATATACATTCCTACTCAAATCATCAGTGAAGGTAAGAAAATAATGATATCCACCACACGCTTCAACACTCATTGGACCACATACATCAACATGTATCATTTCCAATAAATCACTTGCCCGCTCCATCATACCGGAAAATGGGGTCTTAGTCATCTTGCCTATGAGGCATGGTCCGCATGTCTTAACCGATTCGAAATGGAGTGAACCCAAAGATCCATTAGCATGGAGTTTCTTCATGCGTTTTACACCAATATGACCTTAGCGGCAGTGCCACAAGTATGTAGTACTATCATTATTAACTTTGCATCTTTTTGGCATCAATATTATGAACATGTGTATCACTACGATCGAGATTCAATAAATCATCCACATTAGGTGCATGACCAATGAAGGTATCATTCATGTAAACGGAATAACTATTAATCTCTGACTTAAATGAATAAATGTATTACAATAAACACGATCCAATCATGCTCATGCTCAACGCAAACACCAAATAACATTTTTTTCTGGTTCATCACTAATCCCGAAGGTAGAGGGAGCGTGTGATGGTGATCACATCAACCTTGGAAGCACTTCCAACACACATCGTCACCTCACCCTCATCTAGTCTATGTTTAATCCGTAGATTTTATTTGGAGTTACTAACATTAGCAACTTGATTTGGTATCTTATACCCATGTGCTGCTAGGAGTACTACTAAGGTATACATCAATAACACGTATATCAAATATACTTTCGTTGACGTTGCCAGCCTTCTTATCTACCAAGTATATAGGATTGTTCCGCTTCAGCGACCGTTCTCCTCATAATAGAAGCACTTAGTCTCGGATTTGGATTCAACCTTGGGTTTCTTCATTGGAGCGGCAACTGGTTTGCCATTCATGAAGTTTCCCTTCTTGCCCTTGCCCTTCTTGAAACTAGTGGTTTTACTAACCATCAACACTTGATGCTCCTTCTTGATTTCTACCTTCGTGGTGTCAAACATCGCGAATAACTCAAGGATCATCCTTTCCATCCCTGGCATGTTTATAGTTCTCCGCGAAGCTCTAGTAGCTTGGTGGCAGTGACTTGGAGAACTATATCAATCACTATCTTATCTGGAACATCAACTCCCACTCGATTCAAGCGATTGTAGCACCCAGACAATCTGAGCACATGCTCACCGATTGAGCTATTCTCCTTCATCTTGCAGGCAAAGAATCTTGTTGGAGGTATCCTACCTCTCAACACGGGCATGAGCCTCAATTCCAGTTTCAACTCTTGGAACATCACATATGCTTCGTGATGTTCAAAACATATTTGGAGCCTGGATTCTAAGCCGTAATGCATGACGCACTAAACTATCAAGTAGTCATCAGAACATGTCTGTCATCTAGTTCACAATATCCACAGCCGCCGCTTGAGGGGGTGGTGCACCAAGCGGTGCATTAAGGACATAAGCCTCCTATGGAGCAACTTAAGACAATCCTCTGATCACGGACATAATCTGCACAATTGCTACCATCATCTTTCAACTCTATTTTCTCTAGGAATGTATCAAAAACATAGGGGAGCTACAACGCGAGCTATTGATCTACAACATAATTTTGGAAAGACAACTTAGATTATGTTCATGGTAATGAGTTCAATTAATCATATTACTAAAGAACTCCCACTCAAATCAACATCCCTCAGGTTTTCTAAGTGTGACATGATCCAAATCCACTAACCCAAGTCCGGTCATCACGTGAGATGAGGTGGTTTCAATGGTGAACATCTCCATGTTGATCATATCTACTATATGACTCATGTTCGACCTTTCGGTCTCTTTTGTTCCGAGGCCATCTCTGTACATGCTAGGCTCGTCAAGTTTAACCCGAGTGTTCCGCATGTGCAACACTAGCTTGCACCCGTTGTATGTGAATGTAGGGTCTATCACACCCGATCATCACGTGGTGCTTCGAAACGACGAACCTTTGCAATGGTGCACACTCAGGGAGAACGCAATTTTATCTTGAAATTTTTAGTGAGAGATCACCTTATAATGCTACTGTCGTCCTAAGTAAAATAAGATGCATACAAGGATTAACATCACATGCAAATCATAAGTCACATGATATGGCCATGAACTCGTGCTTTTGATCTCCATCTCCAAAGCACCAACATGATCTCCATCGTCACTGGCATAACACCATGATCTCCATCATCATGACCTCCATCATTGTGTCGCCATAGGGGTTGTCATGCCAACCATGCTTCTACTACTATTGCTACCACTTAGCGATAAAGTAAAGCATTACATAACGCTTAATGATTGACACGCAAGTCATACAATAATTAAAGAAGACCCTATGGCTCCTGTCGGTTGCCATATGCATCGACATGCAAGTCGATAAAAACTATTACAAAACATGGTCATCTCATACATCACATATATCACATCATGTCTTTGGCCATATCATATCACAACATACCCTGCAAAAACAAGTTAGATGCCCTCTAATTGTTGTTGCATGTTTTACATGGCTGCTATGGGTATCTAGCAAGAACGATTCTTACCTTCGCAAAACCACAATAGTGATAATCAAGTTGCCTTTAACCTTCTACAAGGACTGCCTTTGTCGAATCTGATTCAACTAAGGTGGGAGAGACACACACCCGCTAGCCATCTTATGCAACAAAGTTACATGTCAGTCGATGGAACCGGTCTCTCGTACATGGACGAGTAAGGTTGGTCTGTGCCACTTCATCCCACAATACCACCGAATCAAGATAAGACTAAGGAGGTAAGCAATCTAAATATCAATGCCCACAAACCCTTTTGTGTTCTACTCATGCATGTTATCTACGCATAGACTTAGTTCTGATACCACTATTGGGGAAAGTTGCAAGGGAAACAAAAAAATCCCACGAACACCCAAGATCTATCTATGGAGATCAAAAGCTACGAGAGGGAGAGTGGATCTACATACCCTTGTAGATCACTAAGCGGGAAGCGTTAAGAAACGTGGTTGATGTAGTCGAACGTCTTCGCGATCCAAATCGCAATCCGTCTCATGATCCAATCATGATCCGTCCCGATCTAGCATCGAACGGACATCTTGATGATGCATCCGCCTCCTCGATCTAGTGAGCAAGGTCGGAGTAGTAGATGAGTTCTCCGGCAACACGACGGCATGGTGGTGGTGGTGGTGGTGCTATCCTGGTAGGGCTACGCCTAGTGCTACCAAAACCGCAAACGAAGGAGAAAACGATCTAGGAGAGAGAGGGGCGCCAAGGGCTTCGTGTGTACTCTCGGGGCGCCCCCTCCCCTCTATATATAGGTGAAGGGGCCTGGAGATCAAACCATCCAAGCCCTAGGGCGTAGCCAAGGGGGAGGAGTTGGACTCCTAGTCCAATTTCCTCCCTTTCCATAATCACGTGGACTTTCCACCTCTCCCAAGCCACATGGGCCTTGAGGGGCCAGGGCGCCTGGCCTAATAAGGCCAAGGCGCCTCCCCTCATCCCATGCAAACCCCTGGGACATGGTGGAACCCTTGGTGGACTTCCGGACTCCTCCAGAAGTTTCTGGAACCTTCTAGAAGCTTCCCGGTACAATACCAGAAATACCCAAAACTTTTCCGGTAGTCAAAATATGACTTCCCATATATAAATCTTTGCCTCCGGACCATTCGGAACTCCTCGTGACGTCCGGGATCTCATCCAGGACTCCGAACAACCTTCGGTCATCAACATACATAACTCAACTATACCAAGTCATCAACGAACGTTAAGTGTGCAGACCCTGCGGGTTCGAGAACTATGTAGACATGACCGAGACACTCTTCGGTCAATAACCAATAGCGGGACCTGGATGCCCATATTGTTTCCTACATATTCTACGAAGATCTTAATTGGTCGAACCACAATGTCAAGGATTCAGGTAATCCCATACGTAGTTCCCTTTATCCATTGGTATGTCACTTGCCCAAGATTTGATCGTCGGTATCTCCATACCTAGTTCAATCTCGTTGCCGTCAAGTCTCTTTACTTGTTCCGTAAAACAAGATCTCGTGACTAACTCCTTAGTCACATTTCTTTCAAGCTTCTTGTGATGTTGTATTACCGAGTGGGCCCAGAGATACCTCTCCGTCATACGGAGTGACAAATCCTAGTCTCGATCCATGCCAACCCAACAGACACCCTCGGAGACACCTATAGAGCACCTTTATAGTCACCCAGTTATGTTGTGACGTTTGATACACACAAGGTACTCCTCCGGTGTCAGTGAGTTGCATGATCTCATGGTCATAGGAACAGATACTTGACATGCATAAAACAATAGCAATAAACTGACACGATCATATGTTACATTCATAGTTTGGGTCTTGTCCATCACATCATTCTCCTAATGATGTGATCCCATTATCAAATGAAAACTCATGTCTATGGTCAGGAAACCTTGACCATCTTTGATCAACGAACTAGTCTATTAGAGGCATACTAGGGACATGGTCTTGTCTATGTACCCACACATGTATTTGAGTTTCCAATCAATACAATTCTAGCATGGATAATAAACAATTATCATGAACAAGGAAGTATGATAATAACTAATTTAGTATTGCCTCTAGGTCATATTTCCAACATTGTAGTCATTGGCACGATAGAATTTTGGTGCCCTTGGATGCTCAAGATACAAGAGATGTCATCTTGGGGATCGAGACAATTCCATTGATGAATATATGCTAGTAAGAGTCACTAGGGCTTGAGGTCAAACGAAAGGGGTTGGGGCTTCATAATAGCTGACTTTGTGCATCCTTAAGTACAAACATCGGGAGTTTTACCCTTCTCTAAAAAGATACATATTGTCAATTGAAATGCAAAAAAGCATATGTGTATAGCTCTCCAAGTGTAACTTCTCTCTTGTTTGTCCTCCAGTTGAACCCTTAAACAATATTCTACAAGATCCTATTGTATCCTCTCCCCTCCATTTCCTCTTCGACTAGCCGATGAAGGGCTCTAGAGGGGGTTATGTGGTCAATATGATTGTTTCTTTTTCCCCTATAAATTCCCCTACATCCATTCAACTCCTTCCTCTCTTTGATTTTTTTTGTTTGGGTCATAGTTTGATATTTCTTCATATCTAACTGCTAAGCTTTTGGTTGGGGACGATTTTGGGTCGGTGCATGTGTTTTCCTCTTGTTGTTTCGATGATGTTTTTTGTGTGTTTTTTATATGCACTGAAATGCCACCTTCCTTTATTCCAAGATCATGACTTTGGTTATGCATCTAGAGTTTGATCCTAATCTCCGATGGCTCTTTCTGGTTTAGATTTCTCAACTAAATCTTCTCGAATCTCAAGATGACATCTCCCGGATCTTGAGCATCTTGCTTTGCCAGACTCCTATCATGCCAATAGCTACAATGGACAGTTTATGAGGCAAGAGGTTGTTCAATCACATCGTCTCATCGGTGGTTAGCCTAACTTGTGTGTACTACAAGTGCTTAATATGTTACCATTGTTAATCTTGGCACACCCGCTTTAGCGGTGGATGGTGTGTGCGGGTGTCACAATTACACTTTTCTGTGATTTTTGTTTTGTCAAGGTTGTTTTGTAGAAGGGGCCGTTTTCTCCCTCTTTTGACTAGGACTACTAATATCTAGTGCAAGATTTGTTTGATTATAGTGGAGTGCTAGAGGCTACCCCCCCCCCCCCGCTTCGTCGCATAGTTCTTTACTTGTGGGATGTCTTTTTTCTTTAGTGGTTTATTGTGGTCGGTTGTTTCATTTTGGTTTTATCTCTACTGACTCGAATTTAACTATGTTCCAGCGGTGTTTTTTCCTATATCATGATGGATTGTTCTTAAAATAAGTATAATGATGGGCTATAAGCCTTATCACATGGCATTTGTGCCTATGTGGAAGAGAATGGCAAGCCAAAAGGTAGGTATTGGGCCCTCATGCAAGAGATAGTCTCCACACGTGCTCATAGGTAAGATGAGTAAATGAAGGGAAATTGAAAAGAAGAAAGTGCAAAAGGTTAGTAACCTAAGGGCATACCCAAAGCAGACCCTCGGATCACCCGCAAATGTCTTTACCGAGTTGTCCGGACATTTTGTTCGGACATATTTTGTCATCCAGTCATCTCGCATATGTCCGCAGAAGCATTTGTGTGTCTGTTTTACTACAAACCGGAAGCAAGCCATGGGCTTTGCAGGAGTTCGGACCTCCACCACATAGGACTCCGATACACCAGCCCATCGAAAACCACACTCAAAGCTCATATCTTCACCCCTTCCCCTTTGCCTGCATTCGCTTCCTCCATGGCCACCGCTACTGATGTACCACCTCGATCACCTTCCAAGCCCTTGATGGACCTTCGCCACTCCACCGGTCATCATGCCTCTTAGCCTATGTCGTTGTTCACCTCTTGTTCGTCCTTTGTGTAGGTACCATCCGCCCTTGAGAATGTCATCCGTTGGGGTCACCACGTCCAGCAAGTGTTTGGTCAAATGCTCGTGCTAATTTTTTTGTCAATTTTGTCCCTTCTTTGAATCAATGGATTCAGACATGGAGTACTTATACGACACCGAGTCTTCTGATGGCTCATTCGACGAGGACGAGTATGTGGATGAAGCAACTATGATTTAGGCAGTCCTTGTAGACGCGGAGCATGCGAAAGAGCAAGTTCTCAATTTCAAGGGATCAATCAAGGGTCATCGAGTGATGAACTAGAACAGGGCACGAGGCATTTGACATCGATGGGAAACTACTTTTCCCCCAATGCCCTATTCATGGACATTTTTCGGCGGCGCTTTCAGATGAGGAAAATGTGTTTGATCGCCTCTACAATGGTGTCATGGCCTATGATGACTACTTCATCTTGAAGAAGGGTGTTGTAGGAAGAATTGGATTCTCTGGTTATTGGAAGTGCATGACTACATTGCGGATGCTTGCATATGGCACGACCGCAAATTCGTGGGACGAGTATCGTCGGATGTCTGAGAGCACATGCGCAAATGCCATGGTTAGACTACTACTGAGGTGGTCGAGGTGTTTGGACCTCAGTGTTAGGGAGAACCAACTATCGCAGATACCCAAAGGCTCGTGTCACTCTCGGAAGCAAGTGGATCATCATGTGTGCTCGAATCTGTTGATTGCATGCACTAGATGGGAGAACTTCTCATGTGCTCTACAAGGGTAAGACCAGGGCCAATGTTAAGAAGTTCATCATCAATCTTGAAGTAGTTGCATCATAGGACCTCTGGACTTGCATGCTTTCTTTGACATGCTCGTATCTCACAATGACATCGATATGCTTCAACAATCTTCATTATTTGCTAGGTTGACTGAAGAAAAAGGTCCTTTGTGCAGCTGCACTGATAGAGGGTAGGACAGCATGGGCTACTATTTGATTGACCATATATATCCTCTATGGGCAACCTTAGTCAAGACCATCTATAAGCCAGTTGCTTAGAAAAGAGCCCTTATGCCCAAAGACAAGGAGCTAGAAATGATGTGGAGAGGGCCTTTGGAGTACTCCAATCTTATTTTGTAGTTATTCGACGACCTGCAAAAATATGTGATCCACAGACCGTATGAGAGGTGATGACATGTTGTGTGATCATGCACAACATAATCGTGGAGGATGAGGGTGAAAATGTTGTCGGAGGTCCGAATTTAAGAGAGTGATCCTATCCAACTTCCACATCAGAATTCGACCACGCTTGATGAAAATACATCAACAAATTCGGTATCGAGCAGCTTAAGAAAACTTTGATTGAGCATCTATGCACGCTCAAAGAGGACAACTAGAACATATGTGCGTGTTGAATTCCAATTTGAATTATTTTATTTCAAAAATTAGTTGGATTGTAATATTCACATTTGAACTGGTGTCGCATTTGAATATTTTCACTCATCAAGACTTGTCATGCTATTATTTTAAGTGCCCCGGACTTGGAAAATAGAGGCCAGCGTTAAGGGTACAAGGTTGGATGGTCACCTCTCATATCCTTGCGGACAAGTCCGGATCTTATAATTGAAGATGGTCACCGTTGGAGATGCCTAAGAGCCGAGATTATAGCCAACTATATTGTACGAGTAAACGATGTTGCTAACTCTTGATGACGTGTTAATCTTATAGAGCCAGTTGCTCGCTATATTATTAACCTTGCTCTTAGAAACGTTATTATTATGGGAGGAAAATAAAGTCGCTCTGTGCATGGTTGTGGCCTTTGCATGTTTTGGTTTCGGTGTCAACCGGTGGTTGTTGTGTAAGCTTGTGAGCTCTTTTTTAATCACCTTGAGAGTTGCATTCCACGCCGAAATCATGGAATTGCTGCTATAAATTCGCAAGAGTCGCGCCACAAAGCTCTTGCTCGCCCAGTTTGACTCCCTGCTTCACTCTCGCTTGCTTAGTTTTTTCTTCACTTCTCCACTGTTAGATCATAAAAAGACCAGCTCCTTTTTTTTGCAAATTTGAATGTACACTACTATATTTTAAATACATTTTTAATTTAATATCCTTATAAGCACGGACTCAGAGACTCCACTATCATTAATGCAATGCAAGGATTCAGTTTTATTTCCTCCGTTCTCTTAGACCAACTCCTATGTACAACCCCAAACGAACGTCCGTTTCATCCGGAGTTCGTCAGTTTGGGGTCGGAATGGGGTGGCGATGTCCGTGTCGGTCTGGGCCGGCGTCGAGGCACCCAACGCGTGGCCCGAACCGAAAATTGTCCGCGGTGGACACATGGAAAAAATTATGCAACGGATAATAAGAAATTTTAACATAGCTAAAAACTTAATATAAATAAAAAGTCCACCGTCCTCATGGCCTAACCACAGCTCTTAGATTAATAGATATAAGAAAAGAGATCATGCGGCCGCCCCGCGCACCGCAGAAGTCCTCGTGTCACTCGTCAGGTCGATGTACGGCGGGGGCGTCCAGAGGGGCGGCGGCGGCCCCCAGATTGGGCCAGGGGCGTACTGTAGGCTCCTCCTTCACCTCCTCCTTGATCACCGCCTCCTCCTGGTCCTCCTGCTTGATGTCTAGCTCCGGGACGTACACGTCCCCGGAGGCAGACAGCGCCAGCATGTACTGGAGGCCCTGCCACTCCTCATGCTGCTGTCGCATGTACTCCCTCTCGGAGTCCTCCATGATGGCTTGCAGGAGCCGCTCCTCCTCGACCGTCATGGCGGGTGGTGGCGGGGGTGGCGACAATGGGGAGGGAGAGGGCGTCGGTGTCAGGCCACGGATCCGCGTGCGGTCACGCACCCTGGGCGGGCTCGGTGCATGCACATGAGGCGCGGGACGTGCGCTTTGGGACGCATGGGGCGGGCTGACACGGCCAGCGAAGTACGTGGCGCGACGCATGACATGCTTGTCCTGGAACCAAGTGTCCCAGAGTGGCGAGTCCACAGCGTACCTGTGGTCAGCGAGGAGCTCGCGCGGGATCCTGGTGCGGCGACAGGCAATCTCCTGGAGGCGGGTGCGGCCTGACGCCGGCACGGGGGGAATGGGCACCCGATTCGGGCTCAGATGCCACCCATTGGGGAGATGGGCATTTGACCATGGCAATGGAGTGCCGGTCTCCCAGTACTGGTGGCACACCTCGACCTTCACGTAAGGCCGGAAGCGTGGCGCGACCGCCGGAGGGAAGATGGAGAAGGAGTCCAGAGAGGTGGAGTGGCTGGTCGCGCTACCAGACGAGGACCCTGCCTTGTGGTCGTGCTTGGCCTTCTTCTTGCCGAAGGAGTGCCACTTTCAGAACCCCATGGCCGGCAGGGAAGCGAGGTCGACGGTAGCTAGGGTTTGGTGTCCCCGATGGGGGGGCAGTGGTGAGGGAGCTGGATGGGGACAGCGACCGGAAGTCCATGGCTTCCCCATAAAAAAGGACGTGGGCGGGGGCGGCTGGGTGGCTGACGTGCGGGCCCAACCACCCGTGCGCATTGACTACGGTCGGTGGGAGGTGATTGGACCACAGACACGCGGGCCCGATGCGGACGCAAAGAGGTCACGTGCCCGTCTGTCGGGTGTCCGTTTGACCGCAAGCCAGCTCAAGTATGCGTCTGTAATAGGTCGAGACGGATCGAAAACAGACAAGATTTGCGAATGCGGTTGGGCGTCTGGCCGTCTCGTATTCTCTTTGTCCGTTTAGATATAAACAAACGCGACTGACGATTTGGGGGTCTAACGTTGGAGTTGGCCTTAATATTTTAATTAATTCGAGGTTGTGAAATGTCTTTATTTGAAGATGGCAAAGCAGTCAAAGCTTATCAGCTTTGTCGTTTGCCAGGAAGACGCCAGAGACAGTCCAAAGGCCGGCCGGCGTGCAACCAAAACAGGCGACCCCTCGCCCATCTCGCTCCGCGTGACCGTGAGACACTCCACTAGTCCACTCCCCCCACCTTCTCTCTTCTCCGCCCCGCCGCCGCCTCCATTCCTCCACCACTGCTACCGCCGGCCGCATTTCAGCGAACCCCACCTTCGCTTAGCTTCTCTTCTGAATCTGCGCCGCCGCATTTGCTCGTCTTCCCTCTGTGCAGGGGGTAAGGTGGCCGGACTCGAAGAGCACGGTGGCCTCCGGGTTCGACGGGTAAGGCTGCTCCAGCACCACTCCTTGTCGCGCTGCTTACACACGGTGCCGTTCTGACGCGTGACTGCGGTTGCTTGTTGTCAATGCGCTTCTTCAGGCCTTGAGGGTTCATACGTATTTGGTTGGTTACTGTTTCCGGGCAGCGAGTCAAATCGACTTAGGGTTGATTAGTGTTGGCGTTTTTGTAGTGTGTGTGTCAGTGTGTGTATGTATGGTGCACTTCAGTTTGATTTGTTTAGGAGGCTGCGCATTTCTGTCCCTCGGTACATATCTGCCTCGGATATGAGTTGGTAGTGACTTTGTAGATTGCAAGCACTACCACAGGTAGGAAATTGCCTCGATTCTGCTGATTGCTTTGGATTGAAACAAGTTCAGGAGCTCAGGGCTTGCTTATTTGCAAATGCCCCCCCCCCCCCCCCCACACACACACACATCCTGTACTTGTAATTTGTGTGCTAGCTGCGGGATCTGTAGCACTGATGATAAGTAGAACATCCTGTGTGGAGAGTCCTAACAGTGGATGGATGAAACATATGGAATGCTATTAATTTGTATTTATCAGGAAGAGCCTCTTTGTTCTGCACTGGTATGCAAAATGCTAGGCGAGTAGGCATGTGTTATAACAGTTATCGAGCAGGCGTAGTGATGTAGAAATTACAAATTCTTATTTATTTATTTATTTATTATTGGGATAGAAATGCTTCTGTTTGTGGGGACTTTTGTACCCGGCAAAACACAAAAAATGAATGGGGAGATACAAAATGCGTCCTAGAAATTAGCTTATTTAGGATTGCCCCGTCCTAGAAAGAAGCTTATTTAGGATTGCCCTTGTCATTTTGAAGTCATTTTATCATCGCTTTATCAGTATTGATATTTAAAATAAGAAGATAAACATCTTCGGATGAATACACACAATGTACCTAGTCTGTTCACTTGAACCGTTTGTTATGGAAACTCCACCTAAATATGATTATTTCATTTTGTATTTCAGATTAGTGGGATTCGGGATTTGCTGCGGTACTCTTCTTCTCAAAAAGTTCACTAATCTTAAAAGTAAAGTAGTTGATATTGCCACACAGGTACAGATTTGAAAAATAGGCTAATATGCCCCTAGTAGTTCTTAGACCATTACAAATTTATAGTTTTATACCACCTTGTATTTTGTTTTAGATTTATGTTTTTCTCTCCAAGAGAAGAGTATGGTAGAATAAGCTGTGAAATAGTTCTGTTTACATACTAGAAGCTGATGATCTGGCAATGGTTTTCTATGAGCCCCAACATTTCTTCGTTATTCAGATTTCACATTTTTCTTCAAATCTATAACTCGCCCTTATTATCACTTGAGGTGTCAAATGCTTATAAACAACAGTATACATCTTAGGATGCAGAGGCCGTGGTGATAAAAGCTTCCATTATTGAGAAAAACACACACAACATTCACAGTGTCCTAAGACCATTTTTGTTACACATACCCCTACTAGCACTTCATGTTACACCCCAGAACGTTTAGACATAAGAGTTATCCTAGATGCACTGACAACACTGAGCTCTTAGTAACCATTATAGATATATGGTGATGATGCTTGTAAGTTGTAACTAGCATGATGTGCTTAAATAACAATCACTTGTACTTTTTACCTAACACAGTAAAATCTGCTCTCATTCCATTTTGAAGTGTATTATATATTCATATTAATATCTTCGGGATTGTTAGACAGGATCAGATGGGTTTATCATGCTTTTCCATATATCTCAGTATCATACTCATAATTTCATTGTAATTTAATGTTACAAGATATCTTTGAATATTAATCTGTAAGAAAATTCAGGAGCCCATTTGTACATTGATTTGACAAGTATAGAGTTTTCGCCTCATGCCAACTTTGTCAGAAGTGTGCAACTGTCCCAGGGAAAGGGATCTCTCCAAAATGCATTCTTCTCTCACTCTCAGTCACTTTTCAACTGTTTATTAGTTTCCTGTGTGGTGGTGAATTAGTGATCGATGCCATTTTCGTTAATACAAGGAAAAGACAAAAAATGCACGGAAAATCCTGTTACTCTTGTTTCAGTGTGTCTTTACTCCAAAGAGAACTTGTGTGCTATGGCTTGTCCTTCATTAAACAAACTTGATTGAATATGCACATTGCAAAGCTAACACTATTCCTCTATTTGTCTTCCCTCCTTTCAAACCAACACTATCTCAAACCTTACCAAACATAGCTAATCGTCACAGAGTGCTGAGAATGGCTTCCAAGCTTCAGCTCCTGTCCTTCATTGCCACTGGAGTTGTTATTACTTCACTCCTCCACCCTTGTGCATCCATTGAGATCCACCGTGAGCTCTCCGGCTGGTCCGGTGGCATCGCTACGTGGTATGGTGACGCTAATGGCGCGGGAAGTGAAGGTAATAGCCTAATAGATGTATGATTCAATGGTACTAGCTTTGCCCAACTGGCGTTTGAACTTGAAGTTAATGTCTGATGCCTGCATGCCTGAATCATATGTGGTGTAGGTGGCGCGTGCGGGTACCAGTATGCAGTTGACCAGCCGCCGTTCTCATCCATGATTGCCGCTGGTGGCCCTGTCATATACGACTCAGGCGATGGCTGTGGCTCATGCTACCGGGTGCGTGTGTAGCTCTATGTATGCATCTGAGGCCATGAGCTGATGAGCATGATGCAACTTGTCTGACATTTGACATTCAGTAATCTTGATTTCATCAGGTGGTTTGCGGTGGCAATCAAGCTTGCTCTGGTATTCCGGTGACCGTCGTCATCACGGACCAGGGTCCTGGTGGCGGCCCATGCCTGAGCGGGCTAGTCGACGGACAGTGCCAGAATGAGGCAGCGCACTTCGACATGAGCGGGACAGCATTCGGCGCCATGGCGAAACCTGGCCAAGCTGACCAGCTCCGCGGCGCTGGCCTGATCCAAATCGAGTACACCCGGTAGGCACAAGTCATGGAACATAGTAGGTCATGGTTACTTCATGGCCTCTTTCAACAGCCGTCTTCTATAGTCGCCATCAATCCGTTGTGTTAGCATTTGTGTCTGTGCAGCGTGACCTGTGACTGGACTGGAGTAGGCCTGACCTTCAAAGTGGACACCGGCTCGAACCCGAACTACCTCGCCGTCCTGGTCGAGTACGAGGACGGCGACAGCGATCTCTACGCCGTCGACATCATGCAGAGCGGCGCCGGGGCAACCGGGGCATGGATCCCGATGCAGCAGTCCTGGGGCGCGGTGTGGAAGCTCAACTCTGGGTCTACCCTCCAGGGGCCCTTCTCCATCCGGCTGACGTTCAGGTCCGGCAAGATGCTCGTCGCCGGCAATGCCATACCCACCGGGTGGAACCCCGGCGTGGCGTACCAGCCAGGCGGCGTGGCGGTGAGGGAAAGGGCCAGCGGCGGCCGGCGGCGCCATGGGTTTGAAGGGAGGTTGGGCTGGCTGTGTCACCTCCTCCTGTTGCTGATGATGTTGTTCCAGCTGTGATGTCATGTCATGTGTGGTTCTGTGAGAATGTAATCTGGGATCATCTAGCTAGCTAGTGTAGCTTAGCCTGAAGCGATCATTTAGCTAGTGTAGCTTAGACTGGAGTCATGGACAATCTCTGTAAGTATATGGTTTATTAAACCTTAAGTAGCTCGGTTGACCAAACAAGCGGCTCGTCCCCTGGAGAAGAGATGTTGTGATCTTCTTTTCACTATTGCAATTGGTGGTGATGCCATGGCTGATGACATGTTTTGGACGTCATGATCTAAGCTTTCTTGAGACTTAATCCATGTGAGCAAGACGATGTTTCTTTGAAAGGCAAAACAAAGATAATCAAACACATAGCTATGCCTTGCCCAGGATATTCAAAGATCTCTTCCAATAAACCCGAGTTTAGACCCTAGTAGCATTCAGCATGATACAGTACAGTTATGTAGCTGAAGTGTTAACTCAAGCAGGAATAAAAAATGATACAAAGCCTATACCACAATGAACACCTCGCTACAAGGCAAAAATGACAAATTAAAGGTTCTTCCAAGCCAGGGCAGATACAAATTAACGATGCTGAAACCGATGATGCCCTATTGGCATATTTGCTCAACGGCAGCAACAATCTGGGCAGGCTGCACGACGGTCGCATCCTCCAAAGTTGCGGCGTAGGGTGTCGGCACGTCCTGAGATGACAGGCACATGATGGGGGCGTCAAGGTAGTCCCAGAAGTTGTCAATGATGGCCGACCTCAGACTGGCACCGATCCCGCCAGTGCGCATGCACTCCTCCACAATCAGCACGCGGTGGGTCTTCTTGATGGAGTTGCCTATCGTGTGCAGATCGAATGGCTTCAATGACCTTATGTCAATCACCTCAGGGTCGTACCCTTTGTTCACCAGCGTCTTTGCAGCCTGCATCACATGGTACCTCATGCGCGAGTATGTGAGGATAGTCACATGCTCACCAGGCCGTACCATCTCAGCCTCCTCCAGGCATAGCGTGTACTCCTCATCAGGAATTTTCTCCTTCAGGTTGTACAGAAGGACGTGCTCAAATAGCACGACAGGGTTCTCGCTCCTTATGGCAGCCTTCATTAAACCCTTGGCATTGTAAGGAGTAGAGCAAGCAACCATCTGGAGACCAGGGATTGACTGGAAGTATGACTCCAGGCGCTGCGAGTGCTCTGCACCAAGCTGACGACCAACACCACCAGGACCTCGGATCACAAGTGGTATCTTGAACTGGCCGCCAGAGGTGTAATGAAGCATGCCACAGTTGTTTGAGATTTGGTTGTAAGCAAGGAGAAGGAAGCCCATGTTCATGCCTTCAATAACAGGCCTCAGCCCCTTCATTCCTGCTCCAACTCCCATGCCGGTGAATGAGTTCTCAGCAATCGGTGTATCAAGAACCCGAAGGTCTCCAAACATATCAGCCAAACCCTTGGTCACCTTGTAAGAACCACCATAGTGACCGACATCTTCACCAAAGACACACACCGTTGGATCTGCTTGCATCTCTTCCATCAAACCCTCGCGAAGAGCTTCAAACAGCAAGACCTCATGACTACACAAAAGTTATTACAGAATCAGGGACTTGCACTTAAGCATACAAGAAGCCATATTCAAGAAAGATCAAATACGGTAAAATATTTGTTTATTGGGTAACATAAAACAGAAGAATGGAGACAGTGGCATAGTTGCATTTTACGGAAATGATAAATCCCGTTTAGAATTTAAGTATGGCAATCCGAACGTTTTTCATGGCAACTTTGGTTCACGCGAGGTTGGCAAACATGGTAATTTTCTGACAAAAAACGAACTGGGACAAAGTTGCCATGTTTTAACAACTAAAGTTGAGGTTCGCGCGAGGTTGGCAAACATGGTAATTTTCTGACAAAAAACGAACTGGGACAAAGTTGCCATGTTTTAACAACTAAAGTTGCCACCTCGCGTCAACTAAAGTTGCCACGAGAAAACGTTCGGGATGACATGCTTAAAATCCAAACATTCGGGATTTATCGGGGTCCGTATTTTAAAGACCAAAACCCAGTTTAAAGCTTCTTACAGAGGGGAGAATAGAAAGGCCAAAGCCAGCGAACATGGCCGATAGTCAGCTGGTTCCACCCAACTCATTCATATCTTACACAGGGTAACTCAGGGAGGTCCAAGAGGCCATCCTATCCCCTCTAGGTAGTAAGCATCCTACTGAATTTTGGAAGAAATCCGGTTTACTTAGACGGATATACATATGACAAATCCCACCAACTGAAGTTCACACGAGAGTTTGCATGATACTCCCTAGCTATGGGTTTGTGTTGACCTGATACTCTACCCACCAACAAATAGTAAAATATTGTGCCAACCCCAGGCTTTCAAAAATCTAAAACAAAGGTTAAGTGCTTAACAAATCACAATGATGCCAGTTTTTCCTGAAACATGGAAATAGAGTAACAGACTCACAGTACAACACAGCTTCAATTTTGTTAATAAGTAGGCAAAGAAGCAACAAGTCAACGCACATTGTCTTTGTCAAATAACCAAAAATATATTAATTAGTGCCAAACCTCAGCTTGCAATTCACTGAAGCAGCTTGCTTACACCCTTGCCAACTGCTTATTGGTTTGCTATTAGGATTATTAATGGGTACCGGTATGTTAATAAGTACCAGCATGCTGTCTATTAGGATTAACCAAAAAAATATTAGGCAATTGGTACTAGTACGATCTTCTCCATCAGTAAAAAGGAACTTAACATGCAGTCAAGCCGTCAAGCACAAACAGAACTGGCTTTCTGTCCTAAAACGGTGTAACATTGGTTTTACTGTAGATGAAACTTTCGACTTTGACTACATCTTTCCTCTGTTTAAGAACTATTATTAAGAACCATATGATACCTTTTCTCCTGAATTTTATAGGAAAATTATTTCTGATATGGTCCTAGTATTATAGTACTCAAAGGTAGAGAAGTTTCACCGCCCGCTTTCTAAAACCTCATGTGTTTCTTGCCAGAAGCAATATTAGTTTTAAACAGCCCACCACTTCGGCTACCGAGGGAAGTTTGCAACTTAGCAGACAACTATGCCATAGCAATGACACCTAACTCTAAAAACTACACAAGGCCTAAAAAATTCGAAGTCTGAACTGGAGTGTGTAGCCCAATACAGGCTAAGACAGCGAATCCAATCAAATATAAGCTAAATTGAGTTCAATACTCGAACTGCTAGCTCATGAGAGATGAACAATCAATCGAATTGTTGGTTTTGCACGAATCCGTTTTTTCCCCAAGATAGTTTTGCATGGATCCTGATTCATCATGAGCACTCAGAACACAGTCGTGAGTGCATATATCAGGCAGGTGAGGAAGTGTGCTAGCAGTCTTACCCTTCAGACTTGGATGCCGCCTCGCTCGCCGGCGCATCAACCTTGGTCTGCACACACGGAAACGCACAGAAGATTAAGCGAACAGTCCAGCGTACCAGCGGATGCCACCAAGCAGCGAAGTTACGAGGGAAAAAATATATTCTCAGAGCAGAACAGAGCACGCAACTGCAACGGCGGCGCACGCCACCAGCCTGCCTCCGGGACGCGCCGCCGCGCCCGATCTGGCCACGCGCACGCTCCTCGCCGCTGCAGCAGAGAAAAACGCACGCAAAATCAGCGAAGATCCGGCGGACACGGGCGATGAACCACGCACGGGGCGACGGCGAGGTGCTACCTGACGCGGATTTGGGGCCGGCAGATCCCACCCGCGGGATGGCGGCCGGGGCGGCGACGTGGAGCGACGATGCGGCCGCCATTGCAGATGGGGGGTCGAGATCTGGGGGCTGGGGAGGCGGCGGTGGTGATAGTGGCGTGTATGCGTGCGCGTGTTTATTTATAGAGGGCGGGGGGTGGGTTCTGGTGGAATGCAGGTGGGCTGGCGGTGGCGGAGGAATGGAGGGGACGGCGGCGGAGTGAACGAGGCGCGGGGTGGACTAGGGAGCGACGCGAGGGAGAGGAGACACCGAGAGAGGTTGATGATGGGGTCTAGGGGTCCTATGGAGCGATGGAGATCGATGGATTTGATCTCAGCCACTTGATTCCGTTTCAGACTCTCTCTCTCTCTCTTTTTTTTTGCGTAGTTCGTTTCAGACTCTTTGAAAGAGAGTCCAATGCTTGCGAATTTGTTTGCGTGTTGTGCATAGGTTTTTTCTAACTTGAAATTGCGTAAGTTTAACTTCAACCAAACTTTGTGTAGAGTTCTTTTTTTGCAAAGATAAAAAAAATAAGAACCTCATTATTACAAGGCAGCCTGAGCAGTGTAAGAAACTACGACCCAGTTCTTTAGAAGTCTGCAAATCAACCGGTAGTCGGATGGTTAGGACATCTCCAAACCGGATCCGAAAACCTCCCGCAATGGTCCAGACCACTAAAGTCATTCAACGCTGTCATGTATCGGTCTGCGGGGCGGTCCGGACGCGATTTCTTTCGTAAACTGGAGACAAACGCGCGCGCGCCCACGGGTGGGGGGTGGGAGAGTCCCGACACGGAAAACGTCGCTATCTATCCCTGGCCCACCCAAAAGGAAGATGGAGCCCGCGTTTTTGTAACAAAGCACTGTTTCCGTCCCCCACTTCTATTTTTCATTCCCCGCTGCTCCTCCGTCCAATTCTCGCTCTTTTCTCCCACTTCTCTCCTTCCTTCCACCGCTGACGCATGGAGCCATCGGAGAACCTGTCGGAGACGGAGCCAGTAGAGGTGTCGAAGGATCCGCGCGTCGCGTTCACCCGAAAGATCAACTCTGCAACGCGGCAGGACCGTTGTGTCAAAGCGAATGCCATAAAGGAGGAGAAGCTCCAGAAAACGTTGGCTGCGAGTGGACCTGCTGGTGACGATGGACGTGAAGGTCGTGGCGGACGCCTCAAGACGGACGGGCGCACAACAAAGACGACGCCGTGGCTGGAGACTTTCAACCAAACTTTGTATAGAGTTTTTTTATGCAAAGATAAATGGTTTTTTAATAAGAACCGCATTATTACAAGGAAGCCTAAACGGTATAGGAAACTACACAACTCAGACCATTGGGAGCCTCGCGACCTCCACCTCGGGATGGAGAGGCGGCACACTTATTCTCCCTACAACACCTTCACCTTTGCATACACGCCAGAGAAGAGATTTGGGGTTTCCCCACTCTACCGCTGTCGGAAGAGGGGAAGGAAACCCATGATCATGGAGGGAAGGATCACCTGGTTTTTTTTATTGGCCATGTGAATGTACAAGGACATGGAGAGGAGGAGTGATTTGTTGGAAATATGCCTTAGAGGCAATAATAAAATGGTTATTATTGTATTTCCTAGTTCATGACAATTATCTATTGTTCATGCTATAATTGTGTTAACCGGAAACCGTAATACATGTGTGAATACATAGACCACAACATGTCCCTAGTGAGCCTCTAGTTGACTAGCTCGTTGATCAATAGATGGTCACGGTTTCATGACCATGGACATTGGATGTCGTTGACAACGGGATCACATCATTAGGAGAATGATGTGATGGACAAGACCCAATCTTAAGCATAGCACGAGATCGTGTAGTTCGTTTGCTAAAGCTTTTCAATGTCAAGTATCGTTTCCTTAGATCATGAGATTGTGCAACTCCCGGATACCGTAGGAATGCTTTGGGTGTGCCAAACGTCACAATGTAACTGGGTGGCTATAGAGGTGCACTACGGGTATCTCCGAAAGTATCTGTTGGGTTGGCACGAATCGAGACTGGGATTTGTCACTCCGTGTGACGGAGAGGTATCTCTGGGCCCACTCGGTAAGACATCATCATAATGAGCTCAATGTGACTAAGGAGTTAGTCACGGGATGATGTACTACGGAACGAGTAAAGAGACTTGCCGGTAACGAGATTGAACAAGGTATAGAGATACCGACACTCGAATCTCGGGCAAGTATCATACCGATAGACAAAGGGAATTGTATACGGGATTGATTGAATCCCCGACATCGTGGTTCATCTGATGAGATCATCGTGGAGCATGTGGGAGACAACATGGGTATCCAGATCCCGCTGTTAGTTATTGACCGGAGAGGTGTCTCGGTCATGTCTACATGTCTCCCGAACCCGTAGGGTCTACACACTTAAGGTTCGATGGCGCTAGGGTTATAGGGAAATGGTATACGTGGTTACCGAAGGTTGTTAGGAGTCCCGGATGTCACGAGGAGCTCCGGAATGGTCCGGAGGTAAATATTGATATATAGGAAGTCCATTTTTGGTCATCGAAAAGTTTTCGGACTCATCGGTAGTGTACCGAGAGTGCCGGGAGGGTGCCGAAGGACCCCCGGGAGGGGTGTGACGACCATAGGACTTTGTGGGCCCTTAGAGGAGGTGTTCCATCCCTTATTGGGCTGGCTAAGACCTTCTAGAAAGGCCCATGCGGCTGGAGATCAAGGGATAAGGCGAAAGGAGTTTGAAAGGAGGGAGATCGACCTCCCTTGTGGGAGGTGGACTCTTCCCTAGCTTCGGTGGAAGCTCTCCTCCTTGGAGGAGGGGCCAAGGCAGCCCTCCCTCTCCCTCCTTCTATATATATGCAAGGGTTTGGGCTGATTTGAGACACGGCTTCTCTCTCTCTCGGCACAGCCCTATCCTTCCTCTTCCTCGTTCTCCGTAGCGCTTGGCGAAGCCTTACCGGAGTTCACGTAGCTCCACCGTCACCACGTCGTCGTGCTGTCGGAGCTCTCCCTCAACCTCTCCTTCCTCCTTGCTGGATCAAGGCGTAGGAGACGTCATCGGGCTACACGTGTGTTGAACGCGGAGGCGCCGTTGTTCGGCGTTGAGATCGGAATCCACCGCGATCTGAATCGCTGCGAGTACGACTCCACCAACCGCGTTCTTATAACGCTTCCGCTTAGCGATCTTCAAAGGTATGAAGATGCAATCTCTCCCCACTCGTTGCTGATTTCTCCATAGATAGATCTTGGTGATACGTAGGAATTTTTTTGATTTACTACTACGTCTCCCAATATGATTTGGCTCCCGGGTGCATTTGCACCTGGATGAACAGTAACACAAAAAATAATAGTAAATGTTTTCAAAAAAATCTGATTTTTTTTATAGATGTTCGTGTTACTGTCGCAAGCATGCTTGACAATTCATGCGAATCGGAACAGTGATGTTTCGCCGGTGAAAAAAAACAAATTTGGATGTAACATTTTGGAGTAACGATTGATGTTCAATTTGTTTTTTTTACACAGGTTAAAATGCTTAACCTTTTTGCCTACAAAATTTCAGGTAGCATTTGAATGTGACAAAGAACACACAAACATTTTGTTGGAATTTTTTTCACATTTCAAAATTCATTTTGAATGGGCAGGAGCATGTGCTCCCGGAAGCCGAGCACAAATGCTCCTTGATGAACGGTAAAATAAAAAATAGTACTACTCCGTCCCACAATGTAAAACGGAATATTTGACAAATATTTTTTGTAGTTGCAAAAATCTATTATGAAAGGACTTTCATGGAAGCCGTGATAGAAAAACAAAATTGATGCTAAAAAATGCTATTTTTTAAAGCATTTTGGAGTGCTGTTTTTTTTGTCATGGCTTCCACAAATGCCATTTCATGATGAAATTTGTCAAGCATATAAAACATTTGTCAAAATTTACAAAAAAAAAATCAGTTTTTTTCATTTTATTTTTGTAAATCGATTTTACTGTTTATCCCGAGCGCATTTGAGCTCGGGGCAGAAGAAGACTTTGCTGATATTTTAGACCTCTTTCCTCCGCTGAGAGGGTCTAGATGTCCAATCACGGTCCTATTGATGCTCACTTCCGCTCTGGATCTCAACCATCCAAAATCTGCTATGATTCACATAATAGTTCAGTTCATGTATGAATCATGGATTTCACCTGCGAATTAGAGACCCCTAAGATGGACAACTCGTGTATTACATTTATTTTCTATTTCTATGGAAGAAGAGACATGTAGAGTACACATTAGATTAGTGTTTGGAAGGTGGACAATTCTCACGAGAGTGAACAAGCACTTCCCATCGTTAACAAGTCTCAGACTATCTTTGAAATAAAAAACTCTCAGTAGTCGGTCATAAGTCACAACTTTTATCTACTATTTCCAGCTGATCTTATATCTACAGGTTGATTTCTTGGATTCAACCTTGACAGATTTGGAAGGTGTTAGTTTAGACAAAAGCTCTTTTCTAGGTGATTCCTTCATGACGAGGAACACATGAAAAAAATGTGAAATCAGAACTGATTTGGAAAGCCAAGGCTGAACCAAATCACGAGCTCTAGTTGACACAAAATGAGAGCTCGCTACTTGGTGTTTCACTTTGGTAACAATCCAAACAAAGTTTTGGAAGGCAACAAATACCATACACTTTGGTAACAGGCCAAACAAAGATCTGGGAGGCTACGGCAGAGCCAAACGACAAGCTCTTTGCTTGGATTTCCCTTCACAGGAGCTGGCAAAATATTTCTACCATGAAAGTTGACAACCCCTTGTTGGGTAGAGTAATTGCTCTGTGTAACTACAGGGCTCAAAAGAAACTTCAAATCAAATGCATTTCCATGAAATCACAGATGACAAAATTAGACGACCATTTTGAGTAGACAAAACGGTAAGTCGGCAAAGAGGTTTGACAGCCCACATATAAAAAACATACAAGTTGTATATGTCCACTCATGCTGCACCTAGGCAGCAACAGTTGCCAAAAATGCGATCATACTGCAAGTAGATCTATACCCACAGCTGCTCCTTGCGGTACTCTCTCACGATGACCGGTACACTTGTAGGTGGAAGCTGAAACAACAAGACAGCCACACCAATTAGATGGACGAAACAATAGATACCACATTAATACGTATCATGGAGACCTAAAACAACACAAGCATAAGACATGCATACATCTGACTGTAGAGAAAATAGTTAGTTCAAGATATTGGAAGCATATTAAAGACCTGCAACAAAATCAATGTGATTTGCAAGAATTGGTTTCACAGAAGTACAACATTAGTATCTATACCTACTAATAATAAAAAGAATTGAATTGATATTATTGGTCCATCGTGCTGTTTTGCGTTTTAGCCCCACAAAATCGACATATCAACCCGCAGTCTTGAGAGTCAATCCGCAGTCCTAATAAAAGCCAAAAACGGTTCGTATGGTTTAGCAAGCAAAACTTTGGGCTGTTGCCTCCTTTAGCTAGGTATATACGTCACTGGGCCTACCCTGGGTTTCCAAGGATCAACGAAACAAATTGCTTTGGTTGGAGATCGAACTCACGTCCTCCCCTCCCATCGATAAAACTTCAACCAACTGACCTAGCTTATACTTGTGCTATTATAAACGTTTCGTTTAACAATTAAATAGTCCTACCTCACTCCTTATAACAAATTTCATCAATTTATATATGCCATGAGTTGTCTGGAGAATCAATGAACCGCCATACGGAGGGAGAGGTGCGGGCCATGTTTTCCTATGGGAAGGAAGGAATTTAACGCCGTGAAGTTTGCCCGATTGGTGCACCTGCTAATAGGAAAGATTGAGGCCCAATAATAAATGAAAGACATGCACTGCACACAGGTTGACTCTGCCTGGCTTGTTGGCTCGTGGGATATTGTGATGCATCGCTGCTGGTTGGTTATCTCCTGAAGTATGGCTGCTGGTGTGACCCCCTGAAAGAGAATGCATGTGCATGTGTGACCCCCACTAGCGTATTAGGATGTGTCAAGGCATTGTACGCTGAGAATACTAGCGCGATTACATGGAGGATGAGAGAGATTTGGCCATTACTCTTCTCAAACCTTGTAGTTCTGTGGTGCAATTGAGACGGAGGATCCAAATTTTGGAAGTTCCCTAGGGAAAACGAGATCAGGGGAAAAGGACCCTTGTCCTACTTTTTTTATATAAAAGAATCAAGAAACACCGTTGAAATGTTTTTTTTTATGAAATAACACGTTGAAAGTATCTTAAAGTCTGGCATTTACTCAGTAGTGAAGCACAAGGACAGGTGACGTGCGGTAGGTAATTGAGCTCATCGCCTCGGGATTGAGCATGTCCGGGGCGTTGTGATTAGGTAAACAATCATGGCCACTGTCTGCGGGTGCGGGAAGGAGTATAAGAGGACACCACCAACGAGGACGGGAAAGAGGATAAACATAAACTGGTGGGACGCTGTATTGAAATAGTGGACGGAGGAGTCTTAAGCCATGCTTACCAGACTCAAAGCGTGTGAATTTTGTTCTCCCGTTGCAACGCATAGGCTTGTTTGCTAGTAAAAACTAACAAAAACAGATGCCAATAATTTATATTTTTTAATCCAACCATAAAATGAAACAACAGTTGTGGATGTTCAGAGCGGAACCGTGGCATGCCTAAATAACTTCTCGTCAGATTAATTGGATGTTACAAAAAGGAATTCAGTTGACTTGGGTCAAAGCTCAAATGTTAACTGCAAAGTTTCCAGATGGTTCTATAAAATCTGTAACACGAGTAGATCAAGTTTACAACACTGATAATGTTTCTGTTTCTTAACAGAATCCTAAGCAGACAGCTGTTAGACAGCTTACAATAATGGTTAATTTGATCACTTAACAGCACAATGAAGTGCATCCATAGTAAAAGCATCAAAACGAAATAAACTGTATCGTAGAGCTAGTAAAATTTGGTAATAGAATGAACATTTGCTATACTGCTAATAGCCCAATTCACTAACTGTGTTTATGTGAGGACAACAAATTGAAAAGATACCATATATGAATAGTTTTAGATATACAGCGGCATGGACTACGACCAGAAGCTTAAGAGTATCTTACCATTCCATAATCCGTTATGATCATCGACACATAATCAGAAGGGGTTGCATCATACCTATCAGATGTGCAAAATTATTTTCATGCAAAGTAAAATTAATGGATCTAAGAAACTATTCCATAGATGGTATTCAGGTACATACGTGAGATTTAACAGTTGAAGATTCTCGTTGTCAGCCCAGTTCTTAAGATCGCCCAAATCTGGCCTCCCAGGAATTTTCGAAATCACATCTGGATCACCTGAGCAAAAAATTGTGTAAGAAACTTGTTATGCATGACCCAGATGTATAATTACAATGCGTACCAAGCTCATTAGCGCATATAGAATCAAGTTGCACCCTCTCATGAAATTTGTATGCCTCGCAGCAAACCAAAACAGGAATTCCAAATGCATGTGCCACCATAGCCACAGATGCTGTGCCAACTCGGGAATAAACTGTTCCATTTGATAATATCGAGGATGCACCCAAGAAGACTCTTGTAACTTCATGCATGATGTATGAAACTGCATTTATATGAGTATATGTGCAGTTAATGCCCTTTGCCACTAATCTACGCAGTAATCCTTGCCCCTCGAGCTTGGGACGGGAATCCACCACTATAACACGGAACTTCCTGCCAAGTTCATGAGCATGCTCCAAAATCATTTCAACAACTGATGATGACCCGTATGTTAGCAAGACATCATCATCTCTGACTTTTGTGATGGCATGACTGACAATAACCTGATCTGCAACAACTATCTTCTCATTAATAAAACGATCAATATCAAACTGAAGACTGGCCTTGGCTTCTGACTCCGACAATGTAATTGGTAGCTTGGCAATCCTGTTTTTCAGGAACCTGATAGCATTGCCCATGCTAATTGAGAGTGGACGGCACTCGATAAAAAATGACACATAACTACTGACTTTTGCAGTAAGGTCTCTGCTGAGAGTTTTATTTGGCGGTGTGGAGTAATCTTTTATTGCCTCTCTGAACGCAAGAAGCATTGCTATGCAACGACCATTGCCACCAGATACCTCACCAGACAAATATTGGAGCCCGACCTGAAAGATAGCGAAGAAGAGATGAGTCATTTAACTTAACTGAAATTAACATTCACTCAAGCAAATTAAAAAACTTCCTTAACTAGTTTTACCTGGCCTTCTTGGTATATTTAAGGACCAAGTTAAGCCAGTAAGTAATTACCAGATCAGCAAACCTATTGGCGACACATGTGGTGAGAGATATTGTTGATAGGACATCATCTTTTAATTAAAAGAAGGCATGTTTTTTCTTCTTCTGTTTTCTCTCTTCTCCACCACAGCATATATCCTACATAACACTTCTAAGATAACACCATTCACATCATATGATCCATTTGATGTTGTAGTTGGTGACTGTAAAGTGCTTCAGTGATCTCACATACAAATTTATAATGATTAGGCATTATACACAAAAAGGTAAACATGAGTTGTTTTGTTCTTGGCCAAAATGGCTGTTTACTAAAAATAGCTCCAAAACCCTCAAGTTATTCCTGGAAGAGCATGATACTTGACATTTGTAATAAAAGGGGCAAAAAAGGAAAATGATTGTTTCATAAGCGCTCTAGCCTCACACATTCTCCCATACATAAAATATTCTGTGCTTGAAATTAAACTAAGGGTAACACAAGGACAGAAGCATGTAGTTTCAGACCACGATGGAGAGAGAGGAGTCAAAGATAGCTGCAGCTTATTGTTTTTATCTATGTCACGAAACTGTCACTAGTATTTACTAATTCTTGATAAATGGAAGGTTGCATACTTAGTTTCCTATACCGTAATCCGCCTAAATGCATGAAGACTTAATGCGTGATGAATAACAAATCATTATCGCATGACATTACTTGAGATTGAAGAACAAAAGTACTACCTCCTTTCTAAAGATGACTTGTGTAGTCTTGATAAGGCTTGCGCGTATTCCTAGATTTATAATTTGACCAACATAAGATGAGTTGTCTAGTCTAGAAATTATACCATTAGAAAGTAGACGATTTGAAGTTTCTAATGATATATTTTTGTGATACATAACTTGTATTACGTTAATCTAATTGTCAACCTAGAGATACGCATAAGCCTTATAAACCGGAAAGGAGGTAGTATTTATGTAGCACATAGATAACATTTTGGGTAGAGTGGGTGAATAGCAATTACCTTGTACACAGAAGGATGAATTGGTTCCAGTTGAAAGAATTTTGACTCGAGGTCAGGAAGTTGAGTGCCATGGACGTACTGCGGCAGATGCCTAAACAATTCAACTCTGTTTCGAGCCTCTGATTGGTTGACAATTGCACGTTTTTTTGCTTTCTCCACCCGATGCACGTCATCAAACTGCATTCTCGGATGAGGTACATCTTTTTTTCTCTCTCTCTCTGGTTGGCGTTCAGTAACCTTCTTCTCAGAAGCAACTGTACTTGGAGCATGGGGCACATCTTTCTTCTGAGAAATTTTAGCTGGCTTGGCTTGCTTGGATGTTGCAGGATTAGCCCCAGAAGTAGCGCCTGTAGACTTTCCTGATAAACCTACAGTCCAAATTAATGCAACCATCATGCTAGGAAGTTGTGACTACGATATAGATGTTTCAGATCATCGTAAATAAATGTGAATCCATTAGAAAGTGAGCTCTATTTACAATTAATTGCCTAAACCTATTGGAGAGTTAAAAATTTCACTTTGCAAAGCAGCACATCTGTCCCCAAGCCAAAATACGCCCAAAAACGATGGGGGTGGATGAGAAGGTTTTATTATTACAATACTATATATATATGGCTGAAAACAAGGTATTACCTGCCTCCTTCGCAGCAGCTTTTGCAGCACGCTGAGCCTCCTGAATAGCACGCCTCTCTGCTTTAGAAGGTTTCTGCTTTTGCGGAATGGACGTTGGAGCATCTCCATTCCTTATTTCAGCCAAATCTCCCTTGCTTGTTTCTGAAAGAAATAAACAACAAATCATGTGGAAATTAAAGAAAATCAAAATGTATTTTTCAAGAACTTCCATAAATGTTAAGGCAAAACAGGTGTATAAAAAATAAACAGTATGTACATACTATAGCCACCTGATTTTATTTTAGCAAGTGCAAGGTAAACAAAGTGGCCTTAATTCCTCCAGACTAAAAGCTCAGTAAAACTAGGAAGATGAAGAAAAAATGCATTCTATCAAAATTACTCAATGACACTAGAGGCTACGCAAAATGCTAAAAGCAAGCCTGAGAAGCAAGAACTATTTAGACCACTTAGTGCACCATTAAGAAGTGACAACCTGATGCCATGGCTCAGGAATAAAGAAAACTCGACTTTGCTACTTCTACAAGCAGCTCACAACTGGACACAATTTACCTACACTTGCAACATGACATCTTAACCCCACCAGGCAGGATCACAACAAGCTAATACCCAACCTTATTAGTCTACACCAAAAGAAAGGCTTCACAGCTTCACTGCTAGTGGCTGCGGATATGAAGTGTTCCATGATCATCAAACGTGATTCGCCCTCGACCTCAACAGCATGAACTTTACAGCTCAAGCACAAGCATGAACTCAGAGCTGCATTTTGACCTGTAAAGTGTTTCTGTCGTTTCTAGGATTTGGGGATGGGACGATAATACCTTACTAAGTGGGCTCAAGTGGGCCTCTTTTCTCCATGAAATCATCTGATTTCAATGTCTTGGTGATGAAGCGTGAATTGAGTTCAGTGCTTTTATTCTAGTCATCTTTATTTATTTTAAAATCGAAGTGTTAAGGATTTAAAACCATGGGACATTTGAATCACAGGCTAGAATTCTTCTAGCCTCCTTTTTCCAGGCAATACATTTAGAAGTGCTACAAAATCGTAGCATTTCGTGGCAAGGCAGGGCTAGAAAATACTGCAAGGAGCCAAGGAGAGCCAATTTGGCCCGCTCTTATCAGCGGGACTCTCGTGATGTGTCCGCCGAGTCCACGTGTGTCTGCGTGGACGGAAATACACTATCGCTGCTGCTATAATACCGTGAAAAACAAAAACAATCAACAGCACGGATGGATGCAGGCTTTGCGGACACGCCAGCATGCATCCCTACTTGTGATGCACATGACAACTGCCAACTTAACTAGACCAAGTACGGGGCTGGGGCAAGTGCGGCCTAGTTTAAATGAGGTAGTTTGCCCACCTAGGGGCCCTTATAGCTTAGCCAAATGAAATTATCGTCCAAAGAATTTCTCACTCACAAGGCCACAATCCCCCAAATGGCTATAAGTCAGAACAATTCCTCTACTTCATAGCGATGGCAACCGAATTAACTGAAGAGGGTGTGGGGTGATATTACTCCCATCGGATAGGAGCCGCGTACCTAGCTCCCCCGCGGAAGGGGCCAGGGACCTCGAATCCTCCTCTCCGAACTCGGATGCAGCGTCGAATCGCATGGAGGAAGGCTGAGGCGCCGAGGACGCGAGGAGGAGGACATCGGACGCCGGGGGAGAGGGGGAGTCGGGGGAGAGGTGGTCCACATGCCGCGGAGGAGGGATCATGACGGGGGAGAGCGAGCCCGGGGAGAGGTCCGACGCCGGAGGCGACCCGACGGCCGCGCCAGGCTGCGACACCGCCGCGGCGGCGACGGCGGGCGGCTCGGACGGGGCCGAAACGCCAGGGGTGACGAAGCCCACCTGGCGGATCTTGGGCTCGACGCCGCCGGACGTCGAGCGCGGCGGACGGCGGAGATCCATCGCCGTCGCCGGGGTGGGTGACTTCGCGTGAGGGTTTGGGGTTTGGACACGACGCACGAGACGAGGGAGGGTAGGAGGAATCTATTCCGGGCTAAGCAGCGGTGGTGGTGAACCAGGGTGAGGGGAGCCGCTGGGCTGTTTCGGTGGACGCGGCTACCAAGGCAGGCCCATATGAAAGCCCATATATGTTTTGTCTCGAAAAAAAAAACAAATTGAATGAGCTTTTCTCAAAAACAAATTTGAATGAGCTCATCAATCTTTGTCAACTGAGGACGTACGCCGCCATAGGAAAATGTCTACAACATGTATTTGAGCTTTATGTGGCGTGGCAGATTCATGATACCATTCGTTGGTGGAGTGCACAATGGCTAAGTGTGTTTGGGCATTAGTGGATCCGGACCTGTTTGAACGTATGATTGCAACTAGAGAACCCAATATTCGCAACCGGCTGTTTTTCATGATTGATGCACTTCCACATGATATCTTTGTCCGGATGGTTGTACGTTGTGGGCAATTTGGACTGTCAAAAAAAACTTTTGCACGAGGGAATACATCATACCCCATAGATACTCACGTGTTTGTAACACGGTTCATTGCTGATCTAGAAATTTTAAAGGAGCCGCTTGTTCCTAGGGTGGTGACTCCAGAAGTTGCAAGCAAGCGATGGATCCCGCCACCTCAGGGAAAATTTAAATTTAATGTGGACGGGGGAGTATCCAATACTAGCATCGAGGAACAGTAGCAGTTGTGTGTCGAGATGAAATCGCGATGAAGGAGACAATTACGTGGGATCATCGACACTGGTTATTAAAGGTTTAACGGATCCAACATAGCTAGAAGCAATTTCCTACCGTGAAGCATTGGCACTAGCCTCCGATTTGGGTATCCAGAACTTGCATTTTGCTTCGGGTTGTGAAGGGGTGATCAAGGATATACAGGAGGGATCGTCTTGGAGGAACTCCTTTCATGTTTTACTTTCAAAAGTAGAACAACAGCACCAAAGCTCATAGTTTAGTTAAATTTTCTTTATCTTTAGATCAAGGTCGTCATACTTGGCTGGGTCATCCCCATGATCCGAACATTATTCCCGTAAGTGTGGATGTTGAGTAATAAAGTCTGGCTTTTTTCCCTAAAAACAAATTGAATGGGTTAAAATACGCATGTTTTTATGGCGGTTATCCAAGCAATCACTGTCTAGCGAAGATGTACGGGCACATCGAAATATGTCTACTACTAGTTCTTGCAGACATATCTTGTTTCAAGCTTCTTAGGTGTCTCTGTGAGCACTTAAATAAGCTTATTCGTTAGTTCTGGTGTGGCAACAAAGATGGTAAATGCAAACCAAGCTAGGTTTCGTGGAAATTAATGACCCAACCCAAGTTTATGGGTGGCCTTGGCTTATGAGATTTTAAGCTTTTCAATCTAGCTTTATTGGCAAACAGTCTTGGTGCATCTTACAAAATCCCTGTGTGCGAGAATTCTTAAAGCTATTTACTTCCCTCAATCCTCTATTTTAACTGATGTGTTAGGTTCTCACATGTCACAAGTGTGTCAATCAATTCTTGAGGGAAGAGATGTTCTTTGTCAGGATCTAATCAGCAGGGTTGGGGATGGATCAACAACCCACATATGGAATGACCAATGGATCCCAAGGGATGAATTTTTAAGGCATTTTGCATGTCTCTCAGCTGACCCATTGATGGCCTGCAAATGCATAAAGTTTAGTTGTAGCCTTTTTGAAGTAAGAGTATCGATCCCACATGGAGCACATGAATCAGAATTTTGCCTCTTCTAGTGAATTATACTCCCTCCGTCTCAAAATAACTGTCGCGGATTTTATACCAGACTAGTACAAACTTTATACTAGATCATCGACACTTATTTTGGGACGGAGGAGGTATATTTTTGTGCCTGCGAATAATTGTAGACTAAAGCAAAGTGAGGGATGTATTAAATATTGATTGAGTAGTAGGGCAAACTTGAAATAAATAACATAAAGTAAGCAAAGAGAAACTACTGAATGAATGGTGACAAGTAGAGGAGTAAGGTGTTCTGAGGGAGTTTGGAATCCCCATTGGTATGTTTCTAACACACCTATACTTAGGCATATCATGGTATGGATACTTGAGCCATTCTTGACGATTATGCTGGGCGGAACCGGGTACATAACACATTCTACTCAAAATAGACTTCATACCATGCACGCCACCATCATAGTCTCCCTCAGAGGGTTGCAACTCATAATAATTAAGGGTTAACCCATGGACGCGACCCCTCTAAGGGTTCTCCGTAATTCCCCGGTCAATTGCAAAGGTTAGGAGCAAGAGGCTTTTACTTTCACCTCGAATTACCCCCACATCCTAGCCCTTTACAACAACGGTGGTATACTTTGTGGCCATAAGGCACAAATGCTGAGTGGGGCCCCTTCACAACATTCGTGAAGTTATTAAACTAAGCATTCAACAGGGAATCTCATATCCAAAGTAACGTTTCAGATTCTACACATACCAAGGTTCATTCATATCCCCGAGAACTAGGGTTCTACTCACACATGGGGAAGACACACATCATTGTTGGGGAACGTTGCATGGGAAACAAAATTTTTCCTACGCACACGCAGATCTATCCATGGTGATGAGCATCTACGAGAGGGAGAGTGGATCTACATACCCTTATAGATCGCTAAGCGGGAAGGTTAAGAAACGCGGTTGGTGTAGTCGAACGTCTTCGCGATCCAAATCGCCGTGCGTCCCGCGATCCAATCACGATCCGTCCCGCGATCCAATCACGATCCGTCCCGCGATCCGATCACGATCCGTCACACGAACTTGATCACGATCCTTCCGATCTAGCACCGAACGGACGACACCTCCGCGTTCAGCACACGTACAGCTTGATGACGATCTCCACCGTCTTGATCCAACAAGAGGGAGTGGAGAGGAAGAAGAGTTCTCCGGCAGCTTGACGGCGCTCCGGCGATGGTGGTGGAGCAATTCCGGCAGGGCTTCGCCTAAGCACTGCAGAAAACCGATCTAGAGGAGAAACTATGCACTGGAGGAACGGGTAGCACGTGGCTGAAATTCTAGTGCAAAAACCCTCAATACCACCAGTATATATAGGAGGAATAGAGGAGAGGAGGAAGCCTTGGCTTCCCAAGCCAAGGGCTTCGGCCGAACCAAGGGTGGAGGTGGAGTCCACCTCCAATCCTAGTAGGACTAGGATTCACCCTCTTTTTTGCCTTTTTCCACTTTTTTCTCTTTGGCCTTTTTCCTCCAGACGCATGGGCCTCTTGTGGATGTTCCACCAGCCCATTAAGGGCTGTTTTACACCCTCCTACAGCCCATGTAGCCTCTTGGGTCGAAATACCCCTCCCGGTGGCCTCCCGGTACACTACCGGCACTCCCGGTACACTACCGATGAGCCTGAAACTTTTCCGGCGACCAAAACAGGACTTCCTATATATGAATCTTTACTTTCGAACCATTCTAGAGCTCCTCGTGACATCCGGGATCTTATCCGCGACTCCGAACAAACTTCGGTCACCACCATACATAACTCTATACTATCGAAACGTCACCAAACCTTAAGTGTGCAGACCCTGCGGGTTCGAGAACTATGTAGACATGACCGAGACACCTCTACGGTCAATAACCAATGGCGGGACCTGGATGTCCACATTGGTTCCTACATAATCTACGAAGATCTTTATCGGTCGAACCTCTATGTCAAGGATTCAGGTAATCCCGTATGATGTTCCCTTTGTTCTTCGGTATGTTACTCGCCCGAGATTCGATCGTCGGTATCTCCATACCTAGTTCAACCTCGTTACTGGAAAGAATCTTTACTCGTTCCATAATACAAGATCCCGTAACTAACACTTAGTCACATTGCTTGCAAGGCTTATTGTGATGTTGTATTACCGAGTGGGCCCTGAGATACCTCTCCGTCACACGGAGTAACAAATCCCAGTATTGATCCATGCCAACTCAATAGACACCCTCGGAGACACCTGTAGAGCACCTTTATAGTCACCCAGTTACGTTGCAACGTTTGATACACACAAGGCACTCCTCCGATGTCCGTGAGTTGCGTGATCTCATGGTCATAGGAACATATACTTGACATGCAGAAAACAATAGCAATAAACTGACACGATCATAAGCTACGTTTGTAGTTTGGGTCTTGTCCATCACATCATTCTCCTAATGATGTGATCCCGTTATCAAATGACATCTCATGTCCATGGCTAGGAAACCTTAACCATCTTTCGATCAACGAGCTAGTTCACTAGAGGCATACTAGGGACATTGTGTTTGTCTATGTATCCACACATGTATCCATGTTTCCAATTAATACAATTCTAGCATGGATAACAAACAATTATCATGAACAAGGAAATATAATAATAAACACTTTATTTATTGCCTCTAGGGCATATTTCCAATAGTCTCCCACTTGCACTAGAGTCAGTAATCTAGTTCACATCACCATGTGATTTACATTGTAATGAATCGAACACCCATGCAGTTCTGGTGTTGATCATGTTTAGCCCTTGGAAGAGGTTTAGTCAACGGGTCTGCAACATTCAGATCCGTGTGCACTTTGCAACTATTTATGTCTTCCTCCATGATGTAATCGCGGATGGAGTTGAAGCGTCGCTTTATGTGTCTGGTCCTCTTGTGAAACCTTGGTTCCTTGGCCAGAGCAATGGCACCAGTGTTGTCACAGAACAGGTTCATTGGATTCAGTGCACTGGGCACTACTCTAAGATCTGTCATGAACTGCTTCATCCAGACACCTTCCTTCGCCGCCTCCGAGGCTGCGATGTATTCCGCTTCGCACGTAGAATCAGCTACCACGCTTTGCTTGGAACTGCACCAGCTTACCGCTCCCCCGTTAAGAATAAATACGTATCCGGTTTGCGACTTAGAGTCGTCCGAATCAGTGTCAAAGCTTGCATTGACATAACCCTTTACGACGAGCTCTTCATCACCTCCATAAACGAGAAACATTTCCTTAGTCCTTTTCAGGTACTTAAGGATATTCTTGACCGCTTGCCAGTGCTCCATTCCAGGATCACTTTGAAGCCTTTCGGCCATACTTATGGCAAGGCTGACATCAGGTCTTGTGCACAGCATTGCATACATGATAGAGCCTATGGCTGAAGCATAGGGGATGATACTCATCTTTTCTCTATCTTCTGCAGTTACTGGGCATTGAGTCTTACTCAACTTCACACCTTGTAACACAGGCAAGAACCCCTTCTTGGACTGCTTATTCAAAACTTTATCAAGGTATGTGCTCTGTGAAAGTGCTATTAAGCGTCTCGATCTATCTCTATAGATCTTAATGCCTAATATGAAAGCAGCTTCTCCTAGGTCCTTCATTGAAAAACTCTTGTTCAAATATTCCTTCACGCTTTCTAGCATTTCTATATTGTTTCCAATCAGCAATATGTCATCCACATATAATACTAGAAACGCTATAGAGCTCCCACTCACTTTCTTGTAAATACAAGCTTCTCCGTAAACTTGTATAAACTCAAACGCTTTGATCACCTCATCAAAGCGCTTATTCCAACTCCGAGATGCTTGCACCAGTCCATAAATGGATCGCTGGAGTTTGCAAACTTTGTCAGCATTCTCTGGATCGACAAAACCTTCGGGTTGCATCATATACAACTCTTCCTCAAGGAAACCGTTGAGGAACGCTGTTTTGACATCCATCTGCCAAATTTCATAGTCGAAATAAGCAGCTATTGCTAACATGATTCTGACAGATTTAAGCATCACTACGGGTGAGAAAGTCTCATCGTAGTCAACTCCTTGAACTTGTGAAAAACCCTTTGCCACAAGTCGAGCTTTATAGACGGTGACATTACCGTCCGCGTCTGTCTTCTTCTTAAAGATCCATTTGTTCTGAATGGCCTTTCGCCCTTTAGGTAATACTTCCAAAGTCCATACTTTGTTTTCATACATGGATCCCATCTCGGATTTCATGGCCTCTAACCATTTCTCGGAATCCGGGCCCATCACTGCTCCTCCATAGCTCGTAGGTTCATTGTTGTCCAACAACATGACCTCCAAGACAGGGTTGCCGTACCACTCAGGGGTAGTACGCGGCCTTGTCGACCTACGAGGTTTAATAGCAGCTTGATCCGAAGCTTCATGAGCATCATCATTAACTTCCTCTTCTACTGTCGCAGGTTCCACAGAAATATCTTTCTGCGCTGCGCTACTTTCTGGTTGAAGTAAAGGTTCAATAACCTCATCAAGCTCTATTTTCCTCCCACTCAATTCTTTCGAGAGAAACTCTTTCTCAAGAAATGTTCCGTTCTTAGCGACAAACACTTTGCCTTCGGATCTGAGATAGAAGGCACACTCGACTGTCTCTTTCGGGTATCCTATGAAGACGCATTTCTCCGCTTTGGGTTCCAGCTTTTCAGGCTGAAGCTTTTTGACATAAGCATCACATCCCCAAACTTTAAGAAACGACAACTTTGGCTTCTTGCCAAACCATAGTTCATATGGTGTCGTCTCAACGGATTTTGATGGTGCCCTATTTAAAGTGAATGCAGTTGTCTCTAATGCATAACCCCAAAACAATAGTGGCAAATCAATAAGAGACATCATAGAACGCACCATATCTAATAAGGTTCGATTACGATGTTCGGACACAACATTACGCTGTGGCGGTGTCAACTGCGAAACAATTCCACACTGTCTTAAGTGACTACCAAACTCATAACTCAGATATTCACCTCCTCGATCAGATCGCAGGAACTTAATCTTCTTGTTACGATGATTCTCAACTTCACTCTGAAATTGCTTGAACTTTTCAAACGTTTCAGACTTGTGTTTCATTAAGTAAATATACCCATATCTACTTAAGTCATCAGTGAAGGTGAGAAAATAACGATATCCACCACGCGCTGTAACATTCATTGGACCGCACACATCAGTATGTATGATTTCCAATAAGTCACTCGCCCGTTCCATTGTTCCAGAGAACGGCATTTTAGTCATCTTGCCCATGAGGCATGGTTGACATGTGTCAAGTGATTCAAAATCAAGTGACTCCAAAAGTCCATCAGCATGGAGCTTCCTCTTGCGTTTTACACCAATATGACCTAAACGGCAGTGCCACAAGAAAGTGGTACTATCATTATCAATTCTACATCTTTTGGCATCAATGGTATGAACATGTGTGTCATCACTATCAAAATTCAACATGAATAAACCCCTAACATTGGATGCATGACCATAAAAGATATTACTCATATAAATAGAACAGCCTTTATTCTCTGATTTAAATGAGTAACCGTCTCGCAATAAACAAGATCCAGATATAATGTTCATGCTTAACGCAGGCACTAAATAACAATTATTCAGGTTCATCACTAATCCCGATGGTAATCGAAGAGAGAGCGTGCCGATAGCGATCACATCAACCTTGGAACCATTTCCCACGCGCATCGTCACTTCGTCCTTTGCCAGCCTTCGTTTATTTCGTAGTTCCTGCTTTGAGTTGCAAATGTGAGCAACCGAACCGATATCAAATACCCAGGCACTACTACGAGAGCTAGTAAGATACACATCAATAACATGTATATCATATATACCTTGTTTGTCGTTGGCCGCCTTCTTGTCAGCCAGGTACTTGGGGCAGTTCCGCTTCGAGTGTCCAGTTCCCTTGCAATGAAAGCACTCAGTTTCTGGCTTGGGTCCATGCTTGGGCTTCTTTACATGAGTAGCAACTGCTTTGCCATCCTTCTTGGTTTTACCCTTCTTGCCCTTGCCCTTGACTTTGCCATTTTTCTTGAAACTAGTGGTTTTATCAATGATCCCGTATGATTTGTCTCAATAATCCGGTCGATGGTTCGTCCTGGCTGGTTGTTGAAGTGAACCAAACTGTAGTGGCGACGATTTGTGCACCTGTCCATTGGGTGACTCATATCGACGAGCACTGCACTGATTGTAGATCAAATTGTAGGTGGCGTCTTGCACGCGTCTGTTGGGCGGCTCGTACCGGTGTATGCGGCGTGTTGATGTAGACGTAAAAGTCAGCCACGACGTGATCGCGAGAGACGGCCACGACACTGTAAGCCGGCGCGGTCGCGGGAGATGGCCGCGGCATTGTACTAGCTGGTGCGGTCGCGAGAGACAGCCACTGCATTGTAAGCCGGCACAGATGGCGAGAGACGGCCACTGCGTTGTAAGCCGGCGCGGTCGCAAGAGACGACCATGGCGTTGTAAGCCGGTGCGGTCGCAAGAGACGGCTACGACATTGTAAGCCGGTGCGTATGGCGAGGGACGCCCACTGCATTGTAAACCGGCGTGGTCGCGAGAGACGGCCATGGTGTTGTAAGCCGGTGCGGTCGCGAGAGACGACCATGGCGTTGTAAGCCGACACGTATGGCGAGGGACGGCCACTGCATTGTAAACCGGCATGATCGCAAGAGACGACCATGGCATTGTAAGCCGGTGCTGTCGCGGAAGACGGCCGCTGCGTTGTTGATGGAGATCGGGTCGTCCGTGTGGTGCCTCACAAGCATCCGTTGAGTAATGCGGCACGGACGAAGACCAGTGAAAAATGACGCTGACTCGTGCTCCATCTCCACGGTGTAATAACAGTTTTTGTAACCAATAATGGTCCTGCGTAAAAACATTGCAAACCAAAGTAATGGTTCTTTAAAGAAATTTAATATGCATTGATAAAATAAATAGAGTGGATAGCATGATTTGCTCCATATAGTAAAAAGCCAAAATCTGGTCCATGTACGATAACTTCATAGTATACTTTATACGATTAGATGAACACGGTCGGCAAACTGGGTCAAATCGATCAACTCTTTTTTATGATGAACGCATCGACTGTAATGCAGACGCTCTTTGACGATCATGCATTGATGCTGTTGCATGACTGTATTAGAATCGTCAATGAATTTCTGAGTGTGCTGTTCTCCCCCAAACGTCTCACCCGTTGTCACTTTGCCCATGTTTTCTTAATGACTTGTCCATGGTAATAATGCCTCAGTCTTTTTCTTGAGTGAGCTAGGTCGCTGCCCATTTTGATCCAATGGCAAATATGTGTGCGTTTGTTGAGACACCAGCAGCACGACAACTTGATTGCAGAGACGCTTTACTATCGAACACCATACGCTTCGTCTGATCATACAACATAGAATTATCTTCAGGAGCTGGCATGGCCTATTTTTCCTCATAATATAAGCCTTGTATCGTAACGACCTTCAGTAGCGTGGTCCCAATAACTCATTTCTTTCAGCTGTTCTCCCATGGAGTCTTCTCCATCTTCAGCAGAAGTTTCATTGACAGCATAAAACTATGCAGATTCTAATGTTGTCCATGAATATCTGAATCGTCATTTGCGTTTGTGTTTATTGTCATCTGCAGACTGCAGTACTGCGGGAACTCCAGCACGAGGCCGTTCAGGATGAGGAACGCATTGCTGGTTGTTCTTCTAAGAGGCTCGTTTGCAGACGGGGATGCGCATAGGAGTGTGGTCAGAGCGCAGCGGCGCGAATGCGAATGGTTGATGATGATGCGGCAGAGGCGAGCCGGAGCTGTCCAGGCACAAGCGCGCACGAGGGCAGCCAGAACGGTGCGAGCGAGCAGGCAGGCATGGTGGCTCAAGGCGGTGAGAGGTTGCGGCGGCTGGCGAGGCGGCCGCGGTGGCTCTCGCAACTGCAGGCACAATGGGAACGGACCACGGCGGTCAGTCAGGCTGGAGCAACCCGCCGACTTGGTGATTAGGCGAGGCAAGGACGAGGCTGATACGACGGCTTGCAAACGTTGTGGCAACCGGGAACCACACGAGGCATGACGAGGCCACAGTGGGCCGGCTTGGCGATCGGGCCAGGCAGGGGCAAAGGCCGCGGCGGCGGCTCGGCCCATGTGGCTCGGCCACGCCGGCTCGCGGCGGCGGAACAAGGAGGAGGCGAGGGCTACGGCGGCCGGGCGGCTCAAGGCACATGCCAAACCCGACTAGGAGACGAGGCTGTAGCGACAGGTAGGGGCCAACCGGCTCCTCGCGTGTCAACGAATCGAGGTTGATTCGGAGCGAGGCGCAGCGGGCGGCAGGCGGAGAACGAGTCTCCAGGTCGCTCCGTGTTTGACTCGGATTTAGACAAAAACAAGTGCAACAAAAAAGCTTGTCGCTGGTCTCAGCTTTCCTACGGTGGCACCTCCAAACCGATCTAGTTTCGAATTCTGTGGGTCACCTGGCTCACGATTTGCTCCCATATAGTAAAAAGCCAAAATCTTATCCGTGTACGATAACTTCATGTAGTATACTCTATAGGCTTTCTTGAAATCTGTGCAATGTAAAATAATTCCTTGGTGGTAGGATGCCCTGAATTACTCTCACGGTCATGCATACGTTGACGTCTCTTTAATCCTACCTTTGAATCTCAAATCAATCGCCTGATATCTTCCTCGTTTGGACTAGATGCATGCAGGGACCTCTGCTTTTGTCAGACAAAACTTCTAGTAGCCTCGATGATGTGCCCCTGTGCGGCGTATAACAGTTCTTTGTCGTCTACCAGCTGATGGCAAAGCACCTGTTTCTTTGCCGACCTAGGTGGGTTCTTTGCCGTCTGCTCGTAGACGGCAAAGAACTAAGGTCTTTGTCGTCTGCCAGCGGACGACAAAGAACCCACTTAGACCAGCCTAGTGCTACCCCAGGTTGCATAGGTAGCTGCCACGTGGCAGCTTTGCCGTCTGCTGGCAGACGGCAAAGCTCTTTGCCGTCTGCCAGCAGATGGCAAAGTGGCTATATTGCCCCTGTTTTTCCTGTTTTTTCTTAAAATCATTCAATTTGACAGAATTTCACATATATATATCCAACATATCAACAATACAAGTTTGCAACAAGCATACCAACAATAAGTTTCAACAAGCATACCAACAATAAGTTCCAACAACATATCCAACATACAAGTTTCCAACAACATATCCAACATACAATGGTTTCCAACAACATATCCATACATACATATCCAAAACAAGTTTTTAACAAGTTTCCATAAACAAAAAGGAAGCACAAGTATAAGACTACACTCCATCAATGCAAGCTTCCTCATCTATAGCAAATCTACAAATTAGGAAAGATGAAAGTTAGAAGAAGAACAAGACTAGCTAGAAGAAAAAGAAGAAAAAGAAGAAGAAGAGTTTATCTTCTCTTTCTTTTTCTCCTCTCCTCTCCTCTTCTCCAAGGTAGTAATGCCATTTTCTAGCTAACTAAGCATATCAAGTCATTTTGGAGGAAAAAATGCTAAGTATAGGTCATTTATAGCTATCCTAGGTAGATTATATCATTTTGGAGGTAAGTAAGGTTATTATGTCATTTTTGAGGAAAATAAACTAAGTATAGGTCATTTTGGAGCTAAACCAAGGTTATTATGCCATTTTTTACATAAGCGAGCTAATTATGTCATAAATGAACTAGCTAAGCTAATTATAGATCATTATTGAGCTATCCTAGGTAGTTATGCCATTTTGTACCCAAGTGAGCTAATTATGTCATAAATGAACTAGGTAAGCTAGCTATAGATCATTATTGAGCTATCCTAGGTAGTTATGCCTTTTTCTAGCTAACTAAGCATATCAAGTCATTTTGGAGGAAAAAATGCTAAGTATAGGTCATTTTATAGCTATCCTAGGTAGAATATATCATTTTGGAGGTAAGTAAGGTTATTGTGTCATTTTTGAGGAAAATAAGCTAAGTATAGGTCATTTTGGAGCTAAACCAAGGTTATTATGCCATTTTTACCTAAGTGAGCTAATTATGTCATAAATGAACTAGCTAAGCTAATTATAGATCATTATTGAGCTATCCTAGGTAGTTATGTCATTTTGTACCTAAGTGAGCTAATTATGTCATAAATGAACTAGCTAAGCTAGCTATAGATCATTATTGAGCTATCCTAGGTAGTCATGCCATTTTCTAGCTAACTAAGCATATCGAGTCATTTTGGAGGAAAAAAATGCTAAATATAGGTCATTTTATAGCTATCCTAGGTAGAATATATCATTTTGGAGCTAAGTAAGGTTATTATGTCATTTTTGAGGAAAATAAGCTAAGTATAGGTCATTTTGGAGCTAATTAGGTCATTTCTTAAGCTAAGTATGCATTTGTTGAGAAAAACACTTGGGAAAACTTACCATCATCACGGAGGTTAAGGACCGGTCGGGTTTGCGCCAGCGTGAGACATAAAAGGACCGGTCGGTGTTGCGGTAGATGTAGAAGGATCGGTCGATGCTTGTCGGGAGGCACGCTGCACCAAAGATCATTTGCAAGCAATGTCTCCTTAGCATGATGAAACTCAAATGTGAATACTAGTAACTAATGACCATTCAAATGAAACTCACCGTGGGTGCTATAGCAATATGGGGCATTGACGAAGGGGTCTGACCATTGTTTTGTCACACGGTCTGCACATTTTGTTTTCATGAGTCATTCATATTAGTTACCGATGAAACGAACATTACGTGCATGATTTGGCTAATATGCAGGAGAAACTTACCACAAGGAGCTCATATAGGGCCCGGTGAGACGCGTCGTTCCGGTTCCTCTCCTCCTCCAAGAGCCTAGCCGTCCTCTCCTCCATGTCCCTCTCCCTCTCCCTCTGGGTCACCTATCTGTTTGCCTCCGCTAGAAGCTCCTAGGCCCTAGCCTCAATGGCAAGCTCCATTGGCTGTGGACGAGGCCTTATCTCAGGATGAGAGCTCGTCTGGCGCTTCTTGATCTCCGGGAGAGTTCTAGGACAACGTATCAGTCCATCCCCAATGGCTATCGAGCCATGTGGCCTCCCGCCACCAGATATCATCATGAGCTCTGGATCAAAAGGACTCTGGCTCGGGTTGAAGTCCTCCCCTTTCCTCGCCTTCCCCTCATCTATGCACCTCACGAGCTTGTTGTGGGAGGAGATGTTGCTGAAGCTCTCTGGATGATCGAGGTCATCCTCAGAGAATGCCTTGGCCTTCTTGTACGAGGCAGTATGGGCCATGGCATAGAGGTCGAACAGAGGTGGCACCTCCTTCTTGTTTTCTCGTGCCTAAAAGAGAGGAACAAAATATTAGTTAAGGGCTCAAGCTAGCATGAAGAATGAAATTGCTTGAATCATGAAGCAAACCACATACCCAGTGATCCCCGTACTCAAACAGGTTGGAGCTCCCTTGATGGTGTGACACACCTCTCATTTGGGCACGCTTATCCTTGGCCTTGTTGTGTTCCGCTAGCCATTCGGGAGAGCACCACTCATCCACCAATGCCTCCCAACAGTCCATCCTATACGCACACCATCTCGAGGTCACCTAAGTTAGACAAGAGAAATTTCAGCGCTACACCTACGAATCAAATCAAAGAAACTAAGGACAAGGCCTTAACAATAGATAATTACCTTCATTAACTTCTCCTTACTCAGATAATTTTTGCGGCACTTCTTCTTGGCCCTCTTAATGTTAGTCGAGGCATAGTAGTCTCGAATAGCCTGCACCCGAGCCTCGTGCCGTAAGTTCTGAAGTAGGCGCTTGCACTAGGCTTCGAGAACAACAGCCGCTTTCGCCTCGTGTTCCTCAAGACACCTGTAGAAGGTTTGCAATCAAACAAGACAACACTGATTAGTACAATCACTAGGTGTTGTTGATTTTAAATTCTGTAAAGGAGAAATTACCCAAAAGCGACGGATCACAATGTCAGCCACCGTCTCGCACAAGACACCGTCGACCATCTCCTCCGACGGGGCCGGGGCAGCCATGTACAGCTCCCAGGTCAGTGCTACCTGTGGAGCCTTACCCTCACCGGGCAACTGGACCTTCCCCGGGAAGTGGTGCTGGAGAAGCACACCAAGGACCTGGTTGGGTCTGCGGACACCACGCTCGTGTTTCAAACCTCTGCAATATGACAAGGCCAACACATTAGATATTAATTTGAAGAAACATGAAGGCAAAAGGTTAAAAAAAGAGTAAATGCACTTACTTCTCCGCATTAGGCGCAATCAACCACCTCTGCTCGCGGGTCGTCGACACGGGCATGAGCTTTGTACAACCACGCTGGTAGGCCTTCTTGCCCTCCTCAACCAGCTCGCCCTCGCTATAGGTGTCCTTAGACAAGTTGTCCTCGCCACCATCAGCATGGCCACTAGACTTCGGAGTCACGTGGGACGAAGACTCTGGGAGCCAAGTCTCCTAGGACGAAGACTCTGGGACCGGAGTCTCCTGGGACGAAGGCTCGGTGACCCGAGTCTCGTCGACTCGAGGCTCATGGACCGGAGTCCAAGACGGGTCCAAGTCAGACGGGTCCACCTGAGACGGAGCACTCCTATGGTCGGGATAATCAGCTGGGGGTGGCGGCGAGGAAGGCGCAATAGCCTTCCTACCTATAGCACCTCTCTTCGTCTTCCCCCGACCTCTCCCGGTCGAAGAAGAAGCGCCCGCCGGTGTCTGCATGCAATGTACCAGCGCTCTCCGGAGTTGCTGGGGTGGAATAATAGCACCCCTCCCAGCACGCACCGAGGAAGGAGGCTCTGAGCCCTCTCGACCTGAGCCCACCATCTGTCAACACCTGCAATGACAAAGAGTGAACGAAATTAGTTCAACATAAAAAAATTGAATACCTAATAACATGAACTAATTAATAATATATATGTACATAATAATAATTTAATACCTCACATTACTAATATTAATCTTCATCGTCTATATATGCTCCAGGATCAATAAATGCATAATCATCATCACTATCAGTAATGACGTGCTCATCAGCATCATCAATAAATGCATCAACATGTGGAAGACCTCTATGTAATCGGTCAAGCATTGTCAGGTCATCCGTAGTAGTAACCTCTTCTTCTTCTTCCGTCTCTTCTTGTTCTAGCTCAGGGGTGAAGTCAGGTTCACTATCGCTGTTGACCTCAATGTTCTAGGGTGAAGTAGAGCGGTTCTTGAAACGTTTCTTGGAAACACGTGTTTCTTGGAAGAATTCTCCTTCATATGTGTCTGGGTTAATGTGAGGTTCATAATCATCTTCATTGAGGGGAGGTGGTCTAAAATGTGGCGGCACATCATAAACGACATCCCAACCTTTCAAATTTGGATCCGTTTGGTAGGCCCACGGTAGATAGAAAACTTGGGTCGCCTGTTGAGCCGTAATATAAACATCGAGAACATCTAAATGGGTGCTTTGTTTGATTTCGACTAGCCCTATATGTTCACGAGTCCTTCTAGTCTCCTTCGGCTGGAACCAATAACATTTGAAGACTACGACGTTTGGTGGGTTTTCACCAAAGAATGTAAGTTCATAAATTGCTTCAACTCTTCCATAATACTCAACCCCTCCTTCGCTGACAGCGGAGACACAACAATTTGTAGACTTTCGGTCGGCAATAGATAGCTCTTTGCCAAAAGTACGAAAGCGATACCCGTTGATGTCGTATTTGTCAAATGAACGGACCTTATAGTCAAAACCATTAGCGACTTGTCTCAATTCGGAGTCCATAGACTCTGCATTAGCCTACAAGTTTAATACGAAAGGATTGTTGCATTAGCCGAAAACTAGGCGAAGAAATGAAATCATCTAATTAATGGACATTACCGTTTGCTTGAACCAAGAGATGAAACCAGGATAGGCGCCTCCATGCTTTGCCAGAAGCTCATACTCTTCGATGGAATCCTTTTGGATCACTGCTCCATCTGATATTTTGGCGACGTATCGACTGCATCACATATCCGAGAATAAGAGGATTTCAAAGGAATTAGAAGTTGCGAAACAATGTACTGAGAACTTACTCGATGTACGGCCGCACTTCTGTTAGGTTGTTGAAGATATACAACAAAATGGTCTGCCATTCTTCGACATCCAACGCTATTGATTTTGAAGCACCGGCTGGTGCGAGCTTCCCTTTGAATAGGCTGAGGTTGGATCAACCTTTTTCACGGTCGCCATCATTGTATCGAGGCTTCGGATTATGGAAATGACGATTCTTGGCTTTGTAGTGTGCTGTCATGAAGTTTGCCGCCTCCTCAGTAATGAATGCCTCGGCCATCGATGCTTCAACTCTACGTTTATTTTTACATTTTGCTCTAAGCGTCTTCTGCATCCTCTCAGTTGCAAAGCACCAACGATTTTGCATGACCCCCCAATCTTGCCTCGGTCGGGAGATGCAAAATCAAATGCTGCATTGGATTAAAGAAGCCCGGTGGAAAGATCTTTTCTAACTTGCAGATCAACTCCGACGCCAACTCTTCCAGTTCGTCTAGCACGTCAGGCGATAGTTCTTTCACACAAAGAGCACGGAAGAAATAGCTCAACTCTACCAGTACTAGCCATTCATCCTCAGGGACAAAGCCACGCAACATCACTGACATTACCCGCTCAAGCCATATGTGCCAATCATGACTCTTGAGACCAAATATTTTCAATTTGTCAAGACTCGCTCCCCTCTTTAGATTTGCTACATACCCACCGGGGAACATCAAATGCATTTTCACCCACAAGATCATTTCCCTCATAGCTGGCCTTCCAAGATTGAACCATGCATTTGGCTTCCTCCAGTTCTTCTTTCCTTTCAGTTGTCGAATGTTTTGTAACGGTCTATCACATAGAGCCTCCTGGTCAACTCTAGCCTTAGGATTATCCTTTGACTTCCCCTCTATGCCGAACAATGTACCAAAAAGGGCCTCCGCGATATTCTTTTCAGTGTGCATCACGTTGATGTTGTGTGGGCAAAGGAGGTCTTTAAAGTAAGGCAGATCCCACAAACATATCTTGTGAGTCCAGGCGTGTTCCGTATTATACCCTTTGAAATACCCTGGACGATCTAGATCCGGCTCCAGAGCGTTTATCTGATCCAGGATCTGTTGGCCTGTCAACGTAGGTGGTGCAGTGTTTTTGAAAACTCTACCTTTGATGAAATTCTTCTTGTCTTTTCTGAACTTATGGTCAGGATCCAGGAACTGTCTATGCATGTCGAAGCAAGAAAACTTGCGACCCGCCTCCAGCCAACGGAACTGAAGAGCTGCCTTGCATGTGGGGCACGGAAACCTTCCATGCACACACCAGCCAATGAATAGCACATACGCCGGCAAGTCATGCATCGAGTACATGTACCACACATGCATTTTGAAGTTCTTTTTTGTAGCGGCGTCGTATGTCTTGATCCCATTATCCCAGGCTTCTTGCAATTCATCCTTAAGTGGTTGCATGTACACATTCATATTCTTCCCCAGATATTTGGGCCCTGGAATTATCAATGTCAGGAAAATGTTCTTTCTTTTCATAATCTCTCTGAGGGGAGATTGAGTGGAATGACAAATACAGGCCAACAACTGTATTGTGCTGCCATCATACCATACACATTGAACCCATCCGTGCTGATGGCAACTCGAAGATGCCTTGGATCTGCCGCTTTATCCTTATGTAATGCATCGAAGTGCTTCCACGCAAAAGCGCCTGAAGTGTGTCCCAACATCGGATTCCCATCTGCATCTAGTTTTGTTCTTTTGCCCAATTGATGCCACGTCATCTGTCTGGCCGTCTCTTCGACCATGAAAAGACGTTGAAGTCTTGGTATGATTGGCAGATACCGAAGAACATTAATGGGGATTTTGGTCTGACTCTTCTCACCCATATCGTTGTCTACTAAACATACCTGGAAGCATTGCAAATGGGGCAATAGTTCAAGCCCACATACTCAAGCCTAAATAAGGCACATCCATTCTCACAGGCATCTATCTTCTCATAGGGCATCTTAAGCGCATGTAGGATTTTGTCCGACTGGTACAGGTTTGGTGGCAATACATGGCCTTTGGGTAGAAAGGGTCCCAATATCATCATCATCGCGTCGTAGCATTCTCTGCCCAGGTTGAACTGAGCCTTCAGATCCAATACTTGCGTGATGGCATCTAGCTGACAAAGGTCAGTGTGCTCATGGAGAGGACGTTTTGAAGACTCCAATATTTCATAAAAGGCCTTTGCAGATTCCTCCATCTCATCGTCCGAATCCCGAGCATCATCAAAGTCTTGCACCATGTCTTCGATCCCGGTACCATGCTCGTCGGTGCGACGACGAACCACCTCAGCTCTGGCATGTTGGGCAGACTCACGATGAAATGTCTAGACCGTAGAATTAGGCGTAAAACCCCACTTCTGCAGGTGTTTGATCATTTCAAACTCTGACTTCTTCTTACAGTTGTCGCAATCGACACAAGGGCACCAGGTTGTTTTCTGTCCATTTGCAAATGCGACTCTCACAAACTCCTTGGTTTTTGTTATCCATTCACGGGTCATGTCTTTCTGACTAGTGTGACCGGTGTACATCCACCAATGATCACTCATCTTGCCTAGCTACTGGACACAAAAAATATATATACATAATTCAGCAAACCATATTCATCAGTTAATAGAGTTTGTCAGTTTTATTACGTCGATGCAACCTAGGCGTTAGTAGGTAAAGATAGGTCCTAATCCCACCCGAGTATGTGTAGATTGGGTTCGTTTTCCCATGCTCTGCTCCGGATTTGACGCAAAATTTCGGCAGCACCTCCCCGCTGTTCTCCTGATACACGTCTCGGCAATAAGCAGAGAGGATTTGTACCCGGAGAACAACAGGGAGGCACTGACGAAATTCTGCATTGGATCCGGAGCAGAGCATATGGGAAAACGAACCCAATCTACACATACTCGGGCTATCCATGGATAACATTGGACAATTCGGAAGAATCACGGTTATAAATATGCTAATGAATGCATATTTATAGATGCAACCCTTTCGAACGGGAGACGCATAGTGGTCACGCATACTGATCAACACAAAATATGATGTTTTCTATAACAAAATAGGAAAATATGTGACCTAGCTCATAATTTACAAAACTATGACCTCCTCGGCCTCACGAAGGCCGAAGAGCACCTTTTTGGTCAACATGAGGCATAATAGGTGTCAGGGTTGGGGGTCCGTGGCATTAGGAGACAGTGGCATCAGGGGACAGTGGCGTCGGTGGTCAGGGGTTGGTGGTGTCGAGAGTCGGGGGTCGATGGCGTTGGTGGTCGGAGGTCGATGGCGTCGGTGGTCGGGGGTCGGTGGTGTCGGTGGTCGGGGGGCGATGGCGTCGGTGGTCGGGGTCAGGGGTCCGGGGCGTCGGGGTCGTTGGCGTCGGGGGTTGGGTGTCTGTGGCGTCGGGGGTCGAGGGTTGGTGGAGTCGGAGGTTGGGGTTATGGATTCGGGGATCGGGGCTCTTCTCTTTCTTCTTCTTCTTCTTCTTCTTCTTCTCTTTCTTCTTCTTCTTTTCTTCTGAGTAGTATTCTGAGGCGGAGGAGGGGGAGGAGGCAGGCGAGGGGGCTTCTGGAGGAGAGGCTCCCGACGAAAAGACGGGAGGCTTCTTCTCTCTTCTCTTCTTCCTTCCTCTTCTTCCTTCTTTTACTTTTTCCCTTCTATTCTCCTCTTCTCCTCTCTTCTTCTATCTTCTTCTTCTTCTTATCCTTCTTCTTACTCTTTTCTTCTTCTTCTTCTTCCTCTTCTTCTACTTCTTCTATTTTCTTTTTTTCATTTCTTCTTCTTCTAATTATGTAAATCTAATCTAAACTAAACCTAAACTAAACCTAAACCTAAACTAAACCTAAACCTAAACCTAAACTAAACCTAAAACTAAACCTAAACCTAAACCTAAACTAAATCTAAAATAAACCTAAACCTAAAAAAATCAAAAAACAGAAAAAAGAGGAGACGGGAAGAGCTCACCAGAGGGGGGCGCGGGCAGGGGAGCGCCGGGGAGGTCGGGAGAGCGTTGAGGAGGGCGGGGGGGGGGGCGCCAGGTGACGGTGGGGCGACGGGCGGCGGTGGCGACGGGGCCGTAGGGGGGCGGTGGGCTGCAGGGGGGCCCGCGCGCGGTGGCGGGGGCGACGGGGCGGTGGGGGCGTCGAGGCGGTGGGCCGGTGGGGCGGCGGGCGCTGGCGACGGGCGGCGGTTGGCCGTAGGGGGCCCGGACGCGGCGGCGGGGGCAATGGGGCCGCGGTGGCGCCAGGGGGCGGTGGTGGCGCCGGGGCGGTGGGCCGGTGGGGTGGTGCGGCGATGGGGCGGCGGCACACGTGCGGTTGGCGACGGGGAGGAGAGGGAGAGAAACAGATAGAGAGAGAGGTGGGGTGGGGCACTGCCGTTAGTTAGGCCCCCCCTCTTTGCCGTCCGCTAGCAGACGGCAAAGGAGGTTTGTCGTCAGCTAGCAGACAACAAAGAGGGGGGGCCGTTAGGTTAAACTATAAGTGGCTCGTCAATGGGCCCACCTCCCTCTTTGCCGTCCGCTAGCTGACGGCAAACATCCTTTGCCGTCCGGTAGCAGACGGCAAAGAAGTGGCTGATGGCAAAGAGCTTCTTTGCCGTCAGCTAGTTGTTTGCCATCTGTTTTCTGAAAACTGATGGCAAAGAACTTCTTTGCCGTTTGCCAGTTGACGACAAAGAACTGGCAGACGACAAATTTGCTGATTCCAGTAGTGTCTTCATCTGAATCATCGTGAATTTCTCGATCCCTAAAGAGATCCCTTCAAAAACACAACACCACGACGCATTGCCCCACGTCCATCGGATGTTTTGTGTACACCACTGAGAGCCCCACGAATCGACAGGGCGTGTCCACTACGACATGCATGGTGAATTGCCGCTCGTCTTTGACAGCCGCTGGCACTAGTGGAGAAATGGCTAGCCACAACTCTTGTTGTTGGCGCGCCATTTTCCACTAACGTCAGCACTAGTATTTCCAAATAGCGATGGCGTTGGACGAAATGGTATGACAACGTTGTGCAGTTAGTGTTGGCATAGACATAAAGTGGAACGCCAACAGAAAGTGGGACCTGCCAAGCAGACAAGTCGGGATGCATTGCTGGCGTCGTACGTTCTGACACGCCATAGATATATTATGTGGTTCTGACGTTCCCTGCCCGTGAACGCCAGCATTATGTTTTGCCTATATAACCTGGTTTTGGGAGCCCCTTTGCTTCTGGAAATACATTCACTTCCAATTCTTGTCCCTACTAACTAGTTAGCTCGTCTTAGTTATGGACCCACGTCGATGGAGCGTGTCGAAAGTTTGGGACTCCGCCACCCCGGCCGAGCTCCCGTCTGGTCTTGTTGGCTACACCATGAGTTCGCCATGACCAATGCAGTCTCACGAATCATCCCGCCGCAGCAGCGCCACTTTTGTTCAATCCGGCAGCTACGCCACCAGCGTCGAAGATACCTGCCATGTGCTCCTTTGCGGGTGTCGTCGCCCTCTTGATAAGCATATGTCGCCCAAGGAATGGAATCCAGAGCGAGAGTTCTACATGTGCGCCAACCCTAGAAAGATACGTATGTGCATATTGATTGGCTTTCAGCTAATTTGCACAATTCAACTCATCTAGCGTGGCTCACATCAATATGCATGTGTGTGTATGTATATATTGCGATCCACAGAAAACAGGGGGGTATTGCTTCACATGGATATGGGTTGATCTCGTAAAGAAGTACGTAAGCGAGGTTCTCGGCTACTCCATTGGACCTTTGAGAATACAGATAGATGAGATGCAACTCCAGAACGATGTGATGTGAGGCCAAATAAAAAAATTAAGATGCTTCGATATACTCTTTTAGCCGGTTGCCTGCTTGGCCTATTTCTCCCAGCTGGATTGATGACATCATTTCTTCTCGTGGTCGTCATCACACTGGTAATGTTCTTAGTCTAGATCTAGTAGTAGTAAACTATAATTATTATTTTTTATTATCCTTCTGTAATGTATGTAAGCAAACCGGATTAATTATGAAATCCATGCTGTTCATCTATGTGAATTACATTTTGAACTAATCTTTAATTCTGTATATATCTATTCACCAAAGATGAAAATAAAATAATAATGAACTGAAATGGCGTTGTACACGTGGGCCAATGCTATCAAACACACCACACCGCTCGTCAAACCCAACCACTCGTATACACACACCCGGATCTAATCCCACACAAACTCCCCCAAATGAATCCCAACCCACCGCCGCCAACGAGCACCCCGGCCGCCGGCGCCATCTCCTACTCAACATCGCTGTCGTCTCCCTCTCCATCTCCACCTTCGTCATCGCCGTCTCCGTGCCTCCACCATCGTCGCCATCTCAGTGCCTCCACTGTCGTCGTCGTCTCCGTGCCTCTTCCGTCGTTGTCGTCTCCTCGCCACCATCGCCATTGCCGTCTCCGCGCCTCCATCGCCGTCCTGACGCCTCCATCGCGCGTGAGTAATTGTAGTTTCAGATTTTTAGGGTAGTTTTGTAGTTTCAGATTTTTAGTATAGAATGTGTAGTTTCAGATTTTTTAGTGTAGTTTGTGTAGTTTCAAATATTTAGTGTTGTTGTATACTTTTAGGTTTTTAGTGTAGTCTGTGTAGTTTCAGATTTTTAGTGTACTTGTGTAGTTTCAGATTTTTAGTGTAGTATGTGTAGTTTCAGATTTTTAGTGTAGTTTTGTAGTTTCAGGTTTTAGTGTAGTTTTGTAGTTTCAGGTTTTAGTGTAGTTTTGTAGTTTCAGGTTTTAGTGTTGTTTTGTAGTTTTAGGTTTTAGTGTAGTTTTTTAGTTTCAGATTTTCGTCTAGTTGTAGTTTAATTACATTGTCTATAGATTGTATATATATATAGGTGTTACAGGTTTTGTCATATGGGTCCGAAGTTTCGTGATTGGACAGCTCTTGCAACTTCAATTGCCTTGTCACCAATGAGTCAGACCGCACCTATTTCGGTTGCCCTGGTTGGACAGCTCTTACAACTGCTTACCAGATAGAAGCCGGGGAGAGAGCCATGTTCTACCTTGACTATGATCATGACGAGATCATGGTCTACTATAGACCTGCTGGCAGCGACGATGGTGGTCCACTTACTCTAGACTATGATCCTGACTCCGCCCATCATATTGTGTGAGTTAGCTAGCTAGTAGGGCATGCATGCCATATCATCTCCCATTAATTTCTCTAAACTTGTGTGTACTTGTGTTATATGCCTATTTTTGATACTTTTATGAATAATGTCAATAAATAATGACTCTTAAACTTAGATTTTGGTATTTGCAATGTATTGTTTAATTACTGTCAAAACCTTTGATTATGCTGTCATTTTTGTTGTATCGCGCTGCTCTATAGATTTGGTTTAAATCTGAAAATTACATTGCTGGCGTAACACAAATGTCCAATGCCACTACTGACGTACATTACTGCTGGTGTGGGACTACAAGAGGCATGCCATAAACACATGGAATAGTGTTGGCATTGAATCCAATGCCAGTAGTATTTTTAAACTGTGGCGTCGGGACTCCACGCCAGCATGGACATTTTCACCAAGCCATATCTAGGCTTTTCTGCACTAGTGTGGGAACGTCATTGGAGCCGCGTAGGATACCCTCGGTCGTGGTTCTACTTCTTAAGGCCCGAATATTAATCGTCAATTGCATATTAATGTCTAGATATTAATCGTCCATTGCATATTAAGGAAAAGATAGTACTACCAAAATACGAGTCTCCCTCATACATTTGCATGATTGTATCAGAAATGATAGAAATAGTTCAAAGGTTCGAATTCCAGCATTACAAGGCTCAAATCCAAAGATTACAAGGTTCAAATCGATAATAGAAATGAAATTCAGCTTATGCAAAAACTTTGTGATGCGGCTCTAGACGCCCTCGCCGATCAGCTGAACATGAACATATATGATAGGTTCATACTGGTATTACTACTAGTTTGGCAACTTCAATATTTCTGCAAAGGGATCTGCCACTGACATGTCATTTATGGGCTTAACATTAGGACTTTTGAATAGTTTGTCAATTGAAGTTACAAAACGAAATTGAGCTTCTGTAGAGCCTTTTCCATTTTGTCCTAGTCGTCGGAGCTGACCAGCAAACCATTCCTTTTGGGCAATAAATGTAGGGAAAATCTCATTATCTTTAGCATACTTGCTCTCACAATAAAGAACCTGACGAAATAATCTCCGGTAAGGTCCCTCAGTACAAGTTCAAAGTAATTTTTGAGAGATGGAGATCAAGGCATTCGATGGGATTGTTATATTGCATCACATTATCCACTACCGGGCCTAACCGTATCTGCAAAAGAAGAGAATGTATTAGTGCTTGAACACACAAGGGACGTCTTATGATTTGCAGGGTTTCTATAACACCCCTGGATTTAACTACAATGATGCTTGTGTTTAAGGTACAGTAACCATGCAGACTAGGCTAATCCATTTTTGCTAAACCATGTTTGATCACAATGGGAATCATACCTCATTTGAATTCCCTAATGATTTTCAAAATACATTTAATAAGTAATTTAAATATTTTCTCAAACCTAAAAACTAAAATCATGTTTGGGTTACAAATATTCATCTAGTATTTGTCAAATTGAAACCAACAGTTTTGTAAGTTTTGAAATCTCTAAAACCATTAAAACAGAGGCCAAAACAATAAACTTAGATGCCTTTTTAATTATGTAAATTCCACCCCTTTTTCAAATGCCCCAAACTTTTCGTGATAGAGACTAATATTGCAACCTAATTATTGGACCAAGTTTCAAAATTTTACAAAAGTTCTTTGGTATATTATTTAATACCAAACCTATTCAATAAAAATCTAAAAAATTAAAAATTAAAAAAGCCCCCCACTAGGCCTTGACCCAGCTGGCCTTGTGGCCAACCAGGTCGACCCACCCCAGCCCCCTGGCCTATACCCACCCCGTGCCCAAACCCTAGGCCACAGCCACCCCACTTCCCGACGATTCCCTCCTCCCTCCTCCTCCTGAGCGCCCGATTGGATCGGGGCCGCTCGCCCGCGCCCGACGCCGCACCCCGTCACCGCCTCTTGCCGGTGTCGCCTCCCCACGCAGCTACCACGCGCCCCGTTCCGGTCCCGTGCCGTCAAGCCATCACCGACGCCCGGCTCGCCACCCCGCTTCCCCATCGGTCCTCCTCACCTCCTCCTCAACCGACCTCCTCAAGCCTCACCGACGAACACCTGCAATGTGGGTGAGCCGCCGCGCGTGCACCCCCCCCTTTTCTTCCTTTGTTTCGCCCATGACGGCCGCGCTCACCACGCTGACGCCGTCCCGTCTCATGCCCTGGCCGCGCTCCCCCGCGTGCTCGTCCCTGCCCCGTGTGTGCCCGTTCCTGCTGGCTACACAGTAGATCGTCCGTGCCGTCACTGCGTTGATGCTACGGAACTGCTCATGCCGTCGTTAGCCGCCACGCCACAGGTGACCACCACTGCCGCGGCCCATGGCCATGGCCAACGACGAGCCCCCTTATGCGAGCCCATGCCTCTGGCGGCCCTGTTTGGGTTAGTGGGGATTAACCACCGAACTAATCCCCCTGTCAATGACAACAGGGGCCCAATGCCCTATTAAAATGATAATAATAATAATTAATAATTAATTAATTGATGACTTAGTTAACCTCTGATTAAAACTGTTAATTAACTAAACTAATTTATTTGACTAAATGGGTCACTGGCATGTGGGCTCAACCCCTTAATTTGTTAAATAGGTTAAGATAAAGCCTTGTTAAAATCCTCTATCTATGACAGGGGCCCCACTGGCCAGTTGACCAGTTAATAGGCGTTGTTGAGTGCTGATGTCAGCATGACATCATGTTGGTTTCATAATTGTTTATTGAATTAAATTTAATCTATTTAGTTTCTGAATATCAATAAAACTTTAAAAATTAATATAAAATAAACCGTATGCCAGATGAAAATAACTTATACACAGAAATTGATCAGAAAAATCCCAAATCCGAATACGCAGTCCGTTCGTTTGTCACATGCTCCTATCATAACAAACATGGAACTTTTCCATCGAATTCGTCTGTTCGGTAAAAGCTAGAGACCCGGAAAATATCGTGAGATATTCTTTCGACCCGTCTGCGACGCGTAGTACTGCGTTAGTGCATGCCCAGCTCTACATACTGCCATGTCATGCATTGTGTTGCATTTGTATGCTTTATATTTATTGTTTCTCCCCCTCTTCTTACCGATAGACCCCGATACTAATGCTACTGCCGGGTACGACTACACTGCTCACGATCAGGACTTTGTAGCAGAGCAGCAAGGCAAGCAATCCCCCTTGATCATTTTTGCTTATGCTTGCATTCATTTTTGCTACTGCTCTAGATAGTTCCTATTCTGATGCATAGCTTGTTTTTGATAAACTGCTACAGTACGTACTGCTTTAATAAATTGCTTAGCATAGGTTGATTAGTGATCCCCTGAGACCCCATAGTGTGAGTTGCCCCTGCTTCTTCATTGACGACTTGAAGACTCGGTCAACCGATCAACAAGCCATACCCGTCACATTCACCGCACACCCCTAGTTGTATGACTCTACAGAGCTAATATCGAGTACTGAGGGTGACACCTCGTGAAGATGATGCTAACTTTGTAGTGCAGCTAGTTGGTCGTGGTTATCGAGGGTGATTCCTCCTTCACCACTCCTGATGATGACTCTATCAACTCTTCAAGCGTAGGCCATCGAGGGTGAATCCTCTCTGGTCACCTTGATGGTTACATCAGGTGGGACCCTTTGAGGGTGACTCCTCGGGTTTCCCCCTTGGTGTTATATACACACTGTTACTTTTACTTACTGTTGATACATGATGAGGTCTGGATGACCTGAGGGTGTTGGTGTAATATGACGGGGCATGGCCGGGCATTCTTGGCCTTTGCCACAAGACCTCAAGACGGGGCAACGGGACCACATATTGTGTATCGCGCTCGTCAGCACAATAAACAAAATGCTAATGGTTTGGGTATTTGATATGAGTTGGTCATTTGACCTTTTTGATACTTCACGTGGGAGGAGTCATGGGTTCTCGGCATTGTTGTATCAACCGAAGCTCTTCAGACATCAGCAATGGAGCGGCGCGTGCCCGAGTGGTCCGCGACTACATTGTCTTGTATAAGAGGTGCTAGGACCGACCTTGACCGCCCACGCATCATGCAGGAGTGCAAAGAGTGAGTGGGCCCATGACCCCTGCGTGCTTAGGATTTAGACCGGCAGGCTGGCCTCTCTGTTGAGCCTAGGTAGGGCGACGATGTGTTGATCTTCGAGGCCGGGCATGACCCAAGAAAGTGTGTCCGGCCAAAGGTGATCAAGTGTGATGGAAAACATGGTGCACCCCTGCAGGGATGAAATTAACTATTTGAATAGCCGTGTCCATGGTAACAGGATGACTTGGAGTTGTATCCCGATCTAATATAACTAAAAGTGGTGACTTGAAATAAAATGTTGGCTCCGAGATCGCTTTCTTGTAGGGAGTCGAGAAAGAATCTCTGGTCTTGGTTATTTAATAAAATTGCTACAATATTATTGTTACATATGAGTTACCTTTCTACACTCTTCTAATGTTGCAAGATGTTGAAGATGCTAGTCTTCGATAGGACTAGGCCTTCCCCCTATTCTCGCTTTTCTGTAGTCAGTCCAAAGATATAGCCCCATTCCTTTGATAATGTTGCATACTTAGCATAGTTCTGATGTCAGTCTTGTGAGTACTTTGGATACGTACTCACCGCTGCTTTACTTCCTCTTTCCCCCCTCGGTACGATTATTGTGTTCAGATACGGAGCCCAAGAGATGGAGTACCCCAGAGACGACTACTACACTACCGCTAGAGCATACTACTACGTGGAGAGTGCCGACACTCAGGAGTAGATAGGAGGTTCCCAGGCAGGAGGCCTCGCCTCTTTCGATCCGTGTTATGTTTGTGCTAGCCTTCTTAAGGTCAAACTTGTTTAACTTATGTCTATACTCGGATATTATTTGCTTCCGCTGACTCATGTTTATGTCGAGCTTATGTATTCTAGCACTCGAGGCCCCTGGCTTGTAATATGAAGTTGTATGACTTTAATTTGTGTCTAGAGTTATGTTGTGATATCTTCGAGTGAGTCCCTAATCTTGGTCATACACATTTGCGTGTAGGATTAGCGTATGATCAAAATGGGGGCATCACAAGTTGGTATCAGAGTCGACTGCCTATAGGTAGCCCCCTTTCCAACTCCTTGACCGAAGTTGATTCTATTACTTAAAAACTTTACTAACATTGTTGTGTGTCTTACGGGCCCACATCTCAATCGGGTGGTATTAGGATCTTTTATTCATCTTCTATACTCTGGGTTTTGATCTCTCTTCTTTTGGGGTTAAAGATTTTGCTAACTCTAAGTCTAGGTTCTCGTAACTACTTCCTCCCGGAGAGCCCCTCATTCCAGGCGATGACTTGATTCATCAGAAGACTCTGAATATACTCTCCGATGTTCTCCCGAGAACCCGTGTTCATTGTTGTTGCGACTCCCTTCTACCATCAACCCCCTCCTATGCTTACCGGGGATTCGTTCGTCCTTAGTTGTCATGGGTTTCACAAAATCATTCGAATTGCTATTCGATCTTCCGAAATCCTCATTAGCCTTTTGCTCTTGACCCGTCTCACCTGCTTGCATTATGGTTAATTCCATGTGTCTAGCAATATTCATTAAATTCGTTGTGATTATCATTTGATTTTATTGATTCAACCTGTGTGTGAATGCACGCAATCATCAGTTGTTTCCCATAAACTATCTTTCTGGCCCAGACGTCTTTCCAAACCTGAATTGGTTCTTGGCAAATCAACCTTGATTGATCATCCATCTAAGTCCATTCATCTTACTTTTATTTGATTGGAGCATCTATTTTCGATACACCAATTTGGAAATCTTAATTCCCTTTGGTTATTTGAACATTGAATTATTTGGATGTTCTATAATCTGGTGCCTTGCATTCTTCCTCCCTTTGGTTGAGTACCGATACTCACATCAGGTCCTTTGTGGACCGCGAGACCCATTGTTGGGTTATTATCCGATAGCATCCTTCACCTTCAAAATTCTTGTGATGTTCTTCCCCTGATGCATGATGCCATTGTGTAAATTGTGTCTTGTCCCTCTGATAGGTTGTATCCTATGCTTTGGTACGCCTTGCTCTGTTATCAATCATGTGCCAAATTACTCTTGAAGTTTGTGGTATATGTTCCTAAGACGCCTCGATGGGTTGAACCTATGCCTTCCCTAATCCGTGTGGACCTGCGAGTTTTCACGAGTCTTACTCTTCTTGTGTTTTGCCAGATAAACTTGTAACACTACAACTTCATCAAAGGCCAGGAATAAATGGAAGGTGATGCATTGATGAAGTGGGAGTCGACCTTGAACTTGTGCTCATGCCCATGGAAACGATGTCGATCTTATCATAGGAGCTTCTCGTAACAATAAAATTCCCTTGGTATGATTTGATCTGGTATCTATGATTTGGTACTTGACAACCATGGTTCCGACCATGATTGTTCTTCCTTGATCCCATTTTAGACAAGTTAAAGTACTTGTCATCTGCAGATCAATACATCAGACCAAGCTTTAATTCTGATCTACCTCCGAGTATCATCCTTGGTATATCGAGAATATCACAGAGCTACATAGCTTCTTGTGAGCTCCTCATTAGCTATGTTTCCTTTCGCCGATTCCAGTTTCCTCGTGTTCTGAGTCATTGGACACTCAAGGACACCGATAACTGAATTGAGTATGCATTGAGATTCAACAACTCTTAGTAATCTCCTTTTCTTATCAATTGGTACTCGATCATGTCTTTCCAAGCTGTTAGGTTGCATTAGCATCGTCATGCTAGGGCTTGACCATGCTATCTATGCCCTTCATCCCCGAAACACAATTCCAATAATACATTAAGTTTACATCGAGCTTTCAACGTCATGTTGGTTGTCTTGAAAGGCAATTTCATTATGAACTAGCACTCTAATATGTGGTCTCGACAACTTGTCGCTTCACAGTCTCATGCTTGATGTTTCGCTGATTGATTACATCTTCAAGAGACTTCTTGAAAATTGTGCCGTGTTCATCATCAACATTTTGGGATCTTATAGGGTATCAATTAAATTCATTATGAAAAGTAGCATCCTTGCCCTTGGTAATTGGTGTTGTCGTTAACAACATCGTTGTCTTCCTTCCAAAAATAGACTTGGTCTTGTTTTGGTTGAACCTTATGTTCCTTGTTAGCCATCTTGTGTTATGTTCCATCTTGGAGTATTACCATATTTTGTCGAGAATGTCGTGAGAATTGCATACGTCTTAAGAATTCTTGATATAGTGATACTTCTTGCCATCACCTTTCATTTCTTAGTGCCCATGCTGCTTCTAACCGGAATACTGACAAATGGACTGTGATGTGTAAATTCAACACTTATGGCATAAAAACTCTATTACCTTGGATTTAATGAATAATAAGTCCATTCTTAGTGTGGTGGTTGTTGAATCAACATTCTAACATTGGTCGTGCTACTTAGTTCGAATTTCGGGTGCACCTTTCAATTAATGTTTAATTGTGGATGTTTCCCTCGGGCATACCTCATTATATCATCTGTTTTGACCAATGCTATCACCTTGTTCACACAATTGTGGAAATCTATTTTTGTGGAATTCTTGACAAATTGTTGTTAAGTCCACATCCTCATATTCTTCGTGGTTTGTTATGAACATTTAAGCTAGTGTTGGAAACCTCGAACACATTATCTTTGTGCCTAGCTCATGAGGAATATGTTTGATAAAAGAAGTGTTTTTCTCTAAGTTCACGTGCATTTTTGCCTCTGTGATTATGAAAAAAAAGTTTTGCTTTGCTTCCTCTGGAATCGTTTCAATTCATTCATGGATGTGCGAAGCGTTCTATGGGTTTATAGATTTCCTACCTTCACTCCATATGTATTTCCTAGCACTCCAAGCCACTGATTGATTTGATCTAGGTAAAGAAGTTCCTCGTAAGAGCGAATGCAGACTTACACATGGAACTTTGATCTCCGCTATGATGGTTCCCAACCAGAACTTGATTGCTTTCCTTTCTAAAGACTTCCATGTGGGCACGAATGTCTTGACATGGTGATGTGTCTTGAAATCCAACTCATGATTCAAAACTTACTTCCATAGTTCATTTGTGAGAATCTTGCAATGTCATCTCGTCAATTTGTGTTGGGCCCTTGTCTTCCCCCGCTTCCTGAGTCTGAGAATCCTGACACCAACCAGATCTGAATCTCAATCAGATATGATGGTTGGAACTTTTTCAAAAGGTATAGCATTGGTCTCTACGTGATTTAGTTAGGTGATATTATGGCTACCAAACTTGGACGAAGGACCTATTGATTATAGTATCTTGTTCAACAAGGTTCACCATTCTGCCATGATGAAATTGTAAGATTTATTTTATAAGTTGTTCTTGACGGACTTTGCATATCTAAAGTATGGCCTTTGCCTGGTGACCATGTTGATGCTTCCCCGAAGCATGATTGTGATACTCCAATCATCAACAAGGACATTGGGCGGATATTACTAAATGTTTCTTGATCAATCATCCAAACATCATTGTATGGGTAAACCTCATAATTTCCTTCCCCTTTTGTCTAAATGGTTACCTACTTGGAGCCCTATCATGCATATCATGCTCTGCTTTTTTCCTTGGGAAAGATATACTCTTGATACGCGGGTATAAACACATTTTCCTTCCCAGTGGTCTATTTAACGTTTCTTGTAATCTAAACTTATCTGAGTTGTGGAAATTCCCTGCTTAGGTAAGCACCTCAGTGAACAACTCTGTCAGTAAGACCATGTTACTATTGTTGATAACATTCCGGTAACCTCCGGTGGACGAGAACTTTGCCTATTGGTCCGCCTTGTCTCGACGAGTAGGAAAATGCTTCTATTCATTCCCCGCTCTTGGTACCGACGTTGTTCCCAACTTAACTGACAAGCTTTCCTCTGACAGGTCTTGCTACCATGACAGAGCAAGATGTCACCGCTCTTCCTACTCTTACCCCACATGATGGGACCATAACCCATAGTTCCACAGGATTGAAGCCTGACTCTCCTGTTCAACCTTGATTCTAAAGTATCCTTTGCACTTGGCTTTGTATGTAATTCCTGACTCATCGTCCAAGGGATGATCTATTACGGTATCAGATGCAATATTTATTCTCGTTGCTCTGAACCCCCCTCCTTTTTTCCATCTTCTGATTAGGCATCAAATGTTTGCCTACCCGTTTGAAACTTCTGTACCATCGCATTTTGCTCTCAATGCTTTCCCTGGGGTGCAACTCGAGAATTAATTCATGTCTTCTTAGTCGAGTTCACCGTCAGGTGCCCAACTTTGTGGAAATGCATTCTTCTAGAGTTTTCCCTCTTATCGCATTCATAGGACGATGAAGATCCCGAAGGAAGGATGACAGCTCCATCAGGTTGTCATGAGACAGAGAATTGAAGACATCAACAAGAAGGACCAACCTCTTCGATGAGAGAAGAAAAGACAAGAAGTCACGTTAGAGTTTCATAAACAAACTTCCCCCTTACTTCTACCTCTTAATTCTCGGGATGAGAATTTCTTTTAGTAGGGGAGAGTTGTAATAGCCCTCGATTCAACTACAATGATGCTTGTCTTTAAGCTACAGTAACCATGCGGATTAGGCGCTAATCCATTTTTGCTAAACCATGTTTGATTACAATGGAATCATACCTCATTTGCATTCCCTAATGATTTTCAAGATTCATTTAATAAGTGGTTAAATATTTTCTTAAACCTGAAAACTAAAATCATGTTTGGGTTACAAATATTCATCTAGTATTTTTCAAATTGAAATCAACATTTTTGTAAGTTTTTAAAATCTCTAAAACCAATAAAACAGAGACGAAAACAAAATTTTAGATGCCTTTTTAATTATATAGATTCCACCCATTTTTCAAATGCCCCCAAAATTTTTGTGACAGAGCCTAATATTGCAACCTACTTATTGGACCAAGTTAAAAAAAATTACAAAAGTTCTATGGTATTGTTTAATACCAAACCTAATTAATAAAAATCTGAAACTAAAAAATTAAAAAAGCCCCCCACTGAGCCTTGACCCAGCTGTCCTTCTGGCCAACCAGGTCGGCCCACCCCAGCTCCCTGGCCTATACCCACCACGTGCCCAAACCCTAGGCCACAACCACCCCACTCCCCCACGATTTCCTCCTCCCTCCTCCCCCCGAGCGCCCGATTGGATCGAGGCCGCTCGCCCGTGCCCGACACCGCACCCCATCGCCGCCTCTCGCCGACACCGTCTCCCCATGCCGCTACCACGTGCCCGCGCTAGCGCCCTGCCCAGTCCCGGGCCGTCAAGCCACCGCCAGCGTCCTCCTCGCGCGACGCCTGCCTCGCTGCCCCGCTTCCCCATCGGTCCTCCTCAGCTCCTCCTTGATTGGCTCCTCAAGCCTTGCTAGCGAACACCTGCAACGTGGGTGAACCGCGCGTGCGCTTGCCTTCCCCTTTTCTTCATTTGTTTCGCCCCGAATGACCGCGCTCACCACGCACCATTCCGCCGCGTGCCCTCGCCGTGCTCCCCCGTGCGCTCGTCCCTGCCCCGCGCGTGCCCATGCCTATTAGTTGCGCGCTAGATCGCCTGTGTCATCATTGTCCTATGCCCCGTCGCTGCGCTGATGCTATGGAACTGCTGGTGTCGTCGCTAGCCGCCACGCCACCGCTGACCACCACCGCCGCCGCCCCGCAGCCCACGACCATGGCCGCCGGCGACCCCCCGCGTGTGAGTCCATGCCTCTGGCCAGCCCTGTTTGGGTTAATGGGGATTAACCACCCCACTAATCCCCCCTGTCAATGACAACAAGGCCCCACCACCGTGTTAAAATGAAAATAATATTTAAAATAAAAACAAAAATTTAATTAATAGATAATTAATTAACTAGTTAATCTTTGATTAAAACTATTAATTAACTAAATTAATTAATTTGACTAAATGGATCTATGACATGTGGGCCCAGCCCCTTAATTAGTTAAATAAGTTAAAATAAAACCTTGTTAAAACACTTTGTCTATGAGAGGGGGCCCACTGATCAGTTGACCAGTCAACAAACATTGCTGACTGTTGATGTCAACATGACATCATGCTCATGTCATAATTGTTTATTGAATTAAATTTAATCTATTTAATTTCTGAATATTAATAAACTTTCAAAATTAATATAAAATAAACCGTATGCGAGATGAAAATAATTTATACATGGAAGTTGATCAGAAAAATCTCATGAATCCGAATACGCAGTCCGTTTGTTTGTCACGTGATCCTATCATAACGAACATGGACCTTTTCCATCAAATTCGTACGTTTGGTAAAAGCTAGAGACCCGGAAAATATCGTGAGACATTCTTCCGACCCGTCCGCAACGTATAGTACTGCGTTAGTGCATGCCCAGCTCTGCATACTGCCATATCATGCATCGTGTTGCATGTGTATGCTTTATATTTATTGTTTCTCCCCCTTCTTCTTACCGGTAGACCCCGAGACTGACGCTGCTGTCGGGTATGACGACACCGTTGACGATCAGGCCTTTGCAGCGGAGCAACAAGGCAAGTAATCCCCCTTGATCATTCCAATATCGCCCATCTCTCCCCCTCTTATCCTTGCATTAGTTTTTGCTATTTTTGTAGATAGCTCCTATTCTGATGCATAGCCTGTTTTTGATAAACTGCTACAGTACCTACTACTTTAACAAATTGCTTAGCATAGGTTGATTAGTGATCCCCTGAGACCCCGTAGTCCCAGTTGCCCCTGCTTCTTTATCGATAACTCAAAGACTAGAAGACTTGGTCAACCGACCGACAAGCCATATCCGTCAAATTCACCGCACACCCCTAGTTGTACGACTCTGCAGAGCTACTATCGAGTACCAAGGGTGACACCTCGTGAAGTACTCATGATGCTAACTCTATAGTGCAGCTAGTCGGTCATGGTTATCGAGAGTGATTACTCCTTCACCACTCCCGACGATGACTCTATCGCGCAACTCTTCAAGCGTAGGCCATCGAGGGTGAATCTTCTCGGGTCACCTTGACAGTTACATCAGGTGGGACCCTCCGAGGGTGACTCCTTAGGTTTCCCCCTTGGTGTTATATACACACTGTTACTTTTACTTACTATTGATACATGATGAGGTCCGGATGACCGGAGGTTGTTGGTGTAATACGACGGGGCATGGCCGGGCATTCTTGGCCCTTGCCACAAGACCTCGAGATGGGGCGACGGGACCACATATTGTGTATCTCGCTCGTCACCGCAATTAGCAAAATGCTAATGGTTTAGTTATTTGACGTGAGTTGTTCATTTGACCTTTTCGCACTAACCTTCATGTGGGAGGAGTTATGGGTTCTTGGAGTTGTTGTATCAGCTGAAGCTCTTCGGACCTCAGCAATGGAGCGGAACGTGCCAGAGTGGTCCGTGACGACATTGTCTTGTAAAATTGCTATGATATTATTGTTACATATGAGTTACCTTTCTACACTCTTCTAATACCGCAAGATATTGAAGATGCTAGTCTTCGATAGGACTAGGCCTTCCCCCTATTCTCGCTTTTCTGCAGTCCAAAGATATAGCCCCATTACTTTTATAATGTTGCATACTTAGCATAGTTCTGATGTTAGTCTTGCGAGTACTTTGGATGAGTACTCACCGCTGCTTTACTTCCTCTTTCCCCCCTCGATACGATTACTGCATTTAGATGACGGAGCCCGGGAGATGGAGTACCCCGGAGACGACTACTACACCACCGCTAGAGCCTACTACTATGTGAAGAGTGCCGATGCTCAGGAGTAGATAGGAGGTTCCCAGGAAGGAGGCCTCGCCTCTTTCGATCCGTGTTATGTTTGTGCTGTCCTTCTTAAGGCAAAACTTGTTTAACTTATGTCTGTACTCGGATATTATTTGCTTCCGCTGACTCGTGTTTACGTCGAGCTTATGTATTCGAGCCCTCTAGGACCCTGGCTTGTAATATGATGTTGTATGACTTTAATTTAAGTCTAGAGTTGTCATGTGATATCTTCCAGTGAGTCCCTAATCTTGGTCGTATGCATTTGCGTGTATGATTAGCATACAATCAAAATGGAGGCGTCACAGTTTCAAAAATTAAACTCCCTTGTGGTTAAAATTTAACATGAAAGAGCATCACCTCGATGTGTAGCTTCACCAGACACGGAAAGCATCTCAGTAATCTGACAACTTGGTCGAGGTGATTTTGATATTCCTACGCAAGTCAACACGCAGATAGTAGAAAGAACACTTACTTCCAACAAATTTTGGACGGAGGATGTCATCAGGGAAGTTAGCATTTATCGTATTGTGAGGTGATACATCTCCAACGTATCTATAATTTTTGATTGTGTCATGCTATTATATTATCTGTTTTGGATGTTTTATATGCATTAATATGCTATTTTATATAATTTTTAGGACTAACCTATTAATCTAGAGCCTAGTGCCAGTTTCTGTTTTTCCTTGTTTTTGAGTATTGCAGATATGGAATATTAAACGAGTCCAAACGGAATAAAATCTTCGCGATGATTTTTTTTGGAACAAAAGAGATCCACGAGGCTTGGAGTGCAAGGCAAGGAAGCTGCCAGGAGATCACAAGCCAGGGGGCGCGACCACGCCTCTAGCCGCGCCTGGTAGGCTTATGACTCCATGGCAGGAATCCTAGCCCTAATCTTCGTCCTATAAATACCCAAATATCCCCCCAATACCAAAAAGAGCCACACAAATAATTTTTCGCCGCTAGAAGCCTCTGTTCGCGAGAGATCCAATCTTGGAGCCTTTTCCGGTAATCTGCCGGAGGGGGATTCGATCACGGAGGGCATCTACATCAACTCCATTGCCCCTCCGATGATGCGTGAGTAGTCCACCACAGACCTACGGGTCCATAGCTAGTAGCTAGATGGCTTCTTGGGGGCTACAATATTCAGCTGTTCAAATAGATTATATTGTTCAAATTATAGATCCTACCCATCACATACTAATGAGCCGACCCTTGGGGGATAGACCCGCCGAAGCTTTATAAGGTATAACACACTTACAAGTCCCAGGCTGCTGCAGGCAAGACAACCTGACAGTTGGAGGCTACACAGTCCAATATATTATTGCAAAGCACCAAGTTATCATGGATAATATCGGAGCTTGGGGGCTACAGGTAATATGGACATATCAAAAACTTTTAGGAACATTTTCAAGAGGTTAATTATGGAGTTCAGTTGTTAGACCCGGCGTCACCAACATTCATGACCCGATGTTATCGAAAGATCATAACCCGCCAGAGTTTATATAAGCCGCCCTGCTTCACAACAATGGAAGTCTGGATCTACATCATGAGGATTTCTTATTTTTCATTAAGCCAAAATATTGGAAGCCGACTCAATGGCATATGGGTATTCTATTCCCAATTTTTTTTCAAAAGGACACTGACAACCAAGATGATTCTCAAGACAACTCATTCATATGCAGAAAGACCTGAGATTCTAAGAAGCCACTTCATAAGCCGGCCAAAGGGCAAGCGGCCACTTAACATATTTACTATTCTCATTTCAGGAGGTTAGCATGAATAAATTCAAGCTAACCTGGGGGCTAATGTTGGGGATATACCCCGCGATATGACCCGGGAGACAGTTATGACCCGGCCGGAAGATGAGTCTCCGGTTGTGAGTCCCTTGATGACTCTCCGGTTGTGAGTCCCTGGATGACGCTCCGGTTGTAAGTCCCTGAAGATGACTCTCCGGTTGTGAGTCCCTGGATGACTCTCCGGTTGCAAGTCCCTGAAGATGACTCTCCGGTTGTAAGTCCTTGAAGATGAGTCCCTAAAGATGAGTCCCTGAAGATGAGTCTCCGGTGTAAGCCGCCCGGGACTCAGAAGCCCATGAAGAGAAGCCCACAATAGGAATTCATAATCTGACTTAGACTCTACATGTAAGTCGCCCCTTCAGCTTATATAAGGAGGGGCGGGTCACCCCGAGAGGGTCAAGTTTTTAGATGTCTCAATAGACAGGTCTTAGATAGACAAGAGATTAGAGACTCTCGTGATTAGAGGTAGCAAAACAACACCCTTGTAACCGAGAGATCTCCTTCATCATCAATGCCAGACAAGCAAGCCGAACCTGGGTAAACTCGCATCTCTCGATTCCGACCAACCCCTCTCAAACCGCCACACAGTTGCGATCGCTCCAAACCTAAGTCTGTTCACTCAGACATCTGCCGTGACAAAACCACGACAGGTAGTGAGGCACGTATTTTATTGTTGCCATCAAGGGTAACAAGATGGGATTTTCATCATATTGCTTGAGTTTATCCCTCTACATCATGTCATCTTACCTATTGCGTTACTCTGTTCTTCATCAACTTAATATTCTAGATGCATGCAAGAGTCGGTCGATGTGTGGAGTAATAGTAGTAGATGCAGAATCATTTCGGTCTACTTGACACCGACGCGATGCCTATATGCATAATCATTGCCTTGGATGTCTTCATAACTATTCGCTTTTCTATCAATTGCTCGACAGTAATTTGTTCATCCACCGTGATACTTTCCTTCAAGAGAGAAGCCTCTAGTGAAACTTATGGCCCCCGGGTCTACTTTCCACAATATATTTTCAGATAAACCAAAAATACCAAAAATACCTTGTTGCAATTTATTTACCTTTTTTACTTTCCGCACTCTTTTACATCTATCTCTATCAGATCTAATCCTTGCAAATAACCGTGAAGGGATTGACAGCCCCTTTATAGCGTTGGGTGCAAGATTTTGATTGTTTGTGTAGGTACATCCATTGATGACTTGCTTGTTCCTCCTACTGGATTGATACCTTGGTTCTTAACAACTGAGGGAAATACTTATCTACTTCACTGCATCACTCTTTCCTCTTCAAGGGAAAACTAACGCACGCTCAAGAGGTAGCATCAGGCTCTTTTAGGTGCGGCGTAATTTTAGTGCGAACTTTCGTACATAAAACTTAGAAAATTCAGCCCAAAGGCCTTATTCAAAATAGGAGTGACAATCTTCATCAAGTTTTACAGAAACACCAATTGTAAATCCATGGTTTGTGCTCTATGACATCCTAGAGTCTTTAGTTATGTAAACGCCAAGATTTAGCGCTACAGTAGTCGTTGCAACGCAAGGGATGTACTGCACAAATTGATAAGATTGTTAAAGAACAGGTAACATGATAGTATGGGAGTAGTAGTTAAAAGAAAAACACATCAGTTGATATGAAAGGACAAAAAATTACAAGTAAACAAATAATGTAACCATGATGTCGTGCAAATATATATGAGAGTAAATGAAAGAACAATACAACATTAATTTTCCTAATATAGAAGGAGAAGAATAATAAGAAGAAGAAATCACATTTGACATAAACGCTGCATGTGGCACCTTTTATCCAAATGTAGCAATCTATAGTATAGGTTCAGAAAAAGTATAGGCCATATACTTTATACTTATTGTTTCTCCCTCCTCTTCTTACCGGTCAACCCAGGTAGTGTGAGATTGAAATACCGTGCGCTTCGTGTAGTCGTCTAGTACGGTGAGATGGAACTCCACGGTTTTTTGGCCAAGGCTGCATAGCCCTGATGTGTCCTTGCATTGTACACTATATGGATAAAACCCCTCAAATCAACTAGAAGAAACATGAATCCACGATGATTTTAGACGGGTGATTAAAAGGGGCCGAGGGACTGGGATAAGAGATGAGCGGAAATATTTCAGTAGATTAGTTACATGGTTCTTCATGGGGAAAAAACCATTACCGAAGATGTTGGGGACCGTTGCATGGGAAACAAAAAATTTCCTACGAACACCCAAGATCTATCTATGGAGATCAACAACTATGAGAGGGAGAGTGGATCTACATACCCTTGTAGATTGCTAAGCGGGAAGCATTAAGAAACGCGGTTGATGTAGTCGAATGTCTTCACGATCCAAATCGGAATCCGTCGCGTGATCCAATCACGATCCATCCCGATCTAGAGCCGAATGGATGACACCTCCGCGTTTAGCACACGTACAACTCGATGACGTCTTGGCCTTCTTGATCCAGCAAGCAAGGGTGGAGAGGTAGATGAGTTCTCCGGCAGCATGATGGCGTGGTGGCGGTGGTGGTGGAGCAATCTTAGGAGAGCTTTGCCAAGCGCTGCCGCACATGCGTTTTTGATGGAGAAACAGATCTAGGGAGAGAGGGAGGGATGCACCTATGCCTTAGCATCTTGCTTTCCTCCCTCTCCCTCTCTCTATATAGGAGGAGAGGTAGATAGGGCGCATCCCTAGCCCTTCCTCCAAGGAAGTGGGCGGCGACCAGGAGGGAGGAGTCCTTCCCCTTTAGGGTTTCCTCCCCCTAGATGCATGGGCCTTTGGGGCTGGCCCAAGAAGGCTTGGACGCCCCCTTACAATCCATGCACGTCCTAGGGGCTGGAGGGACCCTTCCAGACTCCTCCAAAACCCTCTCGAACCTTCCGGAACCTTCCCGGTATAATACCGGAAAAAAACAGAAACTTTTCCGGTAGCCAAAATATGACTTCCCATATATAAATCATTACCTCCGGACCATTCCGAAGCTCCTCATGGCGTATGGGATCTCATCCGTTACTCCGAACAACCTTCGGTCACCAACATACATAACTCAACAATACCAAATCGTCACCGAACGTTAAGTGTGCAGACCCTGCGGGTTCGAGAACTATGTAGACATGACCGGGACAACTCCATGGTAAATAACCAATAGCGGGACCTGGATGACCATATTCGTTCCTACATATTTTACGAAGATCTTTATCGGTCAAACCATGATGTCGAGGATTCAGACAATCCCGTATGCAGTTCCCTTTGTCCATCGATATGTTGCTTGCCCGAGATTCGATCGTCGGTATCTCCATACCTAGTTAAATATCATTACTGGCAAGTCTCTTTACTCGTTCCATAACAGAAGATCCCGTGACTAACTCCTTAGTCACATTGCTTGCAAGCTTCTTGTAATGTTGTATTGCCAAGTGGGCCCAAAGATACCTCTTCGTCATACGAAGTGACAGATTCCAGTCTCGATCCATGCCAACCCAACAAACACCCTTGGATATACCTGTGGAGCACCTTTATAGTCACCCAGTTATGTTGTGACAGTTGATCCACACAAGGTACTCCTCCGGTGTCAGTGAGTTGCATGATCTCATGGTCATAGGAACATATACTTGACATGCAGGAAACAATAGCAATAAACTGACATGATCATATGCTACGTTCATAGTTTGGGTCTTTTCCATCGCATCATTCTCCTAATGATGTGATCTCGTTATCAAATGAAAACTCATGTCTATGGCCAGGAAACCTTGACCATCTTTGATCAACGAGCTAGTCTATTAGAGGCTCACTAGGGACACAATGTTGTCTATGTACCCACACATGTATTTGAGTTTCCATTCAATACAATTATAGCATGGATAATAAACGATTATCACGAACAAGGAAATATGATAATAACTAATTTATTATTGCCTCTAGGGAATATTTCCAACAGTCTCCCACTTGCACTAGAGTCAATAATCTGGTTCACATCACCATGTGATTTACACCCAATGAGTTCTGGGGTTTGATCATGTTTTCCTTGTGAGAGAGGGTTTAGTCAATGGGTCTGCAACATTCAGATCCGTGTATACTTTGCAAATCTTTATGTCATACTATAGATGCTGCTACTATGCCCCACCTGGGGCTATTCCAAATGTCTTCTCCACCATATGTATCCGGATTGCTACACATAGTCATCCGGATTGGTGTTAAGGCTTGCATAGACGTAACTCCTTATGACGAACTCTTTATCACCTCCATAATCAATAAATATTTCCTTAGTCCTCTAGTTAACACGGATAATTTTGACCGCCGTCCTGTGAACCACTCCTGGATCACTCTTTTACCCCTTGACAGACTCATGGCAAGGCACACACCAGGTGCGGTACACAGCATGGCATACTACATAGAGCCTATGGATAAGGCATAGGGGACGACCTTCGCCCTTTCTCTTTCTTCTATCGTGGTCGAGATTTGAGTCTTACTCAACTCCACACCTTAGAAATCAGGCAAGAATTCTTTTTTTGACTAATCCATTTTGAACTCTTTCAAAATCTTGTCAAGGTATGTACTCATTGAAAGACTTATCAGGCGTCTTGATCTATCATAATAGATCTTGATGTCCAATATTTAAGTTGTTTTATCTAGGTCTTCCTTTGAAAAACTCCTTTCAAACAACCCTTTATGCTTTCCAGAAATTCTACATTATTTCTGATCAACAATATGTCATCCACATATACTTATCAGAAATTCTACAGTGCTCCCACTCACTTTCTTGTAAATACAAGTTTCTAATAAACTTTGTATAAACTGAAAAGCTTTGATTACCTCATAAAAGCGTATATTCCAACTCCAGGATGCTTGCTCCAGTCCATAGAAGGATCACTAGATCTTGCATACCTTTTAGCATCCTTAGGACCGACAAAACCTTTTGGTTGTATCACATACAACCTTTCCTCACGAAAACCGTTAAGGAAACTCTGTTTTTACATCCATCTGCTAGATTTCATAATCGAAAAATGCAGCAACTGCTAACATAATTCCAATATACTTTAGCATCGCTACAAGTGAGAAAGTCTCATCGTAGTCAACTCCTTGAACTTGGCGGGAACCTCTTTTCGACAAGTCGAGCTTAATAAATGGTGACATTTACCATCAACATCTGTCTTCTTCTTAAAGATTCATTTGTACTTAATGGCCTACCATTCATCAGGCAAGTCTACCAAAGTCCATACTTGGTTTTCATACATGGATCCTAGCTTCAATTTCATGGCTCCTAGCCATTTGTTGGAATCCGATCCTACCATCGCTTCTTCATAGCTCGTAGGTGTTGGGGAACGTAGTAGTAAATCAAAAATTCCTACGTCACCAAGATCAATCTATGGAGAAACCAGCTATGAGCAAAGGGGTATAACATCTTCATACCTTTGAAGATTGCTAAGCGGAAGCGTTACTAGAACACAGTTGGTGGAGTCGTACTCGTAGCGATTCAGATCGCGGTGAATTCTGATCTAAGCACCGAACAACGGCGCCTCCGCATTCAACACATGTGCAGCCTGATGACGTCTCCTACGCCTTGATCCAGCAAGGAGGAAGGAGAGGTTGAGGGAGAGCTCTGGCAGCATGGTGACTGTGGAGTTGCGTGGTACTCTGGCAGGGCTTCTCCAAGCACTACGGAAGATGACGAGGAGGAGGGGTAGGGCTGCACCGAGAGAGAGAGACTTGAGTTGTGGGCAGCCCAAAACCCTCCACTATTTATAGGAGGAGGAGGGGAGCGCAGCCCCTAGGGTTCCCACCCGAGGGCTGCGGCCAGCCCTAGATGGCCCTTGGGGCGGCGGCAACCAAAAGAGGGGAGGAGGGGCGGCGCCCTAGGGTGGGCCTAGGGCCCTCCATGCCTAGGGTTTGCCTCCCTCCACCCTTGCTGCACCTTGGGCTGATGTGGGATGTGCACCAGCCCACCTAGGGGCTGGTTCCCTCCCACTCTTGGCCCATGTAGCCTTCCGAGGACCGTGGCCCCTCCTGGTGGACCCTCGGAACCCTTCCGGTGGTCCCGATACATTACCCGTGATGCCCAAAACACTTTAGGTGACCAAAACCTCACTTCCTATATATGAATCTTCACCTCCGGACCATTTCGGAACTCCTCGTGACGTCCGGGATCTCATCCGGGACTCCAACCTTCGGTAACCACGTACACTATTCCCATATACACCTAGCGTCATCAAACCTTAAGTGTGTAGACCCTATGGGTTCGGGAGGCATGTAGACATGACCGAGACACCTCTCTAGTCAATAACCAACGGTGGGATATGGATACCCATGTTGTCTCCCACATGCTCCATGATGATCTCATCGGATAAACCACGATGTCGGGGATTCAATCAATCCCGTATACAATTCCCTTTGTCTATAGGTATGACACTTGCCCGAGATTCGATCATCAGTATCCCTATACCTTGTTCAATCTCATTACTGGCAAGTCTCTTTACTCGTTCCGTAACACATCATCTCGTGGCTAACTCCTTAGTCACATTGAGCTCATTATGATGATGTCTTACCGAGTGGGCCCAGAGATACCTCTCCGTCACACGGAGTGACAAATCCCAGTCTCGATTCGTGCCAACCCAACAGATACTTCCAGGGATACCCGCAGTGTACCTTTATATCCACCCAGTTATGTTGTGATGTTTGGCACACCCAAAGTATTCCTACAGTATCCGGGAGTTGCACAATCTCATGGTCTAAGGAAATCATACTTGACATTAGAAAAGCTTTAGCAGACGAACTACACGATCTTGTGCTATGCTTAGGATTGGGTCTTGTCCATCACATCATTCTCCTAATGATGTGATCCCGTTATCAACGACATCCAATGTCCATGGTCATGAAACCGTGACCATCTATTGATCAACGAGCTAGCCAACTAGAGGCTCACTAGGGACATGTTGTCGTCTATGTATTCACACATGTATTACGGTTTCCGGTTAATACAATTATAACATGAACAATAGACAATTATCATGAACAAGGAAATATAATAATCACTTTATTATTGCCTCTAGGGCATATTTCCAATAGTCTCCCACTTGCAAGTCAATAATCTAGTTACATTGTGATGTATTGAACACCCATAGAGTTCTGGTGTTGATCATGTTTTGCTCGTGAGAGAGGTTTAGTCAACGGATCTGCGACATTCAGACCCGTATGTACTTTACAAATATCCATATCTCCTTCCTGAATGTAGTCAAGAATGGAGTTGAAGCGGCGCTTGATGCGTCTTGTCTTCTTGTGAAACCTGGGCTCCTTGGCAAGGGCAATAGCTCCATTGTTGTCACAGAATAGAGTCATCGGGCCCGATGCATTGGTAATCACTCCTAGGTCGGTGATGAACTCCTTCATCCAGACTCCTTCCTTTGCTGCTTCCGAAGCAGCTATGTACTGCGCTTCACATGTAGATGCCGCCACGACGCTTTGCTTGCTGCTGCACCAGTTGACTGCCCCTCCGTTCAAAATATACATGTATCCGGTTTGTGACTTGGAGTCATCCGGATTTGTGTCGAAGCTAGCATCGACATAAGCACCTCCATATACGAGAAACATGTCCTTGGTCCTTTTCAGGTACTTCAGGATATTCTTGACCGCTGTCCAGTGTTCCTCTCTGGGATCACTTTGGTACCTCCCTACCAAACTTATGGCAAGGTTCACATCAGGTCTGGTACACAGCATGGCATACATAATAGAGCCTATGGCTGAAGCATAGGGGATGACACTCATCTTTTCTCTATCCTCTGCCGTGGTCGGGCATTGAGTCGTACTCAATCTCACACCCTGTAACACAGGCAAGAACCCCTTCTTGGACTGATCCATATTGAACTTCTTCAATATCTTGTCAAGGTATGTGCTTTGTGAAAGACCTATGAGGCATCTTGATCTATCTCTATAGATCTTGATGCCTAATATGTAAGTAGCTTCTCCAAGGCCCTTCATTGAAAAACACTTATTCAAGTAGGCCTTTATGCTTTCCAAAAGTTCTACATCATTTCCCATTAGCAATATGTCATCCACATATAGTATGAGAAATGCTACAGAGCTCCCACTCACTTTCTTGTAAACACAGGGTTCTCCATAAACCTGTATAAATCCAAACGCTTTAATCACCTCATTAAAGAGAATGTTCCAACTCCGAGATGCTTGCACCGGCCCATAGATGGAGCGTTGAAGCTTGCATACTTTGTTAGCATCTTTAGGATTGACAAAACCTTCCGGCTGCATCATATATAGTTCTTCCTTAAGGAAACCATTAAGGAATGCCGTTTTGACGTCCATTTGCGAGATCTCATAATCATAAAATGCGACAATTTCTAACATGATTTGAACGGACTTCAGCATTGCTACGGGTGAGAAAGTCTCATCATAGTCAACTCCTTGAACTTGTCGATAACCCTTAGCAACAAGCCGAGCCTTATAGACGGTCATATTACCATCCGTGTCAGTCTTCTTCTTAAAGATCCATTTATTTTCTATGGCTTGCCGATCATCGGGCAAGTCCACCAAAGTCCATACTTTTTTCTCATACATGGATCCTATCTCGGATTTCATGGCTTCAAGCCATTTTTTGGAATCCGGGCCCGCCATCGCTTCTTCATAGTTCGAAGGTTCATCGTTGCCCAACAACATGATCTCTAGGACAGGGTTGCCGTACCAATCTGGTGCAGAACGTGTTCTTGTGGACCTTCAAGGTTCAATAGCAACTTAATCTGAAGTTTCATGATCATCATCATTAACTTCCTCTCCAGCTGGTGCAGGCTCCACAGAAACAACTTCCTGTGCTGCGCTACTCTCCGGTTCGAGTGAAGGTACAATTACCTCATCAAGTTCTATTTTCCTCCCACTTACTTCTTTCGAGAAGAACTCTTTCTCCAGAAAGGATCCATTCTTGGCAACAAAGACTTTGCCTTCAGATCTGAGGTAGAAGGTATACCCAACAGTTTCTTTGGGGTATCCTATGAAGACGCACTTTTCTGCTTTGGGTTCGAGCTTCTTAGGTTGAAGTTTCTTCACATAAGCATCGCATCCCCAAAATTTCAAAAATGACAACTTAGGTTTCTTTCCAAACCATAATTCATACAGTGTCGTCTCAACGGACTTAGACGATGCCCTATTTAAAGTGAATGCGGCAGTCTCTAATGCGTATCCCCAAAATGATAGCGGTAAGTCGGTAAGAGACGTCATAGATCGCACCATATCAAATAGAGTGCGATTACGATGTTCAGACACACCATTTCACTGAGGTGTGCCAGGCAGCGTGAGTTGTGAAACAATTCCACATTTCCTTAGGTGTGTGCCAAACTCGTGACTTAAATATTCTCCGCCACCATCAGATCATAGGCACTTTAATTTCTTGTCACGTTGATTCTCTACCTTACTCTAAAATTCCTTGAACTTTTCAAAGGTTTTAGACTTGTGTTTCATTAAGTAGACATACCCATATCTGCTTAAGTCATCAGTGAGGGTGAGAACATAACGGTAGCCACCGCGAGCCTCAACGCTCATTGGACCGCATACATCGGTATGCATTATCTCCAAAAAGTCAGTTGCTTTCTCCATTGTTTCGGAGAACGGAGTCTTGGTCATCTTGACCATGAGGCATGGTTCGCACGTGTCAAATGATTCAAAATCAAGAGACTCCAAAAGTCCATCAACATGGAGTTTCTTCATGCGTTGGACACCAATATGACCAAGGCGGTAGTGCCACATGTAAGTGGGACTATCGTTATCAATCTTACATCTTTTGGTACTCACACTATGAACACGTGTAACATCACGTTCGAGATTCATCAAAAATAAACCATTGACCAGCAGGGCATGACCATAAAACATTTCTCTCATATAAATATAACAACCATTATTCTCAGATTTAAATGAGTAGCCATCTCGCATCAAGCGAGATCAGATACAATGTTCATGCTCAAAGCTGGTACTAAATAACAATTATTAAGGTTTAAAACTAATCCCGAAGGTAGATGTAGAGGTAGCGTGTTGATGGCGATCACATCGACCTTGGAACCATTCCCGACGCGCATCATCACCTCGTCCTTTGCTAGTCACCGCTTATTCCGCAACTCCTGCTTGGAGTTATAAATGTGAGCAACTGCACCGGTATCAAATATCCAGGAGCTACTACGAGCGCTGGTAAGGTACACATCAATAACAAGTATATCACATATACCTTTAACGTTGTCGGCCTTCTTATCCGCTAAGTACTTGGGGCAGTTCTGCTTCCAGTGACCGGTACCCTTGCAATAAAAGCACCTAGTCTTAGGCTTCGGTCCATTCTTGTTCTTCTTCCTGGCAACTTGCTTACCGAGCGCGGCAACTGCTTTGCCGTCCTTCTTGAATTTCTTCTTACCCATGCCTTTCTTGAAACTAGTGGTCTTATTGACCATCAACAGTTGATGCTCCTTTTTGATCTCGACCTCTGCTGATTTCAGCATCGAGTACAACTCAGGAATGGACTTCTCCATCCCCTGCATGTTGTAGTTCATCACAATGCTCTTGTAGCTAGGTGGGAGCGACTGGAGGATTCTGTCAATAACCGAGTCATCCGGAAGATTAACTCTCAGCTGAGACAAGCGGTTGTGCAACCCAGACATTTTGAGTATGTGCTCGCTGACAGAACTATTTTCCTCCATCTTACAACTGAAGAACTTGTCAAAGACGTCATATCTCTTGACCCGGGCATGAGCTTGGAAAACCATTCTCAGCTCTTGGAATATCTCATATGCTCCGTGTTGCTCAAAACACTTTTGGAGCCCCGGTTCTAAGCTGTAAAGCATGCCGCACTGAACAAGGGAGTAATCATCACAATGCGACTGCCAGGCATTCATAATGTCTTGAGTTGCTGGGAAAATGGGTGCATCACCTAGCGATGCATCAAGGACATATAATTTCTTGGAAGCTATGAGGATGATCCTCAAGCTACGGACCTAGTCCGTATAGTTGCTTCCATCATCTTTCAGCTTGGTTTTCTCTCGGAACGCGTTGAAGTTGAGGGCAACATTAGCATGGGCCATTGGATCTACAAGATAGATTGTAAAGACATTTTAGACTAAGTTCATGATAATTAAGTTCACATAATAAAATTATTTAATGAACTCCCACTTAGATAGACACCTCTATAGTCATCCAAGTGACACATGATTCACGTCAACTAGCCCGTGTCCGATCATCACATGAGACGGACTAGTTATCAATGGTGAACATCTCCATGTTGATCGTATCTTCTATACGACTCATGTTTGACCTTTCGGTCTCCCGTGTTCCGAGGCCATGTCTGTACATGCTAGGCTCGTCAAGTCAACCTAAGTGTATTGTGTGTGTAAATCTGGCTTACACCCGTTGTATGCGAACGTTAGAACCTATCACACCCGATCATCACGTGGTGCTTCGGAACAACGAAACTTAGCAATGGTGCATAGTTAGGGGGAACACATTTCTTGAAATTTTAGTGAGAGATTATCTTAATTAAGCTACTGTCGTTCTAAGCAAATAAGATGTTAAACATGATAAACATCACATGCAATCATATAGTGACATGATATGGCCAATATCATCTTGCTCCTTTGATCTCCATCTTCGGGGCACCATGATCATCATTGTCACCGGCACGACACAACGATCTCCATCATCATGATCTCCATCATTGTGTCTTCATGAAGTTGTCTCGCCAACTATTACTTCTGCTACTATGGCTAACGGTTAGCAATAAAGTAAAGTAATTACATGACATTGATTGACACGCAGGTCATACAATAAATTAAGACAACTCCTATGGCTCCTGCCGGTTGTCACACTCATCGACATGCAAGTCGTGAATCCTATTACAAGTACATGATCAATCTCATACATCACATATATCACATCACATCCTTTGGCCATATCACTTCACACGACATATGCTGCAAAAACAAGTTAGATGTCCTCTAATTGTTGTTGCAAGTTTTTACGTGGCTGCTATAGGTTTCTAGCAAGAACGTTTCTTACCTACGCTAAAACCACAACGTGATATGCCAATTTCTATTTACCCTTCATAAGGACCCTTTTCATCGAATCTGATCCGACTAAAGTGGGAGAGACAGACACCCGCTAGCCACCTTATGCAACAAGTGCATGTCAGGCGGTGGAACCTGTCTCACGTAAGCGTACGTGTAAAGTCGGTCTGGGCCGCTTCATCCCACAACGCCGCCGAATGAAGATAAGACTAGTAATAGCAAGAAAATTGACAAAGTCGACGCCCACAACAACTTGTGTTCTACTCATGCATAGATTCTACGCACAGACCTAGCTCTGATACCACTATTGGGGAACGTAGTAGTAAATCAAAAAAATTCCTACGTCACCAAGATCAATCTATGGAGAAATAAGCAACAAGCAAAGGGGTAGAGCATCTTCATACCTTTGAAGATTGCTAAGCGGAAGCATTACTAGAACACGGTTGGTGGAGTCGTACTCGCAGCGATTCAGATCGCGGTGGATTCCGATCTAAGTGTAGAACAATGGCGCCTCCATGTTCGACACACGTGCAGCCCGGTGACGTCTCCTACGCCTTGATCCAGAAAGGAGGAAGGAGAGGTTGAGGGAGAGCTCCGGTAGCACGACGGCATCGTGACGATGGAGCTGCGTGGTACTCCGACAGGGCTTCGCCAAGCACTACGGAAGATGACGAGGAGGAGGGGTAGGGCTACGCCGAGAGAGAGAGAGAGACTTGCGTTGTGGGCAGCCCAAAACCCTCCACTATTTATAGGAGGAGGAGGAGGGAGGTGCAGCCCCTAGGGCTCCCACCCTAGGGATGCGGCCGGCCCTAGATGGCCCTTGGGGCGGCGGCGGCCAAGAGAGGGGAGGAGGGGCGGCGCCCTAGGGTGGGACTAGGGCCCTCCATGCCTAGGGTTTGCCCCCCTCCACCCTTGATGCTCCTTGGGCTGAGGTGGGAGGCGCACCAGCCCACCTAGGGGCTGGTTCCATCCCACTCTTGGCCCATGTAGCCTTCCGGGGCCCGTGGCCCCTCCCGGTGGACCCCCAGAACCCTTCCGGTGGTCTCGGTACATTACCGGTGATGCCCGAAACACTTCCGGTGACCAAAACCTCACTTCCTATATATGAATCTTCACCTCCGGACTATTCTGGAACTCCTCGTGACGTCCGGGATCTCATACGGGACTCCGAACAACCTTCAGTAACCACGTACATTATTCCCATATAAACCTAGCATCATCGAACCTTAAGTGTGTCGACCCTACAGGTTTAGGAGGCATGTAGACCTGACCGAGACACCTCTCCGGTCAATAAACAATAGTGGGATATGGATACCCATGTTGGCTCCCACATGCTCCACGATGATCTCATCGGATGAACCACGATGTCGGGGATTCAATCAATCCCGTATACAATTCCCTTTGTCTATCGGTATGACACTTGCCCAAGATTCGATTGCCGGTATCCCTATACCTTGTTCAATCTCATTACCGACAAGTCTCTTTACTCGTTCCGTAACACATCATACTGTGGCTAACTCCTTAGTCACATTGAGCTCATTATGATGATGTCTTACCGAGTGGGCCCAGAGATACCTCTCCGTCACACGGAGTGACAAATCCCAGTCTCGATTCGTGCCAACCCAACAGATACTTTTGGGGATACCCGCAGTGTACCTTTATAGCCACCCAGTTATGTTGTGACATTTGGCACACCCAAAGTATTCCTACGGTATCCGGGAGTTGCTCAATCTCATGGTCTAAGGAAATGATACTTGACATTAGAAAGCTTTAGCAGACGAACTACACGATCTTGTGCTATGCTTAGGATTGGGTCTTGTCCATCACATCATTCTCCTAATGATGTGATCCCGTTATCAACGACATCCAATGTCCATGGTCATGAAACCGTGACCATCTATCAATCAACGAGGTAGCCAACTAGATGCTCACTAGGGACATGTTGTGGTCTATGTATTCACACATGTATTACGGTTTCCGGTTAATACAATTATAGCATGAACAATTGACAATTATCATGAACAAGGAAATATAATAATCACTTTATTATTTCCTCTAGGGCATATTTCCAATAGTAGGTTCACTGTTGTCTGACAACATGACCTCCAAGACAGGATCACCGTATCGCTCGGGGCAGTACGTGTCCTTGTCGACCTACGAGGTTCGGTAGTAAGTTGATCCAAAGCTTCATGATGATCACCATTTGCTTCCTATTACCTTGGTGTAGGAGATGCGGAAACATCTTTCCGCGTCGTGCTACTCTCCAACTGAAGTGACGGTTCAATAACCTCATCAAGTTCTACTTTCTTCCCCCTCAATTATTTTGAGAGAAACTCTTTCTCAAGAAAGGATCCATTTTGTAGCAACAAACACTTTCTCCTAGGATCTAAGACAGAAGGTATACCCAACTTTTTTTCCTTAGGGTATCTTATGAATATGCACCTTTTCTCTTTGGGTTCGAGCTTATCAGACATAAGTGTCGCATTCGCAAACTCTAAGAAATGACAGCTTAGGTTTTTGTGAAACCATAATTCTTATGGTGTCATCTCAACGAATTTAGATGGTGCCCTATTTAAAGTGAATGTAGTTGTTTCTAATGCATAACCTCAAAATTATAGTGACAAAACGATAAGAGACATCATAGTACGCACCATATCCAATAGAGCATGACTACGATGTTCGGACACACCATTACACTATGGAGTTCCAGGTGGCGTGAGTTGTGAAATAATCCCCGCATTGTCTTAATTAAGTTGCATACCAAACTCGTAACTTAGATATTCACCTCCATGATCATATCATAGGCATTTTATCTTCTTGTCATGATGATCTTCAACTTCACTCTGAAATTGCTTGAACTTTTCAAACGTTTCGGACTTGTGTTTCATTAAGTAAATATACACATGTCTACTCAAATCATCAGTGAAGGTAAGAAAATAACGATATCCACCATATGCTTCAACACACATTGGACCGCATACATCAACATGTATCATTTCCAATAAGTCACTTGCCCGCTCCATCATACCGGAAAACGGGGTCTTAGTCATCTTGCCCATGAGGCATGGTCCGCATGTCTCAACCGATTCAACATCAAGTGAGTCCAAAGATCCATCAACATGGAGTTTCTTCATAACCTTCACACCAATATGACCTTAGTGGCAATGCCACAAGTATGTGGTACTATCATTATTAACTTTGCATATTTTGGCATCAATATTATGAGCATGTGTACCACTATGATCGAGATTCAATAAACTATTCACATTGGGTGAATGACCATTGAAGATATCATTCATGTAAACATAGTAACCATTATTCTCTGACTTAAATGAATAAACGTATTGCAACAATCATGTTCATTCTCAACACAAACACAAAATAACATTTATTTAGGTTCAATAGTAATCCCCAAGGTTGAGGGAGCATGCGATGGTGATCATATCAACCTTGGAAACACTTCCAACACATATCGTCACCTCTCCCTTAGCTAGGCTCCGTTTATTCTGTAGCTTTTATTTCGAGTTACTAACATTAGAAACTGAACCGGTATCTAATACACAGGTGCTACTAGGAGTACTAGTAAGGTACACATCAATAACACGTATATCAAATATACTTTTGTTGACGTTGCTAGCCTTCTTTTCTACCAGGTATCTAGGGCAGTTCCGCTTCAGTGACCGTTCCCCTCATAATATGAGCACTTAGTCTCGGGTTTGTGTTCAACCTTGGCTTTCTTTACGGGAGCAGCAACTTTCTTGCCAATCATGAAGTTTCCCTTCTTGCCCTTGCCCTTCTCAAAACTAGTGGTTTTACTAACCATCAACATTTGATGCTCCTTCTTGATTTCTACCTTCGCGGTGTCAAACATCGCGAATAGCTCAGGGATCATTTTTTCCATCCCTGGCATGTTTATAGTTCATCACGAAGCTCTAGTAGCTTCGCGGAAATGACTTGGAGAACTATATCAATCACTATCTTATCTGAAAGATCAACTCCCGCTTGATTCAAGCGATTGTAGCACCCAGACAATCTGAGCACACGTTTACCGATTGAGCTATTCTCCTTCATCTTGTAGGAAAAAAATCTTGTGGGAGGTCTCATACCTCTCAACACGGGCACGAGCCTGAAATCCCAATTTCAACTCTTGGAACATCTGATATGCCTCGTGACGTTCAAAAAGTCTTTGAAGCCTCAATTCTAAGCCGCAAAGCATGACACACTTAACTATCAAGTAGTCATAAAAAACGTGCCTGTCTGATGTTCTCAACACCAACAGAAGACGCTTGAGGTGTTGGCGCACCGAGCGGTGCATCAAGGACATAAGCCTTCTATGCAACAATGAGGACAATCCTTAGTTTACGGACCCAGTCCGCATAATCGCTACTACCATCTTTCAACTTAGTTTTCTCTAGGAACGTATCAAAAAAAAACAGGGGAGCTACAATGCGAGATATTGATCTACAACATAATTTTGCAAAGACAACTTTAGACTATGTTAATGATAATGAGTTTAGTTAATCATATTACTTAAAACTCACACTCAAATCAACATCCCTCAGGTTGTCTAATTGCGACATGATCCAAATCCACCAACCCAAGTCCGATCATCACATGAGATGAGGTGGTTTCAATGGCGAACATCTCCATGTTGATCACATCTACTATATGACTCATGTTTGACCTTTCGGTCTCTTGTGTTCCGAGGCCATGTGTCACGCCCAAGATGCGCGCCTATCCGTTTAAGGCACGAGGGCCTTGCAAGGGATAGAGGCGCATCTTGCCGTTAGCAAGAATAGTATCATCACAACATACAATACTGAATGAGAAGAGTATACAAGTTGGCTTACACTCGCCACATGCTAACTTAAAATGTCACTCAAATCATAGCATCAAGATGAACGCAGGGTCCGACTACGGACGAAATCAAACGATAAAAGAAGTTGCAAATGTCACTCAAATGAGACTATTTAAGCTTTAGGAAGGAAGGGGGTGATGTTTAGTTTGCAGCAACACTAAGCATTATATGGTGGCTAACTTATGCTACCAGGATGTAAATGTGAGTGTTCTACGTTAAGCGATCAAATCTAGAGTAATCTCTAAGAGATCCTAAACACTTACTTACGTCAATCATAACCCCACCATGTTCTCTCTTGAATCATGTTCACGAGCAGAGATGATCACGGTTACTCACACAGTTGGTGTGTTTTAATTAGAGTTTACTTCAAGTTTTCTATAACCGGGTGTTAAACAAATATCCAAGTTGCCACATAACCACGGGCATGGCTTTTGAAAGATTTAACCCTGCAGGGGTGTTCCAACTAGTCCATCACAAATAACCACACTTCATGGGAATAGCCTCGAACGCAGATCTCGCGATCATCATAGGCAATTCCAAAGGATGCCAACACCTCGAGTAAACCCGAAGAAAGTCAGACTCCTCATGCAGGACATTCGATAAAGGTAAAACAAATCCAGCAAGACCTCCCGACGTGTCGACGAACCCGATAAGAGCCGCGTATCTTAGTCTCAGGACACGACGGATAAGCGAAGCGTACGGTGGCCTGATAGAAATCTCCCGAGTTGCCCCGGGTTGGCCCCGCACGGTGCTCTAGTTTGGACCAACACTCATGAGGAGCACTGGCCCGGGGATTGATTAAATTATCTACGGGTTTGCAAGACCCTATGCAATTTTATTAAGTTGTTAAGAAAATGTAGTACCAATGTTGGGTCTTGCCAGACAAGTTTTAATCTCAACCGGATGAACAAGGGGGTCCCCATAACAACCCCAAGCGTGTTAGGAGCGCAAAATATGGAAAACATAACACCGGTAACAAGGATCTAATGGCGGTAATAGCGGAACAAATCACTTAGCAAAATGCCAAGCCTTCCACCAATACCAAGATATATATGTGTGCATTAAATTAAATAACATAATTTATTGTGATATCCAGTCCATGTTATCACATGGAACAACCGGCACCTGCAACTAAGAATGCTATAAGAGGGGCTGAGCAGCGGTAACTTAGCCAATCAACGGTTTTGCTGGGATGTGGAGGTTAGAGGCTGTCATGGCAACATGAGGGATGATATCATGTGGTAGGTAGCGCAATTGTAACGATAATAACAAGAAACTAGCAAGCAAAGATAGTATTGGGATCCGGGTACAATCATCTTGCCTGTTGGTTCTTCAGCGGAACAAGTAGCGGGATCCTCGTAGTGGTACTCTCCAGGTTCCTCGAACTCAGTATCGACACTTGCGTCTACCCAAGAGAAACATAAAATGAATAACCAACCAAGGTAAATGCGTAACCAAGATGATGCATGATTCATTTAATGAAGGATTTAACATGGCAATCCCAACCTAGTCAAGTTTCACATGCAAGGTTTGTTTGTTAATGAATCTGGACAGAACCTCATGTTAACTTATTTATACATGCATTAACATGGCAAATATGGATGCATCATGCAAAATAGATGGAAATGCATATAAGGATCGCGAGGAACGGAGCTACGATTCTCGAGATACGCTCACGACAAGGTACAGAGGCAAAACACAGGACCACCAATTACCTGGGCTAATTCTTGGCATTCCAAGGTAGCCACTGGACAGTTGATGAAATATCAAGCATATTAGGCTCAAGAATCAATCAATTCCATGGAGGATAGCTCCCACAAGTCACAAAACAAATCACACCAAATCTGTCACAAACAGCAACATAGCAATTTGTAAAGATCACAACTAGAGCTACATGAGCCCTACATCCACAAACAAGATATGGAAAGGATCTACTCAACACCCACATCAATTTATCCAACTATGCAATCAGCAAAAGAGTCACACATCAATATGCATGTATCAAGCAAGTTGACATGATGAATCAGGATTTTAGGGACTTTGTGAAAATTCTAGTTTTCTGGAATCTGGGTTAATAAAGTAGCAAGTTGACAGCACTGGTTAAATGTGCTAGAGAGCTCCTATTGGCATGAAAATTAACAGGATGGAATATGAAAATAACTACTACAAATATCTAACACTGAGCATGCTCAAATTCGCAACAGATCACCAGCTACAACCCACTCTACAAGGCAAAACAATAATAACAGAAACTCCAGACTTAGTCATTTTTAAGCAGGTTGGCAGAAACAGAAAGTAGGCAACTTAACAGCATGGTTCCCACTTATCTAGTAAATTAACATGAATAACAAAAATACTAGATCATTCCCAACAACTTTGAATATCAAACTCACGTTGGCAAGAACTTGAAAGCATGCATGGATTAATTCATATGAAAAAGACAAAAGGGCATCACAGCATAAAAAGGCAGTTTTGTCAAGTTGCCCCAAAGTCAAATCTGACTTCACAGGTGCATACATGGGTTGATTCTACCCCAAAATCATTACTCATACCTATATTATTTCATGGAACAAGAGGGATAAAATGGGGGTCGAAATTGGACCTCCCTAGGCCATGGGTGACTTATGTCACTTATGGAACTTAATGCAAATGTCACAAAATGATAGGTGCTCCATGGATACATGTTGGAAGGGGTTATTTAGCACCTTAGGGACATGATAGCATGGCATGGCATCAAGATCAAGGATGAAACTATCTAGGAGAGGTATACATGCACATATACACATGAAAGAAACCTACACATGCATCTCTACCCTTTAAGCACACACACATCCACAAACATATGTGGATAAGAAGGCACAACCATCCACACCTATGCTACCATCACTATGATAGGTGAAAGAGCAAGCACATGTACAACCACCAAGCCACACACACAAGCATGTGTGGGTGACACACACACACTCACTAATCTACACTTACAAGGACACACACATGTATGGTGCACCACACACCCACAACACACTCCACACCACTAAATATGCATGTGTGTATGCAACACATACACACACACTCACTAGGACACACACTAGGTCGCACATACACTCCACACTAAACACACATGCATCATGTGCATATGCACCATTAGGTGCACACACACTACCACACCACACACTACAATGCAGACACGAGCACCCATGCATATGTGCCTACACACACATGCACACACATACAATTCCTATGCATAGCATGTATGCATACATATGCATATGCACCCCTAGGTGCATACACACACATACATGCTACAAACACACACACACACACACTCGAAGGCACACACACACTATATACATGAGATAGAAAAAAATAAAAAAGGAACCTGATCCTACACATACATACATACACACTCAAAAATAAAAGGAAAGAAAACAAGCAAAAAGAAAAGAAAACCAAAAAAGGGGGTGGAGAAGGGGATCGAACCCAAGACCTCCCTGGTCTCCCCCGAGCTGGTTGCCACTGCGCTGCGCGATCGCATGTTAACAGAGGGAGGCTTCTGCATCTCAAATACACACACAAGCGCCCTTATACTGACGAAACTGAACCGAACTGCACACGCGCGCGACAGAGCATCAGCGGTGAGCAATCGGCGACTATAGGCAGGCCCGGCAACGCAAAAGGGGCGCACACCTATCGGGGACTACCGGGGCTCTCTTCCCCTTCTCATCCTGTGACGAGGAGGAAGGAGGCGAGCTCAAGCTCGCGCTTTGCGAACGGTGGCGATAGACAATAGCAAGACGCACGCACACGGTGACGGGAACAACGGCTGCTCACCGAGGGGGAGGAGATGATGGGCGGACGACACAACGGGGACACAAGGGAATGAGAGGCGAAGACGACGCCGTCGACGGAGGTGAAGCAGACCGGTCGGAGAGGAAGCAGAGGCGGATACCACCGTCAAAGGCGAAGACGGAGGCGAAGCAGCAGAGCCCCTCCGGAGCCCCTAGCGACAGGAATGAAGCGCGGGGAGATCACCCGAGTCCCACGCCATCACCGTCGGGAACGAGGACGACGGAGGCGATCGGGGCACGCCGGCGACCTTCTCTGAACCCCGGCCTACACTATACTTACCTGACAGAACAGATCGAGGAAGGAGAAGAGGAGAAGGGAAAAGAGGGGAGTGGCGGCGGCGAGGAGGAAGAGGGGAACCCTAGGGATGCGCACACTTAAGAAGGGGATGCCGGCCTCGATGTTGGAGCTAACGGCGATGGCGACGGCGCGCACCCTCGATCTCTGCTCTGCTCTCTGCTAACACTGACGGAGGGGAACAGGGAGCAGGGCAGGTACGCGTTAGCTGCGGCTTGGGCCGAGCCAGAGGCTTCCCTGGGCCGGAAGCCCAGTGCCCCACACAGCTCCCTTTTCCAAATGAAAGGGATTTGAGGATATTAAACCCAACACCACTCAAGAAAATCCACAGAGAAACATAAAAGGGTTTTTGTGAAAATAAAAATACTTTTGAGGAAACATTGTGCTCATTTTAATAAAAATATCAGGTTGAATTATTGCAAAAGTTATTTTTAATATTTAATCAAAAGGGCAGCCCCTGTTTAAATGGAATTCAAAACCCAAACACCTCCAATGACAAAAACACCATTCTCATAAATCATAAGAATAATAGGGCCACCTTTTGAACTTTTTTAAACATTTGAAACAACAAGTTAAATTTGTTGTGAAATAATATAGGAAGAAGGCATTATGGAGGGGTTTTAGTTTGAAGAAGAAAAGAGAGGGGAAGGAGGAGAAGTTGCAGACATGATTTGCACCACCTCAAACACCTCTCACACATCACACGAAAGCACACTCACAACCTCACATCATACCAGAAACATGAAAACCAATCATGACCAGATGAATGACATGATGCATGATGCAATGATGCATGATGCAATGATGCATGAATGCAAACCGCACATGGATGACAAGGTGCCACACATACATTATCTCAAGACACAAGGTTCACACATATGGTTACATGCCAAACCAGGTAGGGACATCACTTGGGATGTCAAAACTCTCCCACACTACAAGAGGATCTCGACACGAGATCTAGGAACGAAAGAAGTCCGGAAATTCGGAACGGAGAAGGTCCTCATATTCCCAAGTAGCTTCTTTGTCGGAATGATGATACCACTTCACCTTGAGGAACTTGATAGACTTGTTGCAAGTCTTACGCTCAGTTTCTTCAAGAATTGCAACTGGGCACTCACGATAAGAAAGATTAGCTTGAAGATCGATATCTTGAAGGTCAATGGTTCTCTCAGGAGTCTTGAAGCACTTCCGGAGCTGAGAAACATGGAAGACATAGTGCACATTTGCGAAATTTGGAGGAAGCTCTAGTTGATATGCAAGACCACCTCTCTTGCCAACAACTTTGAAAGGACCAATGAAACGAGGAGCTAGCTTCCCTTTTATTCCAAACCACTGAGTGCCTTTCATGGGAGAGACTCTGAGATAGACTAGATCATCCACTTGGAAAGAAACATCCTGATGTTTGTTATCATAGTAACTCTTCTGTCGGGACTGAGCTGCTTTGAGGTTCTCACGAATGACATGGCACATTTCTTCTGCTTTAGTGATCATGTCATTGCCCAGAATCTGACGCTCACCGGTTTCAGACCAGTTAAGCGGGGTATGACACTTTCTGTCGTAGAGAATCTCAAAAGGGGCCTTGCCTGAGCTAGCTTGGAAGCTATTGTTGTATGAGAATTCCGCATAAGGGAGGCAGTCTTCCCACTTCATGACGAACGAAATCACACAGGCTCTAAGCATATCTTCAAGGATCTGATTGACTCTCTCAACTTGACCACTTGTCTGTGGATGGAACGCCGTGCTGAAACGGATCTTAGTACCCATAGCAGTCTGGAAGGACTCCCAAAACTTGGAAGTGAAGAGACTTCCACGGTCAGAAGAGATGAGTTGAGGAATGCCATGCAAAGACACTATCCTTGACATATACAACTCTGCAAGCTGAGCTGCCGAGATAGATTCTTTGACTCGCAGGAAATGAGCAACTTTTGACAGCTTGTCGATAACCACAAAGATGGCATTCTTGCCTCTCTTGGACTTGGGGAACCCAGTTATGAAATCCATCTCCACATGATCGAATTTCCACTCTGGGATAGCCAAAGGCTGAAGAAGACCTGCTGGATGCTGATGTTCCACCTTCACTCTGTGACAAACATCACACTCGTTCACGAACTGAGCAATTTCACGTTTCATGCGAGTCCACCAGAAGGTTTGCTTGAGATCCTGATACATCTTTAAACTGCCTGGATGAATGGATAGCAGAGAATTATGTGCTTCGTCCAAGATAACCTTTCTGAGATCACCTTTTGGAACCACAAGACGGTCCTCAAAGAACAAGGTATCTTTGTCATCAGAAAGCACTTGTACTTCGGAATGCTCTTGGCCACACCTTTCTTCACTTTCTTTACCATAGCGTCTAGCAGCTGCGCTTGGCGAACCTGATCTTCCAGAGTCGGAGAGACTTGAAGATTTGCAAGAAATCCTTGCGGAATCATCTGAAGGTTGAGCTTGCGGAAGGCTTCACAAAGCTCGGGCTGAAGAGGCTTCAGAATAAGACTATTGCAGTACGCCTTACGGCTGAGCGCATCTGCAATGACATTTGCTTTCCCTGGAGTATACTCAATGCTTGGGTTGAAGTCCTCAAGCATTTCCACCCAACGAGACTGCCGAAGATTGAGATTGGGTTGAGTGAAAATGTACTTCAAGCTCTTGTGATCGGTGTACACCTCAACTGGTCTACCCAACAACAAATGCCTCCAAGTCATTAGAGCATGCACAACTGCCGCCAACTCAAGATCATGAGTGGGGTAGTTCTGCTCGGCATGCTTCAACAGACGCGAGGTACAAGCAACAATCTTTTTTGTCTTGCATGAGAACGCCACCAAGACCTTGGAGAGAAGCATCACAGAAAACTTGGAAAGGCTTGGACTGCTCAGGAGGAACAAGAACTGGAGCTGAAGTTAGTCTCTGCTTGAGCGTATTGAACGCCACATCACACTCAAGAGACCAAACATACTTGACACTCTTCTGGAGGAGATTGGATAGAGGCTTAGCAATTTGAGAGAAGTTCTCCACAAATCTTCTGCAATAACTAGCAAGCCCAAGGAAACTCCGAAGCTGCTTCACATTCTGAGGAGGTTCCCACTTCAAGATTGCCTCGACTTTCTCAGGGTGCACTTCAATTCCCTCAGCAGAGATGACATGCCCGAGGTACACCACTTCATTGAGCCAAAACTCACACTTGGAAAACTTGGCATAGAACCGATGTTCCCTTAACTTGTCAAGCACAAGGCAGAGATGCTCTGCATGATCTTCTTATGTCTCCGAGAACACAAGGATATCATCCGGATAGACCAAGATGAACTCATTCTTGAAAGGAGAGAAAATGAAGTTCATCATTCTTGAGAAGGTTGGAGGAGCATTAGCAAGACCAAATGACATGACGGTGTACTCATAAGAGCCAAACTCGTCCTGAAAGCGGTCTTAGGAATGTCTTCTTCGTGAATGCGAATCTGATGATAACCCATGCGAAGATCAAGCTTCGAGAAAACCTTGGCACCTTTCAGTTGTTCAAACAACTCATTGATGTTGGGAAGTGGGTACTTGTTTCTGATTGTCTTCTTGTTCAATGGACGGTAGTCAACAGAAAGACGATCCATGCCATCTTTCTTCTTGACAAACAGAACACCACAACCCCATGGAGAAGAACTTGGTCTGATCAGACCCAGACGTTCTTGCTCATCTAGTTGCTTCTTCAACTCTTTCAGCTCTTTGGGGCCAAGTTTATACGGGCGCTTGCATACTAGTTCAGTACCGGGCTCGAGATCAATCACGAACTCGACTGGCCGGTGCGGAGGCATTCCTGGCAATTCTTCTGGAAAGACATCTTCATATTCACAAACCACCAGAATTTGAGAAATCGCCGAGATTTCACCCTTCTCATTGAGAGAAAAGAGACGGACTGTGTCATCGCGAGCCGCGAATATAATCACATCTTCTGAAGGATGAGTCATCTTGACTTCTTTAGCTTGACAATCAATATGAGCCTTATTCATAGCCAGGAAGTCCATGCCCAGAATGAGATCAATATCAGAATTCCCGAGCACATAATGAGAAGCCAAGAAAGAATAATTACCCATCTTGATAGAAACATCCGGAACAATAGAATTGGTCCTCATGGAAACACTCGGAGAAACAATACCCAAAGGTCTACCCAAATATGCTAATGGAAAATCATGCTTAATGAAGAATGGCTTTGACATGAAAGAATTGGATGCACCAAAATCAAACAATACTTTTGCAGGAATAGAATTGACTAAGAGATTACCCATAATCACATCATTGAACTGCTCTGCTTCTGCTGCATTCACCATATTCACTCTTGCGGTCTTGGGATTATGCTTCACCATAGCATTGCCTGGAGGCTTGACAGGAGGGGGAGGCGGAAGACGCCGCTGGTTGCACTTGTTTGCATAGTGGCCCTTCTGACCACACTTGTGACAAGTCACCTCACAAAGCGGACGAACATTGCCTGGAAGAGGAACAAGAACAACCTTGGACACCTGGTTCTTCTGCTGGAAACCTGGGTTGGGTGGGTGGGAAGAACCACGACCACCGAACTGATTCTGCTGCTGAGGACGACGAAACGGAAGAGGATTTGGCGCCCAATACTTTTGCTGCTTAGGAACCATCTGAGAGCTGGAAGAAGAAGAATATGAATCCCTTGAACGCTTCTTGGAGTTCTCTAGCTTGAGCTAAGCTGCTTCAATCTTCAAAGCCATGTTGTAGAACTGATCAAACTCACGAGACTCTTGAAGAACAAGGCCTGGCAGAAGCTCATCCTTGAGACCACCTCTAAACTGATAGATCATAGCCTTATCATCCGGAACATCTTGCTTGGCATAACGAGCTAGATTCTGGAACTCGATGTTGTACTAGTAGACCAACTTGGATCCCTGCTTCAGGTGCCTGAACTTCTCACGCATCTCCTCGACAAAGCTTGTCGGAATGTAATGAGCCCTGAAGTCACGACGGAAATCGTCCCAAGTAACAACACAATCGCCCCTGGAATCCTTGTACTGTTGCCACCAATCAGCTGCCTGACCCTTCAGCTAGAACGATGCAAACCTGACAAAGTCTTGTGGCCTGACATTTCTGCACTCAAAATGCTTACTCATATCACGAAGCCAATCATCAGCGTCTAGAGGCTGCTCACAATAGGTGAAAGTCTTGGGCTGGTTGGCAAGGAACTGATTGAGTGTCGCAAACTGAAGCTGATTCTGAAAATTGCCTTGAAAACCTTGCTAACCCTGCTCCCTTTCTTGCAACAACCTGAGCAACATCTGGGTGTTTGCATTGGTCGCGGCCATCACAGCTTGCCAAGCTTCTGGAGGAGGAGGCGGTGGCGGGGGTGGCGGTGGAACATCAGTCTGCTCCTCACCATGACCCGGATTGCTGCGAGTTGGTGGAGCCATCCTAAAGATGAACAAAACGCATCAGCACCTCATAGATAAGATGAATCATAAGCTGAATCAAATGCTTGAACGAAATTGAACAATTAACAACATAGCCTTCCTACTGAAAAATTAGTAAGAATGCTTTTCGGTTATGATAACATCATCAGAAATTAGAAGCCACTTGCGATAACACCAAATTATTGAGCTATGCGCTCGGAACAAATGTACATGCCCATATACATCTGAAGAGGATGATCCTAGATGACTACAAGATTTCCCACCTATGAGCTTCCGAAAACTTTCTTGTTTATGCGATTCGGGTTGCGGAATCAGGAACCTGCCCTAGGCAATCAGCTGCGACTGCATCCGCAACCTTTCACACCATAATTCAAGACATTTCACAAACTCGTCTAATCTCGAATCCTCGAACTCACCACGATACTAAACCATGGTGGTACCCCGGACGCCTCCCCAGTACTGGGTGACTCCGACCTTATCTCACCACGATAAGTATTGAAGTAATTTCGAACATTCTCCGTCCTGAGATATCAAGGAAGCTGAATGATAATGATGTGCCAACATTCCCTGGAGCTCGACTCCCCGGAAGAAATCAAGTCAGACAAGAGGCACCAAGACAGAACCCTGTCACATCGGCATCATATAGATTCCAAAATACCCGTGTGATCCTAATTTTTTTTGAGCGAGAGAGGAGTAGAATCAAAATTCCTAAGTCAGAAACCTCACCAAAGCACAGAAGAGGAGTAAAAAGAGTCTTACTCTCCGATATAACTAGACTCAAAATAGTTTTACTAGACACAACTCGGCCAAGTTCGAACAAGCAAAGGCTCCTATGGTCGTATGGCTCTGAATACCAACTTGTCACGCCCAAGATGTGCGCCTATCCATTTAAGGCACGAGGGCCTCACAAGGGATAGAGGCGCATCTTGCCGTTAGCAAGAATAGTATCATCACAACATACAATACTGAATGAGAAGAGTATACAAGTTGGCTTACACTCGCCACATGCTAACTTACAATGTCACTCAAATCATAGCATCAAGATGAACGCAGGGTCCAACTACGGACGAAATCAAACGATAAAAGAAGCTGCAAATGATACTATCAAGCTGTCCCAAAGATCATGACCAGGTCCTCTACTCATCCGGATACGTCACGTACATCCTGCCTCTCTCCTCATCATACTCCCACTGGAGCTGAGTAAGATCATCCTACACGAACTCATCTGAACCTGCACCTGGATTATTGTAGTAAACTGTGAGCCACAGATGACTCAGCTATCATGTGCCCGGGTACCAAGACTATTTAAGCTTTAGGAAGGAAGGGGGTGATGTTTAGTTTGCAGCAGCACTAAGCATTATATGGTGGGTAACTTACGCTACAAGAATGTAAATGTGAATGGTCTACGTTAAGCGATCGAATCTAGAGTAATTTCTAAGAGATCCTGAACACTTACTTACGTCAATCATAACCCCACCGTGTTCTCTCTCAGATCATGTTCACGAGCAGAGACGATCACAGTTACTCACATAGTTGGTGTGTTTTAATTAGAGTTTACTTCAAGTTTTCTATAACCGGGTGTTAAACAAATATCCAAGTTGCCACATAACCCCGAGCACGGCTTTCCGAAAGATTTAACCCTGCAGGGGTGCTCCAACTAGTCCATCACAAATAACCACACTCCGTGGGAATAGCCTCGAACGCGGATCTTGCGACCATCATAGGCAATTCCAAAGGATGCCAACACCTCGAGTAAACCCAAAGAAAGTCAGACTCCTCACACAAGACATTCGATAAAGGTAAAACAAATCCAGCAAGACCTCCCGACGTGTTGACGAACCCGATAAGAGCCGTGTATCTCAGTCTCAGGACACGATGGATAAGAGAAACGTACGGTGTCCTGATAGAAATCTCCCGAGTTGCCCCGGGTTGGCCCCGCACGATGCTCTAGTTTGGACCAACACTCATGTGGAGCACTGGCCCGGGGGTTGATTAAATTATCCACGGGTTTGCAAGACCCTATGCAATTTTATTAAGTTGTTAAGGAAATGTAGTACCAATGTTGGGTCTTGCCAGACAAGTTTTAGTCTCAACCGGATGAACAAGGGGGTCCCCATAACAACCCCAAGCATGTTAGGAGCGCAAAATATGGAAAACATAACACCGGTAACAAGGATCTAATGGCGGTAATAGCGGAATAAATCACTTAGCAAAAGGCCAAGCCTTCCACCAATACCAAGATATATATATATATATTGCATTAAATTAAATAACAGAATTTATTGTGATATCCAGTCCATGTTATCACATGGAACAACCGGCACCTGCAACTAAGAATGCTATAAGAGGGGATGAGCAGCGGTAACTTAGCCAATCAACGATTTTGCTGGGATGTGGAGGTTAGAGGCTGTCATGGCAACATGGGGGCTGATATCATGTGGTAGGTAGCGCAATTGTAATGATAATAACGAGAAACTAGCAACCAAAGATAGTATTGGGATCCGGGTATGATCATCTTGCCTGTTGGTTCTTCAGCGGAACAAGTAGCGGGATCCTCGTAGTGGTACTCTCTAGGTTCCTCGAACTCAGTATCGACACTCGCGTCTACCCAAGAGAAACAGAAAATGAATAACCAACCAAGGTACAATGCGCAACCAAGATGATGCATGATTCATTTAATGAAGGATTTAACATGGCAATCCCAACCTAGTCAAGTTTCACATGCAAGGTTTGTTTGTTAATGAATCTGGAGAGAACCTCATGTTAAATTATTTATACATGCATGAACATGGCAAATATGGATGCATCATGCAAAATCGATGGAAATGCATATAAGGATCGCGAGGAACGGAGCTACGATTCTCGAGATACGCTCACGACATGGTATAGAGGCAAAACACAGGACCGCCAATTACCTGGGCTAATTCTTGGCATTCCAAGGTAGCCACTGGACAGGTGATGAAAAATCAAACATATTAGGCTCAATAATCAATCAATTCCATGGAGGATAGCTCCCACAAGTCACAAAACAAAATCATGCCAAATCTGTCACAAACAGCAACATAGCAATTTGTAAAGATCACAACTAGAGCTACAGGAGCCCTACAACCACAAACAAGATATGGACATGATCTACTCAACACCCACATCAATTTATCCAACTATACAATCAGCAAAATAGTCACACGTCAATATGCATGTATCAAGCAAGTTGGCATGATGAATCAGGATTTTAAGCACGTTGGAGATAACGGCAACGGCGACGGTGCGCACCCTCGCTCTCTGCTCTGCTCTCTGCTAACACTAACAGAGGGGAACAGGGAGCGGGGCAGGTACGCGTTAGCTGCGGCTTGTGCCGAGCCAGAGGCTTCCCTGGGACGGAAGCCCAGTGCCCCACAAAGGTCCCTTTTCCAAATGAAAGGGATTTGAGGATATTAAACCCAACACCACTCAAGTAAATCCACAGAGAAACATAAAGGGGTTTTTGTGAAAATAAAAATACTTTTGTAGAGGAAACAATGTGCTCATTTTAATAAAAATATCAGGTTGAATTATTGCACAAGTTATTTTTAATATTTAATAAAAAGGGCATCCCCTGTTTAAATGGAATTCAAAACCCAAACACCTCCAATGACAAAAACACCATTCTCATAAATCATAAGAATAATAGGGCCACCTTTTGGACTTTTTTAAACATTTAAAATAGCAAGTTAAATTTGTTGTGAAATAATATAGGAAGAAGGCATTATGGAGGGGTTTTAGTTTGAAGAAGAAAAGAGAGGGGAAGGAGGAGAAGTTGCACACATGGATTGCACCACCTCAAACACCTCTCAGACATCACACAAAAGCACACTCACAACCTCACATCATATGAGACACATGAAAACCAATCATGACCAGATGAATGACATGATGCATGATGCAATGACGCATGAATGCAAACCACACATGGATGACAAGGTGCCACACATACATTAGCTCAAGACACAAGGTTCACACATATGGTTACATGCCAAATCAGGTAGGGACATCACTTGGGATGTCACACCATGTCTGTACATGCTAGGCTCGTCAAGTTTAACCCGAGTGTTCTGCTTGTGCAACACTGGCTTGCACCTGTTGTATGCGAACGTAGAGTCTATCACACCCGATCATCACGTGGTGCTTCGAAACGACGAACCTTCGCAACGGTGCACACTCGAAGAGAACAAAATTTTATCCTGAAATTTTTAGTGAGGGATCACCTTATAATGCTACCTTCGTCCTAAGAGAAACAAGGTGCATAAAAGTATTAACATCACATGCAAATCATAAGTGACATGATATGGCCATGAACTTGTGCTTTTGATCTCCATCTCCAAAGCACTGGCATGATCTCCATCATCACCGGCATGACACCATGATATCCATCATCTTGATCTCCATCAACGTGTCGCCATGAGATTGCCGCGCCATCTATTGCTTCTACAACTATTGCTAACTCATAGCGATAAAGTAAAGCAAAAAGGCGAAAATAAATTAAAGACAACCCTATGGCTCCTACCGATAACCGTACTCATCGACATGCAAGCCATGAGAATCTATACAAAACATATAATCTTATACATCACATATATCTCATCATGTCTTTGGCCATATCATATCACATCATACCCTGCAAAATAAGTTAGACGTCCTCTAATTTGTTGTTGCATGTTTTACGTGGCTGCTATGGGTAACTAGCAAGAACCGTTCTTACCTACGAATAGTCACAACAGTGATAATCAAGTTGCCTTTTAATCTTCTACAAGGACCGCTTTCTTTGAATCCGATTCAACTAAAGTGGGAGAGACAAATACCCGCCAACCATCTTTATGCAACAAAGTCAGATGTCAGTCGATGGAACCGGTCTCTTGTACGTGGATGAGTAAGGTTGGTCTGGGCCGCTTCATATCACAATACCGCTGAATCAAGAAAAGACTAAGGAGGGAAGCAATCTGAATATCAACACCCACAAACTCCTTTGTGTTCTACTCATGATCTCATCTACACATAGACCTAGGTCATGATGCCACTATTGGGGAACATTGCATGGGAAACAAAAAAATTCCTACGAACACCCAAGATCTATCTATGGAGATCAACAGCTACGAGAGGGAGAGTGGATCTACATACCCTTGTAGATCGCTAAGCGGGAAGTGCTAATAAACATGGTTGATGTAGTCGAACGTCTTCGCGATCCAAATCGCAATCTCTCTCGTGATCCAATCACGATCCATCCCGATCTAGCGCCAAACGGACGACACCTCCGCATTCAGCACACGTACAGCTCGATGACGTCTCTGCCTTCTTGATCAGCAAGCAAGGGTGGAGAGGTAGATGAGTTCTCCGATAGCATGACGGCATGGTGGCGGTGGTGGTGGAGCAATCTCAGCAGAGCTTCGCCAAGCGCCGCCGCACATGCATTTTCGGTGGAGAAACAAATCTAGGTAGAGAGGGAGGGCTGCACCTATGCCTTAGGGTCTTGTTGTCCTCCCTCTCCCTCTCTCTATATAGGAGGAGGGGTAGATGGGGCGCAGCCCTAGCACTTCCTCCAAGGAAGTGGGCGGCAGCCAGGAGGGAGGAGTCCTCCCTCCCCAAGGCACCTCCTAGGTAGCTTCCCCTTTAGGCTTTCCTTCCCCCTAGGCGCATGGGCCCTTGGAGCTGGCCCAACAAGGCTTGTATGCCCCCTTACAACCCATGCACGTCCTAGGGGCTGGAGGGACCCTTCTGGACTCCTCTGGAACCCTCTGGAACCTTTCGAAAGCTTCCCAATACAATACCGGAAAAACCTGAAACTTTTCCGGTAGCCAAAATATCACTTCCCATATATAAATCATTACCTTCGAACCATTTCGAAGCTCCTTGTGATGTCCGAGATCTCATCCGGTATTCTAAACAACCTTCGGTCACCAACATACATAACTCAACAATACCAAATCGTCACCAAACGTTAAGTGTGCAGGCCCTGCTGGTTCGAGAACTATGTAGACATGACCGAGATAACTCCATGGTCAATAACCAATAGCGGGACCTGAATGCCCATATTGGTTCCTACATATTCTACGAATATCTTTATCGGTCAAACCAAGATGTCAAGGATTCGGACAATCTCGCATGCAGTTCCCTTTGTCCATCGGTATGTTGCTTGCCCGAGATTCGATCGTTGGTATCTCCATACCTAGTTCAATCTCGTTACCGACAAGTCTCTTTACTCATCTTGTAATAGAAGATCCCGTGACTAAGTCCTTAGTCACATTGCTTGCAAGCTTCTTGTAATGTTTTATTACCGAGTGGGTCCAGAGATACCTCTCCGTCATACGGAGTGACAAATTCCAGTCTTGATCCATGCCAACCCAACAGACACCCTCGGACATACCTGTAAATCACCTTTATAGTCACCCAGTTACATTGTGATGTTTGATACACACAATATACTCCTCCGATGTCAGTGAGTTGCATGATCTCATGGTCATAGGAACAGGTACTTGACATGCAAGAAAAAATAGCAATAAACTGACACAATCATATGCTACATTCATAGTTTGGGTCTTGTCCATCACATCATTCTTCTAATGATGTGATCTTGTTATCAAATGACAACTCATCACTAGTAGAAAATAGGGCACTCGCCCTGGTTCCGGAACCGGGACAAAACAAACGGGACTAATACCCAAAACCTTTAGTCCCGGTTTTCTTATGAACCGAGACCAAAGGGGCTCCACGTGGCCTCTGCGGGGCGCCCAGGGAGGAGATCCTTTAGTCCCGGTTGTAACACCAACCGGGACCAAAAGACAACCATTCGTCAGCAACTCGTAGGCGCTTGGTTTTTTGGAAGGGGGAGGGGGTTAGGGGTTTTGGAGGGTTAATTTAGGGGTTTCATATTATGTTAGCTAGCTAATAGAGAGAAGTGACCTCTCTTTCTTCGTTCTTGGTCGATGCTAGCTACTATACATATAGAGAGAACTTGACGCTAGCTAGTAAGCAAATGAAGGAAACCATTAATTGTAGAAGATCGTCATGAACATATATATAGAGAAGTGACATCTCTTTCTCCGTGCTTGGTCGAACAACAAGTTTTCGTATATCTATCTGACGCTACTATATATGTACAATATAACATCTCACAATCCCTAACATCGTCTACGTAAGATACATTTGCAAATTCACATGGTATTCTCCATCTTCAGGTATGACGTGGTCAAGAAAGAATCTTGCCAATTCCTCTTGAATTGCTCGTATGCGATCATGTGGTAGGAGTTCATCCCACATCTTCCAGATCTAATTTAAAGAAGGGGGTCAATACGTATTTATGAATGAAACTAAACAAAATTGATGGTAATATATAAAATAAAATTGTGAATATGATTTACGTACTTCAAATTGTTTGTTAGAGTAGCCTTGCTTAGAGGTCGAGTGGCGAATGAACTCGCATACGTAGTATCCACATAAAACAGTCCCGGGTGCCTGGTACAAGCACTTTACTAGAACAGAGTTCAATCAAACTGATAAGCAAGCATGATAATGGTATTGATGAAACTAGAATCAATTAACTAGAGATGCGAGGAACTAGCTAGTACTACTTACTTTGGGGTGTGTAAATCGCAGCTCTTTGGTTAGACCGAGAACCTTTCTGGTGAACTGTTTCCAAACCCCACGAGGCAAAGAAAATGATTACTTGATATCAGGAAACGAACGAAAGTTGCTGATATGGTCCCGCTATTGATTGAACTTACTTCTAGAGCATTGCAGTCATGTCCGCACAATCCTCGGGATCTTTACGTCTCGAGTCTAAGACAATTACTAATGCCCCGTCAAGCTTAATGGATAGCAAATAAAGTGGTACCCGTGCATGCATAACTCATCAATTACATTACTTAACCTCGAGTAAGCGAAACTGAATATGTAGAAGATAGTAACACTGACTTGAAGTTGTAAGGAAGGAGTATTTCCCTTTTGTTTTGATGTCTAAGGAATGATTCTAGAAAGTTGACCTTCGTATCTTTGGCTCTGTTTTTTACCGACCATTCATTTATGGTATTTGGGCTAATGAACCAAACATCATAGGTTTGTCCTTTTTTGCATTTGACAATCTTCAATCTGCATAATATAGTGAGGATAATTATATATACATTCAATGAACGAGCTGAGCTAGAGACTTAACTATAGAAGTAATACTTACAGACAGTAGCAAGTCATGGGTTGTTTTTCGAGGGTCTGTTGATTGAATAACTGAAATAACTCCACAAATTCAACAGGCATCAGGTCGAGTCCAATGAAGTCATGCTCTTTTTTAATGCTGACCATCGAACTGTCTGTCCTAGACTCCTTGCACGTTTTCATGTACCACTCATGCAAATTGTACATCATCGTTGTTAGAGGAGGATGATCAGGTTTGACGAGAGGCTTCCCATGCTCGTATCTAAAGTCTTGTACTACTACCTCAGTCGTTTCAAATTGTACATCATTGCCCACGTAATCACCAAGATTGGTACCGGGCAGTAGCATGGGATGATTAGCAATATCGCTAGACACCTTAGGGGGGCACGATTGCTTCTCCTGTTCGCCGAGCTAGGGAATTGTTTTCCCAATTCTTTTTTTCTCTTGCAGCACTCGAAGTACTTCCCAACCGCCGCGCTTCATCATATGTCTTTTGAATACAACGGTCATAGTTGGATGGCAGCGGAGGCGGTGGTGGTCGCTTCAGGGCATCCAGAGTGCGCTTCGCTTTCACCGGATCTACCTTTTCCTTCGGAGGTGGATGTTTCCGTGCAAAATGGGCCTACACTTCGGCTTTACTAATTTCATCGTTTTCCTCGCCAGTCCTCTCATATAGTAACTTTGGAAGAAGCTTGAGGTTTGGACCAAATTTGTATTTCTTCCCGCCTATTGTGCTGCTAGCCGCTAGAGCGACGGCGTCTCTCTTCCGCCGTTGCTAACGTGCCGGAGGAGGCGGAGTGGCCTGACGTGCTGGAGGAGGCGGAGTGGTCTAACACGCTGGAGGAGGCGAAGGAGGAGGCGGAGTGTCCTGACGGGCCGGAGGAGGTGAAGGAGGAGGTGGAGTGGCCTGACACGTCAGAGGAGGCGAAGGAGGAGGCAGAGTGTCCTGACGCGCCGGAGGAGGCGAAGGAGGAGGCGGAGTGCCCTGACGCTGTGACGCGCCGGAGGTGACAGAGTCTGCTGAGGCTTCCAATTTGGAAGCTTGATGTACTCCTTTCTCCATAGACACGTACTCCTAAAAGCATGTTCCAAAAGAATAATATCCTCTTCGCCTGTAGGGTTGTCAAGCTCCAGCCCCTCAAATCCATACATTATTTCATCCACCGTCACAAAATCATAGCCATATGGAATCGAACGGCAATGTAAAGTTCCCTCAACTCGAGGAGGTAGAACAGAGCCGGTCGCCGCCTTGAAGGCCAGGTTCTTGCATTTCGTCATTAGGTCGCAATGTTCAGCCTCCGTGATACTATCCACGGGTAGCGAGGATCCATGAAATCAGGCTGAACGAGCTCCATGGAAGCCACGCTGCTTCTCCGCTGAGATGGTGGGGTAGCTTCCGGGGCAACATCAAAGGAAGGATCTTCATGCTGCTGAGATGGTTGGCCGGTAGCTTGCTACCTCTCAGGTTCCTCTAGTTTTGCTAATCTTTCATCGAGGTTCTTCATTTCTCTTGCTTCCTGTTTCCTCTTTCTCTCTCAGCTTCTATAACCACTGTTGTCGAGAAACCCATGCTTCCACGGAATGGAGCCTGATGTGCCTCGTGTTCGTCCAGGGTGTTCAGGATTCCCGAGGGCCTCTGTTAGCTCGTCCTTATCTTTGTCAGGAATGAACGTCCCTTCCCGTGCTGCCTTGATTGTTGCCTGAAGCTTCCGGATGGGTATTGCAAGTTGCTCATCCGTCCAAACACACTCCCCTGTTTCTGGGTCCAAAGTTACCCCAACCCTGAAGAACCAAGTCCTTGAACAATCTGGCCAGTGCAATGTCGTTGGTTGGACCAATTTAGCAAGCAGGTCTTGCTCAGCTTTGTCCCACAACGGTCGGGCTTTTTAGTAGCCACCTGACCCCATGTGATGGTGATACTTCTTCTTTGCAACATTTTTCTTGTTTGTCAGTGACATTTTCTTACTCTTCTCCAATTTCTTATAGGCCACAAATTCGGTCCATTGATCTCTTATCTTCTCATATCGATCTTTGAATTCCGGAGTCTTATTTTTTCTCGACAAACTTTGTGTTCAACTCTTTCTCCCAGTTCCTAAATAGTTATGGCATCTTCTTAAGAGCCCACGCCTTGACCTTTTGCTCTGTAACTGGGTTATTCGGATCCTCCTCTAGCGGTAGGCTGAAATTTGTCATCAGCTCGGTCCAAAGATCATCTTTCTGTCTATCATGGACATAAGAAACATCAGGGTCCTTATTATTCTTATTCCATTGCTGGGTGCTGATCGAGATGTAGTCCCTAACAACAACTCCACACTGATATACAAACGCGTCCTTGGTCCGCTTGGGAGAAATCGGTTGGCCATCGTTCACGACTTCTGTGATCACGAACCTTTCATCCTGGCGCAACCTTTTCTTCGGGCCTCGTCTCCTTACCTCGTCAGACTTTGCAACAGTTGAAGATCCCTCCTCCATTTGGTCACCGGAGCCGTGATCATGAGCTCCTTCCTCCGCCATTCGGTCACCGGATCCGTCATGATCTCTTGCCTCCTCCATTATTAGATCACCAGAGCCGTCATCCTCTCCTTCAAGACCATCAATGGCGTTGAGATACTACAAGGGATCACCTCCGTCACGTATTATATCCCCCAACAAATCTTCTTATTCTACGTCCCTGTGATCCATAGTTTTTGCAAATATTATGACATGGCAATATGCAAACATGAGATATGCAAATCAATACAAGGCAATGCAACAATACGAACATATAATATCACTAATACATCATCAAATAGTATCACTAATACATCATCAAATATTATCACTAATACATCTCAAATATTATTATATAATATCACTAACACAGATGTAGTTGATGTCTAGCGGCGCAGGCGGTGGACACCCAAAGAGAAGGAACTATGGCAGGATCATAGCTCGAGTGAGATCCCTAAAGAACCTGGCAGGTATTGGAGAACCTGGTGTCCAACGCAGCCATGTAGCGTTAGACGTGCTTCTCCTCCTCCCTAACACGGTGACGTACCACCTACATGGGGGTCGGCTCCCTCTGCACCAACAGTGGTCCACCCGACCGCCACCAAATAACCCCCGGGTCGACGATGGGACCCTGATTCCTCACCAAGCTGGGCGCCCTGGAAGGAAGCACCTACCAGTGCTAGCCCGACGGAGCCCAGTCCCGGACATGGCGCCTCTCAAGCAGGTGGTTGCCACCGAGTCGACGACTAGGATGCTGGCCGGGCATCGTCGACTCAACATCTATGCTATGCAACTAAACATTAAACATCTAATTAAACATCATATCGCATCACCGACGATCGTCGGGGACTCCTCGATATCGTCGGAGACTCTCCCTCACCGACGATGCTAGTTGGTTTACTTGGTGGAAGATCATATGTTCAGATCCTTTATGATAATTAATACTCCTCTGATTATGAACATGAACATGCTTTGTATGTAGTTACATTTGTTCCCGAGGACATGGGATTAGTCTTGTTATAAGTAATCATGTGAATTTGGTATTCGTTCGATATTTTGATGAGATGTATGTTGTCTCTCCTCTAGTGGTGTTACGTGAACTTCGACTACATAACACTTCACCATTATTTGGGCCTAGGGGAAGGTATTGGGAAGTAATAAGTAGATGATGGGTTGCTAGAGTGACAGAAGCTTAAACCCTAGTTTATGCGTTGCTTCGTAAGGGGCTGATTTGGATCCATATGTTTCATGCTGTGGTTAGATTTATCTTAATTCTTCTTTCGTAGTTGCGAATGCTTGCGAGAGAGGTTAATCATAAGTGGGAGGTTTGTCCAAGTAAGGGTATAACCCAAGCACCGGTCCACCCACATATAAAATCATCAAAGTAACGAACGCGAATCGAATGAGCATGATGAAAACTAGCTTGACAGAAATTCCCATGTGTCCTCGGGAGCGCTTCACTTTATATAAGAGTTCGTCCAGGCCTGTCCTTTGCTACAAAAATGATTTGGCTACCTTGTTGCACCTTTTTCTACACTTGTTACTTGTTACAAATTATCTTATCACAAAACTATCTGCTACCGATAATCTCAGTGCTTGCAGAGAATACCTGACTGAAAACCACTTGTCATTTCCTTCTGCTCCTCGTTGGGTTTGACACTCTTACTTATTGAAAATACTACGATAGATCCCCTATACTTGTGGGTCATCAAGACTCTTTTCTGGCATCATTGCTGGGGAGTGAAGTGCCTTTGGTAAGTGGAATCTGGTAAGGAAAAATTTATACAGTGTGCTGAAATTTACTGTCACTTGTTACTATGGAAAGTAATCCTTTGAGGGGTTTGTTAGGGATATCTTCACCTCGACCGGAAGAACAAAGAATTGCCCCTCAACCTACTGAACCTACTAAAAATATTTATTATGAAATTCCTCTGGGTATGATAGAGAAACCGCTGGCTAATCTTTATGCAGGAGATGGAAAACTACATCCTAATTTGCACCTAATCTATGTGGATGAAGTTTGTGGATTATTTAAGCTTGCAGGTCTTCCCGAGGATCACGTCAAGAAGAAGGTCTTTCCTTTATATTTGAAGGTGAAGGCATTGACATGGTATATGCTATGTGATGATATTGGATCATGGAGCTACAACCGATTGAAAATGGAATTTCATCAGAAGTTCTATGTCGGGACCCCGATGCTAAGCCATAAGAACCCAACCTGTAACACATCACATCACTCTCGGCCTCATGCACGGTTATCTCCACAGCTGTCACCTAACCTGGGCCGGGACCGTTTGTGTTTTTGGCTCACGTATGTGAACATGTCACTAGCATTCAAATGACGAAGAACCGGGGTCGACATGACTAGTCGTAGAACCCAAGTGGCACATCCGTACAGGTACAGGCATACGTAAGCCAGCAATGTAGGTGTCGGCCTCTAGCGTGTGTAGACGACTCATAGCAAGCTACAAGGACTACATTACACTGTGGGACATAAATGTCATCACTGCACATAGACGAGTCATAGCAGGCTATAGGGACTCCATTACACTGCGAGACATTTCCCCGAAGGGATAGACACAGCAACAAAGAAGGATACATGTCGGTCAATCAATGTGTCCGGAGCAGTAGCAAGCTACCATACATACCATACATACCATTGCACGTCACACGTACTCACGACATGCTCGATATGCATAGATACAACTATGGCATCACAACATAACCATACAACAACACAACTTTTATTTAGAAGGCTCAAAAGAGCCAACATAGTAAGATGTTACAAACAGGGGTCACATGACCCAACACTCAAGTCATACAAGCGACAAGCAGAAGCAAAACATGTATGGGTACAAACATCTACTAAAAGTGGCTGGAGGAGCCTGAAAAGCTACAACGACCCTACCAAAGGAACCAGACCTCTGTCTGGGATTCCCAAGCTAATCCGGTCAACATCGCACTTCACTTCATAAGAATCACTAATGAGACTGACGTCTCCTCTACAAAAACATGAATTAAGCAAACGTGAGTACAAAGGTACTCACCAAGACTTACATCAGAACTAACTACATATGCATCAGTATCATTGAAGGGGGTTGTGGAGTTTATTGCAGCAAGCCAGCTTTGACCCTTGGCTAACCTGTACTATGACTACAAGTACTTTCTTTGATACTGGGATAGCGCACACGAGTCCACATATTCACCATATCAATACACCACTATGGATTCACTCCCGTTTCCCTACGAGAAGTCCATCCATAGCACTCACACTTATCTTGCGTAGTTTAGAGTATCCATTTCACTTGTATATGTACCACATAAGCAATCCAAGTAGTCCATATCCTAGGACGCGGCTATTCGAATAGATTAATAAACCCTGCAAGCGTATACTTCTTCACACACGCTCTCACCACTTATCACCATATGCACGTCATGCATCTCGGCAACCTTCAAGCAGAAGCACTGGCATGGGCGTCGGCCACGACCATCAACCACACACGACCCTAGTCAAGGTTTATCGCCTATTTGAGACTGAACCCGCAAGGAAGTTTGGCCGAAGTTTCCAATACGGCCTCAAACGATGTGTACAGGGTTCCCAAGCCCACCTCGACGGATGGTACTATGCTTGGTACACCGGGCCACGGTGCATCTACCGCGCCATAGCCTACCCCTCCAGTCAGCGCTATGCATCGCTGCCAGCACATCCTACAAACACCAGAAACTAGTTGCAACTCCTGGACAGAGATCAAGGCGATTAATAATCCAAGAGGGTCAATTAAGGATCCCAATGCGCGGTAGTATCTTGTCTTGGATAACATATATAGAACTCAGTTCCTAAAGATGGTCCCAATGAGACAACCCGCCATGTACTCCTACATGGCCTCTCATCGCTACCTTTACCAAATCGTGTTCACACACTTAGCTCTTACATAGTAGGACATGTTCACCACCATTCCAATTCATCGTCCAGATGGATCAAACCCGACACGACTCTAAGCATAGCAGGCACAATAAGCAAGCATGGATGAGTAAGCACAACAAGGCTGAAGCAGTTGCTACTCATGCTAAGTGGTTTCAACTATTTACTGTGGCAAAGACAGGTCATGCAAAGGAATGGGTTCAACTACCGAGAACATGTAATAGTTGAATCGTGATTGTCCTAATGCAATAAAAGAGAGCAGGAGCGAGAGAGTGGGTTCATATCAGTATGCTCAAGGGGGGGGGTTGCTTGCCTGACACTTCCGAAGATATTACTTCTCTTCATAGAGTCAACGATCACAACATCGGAACCATCCTCTATCGAGAAGGAACAAACACCGGCAAACAAGAAGATCCAACATTCAACTTATGCAATGCACAATCATGATGTATGATATGACAAGTTAAGGTACTGAATTAACCTAGAGGAATAATTAACCAAGTTAATTGAAGTGGAATTCAAACAAGTTTGAATTCCAACTCCAAATGATGTTTCATATATTTCCCTAATCATAAAGGGATCGTTTGGTTCTTGGGCAAGGGCTCGCCTGGCCTGGCCGAGCAAGGAAGAGAATGATTTGGTTCCTTGGTGAGCTTACCTCGTTGCCCACAGTTTCCAGCTTTTTCTACGGTTGAGCGAGCAAGCCGATTTGGCTTTCCTTCGTCGGCAAGGTTAGCGTTGCCTAGCAAGGTAAAGTGGTGAGGGATCCAAACGCTCCCAAAATGTCCTAATTGGTGATGTTAGCTTGTTCAAACATGCATGATCATGGCATAAACAGATTCATTGGATTTTTCTGATCATTTTTCATATATAAATTATTTCCATCCGAGTTATGGATTAATTTCTATGATTTTCAAAGTTTATATTATTTTCTAGAATTTATAAATCATTTTTATTTATATAAAATCACATAAATGCATTACTATGTCAGCATGACGTCAGTAGTCAACAGGGTCGGTCCAGGTCAAACATGACCAGTGGGACCCACTGGTTAGTGACCCATCTAGCTAACAGGGTTAATTAGCATTTGTTTAACACTAAACTAATTATGTTAGTTGACGGGCCCACATGTCAGTGTCTCATTTAGTTAAAAGCATTATTAACACTAATCTCTGACTAATATAAAACTAACCAGGGCCGAGGCCCGCCTGTCATTAACCCATATGGATCAAACCGCAGTCAACCGGGGTCAACTTTGCCGGAGTTGACCCGCGGCTTGTCGACGGCATTGCCAGAGACGGCGGAGGGCGTCAGAATTCGCCCTCCGACGAACAATCGAGCGACGGAGGGGCTCTACGTGAATCTGGGACTCACCCGCATCCATTTGGGCCATCGGGAGCGGCTGCAACGGCTTGCATAGACGATGGCGAGCATCCGAGCAGCGGCCAGAGCTCGGACTTGCTCGGGTGCGGGGTTGCAGCATGCTAGCGGGCTAGGCGAGCAGCTAGGCGGCTTCTAAGGAGCACGAGGAACACGTCTGGGGCAGCAATCGCTCCACAGGGGCACGAATTCCTTGGTCCCATCGGTCATGGCGGATGGTGGCTCCGGGTGCTCGGGGGCATCAACTACAGCAAAAAACGGAAGGGAGAAGCATAGGGGGAGGAGTGAGAGCTCACTTCGGATAGTCTGGTGGTCTCAATGGGCTCGGGGACGACCGACAAGCAATGGATCGATCGATGGCGACCGACAGAGCTGAAGGTTGAAGGCGACTAAATTGCGGTGATGCAGGGCTCCTGAGCTTGCGTGCATCGACGAGGGGCTTCAGGGCAATGGGGTGGAGCGGCTAGACTCACTAGAGGGCTAGAGGTGGCCGGTGGCCGGTGGTTGCGAGCGGCGGCGGCCATGGCGTCTCGGGTCCGAGGGGAGAAGAGAGAGCAGAGAGGGGAGAGAGAAGCAGGGGGGTGGATTGAGAGAGAGAGAGAGAGAGAGCTCGACGGTGTCTCCGTGGTACAGGAGAGGCGAGGGGGATGCAGGTAGGCAGGGTGGATCTGGGCAGGCGCGTGGCGCCGCGCGACGAACGCGTGCCCCTGTCCTCCTGGCGAGAGGACAGGGATGACTGGCGTGGGCCAGTTGGGTCGGCTCCCCTCTGGGCCAGGTAAGCCTTTCTTTTATTTGTTTTTCTTTCCTATTTGTGACATTTTTTCTGGTTTGCAAAAATATGTCAAACCATTTAAATAAATCCTGGAAATTTGCATGTGAACTAGGTATAAATAACTAATGCCACATAACAAGTTTCGGAATTGCTGGATCAATATTTCTATAATTAGTAAATATAATCCAATGCAAATAATTTTTGTATTAATTTAGAAGCCCAATATAAAATGTTTCTATGATTCTAAATATTGGGTGTCATTTTTACCTCTATCCAATATTTTCACAGAATAGTTGGAACATTTTCTTGGACTTATTTGAAGCAATTTTTATCTTGCTTGTTTTGAAAATATATATTTCTGAGGCTTGACAATTCCCAAATTCAAATCCATTTGAATTATAAAATGCATGCATGAATATGAAATGACAAGCAAAGCTAAACTAGGGATGTGACAACTCACCCGCACTAAACAAGAATCTCGTCCCGAGATTCAGGCATAGGGTAAGAGCACAACGGGGACACAATCTTACACAATCTTCACATTCCAAGTGCCCTACTCGTAGCTGTTGACTCACTGCATCATATTGATCTTGACATCTTTACCTTTAGGATCTTCATCTAAGCACTATGACAACGAATACCAAAAAACTCTACAAGAATCGATCTTCTCGAAGATCGAGCAACCCAGGATCAACTCGTAGAATGGGACGTAAGAATGTCTCTTGACCTAAGACACAAAACACACACTGAGGGTGATGGAATGAGGAAGACGACGAAGGTTATATTGGTAGACAACAATTCCACGCTAAAACATATGGTGAAGAGGTTTCAATGTAGCGAGGAGTTAGTTGCCATAATACCAATATGGGGCACCTTAAGGGAGGTGACTCGTAGAGTCATTCCCTTAAGTGGCAAAAGTAATTACTTTTGATCCAAAGATCTTTGTAACTCCTCATACCAGGTTAAGGCAATTCACAAAGATCGATAAAAGGAGTCCATAAGAGATGGCATACTCAGATCGGAAAGGAAACTAGTGTTATAGAACAACTCGGCAAATGAAAGGCACATTTCAATTGATACCGAGGTATAACCCAGTGTCTAAGCATGCTCTACAGAACTTGAGCATTTCCATATTCATTATGTTTTACCAATATCCATGCCAAGGATCCTGGCAACACATCATACCATCATGATGAATAACAATGAAGGATGCAAATGCAGAGAAAGACAACACCTTCTTAGATTTCACCTTAGATATGCCAAGGAAACGGAATCTGGATGATCCATAGAGAGACATTTAGCACTCCGCTTCTAATGTTCTCCTTGATGTGCTAGCGTAACCGAGTTATAGGTAGCTTTTGGTTACTAAAACATCAAGTAAAGGTCGGACTTCGGGATCTCAAAGGGTCCATGAAGAACAACTTCTAGAATAAGTCAAACAAAATCCTCATGGGGAATTGGCTAATGTTTTTGATACAAGATATTACAATAATAGGTCTTGCGGTTAGGTATGTTAGCCATAACATCACTTCACCGGGTTATAGAGAGACCAATATTATAACTCTTGGGTAACGTTTCAACCATTATATCTGCTTAAGATTCAGATATGGTTGGTGTCGGGATATTCCAGACTCAGCATGTCTGATGAGGAAAATTTGCGACACAAATCGACGAGATGACGTTGTAGAATTCTCAGGAGATGAACTGTGGGTGCCAACTCCAAAACATGAGCTAGATTGCAAGACCCACACGAACAAAGTGTCCAAGACAATTGTGGTCATATGGAGGGCTTACAACAAAACACTACCGAGTTCTTGTTGGAACCATCATTGGAGGATAACGAAGTCCTTATCTAAGCCCAGGTTAGCTCTTAAGAAGGAACTTCCTTTTCCTTGAACAAGTCAGTCAGTGGCTTGATGTGCTAGGGATTGCATCTGGAATGAAGATGACCAGTCTATGAATCCATAGAATACTTAGCACGGGCATGGCTAGATTGGGATGATTCCAAAGAAAACAAAACGACCTTTCTCAAGTTCACGACGGCAACTTGCACCATATGCACATGAACTAGGAGTAAGTCACTTCTGACACCAATATATACTTCATGTACGAAACACTAAGATATTGCCTACAAATTTTCCAACACTAGCGTTATGTTCATCATGAGTCGTGGAACACATGAAAAATGTTGTCGATGGGCTCAGCAACAATTCATCAAGATATCCAAATCGATGGAAGTCCACAACTATGAGAACAAGGTGATAGCCTTGGTCAGACCAAAAGGTATAATGGTGTATGCTCGAGGATACATCCACGAGTAAGACAATATTAGGAAAATCTTTGGTTCTAATTTTGATTTGACGATAACCCACACTCAAATCAAAGGTCGGACAAGACAATAGGTGCAACAATTGATCACAAGTATCAATTGATGAATATATCATCTTTCTTCTACACACTGAAACACATACGAAGATATCCCTTTGACATGAGCTAAGTTAGATCAAGCTTTTATCTCCCAACTCTCCAAGTTGTTGTTTAGCTTAACCAACTAGCTCAAGGGTTATCCAACACAGATTCTTGCAGAAACAATGGCTTAGGGAAACCGACTTGATCACGAGCTCAACATAACGGTCACGGAAACAACCTGGTGATACTTCTGAGAAGATATTTGGAAAATCACGAACCATCAATATGTTCTTGAGCTCGGGAACAATCTCGCTTTTCAGGGTAAGACGATATGATCAACACTGCGAAGGATTGACACAATCCTAACTCATTGATCGAAGAGTGCACCATGAAATATGGACTAAGTAGCACGATCAATCTTAGAATGGTGATTCAATAACCAACACGCTAAGAATGAGATTATTGCCCATTAACTACCAAACAACAAAGTTGCTAGGAGTATTAATTGCACACATCACAATTAACTTGTCGGTATTCTGGTTACAAATAACACAGAGACCGAGGAATGAATGATGATGGCGCGACGTATCACTGCATCAAGAATTCGTAAGAGGTTGTGCAATTCTCATGACATTCACGACCTGAAGATGGTAATACTTCAAGATAGAACAGAGCAAAAGCTGGATTGGTGTGAGAGCCTGGCTTAATTGGAATGATAGACTACTCATATCAACAAGGAATTCCTTCTTTTCCGGAAGCCCACTCGAAAAGAACTCCAAAGTTAAGCGTGCTTGGCTTGGAGCGATTCTAGGATGGGTGACCGACTGGGAAGTTGGTACCGGGTGCGCACGAGTGAGGACAAAGTGCGCAGGAAAGACTAGTGTTGGTTGGGGCTAGTCTAGATCCCGCCAGGAGTAACAGGGTGTTACAATTGGTATCAGAGCGGACCCTTGCGGTTACACGGGCATGCATGGGTCAGGTGCACGGACATGTGGCGCATGGCGCGTGTGGACCATCATGGCACATAGCATGGCACATGTGCCGGACTGGACGCGCATACGTGTGCCAAAAGGGAACGTTCCCGATGGACCGACGAGGACGTCAGTTCCTTTGAGTGGGGGTGTATGTGAGAGACTGGCTTAATAGGAATGATAGACTACTCATATCAACAAGGAATTCCTTCTTTTCCGGAAGCCCGCTCGACAAGAACTCCAAAGTTAAGCGTGCTTGGCTTGGAGCGATTCTAGGATGAGTGACTGACCGGGAAGTTGGTCCCGGGTGCGCACGAGTGAGGACAAAGTGCGCAGGAAAGACTAGTGTTGGTCTGTGGGGCTAGTCTAGATCCCGCCAGGAGTAACGGGGTGTTACAATTGGCATTTTGATCCACGGAATATAATTACTTTGACTCAATCTTGGATATGGATGAGGCACTAGAGTTTGTTTCTCCTAGTCATTCTGAATAGAATGGCTTAACAAACCATACGAATAATATGCATCGATGAATACGAATGCACAATTACTCTTGACTATCCATTGATAGATGAAGGTCAGAATACAATTGAAGAGGGACAACTCAAGAGCACATGATTTTTACGAGTTGTAGACACATAGGTTGGCATGTTGAACGAGTTCAACATGATTCTTCCGGATAAGCCATGCAGAAAGGTAGGATTGGTAGTGTCACAACTATGGAATGGAGAACTCATCAAGAGCACTCTTGTTGTGATATTAAGCTCACAAGGAACTTCTGCCATAATGGATCATGGTATTGGAAGAATGATATACCACGAACCTTGAAGACTATAACAAGGTTACTAATATCCTAAAGGAACGAGCAAATACTATCAACGGGAGTGAGTAGAATGACTCTCGGGTTTAAGAACCCACAAATAGAATACCTATTGACTAATTAGCATCACAACATGCTTTTGATAACGATAGCCAAAATTGTCACACTGGGGACACAAAACACAACTAGACTATTGGGTGGTTCACTGAACCAACATGGTTTCCTAACACTTCAACAAACACGCAGAGGTAATGGAGTACCCCAACACAAAAAATAGTGTGCTTAGTCTGGCCTGAAAGACATTGACTCAAGATGAAAGAGTTTTGCAATTGCATCAGATACTTTAGAAACCTTGGATAACTTGGACAACATAACGGTTGTACGGGCATGAAATATGAGGCAACCTGCAAGACAATTGACAACATAACAAGGAATTCTTATAGAGACATCGATCCAGGAAGACATCAACTTTACTATAGATCTCTAGCATAGTAACTCGTCATCCTAATAGATAGATGAGAAAGCCCAGTTTTAAATACCGTAGAATAAGGAGGAGGGTGACTCAGAATTAGAATGACATGAGGAAAGGAGTAAAAAGAATCTTATGTTCCCATCCACAATCAATTCCCTTATATAACTAAAGCAGTTATAGACTCAACTTCGACCAGTTTGGCTTGGTAATCCTACATGCAATCAAGCTCTGATACCAACGCTAACACCCTGTTATGCCTGGTGGGATCTAGACTGGCCCCACAGACTAACACTAGTCTTTCCTGTGCACTTTGTCCTCACTCATGCACACCTAGAAGCAACTTCCCGACCGGTCACCCATCCTAGAATCGCTCCAAGCCAAGCACACTTAACTTTAGAGTTCTTTTCGAATGAGCTCCCGGAAAAGAAGGAATTCCTTATTGATATGTGTAGTCTATCATTCCTATTAAGCCAGGCTCTCACAAGACTCAGACTCTGAAGAGGTGCGACGGATAGGAGCTTCATCAACCTCCTTCTTGAGCTCATTGACTATCTTAGTCAGCCCATCTACCTTGTCGTTAAGAGTTTTCACTCTATCATCAATGATGCTCACAATGCTCTCCTGAGTGTCCATGATGGTTTTGATGTCCTTCTTCATGTCCATGACAGTTGAAATCAAGAGATCCATCTACTCGTTCCTGGATCTGGGGACCTGAGCACTAGTGGCTCTAGCTGCCTCTGCCTATGCCTCTGATGGTATGGGTACATCACCACAACGTGTCCTCAAAACTTGCTAAAGCGGAAAATAGGGTCTATCCAGAGCAAATATGTGCTTCTCAAGTTTGGAATTGATAAGCATCTGAATATAGAGTGCATAGCAGCATGAGCGCTTCTAGTCAGAAGCTACCCTCTTTACTGTCTGTCACACCCTATGTTTTGCCTCTCATGACTAATTTAACATGACTCAAAAATTAGGGCCTATTAAAACTTTTTCTGTGCTTGTGATGCTTGACTTGATTGTTGATTGCTTGTTTGCTTTCTTGTGCTCTATATTCATAAAATCCCTCCTACTCTCAAAACTCTCTTCCTTGATCCCCACTCTTTTACAATGACCATGACATATGAATAGGACTTAATTATTTTTTTACAAAATATTATTTTGGCTAAAAAGTATTTATTTAATTTAGGTTTGCAAACCCCCCTAATTTGAGATTTGCACTGCAAGTCCCCAAATTGGGTGGATCCTCTTTACCAAAATGCTTTATTTGAAACCCACCATATATATAACTTCCCAAAACCACAAAATATTATTTTAAAAGATTATTTTCATATTTTATTTAAAAGCTTTTTCTTAAGGCCAGAAATGGTCTTTTATAGGGAAAACTTATTTAAATGCTTTAAAAATATTTGAGAAAATTTAGGAAAACTCAGTGGACATATATTGTCCATATATAAGAGTTTCAACACATGGTCATGTTCAAAATATTGGACAAAACCCTTCAAAACCATTTCTGCCTATTCCCAACATCTGAAATGTGTCTATAAAAATATTCTCAAATAAATCCAATAAAATTCTAGAATGTCACATATGATATATGTGTTCATCTTGACAAGTTTCATCTCAATTCCAATTATTTTGGTTCACCAAAACACCCTAAAACCATTCCTTTCCACATCCAAATTTGATCAACTTTGCATTGTGAAGTTTCTCTTATTGATCCCAAACTTTGTGGACATGTTCTAATCCCCAAATAATGATCTTACATCAAGTTGTGAATCAAGGGGATTAGTTTAACACAACTGGATCTACAGAAACCTGATTCTGTTGAATCCTAGGGTTTACCATGTTTACATTGAAAACTTTCTTAAAATCACCTCAAAACTTTTGATCAGGACCAAATGGACTTACCATTTACCCATGGTAAATCTCAAGGTCATAGGATTCCCCTGACTATCCCAATCACAACACAAACACCTTCAGCCATAAAGTTGTGGACAAGAAAAGTTGGCTCAAAAAGATTCCTCTTGCCCCAACTTTTTACCACAGTATATTCTAACCTCATTTTACCTCCAGTAACATTGCCATGCCCTCTGATCAATCATTTGGGGAGATAACTCCCTCATCCTCCCTCTCTTTTACCATGGCAAGACCTCTTCTTTCCCCTCTCCCATATTGCTGTTCCTAAAAATGCCCCAAACCTTTCCAAAGCATCATTTGCATCTAAATATGGCATGCTCACATGGAAAATGTGATCAGTCCATCTAAACCTACATTATAGTAGTAAGTGTAGTTTTGTACTACAAGTACCTTGTCCTCTCATCTCCATGATATGAAAATTGGTTGGTGTATAGTCCTTCCATTTACAGGTACACTAGACATGGTTTTACCCATACTGAATTATAGGAAAATCTCATTAGATGAGCTGCAAGTTTGCTGCTGCAAACTTCCCAGCAGTGAAAACCCATTTCAACCAGCTCCATTTCGCTTGAAATTTTACCAGTGGCCTATATCATGCATGCCTTGCGTGCCAGACATGTTTGGCCGACCAAAAGGTCTCCCTGGACATGCATTGACGTGGTGACCACGCTACTCGCATGCAGCAACGGTGCTCTGCCGACACATGTTGTCCTATAGCTCGCAACAAGCTTTGGCAGGGCATCACCACGCGCCAATAGCCTCCCCTCGACCTCCCACGCCTCTCCCCGATGCTAGCAAAGCTCCAAGGAGGCTCTGGCGCGCGTGCTCGCCGCGCCCGAGGGCATCCGAGGCGCTCCCGAGCTCCCCCTCGCCGCCCCCTATTTCTACCCCTCCCCGAGCTCCCTCTCATGCCCTTGGCTCTCCCCCACTCCCTTGGACCTCCCCAGATCGAGCCCCTTGCTCCCAAGGCCCTCTCCTCCTTCTTCGGCCGGAGCTCTCCCGCCATGGCCTCGCTCGGGTTCGAGCTCCCCCGATCTCCCCCTCTCCTTGGAGCTTCGCCAGAACCTTTACGCACCACCGCGAGGCCTCCTGCCGCTCCCATCCCTCTCCTCTGCAACTATGGCGCCGCGGCCATCACCGCCATCGGCTGCCTCCGTGTCGACCGACGCCGCGGTCGACCCCGACCTCCCTAGTGCCCGGGGACGACCTAGGCGGAAGCGGCTCGCCGCCCCGAGCACGCCGGTTGCCGGAGCATCGCCGGAGACAGCCGGTGCCGCCGGGGGCAAGCACTGGAGCCACTCGTGTCTGCCTCCGCTGCCCTCATCAGCCCGAGCGGGAGGAGGAAGGAGGCCCTGCCAAACGAGGCCCACATGTCGGCGAGCCTGAGGCCGGGCCCCCAGTTTAAGTGGAGGCGCCCTTCATGGGTACCGCCTTCCTGTGAAGGAGGCGTAGTCATGGAATACGCCTTCGGCGTCGCCCGCGCAGCTGAGCTGCTGGGACGGCCCAACTCCCTGACCGACGCCCTGGGCATGTTATAGCCCAAAGATATATCCCCTTTTTCTTTTTGTTTCCTGTACAGACTAGAAAATCCATAGAAAATTCATAGTAGCTCCAAATTTAGTGATTAAAAATCCTAGATATTCCTAAAATCATTTCCTACCCAAATTTGTGCATTGCACATTTTTCCATAAATCTTTTCTGATAGTTCAAATTCAAATTTGAATTTGAACCATATAGAACCCCACTTTGAAAATTCCTAGGGAATTATTAGTAACTCCAAATGGGATGTTTCAAGTTCCGAGATGTATCTAAATTCATGCACTAAGTGGTGAGCATTTTTCCTTACACTTATTCTACCATGTCAACTATTCGGCCATTTATTCATATGTGACCCACTTTGAAAATACATAGGAATATCATGCCAACTCCAAATCCAGTTAAACCACTTCCCTCATGTTTCTAAAATCATGCCCTATTTTATGAGTACCTCCACTCATTTTTATAAAAATGTTTTTTGTTGACATCTTAAAGGATCATCATTTCCATCATTCCCACCATTCAAAACTCCCCCTTGACCCACATCCACCAAAACCTACTTGGTTATTTTTCTTGTGACCAGAGGTGTCCAAGAAAAATAAAACTCCTATTTATAGAGCACTTTTATTTCCCACTTGTTGTGTTGCTTATTGCGGTTGTTTACCGACGATAGTTGACGAAGTAGATGAAGTGCTCGGAGTGGATGAGAAGCGTGTGAAGACCTCGAAGACCTTGCGAAGCCAGGTAAGCAGCCCTTTGACCATGTTAAGAAACTTTTCATGCATGACATATATCACTTGTTGATTCGATGATTGATCATGATGTGGTGTTCCCCCTTCGGTGGGATGCCTCCAACACTCTTACCATTGACACTTGCATCATGCATGACCCTACCACCTTATGAGGGTTATGCGGGTGGGTGTAGATAGGATGCTAGTAGATGCTACACAAGTGGGTTTGGGTTTATGCATAGTGATGGAAATGAAGAAATGATTTCAAAGACTTTTCGAAAACCCCGTCGGGTGCCACTAATGTCCGAGGGAGATGATGATGAGTTGGGTAACCACTTGAGAAAGAATTGGTGTGCCAGAGCAAGTGAGTATGTGTTTTCGAAAACGGAGAGTTTTAAGGTCTGCTGACCGCCCCAACCTTACATGCGCAACCACGATACCCCTTATGGGACAAGGCTTTGTTGATTACCTTGGTGGGTACTAGCAAGGAGCCCGCATTACTAGTGGCGGGAGTGGCAGGGTCACTCTCGATACGGGGTCGTACCGATATGTACGATCATGCGCTGTCTTCACAGGCATCGGGCACACCGGTTGTCCCCTCGTGGATGGTACAATCTGGAGCGAGGCTCGTGTGATGTACATCGTGAGGGCTGGGTACCAATCGAGTGGACTCTTTGTTTAGTATCGCCAGGGGAAAGGCATTGTTCGGGTGCTTACCTCGGGTATGTTATATACCGCGAGTCGTGGATGACACGGAAGTTCCCCGAGTCTTGTGGGTAAAGTGTGCAACTTCTGCAGAGTGTAAAACTATTCGAATAGCCGCGTCCGCGGTCATGGACAGTTGGAGGTCCTTCTTAAACTATGTCCGGATGTTTTCGCAAAATTTGGTGTGTGTGTGTGTGTGTGTGTGGATAACACAGAGATGGTACTTGAGACAAGTCAGAGGACTTGATGTGATGGACGAACATGAGATGTTCAACCCCTGCTTATGACGATATCTGTAACTTGTTCACATGGATATCTGCCAACTGTTGAAGCATGCTTACCTAGTTACTTGATCATGAAATTGCATTAAAACTTAGCTTTCCGCAAACTTCCTACTTAGTGCTATATCAGGCATCATTATTACCTTGTTCCATAACTTGGGTTGCTTGCGAGTACATTCAAAGTAATCATTGGCTTGCCACTGGTTATTTTATTGGCCACACATGAAAGAATATGTTACGATGAAGATTACCTTGGTGACGGGCATGCGAGCTAGGACGCTTCCTAGTCAGAATGCCTGTAGGGTTAAGGCTGATGGCATGGGTTCGCGCTTTCGTTGAAGATTTCCGCTGCAATCGTATGAAGGCATGGCCATAAAAGCCATATTTGAATGAAACGGTACGTAATGGATGTAAGACTCTTGTTATTCAGTTTCTATGTGTTCAGTGAGCATTGATCTCTAGGATCACTGTGCACGTACATTCGGTGATCACGACTTATGATCGGGGTCCCCACACTGTCTCTACTATCAAATCCATCATTTGAATTCTGGTGTGACTGCCAAGATGAATGAGCATGTTGATGGAGTATCCACGAATCATCTTCTCATCTCCAGACTTGGGAATCAAGGTATGCCTCAGGACAATGTTCATGGTATGGAGGCCTGCTTGAGGGAAGTAAATGGATCCTAACTTGTGAGATTGCAAGTTAGCAGCTGGAATAGCAGTGTACATGTCCTTCATAGCATTGTGGCTCTCCTCGGATTTAGAATAGACATCCAAGTCACCATCCTCAACCTCAGGGACTCCTAAGATCGTAGCCCACTCATCAATAGTAGATTCATATCTTGCTCCTTCAATCATCCAGACAATCCTGCCATGTCCATAAAAATGAGCAGTGGAATAGAACTGCATGATCATCTCATCATTCCAAGTAGTGAACTCCTTCCCAACAAACTTTTCAAGTCCAATGCAGTGGAAGTTGTCTTGGACACATGGAAAGTAATCCTCGTTATCCTTGATATACTTCCAGTTCACATATCTCATGTCACTGACTACTGGGCTATTGTCAAGCAAAACTGTCTCATAGAAGTCTTACTACTCCTTGGTATAAAACCTGCAATCCACAATAGTCTTTCTCCCGTGGGAATATGGATCAATGACTCTCCATGCCCTCAGACCTGAATCCTTCCTCTTCTTCATATCCTCAGCTCTAGGATGGCTGGCATCATGTACAGGAAGATGAGGTCTAAGCTTCATCAGAACAGACATAGCATCATCATCATCTGCTTCTCTGAAAGTGGACTTATTGTTCTTCTCAGAAGGATGTATATCTCTGGTAGTCCTCTTGGACTTCTGTGCAACAACTTTCTTAGATGCAACCTTGGTTCTCTTGGAGGGACCAAACTAAGTCATAACATCGGCCATAAGTTCTTTGCCTTCTTCTTAGGAGGGTCCTGAGCAGCAGGTTCCTCCTCTTCCTCCTCTTCAGCAGCAACACCAGCAGCCTCCTCTGGCTCCTCAAACATACAGGTTGGCTTGCCCATAACACAGATGGTCCTCTTCGTGGCTATTTTCTTCTCCTGCCTTCTTAGGCAAAGATTTCCTCGGGGGATCAAGGGACATGGTTGCCCTAGCACTCTCATGTGCTTTGAAGGTCTCTGTAGGTGCATAAATTTTGCTGACCACCCTCCTAGATGAGGTAGCCTCATTGGTAGATTTCCTTGCAGCCTTCTCTTCCTTCTTAGCAAGAACTTCTTTTAGGACAAAATCAGAATCTTCTTCTTCTAAATTGAGTCTTTTCCTTTTCCTAGTGGCAGCTTTATGCAACCCATGAGAAGTGGGAGTGCCTAGACCCGTGGAAGAACTGGACTCAGGACTAGTGCCTGAACTTATATCAACATTCTGCTCCTGCAAATTCTGACTGTCGTTAGCATCTGACATGTCAGACCCTGTGAGTAGAGTATAGAAGAGTGGAATAGGATAAGTCATAACAAAATGCAGAGATTTTTGAAAGTTTGAACAAAATATTCTCAAGGTTTTCATTCTGTCACATGAAAATCGGTACAACCGAAGCAATAATATAGGTGATACCGAGACAGACTTTCTCTTTAGCCAAAACTTGGCACCCCTTTCGGTGAGACTGAAAGGTGTACTCGGTTTCACCGAGAAAGTTCTCAGCAGCACAGACATACAAATCGGTGACACCGATTTTCTCACTTTGATTCCACCGAGTTTCATCAGGCAGAAGGTAACCCTAGAAAATCAATCATTCTCTATCCTATGGATTTTTGTTTTGGATGGAAAGATCTCAAACTGTGGCAAGACTAGGAAAAGTCCCCAATGCGCATGAATCGGAAAGGGAGCGCGAAAGGTGGCCGAATCCATACCCTAATTTGGCGATGGATCCGCTATGGCGGCGACGTTAGAGAAGAATACGTCGACGACGACGATTCCCAGCGGCGGATGCACTCGGGGAAGCAAGACTTTGACCAGGGGTCTTCAGGACGACATCTAGGGTTGTGGAGGCGCGACGTTTGAAGAATGGATTTCAAAACATCGGGTCCACATGTTATATACCCATCGCTGTCGGTGACACTGATTTGATATTTTTGGTGTCACCGAGTTTCACAACTGTTAGCTGACAGAGAAACTAAATAAATGAGAAACTAAATCAAAACCCAAATAGCAACAATCGGATATCCTCGAATGAGTAAATAAATGCAGACCAACATGCTCACACAATAAGATGTCAAATGAAATCATGGCAAATATGCACAAACATAATATCATCTAACACGCACTTTGGTGATGACAAAGTCATCTATATATGAGTATATTGACTTAGAATCCAAGTAAGAATACTTGATCATAGGTCATACTCATCGTTTAAGCACAAGTGGGGTTACCACTTTTACATAAAGCATTTAATGTTGTCACATACTATGATATGATTTGACTCAAGACTTAGAGTAAAGCTCCCCCTTGATGTGACATCCCCCCATAGGAGGGATAAACTAACCTTGGGTTTTGTCGATGAACACTTCATGTAGGTGAAGTAGTGGTGGATGCTCAAAGTTGATGAAGATCACCAAGAGTTGGGAGCATCCTTGTAGTTTGATTACTCTTCTCACCTACATGGGTTAGTCCCAAAACACAAGAGACAAATACAAGGATATCTATGGACATGGAGTGCAAAGCATATATGATGATGTCCATTGATTTGTTGATTACCTTGTCCCTTGCTTACCTTTGAGGGAATGTGTGACTCCTTGAACTATTGCATGATGTTGATGTTGATTGCAACTAGTTCTTGCGAATAATGAATATGAGTGAATTTCATTGTCAGAGTCATCCCTCAAGAAACTCTCTAGTTCTTCTTCTTGAGGACCCACATCAAGTTGATGGGGATCCTTGGTGTTGAAGTAGCACTTGTAGAAGTTGAGCTTGTAGTAGCCTTGGGAGCCCATTTAACCAAAGCTCGGGATTCATCTTCAAATGAGTCAATGTCCTTTTGAAGCTTGTTCTTGTCCTTGAGCTTGGGGTCTTATGGTGTAAGGTCATCTTGAGCCTTTGTTCCCTTGGGGAGAGTATTTTCATACTTCTCCTTTTGAGGAACAAACTTAGGATTGGGATATTGACCTTCTTCCCATTCAAATCCATTAGTGTTGAAGTAGCCAACACCACGATTCTTCAGGTATCCTCCATGCTTGCGTACAATCTCCTCAAATTGTTTGCAACCTTGAAGATTCTTGTAGATACCTTTCTCTATAATCCCTTTCAAGAGTTCATTTTATTGCTCAAGTGTAACTTGGCTAAGAGAAGAGTTAGTGGAATCAAGAGAACTACTAGAAGCAATATCATTGGATGCATCATTTTTATTGCTACTAATTGAAGTACCTTTCTTTCTTTTGTTACTAGCTTGCTTAGAGTTAACATGTGGCATGAACGTAGACAAGAGAGGTCGCTTGTCTAGATAAGAGGAAGTCTTCTTTCAAAGATCGTCATTGATAGCTTTAAGGAACTCATGCTCTTGCTCTAAGTTGAGCTTCTCAAAGTGTAGCTTCTCATGTGTCTTTACAAGCTCTTTACGATCTTCTAAAGTTAACTCGTGAGCTAACTTAAGAGTTTTTAGTTCTTGAGTTAGTCATTCTATTTCCAACTTATCATCATCGCATGACTTATCTAGAGTGGAATGATTACTAGCAAGTTCATCTTGGCTAATGTTACTAGATTTCTCAAATAGCAAGTCATCTTCAATTAACAAGTCATCTTCATCACTATTGAAATCAAAATACTTGGGGTGTGATACCTTGGGGCCTTTAGCCATGAAGCAACATCCACTCCCTTCATTTGGTGAATCAAATATGTCGTAGGAGTCGGTTGTCACTAGTGCAAGTCCGGCAACAACTTCATCTTGACTATAGTCGGAGTTGGAGTGATAGGTTCTCTCGGAGTGGTTGTTTGATTTGGAGCCGGAAACCCATTCACCAACATGAGCTTGATGTCTTCTTATTGAGTAGCTCTTTGTATACTTGTCCTTCTTCTCCGAGTCCCTACTTCTCCTTGAGGGTATTTGTTCATAACGATCATCTCTACTCCTTCTCTCTCTTCGAGGTGACTTGTCTCTTGAGCTTCGTCTTCTTGGTGACTCTTCTTTCCTCTTGTAAGGAGCCATGCACTCATTGGAGTAGTGTCCGGGCTTCCCACAATTATAGCAGTTTCGGTCACGACTTGACGAACGCTTCTCTTCATATCTTGAGTTGGAGCTTCGATATTTGCTTCTATTCTTGTAGAACTTATTGAATTCCTTGACCATGAGGCTTATCTCTTCATTTGTGACAAGATTGCCGGTTGAGGTAGCGGGAGCATCACTTGTGGATTTGTAAGCACCGCTAGACTTGTGGTGAAGCTCTTGTTGGAATTATGCCCTAGAGGCAATAATAAATTAGTTATTATCATGTTTCCCTGTTCATGATAATCGTTTATTATCCATGCTAGAATTGTATTGATCGGAAACTCGGATACATGTGTGGATACATAGACAACACCATGTTCCTAGTATGCCTCTAGTAGACTGGCTCGTTGATCAAAGATGGTCAAGGTTTCCTAGAAATAGACATGAGATGTGATTTGATAATGGGATCACATCATTAGGAGAATGATGTGATGGACAAGATGTTGGAAATATGCCCTAGAGGCAATAATAAAATGGTTATTATTGTATTTCCTTGTTCATGATAATTGTCTATTGTTCATGCTATAATTGTGTTAACCGGAAACCATAATACATGTGTGAATACATAGACCACAACATGTCCCTAGTAAGCCTCTAGTTGGCTAGCTCGTTGATCAATAGATGGTCACGATTTCATGGCCATGGACATTGGATGTCATTGATAACGGGATCACATCATTAGGAGAATGATGTGATGGACAAGACCCAATCCTAAGCATAGCACAAAGATCGTGTAGTTCGTTTGCTAAAGCTTTTCAATGTCAAGTGTCATTTCCTTAGACCATGAGATTGTGTAACTCCCGGATACCGTAGGAATACTTTGGGTGTGCCAAACGTCACAACGTAACTGGGTGGCTATAAAGGTACGCTACGGGTATCTCCGAAAGTGTCTGTTGGGTTGGCACGAATCGAGACTGGGATTTGTCACTCCGTGTGACGGAGAGGTATCTCTGGGCCCACTCGGTAAGACATCATCATAATGAGCTCAATGTGACTAAGGAGTTAGTCACGGGATGATGTATTGCGGAACGAGTAAAGAGACTTGCCAGTAACGAGATTGAACAAGGTATGGGGATACCGACGATCGAATCTCGGGCAAGTATCATACCGATAGACAAAGGGAATTGTATACGGGATTGATTGAATCCTTGACATCGTGGTTCATCCGATGAGATCATCGTGGAGTACGTGGGAGCCAACATGGGTATCCAGATCCCGCTGTTGGTTATTGACCGGAGAGGTGTCTCGGTCATGTCTACGTGTCTCCCGAACCCGTAGGGTCTACACACTTAAGGTTCGATGACGCTAGGGTTATAGGGAAATGGTATACGTGATTACCGAAGGTTGTTCGGAGTCCCGGATGAGATCCCGGACGTCACGAGGAGCTCCGGAATGGTCCGGAGGTAAAGATTGATATATAGGAAGTCCAGTTTTGGTCACCGGAAAGTTTTCGGGCTCATCGCTAGTGTACCGGGAGTGCCGGGAGGGTGCCGGAGGACCCCCGGGAGGGGTGTGACGACCAAAGGACCACATGGGCTGTTAGATAAAGTGTGCCAGCCCTTATTGGGCTGGGCAAGACTTTTGCTAAAGGCCCATGTGGCTGGAGATAAGGAGATAAGGCAAAAAGGATTTAAAAGGAGGAGATCCACCTCCCTTGTGGGAGGTGGACTCTCCCTTTAAGTCGGCCGGCCATCTCCTCTTTGGAGTAGAGGCCAAGCCAGCCCTCCACGTCCCTCCTCCTATATATACTTGAGGTTTTGGATGTTTTGAGACAGGATTTGATCTCTCTCTCTCACGGCGAAGCCCTACCTCTCTTCTTCCTCCTCCGCAGCGCTTAGGCGAAGCCCTGTCGGAATACCTTGCTACTCCACCACCACCACGCCGTCGTGCTGCTGTTGGAGCCCTTCCCCAACCTCTCCTTCCTCCTTGCTGGATCAAGGTGTTGGAGACGTCACCGGGCTGCACGTGTGTTGAACGCGGAGGTGCCGTCCGTTCGGCACTTGATCGGATCTACCGCGATCTGAATCGCTGCGAGTATGACTCCATCAACCGCGTTCTTGTAACGCTTCCGCTTAGCGATCTTCAAAGGTATGAAGATGCAATCTCTCCCCTCTCGTTGCTGGTTTCTCCATAGATAGATCTTGGTGAACGTAGGAAAATTTTGATTTACTACTACGTCTCCCAACAGTGGCATCATGAGCTAGGTCTATGCGTAGAATCTATGCACGAGTAGAACACAAAGCAGTTGTGGGCGTCGAGTTTGTTAATTTGCTTGCCGCTACTAGTCTTATCTTGATTCGGCGGTATTGTGGGATGAAGCGGCCCGGACCAACTTTACACGTACGCTTACGTGAGACCGGTTCCACCGCCTGACATGCACTAGATGCATAAGGTGGCTAGCGGGTGTCTGTCTCTCCTACCTTAGTCGGATCGGATTCGATGAAAAGGGTCCTTATGAAGGGTAAATAGCAATTGGCAAATCACGTTGTGGTGTTGACGTAGGTAAGAAACGTTCTTGCTAGTAACCTATAGCAGCCACGTAAAAACTTGCAACTACAAATTAGAGGACGTCTAACTTGTTTTTGCAGCATGTGCCTTGTGATGTGTTATGGCCAAAGGATGTGATGTGATGCATTGTGATGTATGAATTGATCATGTTCTTGTAATAGGATTCACGACTTGCATGTCGATGATTATGACAACCGGCAGGAGCCATAGGAGTTGTCTTATTTATTGTATGACCTACGTGTCAATCATAAACGCCATGTAATTACTTTACTTTATTGCTAAGCGTTAGCCATAGTAGTAGAAGTAATAGTTGGCGAGACAACTTCATGAAGACACAATGATGGAGATCATGATGATGGAGATCATGGTGTCGTGCCGGTGACAGTGATGATCATGGTGCCCCGAAGATGGAGATCATAGGAGCAAAATGATATTGGCCATATCATGTCACTATATAGATTGCATGTGATGTTTATCATGTTTACATCTTATTTGCATAGAACGACGGTAGTAAATAATATGATCTCTCAATAAAATTTCAAGAAAGGTGTTCACCCTAACTGTGCACCGTTGCTAAGGATCGTCGTTCCGAAGCACCACGTGATGATCGGGTGTGATAGGTTCTAACGTTCGCATACAACAGGTGTAAGCCAGATTTACACATGCGAAACACTTAGGTTGACTTGACGAGCCTAGCATGTACAGACATGGCCTCGGAACACGGAAGACCGAAAGGTCGAACATGAGTCGTATAGAAGATACGATCAACATAGAGATGTTCACCATGGATGACTAGTCCGTCTCACGTGATGATCGGACACGGGCTAGTTGACATGGATCATGTATCACTTGGAAGACTAGAGAGATGTCTATCTAAGTGGGAGTTCATTAATAATTTGATTAAATGAACTTAATTATCATGAACTTAGTCTAAAAATGTCCTTGCAAATTATGTCGTAGATAGCTCGCGCTGTAGCTCCCCAGTTTTATTGATACAATCCTAGAGAAAAGTAAGTTGAAAGTTGATGGTAGCAATAATGCGGACTGGGTCCGTGATCTGAGGATTGTCCTCATTGCTGCACAGAAAGCTTATGTTTTTGATGTACCGCTAACTGCATCACTCCCTCAAGCGTTGTCTGTAGATGTTGTGAACATATGACAGGCACTTTTTGATGACTACGTGATAGTTCAGTGCGTCATGCATTACGGCTTAGAATTGAGGCTTCAAAATGTTTTGAACGTCACAGAACATATGAGATGTTCTAGGAGCTGAGATTGTGATCTCAAGCTCGTGCCTATGTTGAGAGGTATGAGACCTCTAACAAGATTCTTTGCCTGCAAGATAAAGGAGAATAGCTTAATCGGTGAGCGTGTTCTCAGATTGTCTGGGTGCTACAATCACTTGAATCAAGTGGGAGTTAATCTTCCAGATGAGATAGTGATTAATGCAGTTCTCCAAGTCACTGCCACCAAGCTACTAGAGCTTCGTGATGAACTATAACATGCCAGGGATGGATAAGATGATCCCTGAGTTGTTCGTGATGTTTGACACCACGAAGGTAGAAATCAATAAGGAGCATCAAGTGTTGATGGTTAAGTGAAAACCACTAGTTTCAAAAGGGGCAAGGGCAAGAAGGGAAAAACTTCAGGAATGGCAAGCCAGTTGTTGCTCTAGTGAAGAAACCCAAGGTTGAGCCCGAACCCGAGACTAAGTGCTTCTGTTATGAGGAGAATGTTCGCTGAAGCGGAAAAACCCTAGATGATTGGTAGATAAGAAGGCTGGTAATGTCAATGGAAGTATATTTGATATACGTGTTAGTGATGTGTACCTTGCTGGTACTCCTAGTAGCACCTGGGTATTAGATACCGGTTCGGTTGCTAAGTGTTAGCAACTCGAAATAAAAGCTACGGAGTAAATGGAGACTAGCTAGGTGAAAGGTGACGATGTGTGTTGGAAGTATTTCCAAGATTGATGTGATCACCATCGCACGCTCTCTCTACCTTCAGGATTTGTGATAAACCTAAATAAATGTTATTTGGTGTTTGCGTTGAGCATAAACGTGATTAGATCATGATTAGTGCGATACGGTTATTCATATAAGTTAGAGAATAATGGTTATTCTGTTTACATGGATAATGCCTTCAATGGTCATGCACCCACTCGAAATGGTTTATCGAATCATGATCGTAGTAGTACACATATTCATAACATTGGTACCAAAAGATACAAAGTTAATAATGATAGTACCACATGCTTGTGGCACTGCCACGTAATGTCATATTGGTATAAATCGCATGAAGAAACTCCATGATGATGGATGTTTTTTGACTCACTCGATTTCGAATCGGTTGAGACATGCGAGCCATGCCTCTTGGGCAAGATGACTGAGACCCCGTCATCCAATATGATGGAGCGGGCAAGTGGCTTATTGGAATTAATACATGTTGATGTATGTGGTCCAATGAGTGTTGAAACACACAGTGGATATCGTTGTTTTTCTTTACCTTCACTGATGATTTGAGTAAATATGGGGATATTTACTTAATGAAACACGAATCTGAAATGTTTGAAAGGTTCAAGGAGTTTCAGAGTGAAGTTAAAGATCATCGTGACAAGAAGATAAATGTCTATGATATGATCATGGAGGTGAATATCTAAGTTACGAGTTTGGTATGCAATTTTAGACAATGTGGAAATTGTTTCACAGCTCACGCCTCCTGGAACACCATAGTGTGATGGTGTGTTCGAACGTCGTAGTCGTGCTCTATTGGATATAGTGAGTACTATGATGTCTCTTATCGTTTTACCACTATCGTTATGGGGTTATGCATTAAAGACAAATCCATTCACTTTAACAGGGCACCATCTAAGTCTGTTGAGATGACACCGTGAGAATTATGGTTTGACAGAAGCCTAAGCTGTCATTTCTTAATGTTTGGGGCTGCGACGCTTATGTGAAAATGGGTTTTTCACCTAGCGAGCTCGAACTCAAAGCAGACAAATGCATCTTCATAGAATACCCTAATGAGACATTGGGTATACCTTCTATCTCAGATCCAAGCGCAAAAGGTGTTTGTTGCTAAGAACGGGTCCTTTTTGAGAAAGAGTTTCTCTCGAAAGAATTGAGTGGGAGGTAGATAGAACTTGATAAGGTTGTTGAACCTTTGTTTCAACCAGAGAATAGCGCAACACAGAAAGATGTTTCTGTAGAGCCTACTTAGTTGAAAAGGAAGTTAATGATGATGATCATGAAGCTTCGGATCAAGTCACTATCGAACCTCGTAGGTCGACAAGGACGCGTACTGCTCCTGAGTAGTACGACAACCCTGTCTTGGAAATCATGTTGTTGGACAACGATGAACCTACGAACTATGGAGAAGCGATGGTGGGCCCGGATTCCAACAAATGGCTAGGAGCCATGAAATCCGAGAAAGGATCCATGTATGAAAACCAAGTATGGACTTTGGTAGACTTGCCTGTTGAATGGCGGGTCATTGAGTACAAATGGACCTTTGAGATAAACATAGACGCTAATGGTGAAATGTCACCGTTTATAAAGCTCGACTTGTCGCAAAGAAGTTTCCGCCAAGTTCAAGGAGTTGACTGCAATGAGATTGTCTCATCTGTAGCGATGCTAAAAGTCTATTAAAATTTTGTTAGCAGTTGCTGCATTTTTCGATTATGAAATCTGGCAGATGGATGACAAAACAAGGTTTCCGTAATGGTTTCTGTGAGGAAGAGTTGTATGTGATACAACCAGAAGGTTTTGTCAATCCTAAGGATGCTAATAATATGCAAACTCCAGCGATCCTTCTATGGACTGGAGCAAGAATCTCGGAGTTGGAATATATGCTTTGATGAGGTGATCAAAGTGTTTAAGTTTATACAAAATTTATGAGAAACTTGTATTTGCAAGAAAGTGAGTGGGAGCACTATAGAATTTCTTATAAGAATATGTAGTTGACATATTATTGATCGGAAATGATGTAGAATTTCTGGAAGAGCATGAAGGGTTGTTTGAAAAGAGTTTTTTTTTCAAAGGAAGACCCAGATAAAGCTACTATTTTATTGAGCATCAAGATCTATAGGGATAGATCAATTCGCTTGATAAGTTTTTTCGACGAAGACATACCTTGACAAGTTTTTGAAGGAGTTCAAAATAGATGGGTCAAAGAAGGAGTTCTTGACTGTATTGTAAGGTGTGAAATTGAGTAAGACTCAATACCCGACCACGGCAGAAGATAAAGAAAAGATGAGTGTCATCTCCTATGCTTTAGCCATAGGCTCTATATAGTATGCCATGCTGTGTACCGCACCTGTGTGTGCCTTGCCATGAGTCTGTCAAGGGGTACAAGAGTAATCCAAGAGTGGATCACTGGACAATGGTCAAAGTTATCCTTAGTAACTTGAAAACTAAGGAAATATTTCTCGATTATGGAGGTGATAAAGAGTTCATCGTAAAGGGTTACGATGATGCAAGCTTTAACTCCAATCCGGATGACTCTTAGTAGAAATCTGGCTACGTATAGTGGAGCAGCCATTTGGAATAGCTCCAAGTGGAGCGTGGGAGTAGTATCTACAAATATGACATGGAAAGTTTGCAAGGTACACACGGATCTGAATGTCGCAGACCCATTGACTAAAAACCTCTTTCACGAGCAGAACATGAACAAACCCCGGAACTTATTGGGTGTTAATCACATGATGATATGATCACATGGTGATGTAAGTGTTAATCACATGGTGATGTGAACTAGATTATTGACTCTAGTGCAAGTGGGAGACTGTTGGAAATATGCCCTAGAGGCAATAATAAAATGGTTATTATTGTATTTCCTTGTTCATGATAATTGTCTATTGTTCATGCTATAATTGTGTTAACCGGAAACCATAATACATGTGTGAATACATAGACCACAACATGTCCCTAGTAAGCCTCTAGTTGGCTAGCTCGTTGATCAATAGATGGTCACGATTTCATGGCCATGGACATTGGATGTCATTGATAACGGGATCACATCATTAGGAGAATGATGTGATGGACAAGACCCAATCCTAAGCATAGCACAAAGATCGTGTAGTTCGTTTGCTAAAGCTTTTCAATGTCAAGTGTCATTTCCTTAGACCATGAGATTGTGTAACTCCCGGATACCGTAGGAATACTTTGGGTGTGCCAAACGTCACAACGTAACTGGGTGGCTATAAAGGTACGCTACGGGTATCTCCGAAAGTGTCTGTTGGGTTGGCACGAATCGAGACTGGGATTTGTCACTCCGTGTGACGGAGAGGTATCTCTGGGCCCACTCGGTAAGACATCATCATAATGAGCTCAATGTGACTAAGGAGTTAGTCACGGGATGATGTATTGCGGAACGAGTAAAGAGACTTGCCAGTAACGAGATTGAACAAGGTATGGGGATACCGACGATCGAATCTCGGGCAAGTATCATACCGATAGACAAAGGGAATTGTATACGGGATTGATTGAATCCTTGACATCGTGGTTCATCCGATGAGATCATCGTGGAGTACGTGGGAGCCAACATGGGTATCCAGATCCCGCTGTTGGTTATTGACCGGAGAGGTGTCTCGGTCATGTCTACGTGTCTCCCGAACCCGTAGGGTCTACACACTTAAGGTTCGATGACGCTAGGGTTATAGGGAAATGGTATACGTGATTACCGAAGGTTGTTCGGAGTCCCGGATGAGATCCCGGACGTCACGAGGATCTCCGGAATGGTCCGGAGGTAAAGATTGATATATAGGAAGTCCAGTTTTGGTCACCGGAAAGTTTTCGGGCTCATCGGTAGTGTACCGGGAGTGCCGGGAGGGTGCCGGAGGACCCCCGGGAGGGGTGTGACGACCAAAGGACCACATGGGCTGTTAGATAAAGTGTGCCAGCCCTTATTGGGCTGGGCAAGACTTTTGCTAAAGGCCCATGTGGCTGGAGATAAGGAGATAAGGCAAAAAGGATTTAAAAGGAGGAGATCCACCTCCCTTGTGGGAGGTGGACTCTCCCTTTAAGTTGGCCGGCCATCTCCTCTTTGGAGTAGAGGCCAAGCCAGCCCTCCACGTCCCTCCTCCTATATATACTTGAGGTTTTGGATGTTTTGAGACAGGATTTGATCTCTCTCTCTCACGGCGAAGCCCTACCTCTCTTCTTCCTCCTTCGCAGCGCTTAGGCGAAGCCCTGTCGGAATACCTTGCTACTCCACCACCACCACGCCGTCGTGCTGCTGTTGGAGCCCTTCCCCAACCTCTCCTTCCTCCTTGCTGGATCAAGGTGTTGGAGACGTCACCGGGCTGCACGTGTGTTGAACGCGGAGGTGCCGTCCGTTCGGCACTTGATCGGATCTACCGCGATCTGAATCGCTGCGAGTATGACTCCATCAACCGCGTTCTTGTAACGCTTCCGCTTAGCGATCTTCAAAGGTATGAAGATGCAATCTCTCCCCTCTCGTTGCTGGTTTCTCCATAGATAGATCTTGGTGAACGTAGGAAAATTTTGATTTACTACTACGTCTCCCAACACAAGACCCAAACTATACATATACCATATGATCATGCCAGTTTATTGCTATAGTTTTCTGCATGTCAAGTATCCGTTCCTATGACCATGAGATCATGCAACTCACTGACACTAGAGGAGTGCCTTGTGTGTATCAAACGTCATACCGTAACTGGGTGACTATAAAGGTGCTCTAAAGGTATCTCCAAGAGTGTCTGTTGAGTGGGTATGGATCAAGACTGGGATTTGTTACTCCGTGTGATGGAGAGGTTTCTCGGGGCCCACTCGGTAATACAACTTCACAACAAGTCTTGCAAGCAATGTGACTAAAGTGTTAGCCACGGGATCTTGTATTATGGAATGAGTAAAGAGACTTGCCGGTAACGATATTGAACTAGGTATGGAGATACCGAAGATCGAATCTTGGGCAAGTAACATACCGAAGAACAAAGGGAACATCATACGAGATTAATCGAATCCTTGACATAGAGGTTCAACCGATAAAGATCTTCGTAGAATATGTAGGAACCAATATGGGCATCAAGGTCCCACTATTGGTTATTCAGCGTAGAGGTGTCTCGGTCATGTCTGCATAGTTCTCGAACCCGAGGGTCTGCACACTTAAGGTTTGGTGATGTTTCGGTAGTATAGAGTTATGAATGGTGGTGACCGAAGGTAGTTAGGAGTCCCGGATGAGATCCCGGACGTCACGAGGAGCTCCGGAATGGTCCGGAGGTAAATATTCATATATAGGAAGTCCTATTTTGGACTCCGGAAAGATTTCGGGCACTTTCGGTAGCGTACCGGGAGTGACGAATGGGTCCCAGGGGTCCACCAGTGGGGCCAACCCACCCCATGGGCCAAAGTGGCGACCCACCAGCCCCTAGTGGGCTGGTGGGGTCAGCCAAGGTGGCCTAGGCGCAGGAAGAGAAGGCCCAAACCGAATTGGGGTGGAGTCCTCCCCAAGTTCCACCTCTCGTGTGAGAGGTGGACTCTCAGGTGGAGGAGGACTCTCCCAACACCAGTTCGGCCGAACCAAAAGGAGAGCCCTCCTTTGGGCGCAGCCTGCTCTCCCCTCCTCCTATATATATGAGTGGTTTTAGGGTTTTTTGGACAAGGATTTTCAGCCACGTCTAAACCCTACCTCTAGATCAAGTTCGTATAAACTAGACTAGTTCGGCAGTGCTTAGGCGAAGCCCTACCGGAACAGCTCCACCACCATCGCCGGAGCGCCGCCATGCTGCCGGCAAACTCTTCTAACTCTCCGCTCTCTCTTGCTGGATCAAGACGATGGAGATCATCATCAAGCTGTACGTGTGCTGAACGCGGAGGTGCCATCCGTTCGGCGCTAGATCGGAAGGACCGTGATCGAGATCGTGAGACGGTTCGTGATGAGATTGCGGAATGGATGGTGATGAGTTCGTGGGACAGATCATGATCAAGATCGTGAGACGGATCGTGATGAGATCGCGGGACGGATCGTGATGAGTTCACGGGACGGATCGTGATTGGATCGTCACCACCACCGTCACCACGCGCGTCGTGCTGCTGTAACTCATCTACTACTTCACCATCGCTCGCTGGACCGAGGAGGTGAAGGCATCTTCAAGCTACACATATGTTGAACGCAAAGGTGCCGTCCGTTTGGCATTAGATCGGAAGGACTGTGATTAGGATCGCGAGACGATTCGTGATTTGATCGCGGGACGGATCATGATGGGATCGTGGGACAGATCGTGATTGGATCGCGAGATGGATCATGATGGGATCACGAAACGCTCGGCGATTTGGATCGCGAGGACGTTAGTCAACATCAACCGCGTTTCTTAAAGCTTCCTCTTAGTGATCTACAAGGGTATGTAGATCCACTCTCCCTCTCGTAGATGCTCTTCACCATGGATAGATCTTGCGTGTGCCTAGGATTTTTTTTGTTTCCCATGCAACGTTCCCCAATAGTGGCATCATGAGCTAGGTCTATGTGTAGATGAGATCACGAGTAGAACACAAAGGATTTTGTGGGAATTGATGCTTTGATTCCTTCCTCCCTTGGTCGTGTTTTGATTCAACGGTATTGTGGATAGTGGCCCGGACCAACCTTACTCGTACGCTTACGAGAGACCGGTTCCATCGACTGATGTGTAACTTTGTTGCACAAAGATGGCTGGTGGGTGTCTGTCTCTCCTACTCTAGTTGGATCGGATTCGGAAAAGGCTGTCCTTGAGAAGGTTGAATAGCAATTTATGTATCACCATTGTGGTTTTTGCATAGGTGAGAATTTTTCTTGCTAGATACCCGTAGCAGCTACGTAAAACTTGCAACAACAATTAGAGGATGTCGAACTTGTTTTGGCAGGGTATGTTGTGCTTTGACATGGCCAATTACATGATGAGATATATGTGATGTATGAGATGATCATGTATTGTATAGAATATCATGACTTGCATTTCGATGAGTACGGCAACTGGCCAAAGCCATAGGGTTGTCTTCAATTATTTTATGACCTGCGTGTCAATCATTAAGTGCCTTGTAATGATTTACTTTATTGCTAAGAGGTAGCAATAGCAGTAGAAGCATGGTGGGCGTGACAACCCCGATGCCGACAAGTTGATGGAGATCAAGATGATGGAGATCATGGTGTCTTGCCGGTGACGATGGAGATCATGTTGGTGCTTTAAGGATGGAGATCAAAAGCACAAGTTCATGACCATATCATGTCACTTATGATTTTCATGGTGATGTTAATCCTTTTATGCACCTTGTTTTGCTTAGGACAACGGTAGCATTATAAGGTGATCCCTTACTTAAATTTCAATATAAATTGTGTTCTCCCCGAGTGTGCACCATTACGAAAGTTCGTCGTGTCGAGACACCATGCGATGATTGGTTGTGATAGACTCTATGTTCACATACAATGGGTGCAAGCCAGTGTTGCATGTGCGGAACACTCGGGTTAAACTTGAAGAGCCTAGCATGTACAGACATGACCTTGGAACACAAGGGACGGAAAGGTCAAACATGAGTCATATAGCAGATATGATCAACATGATGATGTCACCATTGAAACCACCTCAACTCACGTGATGATCAGACTTGAGTTGGTGAATTTGGATCATGTATCACTCGAATGACCGGAGGGATGTCAATTTGAGTGGGAGTTCTTAAGTAATATGATTTGAACTCATTATCATGAACATAGTCAGTAGTGTCTTTGCAAATAATGTTGTAGATTACTAGCTCACGCTGTAGATCCTTTGAATTTTTATATGTTCCTAGAGAAATAAATTTGAAATATGATGGTAGTAATATTGCGGACTGGGTCCATGATTTGAGGATTGTCCTCATTGCTACACAGAAGGCTTATGTCCTTAATGCACCGCTCGGTGCGCCACCCCCTCTAGCATCGTCTGCAGATGTTTTGAACATCTGACAGGCACATTCCGATGACTAATTGATAGTTTAGTGCGTCATGCATTATGGCTTAGAATTGAGGCTCCAAAACGTTTTGAACGTCACGGAAAAATATGAGATGTTCTAAGAGCTGAAATTGTGATCTCAGACTCGTGCCCCTGTTGTGAGATATGAGATCTCCACTAAGATTCTTTGCCTGTAAGATGAAGGAGAATAGCTCAATCGTTGAGCATGTGCTCAGCTTGTCTGGGTGCTACAATCACTTGAATCGGGTGGGAGTTGATCTTCTAGATAAGATAGTGATTGATATAGTTCTCCAAGTCACGTTCACTAAGCTACTAGAACTTCGTGATGAACTATAATTATGCCAAGGATGGAAATGATGATCCCTAAGCTATTCGCGATGTTTGACACCATAAAGGTAGATATCAAGAAGGATTATCAAGTGTTGATGGTTAGTAAAACCACTAGTTTAGAAAAGGGAAAGGGTAAGGAGGAAAACTTCATGGATGGCAAGCCAGTTGATGCTCCAGTGAAGCAACCCAAAGTTGAACCCAAACCCGAGACTAAGTGCTTCTATTATGAGGAGAGCAGTCGCTGAAGCAGAACAATTCTAGATACTTGGTAGTTAAGAAAGCTGGCAACATCAATAGAAGTATATTTGATATACGTGTTATTGATGTGTACCTTGCTAGTACTCCTAGTAGCACCTGGGTATTGGATATTGATTCGATTCCTAAATGTTAGTAACTCAAAATAAAAGCTACGGAATAAATGGAGACTAGCTAAGGGTGAGGTGACGATGTGTGTTGGAAATGTCTCCAAGGTTGATGTGATCAACATCGCACGCTCTCTCTACCTTCAGGATTAGTGACGAACCTAAATAAATGTTATTTTGTGTTTGCATTAAGCATGAACATGATTAGATCGTGTTTATTGCAATACAGTTATTCATTTAAGTTAGAGAATAATGGTTATTCTGTTTACATGAATAATACCTTCAATGGTCGTGCACCCAATGAGAATAGTTTGTTGAATCTTGATCATAGTAATACACATGTTCGTAACATTGATGCCAAAACATACAAAGTTAATAATGACAGTACCACATACTTGTGGCACTGCCGCTAAATGTCATATTGGTATAAATCACATGAAGAAACTCCATGTTGATGGATCTTTGGACTCATTCGATTTCGAATCGGTTGAGACATGCAGACCATGTCACATGGGCAAGATGACTAAAGACCCCGTTTTTGGTACGATGGAGCAGGCTAGTAACTTATTGGAAATAATACATGTTGATGTATGCGGTCCAATGGGTGTTGTAGCGTGTAGTGGATATCATTATTTTCTTACCCTCATTGATGATTTGAGTATATATGAGTATATTTACTTAATGAAACATAAGTCTGAAACGTTTTGAAAATTTCAAACAAATTCAGAGTGAAGATTAAGATCATCATGACAAGGAGATAAAAATGTCTACGATATGATCGTGGAGGTGAATATCTGAGTTACGAGTTTGGCATACAACTTTAGACAATGTGAAAGTTGTTTCACAACTCATGCCACCTGGAACACCATAGTGTGATGGTGTGTCCGAACGTCATAGTCGTGCTCTATTGGATATGGTGCGTACTATGATGTCTCTTATCATTTTTCCACTATCATTTTGGGGTTATGCATTAGAGACAACTACATTCACTTTAAATAGGGCACCATCTAAATCCATTGAGATGACACCGTATGAATTATGGTTTGATAGAAACCTAAGCTGTCATTTCTTAATGTTTGGGGCTGCAACGCTTATGTAAAAAAGGTTTTCACCTAATGAGTTTGAACCCAAAGCGGACAAATGCATCTTCATAGAATACCCTAAGAATAGTTGGGTATACCTTCTATCTTAGATCCAAGTGCAAAGTGTTTGTTGCTAAAAACGGGTCCTTTCTTGCGAAAGAGTTTCTCTCGAAAGAATTGAGTGGGTGGAAGATATAACTTGATGAGGTTGTTGAACTTTTGTTTCAACCAGAGAGTAGCACAACACATAAAATTGTTTCTGTGGAGCCTACATTAGTTGAAGAGGAAGTTAACGATGATGATCATGAAGCTTCGGATCAAGTTACTATCGAACATCGTAAGTCGACAAAGACGTGTACTTCTCCTGATGGGTACGGCAACCCTGTCTTAGAGGTCATGTTGTTGGACAACGATGAACCTACGAACTATGGAGAAGTGACGATGGGCCCGGATTCCAACAAATGGTTAGAGGCCATGAAATCCGAGAAAGGATCCATGTATGAAAACCAAGTATGGACTTTGGTAGACTTGCCCGTTGAACGGAAGGTCATTGAGTACAAATGGACCTTTAAGATGAAGATAGACGCTGATGGTGAATGTCACCATTTATAAAGCTTGATTTGTCGCAAAGAAGTTTCTGCCAAGTTCAAGGAGTTGACTATGGTGAGACTTTCTCAGCCGTAGCGATGCTAAAGTCTGTTGGAATTATGATAGCAGTTGCTGCGTTTTTCAATTATGAAATCTGGCAGATGGATGTCAAAACATCATTTCCTTCCTTGAGGAAAGGTTTTATGAGATACAACCATAAGGTTTTGTTAGTTCTAAGGAAGCTAAAAGGTGTGCAAGCTCCATTAATCCTTCTATGGGCTGGAGCAAGCATCTCGGAGTTGGAATATACGCTTTGATGAGGTGATCAAAGTTTTTGAGTCTATACAAAGTTTACGAGAAACTTGTATTTACAAGAAAGTGAGTGGGAGCATGATAGAATTTCTGATAAGTATATGTGGTTGACATATTATTGATCGGAAATGATGTAGAATTTCTGGAAAGCACAACCGGTTGTTTGAAAATAATCTTTAAAAGGAAGACCTGGATAAAGCTACCTAATTGTTGGGCATCAAGATCTATAGAGATAGATCAAGATGCTTGATGAGACTTTCAATGAGTACATACCTAGACAAGATTTTGAAAGAGTTCAAAATGGATCAGCCAAAGAAAGAGTTCTTGTCTGATTTGTAAGGTGTGAAGTTGAGTAAGACTCAAAGCTCGACCACGACAGAAGAAAGAGAAAGGACGAAGGTCGTCCCCTATGCCTTAGCCATAGGCTCTATATTATGCCAGGTTGTGTGAGGGAGTCCTGGATTAGGGGGTCCTCGGATAGCCGACCTATTGTTATGGGATGGACTATGAGGGCTGCTTACCGAAGACCGAAGGATTTGAAGGCCGAATCTCTTAGATGGAAGCTTCGGGAAACAAGGCTTATGCTCCACTTCTGGTGTAATCGTTAGGCAAGTTTATCTCTTCGGCATGTAACCGACCATGTACAAACCCTAGGCATCCCCGACATCTATATAAGCCGGAAGGTTTTAGGGTATAGGGAAAACAACTCATCTAGGGTTAGACATACGATCTCGTGGTAGATCAACACTGTAACCCCTTACACCATCAATACAATCAAGCAAGATGTAGGGTATTACCTCCATTGGAGGGACCGAACCTGGGTAAACTCATGTCCCCTTCGTCTCCTGTTACCGTCGATCCTAGTCTCACAGTTCAGGACCCCCTACCCGAGATCCGCCAGTTTTGACACCGACATTGGTGCTTTCATTGAGAGTTTCTCTGTGAGCAAGATGGAATTGACGCCTCATCTCTTCATCAACGAAGAGGTTCGCAACATGGTGTTGGAAATATGCCCTAGAGGCAATAATAAATTAGTTATTATCATATTTCCTTGTTCATGATAATCGTTTATTATCCATGCTATAATTGTATTGATCGGATGCATGTGTGGATACATAGACAAAACCATGTCCCTAGTATGCCTGTAATGGACTAGCTCGTTGATCAAAGATGGTTAAGGTTTCCTAGCCATGGATATGAGATGTCATTTGATAACGGGATCACATCATTAGGAGAATGGAGTGATGGACAAGACCCAAACTACAAACGTAGCATATGATCGTGTCAGTTTATTGCTACTATTTTCTGCATGTCAAGTATATGTTCCTATGACCATGAGATCATGCAACTCACTAGCACCGGAGGAGTGCCTTGTGTGTATCAAAAGTCGCAACGTAACTGGGTGACTATAAAGGTACTCTACAGGTATCTCCAAGGGTGTCTGTTGAGTTGGCATGGATCAAGACTGGGATTTGTTACCCCATGTGACGGAGAGGTATCTCAGGGCCCACTCGGTAATACAACATCACAACAAGCCTTGCAAGCAATGTGTAATGACCCGACCTGAAAGGTCGAATCTCCGGTGTTTCCGTACCATCCCAAGATCATGCTGGTACACACACGGTACATCAATGCATATATCAAAGGGAAATCACACAGCTTTATTAATCGAAATCTCATATCGAGTCCTTTATTACAATAAGAATTACAATAAAGTGGCTAAAGGCCAACTCATGAGAATAACTAAACTTGCAGAAGCTTCAAAGGTAGTTGAGTCCATCTGACTCCAAGGGCATCTCACCGAGCGTAGAGCGTATCCTCACTCCTGGTCGGAAAAGTACTCTGCAACATGATACGTTGCAGCCGTGTAGGTTAGCATATTGAATATGCCGGCAAAGTCACAAGAGAGGGGGTAAAAATAATCATCTAGTCTATATGCAAATATGGCAGGTGGGGTAGTAAGTTTTTGCATAAAGCCAAATTTTTCCTACAACAAGAGAGGGCAAAGGCATAATTACTACAATGTTGGTTGATTAATGAGATGGTTCCACCAACCAATTCTCATACCCAAGTTGACATTAATACCCACATCAATGTAATTAAATTGTGTTGAGAGTTCCAGATAGTTTCAGTTCCTTTGGCTCAAACTGTCCATGACCGTGGACACGGCTAATCGATTAGGTTTGGGTATTCTGCAGAGTTTTGCACACGTTCCCCACAAGATTTGATCGCCTTCGTTGGACTTCTTGCATTTCATGGTGTTTCAGAAACAGATGACCAAAACATGGTCTTTTAAAGGGTTTCCCCGAGACTCTGTCGGTGCCCATCCTTTCCTACCGTTCTTCTACATCTCGTAGCATCGTCTGTCCAGGGTCACCATGACATCCAACCAAGCCAGAGCCCATAATGGCTTGTGGCTGTGCAGGTAAGCCTTGGGTCTTGAAGTATCCATCCATCTCTTTGTGCTTGGGTGGACCTTTCCGCATGAATACTGGCACTTCTCCAGCATCATGTAGGCTAACCACTGGTTTCTCCAGGGAGCCGTTCAACCATCATACACCTAGAGGTAAGTTGAAAACTTGGAGTCTTGAAGACTTGATCATCAAGTAGGTCTTGAAATTATTAACTCACAACTCTCATGAATCACACAACCAACCCCGTCTACTAATAGCATAGCAAAATGTAAACAACGTTTCCCGGGGCCAATGTGTCAAAGGGTTGAAGGGTACCTACCACATGATAATACAACAAGTAACCAAGTTTCCAATTTACCTACTTTGCATGCAATTGGGGTGATGGAAGAATTAATGCAATAAAACATAGGTATACATGGTCAAAGTGACTTGCCTTGCTGACGATCCTCGTAATCAAGTGACTCTAGATAACAAGCTTCGCACTCCGGATGATCTAACAAATCAAACAAGTGCACACCATAAGCATAAACACAAAACAATTCATTCAACATCTAGGTAAACAATGCTTCAACAAACAAAAGCATAATCAAGAGAATAATTACTCAAAGTATAAGACTCTAAATTTTTTGGTGTCAAAATCTCTACTAAGACATAACAAGTCAAAAATATTTGTTTTGAACAACTAGGTATTTAGATAACAGAAAAGTAAATATAAAATTTTATTTGAAAAACAGAAAGTCATAAAGTTGAATCAACAGAACCTAATGAAATCTAAAAACAAAAGTTAAACTAATTGAGGTTCAAATTAAATAAAAAATCAATTTAGTTAAGATCTATTAAGAACTAAACAGATTCTGTTTTTGTTAAAAACAGTAACCAAATTCATTCTAGAAATTCTAAAATTGTGTAGAATGATAGGTTTTACTAATACCAAATAGTGGCAAAAAGATTCACTCAAAAATATATTTTTAAACTCTAGTTATACAGATTTTAGTAATTTGAACAAATTTGATTAGATTCAAAATTTAAAGTTCAAATTTGAAATCTAAGTATACAGACATAAGCTACAACAAATTTGTGAACTAGTGCAAAAAGAATCAACTAAAAACACCAAATAGTTTAAAATATATAACAAAAACAAGATTTGAAATCATTCTGTTTTCTAAAACAGAATCAGAAAAAGAGAAAATGAAACTTATCGGACAGGGGCTACGTGGCGGGTTGTGGTTGGCCAAGGCCTTGTACGTGTGGGCGTTTGTGGGCAGGTGACCGAAGCCTAGCGCGTACCAGTTCGATTTATAATACTTCTAATCTGATACGTTGACTCCAGATCCGATGGCTACGGGAGGGTGCGGTGGCTTACAGAGGGGGTGTCGAGGTCTCCGGCGAGGTCAACGGTGGCCGGTGGTCGGAGGTGCTCGGGGACGACGGTGTGGTGGTCGGGGGTGACGTCCGAGGTGCTCAGGCGACGGCGGCGAGTCTCCGACGTCGAATGATGGCGTCGGAGAGGGCTGGGGGCGAGCGTGACGACGGCCAGGTGCTCTGGAAGCTTCGGTGGGGATCCAAACTCCGGCAAGCTCGTGCGGGTGTTTTCTGGCGAGGGCAGGAGGGCGTTTGGGGTGAAATGGAGGGCTGAGGTTGGTTGGGGTATTTATAGGGCCGCGGGTGGTCGAGAGAAGGCAGGTGGAGGCGGATCCGTCGCGGGAGGGATCTTCGGCGATGTCCTGTGCGCGGGGAGGAAGGAGATGACCGCGGCGTTTTCGAGATTGGGCGGTGGGGCCAGGGCGTCAGAGAGAGAGAGAGAGAGAGAGAGAGAGAGGCTAGTGTCAGTGCGTCGGTTGGTCGGCTCGGAGCGATTTCGGGACTTAAAGGCTGTGGGCCGGCCCGTTTTTATTTAAAACGTTTCCTTTTCTATTTCCAAAGCATTTAAAACTCTTTTAAAACATTCAAAACATTTCCAAATATAGGAAATATATATATCAAAATGATCAGGAGAATTAATTCTATGTAATGAACATTTTTCCTCTGTCATATTGAATAACTTTTAAAAATTTATTTTCAGAAAATGCCTAATTGATTTTAAACCCTTTTGAGAAAAAAAAATTCAAATAACCCCCTGGTTTAATTGCTCAAATATCTCACCAAGATGCCCCTAGTGTGGAGTGTCATGTTACTCCCCTCTTCTCGTTGAACTTTTCCAGAGGTTTTCAAATAGGTGAAACAAGAAAAAGGGAAAGATGAAAGTGGCCTTTTAGAAATTCAAAAGAAGCACTTCAACCATTTTATTCATTCAAACAATGTGATGATGATGCATAGCTATATATTTCATAACATTCCAAAATGAAATTTTGGGATGTTACAAACCTACCTACCTTAAGATGAATCTCGCCCTCGAGATTCGGGTTGGCTAGAAAAATAGGTGCAGGTGCTCTCTACGAAGATCTTCTTTGCGTTCCCAGGTGGCTTCTTCCTCGGTGTGGTGACTCCATAGAACCTTACAGAACTTGATGGTCTTGCTTCGGGTAACTCTGTTGGTAGTCTCGAGGATTCCGACAGGCTTCTCGTCGTAGGTCAGGTCACTGTCAAGTTGTATGGCCTCTAGGGGCACTGTGTCTCTCAAAGGAATATCAACCATCTCAGCATGGCATTTCTTCAGCTGGGAAACATGGAAAACATCATGAACTCCAGGCAGTCCTTCTGACATTTCCAGCTTGTATGCAACTTCGCCTCTACGTTCCAGAATTTTGTAGGGGCCTATGAATCTGGGTGCTAACTTTCCTTTAACACCAAACCTCTTGATTCCTTGAAGTGGGGACACATGAAGATATGCTCGATCCCCTACTTCATATGTCACCTCCTTGCGTTTGTTATCAGCATAGCTCTTCTGCCGGGATTGAGCTATCTTGAGTCGGTCTCGAATCAGTTTGACCTTATCTTCAGAATCTCTGATAAGATCGGGACCAAAAAGTTTTCGGTCTCCAATACCATCCCACGTCAATGGTGTTCTGCACCTCCTTCCGTATAAAGCTTCGAAAGGGGCCATTTTCAGACTGGTCTGATAACTGTTGTTGTACGAGAACTCTGCGTAAGGTAAGTTGTCGTCCCAATTGGATCCATAGTCTAGCGCACAAGCTCTCAACATGTCCTCCAGAATCTGGTTGACTCTCTCAGTCTGTCCATCGGTCTGCGGATGAAAAGCTGTACTGAACTCCAGCCTTGTACCCAAAGTTTCATGTAGCTGATGCCAAAACTTTGAGGTAAATTGTGTTCCTCTATCTGACACGATACTCCTTGGAACTCCATGCAGACATACGATCCTGGTCATATAGATCTTGGCTAACTTAGCACTGGTATAGGTGGTCTTCACTGGAATGAAATGAGCCACCTTGGTCAAGCGATCGACCACTACCCAAATGGAATCATATCCTGAACGGGTCCTAGGTAGTCCTGTGATGAAGTCCATACCAAGCTTATCCCATTTCCACTCGGGTATCGGCAAAGGTTGGAGTAACCCTGCTGGTTTCTGATGTTCCTCCTTTACTCGCTGGCAAACATCACATACCGCAACATGTTCGGCAATATCTTTCTTCATACCTGTCCACCAGTAACTTTCCTTCAAATCCAGGTACATCTTGGTGTTGCCTGGGTGTATCGAGTATGGTGAATCGTGGGCTTCTTGAAGTATTAACTTCTTGAGCTCTGGGTCATTGGGCACATAGATTCGATTCTCAAACCATAGAGTACCCTGTTCATCTTCACGAAAGTCTTTAGCCTTTCCTTCCTTCATTCTCTACTTTATCTCAGCTATCTCCTTGTCCGATTTCTGGGCTTCACGAATTCTTTCGGTCAAGGTGGACTGAATCTCTAGTGTGGCAACATATCCTTGTGGAACTATCTCTAACAGAAGCTCTCTGAGATCATTGGTTAACTCCTGGGGTAATCCTCCGGCTATGAGTGTGTTCACATAACTCTTTCGAATCAAAGCATCTGCCACAACGTTTGCCTTTCCTGGATGGTAATGTAATCTCTTGTCATAGTCCTTGATTAACTCTAACCATCTCCTCTGTCTGAGGTTCAACTCCTTCTGCGTGAAGATATACTTCAGGCTCTTATGATCAGTGTACACATCACAACTATTTCCGATAAGGAAATGTCTCCAGGTCTTGAGTGCGTGCACTACGACTGCTAGTTCCAAATCATGGGTGGCATAATTCAACTCATGGGGTCGTAGCTGTCTGGATGCATATGCTACAACTTTTCCCTCCTGCATGAGTACTCCTCCAAGTCCTTGACGGCATGCGTCACAATAAACCTGGAAATCCTTCCGAATGTTTGACAATATCAACACTAGGGCTGTGACCAAACGTTTCTTCAACTCCTGGAAACTGGCCTCACATTCCTCAGTCTAGATATACTTAGACTCTTTCTTCAACAACTCTGTCATGGGCTTGGCAATCTTTGAGAAATTCTCAATGAATCTCCGGTAATATCCGGCAAGTCCGAGAAAACTGCGGATCTCCTTAACTGAGGTGGGTGACTTCCACTCAGTGACTGCTTCAATCTTAGCGGGGTCTGCTGCTATTCCTTCTCCGGAAATAACATGTCCAAGGAATCCGACTTCCGTCAGCCAGAATTCACATTTACTAAACTTGGCATACAACTGATGCTCTCTAAGCTTCTCCAGAACTAAACGCAAGTGTTCCTTGTGTTCTTTCTCGCTCTCGGAGAATATCAAAATGTCATCGATGAACACCATGAAAAACTTGTCCAAATATTCCATAAACACTTTGTTCATCAAATTCATGAAGTAGGCAGGAGCATTAGTCAAACCAAAGGACATGACTGTATACTCGTATAAGCCATACCTGGTGGTGAAAGTTGTTTTGGGTATATCCTGTTCACGAATCGTCAGTTGGTGATACCCTGATTGAAGATCGATCTTGGAGAGTACTTTGGCGCGTACTAGCTGGTCAAACAGGTCATTAATCATCGGCAGAGGGTACTTATTCTTGATAGTCACCTCGTTCAATGCTCGATAATCGACCACCATCCTCAAGGTTTTGTCTTTCTTCTCCACCAAAAGAACTGGGGCTCCCCATGGTGATGAACTTGGGCGAATATATCCCTTGTCCAATAGCTCCTTAATCTGCTTCTTGATTTCCACTAAATCATTTGCGGGCATCCGATAGGGTCTCTTGGAAATTGGGGCTGTCCCTGGTAGTAGTTCTATTAGAAACTCAATCTCCCTATCTGGTGGCATGCCTGGTAATTCCTCCGGGAATACATCTGGAAAGTCCCGTACAACTGGCACTTCCTCCTGAACAACTCCTGTGAGGGAATTTAACCGAGCACTCATCTGTGTGCGTCGGGATACATACTTAATCCTCTTGTTCTCCAGAGTGGTGAGTGAAATTGTCTTGCTGGGGCAATCAAGGTTTCCTTCATACTTGTTCATCCAATCCATGCCTAGGATTACATCCAATCCCTGGGATTCTAAGACGATGAGGTCGGTAGGAAAAATATGGTTTCCTATGTGGAGTTTCAGGGCGTGGCATCCTATCCCTGCCATCATCATACCCCGTGGGGAATTGAACTTAATGGGATGACTAAGGGTTCTGGTGGGTAAACCATACTTTTCCACAACTACCCTTGATATGAATGAATGAGTTGCACCAGAATCAAAAAGTACCATAACTGGACGTGAATGCAATAAAAACTTACCAATCACAGTCTCGGGCTGATCATAGACTTCTTCCACATCGAGGTGGTTCACCTGAGCACGAGGAAACGGATTTGGCTTCTTAGCTGCGGAGTTGCCGTTGTTGTTGCCGCTTCCATTCCCTTGCTTGTTCTGAGGGCATTCAGTGGCATAGTGCCCTGTCTTCTGACACTTGAAACAGGTGATATGGTTCAGATCCTTCTAAGCTGGAGCGAGACGGTGTTGGTGTTGGAAATATGCCCTAGAGGCAAGAATAAATTAGTTATTATCATATTTCCTTGTTCATGATAATCGTTTATTATCCATGCTATAATTGTATTGATCGGAGACCTAAATGCATGTGTGGATACATAGACAAAACCATGTCCCTAGTATGCCTCTAATGGACTAGCTCGTTGATCAAAGGATGGTTAAGGTTTCCTAGCCATGGACATGAGATGTCATTTGATAACGGGATCACATCATTCGGAGAATGATGTGATGGATAAGACCCAAACTACAAACATAGCATATGATCGTGTCAGTTTATTGCTACTGTTTTCTACATGTCAAGTATATGTTCCTATGACCATGAGATCATGCAACTCACGGATATCGGAGGAGTGCCTTGTGTGTATCAAACGTCGCAATGTAACTGGGTGACTATAAAGGTGCTCTACAGGTATCTCCGATGGTGTCTGTTGAGTTGGCATGGATCGAGACTGGGATTTGTTACTCCGTGTAACGGAGAGGTATCTTGGGGCCCACTTGGTAATGCAACATCACAATAAGCCTTGCAAGCAATGTGACTAATTGTTAGTTGCGGGATCTTGTATTACGGAACGAGTAAAGAGACTTGCCGGTAACGAGGTTGAACTAGGTATGGAGATACCGACGATCGAATCTCGGGCAAGTAACATACCGAAGAACAAAGGGAACGTTATACGGGATTAACTGAATCCTTGACATAGAGGTTCGACCGATAAAGATCTTCGTAGAATATGTAGGAACCAATGTGGACGTCCAGGTCCCGCCATTGGTTATTGACCGTAGAGGTGTCTCTGTCATGTCTACATAGTTCTCGAACCCACAGGGTCTGCACACTTAAGGTTCGGTGACGTTTCGGTAGTGTAGAGTTATGTATGGTGGTGACTGAAGTTTGTTCGGAGTCCCGGATGAGATCCCTGATGTCACAAGGAGCTCCGGAATGGTCCGGAGGTAAACATTGATATATAGGAAGTCCCAGTTTGGTTTCCGGAAAAGTTTCGGGCTCATCGGTAGTGTACCGGGAGTGCCGGTAGTGTACCGGGAGACCTCCGGGAGGGGTACTTCGACCCCAAGAGGTCCATGGGCTGTGGGATAGTATTAACCAGCCCTTAGTGGGCTGGGAAAACAGCCACAAAGGCCCATGGCGCAGGAGAGAAAGTCCTAAAGCAAAAGGTGGAAAATCAGCCAATAGGAGGCAATCCTACTCCAACTAGGATTGGAGGTGAAGTAGGATTGCTTCCCACCTCCTATTTCGGCCGACCCAAAGGCCTTGGCTACCTCTCCTCTCCTCTCCTCCTATATATACTAGTGGATTGGGTGGTTTTTGGACAGAATTTCCGGCCACGTGCTACCCGTTTCACCGGTGCATAGTTTCTCCTCTAGATCGGTTTTCCGCAGCGCTTAGGCGAAGCCCTGTCGGAATCACTCCACCACCATCACCAGAGCACCGTCACGCTGTCGGTGAACTCTCTCTCCTCTCCACCTCCTCTTTCTGGACCAAGATGGTGGAGATCGTCATCAAGCTGCACGTATGCTGAACGCAGAGGTGTCGTCCGTTCGGCGCTAGATCGGAAGGACCGTGATCGAGATCGCGAGACAGTTCGTGATGAGATCGTGGAACGGATCGTGATGATTCGCGGGGCAGATTGTGATGAAGATAGTGAGACAGATCGTGATGAGATCGCGGGACGGATCGTGATGAGTTCACGGGACGAATCGTGATTGGATCGCGGGACGGATCGTGATGAGATCGCGGGACGCTCGGCGATTTGGATCGCGAAGATGTTCGACTACACCAACCGCGGTTCTTAACGCTTCCCGCTTAGCGATCTACAAGGGTATGTAGATCCACTCTCCCTCTCGTAGATGCTCATCACCATGGATAGGTTTGCGTGTGCGTAGGATTTTTGTTGTTTCCCATGGGACGTTCCCCAACAGTGGCATCATGAGCTAGGTTGATGGTTCGATGAGATCTCGAGTAGAACACAAAAGGTTTGTGGGCGTTGATGCTTAGATTGCTTCCTCCCTTGGTCGTATTTTGGTTTAGCGGGATTGTGAGATGAAGCGGCCTGGACCAACATTACTCGTACGCTTACGAGAGACCGGTTCCCTCGACGCAACTTGTTGCCTAGATGGCTTGCGGGTGACAGTTTCTCTCACTTTAGTTGGATCGGATTCGACAAAGGCGGTCCTTGAGAAGGTTGAAAATCAAACTAGTGTATCACCGTTGTGGTTTATGCGTAGGTGAGAATTGTTCTTGCTAGATACCCGTAGCAGCCACGTAAAACATGCAACAACAATTAGAGGACGTCTAACTTGTTTTTGCAGGGTATGTTGTGATATGATATGGCAAATTACATGATGTGATATATGTGATGTATGAGATGATCATGTGATGTATAGATTATCACGACTTGCATGTCGATGAATACGGTAACCAGCAGGAGCCATAGGGTTGTCTTTAATTATTGTATGACCTGCGTGTCAATCATTAAGCGCTATGTAATTCTTTACTTTATCGCTACGATAGCAATAGTAGTAGAAGCATGCAGGGCGTGACAACCCCGATGGCGACACGTTGATGGAGATCAAGATGATGGAGATCTTGGTGTCATGCCGGTGACGATGGAGATCATGCCGGTGCTTTCATGATGGAGATCAAAAGCATAAGATCATGGCCATATCATGTCACTTATGGTTTGCATGTGATGTTAATCCTTTTATGCACCTTGTTTTGCTTAGGACGACGGTAGCATTATAAGGTGATCCCTCACTTAATTTCAAGATAAATTGTGTTCTCCCCGAGTGTGCACCGTTGCGAAAGTTCATCGTGTTGAGACACCACGTGATGATCAGGTGTGATAGACTCTACGTTCACATACAATGGGTGCAAGCCAGTGTTGCACACGCAGAACACTCGGGTTAAACTTGACGAGCCTAGCATGTACAGAGATGGCCTCGGAACACGAGAGACTGAAAGGTCGAACATGAGTCATATAGTAGATATGATCAACATAATGATGTTCACCATTGCAGCCACCTCAACTCACGTGATGATCGGACTTGAGTTGGTGAATTTGGATCATGTATCACTCGAATGATCGGAGGGATATCAATTTGAGTGGGAGTTCTTAAGTAATATGATTAATTGAACTCATTATCATGAACATAGTCAATGTGTCTTTGCAAATTATGTTGTATATTACTAGCTCACACTATAGCTCCCTTGTATTTTTATATGTTCCTAGAGAAATAGAATTGAAAGATGATGGTAGCAATATTGCGGACTGGGTCCGTGATCTGAGGATTGTCCTCATTGCTGCACAGAAATCTTATGTCCTTAATGCACTGCTCGGTGCGCCAACCCCTCTAGCGTCGTCTGTAGATGTTGTGAACATCTGACAGGCACGTTCTGATGACTACTTAATAGTTTAGTGCGTCATGCATTACGGCTTAGAATTGAGGCTCCAAAACGTTTTGAACGTCACGGAACATATGAGATGTTTCTAAGAGCTGAAATTAGGATCTCAGGCTCGTGCCCATGTTGCGAGATATGAGATCTCGAACAAGATTCTTTGCCTGCAAGATGAAAGAGAATAGCTCAAGTGTTGAGCATGTACTCAGATTTTCTGGGTGCTACAATCGCTTGAATCAAGTGGGAGTTGATCTTCCAGATAAGATAGTGATTGACATAGTTCTCCAAGTCACTGTCACTAAGCTACTAGAACTTGGTGATGAACTATAAATTGCCAGGGATAGAAATAATGATTCCTGAGCTGTTCGCGATGTTTGACACTGCGAAGGTAGAAATCAAAAAGGAGCGTCAAGTGTTGATGGTTAATCAAACCACTAGTTTCGAGAAGGGCAAGAGCAAGGAGGGAAACTTCATGGATAGCAAGTCAGTTGCTGCTCCAGTGAAGCAACCGAAATTTGAACTCAAACTCGAGACTAAGTGCTTCTATTATGAGGTGAGCAGTCGCTGAAGCGGAACAACCCTAGATGCTTGGTAGATAAGAAGGCTGGCAACATCGATAGAAATATATTTTATATACGAGTTATTAATGTGTACCTTGCTAGTACTCCTAGTAGCACCTGGGTACTGGATACCGGTTCGGTTGCTAAATGTTAGTAACTCAAAATAAAAGCTACGGGATAAACAAAGAACTTGCTAAGGGTGAGGTGACGATATGTGTTGGAAATGTTTCCAAGGTTGATGTGATCAACATCGCACGCTCTCCTTACCTTCAGGATTAGTGACGAACCTGAATAAATGTTATTTGGTGTTTTGCATTGAGCATGGACATGATTAGATCATGTTTGTTGCAATACAGTTATTCATTTAAAGCTAGAGAATAATGGTTATTCTATTTACATGAATAATACCTTCAATGGTCATGCACCCAGTGAGAATGGTTTGTCGAAATCTTGATCGTAGTAATACACATGTTCATAACATTGATGTCAAAAGATACAAAGTTAATAATGATAGTACCACATATTTGTGGCACTACCGCAGAATGTCATATTGGTATAAAGCGCATGAAGAAACTCCATACTGATGGATCTTTGGACTCATTCGATTTCGAATCGGTTGAGACATGCGAACCATGCCTCTTGGGCAAGATGACTAAAGGATCCCGTTGGATGGAGCGGGCAAGTTATTCATTGGAAATGATACATGTTGATGTATGCAATCCAATGAGTCTTGTAGCGTGCAGTGGATATCGTTATTTTCTTACCTTCACTGATGATTTGAGTAGATATAGTGTATATTTACTTAATGAAACACAAGTCTGAATCGTTTGAAAGGTTCAAGTAAATTCAGAGTGAAGTTTAAGATCATCGTGACAAGAAGATAAAAATGACTGCGATATGATCGTGGAGGTGAATATCTGAGTTACGAGTTTGGCATACAACTTAAGACAATGTGAAATTTGTTTCACAACTAACGCCACCTAGAACACCATAGTGTGATGGTGTGTCCGAACATCATAGTCATGCTCTATTGGATATGGTGCGTGCTATGATGTCTCTTATCGTTTTACTACTATAATTTTGGCGTTATGCATGAGAGACAACTACATTCACTTTAAATAGGGCACCATCTAAATCCGTTGAGATGACACCGTGTGAATTATGGTTTGATAGAAACCTAAGCTGTCATTTCTTAATGTTTGGGGCTGCGATGCTTGTGTGGAAAATGTTTTCACATAATAAGCTAGAACCCAAAGCGGACAAATGTATCTTCATAGAATACCCTAAGAACAGATGGGTATGCCTTCTATCTCAGATGCGAGTGCAAAGTGTTTGTTGCTAGAACTGGGTCCTTTCTCGAGAAAAAGTTTCTCTCGAAAGAATTGAGTGGGAGGAAGATAGAACTTGATGAGGTTGTTAAACCTTTGTTCAACCAGAGAATAGCGCAGCGCAGAAAGATGTTTCTGTGAAGCCTACGTTAGTTGAAGAGGAAGTTAATGATGATGATCATGAAACTTTAGGATCAAGTTACTATCGAACTTAGTAGGTCGACAAGGATGTGTACTGCTCCTAAGCGGTACGACAACTCTGTCTTGGAGGTCATGTTGTTGGACAACAATGAGCCTACGAGCTATGGAGAAGCGATGATGGGCCCGGATTCCGACAAATGGTTGGAGGCCATGAAATCCGAGATAGGATCCATGTATGAAAACCAAGTATAGACTTTGGTAGACTTGCTCGTTGGACAGCAGGTCATTGAGTACAAATGGATCTTTAAAATGAAGACAGACGCTGATGGTAATTGTCACCATTTGTAAAGCTCGACTTGTTGCAAAGATGTTTGTGACAAGTTCAAGGGGTTGACTGCGATGAGACTTTCTCACTCGTAGCGATGCTAGAGTCGCTTGGAATTATGTTAGCAGTTGTTGTGTTTTTAATTATGAAAACTGGCAGATGGATGTCAAAACATTGTTTCCTTAACGATTTACTTGAGGAAAGGTTGTATGTGATACAACCAGAAGGTTTTGTCAGTCCTAAGGATGCTAAAAGGTGTACAAGCTTCGGTGATCCTTCCATGGACTGAAGCAAGCATCTCGGAGTTGGAATATACGCTTTGATGAGTTGATCAAAGTTTTTGAGTCTATACAAAGTTTACGAGAAACTTGTATTTGCAACAAAGTGAGTGGGAGCACTATAGAATTTCTGATAAGTATATGTGGATGACATATTGTTGATCGGAAATAATGTAGGATTTCTGGAAAGCATAAATGGTTGATTGGAAAGTGATTTTCAAAGGACGACCTGGATAAAGCTACCAAATTGTTGAGCATCAAGATCTATAGAGATAGATCAAGATGACTTGATGAGACTTTCAATGAGTACATACCTTGACAAAGATTTTGAAAGATTTCAAAATGGATCAGTCAGAGAAAGAGTTCTCGCCTGATTTGTAAGGTGTGAAGTTGAGTGAGACTCAAAGCTCGACCATGGCAGAAGGAAGAGAAAGGACGAACGTCGTCCCCTATGCCTTAGCCATAGGCTCTCTATAGTATGCCATGTTGTGTACCACACCTGTGTGTGCCTTGCCATGAGTCTGTCAAGGGGTACAAGTGTGGTCCAGGAGTGGATCACTGGACAGCAGTCGGAATTATCCTTAGTAACCAGAGGACTAAGGAAATGTTTCTTGATTATGGAGGTGATAAAGAGTTCGTCGTAAAGAGTTACGTCGATGCAAGCTTTAACACCTATCCGGATAACTAGTAGTAGCAATCTGGATACGTATAGTGGAGCAGCCATTTGGAAATAGTACCAAGTGGAGTGTGGTAGCAGTGTTTACAGTTTGAAATAGAGATTTGCAAAGTACACACGGATCTGAATATCACAGACCCGTTGACAATAAGACCTCTCTCACATGCAAAGCATGATCGAGCCCCAGAACTCATTGGGTGTTAGATTCATACCAATGCGAATCACATGGTGATATGAACTAGATTATTGACTCTAGTGCAAGTGGGAGACTGTTGGAAATATGCCCTAGAGGCAATAATAAATTAGTTATTATCATATTTCCTTGTTCATGATAATCGTTTATTATCCATGCTATAATTGTATTGATCGGAGACTTAAATGCATGTGTGGATACATAGACAAAACCATGTCCCTAGTATGCCTCTAATGGACTAGCTCGTTGATCAGAGGATGGTTAAGGTTTCCTAGCCATGGACATGAGATGTCATTTGATAAGGATCACATCATTAGGAGAATGATGTGATGGATAAGACCCAAACTACAAACATAGCATATGATCGTGTCAGTTTATTGCTACTGTTTTCTGCATGTCAAGTATATGTTCCTATGACCATGAGATCATGCAACTCACGGATATCGGAGGAGTGCCTTGTGTGTATCAAACGTCGCAACGTAACTGGGTGACTATAAAGGTGCTCTACAGGTATCTCCGATGGTGTCTGTTGAGTTGGCATGGATCGAGACTGGGATTTGTTACTCCGTGTAACGGAGAGGTATCTCGGGGCCCACTCGGTAATGCAACATCACAATAAGCCTTGCAAGAAATGTGACTAATTGTTAGTTGAGGGATCTTGTATTACGGAACGAGTAAAGAGACTTGCCGGTAACGAGGTTGAACTAGGTATGGAGATACCGACGATCGAATCTCGGGCAAGTAACATACCGAAGAACAAAGGGAACGTTATACAGGATTAACTGAATCCTTGACATAGAGGTTCGACCGATAAAGATCTTCGTAGAATATGTAGGAACCAATGTGGACGTCCAGGTCCCGCCATTGGTTATTGACCGTAGAGGTGTCTCGGTCATGTCTACATAGTTCTCGAACCCGCAGGGTCTGCACACTTAATGTTCGATGACGTTTCGGTAGTGTAGAGTTATGTATGGTGGTGACCGAAGTTTGTTCGGAGTCCCGGATGAGATCCCGGACGTCACGAGGAGCTCCGGAATGGTACGGAGGTAAATATTGATATATAGGAAGTCCCAGTTTGGTTTCCGGAAAAGTTTCGGGCTCATCGGTAGTGTACCGAGAGTGCCGGTAGTGTACCGGGAGACCTCCGGGAGGGGTACTTCGACCCCAAGAGGTCCATGGGCTGTGGGAGAGTATTAACCATCCCTTAGTGGGCTGGGAAAACAACCACAAAGGCCCATGGCGCAGGAGAGAAAGTCCTAAAGCAAAAGGTGGAAAATCAGCCAATAGGAGGCAATCCTACTCCAACTAGGATTGGAGGTGAAGTAGGATTGCTTCCCACCTCCTATTTCGGCCGACCCAAAGGCCTTGTCTGCCTCTCCTCTCCTCTCCTCCTATATATACTAGTGGATTGGGTGGTTTTTGGACAGAATTTCCGGCCACGTGCTACCCGTTTCACCGGTGCACAGTTTCTCCTCTAGATCGGTTTTCCGCAGCGCTTAGGCGAAGCCCTGTCGGAATCACTCCACCACCATCACCGAAGCGCCGTCACGCTGTCGGTGAACTCTCTCTCCTCTCCACCTCCTCTTGCTGGACCAACATGGTGGAGATCGTCATCAAGCTGCACGTGTGCTGAACGCGGAGCTGCCGTCCGTTCGGCGCTAGATCGGAAGGACCGTGATCGAGATCGCGAGACAGTTCGTGATGAGATCGCGGAACGGATCGTGATGATTCGCGGGACAGATCGTGATCAAGATCGTGAGACGGATCGTGATGAGATCGCGGGACGGATCGTGATGAGTTCACGGGACGGATCGTGATTGGATCGCGGGACGGATCGTGATGAGATCGCGGGACGCTCGGCGATTTGGATCGCGAAGATGTTCGACTACACCAACCGCATTTCTTAACGCTTCCCGCTTAGCGATCTACAAGGGTATGTAGATCCACTCTCCCTCTCGTAGATGCTCATCACCATGGATAGGTTGGCGTGTGCGTAGGAAGTTTTTTGTTTCCCATGCGACATTCCCCAACAGTTGGTTGCCATCCCCACTTCCGTTACCATTCTTGAAGCTGCCATTATTGGGACGATTATTTCCATTTCCTCCATGGTTGTGGCCTCCATGGTTGTGCACGGGATGAGTGTGTCCTCCATACTTACCGGTCCCTGATCCGGTATTTCCTGAGTATGGGGAGTAGCGGGGCTTCTGATGAGCTCCAAAGGTAGACTTCCCCTGTGCATACTTCCTCTTGCGGTTCTCGATTTGCTGCTGCTTCCCCTCCAAGATGAGGGCCTTGTCTACCAGCTCCTGGTAGTTGCTGAAGGTAGCCACAATCAACTGCACGCTCAACTCATCATTAAGTCCTTCCAAGAACTTTTCCTGCTTGGCTGCATCATCGGTCACATCTCCTGGTGCATAACGAGCCAACGTGCTGAAGTCATCCACGTACTGGGCCACAGAACGGTTCCCCTGGCGTAAGTTGCGAAACTCACGCTTCTTCAGACTCATGGCTCCAGCTGAGACATGTGCGGTGCGGAAAGCTTGCTTGAACTGCTCCCAAGTCACACCAGCAATGGGGTACGTGGTGGTGTAGTTCTCCCACCATGAAGCTGCTGGTCCCTCCATTTGATGGGCGGCAAAACGCACTTTTTCAGCCTCGGTGCATCCTGCGGTGGTGAGTTCCCTCTCCATCTTGCGGAGCCAATCATCCGCCACAATGGGCTCTGTGCTGCTGGAGAAAGTTGGGGGATTCAGTCTCAGAAAATGGGTGAGGTTGTCGCCTTGAGGTGGAGGCTGGTTGTTGTGGTTGTTGGTCTGATTCTGAATCAACAGCTGCATCAGGGCGTTCTGCTGCTGAAGAAGTTGTGTGAGCTCTGGCGGGAAAGTGAAGTCGGGCCCACATCGCGGAGGCATCTTGCTGTTTTCAGATGGGTGAGAATTAGAATAGAACAATGACCTAAAAGGGAAATTCACTACCCATATGCAATGCAACAAACATATCACACCAAACACTCATTCATTTATTCAACTCAAGGTTCAAACATCGAGATACAAATCTCCATTCAAACTAAACATCGACCTACGCTTTAACGATGAAAATGAAGATACATGGGGGCATAACTAAAGTTCTCCTCAAAAGTACATGGTGAAGGAGCCTCCTCCGGTGGTGCTCTCCTCATAGTCATCATCGTTGCCGATCAAAGGAGCCATGTCTCCTTGTGGATGAAGATTTTCGCCCATGTCCATCTGTTCCTCCAGAGTTGCGATGCGAGTGTTCAGCTTATCGATCCTCTCTAAGAAATCCTTCACCTCATACTCATGCTCGTACTCGGCTTCCCGTAAGTCAGCTTCGAGGTCAATATCACGGTTCATCAGCCTCTTGATCGTCTTCGTGTCGGCACGTACCCGAAGCTCCAAGGTCCTGACGTGCGTCTCCAAGGTCTGGATATAGGAAATGGTGGTGTCTTCAGTGGGAGTGGTTATGATATTTCCATTGGCATCCCTGCGACAAACCACGTTGAGTCCTGGTGAAATGGTTCCACCTCTGTATTCCTCCCGAATACGTCCAAGGGCACGATGAATGGCCATGTCTCTCCCAAGTATCCAGCTGTGTGCCACAAACTTGAAGTCGATGGGTTCCTTACGATTTCCAAAGGTCTTCCCGGGGATGTGCGCCTCGATCTTGTAGCATCCGTCTTGTGGAAAAGACATGATAGGAGTCCCAGTGATGCTCGTCAAAGCAGTCCTCACATCCCTGACGATCCTCATCAGCTCCTTGCCAAAGGGCATCGTTGCGTTAGGCTGACAAAACTCTGTGATCAAAACTGGGATGAAGGTGGCCATCTATAAATTTTGAAATAAATCGGAGGGAAGTCAGAAACGAGTAGATGAGAGTATAAGAATTTTAAAGACAAAAGAGAAATAAATCCTAAGGCTTTCCAATGCTAGAGGTTACGTCCTACGGTCAGCGTGTGCTCTGATACCATTTATGTAGCGACCCGACCTGAAAGGTCGAATCTCCGGTGTTCCCGTACCATCCCAAGATCATGCTGGTACACACACTGTACATCAATGTATATATCAAAGGGAAATCACACAACTTTATTAATCAAAATCTCATATCGAGTCCTTTATTACAATAATAATTACAATAAAGTGGCTGAAGGCCAACTCATGAGAATAACTAAACTTGCGGAAGCTTCAAAGGTAGTTGAGTCCATCTGACTCCAAGGGCATCTCACCGAGCATAGAGCGTATCCTCACTCCTGGTCGGAAAAGTACCCTGCAACATGATACGTTGCAGCCGTGTAGGTCAGCATATTGAATATGCCGGCAAAGTCACAAGAGAGGGGGTAAAAATAATCATCTAGTCTATATGCAAATATGGCAGGTGGGGTAGTAAGTTTTTGCATAAAGCCAAATTTTTCCTACAACAAGAGAGGGCAAAGGCATAATTACTACAATGTTGGTTGATTAATGAGATGGTTCCACCAACCAATTCTCATACCCAAGTTGACATTAATACCCACATTAATGTAATTAAATTGTGTTGAGAGTTCCAGATAGTTTCAGTTCCTTTGGCTCAAACTGTCCATGACCGTGGACACGGCTAATCGATTAGGTTTGGGTACTCTGCAGAGTTTTGCACACATTCCCCACAAGATTTGATCGCCTCCGTTGGACTTCTCACACTTCATGGTGTTTGAGAAACAGATGACCAAAACATGGTCTTTTAAAGGGTTTCCCCGAGACTCTGTCGGTGCCCATCCTTTCCTACCGTTCTTCTACATCTCGTAGCACCGCATGTCCAGGGTCACCATGATATCCAACCAAGCCAGAGCCCATAATGGCTTGTGGCTGTGCAGGTAAGCCTTGGGTCTTGAAGTATCCATCCATCTCTTTGTGCCTGGGTGGACCTTTCCGCATGAATACTGGCACTTCTCCAGCATCATCTAGGCTAACCACTGGTTTCTCTAGGGCGCCGTTCAACCATCATCCATCATCCACCCGTCTACTAATAGCATAGCAAAATGTAAACAACGTTTCCCGGGGCCAATGTGTCAAAGGGTTGAGGGGTACCTACCACATGATACTACAACAAGTACCAAGTTTCCAATTTACCTACTTTGCATGCAATTGGGGTGATGGAAGAACTAATGCAATAAAACATAGGTATACATTGTCAAAGTGACTTGCCTTGCTGACGATCCTCGTAATCAAGTGACTCTAGATAACAAGCTTCGCACTCCGGATGATCTAACGAATCAAACAAGTGCACACCATAAGCATAAACACAAAACAATTCATTCAACATCTAGGTAAACAATGCTTCAAGAAACAAAAGCACAATCCAGAGAATAATTACTCAAAGTATAAGACTCTAAAATTTTTGGTGTCAAAATCTCTACTAAGACATAACAAGTCAAAAATATTTGTTTTGAACAACTAGGTATTTAGATAACAGAAAAGTAAATATTAAATTTTATTTGAAAAACAGAAAGTATTTCATTATGAAAATATTGTGCTAAAAGAGGTATTACAAAATTTCTTCTAAACAATATACATGGTGAAAACAAGATGAACCTATTCCAACTAAAGTACAAAACAATTTGAAACATATTTTATTAACAGAAAAAAAAATACACCTAAAGTTGAATCAACAGAACCTAATGAAATCTAAAAACAAAAGTTAAACTAATTCAGGTTCAAATTAAATAAAAAATCAATTTAGTTAAGATCTATTAAAAACTAAACAGATTCTTTTTTTGTTAAAAACAGTAACCAAATTAATTCTAAAAATTCTCAAATTGTGTAGAATGATAGTTTTTACTAATACCAAACAGTGGCAAAAAGATTCACTCAAAAATATATTTTTAAACTCTAGTTATACAGATTTTAGTAATTTGAACAAATTTGATTATATTCAAAATTTAAAGTTCAAATTTTAAATCTAAGTATACAGACATAAACTACAACAAATTTTTGAACTAATGCAAAAATAATCAACTAAAAACACCAAATAGTTTAAAAGATATAACAAAAACAAAATTTGAAATCATTCTGTTTTCTAAAGTAGAATCAGAAAAAGAGAAAATGAAACTTATCGGACAGGGGCTACGTGGCGGGTTGTGGTTGGCCAAGGCCGTGTACGTGCGGGCGTTTGTGGGCGGGTGACCGAAGCCTAGCGCGTACCGGTTCAATTTATAATACTTCTAATCTGATACGTTGACTGCAGATCCGACGGCTACGGGAGGGTGCGGTGGCTTACAGAGGGGGTGTCGAGGTCTCCGGCGAGGTCAAAGGCGGCCGGTGGTCGGAGGTGCTTGGGGACGACTGTGCGGTGGTCGGGGGCGATGTCCGAGGTGCTCAGGCGACGACGGCGAGTCTCTGGCGTCGAATGGTGGCGTCGGAGAGGGCTGGGGACGAGCATGGCGATGACCAGGTGCTCTGGAAGCTTCGGTGGGGATCCGAACTCCGGCAAGCTCGTGCGGGTGTTTTCTGGCAAGGGCAGGGGGCGTTCGGGGTGAAATGGAGCGCGGAGGGTGGCCGGGGTATTTATAGGGCCGCGGGTGGTCGAGAGAAGGCAGGTGGAGGCGGATCCGTCGCGGGAGGGATCTCCGGTGATGTCCTGTGCGCGGGGAGGAATGAGATGACCGCGGCGTATTCAGGATCGGGTGGTGGGGCCGGGGCGTCAAAGAGCTAGAGGGCGGCGTCAGCGCGTCGGTCGGTCGGCTCGGAGCGATTTCGGGACTTAAAGGCTGCGGGCCAGCCCGTTTTTATTTAAAACGTTTCCTTTTCTATTTCCAAAGCATTTAAAACTCTTTTAAAACATTGAAAACATTTCCAAATATAGGAAATATATATATCAAAATGACTAGGAGAATTAATTATATTTAATGAACATTTTTACTCTGTCATATTGAATAACTTTTGTAAATTTATTTTCAGAAAATGCCTAATTGATTTGAAACCCTTTTGAGAATTTTTTTTCAAATAACCCCCTGGTTTAATAGCTCAAATATCTCACCAAGATGCCCCTTGTGTGGAGTGTCATGTTACTCCCCTCTTTTCTTTGAACTTTTCCAGAGGTATTCAAATAGGTGAAACAAGAAAAAAGGGAAAGATGAAAGTGGCTTTTCAGAAATTCAAAAGAAGCACTTCAACCATTTTATTCATTCAAACAATGTGATGATGATGCATAGCTATATATTTCATAACATTCCAAAATGAAATTTTGGGATGTTACACAATGTGACTAAGTGTTAGTCATGGGATCTTGTATTACGGAACGAGTAAAGAGACTTGCCGGTAACGAGGTTGAACTTGGTATGGAGATACCGACGATCGAATCTTGGGCAAGTAACATACCGAAGAACAAAGGGAACATCATACGGGATTAACTGAATCCTTGACATAGAGGTTCGACCGATAAAGATCTTCGTAGAATATGTAGGAACCAATATGGGAATCCAGGTCCCGCTATTGGTTATTGACCGTAGAGGTGTTTCGGTCATGTCTACATAGTTCTCGAACCCACAGGGTCTGCACACTTAAGGTTTGGTGACGTTTCGGTAGTATAGAGTTATGTATGGTGGTGACCGAAGGTTGTTTGGAGTCCCGGATGAGATCACGTACGTCACGAGGAGCTCCGAAATGGTCCGGAGGTAAATATTCATATATAGGAAGTCCTATTTTGGTCTCCATAAAAGTTTCAGGCTCATCGGTAGTGTACCGGGAGTGTCGGTAGTGTACCGGGAGACCATCGGGAGGGGTATTTTGACCCAAGAGGCTGCATGGGCTGTGGGAGAGTGAATACCAGCCCTTAGTGGGCTGGTGGAAGTCCCACACAAGGCCCATGCGGCTGGGAGAGAAAGCCCAAAGAGAAAAAGGTGGAAAAAGGCAAAAAAAGGCAAAAATAAGGAGGAGTCCTAGTCCTACTAGGATTGGAGGAGGAATCCTCCAATCCCACTAGGTTCGGCCGACCCAAGGGCTGCCTCTTTGGCAGCCAAGCCTCCTCCTCCTCTCCTCCTATATATACTAGAGGATTTTATGATTTTGGCACAGAATTTTCAGCCACGTGCTGCCCGTTCCTCCAGTGCATAGTTTCTCCTCGAGATCGGATTTCTGCAGTGCTTAGGCGAAGCCCTACCAGAATAGCTCCACCACCATCGCCGGAGCGCCGTCATTCTGCTAGAGAACTCTTCTACCTCTCCACTCCCTCTTGCTGGATCAAGAAGGCGGAGATCGTCATCGAGCTGTACGTGTGCTGAACGCGGAGGTGCCGTCCGTTCGGTGCTAGATCAGAAGGACCGTGATCAAGATCGCGAGACGGATCGTGATGAGTTGACGGGACGGATCGTGATGAGTTCGCGGGACGGATCGTGATCAAGATCGCGGGACGGATCGTGATGAGTTCACGGGATGGATCGTGATTGGATCGCGGGACGGATCATGATGAGATCGTGGGACGCTCGGCGATTTGGATCGCGAAGACGTTCGACTACACCAACCGCGTTTCTTAACGCTTCCCGCTTAGTGATCTACAAGGGTACGTAGATCCACTCTCCCTCTTGTAGATGCTCATCACCATGGATAGATCTGCGTGTGCGTAGGAAATTTTTTGTTTCCCATGCAACGTTCCCCAACACGTGGACGTTGTCGCCCCCGGGCAGATCTTAGCCTTCGGCGGCGTTGTGCTGCATGCGGATTCCGCCGGCCATCTAGGCCGTGTTGAGAGCTTCGCCCCTGATCAAGAGGTCAGATTTGGAAACTTAGAGTTCTCCGTCGACTGTCGGGGCGACCTGTCACTAATCGGGCTCACGACTTCGCCTGTAGTCCCCATGGACTCTGAGGCCTTAACCTTGAGCCCTTTCTTCGGACATGCCAATGGGGTCACCCATGGCGGAAACCCGATCTCTCATCCTGGACTGGCCATCAAGCCATGTGACCGAACATGTGTTCCTTCCAAACACTCCCCATGGGTGGGCCTCATGGGGGTTGACTCCTCGAGTTCTGAATAGCTGGATCCGATCGGGCCCTCAGCGGTTGACGAGGCCTTGGAGCAATTCTTGTCGATGAGGATCACCGACAATCTAGCCCTGATCTATGCCCGACCCGGTTATAGTTCGGGCAGGGACAGATTTTTCGACCCACCCACCACACACTTAATAGCCACCGTCGACGACTTAACCGACGTGCTAGACTACGCCTCCGAGGAGGCAGAATACATGGATGAAGAGGACCATGGTGCCACCCCCATTAACACCGGGAGTTGAGCCACCACTTCTACATACGGTGTCTACATGGTGGACACTCTTGCCACCAACAGCGACAATACACCTCACAACAACGATGACAAATCGGGTGATGCGCCATCAAGGCACAGGAAATCGCATAAGTGGTCCAAAAGCAAAAGGGGAGAAGAGCTATTATCAGCAACAGGGAATATAATGCCTCGCAGATCATGACAATCCCGACGTCCCCGAGCACCCGTTTGAGGGTCTGGAAGAGCCCGAGGATCAAAACGACCCCGATACCGTCAAGGACCTCGAAGGTGACGATTACCTCCCCCCGTCAAGGAGGAAGATATACCGGAAGTCGATGACTTGTACATCCCTGATAACCTCGAGGATCAGGAGGAAAACAAGCAATGGCTCATAGCAACAGCTCGCAGCCTAAAGGTTAAAGAATGGCAACTCAAAGCCGAACAGTCTGACCTCAACGATCGATGGACGAAAGTCCTCTGAGCCGAGGAAGTATACAACACTGGCCCATCAAACCAGCCCAAAAGCTACCCTCGGAGAAGGTTGCTGCCGCAATTTGATGACGAACTTACTGATACTCCATCTACAAACCATACTCTGTATGACAAGCCGGACCGCCCTCCTCATGGTCGAGATAGGACGACCAATGATGCTGGTTACATACCGGTAGTGCCCAGAAGACGGGGCAAGGAGCCATTAGAGCCCGATGACAGGTTCGGCCTGCAGATGACCTGGATCACACAGCAGGCCGCACAAGATCTGTCTATGGATCCAGAGAGTACGCGCCCGATAGATGTGGCAAGTATAGACCATGGTTCGACCAAAACAACAGGGTCCAGGAACGCAACCCGCCCCATACAGACACCAAATACAAGCGGGACATAGCATGAGTAAGAGGCGCCGCTCACCCTCTATGCTTCACGGACGAGGTAATGCGGCATCAGTTCCCGAAGGGTTTAAAACCGTGAATATAGAACAGTATGACAGGACCACTGACCCAACTATATGGATCGAGGACTTCCTCCTCCATATCCACATGGCACGAGGAGATGATCTCCATGCCATCAAATACCTACCTCTTAAGCTTAAGGGGACAGCTCGGCAATGGTTAAACAGCCTCCCCAAAAACTCCATAGGATGCTGGGAAGACCTGGAAAACATGTTTTGCTCTAACTTCCAAGGGACCTATGTCCGCCCGCCGGACTCTTCCAATCTCAACAACGTCGTCCAGAAGCCCGGCGAATCCGCCCGACAGTTCTGGAATCGGTTCTTGACTAAGAAGAACCAAATCATCGACTGTCCGGATGCTGAGGCCATAGCCTCCTTCTAGCACAATATTCGGGATGAATGACTGCCCTACCAGCTAGGCCCGGACAGGCCTGAAACTATGTCCGCCCTTACCTCCCTCATGACCAGTTTTGCGCGGGCAAGGATAACTGGCTGGCTAGACGCAGCCACAATTATGAATATCCCGTGGCACCTAAAGCCCAGGATGGCAACTCAAAGCCAAAGCGCAACAAGAATAAGCGCTGACACAATAGTAATGATGTCGATGACACAGCGGTTAATGCCGGATTCCGTAATTCCTGACTCGGGCAGCAAAAGAAGCCCCCTAAAGGCAACCGTGACAGACCCACTCAGCTCGAGAAGATCATGGAAAAGCCTTGCCAAATCCATGGAACTTCGGAAAAGCCCGCCAACCACAGACACCACAACTGCTGGGTGTTTAAACAGGCTGGCAAGATACAACCCGAAGACCAGGGCAAAAGCTTGTGCAACGAGGACGAAGATGAGCCTCGGGGTCCAATGGGTGGCGGTCAGAAGAAGTTCCCTCCTGAAGTAAAAAACGGTGAACATGATATACGCCACCCACATACCAAAGAAGGAGAGGAAGTGCATCCTCCGGGAAGTCTACGCGGTGGAAACCGTAGCCCCAAAGTACAACCCATGGTCAGCATAGCCGATCATCTTTGATCGACATGATCATCCGACCAGTATCCTGTACGAAATATGCCCTCAAGGCAATAATAAAATAGTTATTATTATGTTTCCTTGTTCATGATAATTTTTTATTATCCATGCTATAATTGTATTGACTGGAAACACATTGCATGTGTGGATATATAGACAACACTTTGTCCCTAGTGTGCCTCTAGTAGACTAGCTCGTTGATCAAAGATGGTCAAGGTTTCCTAGCCATTGACATGAGATGTCATTTGATAATGAGATCAAATCATTAGGAGAATGATGTGATGGGTAAGACACAAAGTATAAACGTAGCATTTGATTGCGTCAGTTTATTGCTACAGTTTTCTACATGTCAAGTATCTGTTCCTATGACCATGAGATCATGCAACTCAATGACACTGGAGGAGTGCCTTGTGTGTATCAAACATCGCAACGTAACTAGGTGACTATAAAGGTGCTCTATAGGTATCTCCCAGAGTGTCTGCTGAGTTGGCATGGATCAATACTGGGATTTGTTACTCCGTGTGATGGAGAGGTATCTCAGGGCCCACTCGGTAATACAACATCACAACAATCCTTGCAAGTAATGTGACTAAAGTGTTATTTATGGTATCTTGTATTATGGAACGAGTAAAGAGACTTGTCGGCAACAAGATTGAACTAGGTATACAGATACCGACGATCGAATCTCGGGCAGGTAACATATCGAAGAACAAAGGGAACGACATACGGGATTAACTAAATCCTTCACATAGAGGTTCGACCGATAAAGATCTTCGTAGAATTTGTAGGAATCAATATGGCATCCAGGTCCCGCTATTGGTTATTGACCGTAGAGGTGTCTCGGTTATGTCTACATAGTTCTCGAACCCGCAGGGTCTGCACACTTAAGGTTCGGTGACATTTTGGTAGTATGGAGTTATGTATGGTGGTGACCGAAGGTTGTTTGGAGTCCCGGATGAGATCTCGGACATCACAAGGAGCTCCAGAATGGTCCGGAGGTAAATGTTGATATATATTAAGTCCTATTTTGGTCACCGGAAAAGTTTCGGGCTCATCGGGGGACCATCGGGAGGGGTATTTCGACCCAAGAGGCTACATGGGCTGTGGGAGGAGGTTTACCAGCCCTTAGTGGGCTGTCCAAAGCCCCATAGGAAGCCCATGCGGCTGAGGTGAAGAAACCCAAGGGTGGAAGGAAGGCAAAGTGGGAGAGAAGGAGTCTTGGTCCTAATAGGATTGGAGCAGGACTCCTCTTCCCACCTTCGGCCGAAGCAAAGGGCTGGCCCCTTGGGGGCCAAGGCTCCTCCTATATATACTAGAGGTTTGAGGGTTTTTTGAGATAGAAAAACAGCCATGTGCTACCTCTCCTCTAGTTCGGAGTTTCTCCTCTAGATCGGTATTAGCGGTGCTTAGGCAAAGCCCCGCTAGAATAGCTCCACCACCATCGCTGCAACACCGTCGTGCTGCCGGAGAACTCGTGTACCTCTCTGCTCCCTCTTGCTGGATCAAGAAGGTAGATATCCTCATCAAGCTATATGTGTGCTGAACACAGAGGTGCCGTTCGTTCGGTGCTAGATCGGGACGGATCGTGATTGGATCGCGGGACGCTCGACAATTTGGACTGCGATGACGTTCGACTACATCAACCGCATTTTTTAACACTTCCCACTTAGCGATCTACAAGGGTATGTAGATCCACTCTCCCTCTCATAGATGCTCATCACCACAGATAGGTCTTGCATGTCCATAAGAAAATTTGTGTTTCCCATGCAACGTTCCCCAACATATCCATCATGGGGGTTCGAAGGCCCTCGTCCTAGATCCCATTATAGATGGGTATCACCTCACATAAGTCCTAATGGACGGAGGAAGTAGCCTTAACCTGATCTACTCAGATACAGTGAAAAAGATGGGCATTGATCCATCAAGGATCAAGCCCAGCAGCCCTACCTTCAAAGGAGTGATCCCGGGCGTTGAGGTCCGATGCACGTTCTCAGTAACTCTAGAGGTCATGTTCGGCTCACCCGACAACTTTCACAGCGAAGACTTGATCTTCGACATGATGTCCTTCCGCAGCGGCTATCATGCGCTGCTTGGACGGATAATGTTTGCTTGTTTCAACACGGTCCCACACTACGCATACCTCAAGCTCAAGATGCCAGGCCCCAAGGGGGTCAGTGCTGTCAATGGTAATACCGAGCGCTCCCTTAGGACTGAGGAGCTTGCAGTGGCCCTAGCCGCCGAATTCAGTTATAAAGAAGATCAGCAAGCTTCGATATCCGCCATAAAGGCACATAAAGCTGGGAAGCGAGTTCGGCTTCAGACCGATAACTCGGATCCTTCCTCTTCCCCTCTATAGGGACTCGCCCCCACTTGAAAGCACATTTGCTCCCTTGGTGGTTTTGGTAATTAATAACAACATATATGTCATTGAGCTAATGTTTCCACAAACAATGTTTCAGGAAAAGTTCAATGATGGGTTGGAAAAAAGATTGTGGAATACCCCAAGATGCAAGGAAATAGGTTGGCAAAGCTTCAAGCAAGAGGACTCTAGATTTTACATTTGTGAGAAATCACTTTGTGTCCATAGGAAAGCCAATACTATTTAAAGGGGGTAAGGTTTTGTTGGTGACAAAATGCTCATACATGCACAAGTGATAGTCACAAAAAACACCCACAAACTCTCCCACCAAAGTCTGTCCAAAGCCAAATACTCAAAATCAATGCAACCAACATTCTACACTCGGTGCCACCGATACTAAACCCTAGACAGACTCAGCCAAATCCTAGCTTTTTGGTGCAACCGATACTACATTCGGTGCCATCGAGTTGGGATGCCAACTTTCTGTTACGCAAGTTCAAAGTTTCGATCCCTCCGAGATTGTCGAATTGGTGTCACCGAGATTGGGCATCTGACCGTTGGTCACCTTATCGGTGCAACCGAGATTCCTATATCGGTCTCATCGAGATTCAAAAGTTGCTAATTTTAAGTCACTTTGGTACAGCCGAGATACACACATCGGTTCCATCGAGTCTGACTTACGGTGTGTAACGGTTGGATTTTTGGAGATGCCTATATATACCCCGCCACCACCAACTAATAAAAAGAGAAGCACTCAGAACTGTTCCCCACTCATATCTACTGATTTTCTGAGAGAGAACCACCTATCCTTGTGTTGAGGTCAAGATCTTCCACTCCAACCATATGGATCTTGATTTCTAGTCTCCCCAAGTTGCTTTCCACCCAATCCTATCTCTTCTACCAAGCCAAATCTGTGAGAGAGTAATTGTGTGTTGAGGAGTCTATCATCTTGAAGCACAAGAGCAAGGAGTTCATCGCATTACTGAGCCTATTACCTTTTGGAGGGTGGTGCCTCCTAGATTGGTTAGGTGTCGCTTGGGAGCCTCCTACTTCGTGTTGTGGAGTGAACCAAGAAATTTTTAAGGGCAAGGAGATCGCCTACTTCGTGAAGATCTACCCCGAGTAAGGCTAGTCCTGCGTGGACGTAGGCCGTCATGGTATAGTCAAGGTTGCTTCTTCGTGGAACCCTCCGTCGGTAGAGCCCTCCGTGGACTCTCGCGACCATTACCCTCCATGGGTTGAAGACTCCATGAACGTGGATGTACGATAGCACCACCTCTCGGAACCACGGGAAAAAAGCATCATGTCACCAATTGCGTTTGATCTTCCTACCCTCTCTTTACTTACATGCTTGTCTTTATTTTCCGCTGCTATACTCCTGGACATGCATGTGTAGGGTGTACTTGACATACTATGAATGCTAAAATCCGCCAAGAATTAAAATTGGGAAAAGTAAATTTTCATTTGGTCAAGTAGTCTAATCACCCCCTCTCGCACTAATTTCGATCCTACAACACCGCACAATTTTCGGACCAGCATGTGCCGAGGAGGCACAGTTTCGCACTTCAGATTCCATGGGAAGCGGTGGGGAAATATAGGTGGGTGTTCAGCTGCCCCGACCTACTACCACCAATACGTCTTCGGACAAGATGCAGGCGCTCCTAAAAGAGCCTGCCTATAGCGTAAAGCTCACCTATAATGCTGTGGCCTCTCAAGATTTTGTTCGCAAATCCGCCCGCACTAACACCCATCAAGGTGCATCCGAGAGCAGGAGTCTACCAGCAAAGGGGGCATATCAAGGACGTCAGGTCACCAACTGAAGACCTCTGGTACAACAACTCATGTAGGATGTTATTTCTTATTTTCTTTTGCATACCTGTAAACAGTTGCTTCGGCAATCTGAGTTATAAGAGCCATCAAGAAAATGCAAAACTGCATGGCGCAAGCACGCCTCATCTATCCTGTTTTCGGCACATACTTTTTCTCATTTCTCCCTCTTCTTGTAAAACTGTTCGGTATGACGCGAGCTAACCGGCCAATACATAGGGGGCTCGATTTCAAACACAAATCGCCTTAACTATCGTATATTTGGCGCCTTGGCGTTCGCTTTATATGCATCAGTTCCAAACTATGTCTTTGGTCATTAAGTTGGGTTGCCCGACTCTTGTGCTTGCCCCTTTATGTTCTGCTCGTTCGGCTAAAAGGGCAAAGGGAGCACCCCTGCAATTGTGCGTCCGGATAGTCCGGTCAAGCACCTCAGGGGAGAAAGCCGAAAACGGACTGTCAAAGTATGTGCGATCTGATGTATGAAACCCAAGTTAGAAATATTATACTTCAATCCTAGTAAGAGGTTATTCCGTGTTATACGAGGAACTTGCCTTTTGTGCAAATATTATGATGTGGGCTTTGGCCTCGGTTCGTCCGAACATCGCAAACACTCAGGTGGCTAATCGTATGCTTCTCGTAGTCCCTTTCGCACCCCTTCGGTTAAGTGAAAGAAATAAAGCACTATAGTCTGATTGCCTGGTCTGCCGCACTACACTGCCTTCGGGTTCGAATAACACGGCTAAGGGACACAGTGCATTGGCATAGACACCCCAGGTAGTATCTGTTGGGGAACGTCGCATGGGAAACAAAAAATTTCCTACGCACACGCAAACCTATCCATGGTGATGAGCATCTATGAGAGGGAGAGTGGATCTATGTACCCTTGTAGATCGCTAAGCGGGAAGCGTTAAGAAACGCGGTTGGTGTAGTCGAACATCTTCGCGATCCAAATCGCCGAGTGTCCCGCGATCTCATCACGATCTGTCCCGCGATCCAATCACGATCCGTCCCGTGAACTCACCACGATCCGTCCCACGATATCATCACGATCCGTCTCACGATCTTGATCACGATCTGTCCCGCGAAATCATCACGATCCGTTCCGCGATCTCATCACGAACCATCTCGCGATCTCGATCACGGTCCTTCCGATCTAGCGCCGAACAGACGACACCTCCGCGTTCAGCACACGTGCAGCTTGATGACGATCTCCACCGTCTTGATCCAGCAAGAGGAGGTGGAGAGGAGAGAGAGTTCACCGGCAGCGTGACGGCGCTCCGGTGATGGTGGTGGAGTGATTCCGGCAGGGCTTCGCCTAAGCGCTGCGGAAAGCCGATCTAGAGGAGAAACTGTGCACCGGTGAAACGGGTAGCACGTGGCTGGAAATTCTGTCCAAAAACCACCCAATCCACTAGTATATATAGGAGGAGAGGAGAGGAGAGGCAGCCAAGGCCTTTGGGTCGGCCGAAATAGGAGGTGGGAAGCAATCCTACTTCACCTCCAATCCTAGTTGGAGTAGGATTGCCTCCTATTGGCTGATTTTCCACTTTTTGCTTTAGGACTTTCTCTCCTGCGCCATGGGCCTTTGTGGCTGTTTTCCCAGCCCACTAAGGGCTGGTTAATACTCTCCCACAGCCCATGGACCTCTTGGGGTCGAAGTACCCCTCCTGGAGGTCTCCCGGTACACTACCGGCACTCCCGGTACACTCCCGGCACTCCCGGTACACTACCGATGAGCCCGAAACTTTTCCGGAAACCAAACTGGGACTTCCTATAAATCAATCTTTACCTATGGACCATTCCATATCTCCTCATGACGTCCGGGATCTCATCCAGGACTCCAAACAAACTTTGGTCACCAGCATACATAACTGTACACTACCGAAACGTCACCGAACCTTAAGTGTGCAGACCCTGCGGGTTCGAGAACTATGTAGACATGACCGAGACACCTCTACGGTCAATAACCAATGGCAGGACCTAGACATCCACATTGGTTCCTACATATTCTACGAAGATCTTTATCGGTCGAACCTCTATGTCAAGGATTCAGTTAATCCCGTATAACGTTCCCTTTGTTCTTCGGTATGTTACTTGCCCGAGATTCGATCAATCAAGTTCTAGTAGCTTTAGTGACAGTGACTTGGAGAACTATATCAATCACTATCTTATTTGGAAGATCAACTCCCACTTGATTCAAGCGATTGTAGTACCCAGACAATCTGAGTACATGCTCAATGATTGAGCTATTCTCCTTCATCTTACAGGCAAAGAATCTTGTTGGAGATCTCATATCTCGCAACACAGGCACGAGCCTGAGATCACAATCTCTGCTCCTAGAACATCTCATATGTTCCGTGACGTTCAAAACGTTTCGGAGCCTCAATTCTAAGCCGTAATGCATGACGCACTAAACTATCAAGTAGTCATCGAAACGAGCCTGTTAGATGTTCACAACATCTATAGATGACGCTAGAGGGGGTGGCGCACCGAGCGGTGCATTAAGGACATAAGCCTTCTATGCAGCAATGAGGACAATCCTCAGATCACGGACCCAGTCCGCAATATTGCTACCAACATCTTTCAACTCTATTTCTCTAGGAACATATAAAAATTTAAGGGAGCTACAGCGCGAGCTAGTAATCTACAACATAATTTGCAAAGACACTTTGACTATGTTCATGATAATGAGTTCAATTAATCATATTACTTAAGAACTCCCACTCAAATTGACATCCCTCGGGTCATTCGAGTGATACATGATCCAAATTCACCAACTCAAGTCCGATCATCACGTGAGTTAAGGTGGCTGCAATGGTGAACATCATTATGTTGATCATATCTACTATATGACTCATGTTCGACCTTTCGGTCTTCTTGTGTTCCGAGGCCATGTCTGTACATGCTAGGCTCGTCAAGTTTAACCCGAGTGTTCTGCGCGTGCAAATCTGGCTTGCACCCATTGTATGTGAATGTAGAGTCTATCACACCCGATCATCACGTGGTGTCTCAACACGACGAACTTTCACAATGGTGCACACTCGGGGAGAACACAGTTCATCTTGAAATTCAAGTGAGGGATCACCTTATAATGCTACCGCCGTACTAAGCAAAACAAGGTGCATAAAAGGATTAACATCTCATGCAATTCATAAGTGACATGATATGGCCATGAACTTGTGTTTAAGATCTCCATCTTCGAAACACCGGCATGATCTCCATCGTCACCAGCACAACACCATGATCTCCATCATCTTGATCTCAATCAATGTGTTGCCATTGGGGTTGTGGCGCCAGCCCTGCTTCTACTTCTATTGCTACCGCTTAGCGATAAAGTAAAGCATTACATAGCGCTTAATGATTGACACGCAGGTCATACAATAATTAAAGACAACCCGATGGCTCCTGCCGGTTGCCGTACTCAACGACATGCAAGTCGTGAAATTCTATACATCACATGATCATCTCATACATCACATATATCTCATCATGTAATTGGCCATATCACATCACAACATACCCTGCAAAAACAAATTAGACGTCCTCTAATTGTTGTTGCATGTTTTACGTGGCTGCTATGGGTATCCAGCATGAACGATTCTCACCTACGCATAAACCACAACGGTGATACATAGATTGCTTTTCAACCTTCTCAAGGACCGCCTTTGTTGGATCCGATCCAACTAAAGTGAGAGAAACTGTCACCCGCAAGCCATCTAAGCAACAAGTTGCGTCGAGGGAACCGGTCTCTCCTAAGCGTACGAGTAATGTTGGTCCGGGCCGCTTCATCTCACAATCCCGCTGAACCAAAGTCCGACCAAGGGAGAAGCAATCTAAGCATCAACACCCACAAACCTTTTGTGTTCTAATCGAGATCTCATCGAACCATCAACCTAGCTCATGATGCCACTGTTGGGGAACGTCGCATGGGAAAGAAAATTTTTCCTACGCACACGCAAACCTATCCATGGTGTTGAGCATCTACGAGAGGGAGAGTGGATCTATGTACCATTGTAGATCGCTAAGCGGCAAGCGTTAAGAAACGCGGTTGGTGTAGTCGAACATCTTCGCGATCCAAATCGCCGAGTGTCCCGTGATCTCATCACGATCCGTCCCGCGATCCAATCACGATCCGTCCCGTGAACTCATCACGATCCGTCCCGCGATCTCATCACACTCCGTCTCACGATCTGTCCCGCGAACTCATCACGATCTGTTCCGCGATCTCATCACGAACCATCTCGCGATCTCGATCACGGTCCTTCCGATCTAGCGCCGAACAGACGGCACCTCCGCGTTCAGCACATGTGCAGCTTGATGACGATCTCCACCGTCTTGATCCAACAAGAGGAGGTGGAGAGGAGAGAGAGTTCACCGGCAGCGTGACGGCGCTCCGGTGATGGTGGTGGAGTGATTCTGGCAGGGATTCGCCTAAGCGCTGCGGAAAACCGATCTAGAGGAGAAACTGTGCACCGGTGAAATGGGTAGCACGTGGCCGGAAATTCTGTCCAAAAACCACCCAATCCACTAGTATATATAGGAGGAGAGGAGAGGAGAGGCAGCCAAGGCCTTTGGGTCGACCGAAATAGGAGGTGGGAAGCAATCCTACTTCACCTCCAATCCTAGTTGGAGTAGGATTGCCTCCTATTGGCTGATTTTCCATTTTTTTCTTTAGGACTTTCTCTCCTGCGCCATGGGCCTTTGTGGCTGTTTTCCCAGTACCCTACCGGCACTCCCGGTACACTACCGATGAGCCCGAAACTTTTCCGGAAACCAAACTGGGACTTACTATATATGAATCTTTACCTCCGGACCATTCCGGAGCTCCTCGTGACGTCCGGGATCTCATCCGGGACTCTGAACAAACTTCAGTCACCACCATACATAACTCTACACTACCGAAATGTCACCGAACCTTAAGTGTGCAGACCCTACGGGTTCGAGACTATGTAGACATGACCGAGACACCTCTACCGTCAATAACCAATGGCAGGACCTGGACGTCCACATTGGTTCCTACATATTCTACGAAGATCTTTATCGATCGAACCTCTATGTCAAGGATTTAGTTAATCCCGTATAACGTTCCCATTGTTCTTCGGTATGTTACTTGCCCGAGATTCGATCGTCGGTATCTCCATACCTAGTTCAACCTCGTTACCGGCAAGTCTCTTTACTCGTTTCGTAATACAACATCCCGCAACTAACAATTAGTCACATCGCTTGCAAGGCTTATTGTGATGTTGCATTACCGAGTGGGCCCCGAGATACCTCTCCGTTACATGGAGTAACAAATCCCAGTCTCGATCCATGCCAACTCAACAGACACCATCGGAGATACCTATAGAGCACCTTTATAGTCACCCAGTTACGTTGCGACGTTTGATACACACAAGGCACTCCTCCGATATCCGTGAGTTGCATGATCTCATGGTCATAGGAACATATACTTGACATGCAGAAAACAGTAGCAATAACTGACACGATCATATGGTATGTTTGTAGTTTGGGTCTTATCCATCACATCATTCTCCTAATGATGTGATCCCATTATCAAATGACATCTCATGTCCATGGCTAGGAAACCTTAACCATCCTTTGATCAATGAGCTAGTCCATTAGAGGCATACTAGGGACATGGTTTTGTCTATGTATCCACACATGCATTTAAGTCTCCGATCAATACAATTATAGCATGGATAATAAACGATTATCATGAACAAGGAAATATGATAACAACTAATTTATTATTGCCTCTAGGGCATATTTCCAACAGTCTCCCACTTGCACTAGAGTTAATAATCTAGTTCACATCACCATGTGATTCACATTGTTATGAATCTAACACCCAATGAGTTCTGGGGCTCGATCATGCTTTGCATGTGAGAGAGGTCTTATAGTCAACGGGTCTGCGATATTCAGATCCGTGTGTACTTTGCAAATCTCTATGTCAAACCGTAAACACTGCTACCTGTAGCGACCCGACTCAAAACGAGTCAAGCCTCTGTGTTTTCTGTGCCATCCCTGGATCAGTATGCTGGCACACACAGTACATCAATGTATATATCAAAGTGCAATCACATGTAATTAACGTAAAACTGATATATACCTTAAAATACCAGCGGATACAGTCAACGGGAGTGGAGTCCCAATAACACCAACGGCAGGTTGAGTGCGGACCGTAACCCTGAATCGTACTCTTACCCATCGTAGAAGAGTATCTGCAACATAAGACATTGCAGCCGTGTAGGTCAGTACATGGAATGTACTGGCAAGATCACCATAGTAGAATAGAAGAATAAACTATACTATATGCAATAAGGCTTTATGGCTTTGTGGCTAAGTTTTTGCATAAAAGCTGATTTTATTTTCCTACAACAAAGGAATATCAGGAATTTCACTATGGAGTTACCTATCATGACATGGTTCCGCCAACCAATGTCTCAATGCCCATAAGTATCATCAAGTTGCCCACAATTAGTTATCAGTCCAGTGTAGAGAGTTCAGAGATAGATCCAAGTCTAGAAGCTCAAATTGTCCGTAACCGGGGACACTGCTAATCGATTAGGTTTAAACTCTGCAGAGTGTTGTGTACTTTACCCACAAGATTCGTTCCCTCCTGGTAAGTCCTCACACTGCATGGTGTTTGAGAACAGGATGAACGAAACATGGTCTTTCAAAGTGTTTCCCTGACTGTCCGACAGTGCCCATCCAATCCTAACATCGACTACATCTCGTAGCACTGCCCAGCAGAGCCACAACAAAGATCAACCAAGCCAGAGCCCATAATGACTTGTGTCTACACAGGTAAGCTTCCGGGCATGAAGTATTCATCCTTCTCTTTGAGTCTGGGTGAAGCTTTCCGCAAGATGTCATGGCGCTTCTCCATGCATCCCGGCCACTCACTGGTTTCTCCAGGGTGCCTAATCAACCATCCTTCACGCAGTAGTGTGTATTGAAAACTTGTCTTCTCGAGTCTTGAAGTCTTGAGGTCTTGAAGATGCAGGACTTGAAGATGTCTTCATGAAGTTGTCGTCTTGACGTAGAGTCCTTCTTCACACCACTCACGAACACTCATACCAATCCCCGTCTACTTTAGCATAGCATAAAAATAACTAACGTTCCCGGGGCTTTAGTAACCAGTGGTGGGTTCCTACCTCGTGCATTCTACTCAACTACAAGAATTTCAATAACACTACGGGAGGGATTTGTTGAATTATGTCACTACATGCAAATAAAAACATGGGTATGAAATAGATGGTCAAAGTGAACTTGCCTGTACTGTTGATGAAGATAAAGATCGCTCTCAGAAATAACTTGATAGACTATTCGTCACTCTCCGATGAAAATCTATATAAACAAGCATTGCATTCATATAAGCAATCATACTACCAATCAATTCTAACAATCAAAAGTAACACAAAACAAAAGCAACAAGGTTGATGGAAGAAATACTTAAGACAAAGTTGAAACACAAAACTCCAACAAATTCAAAAGTAACACAAAACACAAAACAAATTAAAATATAATAAAAGGATTTTAGTAAATATTTTGCTAGCAAAATGAATTACTTTTGAAAGACAACTAAAACTATGAAAACAACATCCTAAACAACATAAGTGTTTGCCTAATAAACTTAACATCAAACACAACCATAAACTAAGAGAAAACAAATTATGAAACAACTAAGTTAACAGAAAATAATTAATAAAATATCTTTGTTACAAAACAGAATTAGATCATCTAAAACTTTGTGAAAATAATCTCTACTAAAACTAAGTTGTTTTATAAAACATTACCTAATGATAGAGAATATAGTTTTCTATAATAGAGCAAAACTAAATTATTTTTATTAACAAAATATTTCTTAACATAAAGGAATTAATACATATTTTATTTGAAAACAGAATCTAATTACTTAAAACTTTGTTAAAATTAACTATTACTAACTAGTTTGTTTTTAATAAACTATACCTATTTGAAAAAAGGAGTGTAGGTTCCTACAATAATAATTTATAAACTAAACAAATTATCTTTGTTAACAGCAAGTAAACTACTAAAGCTAAATGAAATCTAAAACATAATATAAATCATATTCAGATTTTCTAAATAAAATAAAGTAATTCAAACTAATTAAACTAATAGGAACTAATCAGATTCTGTTTCTAGTTAAAACCCTAATCAATTTTATTCTAAAAATTCTCAAACTTTACCTAATGATAACTAATATCACTAGTGACAAGTAGCAAAAAGAATCAATCAAAAATACATTATAAAACTCAAGTTATTTAGAAAACAAAATTTAAATCAAATCTGTTTAAATTCAAATTTAAATTTCCAAACTTGGTCAAATTTTGGTATCTACAGAAACTAGATAAAATTTGTGACACAATGCAAAAAGGATCAATTAAAAACAACTAAAAACATAAAAGATATGATTAAAACAAAGTCAGAACTAACTCTGTTTTTAAAACAGAAAACAGAAAAAAATGAAAAACTTAATTAACGGTCAGGGTACACGTGGAGCTTTCTAATTGGTCTAGGGGTGTGCGCTAGAGAGGTTTCGGGCGGACGGCCGGCAATTAACGGAGAACGTTTCGGCTAAAATCTAAACTAAAAAAACCCAACCGGTTCACTTAAAATAGACCGAAGGGGTATAATTGATCTAATCTAAGCCGTTCAAAGGAGATCTGACGGAGGGGGAAAGAAAGGAGAGCTCACAGGGGAGGGTTACCGGCGATGGGCGTCTCCGGCGATAGCGACGGCGGCGGCATGACGCAGGTGAGCCCTTTGGTGGGTCTCTGACGACGGCGAGGGTGTTAGTCGACGGTGGCGAGGATGACGAACACGGCGGTGGCGTCAGAGGAGCGAGGAGGCGACGGCGACGATGGCCACGAGCTCGGGATGGTTTCGGGATGTGGTGTACGAGGGAGAATTCCGGCGAGGGTGGCGGTGCGGCAGTTCTGTTGGATCTCCGGTGGAGGCGAGGGTATGGGAAGGTGCGCACGGCAGCGGGGAAATCGTCGGAGGGCTCAGGAGAGTGCGGGGAGGTCAGGGTGATGCGGGGACGCGATAAGGGCGCGGCGGCCATGGTGAATTCCGGCGAGGAATAGCGGCGAGGAGAGGCGGTGGGAGAGAGGGCAACGAGGGGGAATGGGAAGAGAGGAGGCAGGGCTCTTATATAGGCCGGAGAGGGAGCGAGGGAAAGGAAGGAGAGCGCGGATCCGGCGATGGAGAAGATCCCGGCAGCGGCGCGTGCGGAGGAGGGAGACGACCGATGCGGGAATTCCGGGCGGTCGGGTGGGGCCCAGGGGTCAGCGAGAGGAAGGGCGTCGGTGGCGCGTCAGTCGGCCGGTAATCTAGCGATTGGGCATTTAAGAGGTGGGCCGGCCCGAATCATTTTCTTAATTCCTTTCCTTATTAATAAAACAGCATAGTAAAATTCTTTTATTGCAAATAATATATTTCCAAACATAGGAGTATTATATATCAAAATTATCATAATAAAATATGCAATTTAGTGAACATTTTTATTGTGTTATTTGAACATTTTAAAAAAATATTATTTTCAGAAATTGCCTAATTGGCTTTGTTTACTTTTGCAAATATTTTTCAAATAACCCTAGGGGTTTTATGGTTCAAAAACTTCAGAAATAACCCCTGGTTTTGGAGTGTCATATTACTCCTCTCAAAAAATTTGACAAGGGGTTTGAATACTTACAAATTCAAATAGGGAATTCAAATATGGAAGTGAAACTCCATATGAGAAAAATTCTCAAATAGTTTTCATATCTTCTTTTAAAATTCCAACTCATATTTCATATAATTTGAAGAAGTCCTTTTATCCTCTATCATGAAAATCATTTAGTTGCATAAAGTTTCTAAATTTGAAATATTTTCAATTGAAATTCAAATCACATGGGAAAGTCATTTTATTCCCTCTCATTCAAAAGTTTCAAAAAGTTTCAAGTATTCACTCACTTTCAATCACTCAAGCAAACAAACAATCATTCTAATAATTATTATAACATTCCAAAGTTTGGGATGTTACAAACCTACCACACTTAAAGTGAATCTCGTCCTCGAGATTCGGAAGGGCTAGAAAGAAAAGGTTAGGGTTTGGGGGTCTTCTAACAAATCCACAGACCAAGAAGGTGCGGGGTCTTCCAACAAGACTCCATTGACCTGGAAGTGTGGGTCTACCACACTTAAAATGGAAGTTACTGGTCTCTCAAAATTATGGTAATCCTGTGGGTACATATGTCTGTTCACCTTCTTCATGATAGCTCCTTCCGTGATGCTCTTCCGTTTGAATCAAAATCTTGTGTTCTCATAACAACATGTATTTCCTCTGATACTGGGTCTTCTTAACTGACAGGTCTCATGTTCATTATAAATAACTTATCGAAGATCTCATGGTGGTCTACCATTACTGGTTACCCTGCAATGAAAATGGGTCTTGGCTTCATTCCTCACCGTAAAATTCCTACGTGTGACAGCAACTGTCATGTACAAGGGGCTTCATCATACTGTTCTAAGGCTTAAACAAAAGCTTCAAAGAACGTCGTCTCTTTACTATGGGTAAGTCACTCAGATTTACCAATCCGAATAACAAGAGAATGATAAGAGTAAGTCGTCATGGTGGCCAAACCATGTCGCACTGAAATCATTACCTTGTATAAGGTTTAGTGAATCTCGTATTCTAACACTTGGGCTTCCTCACAAGCATTGCAGAAATCTCTCTTGTCAACGAACAAAGTTCGGATAAATCCATTGATTCTGCAAGCTAAGCAAAAACATCTATCGTTTCTTCACAACTCTCAGGTTATCGTAAAACTCCTAAGAAAAACGTTTGTTGATCAGTCGTAGCTTCTTCCAAGTTTCTTCCTTCACAAAGGTGGGGCTTGATCCTTATCAATCCTAAGATCAGTGTCTTGTGGGTTCACTTGAATACTTGGACAGTTTTAACTCACTCCTAGGGTTACTATCGTTCCATATACCAGCATTTCTTCAGTTCTCTCCATATTACCCTCGAGGTAACAAATCACAGACTTATTCTCGTTTAGGTTCCACTCTGCGGAATCCATTTTCCTTTCCATTGTTCTGTTTAACCTTGGGTATGGTTTCACCACAATCATTCTTTTTCTCAATGTTCCAGCTTCAAAATCACTTTGTCACAAAGGTTATCATCCACATAGTTTGAGGTGATTCCACATTCTCTTCACATGTATTCACTTATCCAAACTCCTTAATCCGGGGAAAGGTACCTGTGGTTACTACCACACTTAAAATGAAATGCACTCATGTATGCATAGACCATATTTTCTCATATCCTCGAAAATGGTCGGAGATCTTGGGTCATAGAGTAACAACTCATGTAATGCAACATCAGATAAATCATGACACCATAAATTTCCATTGACTCATGAATTTATTACAAACTCTAAGACTTCTGTTACATAACTTCAAAATGGTACGAGTGCTACCTATTACATTTAGTACATCCAAAATCCAAAACTCAGACTACTCATGTTTGACCTTCTTCTCCTGGCAGGTATAGGAGTAATGTCCTGTCTTCTTGCATCGGAAACACATGATCTGACTCAGATCCTTCTTTGCAGAAATTGGGTTGTTCTGAGATCGTCTTCGGTTTCTCTTCTTGGGCTCCTTTGTTCCGAGCAAACTTTCAATTTCCTGTGGATCAAACTCCACTTCTTCTACCGGGAAGTTTCCCAGATACTCTTTTCTTTCCTTTGTACAGTCCTGTGAGAAATGTCCTTCTTCTCCACATGAATAGCAGGCATTGGAGTAAAATCTGGTTAATCCTTCTCCATCAGGGTCTTCAATATCTTTCTTCATCACAAATTCTCCTAACTTTCCTCTGAAGGCTTCCTTCATGGCTTCCTTCTGCTGTTTGATGACTTCTTGTACCTTGGGGTACACTTGGCATTGAGTAGGGTAATGTGTAGTTCATTCACACAAGAAACATGTCACTTGCCCAGTTGGGCATTCCTCAGTAGGGTGTTTCTCTTCATAGTAAGGGCATCCATCCTTGTGTTCTTCTTGGGTGTGTCCTATCTCTCCACATAAATTGCAGGCACAAATCTTCTTCACAACTTTGCGACGGGGCTTCTGGGTGTTGGTAACAACATGGGACTTTTGCAGAGTCATCTTGAATTCTTCCCAAGTGATTGATTCCTGCTATCATGGATATCTTCATGCATCTTCCACCAATGTGCAGCACCCTCTGCAAAGTACTGAAGAGCATACTGGACCATCTCATTCCTTGCAACATGGTTACTCCTTAGGTGATCCTCCATGTTCTGAATCCATTCTTCTGTCTCTAACCGAGTCATCGATCCAGAATACACAAGTCCAGCTTCACTTGTCATCTATTGGGTTCAAGGTTTTGGGATGAGATGCAAGAGAGAGAAAGGAGGGGATACACACAATACAAACAATGGTTTTGAAAATAGGTTTTTGTTGTCGCTGTCGAAAATAAAACTTACACACAAATGACAGCTCACAAATCATCGTATCTAATGTAAGTTTACATCAGGGGATTGGTCTTCTAGGGGCATAACATCTTGGAAATTCTTCATGGTCTTCAATTTCTTCAGATCTGTATAATCTTCAATCCTTGTGTAGCTCTTTCCATAATGGTCAAGGGACAAGGGTATTATCTAACTTTTTGATAAAACTCAGAAGGGATGAGAAGTAGAAGGTCTTTTGAAATCAAAGTTTTCGAGAAATCATTTCCGAAGGGCTTTCCAGTTTCTAGGGTCACGTCCTACAGTCAACATGTGCTCTGATACCATTTTCTGTAGCGACCCGACTCAAAACGAGTCAAGCCTCTGTGTTTTCTGTGCCATCCCTGGATCAGTATGCTGGCACACATAGTACATCAATGTATATATCAAAGTGCAATCACATGTAATTAACGTAAAACTGATATATACCTTAAAATAGCAGCGGATACAATCAACGGGAGTGGAGTCCCAATAACACCAACGGCAGGTTGAGTGCGGACCGTAACCCTGAATCGTACTCTTACCCGTCATAGAAGAGTATCTGCAACATAAGACGTTGCAGCCGTGTAGGTCAGTACATGGAATGTGCTGGCAAGATCACCATAGTAGAACAGAAGAATAAACTATACTATATGCAATAAGGCTTTATGGCTCTGTGGCTGAGTTTTTGCATAAAAGCTGATTTTATTTTCCTACAGCAAAGGAATATCAGGAATTTCACTATGGAGTTACCTATCATGACATGGTTCCGCCAACCAATGTCTCAATGCCCATAAGTATCATCAAGTTGCCCACAATTAGTTATCAGTCCAGTGTTGAGAGTTCAGAGATAGATCCAAGTCTAGAAGCTCAAATTGTCCGTAACCGGGGACACTGCTAATCGATTAGGTTTAAACTCTGCAGAGTGTTGTGTACTTTACCCACAAGATTCGTTCCCTCCTGGTAAGTCCCCGCACTGCCTGGTGTTTGAGAACAGGATGAACGAAACATGGTCTTTCAAAGTGTTTCCCTGACTGTCCGACAGTGCCCATCCAATCCTAACGTCGACTACATCTCGTAGCACTGCCCAGCAGAGTCACAACAAAGATCAACCAAGCCAGAGCCCATAATGACTTGTGGCTACACAGGTAAGCTTCCGGGCATGAAGTATTCATCCTTCTCTTTGAGTCTGGGTGAAGCTGTCCGCAAGATGTCATGGCGCTTCTCCATGCATCCCGGCCACTCACTGGTTTCTCCAGGGTGCCCAATCAACCATCCTTCACCCAGTAGTGTGTATTGAAAACTTGTCTTCTCGAGTCTTGAAGTCTTGAGGTCTTGAAGATGCAGGACTTGAAGATGTCTTCATGAAGTTGTCGTCTTGACGTAGAGTCCTTCTTCACACCACTCACGAACACTCATACCAATCCCCGTCTACTTTAGCATAGCATAAAAATAACTAACGTTCCCGGGGCTTTAGTAGCCAGTGGTGGGTTCCTACCTCATGCATTCTACTCAACTACACGAATTTCAATAACACTACGGGAGGGATTTGTTGAATTATGTCACTACATGCAAATAAAAACATGGGTATGAAATAGATGGTCAAAGTGAACTTGCCTGTACTGTTGATGAAGATAAAGATCGCTCTCAGAAATAACTTGATAGACTATTCGTCACTCTCCGATGAAAATCTATATAAACAAGCATTGCATTCATATAAGCAATCATACTACCAATCAATTCTAACAATCAAAAGTAACACAAAACAAAAGCAACAAGGTTGATGGAAGAAATACTTAAGACAAAGTTGAAACACAAAACTCCAACAAATTCAAAAGTAACACAAAACACAAAACAAATTAAAATATAATAAAAGGATTTTAGTAAATATTTTGCTAGCAAAATGAATTACTTTTGAAAGACAACTAAAACTATGAAAACAACATCCTAAACAACATAAGTGTTTGCCTAATAAACTTAACATCAAACACAACCATAAACTAAGAGAAAAAAAATTATGAAACAACTAAGTTAACAGAAAATAATTAATAAAATATCTTTGTTACAAAACAGAATTAGATCATCTAAAACTTTGTGAAAATAATCTCTACTAAAACTAAGTTGTTTTATAAAACATTACCTAATGATAGAGAATATAGTTTTCTATAATAGAGCAAAACTAAATTATTTTTATTAACAAAATATTTCTTAACAGAAAGGAATTAATACATATTTTATTTGAAAACAGAATCTAATTACTTAAAACTTTGTTAAAATTAACTATTACTAACTAGTTTGTTTTTAATAAACTATACCTATTTGAAAAAAGGAGTGTAGGTTCCTACAATAATAATTTATAAACTAAACAAATTATCTTTGTTAACAGCAAGTAAAATACTAAAGCTAAATGAAATCTAAAACATAATATAAATCATATTCAGATTTTCTAAATAAAATAAAGTAATTCAAACTAATTAAACTAATAGGAACTAATCAGATTCTGTTTCTAGTTAAAACCCTAATCAATTTTATTCTAAAAATTCTCAAACTTTACCTAATGATAACTAATATCACTAGTGACAAGTAGCAAAAAGAATCAATCAAAAATACATTATAAAACTCAAGTTATTCAGAAAACAAAATTTAAATCAAATCTGTTTAAATTCAAATTTAAATTTCCAAACTTGGTCAAATTTTGGTATCTACAGAAACTAGATAAAATTTGTGACACAATGCAAAAAGGATCAATTAAAAACAACTAAAAACATAAAAGATATGATTAAAACAAAGTCAGAACTAACTCTGTTTTTAAAACAGAAAACAGAAAAAAATGAAAAACTTAACTAACGGTCAGGGTACACGTGGAGCTTTCTAATTGGTCTAGGGGTGTGCGCTAGAGAGGTTTCGGGCGGACGGCCGGCAATTAACGGAGAATAATTATTATAACATTCCAAAGTTTCGGATGTTACACTCACTTTCAATCACTCAAGCAAACAAACAATCATTCTAATAATTATTATAACATTCCAAAGTTTCGGATGTTACACTACCACACTCCACTTGGTACTATTTCCAAATGGCTGCTCCACTATACGTATCCAGATTGCTACTCTTGGTCATCCGGATAGGTGTTAAATCTTGCATCGACGTAACTCTTTACGACGAACTCTTTATCACCTCCATAATCAAGAAACATTTCCTTAGCCCTCTGGTTACTAAGGATAATTCCGACCGCTGTCCAGTGATCCACTCCTGGACCACACTTGTACCCCTTGACAGACTCATGGCAAGGCACACACAGGTGCGGTACACAACATGGCATACTATACAGAGCCTATGGCTAAGGCATAGGGGACGACATTCGTCCTTTCTCTTCGTTCTGCCGTGGTCGAGCTTTGAGTCTCACTCAACTTCACACCTTACAAATCAGGCGAGAACTCTTTCTCTGACTGATCCATTTTGAACTCTTTCAAAATCTTTGTCAAGGTATGTACTCATTGAAAGTCTCATCAAGTCATCTTGATCTATCTCTATAGATCTTGATGCTCAACAATTTGGTAGCTTTATCCAGGTCTTCCTTTGAAAATCACTTTCCAAAAAAACCATTTATGCTTTCCAGAAATCCTACATTATTTCCGATCAACAATATGTCATCCACATATACTTACCAGAAATTCTATAGTGCTCCCACTCACTTTACTGTAAATACAAGTTTCTCATAAACTTTGTATAAACCTCAAAACTTTGATCACCTCATCAAAGCGTATATTCCGACTCCGAGATGCTTGCTTCAGTCCATAGAAGGATCACTGAAGCCTGCACACCTTTTAGCATCCTTAGGACTGACAAAACCTTCTGGTTGTATCACATACAACCTTCCCTCAAGTAAACTGTTAAGGAAACGATGTTTTGACATCCATCTGCCAGATTTCATAATTGAAAATGCAGCAACTGCTAACATAATTCCAACAGACTTTAGCATCGCTACGAGTGAGAAAGTCTCATCGCAGTCAACTCCTTGAACTTGTCACAAACATCTTTGCAACAAGTCGAGCTTTACAAATGGTGACAATTACCATCAGCGTCTGTCTTCATTCTACAGATCCATTTGTACTCAACGACCTACCGTCCAACGAGCAAGTCTACCAAAGTCTATACTTGGTTTTCATACATGGATCCTATCTCAGATTTCATGGCCTCCAACCATTTGTCGGAATCCGGGCCCATCATCGCTTCTCCATAGCTCGTAGGTTCATCGTTGTCGAACAACATGACCTCCAAGACAGGGTTGTCGTACCACTTAGGAGCAGTACACATCCTTGTCGACCTACGATGTTCGATAGTAACTTGATCCTGAAGCTTCATGATCATCATCATTAACTTCCTTTTCAACTAACGTAGGCTTCACAGAAACAACTTCCTGCGCTGCGCTACTCTCTGGTTGAACAAAGGTTCAACAACCTCATCAAGTTCTATCTTCCTCCCACTCAATTCTTTCGAGAGAAACATTTCCTCAAGAAAGGATCCGTTTAAGCAACAAACACTTTGCACTAGGATCTGAGATAGAAGGTTCACCCAACTGCTCTTAGGATATTCTATGAAGATGCATTTGTCCGCCTTGGGTTCGACCTTATTAGGTGAAAACATTTTCCACACAAGTGTCGCAGCCCCAAATATTAAGAAATGATAGCTTAGGTTTCTATCAAACCATAATTCACACGGTGTCATCTCAACATATTTAGATGGTGCCCTATTTAAAGTGAATGTAGTTGTCTCTAATGCATAACCCCAAAATTATAGTAGTAAAACGATAAGAGACATCATAGCACGCACCATATCCAATAGAGCATAACTATGATGTTCGGACACACCATCACACTATGGTGTTCCAGGTGGCGTTTAGTTGTGAAACAACTTTCACATTGTCTTAAGTTGTATGCCAAACTCGTGACTCAGATATTCACCTCCACGATCATATCCAGTCATTTTTATCTTCTTGTCACGATGATCTTTAAACTTCACTCTGAATTTTCTTGAACCTTTCAAACGATTCAGACTTGTGTTTCATTAAGTAAATATACACTATATCTACTCAAATCATCAGTGAAGGTAAGAAAATAATGATATCTACTGCACGCTACAGGACTCACTAGATTGCATACATCAACATGTATCATTTCCAATGAATCACTTGCCCGCTCCATCCAATGGGGTCCTTTAGTCATCTTGCCCAAGAGGCATGGTTCGCATGTCTTAACCGATTCGAAATCGAATGAGTCCAAATATCCATCACCATGGAGTTTCTTCATGCGCTTTATACCAATATGACATTTTGCGGCAGTGCCACAAGTATGTGGTATTATCATTATTTAACTTCGTATCTTTTGACATCAATGTTATGAACATGTGTATTACTACGATCAAGATTTCAACAAACCATTCTCACTGGGTGCATGACCATTGAAGGTATTATTCATGTAACAAGAATAACTATTATTCTCTGACTTAAATGAATAACCGTATTGCAACAAACATGATCTAATCATGTTCATGCTCAACGCAAAACACCAAATAACATTTATTTAGGTTCGTCACTAATCCTGAAGGTAGAGAGAGCGTGCGATGTTGATCACATCAACCTTGGAAACATTTCCAACACACATCGTCACCTCACCCTTAGCTAGTTCTCCATTTATTCCGTAGCTTTTATTTCGAGTTACTAACATTTAGCAACCGAACCGGTATCCAATACCCAGGTGCTACTAGGAGTACTAGCAAGGTACACATCAATAACTCGTATATCAAATATACTTCTGTCGATGTTGCCAGCCTTCTTATCTACCAAGTATCTAGGGTTGTTCTGCTTCAGCGACCTCTCACCTCATAATAGAAGCACTTAGTCTCCGGTTTGAGTTCAACTTTGGGTTGCTTCACTGGAGCAGCAACTGACTTGCTATCCATGAAGTTTCCCTCCTTGCTCTTGCCCTTTTCGAAACTAGTGGTTTGCTTAACCATCAACACTTGACGCTCCTTTTTGCACCGCGAACAGCTCAGGGATCAATACTTCTATCCCTGGTGTACTATAGTTCATCACTAAGTTCTAGTAGCTTTAGTGACAGTGACTTGGAGAACTATATAAATCACTATCTTATCTGGAAGATCAACTCCCACTTGATTCAAGCGATTGTAGTACCCAGACAATCGGAGTACATGCTCAACGATTGAGCTATTCTCCTTCATCTTACAGGCAAAGAATCTTGTTGGAGATCTCATATCTCGCAACACAGGCACAAGCCTGAGATCACAATCTCTGCTCCTAGAACATCTCATATGTGCCGTGACGTTCAAAACGTTTCGGAGCCTCAATTCTAAGCCGTAATGCATGACACACTAAACTATCAATTAGTCATCGAAACGTGCCAGTTAGATGTTCACAACATCTATAGATGACGCTAGAGGGGGTGGCGCACCGAGCGGTGCATTAAGGACATAAGCCTTCTCTGCAGCAATGAGGACAATCCTCAGATCATGGACCCAGTCCGCAATATTGCTACCAACATCTTTCAACTCTATTTCTCTAGGAACATATAAAAATTTAAGGGAGCTACAGCACGAGCTAGTAATCTACAACATAATTTGCAAAGACACTTTGACTATGTTCATGATAATGAGTTCAATTAATCATATTACTTAAGAACTCCCACTCAAATTGACATCCCTCGGGTCATTCGAGTGATACATGATCCAAATTCACCAACTCAAGTCCGATCATCACGTGAGTTAAGGTGGCTGCAATGGTGAACATCATTATGTTGATCATATCTACTATATGACTCATGTTCGACCTTTCGGTCTTCTTGTGTTCCGAGGCCATGTCTGTACATGCTAGGCTCGTCAAGTTTAACCTGAGTGTTCTGCACGTGCAAATCTGGTTTGCACCCGTTGTATGTGAACGTAGAGTCTATCACACCCGATCATCACGTGGTGTCTCAACACGACGAACTTTCACAACGGTGCATATATCTCAACCCTATGGATCCTACCGGTTGCCGTACTCAACGACATGCAATTCGTGAAATTCTATACATCACATGATCATCTCATACATCACATATATCTCATCATGTAATTGGCCATATCACATCACAACATACCCTGCAAAAACAAGTTAGACGTCCTCTAATTGTTGTTGCATGTTTTACGTGGCTGCTATGGGTATCTAGCAAGAACGATTCTCACCTACGCATAAACCACAACGGTGATACATAGATTTCTTTTCAACATTCTCAAGGACCGCCTTTGTCGGAGAAACTGTCACCCGCAAGCCATCTAAGCAACAAGTTGCTTCGAGGGAACCGGTCTCTCGTAAGCGTACGAGTAATGTTGGTCCGGGCCGCTTCATCTCACAATCCCGCTGAACCAAAATCCGACCATGGGAGGAAGCAATCTAAGCATCAACGCCCACAAACGTTTTGTGTTCTACTCGAGATCTCATCGAACCATCAACCTAGCTCATGATGCCACTGTTGGGGAACGTCGCATGGGAAACAAAATTTTTCCTACGCACACGCAAACCTATCCATGGTGTTGAGCATCTACGAGAGGGAGAGTGGATCTATGTACCCTCGTTGATCGCTAAGCGGCAAGCGTTAAGAAACGCGGTTGGTGTAGTCGAACATCTTCGCGATCCAAATCGCCGAGCGTCCCACGATCTCATCACGATCCGTCCCGCGATCCAATCACGATCCGTCCCGTGAACTCATCACGATCCGTCCCGCGATCTCATCACGATCCGTCTCACGATCTTGATCACGATCTGTCCCGCGAACTCATCATGATCCGTTCCGCAATCTCATCGCGAACCATCTCACGATCTCGATCACGGTCCTTCCGATCTAGCGCCGAACAGACGGCACCTCCGCGTTCAGCACACGTGCAGCTTGATGACGATCTCCACCGTATTGATCCAACAAGAGGAGGTGGTGAGGAGAGAGAGTTCACCGGCAGCGTGACGGCGCTCCGGTGATGGTGGTGGAGTGATTCTGGCAGGGCTTCGCCTAAGCGCTGCGGAAAACCGATCTAGAGGAGAAACTGTGCACCGGTGAAACGGGTAGCACGTGGCCGGAAATTCTGTACAAAAACCACCCAATCCACTAGTATATATAGGAGGAGAGGAGAGGAGAGGCAGCCAAGGCCTTTGGGTCGGCCGAAATAGGAGGTGGGAAGCAATCCTACTTCACCTCCAATCCTAGTTGGAGTAGGATTGCCTCCTATTGGCTGATTTTCCACTTTTTGCTTTAGGACATTCTCTCCTGCGCCATGGGCCTTTGTGGCTGTTTTCCCAGCCCACTAAGGGCTGGTTAATACTCTCCCACAGCCCATGTACCTCTTGGGGTCGAATTACCCCTCCCGGAGGTCTCCCGGTACACTACCGGCACTCTCGGTACACTACCGGCACTCCCGGTACACTACCGATGAGCCCGAAACTTTTCCGGAAACGAAACTAGGACTTCCTATATATGAATCTTTACCTCCGGACCATTCCGGAGCTCCTCGTGACGTCCGGGATCTCATCCGGGACTCCGAACAAACTTCAGTCACCACCATACATAGCTCTACACTACCGAAACGTCACCGAACCTTAAGTGTGCAGACCCTGCGGGTTCGAGACTATGTAGACATGACCGAGACACCTCTACCATCAATAACCAATGGCGGGACCTGGACGTCCACATTGGTTCCTACATATTCTACGAAGATCTTTATCGGTCGAACCTCTATGTCAAGGATTCAGTTAATCCCGTATAATGTTCCCTTTGTTCTTCGGTATGTCATACCTAGTTCAACCTCGTTACCGGCAAGTCTCTTTACTCGTTCCGTAATACAAGATCCCGCAACTAAAAATTAGTCACATTGCTTGCAAGGCTTATTGTGATGTTGCATTACCGAGTGGGCCCCGAGATACCTCTCCGTTACATGGAGTAACAAATCCCAGTCTCGATCCATGCCAACTCAACAGACACCATCGGAGATACCTGTAGAGCACCTTTATAGTCACCCAGTTAGTTTATGACGTTTGATACACACAAGGCACTCCTCCGATATCCGTGAGTTGCATGATCTCATGGTCATAGGAACATATACTTGACATGCAGAAAACAGTAGCAATAAACTGACACGATCATATGCTATGTTTGTAGTTAGGGTCTTATCCATCACATCATTCTCCTAATGATGTGATCCCGTTATCAAATGACATCTCATGTCCATGGCTAGGAAACCTTAACCATCCTTTGATCAACAAGCTAGTCCATTAGAGGCATACTAGGGACATGGTTTTGTCTATGTATCCACACATGCATTTAAGTCTCCGATCAATACAATTATAGCATGGATAATAAACGATTATCATGAACAAGGAAATATGATAATAACTAATTTATTATTGCCTCTAGGGTATATTTCCAACAGTATCTACATGGGGGTTGAAGCCGACGACTCGCATCTTTCAGTATTAAACAACCACACATGAGTTATAAAGGAATACAAATCCATATAAGAGTGGATACTAATATCATTAAGAGTTATCACGAGTCTTCGGACACATTACAAGCTCATTCAAATAATTTTTCACCCGAACACTGCGGCGCTATCACCCGTGCACTCTCCATTACTCCATCGAAGTACATCTCGGGGCGTCGAAGTACAACTCATTAAACTTGGGAAAAAGTAAATTTTCATTTGGTCAAGTAGTCTAATCAGCCCCCTCTAGCACTACTTTCGATCCTACAAGTGGTATCAGATCTTTGGTCTGCATTGCATGGGTCTCACAACCTAGGAGAGTATGGCGTCTAGTGAGGGAAATTATCACCGTAGAGGTCCGTAGTTTGATGGCACTAATTTTGCTAGTTGGAAGCACAAAATGAAAATGCATTTTCTTGGTCATAACCCCGCCGTTTGGGCTATTGTTCGTGTTGGTATGCAAGGCGAATTCTTTGTGGAAGGAAGGGAACCCGATCGCGAAGCGACTGCGGATGAATTGAAGATGTTGCAACTCAATTCTCAAGCATGTGACATTCTCTTCCACTATCTATGCCCCGAAGAATTCAACAAAATCAGCTGACTTGAGAATGCAAAAGAGATTTGGGATACTTTGATCGATATGCATGAAGGTACAGAATCTGTGAGAGAATCCAAGTCGGATGTTCCTCAAAGTCAACTTGACAAGTTCAATATGAAGGATGGTGAAGGAGTCGCTGAGATGTACTCTAGGCTAGTTCTCATCACCAATGAGATTGCCGGCTTAGGAAGCGAAAAATGACTGACAAATTCATCATCAAGAAGATACTTCGAGCTTTGGACGATCGATATGACACCGTTTGCACATTGATCCAAATGATGCCCAAATACAAAGATCTCAAGCCAATGGAAGTGATTGGTAGAATTGTTGCTCATGAGATGACACTCAAAGACAAGGAAGAGCTTCACCACAAGTCTAGCTGTGCTTACAAAGCCACTAGTAATGCTCCCGCTACCTCAAGCGACAACCTTGTCACAAATGAAGAGATAAGCCTCATGGTTAAGAAATTCAACAAGTTGTACAAGAGTAGAAGCAAAGATCGAAGTTCCAACTCAAGATATGAACAGAAGCGTTCGTCAAGTCGTGACCGAAACTGCTACAATTGTGGGAAGCCTAGACACTACTCCAATGAGTGCATGGCTCCTTACAATAGGAAAGAAGAGTCACCAAGAAGACTAAGCTCAAGAGACGAGTAACCTCGAAGACAGAGAAGGAGTAGAGATGATCATTATGAACGAAGACCCTCAAGGAGAAGTAGGGACTCAGAGAAGAAGGACAAGTACACCAAGAGCTACTCAAGAATGAAACATCAAGCTCATGTTGGTCAATGGGTTTCTGGATCCGAATACAACAACCACTCCGAGAGAAGCTATCACTCCAACTCCGACAATAGTCAAGATGAAGGTGTTGCCGGACTTGCACTACTGACTACCAACTCCTATGATCTATTTGATTCACCAAATGAAGGGAGTGGAAGTTGCTTCGTGGCTAAAGTCCCCAAGGTATCACACCCCGAGTATCTTGATTTTAATAGTGATGAAGATGACTTGTTAATTGAAGATGACTTGCTATTTGACAAATCTAGTAATGTTAGTCAAAATTAACTTGCTAGTACTCACTCTAGTGTAGATAAGTCGTGTGATGATGATAAGTTGGAAATAGAACCACTAACTCAAGAACTAAAATAACTCAAGAACTAAAAACTATTAAGTTAGCTCATGAGTCAACTCCAGAAGATCATAGAGAGCTTGTAAGGACACATGAGAAACTACGCTTCGAGAAGCTCAACTTAGAGCAAGAGCACGAGTTCCTTAAAGATATCAATGACGATCTTCGAAAGAAGACTTCCTCTTATCTAGCCAAGCGACTTCTCTTATCTAAATTCATGCCACAAGTTAAGTCTAAGCAAGCTAGTAACAAAGGAAAGAAAGGTTCTTCAACTAGTAGCAATAAAAATGATAAATCCAATGATATTGCTTCTAGTAGTTCTCTGGATCCCACTAACTCTTATTTTAGCCAAGTTACACTTGAGCAATAAAATGAACTCTTGAAAGGGATTATAGAGAAAGGTATCTGCAAGACTCTTGAAGGGTGCAAACAATTTGAAGAGATTGTACACAAGCACAGAGGATACCAGAAGAGTCGTGGTGTTGGCTACTTCAACACTAATGGAGTTGAATGGGAAGAAGGTCAATACCCCAACCCCAAGTTTGAAAATACTCTTCCCAAGGCAATAAAATCTCAAGATGACCTTCCACCACAAGACACCAAGCTCAAGGACAAGAACAAGCTTCAAGAGGACATTGACTCTTATGAAGATGAAACCCAAGCTTTGGTGAAGTGGGTTCCCAAGGCTACTACAAGCTCAACTTCTACAAGTGCTACTTCAACACCAAGGATCCCCATCAACTTGATATGGGTCCCCAAGAAAAATAACTAGAGAAGTTCTTGAGGGGTGACTCCGCTAATGAAATTCACTCATATTCATTATTGGCAAGAATTATTTGCAAACAACATCAACTCTACGAAATAGTTCAAGGAGTAACACATTCCCTCAGAGGTAAGTAAGGGACAAGGTAATCAACAAATCAATGGACATCATAACATACGCTTTGCACTCCATGTCCATAGATATCCTTGCATTTGTCTCTTGTATGTTGGGACTAACCCATGTAGGTGAGAAGAGTAATGAAACAACAAGGATGCTCCCAACTCTTGGTGATCTTCATCAACCTTGAGCATCCACCACTACCTCACCAACATGAAATCTTCATCGACAAAACCCAAGGTTAGTTTGTCCCTCCTTGTCACACCCTATGATTGTAACACATTGTTATGTTTGGGTTTATAAAATTTGGAGCCAACTAAAACTTTTTCAAAAGTGCTTGTGTGCTATGTTGTTTGCTTGCTTGATGATTGTGTTATTTGGCACTACTAGGTTCTATTCCACTTCATATCTCATCTTCCTTGTTCCAAACCTATTGCCCAATGATCATGCCATGTGAATAGTGACCAAAACTATTTTTTTATCAAACTTTGTTTTAACCAAAACGATTTATTCAAATTGGGTTTTCAATCCCCCCCTGAATTGAGGTTTGCACTGCAAGTCCTCAAATTAGGTGGACCCCTCTTTCCCAAAGGCTCTATTTCAAACCCACTATAAATAAGACTTCCCATAACCACAAAATATTATTTTTAAAGATTATTTTCACATTTTATTTGAAGGCTTTTTCTTAAGGCCAGAAATATTGTTTCCTAGGAAAAATTATTTAAATGCTTTGAAAATATTTGAGAAAATCTAGAGAAACTCAGTGGACATATATTTCCCATATATATGAGTTTGAACACAAGGGCACAATCAGATCATAGGCACATCCCCTCAAAACCCTTTCTGTTAAAATGAAGCTTTTGCAATATTTATATAAGAAATATTCTCAATAAATTCCAGAAAAATTCCAGCAAGTCAACACTATCATAGGTAATGATCTTGCAAAGTTTCATATCAATCCAAGTTGATTTGGTTCATCAAACCATCCCAAAACCATTCTTGTTCAGAATCAAATTTGAGCAACTTTACATTGTGAAGTGTCTCCCCTTGGCCTCAAACTTTGTGGGCATGCTCTAATGGCCAAATAGTGATGATACACTAAGTGGTGCATCAAGGGTAAAAGCCTAGCATCAATGGATCTACAGAAATATGATTCTGCTAATTTCTAGGGTTTATCAAATCTCCATTGTCAACTTCTTCCTCTTGAGCTCAAACTTGGCGAATCATCTCATTTTCACCTAGTCTTTCACCCTGGTAAGTATCTTAGTAAGGTGGTAGAGTTTTCCTGCCTAAATCATTACCAAACACCTTCTGGTGAATTGGTAAAACCATCATCTCCCCCCCTTATCCTTTTACCCTTGCCCCCAACTTTTTACCACACCCTCACATAGATGCATTTCACCTCCTGTAAAAGTCCCAAGTCATCAGGCCACTGTGAGGTGGGGTAAAACCCCTATTTCTACCCCTGGCAACATGTTTTTCTATCTCTCTTCCCCTTCCCTTCTCCCCTAAGGCTTCCCCAGAGCCCTCCCCTAGCTCATCCTAGCCTTTGGGCATCTCCTAATGCCCCAGGCAGAAGAAGACATGTGGGGGGGGGGGGGCTTCCCTCTCGCTGGCGTTCCCCTCTCCCCTAGGCAACCCCACGACCACCCACCAATGCACGATGCCTCCAGGAGTGAGCCGGTGCCCTTCATTCCCGCTGTCGTGGCCTAGAGTCCTCCGGTGAGCTCCACCTCTGCCCTTGTCGCGAGGAGAGGGATGACAGGTGGGGGGCACCTGTCATCTCCTCGCCCCTCTCCTCTCTTGCTGGTAGGCTGGGCCCACGGGCAGGTTTAAAGCTAAACCTGCCGCGCGCAGCTCCTCGCCTGGGCCGGCTTCCCTCTTGGCCCGGTTTCGGCCGGGCACTTTTAGCTCGAGGGGCACAATAGCCCCTTTTCTTTTATTTTTCTGTTTCAAGTCCAAAAATCCCACACAAATAAATATTAGTCCAATGCCAATAATTCTTCCACCTAAATTCTCAGAATAATCTATAGAATTTATTAGTGCCACTTATAAAAATGTTGGAAATTATTTTTAGTACTAGTGTATTTTAAAACCTATATTTGTTGGGGAACGTTGCATGGGAAACAAAAATTTTCCTATGCACACGCAAGATCTATCCATGGTGATGAGCATCTACGAGAGGGAGAGTGGATCAACATACCCTTGTAGATCGCTAAGCGGGAAGCGTTAAGAAACGCGGTTGGTGTAGTGGAACGTCTTCGCGATCCAAATCGCCGAGCATCCCGTGATCTCATCACGATCCGTCCCATGATCCAATCATGATCCTTCCCGTGAACTCATCACGATCCGTCCCGCGATCCCATCACGATCCGTCTCGCGATCTTGATCACGGTCCTTCCGATCTAGCGCCGAACGGACGACACCTCCGTGTTCAGCACACGTACAGCTCGATGACGATCTCTGCCTTCTTGATCCAGCAAGAGGGAGTAGAGAGGTAAAAGAGATCTCCGGCAGCACGAAGACGCTGCGGTGATGGTGGTGGAGCTATTCTGGCAGGGCTTCGCCTAAGCACTGCAGAAAACCGATCTAGAGGAGAAATTATGCACTAGAGAATAAGGTAGCACGTGGCTGAAAATCTAGTGCCAAAAACCCTAAAACCTCTAGTATATATAAGAGGAAGAGAGGAGGAGGCTTGGACCTCAAGGGGCCAGCCCTAGGCTTCGGCCGAACCAAGGAGGAGAGGAGGAATCCTCCTCCAATCCTAGTAGGACTAGGACTCCTTCCTTTTTTTTTGCCTTTTTTGCCTTTTTCCACCTTTTCTCTTTGGGCTTTTCTGTCCCAGCCGCATGGGCCTTGTGAGGGACTTACACCAGCCCACTAAGGGCTGGTATTCACTCTCCCAAAGCCCATGTAGCCACTTGGGTCGAAATACCCCTCCCGATGGTCTCTCGGTACACTACCGGCACTCCCGATACACTACCGATGAGCCCGAAACTTTTCCGGCGACCAAAATAGGACTTCCTATATATCAATCTTTACCTCCGTACCATTCCGAAGCTCCTCGTGATGTCCGGGATCTCATCCGGGACTCCGAACAACCTTCAGTCACCACCATACACAACTCTATACTACCGAAATGTCATGGAACCTTAAGTGTGCAGACCCTGCGGGTTCGAGAACTATGTAGACATGACCGAGACACCTCTAAGGTCAATAACCAATAGCGGGACCTGGATGCCCATATTGGTTCCTACATATTCTACGAATATCTTTATCGGTCGAACCTCTATGTCAAGGATTCAGTTAATCCCGTATGATGTTCCCTTTGTTCTTCGGTATGTTACTTGCCCGAGATTCAATCGTTGGTATCTCCATACCTAGTTCAATCTCGTTACCAGCAAGTCTCTTTTCTCGTTCTGTAATACAAGATCCCGTGATTAACACTTAGTCACATTGCTTGCAAGGCTTGTTGTGATGTTGTATTACCGAGTGGGCCCTGAGATACCTCTCCGTCACACGGAGTAACAAATCCCAGTCTTGATCCATGCCAACCCAACAGACACCCTCGGAGATACCTGTAGATTACCTTTATAGTCACCCAGTTATGTTGTGACATTTGATACACACAAGGCACTCCTCCGGTGTTAGTGAGTTGCATGATCTCATGGTCATAGGAACATATACTTGACATGCAGAAAACAATAGCAATAAACTGACACGAACATATGCTACGTTTGTAGTTTGGGTCTTGTCCATCCCATCATTCTCCTAATGATGTGATCCTGTTATCAAATGACATGTCATGTCAATGGCTAGGAAACCTTGGCCATCTTTGATCAACGAGTTAGTCTATTCGAGGCATACTAGGTGTTGTCTATGTATCCACACATGTATCCGAGTTTCCAATCAATACAATTATAGCATGGATAATAAATGATTATCATGAACAAGGAAATATGATAATAACTAATTTATTATTGCCTCTAGGGCATATTTCCAACAGTCTCCCACTTGTACTAGAGTCAATAATCTAGTTCACATCACCATGTGATTCACATTGTTATGAATCTAACACCCAATGAGTTCTGGGGCTCGATCATGCTTTGCATGTGAGAGAGGTCTTTTTGTCAACGGGTCTATGATATTCAGATCCATGTGTATTTTGCAAATCTCTATGTCATACTACAGACACTGCTACCACACTCCACTTGGAGCTATTCCAAATGGCTGCTCCACTATACGTATCTGGATTGCTACTAAGAGTCATTCGGATTGGTGTTAAAGCTTGCATCGACGTAACTCTTTACGACGAACTCTTTATCACCTCCATAATTGAGAAACATTTCCTTAGTCCTTTAGTTACTAAGGATAATCTTGACCACTGTTGAGTGATCCACTCCTGGATTCACTTTTGTACCCCTTGACAGACTCATGGCAAGGCACACACCTGGTGTTGTACACATCATGGCATAATATAGAGCCTATGGCTAAAGCATAGGGGACGACCTTCGTCCTTTGTCTTTCTTCTACCATGGTCGAGCTTTGAGTCTCACTCAACTTCACACCTTATAAATCAGGCAAGAACTCTTTCTTTGACCGATCCATTTTGAACTCTTTCAAAATCTTGTCAAGGTATGTACTCATTGAAAGTCTCATCAAGCATATTGATCTATCTCTATAGATCTTGATGCCCAACAATTAGGTAGCTTTATCCAGGTATTCCTTTGAAAATTACTTTTCAAACAACCGTTCATACTTTCCAGAAATTCTACATTATTTCCGATCAGCAATATGTCATCCACATATACTTATCAGAATTTCTATAGTGCTCCCACTCACTTTGATCACCTCATCAAAGTGTGTATTCCAACTCTGAGATGCTTGCTCCAGCCCTTAGGTGGATTGCTGGAGCTCGCACACATTTTAGCATCCTTAGGACTAACAAAACCTTCTGGTTGCATCACATACAACCTTTCCTCAAGTAAACTGTTAAGGAAATAATGTTTTGTCATCCATTTGCCAGATTTCATAATTGAAAAATGCAGCAACTGGTAACATAATTCCAATAGACTTTAGCATCGCTACGAGTGAGAAAGTCTCATCGCAGTCAACCCTTTGAACTTGTCGGAAACTTCTTTGTGACAAGTCGAGCTTTTTAAATGGTAACATTTACCATCAGCGTCTGTCTTCATCTCAAAGGTCCATTTGTACTCGATGACCTACCGTCCAATGAGCAAGTCTACCAAAGTCTATACTTGGTTTTCATACATGGATCCTATCTCGGATTTCATGGCCTCTAACCATTTGTCGGAATCCGGGCCCATCATCGCTTCTCCATAGTTTGTTGATTCATCGTTGTCCAACAACATGACCTGTAAGATAGGGTTGCTGTTAGGACCTCGATCCTAAGTCATATGAATCTAGACTGTAACATATCACATCACTTTGTGGCCTCACGCATGGTAAGCTCCACGGTTGCAGCCTTACCTTAGCCGGGACCGTTTGCGTCTTTTGGCTCATGTATGTGAAAATGTCGCTGGCAATCAAACGAGAGAGAACCCGGGCCGACATGACTAGTCATAGAACCCAAGTGGCACATCCATATGGAAACAAGCATACGTAACCCAACAATGCAGGTGTCGGCCTCAAGCGTGTGTAGACGAGTCATAGCAAGCTACAAGGACTCCATTACACCATGGGACATAAATATCATCACTGCACGTAGATGAGTCGTAGCAGGCTACAGGGACTCCATTACACTGCGAGACATTTTCCCGAAGGGACAGACACAACAGCAAAGAAGGATACATGCCGGTCAATCAATGTGTCCGGAGCAGTAGCAAGCCACCATGGCTCGGTGGAAGCACAAAGAGGCAGTTTCGCGTCAAGAGTACTACTAAAGGCACATGACTAGGTGTCGGATCCCATACATACCATTGCACGTCACACGTACGCACGACATGCCCGATATGCATAGATACAACTATGGCATCACAACATAAGGATACATCAACACAACTCTTATTTAAGAGACTCAGAAGAGCCTTGCATAATATGTTCTTACAGATAGGGGTCACATGACCCGACACTCAAGTCATACACACAAGTTCATACAAACCAAGCGGAAGCATAAAGCTGTCTGGGTATAGACAGACGAAAGGGGTAAAAAGGCACATGGCCTGACTATCTACAACCCGCCACAGTGCATAGGGTCGTAGCTGGGACACCAGCTATTTGGCATCGTCGACATCTAGAAAGAACCCACCTGATGGGTCCTGAGTCTCATCTGCAACATTTATTAAGAAAACGTTTGTACAAACGTACTCAGCAAGTCATTTAAAACATACCTAGTCTATTCATGCTCATTTATCAACAAGGGGAGTGGTGGAGTTTATGCAGCAATGCCAGCTTTGATTCATGGCTAACCTACACTACACAATTTTAACCCTTTTTTAAATTTTAGAAATCGCACACGAGTCCACTAACTCCATGACAATACACCACCATGGATTTAGTTCCCTCTTCCGGGAGAGTGCCATCCACGATACTCACACTTGTCTTGATATTTTTATGAGTATCCATTTGATTATCTATGAACTTCATAAGCTTTCCAAGTAGTCCATATCTCAGGATGCGGCTATTCAAATAGTTTCATACCCTGCAGGGGTGTCCTTCTTCACACACGCTCTCGCCACTTATCGCTGTGTGCTCATAAAACCATGCACCTCGGCAACCTTCAAGCGGAAGCCCAGCGAGGGAGTCGGCCACGACCGTCAATCACACAAGACCTCTAGTCCAGGCTATCTCCTATTTGAGACTGAACCCGCACGGAAGTCCGGACGAAGTTTCCACTATGTCCCCAAACAATGTGCGCAGGGTTCCCAAGCCCACCATTCGGGTGACCCTTGGTACACCGTGCCACTGGCTACCGCGACGTAACCCACCCCTAGGGTCAGTGCTACGCACGGCCTCCAGCAAACTATAAACACCAGAAACTACTTGCAACTCCTGGACCAAGGACTAAGCGACTGATAAGTCGAGAGGCGTCGAGTTACCGGAACCCAATGTGTGGTAGTAACTAATCTTAGATCACAAACACGGAACTCAGTTCCTAAGAACGGTCCCAATGAGACAACCCGCTATGTACTCCTACATAGCCTCTCATCGCTACCTTTACCAACTCGGGTTCATTATAAGTTTATCACATCAGAACAACTTTGTTTCACTCAAGTTCATCACCCAGATGAATCAGACCTGACACAACTCTAAGCATAGCAAGCATAGCAGGCAAAGTAAGCTAAGCACATCATGGCACAAGGATCTTCCAGGTATGCTAGGTTGCAAGGTTTAGCTATTTACTATGACAATGACAGGTCATGCAAAAGAATAGGTTCATCTACCGTGTATGACAGACATGTCGTGGTGCCAGAACTCATCTACTACTTCACCATCACTCGCTGGATCGAGGAGGTGAAGGCGTCATCAAGTTGCACGTGTGCTGAATGCGGAGGTGCCATCCGTTCGGCGCTAGATCGGCAGGACCATGATCAGGATCGCAAGACGATTCGTGATTTGATATCGGGACGGATCGTGATGGGATCACGGGACAGATTGTGATTGGATCGCTAGATGGATCATGATGGGATCGTGGGACGCTTGGCGACTTGGATCGCAAAGACGTTCGACTACATCAACCGCGTTTCTTAACGCTTCCGCTTAGCGATCTAGAAAGGTATGTTGATCCACTCTCCCTCTTGTAGATGCTCATCACCATGGATAGATTTTGCATGTGCATAGGAATTTTTTTGTTTCCCATGCAACGTTCCCCAACAACTCTTCTTGTATTTGAGTGTCATCTCATGAGCAACAATCCTACCAATCACTTCCATGGCCACGACCGTCAACCACACAAGACCCTAGTCCAGGTTTATCGCCTATTTGAGACTGAGCCTGCACGGAAGTCCGACCAAAGTTTCCGGTACAGCCTCAAACGATGTGCGCAAGGTTCCCCAGCCCACCGTTCGGGTGCCACATTGTACACCGTGCCACTGTGCATCTACCGCATCATAGCCCACCCCGTCGGGCAGCGCTATGCATGGCCGCCATCACTTTTTCTACAAACACCAGAAACTAGTTGCGACTCCTAGACAAAGGACTAGGCGATTAATAAGTCGAGCGGGGTCATATTTCAGGGACCAATGTGTGGTAGTAACTATCTTGGATCACAAACACAGAACTCGGTTCTTAAGGTTGGTCCAAATGAGACAACCCGCCATGTACTCCTACATGGCCTCTCATCGCTACCTTTACCAAATAGTGTTCACACAGTTAACTCTGACATAGTAGGACATGAATACTACCATTCCGATCCATCACCTAGATGTATCAGACCCAACACGACACGACTCTAAGAATAGCAAGCACAGTAAGTAAGGAAGCATGGATGAGTAAGCACAATAAGGCTCAAGCAGTTGCTACTCATGCTAAGTGGTTTCAACTATTTACCGTGGCAAACACAGGTCATGCAAAGGAATGGGTTCAACTACCGAGAATAGGTAACAATTGTATCGTTGTTGTCCTAATGCAATAAAAGAGAGCAGGAGCGAGAGAGTGGGTTCATATCAGTATGCTCAAGGGGGTTTGCTTGCCTGACAGTCCTGAAGATATTACTTCTCTTCATTAGTGTCAATGTTCACATCGTTAGTACCATCGTCTACCGAGAGGGAACACCACCAGTAAAACAAGAAAGGAACACATGCAATGCAATGCAACAAACATGATCCATGACATTACAAATTAAGGTACTGAATTGACCTAGAGGAATAATTAGCCAGGTTAGTTGAAGTGGAATTCGAACAAGTTTGAATTCCAACTCCAATGATAAATCATATATTGCCCTGATCACAAAATGTCCTGCTTGCTTATTTTAACTTGTTCAAACATGCATGATAATGGCATAAACAGATTCATTGGATTTTTCTGATCATTTTTCATATATAAATTATATTCATATGACTTATAGATTATTTTCTATGAATTTTTGAAGTTTATAATAATTTCTGGAATTTCTGAATTATTTTTATTATAAAAATTAACTACTGCGTCAGCCTGACGTCATCATGACATCAGCAGGTCGGCTGACCCAGTCCTGGTCAGCCCTGACCAGTGGGGACCACTGGTCAGTGACCCAAGGTCAACTACTGTGGCTGACGAGTGGGCCCGGTCAACTACTGACCCAGCAGTCAACAGGGGACCCAGTCAGTCACTGACTGGTGGGTCCGGTCAACGGCCACGTCGGCAAGGCCGGGGTTATTCCCCGGCGACCAAGATCCACGATGGAGGTCCACCGGCGATGCTCGAGATTGCTGTACAGGCGACGGTGTTGGGCGTTCTTAGGCTCTACGCAAAGCTGGGGAAGGGCCGCGTCCGTTGGTGGCAACTAGGTGGCCGGAGGTGGTCGGTGCGGTGGTGCGGTAGGGAGGAGATGCAGAAGCTCACCACGGAGCTTCTCGCGAAGATGGCGATGTCGGGGACGTTCGGCAGGCGACGGATCGAGCGACAGCGACCGACGGAGCTAGAGGTTGAAGACGACCACATTGCGGCGATGCAGGGCTCCTGAGCTTGCGTGCGTCGATGAGGGGCTTCAGGGTGATGGGGTGGGACAGCTGGACTAACTAGGGCGCTAGAGGTAGCCGGTGGCCGGTGGTTACGAGCGGCGGCGGCCATGGCATCTCGGGTCCGAAGGGAGAAGAAAGAGCAGAGATGGGAGAGATTAGCAGGGGGATAGATTGAGCTTGGGAGAGAGAGAGCTCCACGGTGTCTCCGTGGCATTGGAGAAGCGAGGGGGAGGCAGACACACAGGGTGGAGCTGGCCGGGCGCGTGGCACCGCACGACGAACGCGTGCCCGTGTCCTCCTAGCGAGAGGGCAGGGATGACTGGCGTGGGCCAGTTGGGCCGGCTCCCCTCTAGGCTAGGTGAGGTCCTTTTCTTTTATTCATTTTTGTTTTCTATTTCTGAAATTTGTTTTGGTTTGCAAAAATATGTCAAACCATTTAAATAAATCCTGGAAATTTGCATGTGAACTAGGTATAAATAACTAATGCCACATAACAAGTTTCAGAATTGTTGGATCAATATTTCTATAATTAGTAAATATAATCTAATGCAAATAATTGTTTGATTGATTCATAAGCCCAATATAAAATGTTTCTATGATTCTAAAAATATTGGTTTAGGTTTCCCCTCTTGCCAATATTTTCGCAAAACAACAGGAACATTTTCTTGGAGTTATTTGAGGCAATTTTTATGTTGGTCATTTTGTGAAAAATGTTTTCTCAGGCTTGACAATTCCCCAATTTGAATTCATTTGAATTTTAAAATGCATGCATGAATATGCAATGACAAGCAAAGCTAAAAGTAGGGATGTGACAACTCACCCCCACTAAACAAGAATCTCGTCCCGAGATTCAAGCGTAGGGTAAGAAAGCAGAGGGGACACTAACTACCACAATCTTCATGATCCAAGTGCCCTGCTCGCAGCTGTTCATCCATTGCATTTTGCTGATCTTGAATTCTTTGCCTTCGGGATCTTCATCCAATAGAAAGACAACAGGGATGGAAAGCTCTACAGGATTTGATCTTCACGAAGATTGAGCGACTCATGACCAACTCATGGAATGAGACGTAATAACATCTCTCAAGATGGGACACAAAACACACTTCAAGAACAATTAATGAAGCAGATGACGGAGGTTCAATTGGTAGGCAACAATTCCACGCTAAAGCAGATGGTGAAGAGGTTTGAAAATAGCGAGGAGATAATTGCCATAATACCATAACGGGCACCTTAGGGGAGGTGACTCGTAAGATTATCCCTTAAGTGGCAAAAAGAATTACTTTTGATACAGAGATCATTGAGACTCTTCATACCAGCCTAAGGCAATTCGCAATGATAATTTGAAGGAATTTGAAAGAATGACATACTCAGATCAGAAGAAAGCTAGATTTATAAAACCATTCGGCAACGGAAGTCACTTTCCAGTTAAAACCGAGGGTATAACCCAGTGTCTAAGCATGCTCTCAAGAACTTGAGCATTTCCATATTCATCAAGGTTTTTACCAACATTCGTGCCAAGGATCCTGGCAACACCTCATACTACCATGATGAGTAATGATGGAGGATGCAGATGCAAAGGAAGACAACACTTTCTCAGATTTCACCATAGCTATGCCAAGGGAGCAAAATCTGGATGATCGACCGAGAGACATTTAGCGCTCCGCTTCTAATGTTCTCCTTGATGAAATAGCATAACCCAGTTATAGGTAACGTTTTGTATCTAGAATGTCAAGTAAAAGGTCAGACTTCAGGATCTCAAAGGGTCCTTGAGAAACAACTTCCGAAAAGTCATATGAAAACCTCATGGGGAAGTGGCTAAGTTGCTGATACAAGATATCATAATAGTAGGTCTTCCGAATAGGTATGCTAGCCACATCATCCCTTTGCCATGTTACATAGAGACCAATATTATAATTATTGGGGAAATGTCCCAACCATCATATCTGCCTGAGATTCAGATATGGTTGGTGTCATGATATTCTAGATTTAGCATGTTTGAAAGTGAAAGGTTGCAACACAAATCAAAGAGATGACGTTGCAAGATTCTCGGGAAATGAACTACGGAAGCCCACTCCAAAACGTGAGCTGGATTGCAAGACACATGTGAACACGCTGTCCAGGACATGCATGACTACATGGACTTACAACAAAACACTACCGAGTTCTAGATGGAACCATCATTGGAGGCAGCGAAGTATTGTGCACATCTGTCAGGGCCCTTTAGAAGTAACACTTAACTTCTTTTCCTTAACAAATCAATCAGTGGCTTGGTGTGCTAGGGATTGCATGTGGAATGGATATGATCGGTCTACCAAACCATAGAATACTTTGCACGTGCATGACTAACTTGGGATGATTCCAATGAAAACAAAACGACCTTTCTCAAGTTCATGGTGGCAACTTGCACCATATACACACGAACTAAGAGTAAGTCACTTCTTACACCATGCATATGCTTCATGTACAGGACACGAAGATATTACCTACAAAGTTTCCAACACTAGCTTAATGTTCATCATGACTCATGGAACAGATGAAAATGTTGTCGATGGACCCAACAACAATTCATCGAGGTATCCATATAGATGGAATTCCACAACTATGACAACAAGGTGATAGCATTGGTCAAACCAAAGGATATAATGGTGTATGCTTGGGGATACATCCATGAGTAAAAGCAACATTAGGAGGATCTTTGGGTTTGAGTTTGATTTGATGATAGCCCACACTCAAATCAAATATTGGGTAAGACGATAGATGCAACAATTGACCACAAGGACCACTCGGTGAAAATATCGCATCTCTTCAACACACACATACACAACAAAGAAATCCCCCTGGAATGCACTAAGTCAGGCAAAGCTTTTATCTTCCAACACTCCAAGTTGTTGTTTAGCTTATCCAGCCAGCTCAGGGGTATCTAACACCGATTCTTGGAGAAGGGATGGTTTATAGCAAAACCATCTTGATCACGAACTTAACATAACGGTCAAGGAACACCTTGGTAATACTTCCGAGAGGATATTCAGAAAATCATGATCCACCGGTATGTTATCAAGCTCGAGAGCAATCTTGCTTTTCAAGCCAAGACGATATGATCAACAGAGCGAAGGATTGACACCATCCTAACTCATTGATCGGAAAGTGCACCATGGAAAATGGACTAGGTAGCACGATCAATCTTGGTATGACAATTCAATGACCATCACACCAAGAGTGAGATTATTATCCATTAACTACCGAGCAACAAAGTTGCTAGGAGTATCGATTTCACACATCACGATTCACTTGTCAGTATTCTGGTTTCAACAACACAGAGACCGGGGAATGAATGATGATGGCGAGAAGTATCACTACATCAAGATTTCATAAGAGGGAGTGCAGTTCTCATGATAATCTTGACATGAAGAGGGTAATACCTCAAGGTAGAACAGAGCAAAAGCTAGATTGGCGTTTTGATATGCGGAATACAACTACTTTGACCCAATCCAAGAAATGGATGAGGTACGGGAGTTTGCTTCTCCTAGTCATTCTGGAGTAGAATGGCTTGACAGACCACAAGAATAGTCGACATAGATAAGACAATGCATGACATGCCCTTGACTATCCTTTGATAGATAAAGGTCAGAATACAATTGAAGAAGGGCAACTCAACAGAACCTGATTTTTTCTGAGTTGTAGATGCATGGATTGAATATGTCAAACAGAGTTCAACATGTTTCTTCCAGATAATCCACGTAGAAATGAAGAATTGGCAGAGTCACAACTATGGGATGGAGAACTCATCAAGAGCACTGATGTTGTGATCTTTCGTTCACAAAGAACTTCTACCATAACTGATTCATGGTAATGGAAGAATGATATAACACAAACCTTGAGGACTATAACAAGGTTACTAAGCATCCTAAGGGAACGAGCAAATACTATCAACATAAGTGAGCAGAATGATTCTTGGGTTCAAGAACCTAGATACTGAATACCTATTGACTAAGTAGCATCACAACTTGCTTTTGATAATGATGGCCAGAATTATCACACTAAAAACAAAAGACACAACTAGACTATTGGGTGGTTCGCTGAAATAACATGGTTTCCTAAATGCCTTCATCAAACATGTCGAGGTAATAGAGTACCTCAACTCATCAATTAATGTGCTTTGTCTGGCCTGAAGACATTGACTCAAGACGAAAGAGTTTTGCAATTGCATCAGATAATTTAGAAACCTTGGATAACTCGGACAACATAACGGTTGTACGGGCATGAAATATGAGGCAACATGCACAAGAAAACTGACAACATGACAATGAATTCTTATAGAGGCATCGATCCAGAAAGACATCATATTTCCTATAGGTCTCCAGCATATTAACTCGTCATCCTAATAGATAGATGAGAATGCCTAGTTCTTAATCCCCATAGAAAAGAAGAGGGTGACTCAAAATCAGAATGACACAAGGAAATGAGTAAAAAGAGCCTTACGTTCCCTTCCACAATCAATTCCCTTATATAACTAAAGTAGTTCTAGACTCAACATCGACCAGTTTGGCTTGGTAATCCTACAGGCAATCAAGCTCTGATACCCCTATCCTAAGCCATAAGAATCCAGCCTGTAACACATCACATCACTTCGCGGTCTCACGCACGGTTATCTCCACGGCTGCCACCTTACCTGGGCCGGGACCGTTTGCGTCTTTTGACTCACGTATGTGAATGTGTCGCTAGCATTCAAATGTCAAAGAACCCGGGCCGACATGACTAGTCGTAGAACCCAAGTGGCACATCCGTACAGGGACAGGCATACGTCACCCAACAATGCAGGTGTCGATCTCTAGTGTGTGTAGACGAGTCATAGCAAGCTACAAGGACTCCATTACGTTGTGGGACATAAATGTCATCACTGCACATAGACGAGTCATAGCAGGCTATAGGGACTCCATTACACTGCGAGACATTTCCCCGAAGGGACAGACACATCAGTAAAGAAGGATACATGCCGGTCAATCAATGTGTCCGGAGCAGTAGCAAGCTACCAAGGCTCGGTGGAAGCACAAAGAGGCAGTTCCCCGTAAAGAGTACCACTAAAGGCACACAACTAGGTGTCAAATCCCATACATACCATTGCACGTCACACGTATGCACGACATGCCCGATATGCATAGATACAACTATGGCATCACAACATAACCATACAACATTACAACATTTATTTAGAGGGCCCGGAAGAGCCAATACAATAAGATGTTACAAACAGGGGTCACAGGACCCAACATTCAGAGCATTCAAACAAGCAAGCGGAAGTTAAACATGTTTGTGTATAGACATCTACAAAAGCGGCTAGGGGAGCCTGAAAAGCTACAATGACCCTACCCAAAGGAACCAGACCTCTGTCTGGGATTTCCAAGCTAATCCAGTCAACATCAAACTTCATGTTGTAACGATCACTACTAAGACTGACGTCTCCTCTGCAAAAACATAAATTAAGCAAATGTTAGTACAAGGTTACTCAACAAGACTTACATCAGAACTAACTACATATGCATTACTATGAATGAAGGGGGTTTGGGAGGTTATTGCAGCAAGCCAGCTTTGACTCTTGGCTAACCTGTACTACGACTACAAGTAGTATCTTTGAGGTGGGATAGCGCAGACGAGTCCACATATTCTCCAATCGATACACCACTATGGAACCACTTCCGTCTCCCTACGAGAAGGCCATCCATAGAACTCACGCTTATCTTGCGTATTTTAGAGTATCCACTTCAACTTATCTATGAACCACATAAGTTCTCCAAGTAGTCCATATCCGAGGACGTGACTATTCGAACAGATTATTTCACTCTACAGGGGTACACTTCTTCACACACGCTCTCGCCACTTATCACCATATGCATGTCATGCATCTCGACAACCTTCAAGCGAAAGCACTGGCATGGGCGTCAGCCACGACCGTCAACCACACAAGACCCTAGTCTAGGTTTATCGCCTATTTGAGACTAAACCCGCACGGAAGTCTGGCCGAAGTTTCCGGTATGGCCTCAAATGATGTGCCCAGGGTTCCCAAGCCCACCGTTTGGGTGCCACTTTGTACACCGTGCCACTGTGCATCTACCACCTCACAGCCCACCCCATCAGGTAGCGCTATGCACGGCCGGCATCACTTTTCCTACAAACACCAGAAACTAGTTGCGACTCTTGGACAGAGGACTAGGCGATTAATAAGTCGAGCGGGTCCATATTTCAGGGCCCAATGTGTGGTAGTAACTGTCTTGGATCACAAACACATAACTCAGTTCTTAAGGTCGGTCCCAATGAGACAACCCCTCATGTACTCCTACATGGCCTCTCATCGCTACCTTTACCAAATCGTGTTCACATACTTAACTCTCACACAGTAGGACATGAATACTGCCATTCCGATCCATCACCCAGATGTATCAGATCCGACACGACACGACTCTAAGCATAGCAGGCACAGTAAGTAAGCAAGCATGAATGAGTAAGCACAACAAGGCTCAAGCAGTTGCTACTCATGCTAAGTGGTTTCAACTATTTACTATGGCAAAGATAGGTCAGGCAAAGGAACGGGTTCAACTACCAAGAACAGGTAACAATTGAATCGTTGTTGTCCTAATGCAATAAAAGAGAGCAGGAGTGAGAGAGTGGGTTCATATCAGTATGCTCAAGGGGGTTTGCTTGCCCGACAGTCCTGAAGATATTACTTCTCTTCATTAGTGTCAATGTTCACATCGTTAGTACCATCATCTACCGAGAGGGAACACCACCGGTAAAACAAGAAAGGAACACATTCAATGCAATGCAACAAACATGATGCATGACATGACAAATTAAGGTACTGAATTGACCTACATGAATAATTAGCCAGGTTAGTTGAAGTGGAATTCAAACAAGTTTGAATTCCAACTCCAATGATAAATCATATATTGCCCTGATCACAAAATGTCCTACTTGCTTATGTTAACTCATTCAAACATGCATGATAATGGAATAAACAGATTCATTGGATTTTTCTGATCATTTTTCATATACAAATTATTTTCATGTGACTTATAGATTATTTTCTATGAATTTTTGAAGTTTATAATAATTTCTAAATTATTTTTTTTATAAAAATTAACTACTCCGTCAGCCTGATGTAATCATGATGTCAATAGGTCGGCTGACCCAGTCCAGGTCAACCCTAACCAGTGGGGACCACTGATCAGTGACCCAGGGTCAACTACTGTGGCTAACGAGTGGGCCTGACCAACAGCTGACTCATCCGTCAATAGGGGACCCAGTCAGTCACTGACAGGTGGGACCGGTCAATGGCCACGTCGGCAAGGCCGGGGTTAGTCGCCGGCGACCAAGATCCATGGCGGAGGTCCACTGACGATGCTCGAGATTGCTCTACAGGCGACGGTTTTGGGCGTTCTTGGGCTCTACGCAAAGTTGGGGAAGGGCCACGTCCGTTGGTGGCAACTAGGTGGCCGGAGGTGGTCGGAGCGGTCGATGGCGTCGACTTCTGCGGCGGCTGAAGCTTTCGTCCATGGCGAGCTCAGCGGCTAGGGGACGCGAGTGACGGTGTGGCAGGGGGAGATGACCACGGAGCTTCTCGCGAAGACGGCGAGGTCGAGGACGACTGGCAGGCGACGGATCGAGCGACGGCAACTGAGGGAGCTGGAGGTTGAAGACGACCAAATTGCGGTGATGCAGGGTTCCTAAGCTTGCTTGCGTCGACGAGGGGCTTCAGGGCGATGGGGTTGGGCGGCTGGACTAACTAGGGCGCTAGAGTTGGCCGGTGGCCAGTGGTTACGAGCGGTGGCGGGCATGGCATCTCGGGTCGAAAGGGAGAAGAAAGAGCAGAGAGGGGAGAGAGTAGTAGGGGGGATGGATTGAGCTTGGGAGAGAGAGAGAGAGCTCCACGGTGTCTCGTGGCACTGGAGAAGCGAGGGGGAGGCAGGCACATAGGGTGGAGCTAGCCGGGCGCATGGCGCCACGCGACGAACGCGTGCCCCTATCCTCCTGGCGGGAGGACAGGGATGACTGGCGTTGGCTAGTTGGGTCAGCTCCCCTCTGGGCCAGGTGGGCTCCGTTTCTTTTATTCATTTTTGTTTTCTATTTCTAACATTTGTTTTGGTTTGCAAAAATATGTAAAACCATTTAAATAAATCCTGGAAATTTGCATGTGAACTAGGTATAAATAACTAATGCCACATAACAAGTTTCAGAATTGTTGGATCAATATTTCTATAATTAGTAAATATAATCCAATGCAAATAATTGTTTGATTGATTCATAAGCCAAATATAAAATGTTTGTATGATTCTAAAAATATTAGTTTAGCTTTCCCCTCTTGCCAATATTTTCACAAAAGAACATGAACATTTTCTTGGAGTTATTTGAGGCAATTTTTATGTTGGTCATTTTGTGAAAAATATTTTCTAAGGCTTGACAATTCCCCAATTCGAATTCATTTGAATTTTAAAATGCATGCATGAATATGCAATGACAAGCAAAGCTAAAACTAGGGATGTGACATTCGGCCCCTCCGATGGAGGTAATAGGCAACGTCCTGCTTTGTGTCTATATTGATGATGAGGGAGATCTCAATTACAAGGGTGCTAATCGCTACCTCTAATCTTGAGAGCCTCTAATCTGTTTATCTCTAATGACTTGTCTCTCTAAGACCTGTCTATTGAGATGTCTAAAAACTTGACCCTCTTAGGGCGACCTGCCCCTCCTTATATAAGTTGAAGGGGCGGTTTACATGTAGAGTCCAAGTCGGATTAAGACTTAACCTATTATGACTTCCCATCGTGGGCTTCTCTTCATGGGCTTCTAAGCCCTAGGCTTCTTATCTCTAGTCAGGTGGCTTATACCTAGGCAGCTCATCTTCAAAACTCATTTTAGGGATTTATCTTTGGGGACTTATCTTCATGCATTGTGTGTCTATCGTGTCATAACTGTCTACCGGGTTATAACTGTCTACGTGTCATAAGTGTCTAGCAAGATATAACTGTGTGCCGGGTCATGACTCTGTGCCGGCTTGCAATCTGCAGGTTTAAGATCTAAGATGACTTAACATGGCTGATGAAGCCCAAAGATGACTTGACGTCTTGCGACTTAAACATAGAAACCACTTAAGCCTTAGGGTGGTTTATCCTTATGAGCCGGGTCCGGGTCGTGGGGAATATCCTCGACATTAGCCCCCAGTTTAGTTTTGAATTTATTCATGCTAAACTCTTGAAATAAGAATATGTAAAGGGACCAGCTCAATAAAAAAGACCAGTTGACCAGCTCCTAAAAATTCGGAAACTCTGTCAACAAATACACTGACGCTGGCTCCTTGGAGAAAAAATAACCCTTATTGTCAACTGCCTTGGTTTGAGAAATTCGTCTGGTTCCACCATAACTGAGATTTTTCCTCATATCCATATTACCTGTAGCCTCCAAGTCTTAAGAGGGGAAACGTAGTGATAGCTTTAAGACTTCCTTCAATATAAATATTGCAACTCTAGAGAAATCTAGATTGTTCGTCTACGTCACCAGTCATAAGTTGAATGTGACACATATGTAGCCCCCAAGTACTAGGTTCTCTTGCTTGCAACAACGTGGGACTTGTAATAGCATTATGAAAATAATACTTCAGCCAGTGTAGCCCCCAAGGGCCGACTCAGTAAAACAATACTGGGTTGGGACTTAGAAAAAGATAGAAAGGCCGGCTCATCTCCTTGAGATAATAGGGCCTGTTGACAATGTGAAGACTTGAAAAACAACTTGCATTAGCCCCCAAGTGTCGTGGTGCATGCTTGCAGTGACATGGGACTTGCATACTTGATATAAACTCGACTTGAATAATGTAGCCCCCAAGTGTCGGCCATATGTCTGCAATGATTCGGGACTATTCCTTCGATTGCAGAATAAAATCCTATCCACTATCTAGATGATGTTGCTGAAATCTTTGCATATCAATGTTGAACCATGCTCTTTGCTATAAGCTGGTATTTTTTGGACAAATGAATAATAGCCATTACTTTGAAGGGGCTTTGAAAACCTCAATCATCTAATACTGGTTATGACAACCATAATGAAAATCCTGTCATGTTGGCTATTTAAGATTTGAATAATATATCTCGTTTGAAAAATGGTTCCTGCAATATAAACCAGGATATCCTTGCACATATGATGCATGGTAAGATGATGTAACGATGATGCAATGTATGATGTAATGCATGATGCAATGCATGATAACAGAATATAAAAATGTCCGCTTTAAAGACACAACTAGAAGAAATCAACTCTTGTTCTTATACTCTTGAGGAAAAACTCAAGTTTTGTTGTTTTGACAAACTTAGGCATGACTGCCCAAACCTCATATGCCTGCTCTCACATGGCATAGATTCATCGTTTTAACCTTAACTAGTCCAGGGTCTTTAAAATGATTGACTGTTAAGAGTACGACGAGCCATATAGCGGAGAGACTACAACAGGGCAAGAGTACCCCCAAAACCCATAAGCCCGCTCTCACGTGCCATAAATATGTCGTTTTAACCTTAAACAGTTCAGGGCCTTTAAGAAGATTGACTGAATAAGAGTACGAACGGGCCACATGGCGGAGAGACTACAACAGAGATGTGAGTTTATCCTAGCTTTCTGTAAGCCGGCCCTCACGTGACATAAACCGTCATGTTAACCTTAACCAGTACAGGGTCTCATGGCAAGATTGACTATCAAGAACATTGAACAGTTCAGGGTCTATATTTCGAGATTAACTGGTAAGAGTTCGGCGTGTCACCTGGCTTAGTGGCATGTTACAAATAGGCAGGTTTAACCTGGTATGGATATGGCTTGAAAGCCGGTCAAGAGGGTATGAAAGCTAAACCCAGTGGGTTGGAATCCCCAAAGTGAGTTTATGATGATTAATAAATCAAGGCACCCATGTTCGAACGGTGCACCATGGCGGCTCCTTCTCTTTGGCAACCTTTAATTTTTCTTAAAATTCGAACTTGCGAGAGATGAATTCCTTTTGAACCGGATGTTGAGACGGATATCAAGATCTCAAAACTTTGTGAGAGACAGACTTCTCTTGAGCCAGGACTCTCAGATTGCTTGGCACTTTTTCAGCTGGAAATTTTCTAACAACCTTTAAGCTTCAGTGAATAAGGTAGAAGCCCCCGAGATCGGGTTACTTCTTCTCCAATGACCCGGGGTTCTTGAATTTACTGTAACTAGCAACATTTGTTGAATCATGTCAGTGTAGCCCCCTAGTCTTAAGACGGCTCGAGGAGTTGGCTTGAGATTCCCCATACTTGGCCATGGCATAAATCGGCATATAGTTAACAACAAACACACTGGAATTTATTGAAGGCAAAACCGTGTGGCGAGTTGATGATCTTCGCGACACTCAATGTATTTCATTGGCGTTGATAACGCAACATGAACCAGCAGAATATTGAGATGGTGGCTTATAAATGATCCCATATGATTTTTGTCAATAATTCGTCCAGCGGTACGTCCTTGCTGGTTGTTGAAGTCAACCAAACCACAATGTCGGTGACTTGCACACCTATCCATTGAGCCATCCGATGGAGGCAAAGGCTGATAATATATCATGACTTGCTTCAGAATTGTTGGAACAGACCGGACCACAGGGCGGTGACTCATGAGCGTCTGTTGGGCGTCTTGAACAAGCAAGCACGACACCAGCATGTCGGTGTAGACCGGACCGCAGGGAGGCGATTCATGAGCGTTCGTTGGACGGCTAGAACGAGGAAGCACGGCACCAGCATGTTGATGTAGTCCAGACCGCAGGGTAGTGACTCACGAACGTCCATCGGGTGACTCGTACTGGTGTATGCGCCCCCTTGCGTGTTGATGTAGACATAGAAGTCAGTCGTGGCGTTTGAACATGATGCGTTCACAAGAGACGGCCGCGGCGTGGTAAGCCGGTGCGGTCATGAGAGACGGCCACCGTGTTGTGAGCCGAGGTATTGTCTTAGACTCGGCCGTATGAAAGGCGGGTTGTATGTGTCCATCCGGTAGCTTGTCGTAGCGCATATGCGGACGCTGCCTCTGATGAAGGTGCACGAGGACCGGCCCGTACTCTGGCCACGAGCTAATCGACCTGCGTACATAATAGCATACCTCAAAAGTAAAACTTTCGTTGATATTCAATTGTACTAAATAATAGTTAGAAAAATATCACTTGATTCTTTTTGTTGGACGAAATACGGACACTGGTGCTAAGCTTCACAGGAAAACAACAAGAAGTTGTCCATAGTGAGCCTAGGGCGGGGTGATATGTCCATTTTGCATCATGCTTTTATATTGATATTTATTGCATTATGGCTTGTTATTACACGTTATGGTACAGTACTTATGCCTTTTCTCTCCTATTTTACAAGTTTACATGAAGAGGGGGAACGCCGACAGCTGGAATTCTGGACTGGAAAAGGAGAAAATCTGGAAGACCTATTCTGCACAACTCAAAAAAGTCCTGAAAATTTACGGAGAATTATTTTGGATATATAAAAAATATTGGGCGAAACAAATACCAGAGGGGTCCCACCAGGCGGTCACAAGCCTGCCAGGCACGGCCACCCCCCTCGCCGCGCCTAGGTGACTTGTGGCCCACCTAGCAGGTTCCCGACGCCCATCTTCTGCTATATGAAGGGTTTTGACCTAGAAAAAATCAGAAGGGATCTTTCGGGACGAAGCGCCGCCGTCTCGAGGTGGACCTTGGGCAGAACCAATCTAGAGCTCTGGCGGAGCTGTTCTGCCGGGGAAACTTCCCTCCTGAAGGAGGAAATCTAGGCCATCGTCATCACCAACGATCCTCTTGTCGAGAGGGGGTCAATCTCCATCAACATCTTCACCAGCACATCTCCTCTCCAAACCCTAGTTCATCTCTTGTATCCGATCTTTGTCTCAAACCTCAGATTGGTACCTGTGGGTTGCTAGTAGTGTTGATTACTCCTTGTAGTTGATGCTAGTTGGTATGTTCAGATCCTTTAGGATAATAATATTCCTCTTATTATGAGCATGAACATGCTTTGTGAGTAGTTATGTTTGTTCCTAAGGACATGGGATAAGTCTTGTTATAAGTAATCATGTGAATTTGGTATTCATTCGACATTTTGATGAGATGTATGTTGTCTCTCCTCTAGTGGTGTTATGTGAACATGGACTACATAAAACTTCACCATTATTTGGGCCTAGGGGAAGGCATTTGGAAGTAGTAAGTACATGATGGGTTGCTAGAGTGACAGAAGCTTAAACCCTAGTTTATGCGTTGCGTTGTAAGGGGCTGATTTGGATACATATGTTTCATGCTATGGTTAGATTTATCTTAATTCTTATTTTGTAGTTGCATATGCTTGCGAGAGAGGTTAATCATAAGTAGGAGGTTTGTCCAAGTAAGGGCAGCAACCAAGCACCTATCCACCCACATATCAAATTATCAAAGTAGCGAACGCGAATCAAATGAACATGATGAAAGCTAGCTTGACGGAAATTCCCATGTGTCCTCGGGAGTACTTTGCTCCATATAAGAGTTTGTCCAGGCATGTCCTTCGCTACAAAAAGGATTGGGCTACCTTGATGCACCTTTGCTACACTTGTTACTTGTTACTCGTTACAAATTATCTTATCACAAAACTATCTGTTACCGATAATTTCAGTGCTTGCAGAGAATACCTTATTAAAAACCGCTTGTCATTCCCTTCTACTCCTTGTTGTGTTCGACACTCTTACTTATCAAAAGGACTACGATAGATCCCCTATACTTGTGGGTCATCAAGACTCTTTTCTAGCGCGATTGCCGGGGAGTGAAGCGCCTTTGGTAAGTGAAATCTGGTAAGGAAAAATTTATATAGTGTGCTGAAATTTATTGTCTCTTGTTACTATGGAAAGTAATCATTTGAGGGGTTTGTTAGGTGTATCTTCACCTTGACCGGAAGCACAGAGAGTTGCTCCTCAACCTACTGAACCTACTGAAAATATTTATTATGAAATTCCTTCGGGTATGATGGAGAAAATGCTGGCTAAGCCTTATGCAGGAGACGGAACACTACCCTGATTTGCATCTGATCTATGTGGATGAAGTTTGTGGATTATTTGAGCTTGTAGGTCTGCCTGAGGATCATGTCAAGAAGAAGGTCTTGCCTTTATCTTTCAAGGAGAAGGCATTGACATGGTATAGTCTATGTGATGATATTGGATCATGGAGCTACAACCGATTGAAAATGGAATTTCATCAGACGTTCTATCCAATGCATCTAGTTCATCATGATCGGAACTATATCTATAATTTCTGGCCTCGTGAAGGAGAAAGAATTGCTCAAGCTTGGGGGAGGTTTTAGTCAATGTTATATTCATGCCCTAATCATGAGCTCTCGAGAGAAATTATTATTCAGAATTTTTATGCTCGACTTTCTCGTAACGATCAATCCATGCTCTATACTTCTTGTGTTGGTTCCTATATGAAGAAAGATATTGACTTCTAATGGGATTTATTGGAAATAATTAAAATCAACTCTGAAGATTGGGAACTCGTCGAACTTAAGGAGTCAGGTATAAACCTTGAGTTTGATTGTGTTAAATCCTTTGTAGACACTGATGCTTTCCGTGAATTTAGCACTAAATATGGACTTGACTTTGGGATAGTAGCTTCTTTCTGTGAATCTTTTGCCCCTCATGTTGACCTCCCTAGGGAGAAGTGGTTTACATATAATCCTCCCATTGAAGTGAAAGTAGTTGAACCTATTAAAGTTGTAGAAGAAACTATTACTTATAATGTTGATCCTGTTATTCATGTTGCTTATATTGAGAAACTACCTTTCCCTGTTAGAATAAAGGAACATGCTATGGCTGCAACTGTGGTTTGCAAGAGCTATGTTAGAACACCTACACCCTTTGAACAATTTAAGGTTGAGCCTAGTGTTGTTATGGTTAAAGATCTCTTGGTTGATAATATTGATGGGCATGTTATTCAATTCTGTGATGAAGCTGCTAGAATTGCTAGACCTGATGCTAAAGATAAACATAGACTTATTGTTGGCACGCCTGTTGTTTCTGTTAAAATAGGAGATCATTGTTATCATGGCTTATATGATATGGGTTCTAGTGTGAGTGCAATTCCCTTTACTTATATAAAGAAATTATGCATGATATTGCACCAACTGAGTTAGAGGAAATTGATGTTACCAGTAAGCTTGCTAATAGAGATACTATAACACCAGTTGGGATTGTTAGAGATGTTGAAGTATTGTGTGGGAAAATAAAATATCCTATTGATTTTGTTGTCCTTGGTTCCCCACAAGAAGATTTTTGTCCCATTATATTTGGTAGACCTTTCTTGAATACTGTTAATGCCAAAATAGATTGTGAGAAGGAAACTGTTACTGTAAGTTTTGGGGACACACCTCATGAGTTTAATTTCTCTAAATTTTGTAGACAATCCCATGATAAAGAATTGCCTAGTGAGGATGAAATTATTGGTCTTGCTTCTATTGATGTGCCTCCTACTGATCCTTTAGAACAATATTTTCTAGACCATGAAAATGATATGCATATGAATGAAAAGGAATGAAATAGATAAGATTTTCTTTGATCAACATCCTATTTTAAAACATAACTTGCCTGTTGGAATACTTGGTGTCGGTGTCAAAACCGGCGGATCTTGGGTAGGAGGTCCCAGACTGTGAGACTAGAATCGACGGTAACACGAAATGAAGGGGACGCGTGTTTACCCAGGTTTGGGCCCTCCTATGGAGGTAATACCTATGTCCTGCTTGGTTGTATTGATGATGTGAGGGGTTACAGAGTTGATCTACCTCGAGATCGAATAGCTAACCCTAGATTAGTTGTTCTGTCCCTATACCCTAAAACCCTCTGGCTTATATAGATGCCGAGGAGCCCTAGGGTTTACACATGGTCGGTTACATGCCTAAGAGATAAACATGCCTTTTTACTACATCAGACATGAAGCATAAGCCGTGCTTCCCGAAGCTTCCATCCTAGAGACCGTGGCTTCAAATCTTCTAGTGTTAGGTAAGTAGGCCAACATAGTCCGGCCTATAAATAATAGGTCGGCTATCCGAGGACTCCCTAATCCAGGACTCCCTCAGTAGCCCCGAACTTGCCTCCAACACTAAGGGTCTTCAGCTCCAATTGCTTCGCGAATAGAGTCTTCGGCTTGCAAGGTGAGTTCCTTCCCGCCGAACCATAGTTTGGCCTCCGATGATAAGCAGTTTTCCGCATAGTGGCACATCCGAATACAGCTAATTGATTGGTCTTGAAAGCCAAATGTCAGGGGGTAAACAACGTTCCTCTGACGACCTCTCTAACAAAAGGCTACGGCTAGGCTAGTTGCATAGACCCGATTCATGGTTCGAGGCCGTTTTAATCATCACTATCTATCAATATACCGATCGTGTCCCATTTTATATGGGATATACTTAATCACGCGCATGCAATGGCTCACACGTCTCAGGAAGTGGAGGGATTCACGGCGCAGCAGGAGGAGTCCAAATTGATAGGCCTCATAAAAAGAGGAAGAAAACCCCAAAGGTTATTCACGCTCTCCATTCAACCTCTGCGCCTCCCATTCCTTTGCGCCTCCAAAGCACAGATCTAGGTCTTCCGCCACCCACCCCCAAGCTCACAATGGTGGGCTCAGGCTCCAACGGCGAGTGGGAGGCCTCCACTGTCACCAATAAGGACATCTTGGACCTCAAGAAGGCCGGATACCTCCCCGCCGACGTCCCTCACCGTGCAGAGGAGAAGGGCCAAGTGATCCCCACCCCCAGGCTAGGTGAGAGGGTGGTGTTCATCCCCCACTTCATCAGGGGGTTGAGCTTCCCACTCCACCCCTTGTTAGGGGGCTGATGTTCTTCTACGGCCTCGACTTCCATGACCTCCCGCCCAACTCTATCATCCACCTCTCAACATTAAACCTCGTTTGCGAGGCATTTCTTTGGGTCGAGCCACACTTCGGGCTCTGGCTCAAAGTATTCAACGTCAAGCCGAAGTGCATCGGCAAAAAGCACGCAGACTGTGGCGGGGCTGTTATAGGCAAGCTCATCCGCGTCATGTGGCCATCGGGCACCTTCATCTACACCATCAAGGTGTGGCAGAAGGAGTAGTTCTACATCATAGAACCACAAGAAGAAGGTTAATTTCCTCCTGCCGAATTCAGATCCGGTCCCCCCACCAGGCTAGCTTCATGGCTCAACAAAGGCCTTTACTGGGGATCGAGCAACAAAGTGGGCGAACTGTAGAAATGCATCGGCTCCATGGTCGATAAGGACATCAAGCTGACCGATGTGGTCCAGGTGATGCTCTGGAGACACATCCTCCCCTTCCAGCACCGGGACACTCCCTTTTGGGCTCGCCATCTTGACGATGCACCCACAGTCTAGAACCTCTTTCGCACTACGCGGGAGAATCTATGGAAGGCGCTCTTCAAGTCGAAGGAGAACTGGTCATTCGAGGAGGAAGACAGAGGCCCGCGGGCCTCCAAGGCTACTACCGAGGTACGATATACTTTTGCTTGACCCGCTCTTACTTTTCCCAAAGAGGATTCATAACGTTCTCTTCCGATCACTCCCTTGCCGAAATGGCTAAAGAAAGCCATCAATATCAGTGGTCCAGCACCTCAGCCCGAGGACGCTAGGTCCGGGCTGTTAGCAGCGATGCTTGTGGTGTAGCCATACAAGGCCCCCGAGAAGAAGGAGGGGAGGAAGAAGAAACCAGACCGAAGCGACCTTAGTATCCGGGACCAGTCGAAGACTATGTCTGGAGAAACCCATGCCTCCTCAAATCAAGAGGAGCATGAGGAGGAAGAGGAGGAGGACAAACCCAGGGGGCAGGCAATTCCCCCCTCGCAAGAAAGAGGGCGGCGTGATTGGATGCCCCAAAGGAGGCAACCCCTCCTGCAGAAAAGAGAGCGCGTCAGGCGCAGGTGGTCTTGTTTGACGACATCTCGGATTCAGACGCCGAGTCTGATGATGCCGAGGAGGTTCTGAGACGGAACCTTAGGGTCAAGCCCCCCACCCGAAGGTCAGGATCCATAGGCCCCTTACTCGTCCTTTAGTAGGTTACTAATACATAGATGTTTATGGACAATGCAGCGCCCCGCCCGTCCTCCCCACCGATCAAATATCAGATGGGGAGACCCCGCCCGCCGAACTGGCGGAGAGCGGGAATGCCTCGCATCCCTCCACTTCACGTCCCAGAAGGACACTCCTGAGGCGTCATCCCAGCATGCTCCTATGGAGCCAGGCACCAGCGGTAGGGGAGATGACATAATGGCCGAGGCTAACGCCTCAGTTACCGAAGACTAGGGGAAGTGCCTCGCACGGGAAATGAGGAGGCCGGACGAGCGGGCGCTCAGTCCCTTCCAAGAACATCTCCGGAGCACACTATGCCTCCGGAGTCACCGGCCCAATCCCCGGTGGGTGATCGGGGAATCCGATCATCACCGGCACCACCGACCAATAGGTGGTTGGTCATGGAGGAGGCTCTATTGAGGGCCTCCATCCCCGAGGATCACCGCACCCTTATGGGTGCGGTACTATAGAGCATCCAGTCCGTTGACAACAAACTGAAGGAGGCCTTCAAAGGTCTCCTTACGGGTTTTCAAGTAAATCATCCGATGTGTTTATTTTGCAAAGGTTTTATTTATTCACATTATATAAATGGCAGACGCCGATCCCTAGGTGTCTGAATCCGATACCGAACTAGATGCACTTTAAGTATTCGGCATGTTGGAATAACTCGACATATAATCGGATTGTCTATAATTCGGGAATTGAGAGCCCATGCAATGTATTAACTGTGTGTGATGCAGGCTTCATCATCGGTGGTGGACATAAATGGCGTCAAGCTAGAAGAGCTAAATCAGAAGCTGAAGCGCTCCAAAGACGAAGCTGAGGCCCTTAACCGAAGGCTCGACAAGGATCAAGGTATGTCAAAACAGAATCCGAATGCCTTCGTCTGAGCTTCTATCGTCCGAATACTGTCAATGCAGAATCTTCACATTGTATAATGCATGTGCAACCTCGGCGAAGGAGATGGAGAGGCCCAAGGCCGAGCTACCGTGCTCGAAGGATGAAACGGCTGCCGAGAGGGCGTCTGCTAAGGAAACGGTTGTCGCCCTGTCCCCCATGCGGGCCACTAGTGGCAAGCTTGAAGCTCGCGTGGCAGAGGTCCAACAGGAGCTCAAAGATGTCAGCAAAAGATGCAAGGCCTTGAAGCGGAAGAATAAGGTGAGCTTGGCCGAACTGTCTTCTTTGCAAACCAAACTTCAGAAGGAGCGGGTGCACGGATGGTTTTACGAGGAGCAAGTGTGCCAGGCCAAGGGCATAGCAGATGGTAAGCCATACTAACTAAAGTGCGTATTCAGGAATAGCAAATTCACATTGCTTACCTGAGTGAGGCGATCCTCAGGCATAGCTTCCAATCTCCAGAAGAGTGTGGCGGATGCCAATCAGCTGTTTGCCTCGTGGGGAGAAGGAGATAAAGCTCGGCTGTTCTAGGTACAGGTCAAAGCCCCTGAGCATCCTCCTCTTCTGGTGGAGCAGCTGAAACAACTGATGGAGCTGCACCAGATGGCGGGGCCAACCATGAAGGACCTCTGCATCCACTTATGGCCCAACGAGACGCTGCCAAGCAACTACTTTAGCAGGTTGATCGCTGCTTCACCCCGCCTCGACACCGTCAAGCGCTCCTCCAGCATTTAAGGAGTCTCGATGGCCCTTGCCAAGGCCAAAGTGCACTGGCCGGGGCTCAATCCGATGAAGGTAGCCACCGACCCGCCGCCACCCAAGAAGGAGCATCGACGTCCCGAGCTGTACTTTGAGGGGGTGACGGAGAGTGCTTGGGTGATAGCATCACCGTGTGCGGGTGATAAATTGTTTGAATGAGTTGTAACGCGTCCAAAGACTTTCCCCGACTTTTAATGATATGTGTATTTCTTCTTATATGGTTTTGTATTCCTTTATAACTCCTATGTGGTTGTTTAATACTGAAAGATGTGAGTCGTCGGCTTCAGCCCCCACATATATACTACATGGGTGTCTATGCCAATGCACTATATCCCTTAGCCGTATTATCAGAACCCGAAGGCGGTACATTGCGGCAGACTAGGCAATCAGACTATAGTGCTTTATTTCTGTCACTTAGCCGGAGGGGCGCGAAAAGGACTACGGGAAGCATACGATTAGCCACCGGAGTGTTGCGATGTTCAGATGAACCGTGGCCGAAGACGGTATCACAATGTCTACACAAAGGGCAAGTTCCTCGTACAACTCGGAATAACCGTTTACGAAGATTGAAGTATAACACTTCTAGCTCGGGGTTCACAGATTGGATCACGCATACTATGACAGTCCATTTTCGGCTTTCTCCCCTAAGGTGCTTGACCAGACTATCTGGAAGCACAATCGTAGGGGTGCTCCCTTTGCCCTTTTAGCCGAACAAGCGGAACATATAGGGGCAAGCACACAAGCCGGGCAACCCAACTTATTAACCAAAGACATAGTTCGGAACCAATGCATATAAAGCGAACGCCAACACACCAAACACATGATAGATAAGGCGATTTGTGTTTGAACTCGAGCCCCCGGTCTATTTGCCGGTTACCTCGCGTCATACCGAACAGGTTCATGAGAAGAGGTAGAGAGGAGGAAAAATATGTGCTGAAAAGAGGACAGATGAGGCGAACTTGCGCGACACAATTCTGCACTTTCTCAACAATTCTTATAACTCGGATTGCCAAAGCAGCTGTTTACAGGTATGTAAAAGAAATAAAATATACAGGAGTTGTTGTACCAAGGGTCTTTGATTGGTAACCTGACGTCCTCGATATGCCCCCTTGCTAGTTGAATCTTGCTCGTAGATGCACCTTGATGGGTGTTAGTGTTCGGAGGGCGGATTTTACCTACAAAAACTTGAGAGGCCGCCGAATTGTAGGTGAGCTTTACGCCGTAGGCAGGATCTTTGAGGAGCGCCTTCATTTTGTCTGAAGATGTGTTGATGGTAACAGTTCGGGCCAGCCAAACACCCATCTTTATTTCCCCACCGCTACCCATGGAATCTTAAGTGCGAAGTTGTGCCTCCTCGGCACATACTTGCTGGTCCTAAGGTTGTGTGGTGGGGGCTAGTCCCTATAGAGGGGAGGAGGAAGGATCTGAGTTTTCGGTCTGAAGCCGAACTCGGTTCCCAGCCTTTTGTGCCTTTATGGCAGATGTCAGAAATTGCCGATCTTCTTTGTAGCTAAATTCGGCCGCTAAGGCCAGTGCATGTTCCTAAGTTCTAAGGGAGCGCTCGGTATTGCCATTGACAGTAATGACCCTCTTGGGGCCCGACATCTTGAGCTTGAGGTATGTGTAGTGTGGGACCGCGTTGAAATGAGGGAACGTTGTCGGACCAAGCAGCGCATGATAGCCGCTGCGGAAGGGCACAATGTTGAAGATTAAATCTTTGCTGCAAAAGTTATCGAGAGAGACAAACACAACTTCTAGAGTTACAGAACCCGTACATCGGGCCTCAACACCTGGGATCACTCCTTTGAAGGTAGTACTGCTAGGTTTGATCCTTGACGGATCTATGCCCATCTTTTTCATTGTATCTGAGTAAATCAGGTTGAGGCTACTTCCTCCGTCCATTAGGACTTTGTTAGGTGATACCCATCTATGATGGGGTCTAGGACGAGGGCTGCCAAACCCCCATGGTGGATACTGGTCGGATGATCGCGCTGATCAAAGGTGATCGGGTATGCCGACCATGGGTTGTACTTTGGGGCTACGGGTTCCACATCGTAGACTTCCCGAAGGGTGTGCTTCCACTCCTTCTTGGGTATATGGATGGCATATATCATGTTCACCGTTTTGACTTCGGGCGGGAATTTCTTCTGTCCACCACCAATTGGACCCCGAGGCTCATCCTCGTCCTCACTGTGAGAGCTTTTGCCTTGGTCTTTGGGTGGTATCTTGCTGGCCTGTTTAAACACCCAGCAGTTGCGGTGTGTGTGGTTGGTGGGCTTTTCCTAAGTCCCATTGTAACATCCCAAAATTTCATTTTGGAATGTTATGAAATATAGCTATGCATCATTATCACTTTGTTTGACTGAAATGAATTGTTGAAGTTCTTCTTTTGGATTTCTAAAAGGCCCCTTTCTTTTTCTCCATTTACTTGTTTCAGTTATTTGAAATTCTCTGGAATTAGTCAAAAAAAAGAGGAGTAACATGACACTCCACACCAGGAGCATCTTGGTGAATTATTTGAACAATAAAACTAGGGGTTTATTTGAAAGTTTATCTCAAAAGAATTTAAAATCAATTAGGCATTTTCTGAAAAATATTTTTTAAGTATTCATTTTGACAGAGGAAAAATGTTCATTAAATTGCATTTATTCCCTTGATCATTTTGAGATATATATTCCCTATGTTTGGAAATGATTTGAATGCATTAAAGGATTTTAAACGTTCTGGAAAAAAGAAAAGGAAACGTATTTAAACGTTTTAATTAGCAAACCGGCCGGCCCACGGCCTTTAAGCCCCGAGATCCCTCCTGATCGGTCACCGACGCACTGATCCCGCCCCCTCTCTCACTGACCCACGGGACCCACCGTCCGAAAGCTTCATCAGCGCGCTCATCCCCTTCCCCTCGCCCCGACCTCGCCGGCGATCCCTCCCCCGAGGATCTCTCTCCTCTCTCCCTCTCGTGACCCCGCACCTGGCATATAAGTAGCCACTGCCTCGCCGCGCTCCGTTCCACCCCGACCCCCCTCTACCCTCGCCAAAACGCCACCGCACGACCTCGCCAGGAGTTCTCACTACAACCAAACCCCAGAGCTCCTAGCCGTCGTCTCCGTCGTCCCCAGCCCCGTCTGACGCCACCATTCGACGCCGGATCTTCGTCGCCGTCATCTAAGCTCTTCGGACTCCGCCCCGACCACCGCACGAGCCTCTCCGACCACCTCCGACGTCCGGCCGCCGTCGACCTCGTCGGAAACCTCGACACCCCCTTTGTAAGCCACCGCACCCCCCTGGACCGTTCGATCCAGATCTGACGCGTTAGATTAGATCACTTAAAACACCGAACCAGTATCCTCTAACGTTCGGTCATTCGCCGCAAACACCCGCACGCGCGCTCTTTCGACCAATAGGAAGCCGCCACGTAGCCTCTACCCGTTAGCTAATGTTTTTTTTCTTTTCTGTTTCTGTTTTAGAAAACAAAATGTGTTCTGATTTTATTTTTATTATATATTTTTAACAAATTAGTGTTTTAAATTGATTCTTTTTGCATTAGGTCACAAATTTCATGTAGTTTCATCCTGTAGTCTTAGATTTCAAATTTGAACTTCAAAATTTGAATCTAACCAAATTTGCTTAAATTACTAAAATCTGTATAACTAGAGTTTAAAATTTTATTTTTGAGTAAATCTTTTTGCCACTGGTTTGTATTAGTTAGACCTATCATCGTACATAGTCTGACAATTTTTAGGATAAATTTGGTTAGGGTATTTAACAAAAACAGAATCTGTTTAGTTCTTAATAGAGTTTAGTTAGTTTGATTTTTGTTTTAGTTTGTATCTGATTTAGTTTAACTTTTGTTTTTAGCTTTCATTAGGTTCTGTTGTTCAAGATTAGGTGAATTATTTTCTGTTAATAGAAATATTTTTATTTGTGCAAAGTGATCTAGTTTAAATAGGTAAATCTTGTTTTCACCTTTAGTATTGTTTAGAAAAAATGTTTTGTAGTAACTCTTTTTGCACAATTTTTTTATTATGAAATACTTTCTGTTTTCTAATAAATTTTTGTATTTAATTTTCTGTTACCTAAATGGCTAGTTGTTCAAAACAATTTTTTGTCTTGTTATGTCTTAGTAGAGATTTGACACCAAAAATTTTAGAGTCTTATACTTTGAGTGATTCTTCCTTTTGATTGTGCTATTTGTCTCTTGAAGTATTTGTTTACCTTGCTGTTGTATGAATTGTATTTTGGTTATGCTTATTGTGTGCTTTGTTTGATTCGTTAGATCATCCGGAGTGTGAAGCTTGTTATCTAGAGTCACTTGAGTACGAGGATCGTCAACAAGGCAAGTCAGTTTGACCATGTACACCTATGTTTTTATTGCATTAGTTCTATCATCTCCCCAATTGCATGCAAAGTAGGTAATTTGGAAACTTGGTTATTTGATGTAGTATTATGTGGTAGGCACCCCTCATCCCTTTGACACATTGGCCCCGGGAAACGTTGATTTAATTTTGCTATGCTATTAGTAGACGGGGTTGGTTGTGTGATTCATGAGAGTTGTGAGATAATAATTTCAAGACCTACAAGATGATCAAGACTTCAAGACTCGGAGTTTTCAACATACCTCTGGGTGGACGATGGTTGAACGGCGCCCTAGAGAAACCAGTGGTTAGCCTAGATGTTGCTGGAGAAGTGCCAGTATTCATGCGGAAAGGTCCACCCAGGCACAAAGAGATGGATGGATGCTTCAAGACCTACACAGCCACAAGCCATTATGGGCTTTGGCTTGGTTGGATATCGTGGTGACCCTGGACAGGCGGTGCTACGAGATGTAGAAGAACGGTAGGAACGGCTGGGCAACGACAGAGTCTCGGGGAAACCCTTTAGAAGACCATGTTTTGACCAGCCGTTTCTCAAACACCCTGAAGTGCGAGAAATCCAAGGGAGGCGATCAAATCTTGATGGGAACGTGTGCAAAACTCTGCAGAGTACCCAAACCTAATTGATTAGCCGCATCCATGGTCGTGGACAGTTTGAGCCAAAGGAACTGAAACTATCTGGAATTCTCAACACAAATAATTGATGTGGGTATTAATGACAACTTGGGTATGAGAATTGGTTGGTGGAACCATCTCATTAATCAACCAACATGGTAGTAATAACTTTTGCTCTCTCTCTTGTTGTAGGAAAAAATTGGCTTTATGCAAAAAAAACTTACTATCCCACCTGCCATATATGCATATAGACCAGATGATTACTAGACACCCCCTCTTTTGTGACATTGCCGGCATATTCAATATGATGACCTACATGGCTGAACATATCATGTTGCAAAGTACTGTTCCGACCAGGAGTGAGGATACGCTCTATGATCGGTGAGATGCCCTTGGAGTTAGATGGACTCAACTACCTTTGAAGCTTCCGCAAGATTAGTTATTCTCATGAGTTGGCCTTCAGCCACTTTATTGTAATTCTTATTGTAATAAAGAACTCGATATGAGATTTTCGATTAATAAAGCTGTGTGATTTCACTTTGATATATACATTGATGTACTGTGTGTGTACCAGCATGATCTTGGGATGGTACAGAAACACGGGAGGTTCGACCTTTCAGGTCGGGTTGCTACAGAAATGCTATCAGAGCACACGCTGACCGTAGGACGTAACCTGTAGGATTGGAAAAGCCTTAGGATTTTTTTATTTTGACTTTAAAATTCTTATACTCTCATCTGCTCGTTTCTGACTTCCGTCCGATTTATTTCGAAATTTATAGATGGCCACCTTCACCCCAGTTTTGATCACAGGGTTTTATCAGCCTGATGCGACGATGCCCTTTGGCAAGGAGCTGGTGAACATCGTCAGGGATGTAAGGATCGCTTTGCCAAGCATCATCGGGACTCCTATCATGTCTTTTCCGCAAGACGGTCGCTACAAGATCGAGGTGCACATCCCCGGAAAGACCTTTGGAAATCGTAAGGAACCCATCGACTTCAAGTTTGTGGCACCCAGCTGGATTCTTGGGAGGGACATGGCAATTCAACGTGCCCTTGGACGTATTCAGGAGGAATACAGGGGCAGTCCCATTTTGCTAGGACTCGGCGTGGTTTGTCGCAGGGATGCCAATGGAAATATTGTAAACACTCCCACTGAAGACTCCACCCTTTGCTATATCTAGACTTTGGAGACGCACATCAGGACCTTGGAGCTTCGGGTACGTGCCGACACGAAGACGATCAAGAGGCTGATGAACCATGAGATTGACCTCAAAGCTGACCTACGGGAAGCCAAGTACTAGCATGAGCATGAAGTGAAGGATTTCTTAGAGAGGATCGATAAGCTGAACACTCGCATTGCAACTCTGGAGGAACAACTGGACATGGGGGAAAATCTTCACCCAGATGGAGACATTGCTCCCTTGATCAGCAATGATGATGACTATGAGGAGAGCGTCACCGGAGGAGGCCACATCACCATGTACCTTTGAGGAGAACTTTAGTTATGCCCCCATGTATCTTTACTTTCGTTGTTAAAGCGTAGGTCGATGCTAACTTGATTTGGAGACTTGTATCTCGATGTTTGAATCTTGAGTTGAATAAATGAATGAGTGTTTGGTGTGATATGTATGTTGCATTGCATATGGATAGTGAAATTTTCTTTTAGGTCCTTGTTCTATTCTAATTCTCACCCCTTTGAAAACAGCAAGATGCCTTCGCGACGTGAGCCCGATTTCACCTTCCCGCCGGAACTCACACAACTTCTCTAGCAGCAGAATGCCCTGATGCAGGTGTTGATCCAGAACCAGACCAACAACCACAACAACCACCCTCCACCTCAAGGCGACAACCTCACCCGTTTTCTGAGGCTGAATCCACCAACTTTCTCCAACAACACTGAGCCCATTGTGGCAGATGATTGACTCTGCAAGATGGAGAGGGAACTCACCACTGCTGGATGCATCGAGGCTGAAAAGGTGTGTTTTGCCGCCCATCAACTAGAAGGACCAGCAACTTCATGGTGGGAGAACTACACCACCACGTACCCCATTGCTGGTGTGACTTGGGAGCAGTTCAAGATAGCTTTCCGCAGTGCTCATGTCTCAGCTAGAGCCATGAGTCTGAAGAAGCGTGAGTTTCGCAACTTACGCCAGGGGAACCGCTCCGTGGCCCAGTATGTGGATGAATTCAGCATGTTGGCTCGTTATGCACCAAGAGATGTGGCCGAGGATGCAGCCAAACAAGAGAAGTTCCTGGAAGGACTCAACAATGAGTTGAGCGTGCAGCTGATGGTGGCTACTTTCAACAAAAATAGGAGCTGGTAGACAAGGCCCTCATCTTGGAAGGGAAGCAACAACAAATCAAAAACCGCAAGAGAAAGTATGGACAGGGGAAGTCTAACTCTGGAGCTCAACAGAAGCCCCGCTACTCCCGTACTCAGGAAATACCAGATCAGGGACCGGTAAGTATGGAGGACACACTCATCACGTGCACAACCATGGAGGCCACAACCATGGAGGAAATGGGAATAATCGTCCCAACAATGGCAACTTCAAGAATGGTAATGGAAGTGGGAATGGCAACCAATACCGTCCCGCTCCATCTCAGAAGGATCTGAACCATATTACCTATTTCAAGTGCCAGAAGACAGGGCACTATGCCAGTGAATGTCCTCAGAACAAGCAAGGAAATGGAAACGACAACAACAATGGCAACTCCGCAGCTAAGAAGCCAAACCCGTTTCCCCGTGCTCAGGTGAACCACATTGATGTGGAAGAAGTCTATGATCAGCCCGAGACTGTGGTTGGTAAGTTTTCATTGCATTTACGTCTAGTTATGGTACTTTTTGATTCTGGAAACTCATTCGTTCATATCAAGGGTAGTTGTGGAAAAGTATGGTTTACCCACCAGAACCCTTAGTCAGCCCATTAAGGTCAATTCCCCAGGAGGGATGATGATGGCAGGGATAGGATGCCACACATTAAAACTCCATATAGGGAATCATGTTTTTCCCACCGACCTCATCATCTTAGAATCCCAGGGATTGGATGTAATGCTAGGCATGGATTGGATGACCAAGTATGAAGGAAACCTTGATTTCCCCAGCAAGTCTATTTTGCTCACCACCCCGGAGAACAAGAGGATTAAGTATGTATCCCGACGCACAAAGATGAGTGCTCGGTTAAATTCCCTCACAGGAGTTGTTCAGGAGGAAGTGCCGGTTGTACAAGACTTTCTAGATGTATTCCTGGAGGAATTACCAGGCATGCCACCAGATAGAGAGATTGAGTTTCTAATAGAGTTACTACCAGGAACAGCCCCAATTTCCAAGCGACCCTATCGGATGCCCGTAAATGATTTAGTAGAAATCAAGAAGCAGATTAAGGAGCTATTGGAGAGCCCCAGTACTTTTGGTGGAGAAGAAAGATAAAACCTTGAGAATGGTGGTTGATTATCGTGCATTGAACGAGGTAACTATCAAGAATAAGTACCCCCTGCCGATGATTAATGACCTGTTTGATCAGCTAATAGGAGCCAAAGTATTCTCCAAGATCGATCTTTGATCAGGGTATCACCAACTGAAAATTCGTGAACAGGATATACCCAAAACAGCCTTCACCACAAGCTATGGCTTATATGAGTATACAGTCATGTCTTTTGGCTTGACTAATGCTCTTGCCTACTTCATGAATATGATGAACAAAGTGTTTATGGAATATCTGGACAAGTTTGTCGTGGTGTTCATCGATGACATTTTGATATTCTCCAAGAGCGAGGAAGAACACAAGGAACACTTGTGTTTAGTTCTAGAGAATCTTAGAGAGCATCAGTTATACGCCAAATTCAGTAAATGTGAATTTTGGCTGACGGAAGTCGGATTCCTTGGACATGTTATTTCTGGAGATGGAATAGCAGTGGACCCCACTAAAGTTGAAGCAGTCACTGAGTGGAAGTCACCCACCTCAGTTAAGGAGATCCGTAGTTTTCTCGGACTTGCCGGATATTACCGGAGTTGAGAATTTCTCAAAGATTGCCAAGCCCATGACAGAATTGTTGAAGAAAGAGTCTAAGTATATTTGGACTGAGGAATGTGAAGCCAGTTTCCAGGAGTTGAAGAAACGTTTGGTCACAGCCCCGGTGTTGATACTGCCAAATATTCGGAAGGACTTCCAGGTTTATTGTGACGCATCACGTCAAGGACTTGGAGGAGTACTCATGCAGGAGGGAAAAGTGGTAGCCTATGCATCCAGACAGCTACGACCTCATGAGTTGAACTATGCCACCCATGATTTGGAACTAGCAGCAGTAGTGCACGCACTCAAGACCTGGAGACATTTCCTTATCGGAAATAGTTGTGATGTTTACACTGATCATAAAATCCTGAAGTATATCTTCACATAGAAGGAGTTGAACCTCAGACAAAGGAGATGGCTAGAGTTAATCAAGGACTATGACATGAGGATGCATTACCATCTAGGAAAGGCAAACGTTGTAGTAGATGCTTTGAGTCGGAAGAGTTATGTGAACACACTCATAGCCGGAGGATTACCCCAGGAGTTAACCGATGATCTCAGGGAGCTTCGGTTAGAGATAGTTCCAAAAGGATTTATTGCCACACTAGAGATTCAGTCCACCTTGACCGAAAGAATTTGTGAAGCCCAGAAATCGGACAAGGAGATAGCTGAGATAGAGCAGAGAATGAAGGATGGAAAAGCTAAACACTTTCGTGAAGATGAACAAGGTACTCTATGGTTTGAGAACTGAATTTATGTGCCCAATGACCCATAGTTCTGGAAGTTGATACTTCAAGAAGCCCACGATTCACCCTACTCGATACACCCAGGCAACACCAAGATGTACCTGGATTTGAAGGAAAGTTACTGGTGGACAGGTATGAAGAAGGATATTGCCGAACATGTTGCGGTATGTGATGTTTGTCAGCGAGTAAAGGCGGAACATCAGAAACCAGCAAGGTTACTCCAACCTTTGCCGATACCCGAGTGGAAATGGCATAAGCTTGGTATGGACTTCGTCACAGGATTACCCAGGACCCGTTCAGGTTATGATTCCATCTGGGTAGTGGTCGATCGCTTGACCAAGGTGGCTCATTTCACTCCAGTGAAGACCACCTATACCAGTGCTAAGTTAGCCAAGATATATATGACCAGGATCGTATGTCTGCATGGATTTCCGAGGAGTATCGTTTCAGATAGAGGAACACAATTTACCTCAAAGTTTTGGCATCAGTTACATGAAACTTTGGGTACAAGGCTAGAATTCAGTACAACTTTTCATCTGTAGACCGATGGACAGACCGAGAGAGTCAACCAGATCTGGGAGGACATGTTGAGAGCTTGTGCGCTAGACTATGGGTCTAGTTGGGATGACAACTTACCTTACGCAGAGTTCTCATACAATAACAGTTATCAGACTTGTCTGAAGATGGCCCCTTTTGAAGCTTTATACGGAAGGAGGTGCAGAACACCATGGATGTGGGATGGTGTTGGAGACCGAAAACTTTTTGGTCCCGATCTTATCCGAGATTCTAAAGAAAAGGTCAAACTGATTCGAGACCGACTCAAGATAGCCCAAACCAGGCAGAAGAGCTATGCTGATAACAAATGCAAGGAGGTTCAGTCTCACAGTTCGGGACCCCCTACCCGAGATCCGCCAGTGTTGACACCGACACTGGTGCTCTCATTGAGAGTTCCTCTATGAGCGCCGAAGCAATCGATGGATCACCCTTTCGCAAGTAGCAAGATCTGCATCGAGGGGACTGTCGCCCCCGATGAGAGTTTCATCAGCAACGACATCTTGTGGCATGCCAGTCCGATCAGCCATCATGGCCAGACCGGAAGGTTTCCCCCAAAACAGAGTATCAAGTTTGGAACCCTAGAGTTCGTAGCTAATTCACAGGGAACACTAGTTCCAATGGAACCCTGAACCTTCAAAGAAAGACATGTAAGTCCGGATGCTTTGATGTCCAAGACATCTGGTCCCATGGTGGAATGGAACATAGATCCGCTTCGACGTAACTCTGGAACCGTCACACCACTTGACGAATCCACTCGTATCAGCGACACACACCCTGGCATCGCCTCATTCTTAAACGAGTTGTTCGATCGGATCGAAGCTATGCGTGTATCGGATGACCAGGTTCCGATCTATGATCGGCTCGGTATCATACCCGATGACAGGGAGATTCATATCCCTCTGGTCACCCACCTTGTCGCTACTATCGAGTGTCTGACTGCGGATTCCGCCCGACAGCCGAAATTAAAAACCATCTATACTCCAGTCCTCGATCTCCAGGACCCTGTGGGTGAATCAAAGGCTGGGAACCACCCTAAAGCCAGACCGTCACCGGTCCAGGATCCTTCGCACGATTCGGAAACTGTAGTTCCGAACACTTGTTGCGATAGGGAACCAATTTTTTACCCACCCACCGCCCAAGACGATCATCCAAGTACCGCACCAAAGCCCATGTCTTCGGACTTTTGGGATATCAAGCAACTACAAGGAGAATCAGTCCACCACTTTTGGGCAAGACTCCTACTCGTTAGGAGCAGAGTAAAAGGTCTCAGTGACCAAGATTTAATGGCAATTTTCAATCGCAACTTCCATGATGAAGGGATTCTTAATGCCCTGGCCCGTCAACGCGTAAGCGACTTTTCAGAGTTATCCGAATTGGTACAGAAGTACTGTGCCATGGAGAGATCCTGGCAATCCGAGCGGTTGTTCTTCGAACCAAAATTCTCCGAGCACCCTAGAGCAGCTTGGAAAAAGAGGATACCTCCAAATCGGCCAGCCAGGTATGAACTCATCGAAAAAAGAAACAAGCCCCTTTCAGGGACCTGCAACGTCGAAAAAAGCCCCTTTCAGGGACCTGCACTGTCGAAACAAGCCAGGTATGAACCCGTCGAAAAAACATTTAATGGCTTTTGGATTAACCTTACCCCATATATTCTGTGTTACTAAACACGAACCCAACGCACAGCCTGCGAGCTTGCTAGGTCATCAGGCAAGTCACAAAAAGCGGCGAGGCCATCCTCGACACACCTCCGTCGAGTAGGCATTCGCCTTCGCTGCTCGGATTTAATGCCGAAGTCCTAATGGTCTATGAAATCTTCCCCTCGAGGAACGGGCGCAAAAGAGCTCTTAGGAAGCACGAGCAAGTCTACCACGTGGCAGCCACTAGCTCATGGGCAGACGTACTGATTACTTTCGGGGACACCGACCAGACGCCCATTCTTCCCGGTCATTCAAAGTGCTAATGGATGGCGGCAGTGGTCTTAACCTCATATACAAGGCCACTTTGGAAAAAATGTTGTTCGACCGATCCCGCATCGAATGTAGCAACGCAACATTCCGGGGAATTATCCCAGGAAAAGAAGCGCGTTGCTCCGGATGTATCATCCTGGACGTTGTGTTCGACACACCCGAAAACTACCGATCCGAAGAACTTCTCTTCCACATCGTCCCCTTCCCAAGTGGCAATCATGCCCTATTGGGACGCGATGCCTTTACAAAGTTCCAGGCTATACCCCATCACAAGTACATGAAACTCAAAATGCCAGGACCAAATGGAGTGATCACGATCGCTAGTGATCTGAACATAGCCCTTCGGGCTGAAAACAAAACGGCAGCGCTTGCCCTCGACGCATTAGCGGAAACTTTCGCCACCGAAGATTTTACCACCCTACAGGTGATAGTTAATAGAGACGATGTGATCCTTAGCAAAAGGCCCAAGTCCACATCCTTTAAACCCGCAGAGGAAATCATTAATTTTCAGGTGCATCCAACGGACCCCAATAAGATAGCGTCCATCGAAGCCCAGCTCGATCCCCTCATGGACGAGGCATTGCGGCATTTCCTCCACGAGAACTGGGACATTTTAGCCTGGCATCCTTCCGATATGCCTGGAATCCCACATCGGCTCGTCGAACACAGCCTAAACATTATTCCAGGCTTTAAGCCCGTGAAACAGACTCTGCGCCGCTTCTCCGAGCCCGAACGGCAAGCCATGGGTGAAGAATTAGCCAAACTGATCAAGGCTAGATTTATTCGGGATATTAAACACTCTGAGTGGCTAGCAAACCTGGTGATGGTACCTAAGAAAGACAAGTCCTGGCGGCTATGTGTCGATTTGAAAGACCTTAACAAAGCATGTCCCAAGGACCCTTCCCCTTACCACCCATAGATTAGATCATCGATGCCACAGCCGGACACGATTTGTTATCCTTCCTCGACGCTTACTCCAGATACCAAAAACTTAAAATGAAGGAATATGATCAAGATGCTACTGCATTCATCACCCCTACGGGCCATTCTGCTTCAACATGATGCCTTTCGGGCTCCAAAATGTTGGGGCCACATACCAACGCATGATCCAAAGCTGTCTCGTGACACAGGTCGGTAAGACTTTCGAGGCATACGTGGATGATGTGGTAATAAAAACCAAACACGTCGGCCAGTTGATCGACGACTTACGGCAAAACTTCGCTAGCCTACGCGCATACGATATACGGCTCAATCCAGAAAAATGTGTATTCGGAGTTCCCTCTGGTAAGCTGCTTGGATTCATCGTCTCCCATACAGGAATAGAGGCAAATCCAGCTAAAAACCGTGCTCTATCAGAACTTGCAATCCCCATAGAGCTGAAGCATGTCAAAAGGTTAGCCGGGTGCATAGCGTCGTTAAGCCGCTTTATCTCCCGCCTCAAAGAAAAAGCTTTGCCGCTCTATAAGCTGCTGAAATGGACCAACAATTTTGAATGGACCAATGAGTTAGTGGCTGCGTTAGAAGAAATCAAAACACTACTGGGAACCAATCCCATACTCACGACACCAGGCGCTGGTGAGCCCATGTTGTTATACATACAGGCCACCAACAAAGTCGTCAGTGCGGTGCTCGTCGTTGAACGAGATGAGGAGGGACATAAATTCCGAACTCAGAAACCGATATATTATGTGTCAAATGTGCTAACGCAGTGCAAGTCCAGATACGCATATTACCAAAAAATAGCCTATACAGTATTCATGGTGTCGAGGAAATTCATACACTACTTCTAGGAGTGTGCGGTAATAGTGGCATCGGAAGTTCCCCTAAACGATATAATCAACAACAAGGACGCCACCAGCCGCATAGCCAAATGGGCCATTGAGCTCCTTCCCTTTGAAATAACCTACAAGCCACGCTGCGCCATTAAATCTCAAGTACTGGCGGACTTTCTGGCTGAATGGACAGAAGCCAAGCTCCCCAAGGAGTATAGTGCATACTCCCATTGGACAATGTACTTTGATAGATCCAAGACCTTGGCCGGTATGGGGGATGGGGTTATTCTCACATCCCCCATGGGCGACAACGTGCGATACGTGTCGCAAATCATGTATGCCGACTCCAACAATGCCGCCGAATACGAAGCTCTTCTTCATGGTCTTGGGATGGCGGTATCAATGGGCATACGACGGCTAGAGGTACGGGAAGACTCAAACTTGGCCATATCCCAAATTAACGGCGAGTTTGACGCCAAAAATCCGAAGATGGCGACATATAGAAATGCCATCCTCAAGATATCTGCTCGGTTCGAGGGGTTGGAATTCCACCACATTGCTCGAGACAACAATCAATCCGCCGACATACTGGCCCGTATGGGAGCCAAGAGCAATCCCGTCCTGAGAAACACCTTCCTGGAGCAGCTCTTCAAGCCCTCTGTAGTGTGGCAAGACGATGACAATGGTGACGGTCTAAATACAGCAGACGAAGTTGTTCCCCCTATAAACAAGCCAGATGATGGTATTATTGGCGGTTCCACAATGAATGAGACACCCTCGGCTCATGATGTAATGGCAGTAATTGCGCCATGGACAGACCCCTTCCTCGCTTACCTTCTTCACAAGGAACTCCCCAACTATCAAACTGAGTCATGGCGCATAGTTCGGCGATCCAAGGCCTACAAGGTACACGAGGGTGAGTTCTACAAGAAAAGCACCACCGGAATATAACAGAGGTGTATATCCGAGGAACAAGGACGAGAGCTTCTCACTGAAATCCATGCAAGCATGGGCGAGCATCACGCTGTGGCAAGATCTCTTGCCAGCAAGGCCTTCCGAGCCGGTTTCTTTTGGCCTACAGCTCGGACGGACGCCCAGTCACCTGTTCAACATTGCGTTGGATGTCAACTCTTCGCAAATCAAAGTGGCATGCCCCCCAATAGCTCTTCGGACTATTCCGATCACATGGCCTTTTGCGGTCTGGGGGCTGGACATACTCGGACCCCTTAAAGGGGGAACGAAGAAAAGTAAATACCTATTGGTCATGGTCAACAAGTTCACCAAATGGATAGAAGAAAAGCCCATTAAGTCGGCTAAATCCGGACCAGTTATCGACTATATATCTAGCATAGTACACCGTTACGGTGTCTCGCATAGCATAATAACGGATAATGGATCCAACTTTACGGCCCAAGAGGTCAAGGACTGGTGTGCAAAAATGGGCATAAAGCTTGATTATGTATCGGTCTATCATCCGCAGACTAACGGACAAGTCGAGCAAGCAAACAGTCTCATTATGAGAGGCATCAAGACACGTTTGGTACGATCTCTTCATGAGTCCAATTGTCATTGGGTGGAGGAACTCGACTCCGTTCTATGGGGCCTGCATACCACCCTGAACAGATTAATGGGTTACACGCCATTCTTTATGGTCTATGGGGCAGAAGTAGTCCTCCCTTGTGATATTATCCATGACGCACCAAGAGTGCGCATGTACGAGGAAAAGGAGGCCAACCTAGATCGGCAGGATGACTTAGACGCCTTGGAAGGAGAGCGTGACGTAGCTCTGGCTCGTTCTACTCTTTACCAGTAGTAAGTAGACATTACCAAAGTAGGGAGGTCAAAGCGAAAGCATACAACATAGGTGAACTCGTCCTACAACTCCTGGAGAAACAAAAGAATAAGCTCAACCCCAAATGGGAGGGCCCTTTCATCATTGATGAAGTACTCATGGGAGGTGCCTACCGTCTATGAAGTCCATCCGATAATCGCCTCGAACCGAACCCTTGGAACGCAGCTCGTCTTCGGCGCTTCTACGGATAAACAAGTGTCGTCTAAATTCCCGCAATTTTTTCTCTTTTCCTCGTGTTATGTTTTGCCTTTTTCTTTTCCCATTTTGCTGTTTGACAGGGCCAATCTCTTTCTCAACCCTGTGTTCGGGCAAACCAATCTTGTACTAAAGATTATCGGCATACACCATCAAGTGTTAAATCCAAACACAGCACGTGGGGGCTTCTTCTAGTAGCCAAATTTTTTATTTGCTCATACTTACCGGGCGCACATGTTTCTTTTGTCATGTTCTAGCCTTCATATGCATCAATTCGAACTAAGACTTTGCCAAGCTGGGTTGCCTCGCTCCTATGATTACTCTCTATGTTCCCGATTATTCGGCTAGAGAATAAAGGGAGACCCTCTGCGATTGTTACGACCGGGTCATCCGAACACGTACCTCAGACGGGTGAAGCCAAAAGCTAGCTATCTTACGTAGACAATTGGTCGGCTATGATGGAAACACTTTATACGACTCTGGTCGTTATTACTGTTGTTTGGGTATTTTTTACCCAAAGGGCACTTAGCCGCATACTGCAAGTATGCGGACTTCCATCTACACTCTTTGTAGAGCCCCGATGAAAGGTATCGATAGAGGTGCTATTTTTATCGAAAGATGTTTCTTACGCTAATTAGTAATATAACATATCTTTCTGTGTGCTTTTTGTCTGGTCACACCAAATGGTCGGATTGCCTGGTTCCTGAATACAGTTTGCTCTTTTGGAGGGACAAATAAGGAGGAACACTCCCGACCTCTTCACACGGGAGGGAGAAGCCGATGGCCGGTTATGACAAATTTTACAATACAGATTGTTTTACAACATGTACATATAAATTACGTGTGCGGCTGCTGATCGAGATCATCAATTATTGTGTTCAGGGGGGCAGTCCCCCTTGCAAAAGACGGGCGACAGGCATCACCTGGTCGTACACCAGGTGGAGTGTCACTTCTTTTCCATCCGATCATACTGGACCAACCCGCGCCATATGCTCGGGGTTAAGTCCGATGAAACGGGTCTTGATCATTGCCCATACTTCACGCGCTCCCTCACGGCACGCCGAAGTCTTCCATAGCTTGAACCTATTTCGCGTCCCCTTGAATCGATCCACAAGTGCGGCTAGCCCTTCACGTGGTTGTTCAGCAAACCATAGTGCCTTCTCCATTCCTTTCATTACTTTGTGCACGCGCTTATGAAGTGAGGTTAGCTCCTTCAGCAGGTCCCACTGGTATGATTCGATCTCCTCTTCAGGATGCCCGGACAGGAGGCCTGCACATAAGATTACATCACGCATATTATCGCTCCCTACATCGGAAAATTTTCTGATAGTGGAATTGTACTTACCGAACACGCCCCTCTGAAGTTTTCGATTCTCTTCTTGAGCTTGGGACAATGGAATCTTTAAACTCTTTATTTCTTCGGTCTATTTTTGTATAACAAGACAGCTAGCCTGATGCTAGGACTCTGCATACCTCTGTGAATCCCGAGCTTCTTCCAGTTGCCTATCCATATGTCCTATTGATTCGGCTGCTACACGGAATCTGTACGTCAGGCATGATGATACATAAGGATTAGCAGTAAATGCATACTCACCATGGGCCTCTCACGTGAAGCTCTTCACTTGTGCTAGTTTGGCTCTCCTCTAGCTCCTTGGCCAATTACACACATTGTTGCTTTGAGGCTTGCATTAGCAATCAAACAGTGCGAAGATCCTTAATTCATTTGTTCCAAAACAAATTAAGGCTCGGGGTTGCTAGGCTTACACAAATATTCCGATTCTATAAAATCTGATCACTTACCTATATGCTGGTTGTTATCAACTTCATAGCTTGGTCGAATCCAGCTCGGGCGGCGCCAAGGTGCAGATCCGCCGAGCAGAGGGCCCCAAACTCCTGATCGGAGAAAATTGGGTGTCGCGTGGCTTCCCATCGTTGCTGATGATGCATGGCACTCTCCTCCTCCGATTTGGTGACGGAGACACCGTCACTAGAATTGGCGAGCGCCGGATTGGCCACGGGGCTTCTGTAGGAGAAGCCGCACTGGTTGTGGCTCGGGAGCTTCGGGCATCTCTAGATACCCGGGTAGCCCCTTTGGTAGGAGAGGATTGGGTGTTTCGCCTAAGTAATTCAATAATACGAACTTCTATGAGACTCTACTAATTACAATGATAAGTGGATTACAAAGATAAGCAGATAACCGAACTATGTACCTTTGGGATGAAAGAGAAGGTGGATTCCTCCCTATGACCGGCCTTGCAGCAGGATTCGTGTGGACCTCCAGCTCGACCGCAGCTTCTGCTGCCGGCATGTGGCGTATGGATCGGCGGTGCTTGAGGGTCGAGACCGGCATGTCCGGGGCGCTCTTGGCAGTTGGCCTCTTGCGGGAGGAGCTTTTCTTCTTGCACACGGCAGGGATGGAGAATGACCCGGGGTAATCAACTATGATAGCCACCGGGGTCTTGAGGAACTTGTCCTGAAAATAGACTCCGTTTTCGAAGTCGATGAGAAGGTCTGGGTCCTTGTTGAAACCTGGATCGTTGTCGCGTGAATGGTTCTCGGGCTAAGGAGCCGGACAATTGACTGTCTCGATGAAACTCCTCCATTCCTGTTCACACCAAGTTCTCGGTCAAATAGAGTACGAAATGGAAACCCCGAACTATTTCATGATTAAGAGAGAAAGGCTTACCTGTTCGATGGGGTTGTGGGCCGAATATCCTTCCTTTGTTGGCCGCCGAATGAAGTCTTCTTGCTCTCCTTTGTACAGATCGGCAAGTGCGGCGGCCAACGCTGTTGGATTGGCGGGAGCTTGTTTTCGGGAGCGTGTGGCGTCGCTTGTCCCATTGTACCGCCATAGGGGGTGTACCCTCTGTTGCGGAGGGGTGTGATTGTAAAAATCACTGACCACTCACCTCCCCACGACGCGCGAAATTAGAGGAACTCGCGTAGTTATTATAATAAACTTGCGCCCATGGCGCTTGGGATCTTACCGAAGACTGGTCGGTTGCCGAACGAAGAAGGATGAGGGACTCCCCTTGCAAGCCGAAGACGATGATGTGAGGAGATCGACCGAATACATATCGGTGTTGAAGGCTAGTCCGGGGGCTACTGAGGGAGTCATGGATTAGGGGGTCCTCAAATAGCCGACCTATTGTTCATGGGCCGGATTGTATGGGTCACAAGGAGGGCATCGGATGATCGAAGACCACCTATGCCAGATGGAAGCTTCGAGGAGTCGTGACGTATTCTCCAAGTTATTAGCTGTAGTTAGGCATGTTATCTCTTCGGCATGTAATCGACCATGTGTAAGGCTAGGACACCCTCGGCATCTATATAAGCCGAAGGGTTTTAGGGTATAGGGGAGGACAACTCATCTAGGATTAGCTATACGATCTCGAGGTAAATCAACTCTGTAACCCCCCATACTATCAATACAACCAAGCAGGATGTAGGGTATTACCTCCATAGGAGGGCCCGGACCTGGGTAAACTCGTGTCCCCTTTGTCTCCTATTACCGTTGACTCCAGTCTCACAGTTCGGGACCCCCTACCCGAGATCCGCCGGTTTTGACACCGACACCTATGTTCGGCATCTGTATGGGGCCGGTTGCGTTCCCGAACTCCATTGTTTTTGTCAAACCATGGTCTGTATCCGCCCCGTCTATCGGGCGAGTACTCTCCGGATCCATAGATGGATCTTGTGCGACCTGCTCTGTGATCCAGGTCATCTCGCAGGTCGAACCTGTCATTGGGATCTAATGGATCCTTACCCCGTCTTCGGGGCATTGTCGGTATATGTCGGGGATATACCCCGCGGTATGATCCGGCCTGGCGACTCAAAGGAGACCCGGAAAGGACATGACATTTTATTAATGACCCGACAGGCAGATCACAGGACGATCAGGCCCAAGACCCGGCGTGTAAGCCAGCACCAGGCTGCTCACAAGAGAAGACTCAAAGAGAGAAAGACTCCCTGCCAAAAGTACAAGACCCGGAATAGGATTGTAGAGAGACTAGTCCTAATCCTACTCCTAGTAGCACTCTATTTGTAAACGTACCCTCTCCACTAATATAAGGAGGGGTAGAGCACCCCTAGAGGGACAAGAGACACAAGTCTACAAGTTTAGACAACACAAGAGATTAGAGATAGATAGATTAGAGGCTCTCGTGATTAGAGGTAGCAAACGGCACCACTGTAACCGAGAGATCTTCTCCATCGTCAATACTAGACAAGCAGGACGTAGGCTTTTACCTCCATCGGAGGGGCTGAACCTGGGTAAACTCTGTGTCTCTCGATTCCGATCAACCCCTTCAAGCCGCCACATAGTTGCGTCGTCGCCCCGAACCTAAGTCCGTTCACCCAGACATCTGCCGTGACAAATACACGACAGTTGGTGCCCACCGTGGGGCTAGCACATTGGTGTTGTGTTCTTGAAGGGTTTTCTCCTAGGGATCGAGGAGCTTATGATCTTCCAGATGAAGAAGAGTCGGCTAAAAGGATCTACATGCATATAGTCCACATTTTTTGGATTCAGTTTACATTAACAATGAGGGGACCCACCAGCCTTCGGCAATTGCACGTGTCAAGAAGATTTCTAGTTGTTGTTCCATCCATCGGATAACGCTGGTGGCTCCGGGTCAATGGCTAGAGCCATATTTCTTTTGCTCACATAGATTCAGGCAAAGAGAAGAACGAAGAAGGAAGGGAACAACAGTGGTCACGGATTCGGTCTCCGCCTGCAGCGACAGAGTTTTCGCTGGCCCGATCTCCCCTCGATGCAACGCTGTGGTCATCTCGGTCTCGCCGTGCTCCGGTAGCTCCACCTTGCCCCGGGCACAAACTCTGCTGCCTCAGCCGCTGATCGATCGTGCCGCTCCGCCCGCCATGCGCCCGTGCCGGGTCGGCTCCGCCCCGTGCTGCTGCTGACCAAGCCACTGCGCGTCAGCGCCCCATTGTACCAGTTGTTGTACCTTGATGTCCCGCGCGATCACCTCTCCCCTCGTCCGCCATAGCTTCGCCACCATGAGCTCCCGCGCCGCCGCCACGAACCGCCACCTCTACCGCGGGTAGCACCGCCAATTTGCCGATGCGTGCTCCCTCTGCCGTGGGACGGCGCCGCTCAGCCGCCACCATCGAGCCGCCACCACGAACTCCCGCGCCACCGCCGCAAGCCCCGCATCTGCCACGGACCGGTGCCGCCGAGCCGCCGCCACGAACTCTCCCTCTGTTGTGGGCCGACGCAGCCAGGCCTCGCCTCTCCAACCGTGACCTCGCCCTGCCATGTTCTGGCCCCCTCACTGATTGAGCCCTTGTTCTGGTTGTCACGAGCAGCAAGTTCGACCTCGAGCAGCCGCTGTGGGTCGCCGCCCCCAAGCCACCCTTGAACCGCCGCCACTCGCCCGGTCTTCCACTTCCTGCTACCCCTGCCATAGATTGCTCTCTGGGGACCCGGTGGGCCACGCGGGGAATAAGTAGTGAGAGCTACTGTTGAAAAATTTAGGATAGTTGTTCAAGTGGCGTTATGCTGTGGAGATGGAGCGCATGCAAGCGTCTTTCTGTACGGGTATTCTCCTACAGAAAATTATTCATGTGGCATGATGCTGCGGAGTTGGAGCGGGCATTAGCATCATTCCGCACTTTGTTCATCTGTGGCGCGTGTTCTCTATAGACGCGCGCAAGCCGCCGCTGGCGTGGCCCGGATTATGTCAACCCTCTAGAGCCGCGCTCACCCCCCCGACCCCGCGGTCTGGCTTACAACTCCACGGCCATCTCTTGCGACCGCGCCAGCTTATAATGTTGCGGTCGTCTTTCACAAACAACAATGGCTAACAAATGTCATGACTGACTTCTATGTCTACAACAACATATCAATGTGCTACTCACCTGTATGAGCCACCCAACGGACGCGCGCAAGACACCACCCACAGTCTGATCTACAGTAGTATATAGTTGCGGTGTTCACCTGCACGAGCCGCCCGATGGACAGGCGCACAAGTCGCCGCCACTACAGTTTGGTTACCTTCAACAACCAGCCAGAACAAACCATTGACTGGATCATTGAAACAAATCATACAGGATCATCTATAACTCGCCACGGTCAACCTCGACCATCAGTGGAGACTCTCAAACCGCCTCTTCAGGTCAACTTAAGACTCTAGGGCTACAGACATGGCGAGACTCATTTGGTCGTTTTCAATGAGAACCCCGGGTCTTTGCAAGAGAAAACCCAATCCTGGGGGCTATTACATTACTGGCGATTGCCCAAGAAGACGAACCAACGTGATGCACCATTCAAACATGGGTACCCGGATCTATCGGATCATCATAAAGTCACTTGGAGTTTCTGTCATTTCTTTAAAAAAGTTGGCAGCTTACAAGATGGCGACTTACAAGAAGAATTCATAAATATTCCAGTTGACATGTCAACTTCGACTACTGAGGGCGGCTTCTAACCTTCGGCTATCGCTTCTAATGCCTTATCGGCCGGCTTTATGCCAAATCTTCTGGCTAACACGATTAGTCGCGGGCTGAGGGCGGCTTCTTACCTTCGGGTATTGCTTCTAACGCCTTATCGGTCGGCTTTATGCCAAATCTTCCGGCTAACACGATTAGCCGCGGCCGAGGGCGGCTTCTTACCTTCGGGTATCGCTTCTAACGCCTTATCAGCCGGCTTTATGCCAAATCTTCCGGCTAACACGATTAGCCGTGGCCGAGGGCGGCTTCTTACCTTCGGGTATCGCTTCTAACGCCTTATCGGCTGGCTTTATGCCAAATCTTCCGGCTAACACGATTAGTCGCGGGCTGAGGGCGGCTTCTTACCTTCGGGCATCGCTTCTAATGCCTTATCGGCCGGCTTTATGCCAAATCTTCCGGCTATCACGATTAGCCGCGGGCTGAGGGCGGCTTCTTACCTTCGGGTATCGCTTATAACGCCTTATCAGCCGGCTTTATGCCAAATCTGCTGGCTAACACGATTAGCCGTGGCCAAGGGCGGCTTCTTGCCTTCGGGTATTGCTTCTAACGCCTTATCGGCCGGATTTATGCCAAATTTTCTGGCTAACACGATTAGCCGCGGGCTGAGGGTCGCTTCTTACCTTCGGGTATCGCTTCTAATGCCTTATCGGCCAGCTCTATGCCAAATCTGCCGGCTAACACGATTAGCCGTGGCTGAGGGCAGCTTCTTACCTTCGGGTATCGCTTCTAACGCCTTATCGGTTGGCTTTATGCCAAATCTTCTGGTTAACACGATTTGACGCGGGCTGAGGGCGGCTTCTTACCTTCGAGTATCACTTCTAATGCCTTATCGGTCGGCTTTATGCCAAATCTTATGGCTAACACGATTAGCCGCGACCGAGGGCGGCTTCTTACCTTCGGGTATCGCTTATAATGCCTTATTGGCCGGCTTTATGCCAAATCTCCGGCTAACACGATTAGCCGCGGCTTGAGGGTGGCTTCTTACCTTCGGGTATCCCTTCTAATGCCTTATCGGCCGGCTTTATGCAATCTCCGGCTAACATGATTAGCCACGGTTGTAAAAGGGGGCTTATCACCTCCGAGTGTAGCTTATCTAACCCTAACAACCGGCGTTCGCGCCAAAAATACTGACAAGTCAAACATTGCATCACACATTGCATCATATATTGCATCAACATTGCATCATACATTGCATCGTACATTGCATCAACATTGCATCATACATCAAATCATATTCACATGACATGCCGGCTTATCAAGCCGGGTCAGAGCAAGATTATGAAAGAAGGAGCAATGTTATAACATCTCCGGGTTGTGCTTTTTCAAGCCACCCTTAAAACAATGCAGAATATATTCTGTCTTGTTTATTTTTGCAGGTTTTATCTCTTAAAGATGAGCCGCCATTAAGTACTCTGCAAGAGCAAATGGATCTTTAATAGCCAAACCTGGCTGGATCTTCATGGTTTATCATAACCAGTACTAAATGATTGGGGTTTTCAAGCCAGCTCGGAGAATTCATTATTTTTCAAAGAGCCGCCCTATCAGATATAATGTCGTGTCATCTAATTAATCGGTTCTCGGATTCCTTCAATTGTGCTCTGTGGTAATCTACAACACTCATGGATTTCTCCAATATACATTTGCTGGGTTACATCACAACCACGAGTAGGGATTTCATGTCAATGATGAAGGAATTATTCCAGGATATTCATGTCGGGTTCTATTACAACCACGGTCGGGGATTCATTCAACCAATTGTGGGGAGTCATATTATAGTCCCAAGTCGCCGCAAGCAGACGACCCGACACTTGGGGGCTACATTATTCAAGTTCAGTTTATATCAAATATGCAAGTCCCATGTCGCTGCAAGCATGCACCACGGCACTTGGGGGCTAATGCAAGCCGGTTTTTCAAATCATTACATTGTTGGCAAGACCCTATTATCTCAAGGAGATGAGCCAGTGTTTCTATATTTTCCTAAGTCCCAGCCCAGTAATTCTTACTGACCTGGCACTTGGGGGCTACAGTATTTTGCTGTTCCAATAGATTAAGAGATTCAAATTGAAGACTCGGCGCATCACGTTCTAATGAGATGGCCCTTAGGGGCTACACCCGTCGAAGCTTTATAAAGGTATAAGGCAGTTATAAGTCCCAGGTTGCCGCAGGCAGGACAACCCGGCACTTGGGGGCTACATAGTCCAAAATATTATTGCAAAGCACCAAGTTATCATGGATAATCTCGGAGCTTGGGGTCTATAGATAATATGCAGATATCAAAAAATTTGAGGAGAATTTTCAAGATGTTAGTTATGGAGTTCAGTTGTTAGACCCGGTGTCACCAACGGTAATGACCCGGCATCATCAATGATTATGACCCGGCGGAGATGACCCGGCATCATCAATGATTATGACCTGGCGGAGATGACCCGGCATCATCAATGATTATGACCCGGCGGAAATGACCCGCCAAGAGTATTGAAAGCCGACTCAATGGCATATGGGTGTTCTATTCTCAATATTTTTCAAAGGACATTGACAAGCAAGATGATTATCAAACACGACTATTTCATATGCAGAAAAGACCCGGATTTCTGAGGAGCCATTTCATAAGCCGGCCAAAGGAGCAAGCCGGATACTTAACATATTTATTATTCTTATTTCAAGAGCTTAGCATGAACAAATTCAAACTAAGCTAGGGGCTACTGTCGGGGATATACCCCGTGGTATGACTCGGCCTGGCAACTCAGAGGAGACCCGGAAAGGACATGTCATTTTATTAATGACCCGGCAGGCGGATCACAGGACGACCAGGCCCAAGACCCGGCGTGTAAGCCGGCGCCAGGCGGCTCACAAGAGAAGACTCAAAGAGAGAAAGACTCCCTGCCGATGGTTACAATACCCGGAATAGGATTCTAGAGAGACTAGTCCTAATCCTACTCCTAGTAGGACTCTATTTGTAAACCTACCCTCTCCACTTATATAAGGAGGGGTAGAGCACCCCTAGAGGGACAAGAGACACAAGTCCACAAGTTTAGACAACACAAGAGATTAAAGATAGACAGATTAGAGGCTCTCGTGATTAGAGGTAGCAAACAGCACCCCTGCAACCGAGAGATCTTCTCCATCGTCAATACTAGACAAGCAGGACGTATGCTTTTACCTCCATCGGAGGGGCCGAACCTGGGTAAACTCCGTGTCTCTCGATTCCGATCAACCCCTTCAAGCCGCCACGTAGTTGCGTCTTCGCCCCGAACCTAAGTCCGTTCACCCGGATATCAGCCGTGACAAATCCACGACAATATATAACCGGTGTCGTCAGCCATCCTGTCCCGACCACGAGGGGGGTGGTCCGGCTTGTCGTATGGAGTATGGTTTGGAGCTGAAGTATCGGTGAGTTCATCATCGAATTGCGACAGCAGCCTTCTCCGAGGGTAGCTTTTGGGCTAGGTCAAAAGACCGATGCCGTATACTTCCTCAGCTGAAAGGACTTTCGTCTATCGATCATTGACGTCCTCCTGTTCGGCTTTGAGTTGTCGTTCTTTAGCCTTTAGGTTGCGAGCCGTTTCTATGAGCCGTTGCCTTATTTCTTCCTAATCTTCGAGGTTATCAGGGATGTAAAAGTCATCGGCCTCCGATATATCTTCCTCCTCGATGGGGAGAAGGTAATCATCGCCTTCGGAGTTAGTGAAGTTATCGGGGTTATTTTGGTCCTCAGGCCCTTCCGGACCCTCTAACGGTTGCTCGGGGATATTGGGATTGCCATGATCAGCGGGGGTATTACCGTCCCCATTGCACATAATAGCTTTTCTTCCCTTTTTGCTTTTGGACCGCTTATGCGATTTCCGGCGCCTTGATGGTGCATCGCCCGATTTGCCGCCGTCGTTGTGAGGCATGTTGTCGCCATTGGTGGAAGGAGTATCCACCATGTAGATGTCGCATGTAGAAGTGGCGGTCCAACTCCCGGTGTTAACGGGGGTGGGAGCACAGTCCTCTTCATCGATGTATTCTGCCTCCTCGGAGGTATAGTCCAGCATGTCGGTTAAATCCTTGACAGTGGCTATCAACTGGGTGGTGGGTGGGTCGAAAAATTTGTCCTGGTCCGCATTGTAACTGAACCGAGCATAGATCGGGGCTGGATCATCAATGATCTTCATCGACGAGAATTGATCCAGGGCCTTGTCGTCCGCTGAGGGCCCGATCGGATCCAGCCGTTTGGAACTCGTGGAGTTAACCTCCAAGATGTCCAGACTTGGGAAGTGTTTGGCAAGAACACACGTCCGATCATCTGGCTTAATGGTCGGACCGGGATAAGAGATCAGCTCATCACCATGGGTGATCCCATCGACATCTCCGAAGAAGGGGCTCGAGGTTAAAGCCTCAGAATCCTCAAAGGCTACAAGCGATGCTGCGAGCCCGAATAATGTAAAGTCACCCCGAGAGTTGATGGAGAACTTTAAGTTTCCAAATCTAAACTCTGGATCAGGGGTGAAGCTCTGCATGCGGCCTAGATGGACAGCGGAATTAGCATGCAGCAAAATGCTGCCGAAGGTGAAGATCTGTCCGGGGACAAAAGCGTCCATGTTGTGGACCTCTTCGTTGATGACAAGGCAAGGTGTCGATTCCATCTCGCTCATAGAGGAATTCTCAATGAAAGCACCAGTGTTGGTGTCAAAACTGGCGGATCTCGGGTAGGGGGTCCTGAACTGTGAGACTAGAATCAACGGTAACAGGAAACGAAGGGGACACGTGTTTACCCAGGTTGGGCCCTCCTATGAAGGTAATACCCTACGTCCTGCTTAGTTGTATTGATGATGTGAGGGGTTACAGAGTTGATCTACCTAGAGATCGAATAGCTAACCCTAGATGAGTTGTTCTGTCCCTATACCCTAAAACCCTCTGGCTTATATAGATGCCGAGGAGGCCTAGGGTTTACATATGGTTGGTTACATGTAGAAGAGATAAACATGCCTATTTACTACATCAAACATGGAGCGCAAGCCGTGCTTCCCGAAGCTTCCATCCTAAAGACTGGGCCTTCAAATATTCTAGTGTTTGGTAAGTAGCCCAACAGAGTCCGGCCCATAAACAATAGGTCGGCTATCCGAGGACCCCCTAATCCAGGACTCCCTCACTTGGGGATCCTCCTCCACCCAAGGGTGATCCCGTGTTTGAGATTAAGCAATTACTGAATACTCTAAAATATGCTTATCTTGATGAAAAGAAAATATATCCTATTATTATTAGTGCTAACCTTTCAGAGCATGAAGAAATGAGATTATTGAAAACTCTGAAGAAGCACTGAGCCGCAATTGGATATACTCTTGATGATCTTAAGGGCATTAGTCCCACTTTATGCCAGCATAAAATTAATATGGAGCATGATGCCAAACCAGTTGTTGATCACCAACTATGGTTCAATCCTAAAATGAAAGAAGTGGTTAGAAATGTAATATTAAAGCTTCTAGAGGCAGTTATTATTTATCCTATTGCTGATAGTAGATGGGTTAGTCCCGTTCATTGTGTCCCTAAGAAAGGAGGTATTACCGTAGTTCCTAATGATAAAAATGAATTGATCCCTCAAAGAATTGTTACAGGGTATAGAATGGTAATTGATTTTAGGAAATTGAATTAAGCTACTAGGAAAGATCATTACCCTCTACTTTTATTTATCAAATGCTAGAAAAACTATCCAAACACACACATTTCTGCTTTCTAGATGGTTATTCTGGTTTCTCTCAAATATGTGTGTCAAAAGAGGACCAAGAGAAGACCACTTTTACTTGCCCTTTCGGTACCTTTTCTTATAGATGTATGCCTTTTGCTTTATGCAATGCACCTGCTACCTTTCAAAGATGTATGACCGCTATATTCTTTGATTTTTGTGAAAGGATTGTTGATGTTTTCATGGATGATTTTTCCGTTTACGGAACTTCTTTTCATGATTGTTTGAGCAACCTTGATCGAGTTTTGCAGAGATGTGAAGAAACTAATCTTGTCTTGAATTGGGAGAAGTGCCACTTTATGGTGAATGAAGGTATTTTCTTGGGACACAAAATCTTCGAAAGAGGTATTGAAGTTGACAAAGCCAAAGTCGATGCTATTGAAAAAATGTCGTGTCCTATGGATATCACAGGTATAAGGAGTTTCCTTGGCCATGTTGGTTTCTATAGGAGATTTATTGAAGACTTCTCTAAGATTTCTAGGCCTCTCACTAATCTTTTTCAAAAATATGTTCCATTCATTTTTTATGGTCATTGTGTAGAAGCATTTGAAGTTCTTAAGAATGCCTTGATTTTTGCACCTCTTGTTCAACCACCTGATTGGAACCTACCCTTTAAAGTTATGTGTGATGCTAGTGATTATGTCATTGGGGCTGTTCTAGGATAAAGAGTTGATAAGAAATTAAATGTTATCCATTATGCTAGTAAAACTCTAGACAACACCCAAAGAAACTATGCTACCATTGAAAAGGAATTTTTAGCAGTTGTGTTTGCTTGTGATAAGTTTAGACCTTATATTGTTGATTCCAAAGTAGTTGTTCACACTGATCATGCTGATATTAAATACCTTATGGAAAAGAAAGATGCTAAACCTAGACTTATCAGATGGGTTCTTCTGCTACAATAATTTGATTTGCATATTGTTGATAGAAAGAGTGTTGATAACCCCGTAGCGGATAACTTGTCTAGGTTAGAAAATGCTCTTGATGACCCACTACCTATTGATTATAGGTTTCCTGATGAACAACTAGTTGTCATAAATACTTTGCGTAGTGCTCCATGGTATGCTGATTATGCTTATTACATTGTTGCTAAATTTATACCGCCTAGTTTCACATACCAACAAAAAAGTTCTTCTATGATTTAAGACATTACTTTTGGGATGATCCACATGTTTATAAAGAAGGAGAAGATGGTGTTATTATACCATGTGTACCTGAGCATGAACAGGAACAGATCCTATGCAAGTGTCATTCTGAGGCCTACGAAGGACACCACACTGGATATAGAACTGCACAAAAGGTATGACAATCTAGGTTTTATTGGCCTACTCTCTTCAAGGATGCTCGTAAGTTTCTCTTGTCATGTGATGAATGTCAAAGGATTGGCAATATTAGTAGACGTCAGGAAATGCCTATGAATTACTTTCTTGTTATTGAACCATTTGATGTTTGGGGTTTTGATTATATGGGACCTTTTCCAACGTCCAACGGGTATACTCATATTCTAGTTGCTGTTGATTATGTTACTAAGTGGGTAGAAGCTATTCCAACTAGTAGTGCTGATCATAACACCTCTATTAAAATGTTGAAGGAAGTTATTTTCCCTAGATTTGGAGTCCCTAGATATTTAATGACTGATGGTGGTTCCCACTTTATTCATGGTGCATTCAGTAAGTTGCTTGCTAAGTATGATGTTAATCATAGAATTGCATCTCCTTATCATCGCCAGTCTAGTGGTCAAGTAGAATTAAGCAATAGAGAAATTAAATTGATCTTGCAAAAGACTGTTAATAGATCTAGAAAGAATTGGTCTAAGAAACTTGACGATGCATTATGGGCTTATAGAACTGCTTACAAAAACACTATGGGTCTGTCTCCGTATAAAATCGTTTATGGTAAAGCATGTCACTTACCTCTAGAGCTAGAGCACAAAGCTTATTGGGCAATCAAAGAGCTCAATTATGATTTCAAACCTTCTAGTGAGAAGAGTTTATTTGACATTAGCTCACTCGATGAATGGAGGACCCATGCCTATGAGAATGCCAAGTTGTTTAAAGAAAAAGTTAAGAGATGACATGATAAAAGGATAAAAAATGTGAATTCAATGTAGGTGACCATGTCTTGCTATACAATCGCCGTTTAAGATTTTTTGTAGGAAAACTTCTCTCTAAATGGGAAGGGCCTTACATTGTCGAGGAAGTATATCGTTTCGGTGCCATCAAGATCAACAACGCCGAAGGCACAAATCCGAAGGTGGTAAACGGGTAAAGAATCAAACATTATATCTCAGGTACTCCCATAAATGTTGAAACCAATATTATCAATACCATAACTTCGGAGGAGTAGATTAGGGAGACCTACTCGAACATTTCAAGCCTCGAAAAGGAATAGGTATGTGGTACGGTAAGTAAACCGACTCCAAAACTTTCCCAACAACAATTTTTCTCAGTTTTTGGTATATATAATAAATTAGGAAAATTTAAAGCGGTCTGAAAAGTGCACGAGGAGGTGACAAGCCTGCCAGGCACGGCCACCCCCCCCCCCGGACACGCCTAGGTGGCTTGTCACCACCCTGTGCACCCTCCGGACTCTGTTTTCTTGTGGTATACTCCTTTGGGTCGGCAAAATTCATTATATATTCTCCTAGAGGTTTGGACTTTCGTATCACGACAATACCTCCTGTTTTCATTTTGACTTGTTTCTGCTACAGATTTAGATCGTCATGGCGTCCCCAAGTGCCCCGAAGGACAAGTTCTTCGAGAAGGTCATCAACCCCTATCTTTCAGAGGTGCTACGACACCCTCAAACCATTGATATGCGTCAGGGGGTGCTACACATCCGTGATGTTGAAGGGCCAAAGAAGACCGGAAGCTTGGAAACAAGGCTCGAAGCAATGGAGCAGCAAGTCTTCAAGTGCCAAGGGATGGTGGAACATGGACTCAATGCCAATCATATGATGATCTTGGAGTTTACCCATAAACACATGTTGTACACCAAGGACATCGGGGAACACATCCTCAAGCTTTACGAGAAAATTGAGCATCTCCAAGCCCATATCTATGATCTGCAAAACCAAAACTGTGAGTATGAATACAGATTTAAGAGAATGAGTTTGGCTACAAATTTGAGGATTCTGGAGACTCGTTCATCTTTTTATGATGGCGAGCCTATGCCTTGGAAGATGGAAGACAAGCTTCCAACCTCATCAACAACTCCATCACAATCACCACCGAAGGACATCTAAGTACATGGGTATGGGCACTCCCCTTGGCTTGTGCCAAGCTTGAGGGAGGTGCCCCGGTATCGTATCACCATCACATCTTTTACTTTTCTTGTTTTTCCTACTTTGATCCTTTTTGTTTTATCTTGATCTAGTAGAATAAAATTTAGTATGATCTAGCTTTCAGTTTTGCTTTATTTTTCCCTTACGTAAGCAAGTCCAAGATTTATATAATGGAAAGTAGTTCTGATGTGAGGGCTTTGCTTGTTTGCCATGATCTTGAGAAAAATAAATAAGAAATAAAATAAGAATAGAGTAAAAGCAAAGAGTATATATGATGAACTTATGGGGAGTGATGACTTCACATACAAGAAGTATGTCGGTTGAAATTTATTGGGAGTTGACAAACATAGCGATTGGGCATTGGGGTAATTAAAAGAAAGTAATAAAGAAAGAGAGGTTCACATATAAATATATTATCTTGGACATCTTTTATGATTGTGAGCACTCATTAAAATATTTTATGTTAAGAAGTTGATGTTGGACAAGGAAGACAACATAATGGGTTATGTTTGCTTATTTCCGAATAGAAGTTATATGGTTATAGATCCTCCAACAAGTAGTGCTTGCTTCCACCTCACACTAGCCAAAACTTCCGCACCAAGTAGAGATACTACTTGTGCATCCAAACACCCTCAACCCAGTTTTGCCATGAGAGTCCACCATACCTACCTATGGATTGAGTAAGATCTTCCAAGTAAGTTGTCATCGCTGCAAAAAGCAATAAGAATTGCTCCTAAATATGTATGATCTTTTATTGTAAGGGAAATAAGCGCTGTACGAACTTGTGATGATAAAGAAATAAAAGCGATGGAATACATAATAAAGGTTGCTATCACAAAGGGAAATACAATGCGGCATTCCTTTGCATTAAGGGTTTTTGCATCCAAAAACAAAATGTGCTTGACAATCTCTGCTTCCCTCTGCAAAGGGCCTATCTGTTACTTTCACTTTACAAGTACTTACCCTTATGTAAGAGTCATGGTGGTCTTCACCATTTCCTATATTTTGCTTTTTTCACTTGGCATGCATTATGTGTTGGGGAATGATCTAAACACATATATCCACTCGGAGGTATGTGATCATGAGTTATTATTGTTGACATCGCCCTTGAGATGAATAGTTGGGAGGCAAAACTATAAGCCCCTATCTTTCTCTATGTTCAATTGAAGCTTCGACCTCATGAGTACCGCATGAGTGTTAGCAATTATGAAATGCCAAAAGATGATTGAGAATGTGGATTTGCTTTAAAGGCTCTTATATTGACTCTTTCTGATGTTATGATAAATTGCAAATTGCTTCAATGACTGAGAGCATAGTTTGTTGGTTGTCAACAGAGTTCTTGGTTCATATTTTATCCTTTGAATGAATTGTTACTCTAGTATAAGAAATAATATATCAATAAGTTGTTCTAAAGATGATCATGATGCCCTCATGTTCGTATTTCATTTTATTGACACCTCTATCTCTAAACATGTGGACATATTTATTGATCTCGGCTTTCGCTTGAGGACAACCGAGGTCTAAGCTTGGGGGAGTTGATACGTGCATTTTGCATCATGATTTTATATTGATATTTTATTGCATTATGGGCTGTTATTACACGTTATGGTACAATACTTATGCCTTTTCTCTCCTATTTTACAAGGTTTACATGAAGAGGGGGAATGTCGGCAGCTAGAATTCTGGACTGGAAAAGGAGAAAATTTGGGAGACCTATTCTGCACAACTCCAAAAGTACTAAAAAGTTACGGAGAATTATTTTGGAATATATAAAAAATATTGGGCGAAACAAATACTAGAGGGGCCCCACCAGGAGGTCACAAGCCTGCCAGGCGCGACAACCCCCCTGGCCGCACCTAGGTGGCTTGTGACCCACCTAGCAGGTACCTGACGCCCATCTTTTTCAATATGAAGGGTTTCGACCTGGAAAAAATCATAAGGGATCTTTCGGGACGAAGCACCGCCGTCTCGAGACGGAACTTGGGCAGAACTAATCTAGAGCTCCGACGGAGTTGTTCTGCCGGGGAAACTTCCCTCACGAAGGGGGAAATTGAAGCCGTCATCATCACCAACAATCCTCTCATCGAGAGGGGGTCAACCTCCATCAACATCTTCACTAGCACCATCTCCTCTCCAAACCCTAGTTCGTCTCTTGTATCCGATCTTTGTCTCAAACCTTAGATTGGTACCTGTGGGTTGCTAGTAGTGTAGATTACTCCTTGTAGTTGACGCTAGTTGGTTTACTTGGTGGAAGATCATATGTTCAGATCCTTTATGATAATTAATACTCCTCTGATTATGAACATGAACATGCTTTGTGAGTAGTTACGTTTGTTCCTGGGTACATGGGATAAGTCCTGTTATAAGTAATCATGTGAATTTGGTATTCGCTCGATATTTTGATGAGATGTATGTTGTCTCTCCTCTAGTGGTGTTATGTGAATGTCGACTACATAACACTTCACCATTATTTGGGCCTAGGGTAAGGCATTGGGAAGTAGTAAATAGATGATGGGTTGCTAGAGTGACAGAAGCTTAAACCCTAGTTTATGTGTTGCTTCGTAAGGGGCTGATTTGGATCCATATGTTTCATGCTATGGTTAGATTTATCTTAATTCTTGTTTCATAGTTGCGGATGCTTGCAAGAGAGGTTAATCAGAAGTGGGAGGTTTGTCCAAGTAAGAGCAGCACCCAAGCTATCGGGAGACGTAGTAGTAAATCAAAAAAATTCCTACGTGTCACCAAGATCTATCTATGGAGAAACCAGCAACGAGTGGGGAGAGATTACATCTTCATACCTTTGAAGATCGCTAAGCGGAAGCGTTACAAGAACGCGGTTGGTGGAGTCGTACTCGTAGCGATTCAGATCGCGGTGGACTCCGATCTCAGCGCCGAACAACGGCGCCTCCACATTCAACACACGTGCAGCCCGGTGACGTCTCCTACGCCTTGATCTAGCAAGGAGGAAGGAGAGGCTGGGGAAGAGCTCCGGCAGCACGGCGGCGTGGTGACAGTGGAGTTGCGTGGACTCCAGCAAGGCTTCGCCAAGCGCTATGGAGAACGAGGAGAGGGAGGAGTAGGGCTGCACCGAGAGAGGAAGAAAACCGTGTGTTGGAAGCCCCAAAACCCCCACTATATATGGGAGGAGGGGGAGGGGAGGGCTGCACCGAGAGAGGAAGAAAACCGTGTGTTGGAAGTTCCAAAACCCCCACTATATATAGGAGGAGGGGGGAGGGGAGGGCTGCGCCCTAGGGTTCCCCTTAGGGGGCCGGCGGCAGCCCCAGATCCCATCTGGGCGGCGGCCAGAGTGTAACATCCCCAAATTTCATTTTGGAATGTTATGAAATATTGCTATTTATCATCATCACATTTGTTGAATGAAATGAATTGTTGAAGTTTTTCTTCTGGATTTCTGAAAGGCCACTTTCACTTTTCTATTTACTTGTTTCACTTATTTGAAAATCTCTGGAATTATTCAAAAAAAAGAGGAGTAACATGACACCCCACACCAGGGGCATCTTGGTGAATTATTTGAACAATAAAACCAGGGGTCTATTTGAAAGTTTATCTCAGAAGAATTTAAAATCAATTAGGCATTTTCTGAAGAAAAAAAATTAAAGTATTCATTTTGACAGAGGAAAAATGTTCATTATATAGCATTTATTCCCCTGATCATTTCGATATATATATTCCCTATGTTTGGAAATGATGTGAATGCATTAAATGGTTTGAATCGCTCTGGAAAAATAGAAAGGAAATGAATTTAAAGCGTTTAAATAGAAACCGACCGGCCCACCAGCCTTTACTCCTGAGACCCTTTCGGATCGGTCACCGACGTGCAAATCCTGCCCCCTCTCTCACTGACACGCGGGACCCACCGTCCGACAGCGTCATCAGCGCGCTCGCCTTCCTCCTCGCGCCAGACCACCTCGCGGGAGATCCCTCCTCCCCGGATCTCGCTCCTCTCTCCCTCTCCTGACCCCGCACCTGGCCTATAAGTAGCACTGCCCTCGCCGCGCTCCATCCACCCCCAAAACCCCACTCCCCTCGCCAGAATATCGCCCCCGCACCTCGCCGGAGTTCTTACTCCACCCGAACCCCCAGAGCTCCTGGCCGTCGCAACACTCACCCCCACTCCCCTCCGACGCCACCAAAGTACGCCGGAGACCACCGCCGCCATTTGAAGCTTTCGGACGCCGCCCTCGACCACCACAACACCATTCCCGAGCATCTCCGACTTCCGGCCACCGTCGACATCATCGGAGCTCCGACCCCCTCCCCTGTAAGCCGCCACCTGCACCCGCAACCGTTAGATCTAGGATCTACGCTCCAGATTAGAAATTTTATAAAACGAACCGGTACGCGTTAGCTTTCGGTATTCCGCCCGCAAACACCCACACGCACACACCCTAGGACAATCACAGCATGCCACGTCACCCTGTCCGTTAGTTAGTATTCTGTTCTTTTTATATTTTGTTTTAGAAAACAGAATGTTTTCTGTTTTTGTTTTAGTTGTCACTTTTAAACTAATTAGTGTTTTTAATTTATTATTTTTGCATTAGATCACAAATTTCATGTAGTTTCATCCTGTAGTCTTAGATTTCAAATTTGAACTTTAAAATTTGAATCTAACCAAATTTGCATAAATTACTAAAATTTGTATAACTAGAGTTTAAAAATATATTTATGTATGAATCTTTTTGCCAGTGGTTTGTTTTAGTTAGACCTATCATCCTAAATAGTTTGAGAATTTTTAGGATGAATTCGCTTAGTGTTTTTAACAAAAACTGAATATGTTTAGTTCTTAATAGAGTTTAGTTAGTTTGATTTTAGTTTAGTTTGAATCTGAGTTAGTTTAACTTTTGTTTTAGTTTTCATTAGTTCATTAGGTTTTAGTTTTTAGGCTATTAATAAAAATAATTGTTTAGTTTTATACCTTATTGTTATAGGAAATCTTTATTCTTTTTCATTAGGTATAGTTTTATAAAGCAATTTAGTTTTACTTTTCACAAACATTTTAGGAGATTTAATTCTGTTTTCTAATAAAGAATCTTAGTAATTATTTTATGTTAACTAATGTTCTGTTTATAAAAATAATAATAATAATAATAATTTTGTTTCATACTCTAATGATATAGGAAACTCTAGTTATCTTCATTAAGTGGTGTTTTAAAAAAAATTAGTAGCATTTCTTCTCACAAAAGTTTTAGTGGATTGAATTATGTTTACTAATATTTATTTTATTATTTATTTTCTGTTAACTATTGTTTTGTTATTAAAAATAGTGGTTGGTCTTATTTTATATTAGTAGTAGCTTTGACACTAAAAAATTGTGAGTCAAATATTGGTTTTGAATTTTTCTCTTGATTGTTACTATTGAATTGTTTTAGTTTAATATTGCCGATTGTGTGAGTTGTATTTTAGTTGTATGCTTACTGTGTGCTTTGTTTGATTCGTTAGATTATCCGGAGTGCGAAGCTTGTTATCTAGAGTCACTTGAGTACGAGGATCGTCAGCAAGGCAAGTCACTTTGATCATGTTTACCCATGTTTTTATTGCATTAGTTCTACCATCTCCCCAATTGCATGCAAAGTAGGTAATTTGGAAACTTGGTTACTTGATGTAGTATCATGTGATAGGCACCCCTCAACCCTTTGACACATTGGCCCCGGGAAACGTAGATTTAATTTTTCTATGCTATTAGTAGACGGGGTTGGTTGTGTGATTCATGAGAGTTGTGAGATGATAATTTCAAGACCTACAAGATGATCGAGACTTCAAGACTCCGAGTTTTCAACATACCTCTGGGTGGATGATGGTTGAACGGCGCCCTGGAGAAACCAGTGGTTAGCCTAGGTGTTTCTAGAGAAGTGCCAGTATTCACGTGGAAAGGTCCACCCAGGCACAAAGAGATGGATGGATGCTTCAAGACCCAAGGCTTACCTACACAGCCACAAGCCATTATGGGCTCTTGCTTGGTTGGATATCGTCGTGACCCTGGACAGGCGGTGCTACGAGATGTAGAAGAACGGTAGGAAAGGATGGGCACCGAGAGAGTCTCAGGGAAACCCTTTAGAAGACCATGTTTTGGTCATCCGTTTCTCAAACACCCTGAAGTGCGAGAAATCCAACGGAGGCGATCAAATCTTGTGGGGAACGTGTGCAAAACTTTGCAGAGTACCCAAACCTAATCGATTAGCCGTGTCCACGGTCATGGAAGGTTTGAGCCAAAGGATTTGAAACTATCCGAAATTCTCAACACCAATAATTATATTGATGTGGGTATTAATGACAACTTGGGTATGAGAATTGGTTGGTGGAACCATCTCACTAATCAACCAACATTGTAGTAATAACTTTTTCCCTCTCTTGTTATAGGAAAAATTTTCTTTATGCAAAAACTTACTACTCCACCTGCCAAAAATGCATATAGAATAGATGATTACTTTACACCCCTCTTTTGTGACATTGCCGGGATATTCAATATGCTGACCTACCCGGCTGCAACGTGTCATGTTGCAGAGTACTTTTCCGACCAGGAGTGAGGATACGCTCTACGCTTGGTGAGATGCCCTTGGACTCAGATGGACTCAACTACCTTTGAAGCTTCCTCAAGATTAGTTATTCTCATGATTTGGCCTTCAGCCACTTTATTGTAATTCTTATTGTAATAAAGGACTCGAGATGAGATTTCGATTTATAAAGCTGTGTGATTTCCCTTTGATATATACATTGATGTACCGTGTGTGTACCAGCATGATCTTGGGATGGTACGGAAACACCGGAGATTCGACCTTCAGGTTGGGTCGCTACAGAATGCGAGTGTTCAGATTCTCGATCCTCTCCAAGAAATCCTTCACTTCATGCTCATGCTCGTACTTGGCTTCCCATAGGTCAGCAACGATGATGACTATGAGGAGAGCACCACCGGAGGATGCCACATTACCATGGAATTTTGAGGAGAATTTTAGTTATGCCCCATGTATCTTTCATTTTCAACGTTAAAGCGTAGGTCGATGCTTAGTTTGATTTGGAGACTTGTATCTCGATGTTTGAACCTTGAGTTGAATAAATGAATGAGTGTTTGGTGTGATATGTTTGTTGCATTGCATATGGGTAGTGAAGTTTTCTTTTAGGTCCTTGTTCTATTCTAATTCTCACCCCTCTGAAAACAGCAAGATGCCTCCGCGACGTGAGCCCGACTTCACCTTCCCGCCGGATCTCACACAACTTCTCCAGCAGCAGAATGCCCTGATGCAGCTGTTGATCCAGAACCAGACCAACAACCACAACAACCACCCTCCACCTCAGGGCGACAACCTCACCCATTTTCTGAGGCTGAATCCACCAATTTTCTTCAGCAGCACTGAGCCCATTGTGGTAGATGATTGGCTCCGCAAGATGGAGAGGGAACTCACCACCGCTGGAAGTACTGAGGCTGAAAAGGTGCACTTTGCTGCCCATCAACTTGAGGGGCCTACAGCTTCATGGTGGGAGAACTACACCACCACATACCCCATTGCTGGTGTGACTTGGGAGCAGTTCAAGCTAGCTTTCCGCACCGCTCATGTCTCAGCTAGAGCCATGAGTCTGAAGAAGCGTGAGTTTCGCAACTTACGCCAAGGAAGTCGCTCCGTGGCCCAATATGTGGATGATTTCAGCATGTTGGCTCGTTATGCACCAGGAGATGTGGCCGATGATGCAGCCAAACAGGAGAAGTTCCTGGAAGGACTCAATGATGAGTTGAGCGTGCAGCTAATGGTGGATACTTTCAACAACTACCAAGAGCTGATAGACAAGGCCCTCATCTTGGAAGGGAAGCAGCAGCAAATCGAAAACCGCAAGAGGAAGTATGGACAGGGGAAGTCTAACTCTGGAGCTCAACAGAAGCCCCGCTACTCCCCGTACTCAGGGAATACCGGATCAGGGACCGGTAAGTATGGAGGACACACTCATCACGTGCACAACCATGGAGGCCACAACCATGGAGGAAATGGGAATAATCGTCCCAACAATGGAAACTTCAAGAATGGCAATGGAGGTGGGAATGGCAACCAGCCCCGTCCAGCTCCAGCTTAGAAGGATCTGAACCATATCACCTACTTCAAGTGCCAGAAGACAGGGCACTATGCCACTGAATGCCCTCAGAACAAGCAAGGAAATGGGAACGGCAACAACAACGGCAACTCCGCAGCTAAGAAGCCAAATCCTTTTCCCCGTTATCAGGTGAACCACATTGATGTGGAAGAAGTCTATGATTAGCCCGAGACTGTGGTTGGTAAGTTTTTATTGCATTCACGTCCAGTTATGGTACTTTTTGATTCTGGTGCAACTCATTCATTCATATCAAGGGTAGTTGTGGAAAAGTATGGTTTACCCGCCAGAACCCTTAGTCAGCCCATTAAGGTCAATTCCCCAGGAGGTATGATGATGGTAGGGATAGGATGCCATGCATTGAAACTCCATATAGGAAATCATGTTTTTCCCACCGACCTCGTCGTCTTAGAATCCCAGGGATTGGATGTAATTCTAGGCATGGATTGGATGACCAAGTATGAAGGAAACCTTGATTGCCCCAGCAAGTCTATTTTGCTCACCACCCCACAGAACAAGAGGATTAAGTATGTATCCCGATGCACACAGATGAGTGCTCGGTTAAATTCCCTCACAGGAGTGGTTCAGGAGGAAGTGCCGGTGGTACAAGACTTTCCAGATGTATTCCCAGAGGAATTACCAGGCATGCCACCAGATAGAGAGATTGAATTTCTAATAGAGTTACTACCAGGAACAACTCCAATTTCCAAGAGACCCTATCGGATGCCCGCAAATGATTTAGTAGAAATCAAGAAGCAGATTAAGGAGTTATTGGACAAAGGGTATATTCGCCCAATTTCTTCACCTTGGGGATCCCCAGTTCTTTTGGTGGAGAAGAAGGATAAAACGTTGAGGATGGTAGTCGATTATCATGCATTGAACGAGGTGATTATCAAGAACAAGTACCCTCTGTCAATGATTAATGACTTTTTGATCAGCTAGTAGGAGCCAAAGTATTCTCCAAGATCGTTCTTCGATCAGGGTATCACCAACTGAAAATTCGTGAACAGGATATACCCAAAACAGCCTTCACCACAAGGTATGGTTTATATGAGTATACAATCATGTATTTTGGTTTGACTAATGCTCCTGCCTACTTCATGAATATGATGAAAAAAGTGTTTATGGAATATCTGGACAAGTTTGTCATGGTGTTCATCGATGACATTTTGATATTCTCCAAGAGCAAGGAAGAACACAAGGAACACTTGCGTTTAGTTCTGGAGAAGCTTAGAGAGCATCAGTTATATGCCAAATTCAGTAAATGTGAACTCTGGCTGACGGAAGTCGGATTCCTTGGACATGTTATTTATGGAGATGGAATAGCAGTGGACCCCGCTAAGGTTGAGACAGTCACTGAGTGGAAGTCACCCACCTCAGGTAAAGAGATCTGCAGTTTTCTCAGACTTACCGGATATTACCGGAGGTTCATTGAGAATTTCTCAAAGATTGCCAAGCCCATGACAGAGTTGTTGAAGAAAGAGTCTAAGTATATTTGGACTGAGGAATGTGAAGCTAGTTTCCAGGAGTTGAAGAAACGCTTGGTCACAGCCCATGTGTTGATTCTGCCAAATATTCGGAATGACTTCCAGGTTTATTGTGATGCTTGGCGTCAAGGACTCGGAGGAGTACTCATGCAGGAGGGAAAAGTTGTAGCCTATGCATCTAGACAGCTACGACCCCATGAGTTGAACTATGCCACCCATGATTTGGAACTAGCAACCGTAGTGCACGCACTCAAGACCTGGAGACATTTCCTTATCGGAAATAGTTGTGATGTTTACACTGATCATAAAAGCCTGAAGTATATCTTCACACAGAAGGAGTTGAACCTCAGACAGAGGAGATGGCTAGAGTTAATCAAGGACTATGACATGAGACTACATTACCATCCAGGAATGGCAAACGTTGTAGCAGATGCTTTGAGTCGGAAGAATTATGTGAACACACTCATAGCAGGAGGATTACCCCAGGAGTTAACCGATGATCTTAGAGAGCTCCGGCTAGAGATAGTTCCAAAAGGATATGTTCCCACACTAGAGATCCAGTCCACCTTGACCGAAAGAATTCGTGAAGCCCAGAAATTGGACAAGGAGATAGCTGAGATAAAGCAGAGGATGAAGGATGGAAAAGCTAAAGACTTTTGTGAAGATGAACATGGTACTCTATGGTTTGAGAACCGAATCTATGTGCCCAATGACCCACAGCTTAGGAAGTTGATACTTCAAGAAGCCCACGATTCACCCTACTCGATACACCCAGGCAACACCAAGATGTACCTAGATTTGAAGGAAAGTTACTGGTGGATAGGTATGAAGAAGGATATTGCCGAACATGTTGCGGTATGTGATGTTTGTCAGCGAGTAAAGGCGGAACATCAGAAACCAGCAGGGTTACTCCAACCTTTGCCGATACCCAAGTGGAAATGGGATAAGCTTGGTATGGACTTCATCACAGGATTACACAGGACCCGTTCAGGTTATGATTCCATCTGGGTAGTGGTCGATCGCTTGACCAAGGTGGCTCATTTCATTCCAGTGAAGACCACCTATACCAGTGCTAAGTTAGCCAAGATATATATGACCAGGATCGTATGTCTGCATGGAGTTCCGAGGAGTATTGTGTCAGATAGAGGAACACAATTTACCTCAAAGTTTTGGCATCAGTTACATGAAACTTTGGGTACAAGGCTGGAATTCAGTACAGCTTTCCATCCGCAAACCGATGGACAGACCGAGAGAGTCAACCAGATCTTGGAGGACATGTTGAGAGCTTGTGCGCTAGACGATGGCTCTAGTTGGGATTGCAACTTACCTTACGCAGAGTTCTCGTACAACAACAGTTAATAGACTAGTCTGAAGATGGCCCCTTTTGAAGCTTTATACGGAAGGAGGTGTAGAACACCATTGATGTGGGATGGTGTTGGAGACCGAAAACTTTTTGGTCCCGATCTTATCTGAGATTCTGAAGAAAAGGTCAAACTGATTCGAGACCGACTCAAGATAGCCCAATCCAGGCAGAAAAGCTATGCTGATAACAAACGCAAGGAGGTGATGTATGAAGTGGGAAACCGAGCATACCTTCGTGTGTCCCCACTTCAAGGAATCAAGAGGTTTGGTGTTAAAGGAAAGTTAGCCCCCAGATTCATAGGCCCCTACAAAATTCTTGAACGTAGAGGCAAAGTTGCATATTTATCATCATCACATTTGTTGAATGAAATGAATGGTTGAAGTTTTTCTTCTGGATTTCTGAAAGGCCACTTTCACTTTTCTATTTACTTGTTTCACTTATTTGAAAATCTCTGGAATTATTCAAAAAAAAGAGGAGTAACATGACACCCCATACCAGGGGCATCTTGGTGAATTATTTGAACAATAAAACCAGGGGTCTATTTGAAAGTTTATCTCAAAAGAATTTAAAATCAATCAGGCATTTTTTGAAAAATAATTTTTATAAAGTATACATTTTAACAGAGGAAAAATGTTCATTAAATAGCATTTATTCCCCTGATCATTATGATATATATATTCCCTATGTTTGGAAATGATTTGAATGCATTAAAGGGTTTTAAACGCTCTGGAAAAATAGAAAGGAAACGAATTTAAAGCGTTTAAATAGAAACCGGACGGCCCACCAGCCTTTACTCCCGAGACCCTTTCGGATCGGTCACCGACGCGCAAATCCTGCCCCCTCTCTCACTGACATGTGGGATCCACCGTCCAACAGCTTCATCAGCGCGCTCGCCTTCCTCCTCGCGCCAGACCACCTCGCCGGAGATCCCTCCTCCCCGGATCTCACTCCTCTCTCCCTTTCCTGACCCTGCACGTGGCCTATAAGTAGCACTGCCCTCGCCGTGCTCCATTCCACCCCCGAAACCCACTCCTCTCGCCAGAATATCGCCCCCGCATCTCGCCGGAGTTCTGACTCCACCCGAACCCCCTAGAGCTCCTAGTCGTCGCAACACTCACCCCACTCCCCTCCGACGCCACCACAGTACGCCGGAGACTCACCGCCGCCGTTTGAAGCTTTAAAACGCCACCCTCGACCACCGCAGCACCATTCCCGAGCATCTCCGACTTCCGGCCACCGTCGACATCATCGGAGCTCCGACCCCCTCCCCTGTAAGCCGCCACCTCTACCCGCAACCGTCAGATCTAGGATTTATGCTCCAGATTAGAAATTTTATAAAACGAACCGGTACGCGTTCGCTTTCGGTCGTCCGCCCGCAAACACCCACGCGCACACACCCTAGGCCAATCATAGCATGCCATGTCACCCTGTCCGTTAGTATTTCTGTTCTTTTCTGTGTTGTTTTAGAAAACATAATGTTTTCTGTTTTTGTTTTTGTTGTAACTTTTAAACTAATTAGTGTTTTTAATTTATTCTTTTTGCATTAGATCACAAATTTCATGTAGTTTCATCCTGTAGTCTTAGATTTCTAATTTGAACTTTAAAATTTGAATCTAACAAAATTTGCTTAAGTTACTAAAATCTGTATAACTAGAGTTTAAAATATATTTTTGTATGAATATTTTTGCCACTGGTTTGTATTAGTTAGACCTATCATCCTACATAGTTTGAGAATTTTTAGGATGAATTTGGTTAGTGTTTTAAAAAAAAACAGAATCTGTTTAGTTCTTAATAGAGTTTGGTTAGTTTGATTTTAGTTTAGTTTGAATCTGAGTTAGTTTAACTTTTGTTTTAGTTTTCATTAGGTTCTGTTGTTTCAACATTAGGTGAAATAACCAGATATTAATAAAAATAATTTTTTAGTTTTATACCTTATTGTTATAGGAAATCTTTATTCTTTTTCATTAGGTATAGTTTTATAAAGCAATTTAGTTTTACTTTTCACAAACATTTTAGGAGATTTAATTCTGTTTTCTAATAAAGAATCTTAGTAATTCTTTTCTGTTAACTAATGTTCTGTTTATAAAAACAATAATAATAATAATAATAATTTTGTTTCATACTCTAATGATATAGGAAACTCTAGTTATCTTCATTAAGTGGTGTTTTAAAAAAAAATAGTAGCATTTCTTCTCACAAAAGTTTTAGTGGATTTAATTCTGTTTACTAATATATATTTTATTATTTATTTTATGTTAACTATTGTTTTGTTATTAAAAATAGTGGTTGGTCTTATTTTATATTAGTAGTAGCTTTGACACTAAAAAATTGTGAATCAAATATTGGTTTTGAATTTTTCTCTTGATTGTTACTATTGCATTGTTTTAGTTTAACCTTGCTGATTGTGTGAGTTGTATTTTAGTTGTATGCTTATTGTGTGCTTTGTTTGATTCGCTAAATCATCCGGAGTGCGAAGCTTGTTATCTAGAGTCACTTGAGTACGAGGATCGTCAGCAAGGCAAGTCACTTTGATCATGTTTACCCATGTTTTTATTGCATTAGTTCTACCATCTCCCCAATTGCATGCAAAGTAGGTAATTTGGAAACTTGGTTACTTGATGTAGTATCATGTGATAGGCACCCCTCAACCCTTTGGCACATTGGCCCCGGGAAACGTTGATTTAATTTTGCTATGCTATTAGTAGACGGGGTTGGTTGTGTGATTCATGAGAGCTGTGAGATAATAATTTCAAGACCTACAAGATGATCAAGACTTCAAGACTCCGAGTTTTCAACATACCTCTAGGTGGATGATGGTTGAACGGCGCCCTGGAGAAACGAGTGGTTAGCCTAGGTGTTGCTGGAGAAGTGCCAGTATTCACGCGGAAAGGTCCACCCAGGCACAAAGAGATGGATGGATGCTTCAAGACCCAAGGCTTACCTGCACAGCCACAAGCCATTATGGGCTCTGGCTTGGTTGGATATCGTGGTGACCCTGGACAGGCGGTGCTACGAGATGTAGAAGAACGGTAGGAAAGGATGGGCACCGACAGACTCTCAGGGAAACCCTTTAGAAGACCATGTTTTGGTCATCCGTTGCTCAAACACCCTGAAGTGCGAGAAATCCAACGGAGGCGATCAAATCTTGTGGGGAACGTGTGCAAAACTCTACAGAGTACCCAAACCTAATCGATTAGCCGTGTCCACGGTCATGGACAGTTTGAGCCAAAGGAAATGAAACTATCTGGAATTCTCAACACCAATAATTATATTGATGTGGGTATTAATGACAACTTGGGTATGAGAATTGGTTGGTGGAACCATCTCATTAATCAACCAACATTGTAGTAATAACTTTTGCCCTCTCTTGTTATAGGAAAAATTGGCTTTATGCAAAAACTTACTACTCCACCTGCCAAAAATGCATATAGAATAGATGATTACTTTACACCCCTCTTTTGTGACATTGCCGGGATATTCAATATGCTGACCTACACGGCTGCAACGTGTCATGTTGCAGAGTACTTTTCCGACCAGGAGTGAGGATACGCTCTATGCTCGGTGAGATGCCCTTGGACTCAGATGGACTCAACTACCTTTGAAGCTTCTGCAAGATTAGTTATTCTCATGAGTTGGCCTTCAGCCACTTTATTGTAATTCTTATTGTAATAAAGGACTCGATATGAGATTTCGATTTATAAAGCTGTGTGATTTCCCTTTGATATATACATTGATGTACCGTGTGTGTACCAGCATGATCTTGGGATGGTACGAAACACCGGAGATTCGACCTTCAGGTCGGGTTGCTACACAGAGCGAGGGAGAGAGGGGGCGCGCCCTACATGGGCCTAGGGCCCATCTGGACCTAGGGTTTGCCCCCTCTCTTCCCTTGCTGCGCCTTGGACCCTTGTGGGGGGCGCACCAGCCCACCTAGGGGCTGGTTCCCTCCCACCCGTGGCCCATGCAGCCCTCTGGGGCCGGTGGCCCCTCCCGGTGGACCCCCGGAACCCTTCCGGTGGTCCCGGTACACTACCGGTGACGCCCAAAACACTTCCGGTGACCGAAACCTCACTTCCTATATATGAATCTTTACCTCCGCACCATTCCGGAGCTCCTCGTGACGTCCGGGATCACATCCGGGACTCCTAACAACCTTTGGTAACCACGTACACTATTTCCCTATAACCCTAGCGTCATCGAACCTTAAGTGTGTAAACCCTACGTGTTCGGGGCACTTGTAGACATTACCGAGACACCTCTCTGGTTAATAACCAATAGTGGGATTTGGATACCCATGTTGGCTCCCACATGCTCCACGATGATCTCATCGGATGAACCACGATGTCGGGAATTCAATCAATCACGTATTCAATTCCCTTTGTCTATCGGTATGATACTTGCCCGAGATTCTATCGTCGGTATCTCTATACCTTGTTCCATCTCGTTACCGGCAAGTCTATTTACTCGTTCCATAATACATCATCCCGTGACTAACTCCTTAGTCACATTGAGCTCATTATAACGATGTCTTATCGAGTGGGCCCAGAGATACCTCTCCGTCACACGGAGTGACAAATCCCAGTCTCGATTCGTGCCAACCCAACAGACACTTTCGGATATACCCGTAGTGCACATTTATAGCCACCCTGTTATGTTGTGACGTTTGGGACACCCAAAGCATTCCTACAGTATCTGGGAGTTGCACAATCTCATGATCTAAGGAAACGATACTTGACATTGAAAAGCTTTAGCAGACGAACTACACGATCTTGTGCTATGCTTAGGATTGGGTCTTGTCCATCACATCATTCTCCTAATGATGTGATCCCGTTATCAACGACATCCAATGTCCATGGTCATGAAACTGTGACCATCTATTGATCAACGAGCTAGCCAACTAGAGGCTCACTAGGGACATGTTGTCGTCTATGTATTCACACATGTATTACGGTTTCCGGTTAACACAATTATAGCATGAACAATAGACAATTATCATGAACAAGGAAATACAATAATAATCATTTTATTATTTCCTCTAGGGCATATTTCCAATAGTCTCCCACTTGTACTAGAGTCAATAATCTAGTTACATTGTGATGAATCGAACACCCATAACATTCTGGTGTTGATCATGTTTCGCTCATGAGAGAGGTTTAGTCAACGGATCTGCGACATTCAGATCCGTGTACACTTTACAAATATCTATATCTCCCTCCTGAATGTAATCACGGATGGAGTTGAAGCGGCGCTTGATGTGTCTTGTCTTCTTGTGAAACCTGGGCTCCTTCGCAAGGGCAATAGCTCCAGTGTTGTCATAGAATAGAGTCATCGGGCCCGACGCATTGGGAATCACTCCTAGGTCGGTGATGAACTCCTTCATCCAGACTCCTTCCTTTGCTGCTTCCGAAGCAGCTATGTACTCCGCTTCACATGTAGATGCCGCCATGACGCTTTGCTTCCTGCTGCACCAGCTGACTGCCCCTCCATTGAAAACATACATGTATCCGGTTTGCGACTTGGAGTCGTCCGGATCTGTGTCGAAGCTAGCATCGACGTAACCCTTTACGACGAGCTCTTCGGCACCTCCATATATGAGAAACATGTCCTTTGTCCTTTTCAGGTACTTCAGGATATTCTTGACCGCTGTCCAGTGTTCCACTCCGGGATCACTTTGGTACCTCCCAACCAAACTTATGGCAAGGTTCACATCAGGTCTGGTACACAGCATGGCATACATAACAGAGCCTATGGCAGAAGCATAGGGGATGACACTCATCTCTTCTCTATCTTTCGCCCTGGTCAAGCATTGAGTCGTACTCAATCTCACACCCTGTAACACAGGCAAGAACCCCTTCTTGGACTGATCCATATTGAACTTCTTCAATATCTTTTCAAGGTTTGTGCTTTGTGAAAGACCTATGAGGCATCTCGATCTATCTCTATAGATCTTACTACCTAATATGTAAGCAGCTTCTCCAACGTCCTTCATCGAAAAACACTTATTCAAGTAGGCCTTTACACTTTCCAAGAGTTCTATATCATTTACCATTATCAGTATGTCATCCACATATAATACGAGAAATGCTACAGAGCTCCCACTCACTTTCTTGTAAATACAGGGTTCTCCATAAACCTGTACAAACCCAAACACTTTAATCACCTCATTAAAGAGAATGTTCCAACTCCGAGATGCTTGCACCAGCCCATAGATGGAGCGCTGGAGCTTGCGTACTTTGTTAGCATATTTAGGATCGACAAAACCTTCCGGCTGCATCATATGCAGCTCTTCCTTCAGGAAGCCATTAAGGAATGTCGTTTTGACGTCCATTTGCCCGATCTCATAATCATAAAATGTGGCAACCGCTAACATGATTTGTACAGACTTCAGCATCGCTACGGGTGAGAAAGTCTCATCATAGTCAACTCCTTGAACTTGTCGATAACCCTTAGCGACAAGCCGAGCCTTATAGACGGTCACATTACCATCCGCGTCAGTCTTCTTCTTAAAGATCCATTTATTTTCAATGGCTCGCTTATCATCAGGCAAGTCCACCAAAGTCCATACTTTGTTCTCATACATGGATCCGATCTCGGATTTCATGGCCTCAAGCCATTTATTGGAATCCGGGCCCGCCATCGCTTCTTCATAGTTCGAACGTTCACTGTTGTCCAACAACATGATCTCCCGGACAGGGTTGCCATACCACTCTGGTGCGGAACGTGTCCTAGTGGACCTTCGACATTCAACAGTGACTTGATCTGAAGTTACATGATCATCATCATTAACTTCCTCTCTAGCCGGTGTAGGCTCCACAGAAACAACTTCCTGTGCTGCGCTACTCTCCGGTTCGAGTGGAGGTACAATTACCTCATCATGTTCTATTTTCCTCCCACTTACTTCTTTCGAGAGAAACTCTTTCTCGAGAAAGGATCCATTCATGGCAACAAAGACTTTGCCTTCGGATGTGAGGTAGAAGGTATACCCAATAGTCTCTTTGGGATATCCCATGAAGACGCACTTTTCCGCTTTGGGTTCGAGCTTCTCAGGTTGAAGTTTCTTCACATAAGCATCGCATCCCCAAACTTTTAGAAATGACAGCTTAAGTTTCTTTCCAAACCATAATTCATACGGTGTCGTCTCAACAGATTTTGATGGTGCCCTATTTAAAATGAATGTGGTAGTCTCTTCCCCAAAATGATAGTGGTAAGTCGGTAAGAGACATCATAGATCGCACCATATCTAATAGAGTGCAATTACGACGTTCAGACACACCATTTCGCTGAGGTGTGCCAGGCGGCGTGAGTTGTGAAACAATTCCACATTTCCTTAGGTGCGTGCCAAACTCGTGACTTAAATATTCTCCGCCACGATAAGATCGTAGGCACTTTATTTTCCTGTCATCTTGATTCTCTACCTCACTATGAAATTCCTTGAACCTTTCAAAAGTTTCAGACTTATGTTTCATTAAGTAGACATACCCATATCTACTCAAGTCATCAATGAGGGCGAGAACATAACGGTAGCCACCACGAGCCTCGACACTCATTGGACCGCATACATTGGTATGTATTATTTCCGACAAATCAGTTACTCGCTCCATTGTTCCGGAGAACGGAGTCTTGGTCATCTTGCCCATGAGGCATGGATCGCACGTGTCAAATGATTCGAAATCAAGAGACTCCAAAAGTCCATCAGTATGGAGCTTCTTCATGCGTTTGACACCAATATGACCAAGGCGGCAGTGCCACATGTAAGTGGGACTATCGTTATCAACCTTACACTTTTTGGTACTCACACTATGGACATGTGTAATATCACGTGCAAGACTCATCAAAAATAAACCATTGACCAGCGAGGCACGACCATAAAACATTTCTCTCATATAAATAGAACAACCATTATTCTCAGATTTAAATGAGTAGCCATCTCGCATCAAGCAAGATCCAGATACAATGTTCATGCTCAAAGCTGGTACTAAATAACAATTATTAAGGTTTAACACTAATCCCGAAGGTAGATGTAGAGGCAGCACGCCGACGATGATCACATCGACCGAACCATTCCCAACGCACATCGTCACCTCGTCCTTTGCCAGCCTCCGCTTATTCCGCAGCTCCTGCTTGGAGTTACAAATGTGAGCAACTGCATCGGTATCAAATACCCAGGAGCTACTACGAGCACTGGTTCGGTACACATCAATAACAAGTATATCACATATACCTTTAACGTTGTTGTCCTTCTTATCCGCTAAGTACTTGGGGCAGTTCCGCTTCCAGTGACCGGTACCCTTGCAATAAAACACCCAGTCTCAGGCTTGGATCCATTCTTGTTCTTCTTCTTCCTGGCAACTTGCTTACTGGGCGCGGCAACAGCTTTGCCATCCTTCTTGAAGTTCTTCTTACCCTTGCCTTTCTTGAAACTAGTGGTCTTATTCACCATCAACACCTGATGCTCCTTTTTTATCTCGACCTCTGCTGATTTCAGCATCGAGTAAGACTCAGGAATGGACTTCTCCTTACCCTGCATGTTGTAGTTCATCACAAAGCTCTTGTAGCTAGGTGGGAGCGACTGGAGGATTCTGGTAATGACCGAGTCATCCGGGAGATTAACTCCTAGCTGAGTCAGGTGGTTGTCCAACCCAGACATCTTGAGTATGTGCTCACTGACAAAACTATTTTCCTCCATCTTATAGCTGAAGAACTTGTCAGATATGTCATATCTCTCGACCCGGGCATGAGCTTGGAAAACCAGTTTCAGTTCTTGGAACATCTCATATGCTCCGTGCTGCTCAAAACGCTTTGGGAGCCCTATTTCTAAACTATAAAGCATGCCGCACTGAACAAGGGAGTAATCATCGCAGTGAGAATGCCAAGCGTTCGCAACGTCTTGCTCTGCTGGGAGAATGGGTGGGTCACCTAGCGGTGCATCAAGGACATACAATCTCTTAGAAGCTATGAGGATGATCCTCAAGCTACGGACCCAGTCCGCATAGTTGCTTCCATCATCTTTCAGCTTGGTTTTCTCTAGGAACGCGTTGAAGTTGAGGTTGGCATTAGCGTTGGCCAGTGGATCTACAATATAGATTGTAAAGACAATTTTAGACCAAGTTCACGAAAATTAAGTTCACATAATCAAATTATTTAATGAACTCCCACTTAGATAGACATCTCTCTAGTCATCTAAGTGGCACATGATCCATGCCAACTAGCGTGTGTCCGATCATCATGTGAGACGGACTAGTCATCCATGGTGAACATCTCCATGTTGATCGTATCTTCTATACAACTCATGTTCGACCTTTCGGTCTTCCGTGTTCCCAGGCCATGTCTGTACATGCTAGGCTCGTCAAGTCAACCTAAGTGTATCGCGTGTGTAAATCTAGCTTACACCCGTTGTATGCGAACGTTAGAACCTATCACACCCGATCATCACGTGGTGCTTCAGAACAACGATCCTTAGCAACGGTGCATAGTTAGGGTGAACACTTTTCTTGAAATTTTATTGAGAGATCATCTTATTTACTACCGTCGTTCTAAGCAAATAAGATGTAAACATGATAAACATCACATGCAATCAATATAGTGACATTATATGGCCAATATCATCTTGCTCCTTTGATCTCCATCTTCGGGGCACCATGATCATCACTATCACCGGCACGAAACCATGATCTCCATCATCATGATCTTCATCATTGTGTCTTCATGAAGTTGTCTCGCCAACTATTACTTCTACTACTATGGCTAACGTTTAGCAATAAAGTAAAGTAATTACATGGCGTTTATGATTGACATGCAGGTCATACAATAAAATAAGACAACTCCTATGGATCCTGCCAGTTGTCATACTCATCGACATGCAAGTCATGAATCCTATTACAAGAACCTGATCAATCTCATACATCACTATGCATCACATCAAATTCTTTGGCCATATCACGTCACAAGGCATATGCTGCAAAAACAAGTTAGACGTCCTCTAATTTGTAGTTGCAAGTTTTTACGTGGCTGCTATAGGTTTCTAGCAAGAACGTTTCTTACCTACGCCAAAACCATAACGTGATATGCCAATTTCTATTTACCCTTCATAAGGACCCTTTTCATCGAATCCAATCCGACTAAGGTGGGAGAGACAGACACACGCTAGCCACCTTATGCAACAAGTGCATGTCAGGCGGTGGAACCAGTCTCACGTAAGCATACGTGTAAAGTCAGTCCGGGCCGCTTCATCCCACAATACCGCCGAATCATGATAATACTAGTAGTGGTAAGCAAATTCACAAGATCGACGCCCACAACTGCTTTGTGTTCTACTCGTGCATAGATTCTATGCATAGACCTAGCTCATGATGCCACTGTTGGGAGACGTAGTAGTAAATCAAAAAAATTCCTACGTGTCACCAAGATCTATCTATGGATAAACCAGCAACAAGTGGGGAGAAATTGCATCTTCATACCTTTGAAGATCGCTAAGTGAAAGGGTTACAAGAACGCGGTTGGTGGAGTCGTACTCGTAGCGATTCAGATCGCGATGGACTCCAATCTTAGCACCGAACAACGACGCCTCCGCGTTCAACACACGTGCAGCCCGGTGACGTCTCCTATGCCTTGATCCACCAAGGAGGAAGGAGAGGTTGGGGAAGAGCTCTGGCAGCACGATGGCATGGTGACGGTGGAGATGCGTGGACTCCGGCAGGGCTTCGCCAAGCGCTACGGAGAACGAGAAGAGGGAGGAGTAGGGCTGCGCTGAGAGAGGAAGAAAATTGTGTGTTGGTAGCCCCAAAAACCCCACTATATATAGAAGGAGGGGGAGGGGAGGGCTGCGCCCTAGGGTTCCCCTTAGGGGGCCGGCGGCAGCCCCAGATCCCATCTGAGTGGCGGCTAGAGCGAGGGAGAGAGGGGGGCGCGCTCTACAATGGCCTAGGGCCCATCTGGACCTAGGGTTTGCCCCCTCTCTTCCCTTGCTGCGCCTTGGGCCCTTGTGGGGGCGCACCAGCCCACCTAGGGGCTGGTTCCCTCCCACCTGTGGCCCATGCAGCCCTCTGGGGCCGGTGGCCCCTCCCGGTGGACCCCCGGAACCCTTCCGGTGGTCCCGGTACACTACCGGTGACGCCCGAAACACTTCCGGTGACCGAAACCTCACTTCCTATATATGAGTCTTTACCTCCACACCATTCTGGAGCACCTCGTGACGTCCGGGATCTCATCCGGGACTCCGAACAACCTTCGGTAACCACGTACACTATTTCCCTATAACCCTAGCGTCATCGAACCTTAAGTGTGTAGACCCTACGGGTTCGGCAGACACGTAGACATGACCGAGACACCTCTCTGGTTAATAACCAACAGCGGGATTTGGATACCCATGTTGGCTCCCACATGCTCCACGATGATCTCATCGGATGAACCACGATGTCGAGGATTCAATCAATCCCGTATTCAATTCCCTTTGTCTATCGGTATGGTACTTGCCCGAGATTCTATCGTCGGTATCTCTATACGTTGTTCAATCTCATTACCGGCAAGTCTCTCCGTAATACATCATCCCATGGCTAACTCCTTAGTCACATTGAGCTCATTATAATGATGTCTTACCGAGTGGGCCCAGAGATACCTCTCCGTCACACGAAGTGACAAATCCCAGTCTCGATTCGTGCCAACCCAACAGACACTTTCGGATATACCCGTAGTGCACCTTTATAGCCACCCAATTACGTTGTGACGTTTGGGACACCCAAAGCATTCCTACGGTGTCCGGGAGTTGCACAATCTCATGGTTTAAGGAAATGATACTTGACATTGAAAAGCTTTAGCAGACGAACTACACGATCTTGTGATATGCTTAGGATTGGGTCTTGTCCATCACATCATTCTCCTAATGATGTGATCCCGTTATCAACAACATCCAATGTCCATGGTCATGAAACCATGACAATCTATTGATCAACGAGCTAGCCAACTAGAGGCTCAGTAGGGAGATGTTGTAGTCTATGTATTCACACATGTATTACGGTTTCCGGTTAACACAACTATAGCATGAACAATAGACAATTATTATGAACAAGTAAATACAATAATAACCATTTTATTATATCCTCTAGGGCATATTTCCAACACAAGCATCAGTCCACCCACGTATCAAATTATTAGAGTAGCGAACGCGAATCAAATGAACATGATGAAAGCTAGCTTGACGGAAATTCCCATGTGTCCTCGGGAGCGTTTTGCTTCATATAAGAATTTTTCCAGGCATGTCCTTTGCTACAAAAAGGATTGGCTACCTTGCTATACCTTTGCTACACTTGTTACTTGTTACTCATTACAAATTATCTTATCACATAACTATGTGTTACCGATAATTTTAGTGCTTGCAGAGAATACCTTACTGAAAACTGCTTGCAATTTCCTTCTGCTCCTCGTTGGGTTCGACACTCTTACTTATCGAAAGGACTACAATAAATCCCATATACTTGTGGGTCATCACGGGGTGGTCAATGCTATCATGGGCTCTCGGCCATCTCTGCGGCGGAGCGCAGCCGCGTCCACCACGGTTGTCATCACGCACATGCACGTCCTGCCGCAGACGATCCCCACAGGCAGTCATCATCACACACGTGCGGCGTCCTGTTGTTTTTCAATCGGCTCCCACCTCTCTCCTTTATCCTTCAACCGGTCGTATATGCAAGGAAAAGCCGGCCGGACCAGCAAATGGCCAGGCCACGTGTAGCGACCCGACTCAAAACGAGTCAAGCCTCTGTGTTTTCTATGCCATCCCTGGATCAGTATGCTGGCACACACAGTACATCAATGTATATATCAAAGTGCAATCACATGTAAATAGCGTAAAACTGATATATACCTTAAAATAGCAGCGGATACAGTCAACGGGAGTGGAGTCCCAATAACACCAACGGCAGGTTGAGTGCGGACCGTAACCCTGAATCGTACTCTTACCCGTCGTAGAAGAGAATCTACAACATAATACGTTGCAGCCATATAGGTCAGTACATTGAATGTACTGGCAAGATCACCATAGTAGAACAGAAGAATAAAGACTACTCTATATGCAAAGGCTTTATTCTTCTGTTCTACTATGGTGATCTTGCTAGTACATTCAATGTACTGACCTATATGGCTACAACGTATTATGTTGCAGAAATCAAAGGATTTATCCGAACTTTGTTCATTGACAAGAGAAATTTCTGCAACGCTTGTGAGGAAGTCCAAGTGTTAGAATACGAGATTCACTAAACCTTATACAAGGTAATGATTTTAGTGCGACATGGTTTGGCCACCGTGACGACTTACTCTTATCATTCTCTTGCTATTCGGAATGGTAAATCTGAGTGACTTACCCATAGTAAAGAGACGACGTTCTTTGAAGCTTTTTGTTTAAGCCTTAGAATGGTAGGATGAAAACCCTTGTACATGACAGTTTCTGTCACACGTAGGAATTTCTACGGTGAGGAATGAAGCCAAGACCCATTTCACTGCAGGATGACCACCAATGGTAGACCACCATGAGATATTCGATAAGTTATTTAGAATGATCACGAGACCTGTTAGTTAAGAAGACCCAGTATCAGAGAAATACACCTTGTTGTGAGGACACAAGATTTTGATATAACCGAAGATCATCACCAAGGAAGATGCTGTGAAGAATGTGAACAGACAGATGCACCATAGGACTATCAAGATTTTGAAGGACTAGTAACTCTCATTTCAAGTGTGGTAGACCCACATTTCCAGGTCAATGGAGTTTTGTTGGAAGACCCCACACCTTCTTGGTCAATGGATTTGTTAGAAGACTCCCAAACCCTAACCTTTTTTTTCTAGCTCCTCCGAATCTCGAGGACGAGATTCATTTTAAGTGTCGTAGGTTTGTAACATCCCAAATTTTGGAATGTTATAATAATTATTAGAATGAATTGTTGTTTGCTTGAGTGATTGAAAGTGAGTGAAATTTGAAACTTTTTGAAAGTTTGATGAAAGGGAATGAAATGACCTTCCCAAAACTTTCAATCTGCATTTTGATCACCAGGAATTCAAATTCATTTCATCACAAAACCCTAGAGTGAAGATGACATGACTTCTTCCATTTAAAGAAATGAAAAGGGATTTGAAAAGAATTTGAATTTCATTTGAAAAATATTTCAAATTCAGAAAACTTTATGCAACTCAATGATTTTCATGAGAGAGGATAATATGACTTCCTCAAATTTTAAGAAATATGAGTTGGAAGTTTAAAAGAAGGAATTGAAAGAGCTTTTGAAAACCTCTCGATTATTTTGAAAATCCACTACATATTTGGTCCCTATTCAAAATTTTCAAAGTATTCAAACCCCGGACAAAAATTTGAAAGGAGTAACATGACACTCCAAGCCAGGGGGTAATTTGTGAAGTTTTTTTGAATCATCATACCCAAAAAGTTATTTGAAGAATATTTGCAAAAGTAAATAAAGCCAATTAAGGCATTTTCTGAAAAATGATTTTTTAATGTATTCAAATGCCAGAATAAAAATGTCCATTAAATGGCATTTATTATTCTGTCTATTTTGATATAAAATTTGACTATATTTGGAATTCATTCGAATGCTTTAAATAGGTTTTATGGCTCTGGAAAAATCATAAATTGAAAAACGGTAACGGTTTTATAATAAAACCGGCCGGCCCACAGCCTTTAAAGCCGAATTCATTTCGTAACGGTCGCCCGCTGACTACGCTCGCTCTCTCCTCTCGCTGACGTGTGGGACCATCGCCCGCTCCTTTCTCCCGCGCGGTCGTCCTCCTCCTCCCACGCGCCCGACGCCATCGCCGGATCCCCTCGCCGCGGACCCCCTCCCTCCTTTACTCCCCCTACCCCGCACTGCCCCTATTAGTACCCACCCCTCTCCCGCACTCATTCCCCTTGCTTCCCCCTCTCTCCGAGCCCCCATCTTGACGGAATAGCTCGCCGGAGCTTTCGGTTGCCGCCGCACCTTTTTCAACCTAGCGCCCGTCTCCGACCTCCCCGTCCTCTCCCGAGCGCACCACCGATCTCCTCTCGCCTGTGCGCACCACTCCATCCCTTACCCGTGCTCAACCGCCTCTGGAACGCCGTAACCCCACCCTCGCCGGAGCTCCACCACCATCCCGAAGCTTCCACGAGCTCGTGCCGCTTGCTCCTGTCGTCCTCGAGCTCATCTAACGCTACCATCGTCATCTCCATGCTCGCGCACGTCGATTGGGACCTTTCCCCGATGCCGAAATCCACCGGAACGTCGTCCCCATCCACACCCGAGCCGCCGCCGTCACCGGAGTCATCACCGGCCTCCACCACCACCGCGGTGAGCTCCACCACCTCTCTCCCCCGTCCGATCTGGATCTGACGATCCAGATTAGAAACTATTAAACGCGAACCGTTTTCTTCTAAAGCACCGGTCGACCGCCCGAAAACCCCTAGCACACGCCCACCTGGACGAACTAGAGCATGCCACGTAGCCCCCTGACCGTTAGAAACGAATTTTTCTTTTCTGTTTTAAGTTCTGTTTCCAGAATAAGTTCTGATTTTATTTCCTTTATATCTTTTAAACTGTTTAATGTTTTTAAATGATTTTTTTTGTATAGTGTCACAAATTTCATCTAGTTTCCGCAGATATCAAATTTGGCTATGTTTCAACATTTAAATTTGAATTTAAACAGATTTGATTTAAATTTTCTTTTCTGAATATCTTGAGTTTTAAAAGGTATTTTTGAATGATTCTTTTTCCTACTTGTCACAAGTGACCATAGCTATCATTTGGTAGAGTTTGAGAATTTTTATAATAGTTTTAAATAGTATTTTAAACCAAACAGAATCTGTTTAGTTTCTTATTACTTTAATTAAATTGATTTATTTGTTTTATTTTGAAAATCTGAAAATGATTTACATTATGTTTTAGATTTCATTTAGTTTTGTTGTTCCAAACCTTAGTAATTTACTTGCTGTTAACAAAAGTTAATTTGTTTAGTTTATAAATTTTGTTGTAGGGATCTATGCCCTCTTTCAAATAGGTATAGTTGCTTTAAAAGCAAATTTGTTAGTAACAATTCTTTTAACTAAAGTTTTATATAATTAGATTCTGTTTTCAAATAAAATTTGTAGTAATCTTTTCTGTTAAGAAATGTTTATCAATAAAAATGGTTTAGTTTTACTCTATTATAAGAAACTATATTCTCTATCATTAGTAGAGATTATTTTCACAAAGTTTTAGATGGTCTAATTCTGTTTTGTAACAAATATATTTTATTAATTATTTTCTGTTAACTTAGTTGTTTCATAATTTGTTTTCTCTTAGTTTATGGTTGTGCTTGTAGTTAAGTTCATTAGACAAACACTCTTGTTGTTTAGGATAATGTTTTCATAGTTTTACTTGTTCTTCAAAAGTAATTCTTTTGCTAGTAAAATATTTACTAAAATCCTTTTGTTGTATTTTACTTTGTTATTGTTTGTTACTATTTGAAAATAATTGTTTTAGGGGAAAACTACTTTAGTTGCTTTTATGAAAACTTTCTTGATTTTAACTTTTGTCTTAAGTATTGCCTTCATCAACCTTGTTGCTTTTGTTCTTGTGTTACATTGTGATTGTCAGTTTTGATTGCTAGAAGTGTTTGCTTATGAATGCAATGTTTGCTATATAGATTTTCATCAGAGAGTGACGAATAGTCTATCAAGTTATTTCTGAGAGCGATCTTTATCTTCATCAACAGTACAGGCAAGTTCACTTTGACCATCCTTTCATACCTATGTTTTATTGCATGTAGTGACATCATTCAACAGAATCCCTCCCATAGTGTTATTGAAATTCTTGTAGTTCAGTAGAATGCATGAGGTAGGAACCCACCACTTGTTACTAAAGCCCCGGGAATGCTAGTTAGTGCAATGCTATGCTAAAGTAGACGGGGTCTGGCATGAGTGTTCGTGAGTGGTGTGAAGAAGGACTCCATGTCAAAACAACGACTTCATGAAGACATCTTCAAGTCCTGCATCTTCAAGACCTCAAGACTTCAAGACTCGAGAAGACAAATTTTCAATACACACTACTTGGTGAAGGATGGTTGATTGGGCATCCCTGGAGAAACCAGTGGATGGCCGGGATGCATGGAGAAGCGCCATGACATCTTGCGGAAAGCTTCACCCAGACTCAAAGAGAAGGATGAATACTTCATGCCCGGAAGCTTACCTGTGTAGCCACAAGTCATTATGGGCTCTGGCTTGGTTGATCTTTGTTGTGACTCTGCTGGGCAGTGCTACGAGATGTAGTCGACGTTAGGATTGGGATGGGCACTGTCGGACAGTCAGGGAAGCACTCTGAAAGACCATGTTTCTTTCATCCTATTCTCAAACACCAGGCAGTGCGAGGACTTACCAGGAGGGAAAGAATCTTGTGGGTAAAGTACACAACACTCTGCAGAGTTAAACCTAATCGATTAGCCATGTCCCTGGTTACGGACAATTTGAGCTTCTAGACTTGGATCTATCTTTGAACTCTCAACACTGGACTGATAACTAATTGTGGGCAACTTATGATACTTATGGGCATTGAGACATTGGTTGGCGGAACCATGTCATGATAGGTAACTCCATAGTGAAATTCCTGATATTCCTTTTGTTGTAGGAAAATAAAATCAGCTTTTACGCAAAAACTTAGACACAGAGCCACAAAGCCTTTGCATATAGAATAGTCTTTATTCTTCTGTTCTACTATGGTGATCTTGCCGGCATATTCAAAATGCTGACCTACACGGCTGCAACGTCTTATGTTGCAGATACTCTCCTACGACGGGTAAGAGTACGATTCAGGGTTATGGTCCGCACTCAACTTGCCGTTGGTGTTATTGGGAATCCACTCCCATTGACTGTATCTGCTGCTATTTTAAGGTATATATCAGTTTTACGTTATTTACATGTGATTGCACTTTGATATATACATTGATGTACTATGTGTGCCAGCATACTGATCCAAGGATGGCACAGAACACACAGAGGCTTGACTCGTTTTGAGTCGGGTCGCTACACCAAGGGAGCGGGGGTGCAGAGGAGCAGCGTCTCGGAGCAGGGCCGGCTCAGCAGCTGGGACAAGGCGGAGCTGTGGGGGTGGAGCAGGCACAGCGGGGCGAGGGCTTGGAGAGGGGCGTCTTGTATGCACGGTGCAATGGCTGGCCGAACGGCGGCGAGCAGTGGCGAGCACGGCGGCAGCAGAGGCACGGTGAGGGAGGCCTGGTTGAAGCCGGCGGACATGAGCAGCAACGCGACACGGAGTGGGAGACATACAGGAACTAGCGGCTGATACGCGGGAGCAGGAGGCGCAAGCGAGGAGCAATGCATGCGGCAGCAAAGGCGAGACGTGCATGCTACTAGGAGTCAGCTGTTGCCAGAGGAAGCGCGCGGGAGCTACGGCTCGGTGCGGTTGGCTTGGACGCGCAGAGGTGCAATGGAGGCAAGGCAGCATGCGGCGGCACGAACGCGGGTGAGGTGAGCAGGTGCTTTCGCAAGGCGAGGCGACGATAGGTACGGGCGCAACGAGGAGGGCGCAGGCCAGATCAGAGGTGTCGTGAGGCGGGCGTAGTTACGGCTCTATGGTGGAGACGTTCCAGATGTGGTGGAGGAGTCCAGAATCGGCTGGAGCGTAGGGATGGAGCCGAAGTCGACTCGGAGAGGCGCCGGTAGAGGCGGGGCCAGACAGCGGGCAAGCGGCTGTGGCGTTTGAGCATGGCGGGTCACACAGGAGATGCAGTGAGGTGGTGTAGAGTCGAGACGGCAGCAAGCGACTCGAGGAGCGGTTGCGATGGCAACTCGGCCAGGGCGGCTTGGAGGTGCTAGCTCGGGGCAAAAGAGGAGACGCAGGCTGGCTCGACGGTGGTGGCTTGGTCGTAGCAATTAAGCGAAGTCACCGCATGTGAGTTTGGTTGCGCCAGTCCACCTCCAAGTCTTGGCTGGTTTGGACGAATCCGGGTTGTCGCTCGTATTTTCTCCGTATGAATTTGCTACCTTGGCAGATCAGATCTGACAACTTTCTCCTACAAACGGTTGATGTGGAAATGATGGCCACCGTCCCTACCAAATTTTCTTCTTCTTTGAAAACAGTCCACCGGGTTTGCTGGCTGGATGCATGCTATAACATGGAAATTCTTTCTTGATAACTTTCTCATAGCGACGAGCTTTCTTCTATACCTGGCAGAAATCTTCTTGGGTTCAACAAATTTTGTAGGATGGACGTTTTTGATCGTCTCCATCGATCAATTCGAATCTAATGTAGATCCTTTCATAATGAACTTTCTCGATCCCTGGAAAAATCGCTCCAAGAACATAACACCACCGCGCGCTCGGCCCCACGATGGGCGCCAACTGTCATGGATTTGTCACGGCAAGATGTCCACGTGAGAAAACATAGGTGTGAGGCCATCGCAACTTGGTGGCAGCTTGAGAGGGCTTGGTCAGAATCGAGAGACGCGTGTTTACCCAGGTTCGGCCCCTCCGATGGAGGTAATAGCCTACGTCATGCCTTGTTTCTATATTGATATGAGGGTGATCTCGATTACAAGGTGCTAATCGCTACCTCTAATTTCAAGAGCCTCTAGTATGTCTATCTCTAATGACTTGTCTCTCTAAGACCTATCTATTGAGATGTCTAAAAACTTGACCCTCTTGGGGCGACCTGCCACTCCTTATATAAGTTGAAGGGGAGTTTACATGTAGAGTCCAAGTCGGATTAAAACTTAACCTATGATGACTTCGCATCGCGGGCTTCTCTTTGTGGGCTTCTAAGCCCCGGGCTTCTTATCTCCAGTCGGGCGGCTTATAACCAGGCGGCTTATCTTCAAGACTCATCTTCAGGGACTTATCTTTAGGTACTTATCTTCATGCATTGTGTGTCTGCCGGGTCATAACTGTCTGTCGGGTTATAACTATCAGCCGGGTCATAATTGTGTGTCTTGTTATAAATGTCTACCGGGTCATAACTCCCTGCCGGCTTACAATCTGTCGGGTTAAGATCTGAGATTACTTAACAGGGATGCTCAAGACCATAGATGAATTAACATCCGGCGACTTAAACCCAACAATGACTTAAGCCTTAGGGTGGCTTATCCTTATGAGTCGGGTCTTGGTCATGGGGAATATCCCCGAAAGGTTTGAAATAGAGCCCAGAATAACCTCTCCTCCACATCCCCATCTCGGGCCGCAAAATGATCTGCCTCGTCCGCCGCACTCCTCGAGAGGTCCGTAAAGCTGCCTGAGGAATGCCACAGCCATGTAAGAAAGACAAACCTATTTCCACCAAAGACACATTGCAGTAAGTACGGCTTACAATCCGTGATCAGCCTTACTTGGCGAAGTTCTTCTTCGAAGAACCGCCTCTCAACACGCTCCAATTTGAGATCGGAGGATAGCGTGGTTAGCTTTGTCGCTTTGTCTTTGGTCTTTTACTCTTGGGCCTCGCACTTAGCACTTGCATCCTGGAGCTCCTGTTACACCTTATCCACTTGAGCCTCATGCCTATCGCTCTCAACTTTTAACGAGCTTAGCTCAGCGGCCTCTTTATCGGTCACTGCCTTCTGGTCGGTAGCCTCCTATTGGGCCTTCCTTAGCTCGGCTTTGAGGTTTTCAACCTCTACACTTGCGACTATGTGTATGCAGGGAAGAAAAATCAGGAACCAAAGCCGGAATAACCCTCGCTGAGGAGAAAAAACAAATTAGCAAGTCTGATTCAAACCTACCTTGCATCTCATCAAACCATTTGTTTAGAGAACCAAGTTCCTCGTCAGAGCTCTAGAGTTTACGGTTTGGCTCAGCCAGCTCAAGGGCATTAGAGGACCTAGTCGAGGACGAGGCCTACAAAAACAACCTATATAAAAGCAAGCACCAGACTTATCTGGTCCTAAACTACTTGCTCAAGTTTCCCAGTCCTATGACCCCCGGGCAACTTTTTCAAACTCACCCGTAGCTCGGGGGCTACTATACCTGTAAGGAATACATAGCCTTATAGATACAAGTTGTCCTTATGTAAGGAACATGGCTTACCTTAAAATCCGCCAGTAGACGGCTGAAGGTTTCCTTCAGTCCGTTGTCAATAGACTGAATGCTTTGTTAAACTGCACCCATAAGGGTGTTGTGACCTTTGGCGATGGAGGAGTCACACAAGGCCTCCTCCACCATGGCCGGCCACCTGGCCTTGGCCCGCTTTGTCATGGGCGGCACCGGCGGCAGCACTTCCTCCCCTCTTCCGGGGCGAGGCAAAGTCGACAATGTCAAAGGCACAGAGGCCTTCGGAGTCGACTGTGGAGTGGGCTCGGGCGAACTGCAGCCTCCCTCTTTGCTTGCCAGGAGGGGATTAACCTCCTAGGGTTTGGCCACCGAGGTATTATCCTCGTCGAGGGACTCCTGGTCTTCGATGGCTGAGGTATGCGCCTCGGCCATGACCGTCTCGCCCCCAGTGTACAGAGTAGGAGGGGTCCGACGAGATAACACCTCTGCGGCTTTGTTTGTGGCTAGAGGGGGTGTGGTATGAGATGTTGTCCCGCTCTTTGGTAGCTCGTCCAATGGAGGATCCCCCTTCGAAAACTACTCGGTCAGGAGATCTCGGGCCGGACTACGGCATGGAAGGCACTTAGCCTGTTACTAATGGAGACCCTATGAAAATATGCTAGATGGCATCCAAACTCAATACCTTTGGGATGGGGCCTTGCCCGTGGGTTCCTTCGGGGAACCCTCTCGAAAGCTCTAGAATCCTCATCGAAATCCGGCCTATCATCTGGCAGGACCACCTTGGCGAAGGGAGGAACATCCTCCTCTGCGTCCTCCGATGCAACCCTCTTCCTTGTATGGGGAGAGTCGATCTCCCCCGTCTTCTACATGCTCTTCCTCGTGGTCAAAAGAGGCTTGGGTCTCTCCGGACTTAGTGTCTGGAGGACCCCTGGGGTAGAGTCCTTCGTGGGACTCTATCTTCTTCTTCTTCTTCTTCTTCTCTTTCTTCTCTGGCACCGCATACGGCGCCACGACCAGCATTGCCGTCAACAAGGGTGACCTAGGGTCCTCGGGTAGGGGGGTAGGGCCATTGATCTTCATGGCTTTCTCTAGACAGCCTTGCAAAGACAATGGGAAAGAGAGTTAGATCCTTTTTGAGGCTCAAAACTCGGCATAAAACAGAAACTCTATCATACCTTCAAGGCGGGGTGTCAGCGTCTAAGCCGATGTCTTCTTCCTCGGCCGGCCATTCCTTCTGGGGACTAAATAGCACCTTCCACAACTTCTCGGGAGTTGTGCGGAAGAATTCGTGCATGGTGGCCGGGTCCCTAGGCTGGTAGGACCACATCGGGGTGTCCCAACACTAGCATGGCAGAAGGCGGCAGTGGATCATGACTTGGACCATGTTGGTCACCTTGATCTTGGCCTCCACCATCTACGTGATGCCCTTCTGCAGCGCCTTCACCTCCGAGGCAGATCCCCAGTCAAGACCCTTCCTGGCCCACGAGGTTAACCTTGTAGGGGGGCCGGATCTGAATTCTGTGAGTGCCAGCCATCCGGCGTCTCGTGGCTTGATCATGTAGAACCACTCCTTCTACCAAACCTTCATGATGTCGATGAAGGTGTCGTCTGGCCACTCGACGCGAAGAAGGTTGCTGATCACAACTCCTCTGTAGTCGTCGTGTTGGCCGTTGACCATCTTCTGCTTCATGTTGAAGACCTTGAGCCATAGGCCGAAGTGTGGTTGAACCCATAAAAGGCCTCGCAGACAGTGATGAAGGCTGCGATGTGCATAAAAGAATTCGGGGGAAGATCATGGAAGTCTACCCCATAAAAGAACATCAAACCCCTAACAAAGGGGTGGAGTGGAAAACCCAACCCTAGAGGAAATGGGGGATGAATACCACTTTCTCGCACAGTTTCGGAATGGGCACCACCTGGCCTTTGTCTGGAGGGTGGTGGGCGATGTTGGGCGAGAGGTATCCAGCGAGCTTCAGCTCCTGGATGTCCTTGTCGGTGATGAAAGATGCTTCCCACTTGCCTTGCGAGCCCGAGCCAGCCATGATTGATCTTGGGGAGGGTGGCTTGGAAGGAGGAGAAGAAAATGGATCTAGGTGCTTGGGGCTTGAATGCGAGAAGAAATCGAGTTTGGATGCATAGAAAGGCATTCGGGGGGTCTCCCTTTTATGGAAGGCCATAATACCAAGGGTCCTCTTTTACTTCCGCAAGCTATGGCACTTCCCAAAACAATCATGTCGTTATACATGCACAGGGTTACCCAGATCATTACTCATATCCCATGAGATACGCGGCACGATCTTCGTGTCGATAAGACGCGCCGATAGAAAAGGGCCTCAGGCCGCGAATCGAGCTTTTCATACCTGGTTGTTATGGCCTTTCGTTAGAAAGGTCGTCAGATAAAGGTGCCATTAGCGCCTGGCCGTTTGGCCTTTAGGAATAAAATAAAGTGTGTTTTGGGAACATGGCGTCGTCAAGAACCAGGTTGGTGTCGGCAAAACATAGAGGGAACTCGCCTCGCAAGCCGAATACCATGGATACATGAAGCTGTTGAAGACTGCATACCTCGGCGTTGAAGGCTAGTTCAGGGGCTACTGGGGGAGTCCGGGACTAAGGGGTCCTCGGGCCATCGGCTCATTCCTCATGGGCCGAGTTGTTGGGCTACTTGTGGAGGGACGAACTATTAGGCGACTCTGGGTTCAAGAAGGAAATGCTCCGAAGAATGGTGTGGTCTCCAACTTATGAAGATGAGATTTGCGTATCTATCCCCTGGAAAAGGTCGGTAGTATGTAACCCTAGGTACCCCTTGTGTCTATATAAACCAGAGGGTCCCATTCATACAGGATAGGTGAACTCATCTAGGGTTTATCTTAGATGATCTCAAGGTAGATCAACTCTGTAATTCTCATCTACATCATTATAATCAAGCAGGACATGGGGTTTTACTTCCTCACAAGGGCCCAAACCTGGGTAAACATTGTCTCCTTCGTCCCTTGTTACCCAACGATCTAAGGTCTACAGCTCGGGACCCCTACTCGAGATTTGCCGGTGTGTCCATCAAATAATGATTGTGACAAACTAAATCAAAAACAAACAAAAGCAAACTCCAAGCAAAACTCATATCATGTGATGAATAAACATATAGCTCCAAGTGACATACTGATGGATTGAGATGAAAGAGGGGATGCCTTTGGGGGCATCCCCAAGCTTAGATGCTTGAGTCTTCCAAGAATTTAACTTGGGTTGCCTTGGAAAACCCCAAGCTTAGGGTAATTCCCCTCCTTATTCCTTCATCTGTCGTGATAATACCCAAAACATGAAAACTTCAACGCACAAAACTCAACAAAACTTCATGAGATCCGTTAGTATAATAAACATATCAAATACTTAGTATTGTTATAAATTTACTCACATTTTGTTATTGCATAAATTAATGTATGCTAACTTATCCATGGCTTATACCCCCAATAAAATCCATATTATCATCAAAACAAACAAACTATGCAAACAAAAACACAATCTGTCTAAAACAGAACAATGTGTACTGATCTGTAGAGTAACTATACTTCCATAACTCCACAAATTCTTAAAAAATAAGAAATCTTGGGAAATTTTGCACAAATACTGTGTAAAAACTTCATTTCAAAAATATATTCTCGTAAAATCAGAGTAACTCTGCACTAGAAGCAAAAGTTTTTGTTTTGCGTCGTATCAATTCTACTCATCATGCAAGTCATCACAAAGGTTTTACTTTGCACAAACGCTAATTTAACCACAAAAACACAATCATTACAGAGGAAAAAATCATGTTATCACACACAAACATAAAGCAAAATAAAAAAATTAAAGATAGCTATTGGGTTGCCTCCCAACAAGCGCTAATGTTTTACGCCACTAGTTAGGCATAATGCATATGATCAAATGATGTCATCCTTTGTGTCAAGCTCCACAATCACACAACCATGCTTCCTAAAAGAAGGATACTTGATGATAGGATCTTTTATCAAGATAATAAAATTAGGATGCACACTAATCATCTTAAGATCTTCATTTCTTTTAGCGAGAGTAATACTAGGATTGTTGGGGATATACATAAGTTTAGAATTCCTTCCTTGAGAGGTACTAGCATTAGATTTGGATGGGGTGAAAGTGGAACCCATTTTATCAAAGATTTCCTCTATTTATCAATTCTACCAAATCCTTGCTCTACTCGCTCATTAATAGTTGTATCTATCTCCTTTAGTGCTTTCAAAGTAATTCCTAACTTTGACACAAATTGAGTGATATGATTATGAGAGGTGGCCATACAACTAATTTTTCCATGCTTTGAAAGCATCCGAAGTGTGACTCATTAAGAAATTACCATTGGTAATAGTATCATGTATGAACCTATACCAAGTAGTAATACCCACATAAAAGTTACGAAGCAAGATATCGGGGGACTGGTTATGAGTTGATTTATTTTGAGCATTGCAAATCCTATGCCAAGCACCTCATTCTTGGGAGTAAAGGGAACAAAGGATAAACTAGCCATAGCAACAAGAAAACAAGTAAAAAGATATTTTTTTTTATTTTTTTATTTTTATAGCAAGAAAAATATAACAAATAAAAAGTAGAACAAGTGAATGATAAGTTGTGAGAAGGTACTTGATAGTAAGTTGGTGATACTCCCTGGCAATGGTGTCAGTAATCGTTCCTGATTCTTGTGATCTGCGTTGGGTTTTTCCCCAAAGAGAAGGGGATGATCCAGCATAATAGAGGTAAGCATTTCCCTCAGTGAGAACCAAGGTTATCGAACCAATAGGAGGAGCACACAACTCCCACCTTTGGTGCCTACACACAAAAGAGCAAACACTTGCATCCAACGCAGGCAAGACGGTTGTCAATCCCCTTGAACTTGTTAGTTGCAAGAAAATGAGTAGTGTAGATAATAGTTGATAATTATAAATTGAAAAATAAAAGGAAAGCAAGGAAATGGAAGCAAGGAAATAATAGTGTTTGTAAATATATTTGTGAATAGACCTGGTGGCAATAGTGTTCGCTAGAGGCTTCTCTCTCGAAGAAATCATACGGTTGGTAAACAAATTACTATTGGGCATAGTTATGCAATATTTATTCACAGCAATGATCATGTGTATATAGGCATCACATCCATAAACAAGTATACCAACTCCTGACTGCATCTACTACTGTTACTCCACCCATCGACCGCTATCCAGCATGCATCTAGAGTATTTAGTGAAATGGAGTAATGCTTGGAGAATGATGACGTGATATAGATAAAGTAAACTCAATTAATATGAAAGAACCACATCTTTTTATCCTTAGTGGCAGCAATACAAATACGTGTCGTGTCCCCTACTTTGTCATTGGGATATAGAGCACCGAAAGATTGAACCCACTAAAATGTACCTCTCTCAATGAAGATAAACCAATCTAGTTGGCCAAACTAAACCAATAGATCAGAGAGATTTACAAAGCTATAATGATCATGCAAATAAGAATCAAATAAGTATTTAGAGGAGACTCCAATATTTGTCATGAATAATTTGAACATAAACCAATGATTCACAGATCCCAACAAACACTCCGCAAAGATTAATTACATAAAATACATCACCGCGGGAATCGTGATGATCATGGCAATGAAGTACATATAGAGAGAGGTGCTAACCACAGACCCGTAGGTCTGTGGTGAACTACTCACACATCACCATCGGAGCATCAAGGATAATGCAGAGGCCCTCCGTGATCGATCCCCCTTTGGCAGGGCACTCGAAAAGGGCTCCAGATGAGATCGCGGCGGAACAGAGACTTGCGGCGGGGAAAAAAGTCTTTCGGGACCACCCCTAGGGTTTTTGGAATAGTTGTGAATTTATAGTCCAGAGTACGGGGCCAGGAGATCTGGAGCACGGCCACAAGCGAACAAGGCATGGCCACCCCCTGGGCGCCCCCTGTTGGCTTGTGGGCCCCTGTGCGGCCTTCGGTCTTCTCCCGAAGCTTACAGGTCTTCTTTTGGTCCAGAAATCGTGGCAATTGGACTTCATTTGGTAGTGTACACCTGAAAAGGCCAAAACATGCAGAAAATAACAACTGTCACCTCGCACTGCGTTAATAGGTTAGTGCTCAAAAATAATATGAAGCAGCAAATAAATGCCCAAAAAGTATCCTAGAATGATAATATCATAGCATGGACCAATAAAAAATTATATATACATTGGAGACGTATCATGCATCTCCTCTCCTCTTCAGGGAAAATCCCAACGCAGTTTACATGTAGCAGGAAGAATGTCTGGCGCCATTGCCGGGGAGTATCACAAAAATTTTATCAAGTACCTTCGCACATATTATCATTCAATTGCTTTACTTTTGATTTTGATTTTATTTTAACTTTTTTATTTGCATTTATATTTCACTTTATATTAAAATCAAAAATACAAAAATATTTCTATTTGCTTGCTTGCTTAGTTGTCTAGTTTATTGATACGTCTCCAACGTATGTGTAATTTCTTATTGTTCATGCTGATATATTATCATTCTAGGATACTTTGGGGGTATTTATTTACCAATTTATATTATTTTTGAGCACTAACCTATTGACCCAGTGCCAGTTCCTATATTTTGCATGTTTTTGCCTTTTTAGAGTTACAGTACCAAACGAACTACAATTGCCACGAAACATTTTGACGATTTTGACCGAGGAGCTTTGGAAGGAGGCCAGGAGGTGCACGAGCGGAGCACCACGCAATAGGGACCGCCACCAGGGGCGCGCCTTGATATGTGGTGGCCCCCTCGGCTGCCTCCCAATGTCGTTCTCTGGACTATAAATTCTCATCTACCCTAAAAACACCAGAAGCGCTCCTGAAATACTTTTTCCTCCGCCGCAAGTCTCTTTTTCGACGGGAGGCCATATGGAGCTTTGTTCTGCACCCTATCGGAGGGGGATCAATCATGGAGGGCCTATTCATCATCCTTGTTGCCCTCACTATGATGTGTGAGTAGGTCACCAAAGACCTATCAATACAATGTTCATCGCATCTTTTCCTTGATACATCCAATGTAATCCATTTGTATGGTGCATTTATTGGGATCCGGTGAATTGTGAGTTTATGTTCAGATTATTCATGAAAAGTATTTGAGTCACCTCTAAATATTAATATTCTTATTTGCATGATCACCATAGCTTTGTAATGCTCTTAGATCTATTGAGATAGTTTGGCCAACTAGATTGATATTTCTTCAGTGGGAGTCGTATGTTGTAGTAGGTTCAACCTAACAAGTTTCTATATCCTAGTGAAAGAAGGGGACAAGTTGCATCTTTGTGTTGTTGCTACTAAGGATAAAATGATGGGGTTCATTCATATTGCTTGATTTTACGTTGTCTACATCATGTCATCATTCTCCATGTATTACTTTGTTTGTCATGAACTTAATACGTAGAGAGGCAAGCATAGAAGCGCTCTCAAAGTGGAGTAATAGTAATAGGTGCACGCAGGAGTTGGCCTATTTTCGAATGGACGTGATGCCTATATAGACATGATCATTACCATGAACATCGCATAATTATTCGCTTTTCTATCAATTGCCCGACAATAAATTGTTTATCCACCGTATGATTTGCTTATGAGAGATGCCACTAGAGAACTCTCCGGGCCCCGGGTCTATTCACTTATATATTCACAAACGCTATCATTACTATCACACCCATGATGCGCGCCTATTCATATTAAGGCACGGGGACCTCGCAAAGGATAGAGGCACATCTTGCCGTTCGCAAGTATAGCATCATTACATCATACATTACAGAAAAGATGAGTATACGAGTTGGATTACACTCGCCACATACTAAATTACTATTCCACATAGAGTTCAAACATCAAGATGAAGACAGGGTCTGCCTACGGACGAAATCAAACGATGAAAAACAGATGCAAATGATACTTGACGGGGGGATGATCCCAGGGTAGCCTCAAGCGCCCCCTTTCCCCAGCCTCCTAACGCAACCAAAGGGTGGGCCGCCTCCCCCTACGGTCCGGCTATGCCCTGCTAGAAGCGACCCGCCGGCTATGCCCCGCCGGTTACGGCGTATCGACCGGCTGGGGGGCGTTGCCGCCTGGCCCCCCCAGCCGGCCGCGCATTGGATACCGTCGTCAGGGCATGCGTGGCAACAGTGGCCCCCATCCCATCGGGGGTCAGCACCGATATGGCCACAGCAAAGGCCTCAAGGCCTCTGACCCTGGCGGATGGTGACCGAGCTTCCAATAGTGCCGGCACGCCCCCAACCACTCCGTTACCTGCCCCGGCATGGCCACACGGTGGCCGGTCATACCGCTGACCCCGGTCGGCCGCCGCAAGACGACGCCACGTGACCGGCGTTGGGGCCCGCCACGCGGGCCCCACCGGTTCCTGACGGGACCTCTTAGCCGGCAGGACCTACCGGTGACAAGACCCCACGGTCGGGCCCCCGCAGCCGGCCAGAGAGGCTGCCGGCTGGGGGCCCCTTTGACCTTCTATTAGTATTGTAATCCGGGGGGTTGGCCTATAGAACCCGTCGGGCCACCCCCATGCTGGGGAGGATCGATTGGCTGCTCTCTGAGTCCCCTCCACATTCTTCCTCCTCCATCCGTACAGCTCAAGGAGCGCCTTTGTAATCCGACCATTGTCTCAACTAGACCGAGAAGGACTAGGGGTATTACCTCCCACGGAGGGCCCCGAACCTGGGTACATCGTGTGTCCGCCACCGCTTGTGCCTAATCCCGCTCCCAGAGCCCGCCGACGTCCTTCGGCCCCTCTCGATAAGCCTACCTATGGCATCTGCCGTGACGAAACCACAACAGTTGGCACCCACCATGGGGCCGGCCGCGGCGCCGGCCGGAGTCACGCTCTGGGTGGGACCCTTCACCACCTCCCCTGACCGCCTCGCGTCCGGGCAGAACCGCGTGCTCGTGGGGCTTTGCTCCGGCGGGCCTTGCGAGCAGCACGGCCGGCATCTCTCATGAGTGCCCCGGCCGCGACCTTGCACTCGATGTTGCCGCACTCGCCGGGTGGTTCAGCAAGCTGAGCCTCGCCAAGGAATCGGAGGCCGACGAGTACCCTAGTTGGGTGTTTGACTGCACCGACCCTCCCTCATCCGTGGGCACGCTCGCCACGGGCGAGGTCATCGGCCCCCACACCCGTGTGGGAGTGATGGTCACCGTCTCCTCCACCACTTCGGGCCGTATGCGGGCGGCCGGGGCCGCCGCTCCCGCCGGCACCTCCGACCCACTCGCCGCCATCCTCCGAGGTCTGGGCACTCCTATCGCTACGACGGCGGACCCGGCCACTTCCAGAGCCGAGCTGGAGGCGGCCAGTTGCCTGCTGTACGAAGACGCCAGTGCCCTCGTTGCCGAGCGGCGCCGGATGGAGGCTGCGCGGCGGGAATACAACTCCGCGTATGGTCTCAACCCGTCTGGCCGCGAGCCCAGCCGGCATGGTGTTGTGCGAGAATGCGGCCGCGTGGTCGCAGAAATCCTCGACGGTCGTTTCCCCGTCTATGACACCCCCGCAGCCAACCTACGCGCCGCCAAGGTTGCCTACGAGGATTTGGCAACGTTGGAGGGCGAGGAGCGGGCCGCACGCGAGCGGCACATCAAGGACCTCATCGACACCGCCAACGCACAACAGGTCATCCTCACCCCCGGTGGGGCCGTCTCCGAGTTTCCCCGTCCCGAGGGCGAGGACCCTAGGGCTGCTGACCACCGGCCGGCTCAGCACTCCACCACCCCTCGTCCCTCCGGTCGGAACACCCGGGGGAGCAACGTCCAGCGCCCCCCATCATGCGGAAACGAACAACCGGCTGTAAACAGCCGGTGCAGCAACAACCCGGCTGGCAGCCACCGCCGTGACGAGGTGCCGACTGGCGGCAGCCAGCGCACCCGCAGGCATACTCCGCCTTCGTGGCAGGAACCCGCGCGGTCCATCCCGCCGGCCGTCCGCCCCGAGCTTGCCGCTCGGCTCGGGCCCCGCATCCCCCACAACGACAACGACGCTCGGCTCCGGCTTGAACGGTTGGCGCAGTCGGCACTCCTCAAGGAGGAGGGCTCGATTGGCCTAGCCTATTTCAGTCCGCAGAGCCGCAACGAGCCTTTTCCGCCCGACTTCATGCTCCCCCGCGACACCCCGAAGTATATCGGGGCCGCCAAGCCGGAAGACTGGCTGATTGACTACACCACCACCGTCAGCATCACCAGGGGGAACAAGCGCATAGCCGTCGACTACGTCCCCCTCATGCTAATCGGCTCGGCCCGCACCTGGCTGAATAGCCTGGCCGCCAGCAGCATCAACACCTGGACAGACTTCGAGGAGGCCTTTGTCCGCAACTTCACCGGCACCTACAAACGGCCTGGCCGGCCCCGTGAGCTGGCCATGTGTGTCCAGGGGCTGGACGAGCCCTCCGCGACTACCTCACGCGCTGGACCGAGCTCCGCAACTCCTGTGAAGGAGTAGACGAGGTACAAGCCATCCAGTACTTCATCGAAGGTTGTTGCGACGGCACCGCCCTCAAGAACAAGCTCTTGTGCTCCGAGCCTACCTCCCTGGCGGACCTGATGTCCAAAGCGGACAAATACGCCATGGCCAATTCCTCGATGAGGATGACGGCTAAGGCACCGGCCAAGCCGGCTACGCCCCCCGCCGTGCCACGGGCGATGGCCGACAACCGGCAGCAGCAGAACGGCAAGCGCAAGAATGACCAGCCTGACTCCCGCTACGAGAGCCGGCAGGTCGCCTCCATCGAGGAGGAGCAGTCGGCTGGCCAGGCCTCCGGTCAGCGCCAGCGCACCGGCAAGGCCGCCAGGCAGCCCAAGCTGACTTTCGAGCAACTGCTTGACCTCCCTTGCAAAAATCACTCCGGTGCCAAGCCGGCCATGCACACGCTCCGGCAGTGTAGCTTCTCACAGCGATTGGCCCGGGGGGACGGCCTCCCGGCTCCCCCCCCCCCCCCGTGCAGCCAGCCCGCGCTCCGGCACCAGCTCTGGCTCAGGCTCCGGCTCCCGGTCCGGGTCAGGCGGACCCGGCCCCGGCTCGAGGCGACGGCCGGCTGCACGACCGGTTCCCCGAACATGACGACTGCTACGTCGTCTTCACCAGCGAAGAGATGGACAAGCACGCCCAGCGTTGGCTCCACTGCGAGGTGAATGCCACCATGCCTGCGACTCCCCAGTTCATGCATTGGTCCGAGAAGCCGATCACCTAGAGCAGGGTGGACCACCCGGCCGTGATGCCAAACCCCGGCATCTACGCCCTCATCCTCGATCCTACCATCGCCTCCGAGAAACACTCGTGCCGCTTCTCGCGGGTGTTGATCGATGTAGGTAGCAACATCAATATCCTCTACCTCGACACCCTGCTCAAGCTAGGGCTCAAGGTGGAGGACCTAAAAACGAGTCGAACCGTCTTCCACGGCATCATGCCGGGAAAGTCCTACACCCCTGTCGGCAAGATCAAGCTTGACGTCCTCTTCAGCGATGCCAGTCATTTCCGCCGTGAGCCGGTCTTGTTCGAGGTAGTGGACCTCGATAGTCCCTATCATGCATTGCTGGGCCGTCCCGCTCTCGTCAAGTTCATGGCGATCCCCCACTACGCCTACCTCAAGCTCAAGATGCCAGGTCCCAAGGGCATCATCACCGTCGCCGGCAAGTACCAGATGTCACTGGCGTCCGTGCGAGATGGCAGACGGCTGGACGAGGCCCTGGAAATAGTGGAGGAGAAGCGGCAGCTCGACCGGCTGGTGGCCCTCGCCTCTGCCCAGCCGGCCGTGCCGGCACCTCCGTCCCAGTCGGTCGGCGAAGGCTCGTTCCAGTCGTCCAAGGACACCAGGAAGGTGCCACTCGATCTGGCCAACCCCACCCAGTGTGTGACCATCGGCTCCCGCCTCGACAGCAAATAGCAAAGCGAGCTCGTCGACTTCCTCCGTGATAATCGGGACATCTTTGCATGGTCCCCTAAGGACAAGCCGGGTGTTCCGAGGAAGTTCGCCGAGCACAAGCTACACGTACGGTCGGATGCGAAGCCGGTCAAGCAACCCCTGCGTCGTTTCTCTGAGGAGAAGCGGCGTACTATAGGAGAAGAGATTGCCCGGCTGCTCGCAGCTGGCTTCATCATGGAGGTATTCCACCCAGACTGGCTGGCCAACCCAGTCCTGGTGCTGAAGAAAAACAAGACCTGGCGCATGTGTATCGACTACACAAGCCTGAACAAGGCGTTCCCCAAGGACCCATTCGCCCTGCCGCGGATCGATCAAGTCATCGACTCCACGGCCGGCTGCGATCTGCTGTCTTTCCTAGACGCCTACTCCGGCTACCACCAGATAAAGCTGGACCCGGCCGACCGGCTCAAGACCTCCTTCATCACCCCTTTCAGGGCCTACTGCTACATCACTATGTCCTTCGGCCTGAAGAATGCAGGTGCTACCTTCTAGCGCTGCATGCAGAAGTGCCTCCTGCCTCAGATCGGCAGGAACGTCCACGTCTACGTGGACGACATCGTCGTCAAATCCAAGAAGCACCTCAGCCTCCTCGACGACCTCCGGGAGACGTTCGCCAACTTGCGCGAATACAAGATCAAGCTCAACCCGGAGAAGTGTGTCTTTGGCATCCCAGTCGGCCAGCTCCTGGGTTTCTTCGTGTCTGCCCGCGGCATCGAAGCTAACCCCGAGAAGATTCGGGCGATTGAGCGCATGCCCAAACCGGTCCGGCTCCGCGACGTCTAGAAGTTCACCGGCTGCCTCGCCTCCCTCAGCCGGTTCATCAGCCGGCTGGGCGAGAAGGCCTTGCCCCTCTATGGGCTCCTACGCAAGTCGGCCCTGGTCGAGCCGGGCCGAGACCTCTCGAAGATGCCGGCCCTGTTCGACTGGTCCGACGAGGCAGACCCAGCGTTCCGCGGCCTCAAGAGGGCTCTCACCAGCGCGCCCATCTTGGTCGTGTCAGCCGACAAGTAGCCGTTGCTCGCCTACATTGCGGCGACCACATGCGTCGTCAGTGTCGTCCTGGTGGTGGAGCGGCCGGAGGAAGGCAAGGCGCTGCCGACGCAGTGTCCCGTCTACTACCTCAGCGAGGTCCTCTCCGCCTCCAAGCAAAACTTACCCCACTACTAGAAGATGTGCTATGGCGTATACTTCGCCGCCCAGAAGCTCAAGCAGTACTTCCACGAGCACATCATCACCGTCGTGAGCATAGCGCCGCTGGGCAAAATCATGGCCGGCCGGGACGCCACCGGCCGGATCGCCAAACGGTCCATCGCCCTGGCCGACTACGAAATATGGTACGAGCCACGAACCGCCATTAAGTCCCAGGCAATGGCCGACTTCCTCGTCTACTAGGCTGAAACCCAGTTCGTGCCGCCTCCGCCCGACTCCACGCATTGGCGCATGCACTTCGACGGCTCGAAGATGCGAGCCGGCCTGGGAGCCGGCATCATCTTGTCGTCCCCCAGAGGAGACCAGCTCTGCTACGCCCTCCAGATCCACTTCGGCGCCTCCAACAACGTGGACGAATACGAGGCCCTCGTCCATGGCCTCCGGCTCGCCAAGGAGATCGGCATCCAGCGCATCATTTGCTTCGACGACCCTGACCTCATGGTGCAACAGGTCTCTGGCGAATGGGACGCCAGGGATGCCAACATGGCCAGCTATCGCTTCCTTGTCCAGCAGCTCACCGGCTCCTTCGAGGGCTGCGAGTTCCACCACATCCCCCGTGCGGACAACGAGGCGGCCGATGCGCTGGCCAAGATCGGCTCCACCCGGTAGGCCATCCCAGCCAGCATCTTCCTCGAGCGGCTGATGAAGCCTTCGATCAAGCCTTCTCCCGAATCGGAGTCCATCTTCGTGCCGGCACACGCGGCCGGCACCTTGGCGGAACCAGCTGCCCAGCCGACCTTGTCGGCCATAGCATCTCTGTCGGCACCACGACCACTAGCCGCCGGTCGGACGCCGTCCGCCACGGCAATCGAGCCGGCCACGCCTACGCACGCCGGCACCTGTCTCGTCGCCGTCATGATGATGGCCAACGCTCCCACCGCCGTCTCGCTCCCGGGGGTTGGCGAGCCGGTCCCGGGGACTGACGGGCCGGTCCCGGTGGCTGGGTCGGCCCCGGTCTCGGCTCCCTCGTGGGCCCAGCCCATCCTAGCATTCCTCCAGCACGGCGAGCTCCCCTTTGATGAGGCCATTGCAAGGCAAATTCAGCGTCGGGCCCGGCCTACAGCATCATCAACCACGAGTTGGTTCATCGCAGCACCACCGACGTCTTCCAACGCTGCGTCGAGGCGAAGAAAGGGCAAGAAATCCTCCTCGACATCCACCAGGGCGAATGCGGGCATCATGCCGCCTCCAGGTCCCTGGTGGCCAAAGCATTCCGTCATGGCTTCTACTGGCCGACTGCCCTGGAGGCGGCAAAGGAACTGGTTCACAAGTGCGAGGGCTACCAGCGCTTCAGCACGCAGAGCCATCTTCCAGCTAGCGCTCTCCAGACCATCCCCCTTTCGTGGCCATTCGTCATCTGGGGTCTGGACATGGTGGGACCCTTCAAGACCGCACGAGGCAGCATGACACATTTGCTAGTGACCGTCGACAAGTTCACCAAGTGGATCGAGGTCCGGCCAATCAAGAAACTAGACGGCCCCACAGCCGCCCGGTTCATCTAAGACATCACGGTATGCTACGGCGTCCCCCACAGCATCATCACCGACAACGGCATGAACTTCGCCAAGGGCGCGCTAGCGCGTTTCTGCTCGAGGCGGGGCATCCGGCTCGACCTGGCGTCCGTCGCCCACCCGTAGTCAAACGGCCAGGTTGAGAGGGCGAACGGCCTGCTCCTGTCCGGCATCAATCCCCGGCTCGTGACGCCACTGGTCCGGTCGGCCGGCTGTTGGGTCGAGGAGCTATCGGCTGTCCTTTGGAGCCTCCGAACCACGCCCAACCGGTCGACCGGCTACACTCCGTTCTTTCTCGTTTACGGGTCCAAGGCGATCATCCCCACCAATATCGAGTTTGATTCGCCTCGGGTCACCCTGTACACCAAGAAGGATGTGAAGGAGGCAAGGGAAGACGGTGTTGACCTCCTCAAGGAGGCCCGCGAGCTGGCCTTGAGCCGGATGGCATCTACTAGCAGAAGCTCCAGAATTACCACAGCAAGCGGATCCGACTGCTCTCCTTCCGCGAAGGAGACTTGGTGCTTAGGCGGATACAGTGAACCGCCGGCCAGCACAAGTTGTCCTCCCCATGGGAGGGCCCATTCATCGTCAGCCAGGCGCTGCACAACAACGTGTACTATCTAATAGACGCCTAGAAGCCGCAGAAGCGCAAGAGAGACGCCTCCGACGAGGAGACGGAGCGCCCGTGGAACACGGTGCTCCTCCGTCCATTCTATTGTTGAAAACCATTGTATGTATCCTTCCCATTTTGGGCTTATGAATGCAACGGGGGCCCCAGTCAGCACTGGGGGCACGCCCTTTTTTCGATTCCTCCAAAGTTCTGTTATTTAAGGCACGTCAACCAGGTCCGGCTCCCGGGCCCGGGGGCTCGCCCAACTCCCCGCCGGTTACTTGGAGGAGGGGGAATGGCTCCCACGCTCCGCCAACGGCCTCCCCGCTGGCTCCCCTCGCCCCGTCATCACGTCCTCCTAGGGGCGGAGCTCCTGGACACGCCGCTCCCGCTCGGCCGCCTCGAAGTCAAGACACCCCTGGTGCTCCCTCTCCTCGGCAGCCGGCGGCAGCGCCGCCCTCTCCGTCCTGCCACCCGGGGTCCTCCCAAGGGCGCGCGCCTCCCTGGTCACGACAAAGTAAGAGACTGGGGGAAGGCAGGATGGACCAAGGTGGAGGAAAAGACGGACTTACCCGGCGACGACGAGGACCGCCCTCCTCATGGGTCCCGCCTGGGCAACCTTCTGCTTCTTGCCTCCACCTCCGCGGCTGCCGTACGGCTGCGAGGTTGCCGCCCGCTTGGGTACCGGCTTGGTGGCAGCTGGCCCCTTCCCCTTGTCGTCCGCGACCGGGCCTCCCCGGCTGGAGCCGCCGCCGGCTCGAGGTTGGCGCCTCCGCGGCGCCATGACCTCGTCCTCCAAAGCCTTGGGCTTCTCCAGAGCCTCAGCAACACGCGTCTGGGGAGGAGACTCTCCTGTCAATTCGGTGTCTTCGGCCCCCTCCGTCTCCGTCTCCGTGTTGCCGGCTCCACACACTCCGGCTTGCTCGGAGTCAGCCGGCTCCACGTCGTCGGCGTCCTCGACCTCCTCCGGGTCCGACTCCGCCGTATCAGGGGCCGCCTCCCCGTAGTTCTGCAGCAACGGGAAAAGTTGTGGGTAGGCCGGGCGGCACGCTGTCAGACTAAAGGGGGAGGGGTCCTGCCTCTAAAAGAAGATGGAGGGGAGGAGCCGGCTTGTCACTTACCCGCGGTGCCGGGCGGCTCCGGCTGTACGGGGTTTTCCCCCATTACCATTCGCCCTCCGCCATCTTCACCGTTGAGATGGCGTTCACCCTCCTCGCCACATAGGCTAGCTTCATCTCCTTGGTGGAGAGCCAGCAGGGGTCATGGCGTCCCCCCATCTGGCAGATGAGGTGCGGCCGACGCTGCAGCGGCTGCACCCGGCACGCCACCATCGTGGCCAGCAGATTTGTGGCCTTCAGCCCCTCCGACCCGGTCATCGCGAGCAGGCGCTCGGAGAGCCGGTCCGCCGTCTCGGGCGCCGAAGACGCAACCGCTCGCCAATTCAGCATCACGGTCGGCGGATGGTTGGCGATGTCGGGGAGGTTGATGTAGTCCTCCTCCGGCTTCGCATTCTTCACGTAGAAGAACCCCCGCTGCCATCGCTTCACCGACTCGTGCAGCGGGAGTTTCGGGAAGCCGATCCCCTTGCGGATATGGATCAGGGCCCCTCCGCAGGCTGTCATCACCATCTGCTTCATCGCCGGATCCTTCGCCGCCTACCTTTTGAGGAAGAAGAGCCGACACCAGAGGTCAAGCCTCGGCGCAACCCCCAAGTATCCCTCGCAAAGGGTAACGAACGCCGCCAGTTGCAGGACGGTGTTGGGGGCGAGGTGGTGCGGCAGCAGGCCGAACCGCGTCAGGAAGCGGCAGAAGCGGGCGCTCGCTGGCAGCCCGAGCCCGCGGAGGAAGTGGTCGGCGAAGACAACCACCTTGCCCTCCCGTGGGGCCGGGGAGTTCTCCGGCCCGGCTGGGCGTGCCACCAAGTGCTCCTCCGTCGGGAGCTTGCGGCGGTGGTGGAGGTGCTCGATGAAGGTCTCGTCTACGTCGCTGCCGTCCCAGGCACCCTTGCCCGCCATGGTCGTCGAGGGGGCGTGCGGTCACGACGACGGGCATGGGTGCTCGGCGGCGGCCCGGGCTCTCTTCGGCGGCGGATGGTGGCGTGGCCTGCCCTCGTGCTCTGGTCTCTCTCTCTCATGGCAGGGGGAAGGAGGCGACGAAGGCGATGCGACGGCAGGGGGAGCAAACGGGCCGTTCTGCCTCCCCCCTCTCGACATTTAAACCCTGCGCGGGTGATCAGGGGGGGCGGATTCATTGCGCATGACCCCCGCGATTCCCGCGGCGTGCGGGGCGGACATCATGACGCTCGGGAACGCCAACCGTCCGCCCCGCGCCGTAAAGGATCCCTGCGCACAGGCCACGGCTGCGGTCGCGGAGGGCCCCGCCCCGTTGCCCGGTCTTTTCCGCCACATGGCACGTCTCCTCAACCCAGCGGTGAACCCGAGGTGGCACGCGAAGCGTCAGCCAGCTGTGGAGCCGGCTATCGCTTAACAGCTTCGCTCGACTCTTAAGGCAGCCCACGGCACAAGGACGATCTTCAAGCCGGCGAGAACTATCGCGGCTCGTCGGCGGGTCCTCCCCGGCTTCAGGGACTACTGACGGGGGGATGATCCCGGGTTAGCCTCAAGTGCCCCCTTTCCCCAGCCTCCTCACGCAACCAAAGGGCGGGCCGCCTCCCCCTACGGTCCGGCTACGCCCTGCCAGAAGCAACCCGTCGGCTATGCCCCGCCGGTTACGACGTATCGTTCGGCTGGGGCGCATTGCCGCCTGGCCCCCCCAGCCGGCCGCGCATTGGATACCGTCGTCGGGGCATGCTGGCAACAGTGGCCCCCATCCCATCGGGGGTCAGTGCCGATATGGCCACAGCAAAGGCGTCAGGGCCTCTGACCCTGGCAGATGGTAACCGGGCTTCCAACAGCGTCACCACGCCCCCAACCACTCTGTTACCTGCCCCGACATGGCTACAGGGTGGCCCGCCGTACCGTTTTGGACCAACACTCATGAGGAGCACTGGCCCGGGTTGTTGATTAATTATCCATGGGGTAGTTAAGCCCTATGAAATTTTATTAAGTTGTTAAGCAAATGTAGTACCAAATTTGGGTCTTGCCAGACAAGTTTTAATCTTAACCGAATAAACAAGGGGGTCCCCATAACAACCCCGAGCATGTTAGGAGCGCAAAGTATGGAAAACATAACACCGGTAACAAGAAACTATGGCGGTAACAGTGGAACAAAACACCTAGCAAAAGTCCAAGTCTTCCACCAATACCAAGATATATATGTGCATTAAATTAAATAACTGGTAATATTGTGATATGCCAAATCCATGTTATCACATGGAACAACCTGTACCTATAACTAAGAACGCTAAAAGAGGGGCTGAGTAGCGGTAACTTAGCCAATCAAAGGTTTGCTAGGATGTGGAGGGTTAGAGGCTGTCATGGCAATTTAGGAGGCTGACATTCAAGTGGTAGGTAGCGTAATTGTAATGATAAGAAGAGAAACTAGCAAGCGAATATAGTATCGGGATCCGGGTACGATCATCTTGCATGTTGGTTCTTTAGTGGAACAAGTAGCGGGATCCTCGTAGTTGTACTCGCCTGGCTCTTCGTACTCAAGTTCAATGTTTGCGTCTATGTAACATCCCAAATTATGGAATGTTATAATAAATATTAGAATGATTTTTTTGTTTGATTGAGTGATTAAATTGATTGAAATTTAAAACTTTTTGAAAACTTTTGAATGAGAGGGAATAAAATGACTTTCCCTTTGTGTTTGATTTCAAATTCAATTCCAATTCAAATCAGTGAGAGAAGATAACATGAATTCTTCATCAACAAGGAATTTCAAAAGTGGATTTGAAAAACTCTGAATTATTCTTTTTGGAATTCATTTCATATTTGGTTCCATTTTTAAATACCCTTGACAAGATTTTGAGAGGAGTAACATGACACTCCACACCAGGGTTATTTTGTGAAGTATTTGAACCATAAAACCTAAGGGGTTATTTGAAAATAATTTGCAAAAGAATTAAAATCAATTTAGGCATTTTCTGAAAGTAAATTTTCTTTAAGTATTTATTTTGGCCGTGGAAAAATGTTCATTAAATTGCATTTAATTCCCTGATCATTTTGGTATATAAAACTTGATTTTTGGAAGTGTATTGATTACCATAAATAAGTTTTAATGCTCTGGAAATAGAAAAGGAAAGGAATTAAAGTTTTAATAAAAACCTGCCGGCCCATCTGTCTTGACTTCCCAAAACTGCTCCGGATCGGCCACCGACGCCACTAACCCTGCCCCCTCTCTCTCTGTCGCGTGGGACCCCCGACCGACCGAGCCATCGCCACGGTCGTCCCCTCCATTCCGCTCCCGACCTCGCCGGAAATCCATCCGTGCCGGATCTCCCTCCTCCTGCCGTTTCCCGACCACCCCGAGGCCCTATATAAAGCCCTAACTCGCCGCGCCCCATTTCCACCCCGAACACCCCCTTCCCTCGTCGAAGCGCCGCACATCGCCTCGTCGGAGTTCCGTTCCCTTGAAGCTCCCGGAGCTCGTGCTACTCACCACCCTCCTCCCCGACCCCCTCTGGCCCCGCCCAGCAACGCCGGAGATTTGACGCCAGCGCCTGGTGCCCTCGCCTCCACTGGAGACCTCCTGGAACGCCATAGCCACTACATCGCCGGAGTTCCCCTCTGCCACCACCATCCCGTGCTCGTGGAACTCAACGCCGACACCCCCAACCATCCCCGACACCACCAATCTTCACCGGAGACTCGCCGCCGTCGACTGGACACCTCCATCACCGCTGAGGATCACCGGAGCCCCATCCCTGACGTCTTCGTTGCCCCTGCCTCGCCGGAATCTTCCATCGCCGGCGACACAACCATGTGAGCTCACCCCCTCTCCTCTGTAGACGTTGGATCTGGATTCAACGATCCAGATTAGATGATTTAGCACCCCGAAACGTTTTCTCTTAGTTACCGGTCGTTCCATTGCATCTAGCGCACACCCCCTGTAGCCAATGAGAAACTGCCACGTAGCACCCTGTCCGATAGTTAGGTTTTTTCTCCTTTTTCTTTTTCTGTTTTAAAACAGAATGATTCTGTTTTTGTTTTCTTTATATCTTTTATGTTTTTAACTATTTTAATTTGATTCTTTTTTCATTATGTCACAAATTTATTCTAGTTTCTGTAGACATAAAGTTTGACCATATTTGCATAATTTAAAATTGAATTCAAACAGACTTGATTCAAATCTTATTTTCTGAATATCTTGAGTTTAAAATTTTATTTTGAATTGATTCTTTTTGCTACTTGTCACTAGTGACCTTAGTTATCAGTAAGCAAAACTTTAGAATTTTTAGAATAAATTAAATTAGTATTTTTAACAAAACAGATTCTGTTTTAGTCCTTTTAGATTTATTTCTAATTCTTTTGTTTTAAATTGTTTTAAATTGCTTTCTTTTATATTAGTTAATTCTTTTAACTTGTTTTCTGTTAGATAACAGTAGCCCTTTCAAAAAAAATATTATTTTATTAGTTGATTGCATGAAAATCAATTCTAGTTCAATTATAACTTGCAATTTGATTTTCATTGCTAGTTTGATTTTCTGTTAATCTAAGTTTAGACCAGAAACAATTTCTATTATAGTTGAGATTGTTTGTGATTTAAGCCAAGGATGACCTTGTTTTATATCAAAAGAAGAATTTTTATAAAAGATTTTCAATTAGTTCTTTTTACAAAATAAAGATTTATGAGAAAATACTTTCTGTTAATTATCTTAGTGTTTTTCCTGCTGATATGTTCTAGTAGTTAAAAACTTCTGTTGTTTAGAGTATTGTTTTTCTTAGTTTTTACTTGTTCTTCAAAAGTAATCCTTTTACTAAGTAAATTATTTACTAAAATACTTTTGTCATACTTTGCGTTGTTTTGGTTTTGTTACTTTTGAAAATAGGATTTAATTGTAGAAAAAACCAACCTTAGTTGTGTTGATAAAACTTTGTGTTTTGAGTTTTGTCTTAAGTATTTCCTTCATCACAACCTTGTTGCTTTTGGTTTTGTGTTACTTTTTGATTGTTAGAATTGATTGCTATTATGATTGCTTATATGAATGCAATGTTTGATTATATAGATTCTCATCGAAGAGTGACGAATAGTCTATCAAGTTATTTCTGAGAGCGATATTATTCTTCATCAACAGTACAGGCAAGTTCACTTTGACCATTTTGTTCGTACCTATGTTTTATTGCATGTAGTGACATCATTTAACAAATCCCTCCCATAGTGTTATTGAAATTCTTGTAGTTGAGTAGAATGCATGAGGTAGGAACCCACCACTTGTTACTAAAGCCCCGGGAACGTTAGTTATTTTTATGCTATGCTAAAGTAGACGGGGTTGGTATGAGTGTTCGTGACTGGTGTGAGAAGGAGGACTCTACGTCAAGACGACAACTTCATGAAGGCATCTTCAAGTCCTGCATCTTCAAGGCCTCAAGACTTCAAGACTCGAGATACAAGTTTTTCAATGCACACTACTGGGTGAAGGATGGTTCATTGGGCATCCCTAGAGTACCCAGTGGATGGCCGGGATGCATGGAGAAGTGCCATGACATCTTGCGGAAAGCTTCACCCAGACTCAAAGAGACGGATGAATACTTCATGCCCGGAAGCTTACCTGTGTAGCCACAAGTCATTATGGGCTCTGGTTTGGTTGATCTTTGTTGTGACTCTGGCTGGGCAGTGCTATGACACGTAGTCGACGTTAGGAATGGATGGGCACTGACAGTAGTCAGGGAAACACTCTGAAAGACCATGTTTCGTTCATCCTGTTCTCAAACACCCGGCAGTGCGAGGACTTACCAGGAGGGAATGAATCTTGTGGGTAAAGTACACAACACTCTACAGAGTTAAACCTAATCGATTAGTCGTGTCCCCGGTTACGGACAATTTGAGCTTCTAGACTTGGATCTATCTCTGAACTCTCAACACTGGACTGATAATTAATTGTGGGCAACTTATGATACTTGTGGGCATTTAGACATCGGTTGGCGGAACCACGTCATGTTAGGTAAGTCTATAGTGAAAACTCCTGATATTCCTTTGTTGTAGGAAAAGAAAATAAAATCAGCTTTTATGCAAAAACTCAGACGCAGAGCCACAAAGCCTTATTGCATATAGATTAGTCTTATTCTCTATTTCTGCTATGGTGATCTTGCCAGTACATTCAATTTACTGACCTACACGGCTGCAACGTCTTATGTTGCAGATAAGCTCTACGATGGGTAAGAGTACGATTCAGGGTTACGGTCTGCACTCAACCTGTCGTTGGTGTTATTGGGACTCCACTCCCGTTGACTGTTTCCGTTGAGATTTTAAGGTATATATCAATTTTACGTTAATTACATGTGATTGCACTTTGATATATACATTGATGTACTGTGTGTGCCAGCATACTGATCCAGGGATGGCACAGAACACATAGAGGCTTGACTCGTTTTGAGTCAGGTCGCTACAGAAAGGGTATCAAAGCACATGTTGACTGTAGGACGTGACCCCAGAAACTGGAAAGCCCTTAGGAAACGATTTCTCGAAAAACTTTGTTTTCAAGAGACCCTTTACTTCTCATCTTATTTGAGCTTTATCAAATGATCTCTCTTACCTCAAATAGTTAGAAAATACTCGTTCCCCTTTGACCACACTAAGCATCAACTGAGACCACTTCGAGAAGGACAAGATATTGAAACAACTGATGGTCACTTCAAAGTAAAGAAGATTTGACCATGCATTAGAAGAGTTGAAGCTACACAAGTTGAAGACTGTGAAGACCCGAAGAAATTGAAGACCATGAAGAATTTCCAAGATATTATGCCCTAGAAGACCAAACCCCTGTTGTATACTTACGTTAGATACGATGATTTGTGAGCTGTCATTTGTTTGTAAAAAAAATTGAAAGCCACAACTAAAATCTATTTTCAAAAACATTGTTTGTATTGTGTGTATCCCCTCCTTTCTCTCTCTTACCCATCTCATCCCCAAAACCTTGAACCCAATAGATGATGAGTGAAGCTGGAATCGTGTATTCCGGATCGATGACTCGGTTAGAGACAGAAGAATGGATTCAGAACATGGAGGATTATCTAAGGAGTAACCATGTTGCAAGGAACGAGATAGTCTAGTATGTTTTTAGGTACTTTGCAGAAGGTGTTGCACATTGGTGGAAGATGCATGAAGATATCCATGATACGCAAGCAACAATCACTTGGGAAGAATTCAAGATGACTCTGCAAAAATCTCATGTTGTCACCAACACCCAGAAGCCCCGTCTCAAATATGTGAAGAAGATTTGCGCATGCAAGATATGTGGAGAGATAGGACACACCCAGGAAGAACACAAGGAAGGATGCTCTCATTGTGAAGAAAATCCCCCGAGCTGAGGAATGCCCAACTAGGCAGGTGACATGTTTCTTTTGTGAAGGAACTACACATTACCCGGCTCAATGCCAAATGTACCCCAAGGTACAAGAAGTCATCAAGCAGCAGAAGGAAGCAATGAAAGAAGCCCTCGGGAAAAAGTTAGAAGAACCCATGATGATGGGAGATATACCAGACCCGAACATAAGTATCAAGTCATGTTATTCATGTGGAGAGGAAGGACATATCTCTCAGGATTGTCCGAACGAGTGTCTGGGAGACTTCCCGACAAAAGAGGTGGAGCTTGATCCACAGGAAATTGAAGGTTTGATCGGAACAAAGAAGCTCAGGAAGAGACAAGCCCCTAAACAGAGGGACCTGAGACATATCAGATGTTTCAAGTGTAAGGATATGGGCCACTATGCCAATAAGTGCCCAAGAAAGGAACCAGAACCCCAAGGAGCAACCACCAACATCAAGAAGCCCCGAGACTTGTCAGAAATCATCTGTTTTTCTTGCAAGGAATCAAGACATTATGCTAGTAAATGTCCAAAGGAGAAGAAAGCTAGAATGGAGTAGTTAAGATGGCAATAACTGTATCATGAAGCACTCTTGTTTTCATGAGATTATTATGTAACGGAAGTCGCAGAATTTGTAAAAAATTCATGAGTCAATGTAATTATGGTGTCATGATTCTCGAATGTTGAATTATATGAGTTGTTACTCTATGAACAAAGATCACTGACCATTTTCGAGGATATGAGAAAATATGGTTTATGCAAGCATGCGTGCATTTCATTTTAAGTGTGGTAGCAACTACAGGGACAAATGAATGAAGAAAATACCATTCATGTTAAGGAGTTTGGATAAGTGAATACAGGTGAAGAGAATGTGGAACCATATCCAAACTATGTAGATGATAACCTTTGTGACAACGTGTCTTTGAAGTTGGAATATTGAGAAAAGGAATGATTGTGATGAAACCATACCCAAGGTTAAACAGACCAATGGAAAGGAAAATGAATTCTGCAAAATGGAATCTAGACAAGAATAAGTCTATGATTGGTTACCTCAAGGGTATGATGGAGTGAACAGAAGGTAATGCTAGAATATGAAACGATAGTAACCCCAAGAGTGAGTTAAAGCTATCCAAGTATTCAAGTGAACCCACAACTCACTGACCTCAGGATTGATAAGGATCAAGCCCTACCTTTGTGAAGGAAGAAACTTGGGATAAGCTATCACTGATCAGCAAACGTTTTTCTTAGGAGTATACGAAAACCTGAGAGTTGTGAAGAAACGATAGATGTTTTTGCTTAGCTTGCAGAATCAATGGATTTATCTGAACTTCGTTCGTTGACAAGAGAAATTTCTGCAATGCTGGTGAGGAAGCCCAAGTGTTAGAATACGAGATTCACTAAACCTTATACAAGGTAATGATTTCAGTGCGGCATGGATTGATCACCATGACGACTTACTCTTATCATTTCTCTTGCTATTCAGAATGGTAAATCTGAGTGACTTACCCATAGTAGAGAGACGACGTTCTTTGAAGCTTTTGTTTAAGCCTTAGAATGGTATGATGTAAAACCCTTGTACATGACAGTTGCTATCACACGTAGGAATTTTACGGTGAGGAATGAAGCCAAGACCCATTTCACTGCAGGATAACCACAAATGGTGGACCCCATGAGATCTTCTATAAGTTACTTAGAATGAATGCGAGACCTGTCAGCTAAGAAGACCCAATATCGGAGGAAATACAATTTGTTATGATAACACAAGATTTTAATATAACGGAAGAGCATCACCGAAGGAGATATTGTGAAGTATGTGAAGAGACAGATGCACCAGAGGATTGCCATGATTTTGAGGGACCAGTAACTCTCATTTTAAGTGTGGTAGACCCCGCACCTTCTTGGTCAATGGATTTGTTAGAAGACCCCAAACCCTAACCTATTCTTTCTAGCCTTTTCAAATCTCGAGAACGAGATTCATTTTAAGTGTGGTAGGTTTGTAACATCCCAAATTTTGGAATGTTATCATAAATATTAGAATGATTTTTTTGTTTGATTGAGTGATTAAATTGAGTGAAATTTGAAACTTTTTGAAAACTTTTGAATGAGAGGGAATAAAATGACTTTCCCTTTGTGTTTGATTTCAAATTCAATTCCAATTCAAATCAGTGAGAGAAGATAACATGACTTCTTCATCAACAAGGAATTTGAAAAGTGGATTTGGAAATCTCTGAATTATTCTTTTTGGAATTCATTTCATATTTGGTTCCATTTTCAAATACCCTTGACAAGATTTTGAGAGGAGTAACATGACACTCCACACCAGGGTTATTTTGTGAAGTATTTGAACCATAAAACCCAGGGGGTTATTTGAAAATTATATGCAAAAGAATTAAAATCAATTTAGGCATTTTCTGAAAATAATTTTTTTTAAGTATTTACTTTGGCCGTGGAAAAATGTTCATTAAATTTCATTTAATTCCCTCATCATTTTAGTATATAAAACTTGATTTTTTGGAAGCGTATTGATTACCATAAATAAGTTTTTAATGCTCTGGAAAATAGAAAAGGAAAGGAATTAAAGTTTTAATAAAAACCTGCCGGCCCACGTGTCTTGACTTCCCGAAACTGCTCCGGATCGACCACCGACGCAGCTAACCCCGCCCCCTCTCTCTCTGTCGTGTGGGACCCCCGACCGACCGAGCCATCGCCGCGGTCGTCCCCTCCATTCCGCTCCCGACCTCGCCGGAGATCCATCCGCGCCGGATCTCCCTCCTCCTGTCGTTTCCCGACCACCCCGAGGCCCTATATAAAGCCCTAACTCGCCGCGCCCCATTTCCACCCCGAACACCCCCTTCCCTCGTCGGAGTGCTGCACATCGCCTCGCTGGAGTTCCGTTCCCCTGAAGCTCCCGGAGCTCGTGCTACTCACCACCCTCCTCCCCGACCCCCTCTGGCCCCGCCCAGCAACGCCGGAGATTCGCCGTCGTCGCTTGGTGCCCTTGCCTCTGCCGGAGACCTCTTGGAATGTCGTAGCCACTACATCGCCAGAGTTCCCCTCTGCCACCACCATCCCGAGCTCGTGGAACTCAACGCCGACGCCCCCAACAATCCCCGACACCACCAATCTTCACCGAAGACTCGCCGTCGTCGACTCGACACCTCCATCACCGCTGAGGATCAGCGGGGCACCATCACCGACGTCTTCGTTGCCCCTGCCTCGCCGGAATCTTCCATCGCCGGCGACACAACCATGTGAGCTCACCCCCTCTCCTCTGTAGACGTTGGATCTGGATTCAACGATCCAGATTAGATGATTTAGCACCCCGAAATGTTTTCTCTTAGTTACCGTTCGTTTGCTCCGTTGCATCTAGCGCACACCCCGTGTAGCCAATGGGAAACTGCCACGTAGCACCCTGTCCGATAGTTAGTTTTTTTTCTTTTTCTGTTTTCTATTTTTAAACAGAATAATTCTGTTTTTGTTTTCTTTATACCTTTTATTTTTTTTAATTATTTTAATTTGATTCTTTTTGCATTATGTCACAAATTTATTCTAGTTTCTGTAGATATAAAGTTTGACCATATTTGCATAATTTAAAATTGAATTCAAACAGATTTGATTCAAATTTTATTTTCTGAATATCTTGAGTTTAAAATTTTATTTTGAATTGATTCTTTTTGCTACTTGTCACTAGTGACCTTACTTATCAGTAGGTTAAACTTTAGAATTTTTAGAATAACTTAAACTAGTATTTTTAACAAAACAGATTATGTTTTAGTTCTTTTAGATTTATTTCCAATTCCTTTGTTTTAAATTGTTTTAAATTGCTTTCTTTTATATTAGTTAATTCTTTTAACTTGTTTTCTGTTAGATAACAGTAGCCCATTCAAACAAATATTATTTTATTAGCTGATTGCATGAAACTCAATTCTAGTTCAATTATAACTTGCAATTTGATTTTCATTGCTAGTTTGATTTTCTGTTAATCTAAGTTTAGACCAGAAACAATTTGTATTATAGTTGAGATTGTTTGTGGTTTAAGCCAAGGATGACCTTGTTTTATATCAAAAGAAGAATTTTTATAAAAGATTTTAAATTCGTTCTTTTTACAAAATAAAGATTTATGAGAAAATACTTTATGTTAATTATTTGTTTTAGAAAAATTTGTTTTCTTTTATTATCTTAGTGTTTTTCCTGTTGATATGTTCTAGTAGTTCAAAACTTATGTTGTTTAGAGTATTGTTTTTCTTAGTTCTTACTTGTTCTTCAAAAGTTATCCTTTTACTAAGTAAATTATTTACTAAAATACTTTTGTCATACTTTGCTTTGTTTTGGTTTTGTTACTTTTGAAAATAGGGTTTAATTGTAGAGAAAACCAACCTTAGTTGTGTTGATAAAACTTTGTGTTTTGAGTTTTGTCTTAAGTATTTCCTTCATCACAACCTTGTTGCTTTTGGTTTTGTGTTACTTTTTGATTGTTAGAATTGATTGCTAGTATGATTGCTTATATGAATGCAATGTTTGATTATATAGATTCTCATTGGAGAGTGATGAATAGTCTATCAAGTTATTTCTGAGAGCGATATTATTCTTCATCAACAGTACAGGCAAGTTCACTTTGACCATTTTGTTCATACCTATGTTTTATTGCATGTAGTGACATCATTCAACAAATCCCTCCCGTAGTGTTATTGACGTTCTTGTAGTTCAGTAGAATGCATGAGGTAGGAACCCACCACTTGTTACTAAAGCCCCGGGAACGTTAGTTATTTTTATGCTATGCTAAAGTAGACGGGGTTGGTATGAGTGTTCGTGAGTGGTGTGAGAAGGAGGACTCTACGTCAAGACGACAACTTCATGAAGGCATCTTCAAGACCTCAAGACTTCAAGACTCGAGAAACAAGTTTTTCAATACACACTACTGGGTGAAGGATGGTTGATTGGGCATCCCTGGAGTACCCAGTGGATGGCCGGGATGCATGGATAAGCGTCATGACGTCTTGCGGAAAGCTTCACCCAGACTCCAAGAGACGGATGAATACTTCATGCCCGGAAGCTTACCTGTGTAGCCACAAGTCATTATGGGCTCTGGCTTGGTTGATCTTTGTTGTGACTCTGGCTGGGCAGTGCTACGAGATGTAGTCGACGTTAGGAGTGGATGGTCACTGACAGTATTCAGGGAAACACTCTGAAAGACCATGTTTCGTTCATCCTGTTCTCAAACACCCGGCAGTGCGAGGACTTACGAGGAGGGAACGAATCTTGTGGGTGAAGTACACATCACTCTGTAGAGTTAAACCTAATCGATTAGTCGTGTCCCCGATTACGGACAATTTGAGCTTCTAGACTTGGATCTATCTCTAAACTCTCAACACTGGACTGATAATTAATTATGGGCAACTTATGATACGTGTGGGCATTTACACATCGGTTGGCGGAACCACGTCATGTTAGGTAACTCTATAGTGAAAACTCCTGATGTTCCTTTGTTGTAGGAAAAGAAAATAAAATCAACTTTTATGCTAAAACTCAGACACAGAGCCACAAAGCCTTATTGCATATAGATTAGTCTTATTCTTTGTTTCTGCTATGGTGATCTTGCCCACAGCAACAACAAGTTAGCTACTTTGCAGCAAGTTTCCCAAAATCATGTGGCATACTCATATATACATGTGAAGCAACATGGCACAAACTATACTAGCAAAACCACCACCTTTCTTATAAGTCAAAACTTGCCCTAAATGGACAAGATCACAAATGGCATTACCAAATTTGGATACTTAGATTAACATGGAAAATAGTTAATAATACCCACCAAACAAGGCATGCCCACAAGCAAAGGGTATGGCAAGTGGGGAAAACCCACTAGCCACCTACACACACACTCTCTCTCTACACACATAGACTACACAAGCATGCACATACATGGCTCCATATGCCTAAGGGCATATGAGCACAAACTCACCCATGAACATACCACCAATGAGGGTGGGTGTTCATCCACACACCACACATGCACCATATATGCATAATGCATATAGGCACATACACACCACCACACATGCTCAAGTGCACATGGGCATATACACACTCACATCCACATGTGCTCATATGTATGGGTGTTCATCCACACACATATATACACACATGTATGCACAAGTCCATATATGCATATACATATGAATATGACAACACACTCACACACACACTCACTCACATACACACATGCATACATGCATACCACATACATAAAGCATCATTTATACACACATATATAAACAATAGGAAAAAACATACATACATGCAGGTTTGCACCTACACACATACACACATAGCAAAGGAGAAAACAAAATAAAACAAAAGGGAAAAAGCACAAACAAAAAGGGGAGGGGTTCTGGCTCCAACCCATGACCGACTGGTCGCTACCCCGAGCCGGTTGCCACTCTGCTATCGACGCAGCACTTAATAGGGGAGGGGTACGGCTGCTCTAATACACCCACACATGCGCAAACCTGACAAAACTGACGGAAACGACACCTACGCGACAGCAAACGACGGCGGCCAATTCCAGCGATCCACGGCCTCGCCGGCGAGGGGAAACGGCGCAGGGGAAGGATGCACCTATGGGGGTCACATCCCCACATCTAACGCACGACGAGACACACGGCAACAACACCTATAACTACGGCAGAGCTACGGCGGAAACGAGCATGGGCTCGTCGGGCACGACGAGCTCGCGCACGCATCGGGATAGAGGGGCACGGCGGAGGATTGGCTGCTCACCATGGGGCTGCCAAAGGAGAAGACGACGATAGAGGGGTCGGAGACGGGCACCGGAGTGGAAGCACGGGAAGACGACGGAGCAGAACGTCGCCGACGAAGACGACAAAGGGGTCATCGCTGCGGAGCTCCTCCGGGGCTCTTAGCGATGGGAATTGAACGCGGGGAGGTTCCCCGAGCTCCTGGATGCCATGGACGTCGACGAGGTCGACGAAGCCAACGAGCGGACGCCGGCGATCTTCTCTGAACCTCTCTGAATTCACTTTGAAGCTTACCTGAGAGAGGGAGAAAGGAGAGGAAGGGGAGAGATGGAGAGGGAGAAGGGACCGGCGGTGGCTGGAGGGGGAACAGGAACCCTAGGCGGAGAAGGCACGCACGTCGAGGGAATTTAAAAAAACCCGGGCTCACGGAGACGGATGGCGAAAGGGGACGGAGGAGGCGCTTGCTCTCTCTGCTTTACTGACGGAGAGACAATGGGAGCAGGTGGCCGTTGGCACCTGGGCTGGGCCACGCAGGGAAGGAGCCGGCCCAGCTCTTCCTCTCTCTCTCAGGGAAAAATAACACAGAGGTTTTCTATTTAAATAAAGCAGCAAGAACAAGGAAAAAACCCAGAGAATTCAGAAGAGTTTTTGAGAAGACAAAAATACTTTTCACTAAAAGAATATGAGAATTATTTAATAAATTGTCTAGGGGATTTTTAGAGCAAGTAATTTAAATAGTTTTTAAAATTACAGACCCTGGTTATTTAAATACCCCAATACATAAAATCTCAAAACAATAAAAGACTAACAAACACAGGATTAAAATATTATTAGCTAACTCCTGAACATTTTTAAACAATTTAACTAGCAAGTTGAATCTGTTAACAATATGACATGGGAATAAAACAAAAGGGTATTGCTAGGGTTTTATGAAAGAAAAGAGAGGGGAGAAGAAAGAGATTTGCACCACATACACTCCACCCTCATTACATAACACAAGATCACAACCAACCACACAAGGTCACATAAGAAACAAGGCATGGCATGATGAATGGCATGATGCATGATGCATGGATGCATGAACAGGACATGGCATAACAAGGTTCAGACTCATCTCATTAAACTCATGACAACAAGGTCCCACATAAGATACATGCCATAAAAGGTAGGGACAGCACTTGGGCTGTCACAACTCTCCCACACTACAAGAGGATCTCGACCCGAGATGTAGGAACGAAAGAAGTCTGGAAATTCGGAACGGAGAAGGTCCTCACGTTCCCAAGTAGCTTCTTTGTCAGAATGATGAGACCACTTCACCTTGAGGAACTTGATAGACTTTTTGCGAGTCTTATGCTCAGTTTGTTCGAGAATTGCAACTGGTTGCTCATGATAAGAGAGGTCTTCTTGGAGATCAATGTCTTGGAGGTCAATGGTGTGCTCTGGAGTCTTGAAGCACCTCCGGAGCTAAGAAACATGGAAGACATCCTGCACATTTGCGAAATTTGGAGGAAGCTCTAGTTGGTACACAAGTCCACCTCTCTTGCAAACAACTCTGAAAGGACCAACAAAATGAGGAGCTAGCTTCCTTTTAATTCCAAACCGTTGAGTGCTCTTCATGGGAGAGACTCTGAGATAGACTAGATCATCCACTTGAAAGGAAACATCCCGATGTTTGTTATAGTAATAACTCTTCTGTCGGGACTGAGCTGCTTCGAGGTTCTCATGAATGACACAACACACTTCTTCTGCTTCAGTGATCATGTCATTTCCCAATATCTGACGCTCACCGGTTTCAGACCAGTTAAGCGGGGTACGACACTTTCTGCCGTAGAGAATCTCGAAAGGGGCCTTGCTTGAGCTAGCTTGGAAGCTATTGTTGTATGAGAATTCAGCATATGGAAGGCAGTCTTCCCATTTCATGCCGAACAAAATCACACAGGCTCTGAGCATATCTTCAAGGATCTGATTGACTCTCTCAACTTGACCACTTGTCTGCGGATGGAACGCAGTGCTGAAACGGATCTTGGTACCCATCGCAGTCTGGAAGGACTCCCAAAACTTGGAAGTAAAGAGGCTTCCACGGTCAGATGAGATGAGCTGAGGAATACCATGCAAAGAAACTATCCTTGATGTACACAACTCTGCAAGCTGAGTTGCCGAGATAGATTCTTTAACTGGCGGGAAATGAGCAACTTTTGACAGCTTGTCGATAACCACAAAGATGGCATCGTTGCCTCTCTTGGACTTGGGAAACCAAGTGACGAAATCCATCTCCACATGATCGAATTTTCACTCTGGAATAGGCAAAGGTTGAAGAAGACCTGCTGGATGTTGATGCTCCGCCTTCACTCTGCGACAAACATCACACTCGTTCATGAACTGAGCAATTTCATGTTTCATGCGAGTCCACCAGAAGGTTTGCTTGAGATCCTGATACATCTTGGAACTTCCTGGATGAATGGATAGAAGAGAATTGTGTGCTTCGTCCATGATAATCTTTCTGAGATCACCTTTTGGAACCACAAGACGGTCCTCAAAGAACAAGGTGTCTTTGTCATCAACTCGAAAGCACTTATACTTCGGAATGCCCTTGGCCACACCTTTCTTCACTTTCTTCACCATAGTGTCAAGAAGCTACGCTTGGTGAACCTGATCTTCCAGAGTCGGAGAGACTTGAAGATTGGCAAGAAATCCTTGCGGAATCATCTGAAGGTTGAGCTTGCGGAAGGCTTCACAAAGCTCGGGTTGAAGAGGCTTCAAGATGAGACTATTGCAGTACGCCTTACGGCTGAGCACGTCTGCAATGACATTTGCTTTCCCAGGAGTATACTCAATGCTTGGATTGAAGTCCTCAAGCATTTCCACCCAATGAGACTGCCAAAGATTAAGATTGGGTTGAGTGAAAATGTACTTCAAGATTTTTTGATCGGTGTATAACTCAACTGGTCTACCCAACAATAAATGCCTCCAAGTCATTAGAGCATGCACAACTGCCGCCAACTCGAGATCATGAGTGGGGTAGTTCTTCTCGGCAGGCTTCAACTGACGCGAGGTATAAGCAACAATCTTCTTATCTTGCATGAGAACACCACCAAGACCTTGGAGAGAAGCATCACAGAATACTTGGAAAGGCTTAGACTGCTCGGGAGGAACAAGAACTGGAGCTGAAGTCAGTCTCTGCTTGAGCGTATTGAACGCCACCTCACACTCAGGAGACCAAACATACTTGACACTCTTCTGGAGGAGATTGGACAGAGGCTTAGCAATTTGAGAGAAGTTCTCCACGAATCTTCTGCAATAACTAGCAAGCCCAAGGAAACTCCGAAGCTGCTTCACATTCTGAGGAGGTTCCCACTTCAAGATTGCCTCAACTTTCTCAGGGTGCACTTTAATTCCCTCGGCAGAGATCACATGCCCAAGGTACACCACTTCATTGAGCCAAAACTCACACTTGGAAAACTTGGCATAGAATCGATGTTCCCTTAACTTGTCAAGCACAAGGTGGAGATGCTCTGCATGCTCTTCTTATGTCTCCGAGAACACAAGGATACCATCCAAATAGACCAAGACGAACTCATTCTTGAAAGGAGAGAAAATGAAGTTCATCATTCTTGAGAAGGTTGGAGGAGCATTAGCAAGACCAAATGACATGACGGTGTACTCATAAGAGCCAAAACTCGTCCTAAAAGCGGTCTTAGGAATGTCTTCTTCGTGAATGTGAATCTGATGATAACCCATGCGAAGATCAAGCTTCGAGAAAACCTTGGCACCTTTCAGTTGTTCAAACAACTCATTGATGTTGGGAAGTGGGTACTTGTTTCTGATTGTCTTCTTGTTCAATGGATGGTAGTCAACACAAAGACGATCCATGCCATCTTTCTTCTTGACAAACAGAACACCACAACCCCATGGAGAAGAACTTGGTCTGACCAGACCGAGACGTTCGTGCTCATCTAGCTGCTTCTTCAACTCTTTCAGCTCTTCGGGGCCAAGTTTATATGGGCGCTTACAAACCGGTTCAGTTCCGGGCTCGAGATCAATCACGAACTTGACTGGCCAGTGCGGAGGCATTCCTGGCAATTCTTCTGGAAAGACATCTTCATACTCAATCACCACCGGAATTTGAGAAATCGCCGAGATTTCACCCTTCTCATTAAGAGCAAAGAGACGGATTGTGTCATCGCGAGCCACGAAAATAATCACATCTTCTGAAGGATGAGTCATCTTGACTTCTTTTGCTTTGCAATCAACATATGCCTTATTCATAGCCAGAAAGTCAATGCCCAAAATGAGATCAATATCGGAATTATTGAGAACAATTGGAGAGGCCAGAAAAGAATAATTTCCCATCTTCATGGATGCATCCCGAACCACCATTTTTGAGCTGAGACGCTTCCCGGGGGATACAACTTGCAATGCATTTGGCAAAAACTCCATGGTAAATCCATGTTTTGCCGCAAAAGGATATGACATGAAACAATGTGAAGCACCAGTATCAAACAAGACTTTTGCAGGAATAGAATTACCTGAGAGATTACCCATGATCACTTGAGAAGAATCCTCTACCTCTACTGCATTCACCATATTCACTCTTGCGGTCTTGGGATTATGCTTCACCATAGCATTTCCTGGAGGCCTGACTCAAGGAGGAGGTGGAATACGCCGCTGGTTGCACTTGTTTGCATAGTGACCCTTCTGGCCACACTTGTGACAAGTCACCTCAGAAAGCGGACGAACATTGCCTGGAGGAGGAACAAGAACTGCCTTGGACGCCTGGGGTCTCTACTGAAAAGCTGGGTTGGGTGGGTGGGAAGAACCACAATCACCGAACTTCTTTTGATGCTGAGGAGGACGAAACGGCGGAGGATTTGGCACCCAATACTTCTGCTGCTTGGGAACCATCTGAGAGCTGGAAGAAGACGAATATGAATCCCTTGAACGCTTCCTTGAGTTCTCCAACTTGAGCTGAGTTTCCTCGACCTTCAATGCCATGTTGTAGAACTGATCAAACTCACGAGGCTCTTGAAGAACTAGGCCTGGTAGAAGCTCATCCTTGAGACCACCTCTGAACTGATAGATCATCGCCTTGTCATCTGGAACATCTTGCTTAGCATAGCGGGCTAGATTCTGGAACTCGGCGTTTTACTGGTAGACAGACTTGCTTCCCTGCTTCAGGTGCCTAAATTTCTCACGCATCTCCTCGACAAAGCTTGTCAGAATGTAGTGAGCCCTGAAGTCACGACGGAAATCGTCCCAAGTAACAACACGATCGCTCCTGGAATCCTTGTACTGCTGCCACCAATCAGCTACTTGACCCTTGAGCTGGAACGATGCAAATTTGACAAAGTCCTCTGACCTGACATTGTTGCACTCAAAATGCTTACTCATATCATGGAGCCAATCATCAGCATCAAAAGGTTGCTCACAACAGGTGAAAGACTTGGGCTGGTTGGCAAGGAACTAATTGAGCGTCGCAAACTGAGGTTGATTCTGAAAATTCCCTTGAAAGCCTTGCTAACCCTGCTCCCTTTCTTGCAACAGCCTGAGCAACATCTGAGTGTTTTGGTTGCGACCATCATAGCTTGCCAAGCTTCTGGAGGAGGAGGTGGCGGCGGCGGAGGCGGTGGTGGAACATCAGCCTGCTCCTCACCACGACCCGGATTGTTGCAAGTTGGTGGAGCCATCCTGAAGATGGACAAAATGCATCAGGACCTCATTGATAAGATGAATTCAATAGCTGAATCAAAAGCTTGAAAGAAATTGAACAAATAACATCACATCCTTCCTGCTGAAAAATTAGTAAGAACGCTTCTTCGGTTTATGAAAGCATCATCAAATATAAGAAGCCACTTGCAATAACACAAAAGTATTGAGCTAAGTGCTCGGAACAAATGTATATGCCCACATACATCTGGAGAAGATGATCCTAGATAACTACAAGATTTCCCACATAAGAACTTCCGAAAACTTTCTGGTTATGCAATCCAATGTGGGGGATACAAGGAGGAAATATCTCACACAACTAGCAATCCTACACCCCAACTGTATCCATCCTTCAACACATAACCAGAGGCTCTCACAAATTCATCTAACTCGAATCCTCGAACTCACAACAATACTAAACCATGGTGGTACCCCGGATGCCTCCCCAGTACTAGGTGACTCCGACCTTATCTCAGCACGACAAGTATTGAAGTAATTCCGAACATTCTCCGTCCTGAGATATCAAGGAAGCTTAATGATAACGATGTGCCAACATTCCCTGGAGCTCAACTCCCCGGAAGAAATCAAGTCAGACAGGAGGCACCAAGACAGAACCCTGTCACATCGGTATCATATAGACTCCAAAATACCCACGTGATCCTAAAAAATTTGAGCGAGAAGAGGAGTAGAATCAAAACTCCTAAGTCGAATACCTCACCAGAGCATAAAAGAGGAGTAAAAAGAATCCTACTCTCTGATATAACTAGACTCGGCTCGGCCAAGTTCGATCAAGCAAAGGCTCCTATGGTCGTATGGCTCTGAATACCAACTTGTCACACCCAAGATGCGCGCCTATCCATATTAAGGCACGGGGGCCTCGCAAGAAATAGAGGCGCATCTTGCCGTTTGCAAGTATAGCATCATTACATCATACATTACAGAAAAGATGAGTATACGAGTTGGCTTAGACTCGCCACATACTAAATTACAATTCCACATAGAGTTCAAACATCAAGATGAAGACAGGGTCCGCCTACAGACAAAATCAAACGATGAAAAACAGATGCAAATGATACTACATCGCTATCCCAAAGATCGCGGCCATGGTCCTCTACTCATCCGGGTAAGTCATGTACATCCTTCCTCTTTCCTCGTCGTATTCCTACTGGAGCTGCATCAGATCATCCTGCACATACTCATCTGTACCTATACCTGGATTTTTGTAGTAATCTGTGAGCCACAAGGACTCAGCAATCATGTGCTCGGGTATCGAGACTATTCAAGCTTAAAGGTTGGGAAGGGGTACGTGTTTAGTTTCCAGCAGCACTAAGCATTTATGGTGGCTAGACTTACGTAACATGAAAATAAATGTGAGTGGCCTACGATGAGCGATCGAATCTAGAATGACCTCTAAGAGATCCTGAACACTTACTTACGTCAATCATAACCCCACCGTGTTCTCTCTCGGATCATGTTCACGAGCAAAGACGATCATGGTTACTCACATAGTTGGTGTATTTTAATTAGAGTTTAATTCAAGTTTACTATAATCGGGTGTTAAACAATTATCCAAGTTGCCACATAACCGTGGGCACGGCTTCTCGAAAAGATTTAACCCTGCAGGGGTGCTCCAACTAGTCCATCACAATATAACCACACTCCACGGGAATAGCCTCGACCACGGATCTCGTGATCATCATAGGTAAATCCAAAGGAATTGCAACACCTCGAGATGACCCAAAGAAAGTCAGAGTCCACATGAAAGACACTCAATAAAGGTAAAACAAATCCAGCAAGACCACCCAACATGTCGACGAACCCGATAAGAGTCGCGTATCTCGTTCTTAGGACATGACAGATGGGACTAGCTACAGGGAAAACCAATCCTCAAGTTGCCTCGAGGCGGCCCCGTAGGCAGCCCGTTTTGGACCAACACTCATGAGGAGCACTGGACCGGGTTGTTGATTAATTATCCACGGGGTAGCAAAGCAATATGGAATTTTATTAAGTTGTTAAGAAAATGTAGTACCAAAGTTGGGTCTTGCCAGAAAAGTTTTAATCTTAACCGAATAAACAAGGGGGTCCCCATAACAACCCCGAGCATGTTAGGAGCACAAAGTATGGAAAACACAACACCGGTAACAAGAAACTATGGCAGTAACAGCGGAACAAAACACCTAGCAAAAGGCCAATCATTCCACCAATACCAAGATATATATGTGCATTAAATTAAATAACAGGTAATATTGTGATATGCCAAATCCATGTTATCACAAGGAACAACCTGTACCTGCAACTAAGAATGCTAAAAGAGGGGCTGAGCAACGGTAACTTAGCCAATCAAAGGTTTGCTAGGATGTGGAGGGTTAGAGGCTGTCATGGCAATTTAGGAGGCTGACATTCAAGTGGTAGGTAGCGCAATTTTAACGATAAGAGCGAGAAACTAGCAAGCGAAAATAGTATCGGGATCCGGGTACAATCATCTTGCATGTTGGTTCTTCAGTGGAACAAGTAGTGGGATCCTCGTAGTTGTACTTGTTGGAAATATGCCCTAGAGGCAATAATAAAATGGTTATTATTATATTTCCTTGTTCATGATAATTGTCTATTGTTCATGTTATAATTGTGTTAACCGGAAACTGTAATGCATGTCTGAATACATAGACCACAACGTGTCCCTAGTGAGCCTCTAGTTGGCTAGCTCGTTGATCAATAGATGGTCACGGTTTCATGACCAATGACATTGGATGTCGTTGATGATGGGATCACATCATTAGGAGAATGATGTGATGGACAAGACCCAATCCTAAGCATAGCACAAGATCGTGTAGTTCGTCTGCTAAAGCTTTTCTAATGTCAAGTATCGTTTCCTTAGACCATGAGATTGTGCAACTCCCGGATACCGTAGGAATGCTTTGGTGTGCCAAACGTCACAACGTAACTGGGTGGCTATAAAGGTGCACTATGGGTATCTCCGAAAGTGTTTGTTGGGTTGGCATGAATCGAGACTGGGATTTGTCACTCCGTGTGACGGAGAGGTATCTCTAGGCCCACTCGATAAGACATCATCATAATGAGCTCAATGTGACTAAGGATTTAGCCATGGGATGATGTGTTACGGAACGAGTAAAGAGACTTGCCAGTAACGAGATTGAAAAAGGTATAGGGATACCGACGATCGAATCTCGGGCAAGTATCATACCATTAGACAAAGGGAATTGTATACGGGATTGATTGAATCCCCAACATCATGGTTCATCCGATGAGATCATCGTGGAGCATGTGGGAGCCAACATGGGTATCCAGATCTTGCTATTAGTTATTGACTGGAGAGGTGTCACGGTAATGTCTACGTGTCTCCTGAACCCGTAGGGTCTACATAATTAAGGTTCGATGACGCTAGGTTATAGGGAAATGGTATACGTGATTACCAAAGGTTGTTCGGAGTCCCGGATGAGATCCTGGGTGTCACGAGGAGCTCCGTAATGGTCTCGAGGTAAAGATCAATATATAGGAAGTCCTGTTTTGGTCACCGGAAAGTTTTCGGGCTCATCGGTAGTGTACCGGGAGTGCCGGGAGGGTGCCGGAGGACCCCCGGGAGGGGTGTGACGACCAAAGGACCTTATGGGCTGTTAGATAAAGTATGCTAGTACTTATTGGGTTGGGCAAGACCTTTGCTAAAGGCCCATGCGCATAGGGATAAAGAGATAAGGCAAAAAGGAGTTTGAAAGGAGGAGATCCACCTCCCTTGTGGGAGGTGGACACCTCCCCTAGCTCGGTCGAAGCTCTCCTCCTTGGAGGAGGGGCCAAGTCAGCCCTCCCTCTCCCTCCTACTATATATACTTGAGTTTTTGGCTATTTTAAGACAAGATTTGATCTCTCCCTCCCATGGCGCAGCCCTACCTCTCTTCTTCCTCCTCTGCAGTGCTTAGGCGAAGCCCTACCGGAATACCTTGCTCCTCCACCACCACCACGCCGTCGTGTTGCTGTTGGAGCTATTCCCCAACCTCTCCCTCCTCCTTGCTGGATCAAGGCGCGGGATACATCAACGGGTTGGACGTGTGTTGAACGCGGAGGCGCCTTTGTTCGGCGCTTAGATCGGAATCCACCGCGATCTGAATTGCTGCGAGTACGATTCCACCAACCGCGTTCTTGTAACGCTTCCGCTTAGCGATATTCAAAGGTATGAAGACGCAATCTCTCCCCACTCGTTGCTGGTATCTCCATAGATAGATCTTGGTGGTCGTAGGAAAATTTTGATTTACTACTACGTCTCCCAACAGTGGTATCAGAGCTAGGTCTATGTGTAGAATCTATGCACAAGTAGAACACAAAGTTGTTGTGGGCGTCGATCTTGTTAATTTTCTTACCACTACTAGTCTTATCTTTATTTGGAGGTATTGTGGGATGAAGCAGCCCGGACCAACTTTACACGTACGCTTACGTGAGACCGGTTCCACTGCCTGACATGCACTTGTTGCATAAGGTGGCTAGCGGGTGTCTGTCTCTCGCACCTTAGTCGGATTGGCTTCGATGAAAAGGGTCCTTATTAAGGGTAAATAGCAATTGGCATATCACGTTGTGGTTTTGGCGTAGGTAAGAAACGTTCTTGCTAGAAACCTATAGCAGCCAAGTAAAAACTTGCAACTACAAATTAGAGGACGTCTAACTTATTTTTGTAGCATGTGCCTTGTGATGTGATATGGCCAAAGGATGCAATGTGATGCATTGTGATGTATGAGATTGATCATGTTCTTGTAATAGGATTCACGACTTGCATGTCGATGAGTATGACAACCGGCAGGAGCCATAGGAGTTGTCTTATTTTATTGTATGACCTGCGTGTCAATCAAGAACGCCATGTAATTACTTTACTTTATTGCTAAACGTTAGCCATAGTAGTAGAAGTAATAGTTGGCGAGACAACTTCATGAAGACACGATGATGGAGATCATGATGATGGAGATCATGGTGCCGTGCCGGTGAAAGTGATGATCATGGTGCCCCGAAGATGGAGATCAAAGGAGAAAGATGATATTGGCCATATCATGTCACTATATTAATTGCATGCGATGTTCATCATGTTTACATCTTATTTGCTTAGAATGACGATAGTAAATAAGATGATCTCTCAATAAAATTTCAAGACAGGTGTTCACCCTAACTGTGCACCGTTGCTAAGGATCGTTGTTCCGAAGCACCACGTGATGATCGGGTGTGATAGGTTCTAATGTTCGCATACAACGGGTGTAAGCCAGATTTACACATGCGAAACACTTAGGTTGACTTGACGAGCCTAGCATGTACAGACATGGCCTCGGAACACGGAGGACCGAAAGGTCAAACATGAGTCGTATAGAAGATACGATCAACATGGAGATGTTCACCATTGATGACTAGTTCGTCTCACGTGATGATCGGACATGGGTAGTTGACGTGGATCATGTGTCACTTGGATGACTAGAGAGATGTCTATCTAAGTGGGAGTTCATTAATAATTTGATTAGATGAACTTATTTATCATGAACTTACTCTAAAAGTATCTTTGCAAATTATGTCGTAGATAGCTCATGCTGTAGCTCCCCTGTTTTATTGATACGGTCCTAGAGAAAAGTAAGTTGAAAGTTGATGGTAGCAATAATGCAGACTGGGTCCGTGATCTGAGGATTGTCCTCATTGCTGCACAGAAGGCTTATGTCCTTGATGCACCGCTAAGTGCACCACTCCCTCAAGCGATGTCTGTAGATGTTGTGAACATATTGATAGGCACTTTTTGATGACTACTTGATAGTTCAGTGCGTCATGCATTACGACTTGGAATTAAGGCTCAAAAACTTTTTGAACGTCATGGAACATATGAGATGTTCTAAGAGCTGAGATTGGGATCTCAGGTTCATGCCTATGTTGAGAGGTATGAGACCTCCAACAAGATTCTTTGCCGGCAGGATAAAAGAGAATAGCTAAATCGGTGAGCATGTGCTCAGATTGTCTTGGTGCTACAATCACTTGAATCAAGTGGGAGTTAATCTTCCAGATAAGATAGTGATTAATACAGTTCTACGAGTCGCTGCTACCAAGCTACTGGAGCTTCATGATGAACTATAAAATGCCAGGTATGGAGATAATGATCTCTGAGCTATTCGCGTTGTTTGACACCGCGAAGGTAGAAATCAAGAAGGAGCATCAAGTGTTGATGGTTAAGTGAAAGCCACTAGTTTCAAGAAGGGCAAGGGCAAGAAGGGAAAAACTTCAGGAATGACAAGCCAGTTGGCGCTCTGGTGAAGAAACCCAAGGATGAGCCCACACCCGAGACTATGTGCTTCTATTATGAGGAGAACAGTCGCTAAAGCGGAACAACCCTAGATACTTGGTAGATAAGAAGGCTGGCAATGTCGACAGAAGTATATTTGATATACATGTTATTGATGTGTACCTTGCTAGTACTCCTAGTAGCACTTGGGTATAAGATACCGGTTCAGTTGCTAAATGTTAGCAACTCGAAATAAAAGCTACAGATTGAATGGAGGCTAGCTAAGTGAAAGGTGACGATGTGTGTTGGAAGTGTTTCCAAGTTTGATGTGATCACCCTTTCTCTACCTTCGGGATTAGTAATGAACCTAAATAACTGTTATTTGGTGTTTGCGTTGAGCATGAACATGATTGGATCGTGTTTAGTGCAATACGATTATTCATTTAAGTTAGAGAATAATGGTTATTCTGTTTACATGAATAATGCCTTTAATGGTCATGCACCCAATGGGAATGGTTTATTGAATCTTGATCGTAGTAACACATATGCTCATAACGTTGGTACCAAAGATACAAAGTTAATAATGATAGTACCACATTCTTGTGGCACTGCCACAAACGTCATATTGGTGTAAAGTGCATGAAGAAACTCCATGCTGATGGATCTTTGGACTCGGTCGATTTCGAATCGGTTGAGACATGCGAACCATGCCTCTTGGGCAAGATGACTAAGACCCCGTCTTCCGGAATGATGGAGTGGGCTAGTGGCTTATTGGAATTGATACATGTTGATGTATGTGGTCCAATGAGTGTTGAAACACGCATTGGATATCGTTATTTCCTTTACCTTCACTAATGATTTGAGTGAATATGAGGATATTTACTTAATGAAACATGAGTTTGAAATGTTTGAAAGGTTCAAGGAGTTTCAAAGTGAAGTTAAATATCATCATGGCAAGAAGATAAAATGTCTACGATATGATCATGGAGATGAATATCTGAGTTACGAGTTTGGTATGTAATTTTAGACAATGTGGAAATTGTTTCACAGCTCACGCCTCCTGGAACACCATAGTGTGATGGTGTGTCCGAACGTCGTAGTTGTTTTCTATTGGATATAGTGAGTACTATGATGTCTCTTATCATTTTTCCACTATCGTTATGGGGTTATGCATTAAAGACAAATCCATTCACTTTAATAGGGCACCATCTAAGTCTGTTGAGATGACACCGTGTGAATTATGGTTTGAAAGAAGCCTAAGCTGTCACTTCTTAATGTTTGGGGCTGCGACGCTTATGTGAAAAGGGTTTTCACCTAGTGAGCTCGAACCCAAAAACAGACGAATGCATATTCATAGAATACCCTAAGGAGACATTGGGTATACCTTCTATCTCAGATCCAAGCGCAAAAGTGTTTGTAGCTAAAAATGGGTCCTTTCTCGAGAAATAGTTTCTCTCGAAAGAAATGAGTGGGAGGAAGATAGAACTTGATGAGGTTGTTGAACCTTTGTTTCAACCAGAGAGTAGCGCAGCACAGAAAGATGTTTCTGTGGAGCCTACATCAGTTGAAGAGGAAGTTAATGATGATGATCATGAAGCTTCAGATCAACTTACTATCAAACCTTGTAGGTCGACAAGGACGCGTACTGCTCCTGAGTAGTACATCAATCCTATCTTGGAAGTCATGTTGTTGGACAACGATGAACCTATGAACTATGGAGAAGTGATGGTGAGCCCGGATTCCAACAAATGGCTGGGAGCCATGAAATCCAAGAAAGGCCATGTATGAAAACCAAGTATGGACTTTGGTAGACTTGCCCGTTGAACAACAGGTCATTGAGTACAAATGGACTTTTGAGATGAACACAGACACTAATGGTGAAATGTCACCATTTATAAAGCTCGACTTGTCGCAAAGGAGTTTCCGCCAAGTTCAAGGAGTTGATTGCGATGAGATTCTCTCATCCGTAGCGATGCTAAAAGTCTGTTAAAATTATGTTAGCAGTTGTTGCATTTTTCGATTATGAAATCTGGCAGATGGATGTCAAAACAAGGCTTCCTTAATGGTTTCCGTGAGGAAGAGTTGTATGTGATACAACCAGAAGGTTTTGTCAATCCTTAGGATGCTAAAAGGTATGCAAACTCCAGCGATCCTTCTATGGACTACAGCAAGCATCTCAAAGTTGGAATGTGAGCTTTGATGAAGTGATCAAAGTTTTTGGGTTTATACAAAGTTTATGAGAAACTTGTATTTACAAGAAAGTGAGTGGGAGCACTATAGAATTTCTGATAAGAATATGTAGTTGACATATTATTGATCGAAGATGATGTAGAATTTCTGGAAAGCATAAATGGTTGTTTGAAAAAAAGGGTTTTTCAATGGAAGACCTGGATAAAGCTACCTAATTGTTGGGCATCAAGGTTTATAGAGATAGATCAAGATGCTTGATAATAATTTCAATGAGTACATACCTTGACAAGATATTGAAGAAGTTCAATATGGATCAGTCCACGAAAGGGTTCTTGCCTGTATTAGAAGGTGTGAGATTGAGCACAGCTCAATGCCCGACCACGGCAGAAAATAGAGAAAAGATGAGTGTCATCCCCTATGCTTCAGCCATAGGCTCTATATAGTATGCCATGCTATGTACCGCACCTGTGTGTGCCTTGCCATGAGTTTGTCAAGGGGTACAAGAGAGATCCAGGAGTGGATCAATGGACAGCGGTCAAAATTATCCTTAGTCACTAGTGGACTAAGGAAATATTTCTCGATTATGGAGATGATAAAGAGTTCGTCGTAAAGGGTTACGACGATGCAAGCTTTAACACCAATCCGGATGACTCTTGGTAGCAATCCGGATACGTATAGTGGAGTAGCCATTTGGAACAGCTCCAAGTGGAGCATGCGAGCAGTGTCTGTAGTATGACATAGAGATTTGCAAAGTACACACAGATCCGAATGTCGCAGATCCGTTGACTAAAACCTCTTTCACGAGCAAAACATGATCAAACCCCAGAATTGATTGGGTGTTAATCACATGATGATATGATCACATGGTGATGTAAGTGTTAATCACATGGCGATGTGAACTAGATTGTTGACTCTACTGCAAGTGGGAGACAGTTGGAAATATGCCCTAGAGGCAATAATAAAATGGTTATTATTATATTTGCTTGTTCATGATAATTGTCTATTATTCATGCTATAATTGTGTTAACCGGAAACCGTAATGCATGTGTGAATACATAGACCACAACGTGTCCCTAGTGAGCCTCTAGTTGGCTAGCTCGTTGATCAATAGATGGTCACGGTTTCATGACCATGGACATTGGATGTCGTTGATGACGGGATCACATCGTTAGGAGAATGATGTGATGGACAAGACCCAATCCTAAGCATAGCACAAGATCGTGTAGTTCGTCCGCTAAAGCTTTTCTAATGTCAAGTATCGTTTCCTTACACCATGAGATTGTGCAACTCCCGGATACCGTAGGAATGCTTTGGGTGTGCCAAACGTCACAACGTAACTGGGTGGCTATAAAGGTGCACTACGGGTATCTCCGAAAGTGCCTGTTGGGTTGGCACGAATCGAGACTGGGATTTGTCACTCCGTGTGACGGAGAGGTATCTCTGGGCCCACTCGGTAAGACATCATTATAATGAGCTCAATGTGACTAAGGAGTTAGCCACGGGATGATGTGTTACGGAACGAGTAAAGAGACTTGCCGGTAACGAGATTGAACAAGGTATAGGGATACCGACGATTGAATCTTGGGCAAGTATCATACCAGTAGACAAAGGGAATTGTGTACGGGATTGATTGAATCCCCGACATCGTGGTTCATCCGACGAGATCATCGTGGAGCATGTGGGAGCCAACATGGGTATCCAGATCCCGCTGTTGGTTATTGACCGTAGAGGTGTCTCGGTCATGTCTACGTGTCTCCGGAACCCATAGGGTCTACACACTTAAGGTTCGATAACGCTAGGGTTATAGGGAAATGGTATACGTGATTGCCGAAGGTTTTTTGGAGTCCCGGATGAGATCCCGGACGTCACGAGGAGCTCCGAAATGGTCCGGAGGTAAAGATCGTATATAGGAAGTCCTGTTTTGGTCACCGAAAAGTTTTTGGGCTCATCGGTAGTGTGCCGGGAGTGCCGAGAGGGTGCCGGAGGACCCCCGGGAGGGGTGTGAGGACCAAAGGCCTTATGGGCTGTTAGATAAAGCATGCCAGACCTTATTGGGCTGGGAAAGACCTTTGCTAAAGGCCCATGCGCATAGGGATAAAGAGATAAGGCAAAAGGGAGTTTGAAAGGAGGAGATCCACCTCCCTTGTGGGAGGTGGACTCCTCCCCTAGCTCGGCCAAATCTCTCCTCCTTGGAGGAGGGGCCAAGGCATCCCTCCCTCTCCCTCCTCCTATATATACTTGAGGTTTTGGCTATTTTGAGACAAGATTTGATCTCTCTCTCCCACGGCGCAGCCCTACCTCTCTTCTTCCTCCTCCGCAGTGCTTAGGCGAAGCCCTGCCGGAATACCTTGCTACTCCACCACCACCACGCCGTCGTGCTGCTGTTGGAGCTCTTCCCCAACCTCTCCCTCCTCCTTGCTGGATCAAGGCGTGGGAGACATCATCGGCTGGGCGTGTGTTGAACGCGGAGGTGCCGTTGTTCGGCGCTTAGATCGGAATCCACCGCGATCTGAATTGCTGCTAGTACGACTCCACCAACCGTATTCTTGTAACGCTTCTGCTTAGCGATCTTCAAAGGTATGAAGATGCAATCCCTCCCCACTTGTCGCTAGTTTCTCCATAGATAGATCTTGGTGATCGTAGGAAAATTTTGATTTACTACTACATCTCCCAATAGTACTCGCTTGGCCCTTCGTACTCAGGTTCAACGTTCGCGTCTACCCAAGAGAAACAGCAACAATAAACATACAACCAAAGTGCAATGCACAACCAAGAGGATGCATGATTTATTTATGAAGAATTTAACATGGCAATCCAAATCTAGTCATGTTTCACATGCATTGGTTGTTTAGTTTCCATTCTAGATAGAACCTCATGTTAAGTTATTTAAACATGCATGAACATGGCAAATATAGATGCGTCATGCAAAATCGATAAAAATGCATATAAAGAACGCAAGAAACGGAGTTACGATTCTCACGCTACGCTCTCGGCAAGTTACGAAGGCAAAACACAAGACAACAAGGCCATGGGCTACTTCTTGGTATTCCAAGACAGACACTTGATAGCCAATTAAAAACCAACCACAATAGACCCAAAGATAAAGTAATTCCATGGAGTATAGCTCCCACAAGTTACAAAACAATAAAATAAACAATCTGCCACAAAACAGCAACATAGCAAGTTTCATAGCCAATAACTTGAGCTACAGGAATCCTACACCCACAAACAAGGAATTGACAGAAACTACATAACATGCTTATCAACTTATCCAACTACACAATCTGGAAAGGAGGCACACATCAATAATCATGAAGCTATCAAGTTGGCATGATGAAACAGATTTCTGGGACTTAGTGAAAATAACAGTTTTCTGGAATCTGAGTTAAGCTGGTGGCATGTTGACAGCATAAGTTAAAGGTGTTAGAGACCACCTCTTGGCATGAAAATTAACAGGATGGTAGTACACAACACCTACTTCAAAATACTAGCATTGAGCATGAGCTAATTTTCAACATATCACAAGATGGCAACCACTCTTCATGGCATAAAAATAATAGCAGATTCTCAGACAGAAATATTTGGCATGGTGAAACAGCAACAACAAGTTAGCTACTTTGCAGCAAGTTTCCCAAAATCATGTGGCATACTCATATATACATGTGAAGCAACATGGCACAAACTATACTAGCAAAACCAACACCTTTCTTATAAGTCCAAACTTGCCCTAAATGGACAAGATCACAAATGGCATTACCAAATTTGGATACTTAGATTAACATGGAAAATAGTTAATAATACCCACAAAACAAGGCATGCCCACAAGCAAAGGGTATGGCAAGTGGGGAAAACCTACTAGCCACCTACACACACACACACTCTCTCTACACACATAGACTACACAAGCATGCACATACATGGCTCCATATGCCTAAGGGCATATGAGCACAAACTCACCCATGAAAATACCACCTATGAGGGTGGGTGTTCATCCACACACCACACATGCACCATATATGCATAATGCATAAAGGCACATACACACCACCACACATGCTCAAGTGCACATGGGCATATACACACTCACATCCACACATGCTAATGTGTGTGGGTGTTCATCCACACACATATATACACACATGTATGCACAAGTGCATATATGCATATACATATGCATATGACAACACACTCACACACACACTCACTCACATACATACATACCACATACATGAAGCATCATTTATACACACATATATAAACAACAGGAAAAAAACATACATACATGCAGGTTTGCACCTACACACATACACACATAGCAAAGGAGAAAACAAAATAAAACAAAAGAGAAAAACACAAACAAAAAGGGGAGGGGTTCAGGCTCGAACCTACGACCAAATGGTCGCTACCCCGAGCCGGTTGCCTCTCTGCTATCGACGCGACACTTAACAGGGGAGGGGTTCGGCTACTCTAATACACCCACACATGCGCAAACCTGACGAAAATGACACCTACACGACAACAAACGACGGCGGGCAATTCCGGCGATCCACGGCCTCACCGGCGAGGGGAAACGACGCAGGGGAAGGCTGCACCTACGGGGGTCGCATCCCCACATCTAACGCACGACCAGACGCACGGCAACAACACCTACAACTACGGCGGAGCTACGACGGAAACGAGCACGGGCTTGTCGGGCACGACGAGCTCGCGCACGCATCGGGACAGGGGGGCACGGCGGAGGATCGGCTACTCACCACAGGGTTGTCGAAGGAGAAGACGACGACGGAGTGGAAGCAGGGGAAGATGACAGAGCGGAACGTCGCTGACAAAGACGACGAAGGGGTCGTCGCTGTGGAGCTCCTCCGGGGCTCTTAGCGACGGGAATTGAACGCGGGGAGGTTCCCCGAGCTCCTAGACGCCATGGACATCGACGAGGTCGATGGAGCCGACGAGCGGACGTCGGAGATCTTCTCTGAACCTCTCTGAATTCACTCTGAAGCTTACCTGACAGAGGGAGAAAGGATAGGAAGGGGGGATGGAGAGGGAGAAGGGAGCGGCGGCGGCTGGAGGGGGAAGAGGAACCCTAGGCGGAGGAGGCACGCACGTCGAGGGAGTTTAAATACCCCTGGGCTGACGGCGATGAACGGCGAAAGGGGACGGTGGAGGCGCTCGCTCTCTTTGCTTTACCGACAGAGAGACAACGGGAGCAGGTGGCCATTGGCACCTGGGCTAGGCCGCGCAGGGAAGGAGCCGGCCCAGCTCTTCCTCTCTCTCAGGGAAAAATAACACGGAGGTTTTCTATTTAAATAAAGAAGCAAGAAAAAGGAAAAAACCCAGAGAATTCAGAAGAGTTTTTGAGAAGACAAAAATACTTTTCACTAAAAGAATATGAGAACTATTTAATAAAATTGTCTATGGGATTTTTAAAGCAAGTAATTTTAATAGTTTTTAAAATTACAGCCCTTGGTTATTTAAATACCCCAATACATAAAAGCTCAAAACAATAAAAGACCAATACACACAAGATTAAAATATTATTAGCTAACTCCTAAACATTTTTAAACAATTTAACTAGCAATTTGAATGTGTTAACAATATGACATGGGAATAAAACAAATGGGTATTGCTAGGGTTTTATGAAAGAAAAGAGAGGGGAGAAGAAAGAGAGTTGCACCACATACACTCCACCCTCATAACATAACACAAGATCACAACCAACCAGACAAGGTCACATATGAATCAAGGCATGGCATGATGAATGGCATGATGCATGATGCATGGATGCATGAACAGGACATGGCATAACAAGGTTCAAACTCATCTCATTAAACTCATCACAACAAGGTCCCACATAATATACATGCCATAAAAGGTAGGGACAGCACTTGGGCGGTCACAATTACCTTGCTGTTATTTATTTTCGTTTATTTTATTTTTCAATTTTCAATTATCTGTACAATTCACTTGCTTGTAAATAACAAGATCAAGGGGATTAACAACCCTTTTGCCGATGTTGGGTGCAAGTCATTTCTTCTTTTGTGTGCAACCACTAAAGACGGATGAGGATTGGTACTCCTATTAGTTCGATAAACCTTGGTTTCATAATTGGGGAAAATACTTACCAACTTTGTGTTGTGATAACCCGTTCCTCTTCACGAAAAACCCAATACAGATTACGAGTATCATGAAGGATTTCTGGCGTCGTTGCCGGGGAATACCATCACGAACTATCAAGTAACTTCGCACAAAATTTCATTCACTTTTTATTCTTTTTATTTTCTGTTATATTTGGTGTGTCTCATAAAAATCAAAAATCAAAAATATTTATTTTTGCTTGTTACTAGTTTTCTTGTTTGAAGTCATGGCAAGTTCTTCTTTTGTTCGCGTTACTCCTAATAATGATGTTGTCAATTTTACACAAAGGGGGGGATAAAGTTTGAAGGATGCATGGTATAGTATTTTCCATGCTCAAAATAAAGCAACTAATAAGCTATCCACCACCAATTTGCTTCATAATTTCTATGTTGGTGTGACAACTTGGTATAGGTTTGTCCTTGACACCGTCACCGGTGGGAACTTTTTAATGTGCCATACTTTGGATGCTTATAATGCAATTGAAAATCTTGTTGGACACCACCTCTTATAATTAATGAAGTCAATTTTACATTGGAACATGTTATGCAAAGGCTTGATGTTGTTGAAAAAAAAATGATCACTAGTGAACCCATTGAGTTAGATAAAAAAACTTCATAATCATATCACTCAATTTGGGTCACGGGTAGGAATAACTTTGAAAACTTTAAAGGAAAAAGAAGCTATTATTGATAAGAAGGTAGAACAAGGATTGAGTAGAATTGATAAAGAAACTATGCATTATGCCTGGCTAGCGGCATAAAACAATAGTGCTTGTTGGAACGCAACCCAATATGTATATTTATTATTGTTTTTTGTTTCTATTATTTAGTGATAAATGATTGTTTCCTTTTTAATTATTTTGTTTTTACGTTTTAATTAGTGTGTGTGCCAAATAAAGCCTTTGGGATGACTCACAAGATGAGTAGAAACGATGCTGGAACAAAAACAGAAACTTTGACTCTGGTACATGAATTTATATTTTTTACTGGAGCGCAATATTGATATGAAATTTTAAAAAAGTATTGTCATAAAAACTATTTACCTTGTCCTAATTTTTCAGATTTTTTAGATCTAGACAAGTATGGGTTCTCTACAGATTGCTATAGATTGTTCTGTTTTAAAACAGATTCTGTTTTGCTTGCATAGTTTGCTTGTTTTGATTATATCATGGACTATATTGGGGGTTGTAAGACATGGAGAAATTAGAATAAAGTACCTATTATGCAAAAATTAATTTGAATCAATTTATCACAGTACCTCAAGTATACAATATGTTTCTTATACTAACGGATCTCACAAAGTTTTGTTGAGTTTTGTATGATTGAAGTTTTCAAGTTTTGGGTGTGATCACGATGAACTACGGAATAAGGAGTAGCAAGGTCCTAAGATTTGGGATTCCCAAGGCACCCCAAGTATAATTATAATGAGACTCGAGTGTCTAATCTTGGGGATGCCCCGGAAGGCATCCCCTCTTTTGTATCAATCCATCGGTATGTCACTTGGAGCTATATTTTTATTCATCACATGATATGTGTTTTGCAAGCGGTGTTTGCTTTTGTTTGCTTTTACTTTCAGTTTTTCACAATCATCATTTGTAGGACACACCTATTTAAAATAGACACACCTTCATGATAATTTGCTAGAATACTCTATGTGCTTTACTTATATCTTTTGAGCTTGGCAATTGCTTTAGTATTTCACTTATATCTTTTTGAGCATGGTGGCGTATAGATTTTATAGAAATAATTTTCTCTTGTTATTCACTTATATTTGTTTGAGAGATGATTAAATAGTGACGGTAATTTGCATGGGTCATAAAACTAGTCCAAAAATATTAGGTATTCAATGAATGATAATCAAAACTATCGTGTAGCACATATAGAGAAGTTGTGGGCTAATGACATTGATGTGGTCATATGAAAAGGGTGTGAGTCCACAATTGTTGATTCATAGAAGTGTCGAGATTTGGAGGTGTTAACTTGTTGTTCATCTAAAAATTAAAGAGGCATGGTGATGATGTGTGAGCATTTATATTCCTCGTTGAAATCCTAGTGTTGTTTTGAGTCGGGGGCACGCGATGGTTAACTCCTACCAACCTCCTCCCTCGAGGCATGCGAGGAGTACTTTGATTTGTGATAAAACTAATAAAACTTTGCAATAAGTATGTGATTTCTTTATGACTAATGTGACACCATGGACATACGCATCTTCACCTTCTCATATTTTCTAGCCTCTTCGGTACCGTGCATAGTCCATTCTCACCTTGAGGATCGGTGCAAATATTTGCCGGTGCATCCAAACCACGTGACATGATATGCTTTGTTGCACATAAGCCTCATTATATCTTCCTCAAAACAGCCACCATACCTACCTATTATGGCATTTTCATAGCCATTGTGAGATATATTGCCATACAAATTCCATTGTCACTTCACATGACTAGTTCATTCATCATCATAATGCTTTGCATGATCATATAGACCTGACATAGTATTTTTGGCAAAGCCACCTTCATTATGTTTTTGATATAGGTCACGCTAGATCATGGCACATCCTGGTACACTGCCAAAGGCATTCATATAGAGGCATATCTTCCTATCAGTTCTTCATGTTGAGTTGTAAGTAAATAAAAGTGTGATGATCATCATTATTATAGGATTGTCCCTATCAGGAAAGAATGATGAAGACTATGATTCCCCCACAAGTCTGGATGAGACTCCGAACGAAAAATGAAATGAAAATGGGAGAGGCCAAATGAGCCCACCATATATATAAAAAAGGAGAAAATGGGGGAGGCAAAAGGAAAGAAAAAAGAGAAAATCCCACCATAAAAATGAGAGAAAAGAGAGAAGGGACTTTGCTACTATCCTCTACCACACTTGTGCCTCAAAGTGGCACCATGTTCTTCATAGAGAGTCTCCTATGTTGACACTTCTATATGCTAGTGGGAATTACCTTTTCATATATTAAACTTGGCTTGTATATTCCAATGACGGGCTTCCTCAAACGCCCGAAGTCTTCATGAGAAAGCAAGTTGGATGCACACCCCACTTAGCTTCAGTTGAGCTTCCATAAACTTATAGCTCTAGTTCATCATTTGCATGGCAATCCCTACTCTTTGCATTGACATCTGTCGATGAGCATCTCCATAGCTCATTGGTGCGCCTAGTTGATTTGAGACTATCTTCTCCATTTTTTACCCCTTTGATACCTACCACCATATTCGATTCCACCTATATGCTATGTCCAATGGTTCACGCTCATGTATTGCATGAAGAATAAAAAGTTAATGCATAATGGAAAAGTACTATCCAATTGCCTGACTTGGACACCGTGGTTCTGAACAATTGTATCTATGTGGTGAGACAGAGTCATGCCTTGCTAATATAATAAGATGAAAGGGGGTACACATTCTTTTAGGATCGTACACTTTAAAAAATCAATGATTATGTTTCTTATACTTATAAATATTACTATGTTGTTGTTTGTTAATTCATCATTTCTCAATGAGAACACATACAAAAGAAAACATGTTTTTATCATTTACCTACTCGAGGACGAGCAGGGATTAAGCTTGGGGATGCTCATGTGTCTCCAACGTATCTATAGTTTTTTATTGTTCCATGTTGATAGATTATCATTCTGGATACTTTTGGGTATTTATTTACCAATTTATAATATTTTTGAGCACTAACCTATTGACCCAATGCCCAGTGCCAGTTCCTGTTTTCTGCGTGTTTTTGCCTTGTATAGTTACAGTACCAAACAAAGTCCAATTGCCACGAAATGTTTTGACGACTTTTTCTCGGCCAATACAAGACCAAGGAGATTCGTAAGGAGGCCAGGAGGTGCACGAGGGGAGCACCACCCAACAGGGTGCGCCACCAGGGCGCGCGCCCTGATATGTGGTGGCCCCCTCGGTTGCCTCCCAACGTCGTTCTCTAGCCTATAAATTCTCATCCACCCTAAAAACACTAGAAGCGCTCTTGAAATAGTTTTTCTGCAGCCACATGTCTCTATTTCGACGGGAGGCCATCTAGAGCTCTGTTCTGGCACCCTGTTGAAGGGGGGATCGATCACGGAGGGCCTCTTCATCATCCTTGCTACCTTCACCATGATGTGTCGGTAGTTCATCACAGACCTACGGGTCCGTATCTAGTACCTAGATGGCAATCTTTCTTTCTCTCAATCTTTAATGCAATGTTCATCGCATATTTGCCTTGATCTATCCGATGTAATCCCTTTGTATGGTGTGTTTGTTGGGATCCGATGAATTGTGAGTTTAGGTTCAGATTATTCATGAAAAGTATTTGAGTCACCTCTGAATATTAAGATTCTTATTTGCATGGTCATCATAGCTTCGTAATGCTCTCTGGTCTATTGAGATAGTTTGGCCAATTAGATTGATATTTCTTAAGTGGGAGTGGTGTGTTGTAGTAGGTTCAACCTGACGAGTTGCTATATCCCAGTGACAGAAGGGGATAAGTTGCATCTTTGTGTTGTTGCTACTAAGGATAAAATGATGGGGTTCATTCATATTGCTTGAGTTTACTTTGTCTACATCACGTCATCGTTCTTCACGCATTACTCTGTTTGTCATGAACTTAATACGTAGAGAGGCAAGCATAGAAGTGCTCTTGAAGTGGAATAATAGTAATATGTGCAGGCAGGAGTCGGCCTATTTGCTTATGGACGTGATACCTATAAACACATGATCATTGTCGTGAATACAACATAATTATTCGCTTTTCTATCAATTGCCCAATAGTAATTTGTTTACCCATGTATGCTTTGTTATGAGAGATGGCACTAGATAACTCTACGGCCCCCGGGTCTATTCACTTACATATTCGCAAACACTATCATTACCTTGCTGTTATTTATTTGCTTTTATTTTATTTGTAAATCTATAATTATCAACAATTATCTACGCAACTCACTTGCTTGCAATAATGAGATCAAGGGGATTGACAACCCTCTTGTCGGTGTTGGGTGCAAGTTGTTTGTTATTTTGTGTGCAGCCGTTGAAGACGGTTGAGGATTAGTATTCCTATTGGTTCAATAAACCTTGGTTTCATAACTAAGGGAAATACTTACCCACTTTGTGCTGCGATAACACGTTCCTCTTCACAGAAAACCCAACACAGATCATGAGTACCATTTACTATCTCATTTACTCGTTTGCTTGCTAGTTTAATTGTTTAGTCACCATCTCTCAAGATAGATTCTACAATATTTCCTATTACCAAAAGATGATTGAAATTGAAAGCTCCTTGAAAACTGTCTTGACCTCACAATATGAACACGATAAAAAAATTGTGCTAAAATAAAGGAACACTCAACTTTACTTGATGCTATTAGTAAACAACTTGATGAACTCAATCGAGAATTATCTAATCTCCGATTACAATGTGCTCAAACTCAAGAATTAATAGGAAAGATTTCAAAGAAGCAAACGATTCTAGTAAATAGGATGGCGGCTAGACCGGAATCTCTCCCTATTAGTGATCTTGATGGAGATATTAAAATGATTGGCTCTTCTCCCATTTAATCTTTGTTACTAATCTGAAAATAGATGATAAAGGGACCGGAGAGGATTCAACTTTAAGTAGAAGGCGCCCCGTTTGTTCGGAGGCTGATGATCTTAATTAAAAAAGAAAAAAAGTAGGTTTAGAAAGGTCAAAACTTTAGCTAGTGATGTACCTACTATCTTGGATCACAATGACTTTAATTATGATAATTTCTCTTTATTAGAATGTATTTTCTTGTGGCAATCAATAATCATCTGACCTAATGCCTATGAAAAAATAAGGCTTTTACTAAACATATTGTAGACACTATGCTAAAGGCTCATGAAGAAAAACTTGAGTTAGGAGTTTCTATTCCTAAAAAGTTGGATGATGAATGGAAACCTACTATTAAAATAAATCTTGAAGAATATGAATGCAATGCATTGTCTGATCTTGGTGCTAGCATTTCCACTATATCGAAATCTTTATGTGATGTGCTAGGTCTCGCTGATATAAATGAATGCTCCCTTAACTTGCACTTAGCAGATTCAAATATTAAGAAACCATTGGGTAGAATAAATGATGTGCTTATTCTTGCTAAAAGAAATTATGTGCCCGTGGATTTCATTGTGCTTGATATTGAACGCACTCCGTCTTGTCCAACACTATTTGGTAGGCCTTTCCTACAAACTGTTAGTGCTATTATTAAACCAACTTATGAATATGTTATAAGGGCCACCTATGGACTGAGTGTCAAAGATGGCATCACTTGATACTATGCATTATGCCTAGCGAGGGGCCCAAAATGATAGCGTTTGTTGGGAGGCAACCCAATAATTATCTGTAAATTTAGTTTTTACTTTCTATCTTGGTTCGTTTACATGATTATTGCTACTATAATGATTGAGTTTTTATGTTTTAATTAGTATTTGTGCCAAGTAAAGCCTTTGGGATTGATTTGGAAGATAGTAGAATTGAAACAGTGCAAAAATAGAAAGTTTTGTGTATAGTGCAGAATTTCTCTGATTTTACTGGACGTCTTTTTAATCTGACCTTTTTACATAATATTTGTATAAAAATTCCCCAGGTTGTCCCAATTTTTCAGAATTTTTGGAGTTGCAGAAGTATGGTGTTTGTGCAGATCATTATAGATTGTTCTGTTTTAGACATATTTTGTTTTTGCTTGCATAGTTTGCTTGTTTTGATGTTGCTATCGATTGTATCGGGGGTATAAGACATGGAGAAGTTAGGATACAATACCTTATAAAATAATAAAATATGAATCAATTTATAACAGTACCTAAAGTTTTTGATTTACCTATCATACTAACAGAGCCCACCAGTTTTCTATTGAGTTTTGTGTGTTGAAGTTTTCAAGTTTTGGGTGCGATCATGATGGATGAAGGAATAAGGAGCGAAAAGATCCTAAGATTGGAATGCCCAAGGCACCCCAAGGTAAAATTTCTAGTAAGACTCAAGCATCTAAGCTTGGGGTTGCCCCGGAAGGCATCCCCATTTTCGTCTCCATTCCATCGGTATGTCACTTGGAGCTATATTTTTATTCATCACATGATATGTGTTTTGCCTGGAGCGTCGTGTATTATAGTTTGATTTATTTTTAGTTTGCCAAAATCATTGTTTGCTGGACACACCTATTTTAGAGATACACATGTTCATCATGATTTCTTAGAATATTCTATGTGCTTCACTTATATCTTTTGAGCTAAGCAGTTGCTCTAGTGTTTCACTTATATGTGTTAGAGCATGGTAGAGTACAGATTTTATAGAAATAATTGAACTCTCGTGCTTCACTTAAACTTGTTTGAGAGTCTAATAAATAGTAATGGTAATTAGCATGGATTATAAGAATGGTCAAAAAAGGATAAGTATTCAATGAGTGTATAATCAAAATCTTCATGTAGCTCACCATATAAGAGAGATTGTGGGTTAATAATATTAATGTAGTAATATGAAAGAGCATGAGTACATGAATGTTGGTTAGTAGAAATATCGGTAGTTAAAGCGTGTTACTTGTTATTCATCTAAATATTGGTTATGGCATGATGATGTGTGAGCATTCTTATTCCTCGTTGAAATCCTAGTGTTGTTTGGATCGGGGGAGTGTGGTTCTTAACTCCTCCCAACCTCCTCCCTAGGGGTATACGGTAGTACTTTGCTTTGAGAGAACTAACAAAGCTTTACAATAAGTATATGAGTTCTTTATGACTAATGTGAATCCATGGATGTATGCACACTCACATTTCCGCATATTGCTAGCCTCTTCGGTACCGTGCATTGCCCGTTCTCACCTCAAGGATCAGTGCAGCTTTCGCCGGTGCATCCAAACCCCATGATATGATACGCTCTATCACACATAAGTCTACTTATATCTTCCTCAAAACAGTTACCATACCTACCTATCATGGCATTTCCATAGCCATTCTGAGATATCTTTCCATGCAACTTCCATCGTTGCATCACATGACTTGTGTGTTCATCATTATATTGCTTTGCATGATCATGTAGCTCACATAGTATTTGTGGCACAACCACCATTCATTATTGTTTACATGTTATGCTAGATCATTGTGCATCCTCGTACACTGATAGAGGCATTCATATAGATTCATTTCTTTTGAGTTGTATGTAAATAAAAGTGTGATGATCATCATTAGTAGAGCATTGTCCCAGTGAGGAAAGGATGATGGAGTAATGATTCCCCCACAAGTCGAGATGAGCTTCGGACTAAAAATAAAATAAAAGGGAAAATGGGGGAGGCCAAATAATACCACCAAGAAAAAAAATGAGAGAAAAAGAGAAGGGACATTATTACTATACTTTACCACACTTGTGCCTCAAAGTGGCACCATGTTCTTCATATAGAGAGTCACATGAGTTATCATTTTAATATGCTAGTGGCAATTTAAAATTATAGAATTTGGCTCGTATATTTCGATGTCATGCTTCCTCGAATGCCCGTGGTCTTGATGAGCAAGCAAGTTGGATGCACACCCACTTAACTTCCATTGAGCTTTCATACACTTATAGCTCTAGTTCATCTGTTGCATGGCAATCCCTGTTGCTCGCATTGATATCTATTGATGGACATCTCCATAGGCCATTGATACGCCTAGTTGATGCTAGACTTTCTTTCCACTTTGACTCCTTTTGATATCTATCACCATATTCTATTACACCCATATGCTATATCAATGGTTCATGTCATGTATTGAGTGAGGTCAAAAATGTTGAAGCGCGTTAGAAGTACGATCCAATTGCCTGACTTGACACCATGGTGCTCATGATTTGTACTTATGTGGTGAAAATGGAGTCATGCCATGCTAATATGATAAAATTCAAGGATCGTATATTTTGAAAGTTAATTATGTTGCATATGTTTATGGAGATTACTATATTGGTGTTTATTAGTTCATCGTTTCTCAAAGATCATACCTAAAAGAGATTACATGTTGGGTAGAATGACGCATCAAAATTGTTGTTTTTGTCATTTACCTACTCAAGGATGAGCATGAATTAAGCTTGGGGATGCTCATACGTCTCCAACGTATCTATAATTTTTTATTGTTCCATGCTACTATATTATCATTCTTGGATACTTTATATGCATTTATATGCTGCTTATATCATTTTTGTGAACTAGCCCATTAACATAGTGTCCAATGTCAGTTGTTGTTTTCTGCTTGGTTTTGGACTTTCAGGAATACTGTACTAAACGAAGTCCAAATGCCTCGAAACTTTTTGATGATTTTTTCTGGACAAAAATAAGACATGTAAGCTTCAGAGAGAGACCATAGGCCACACGGGGTGGCGCCAAGCCAATAGGACACGCCCAGGGGTGGCCACACCCTAATGGCTTGGGATCACCTCCCGCAGCCTACTAACCTAATTCCAACTCTATATATTCTCTAAAATTCAGAAAATGCCCAAGAGCCAGCCAAAATACTTTTTCCACTGGCCCAAGTCTCTATTTTGACGGGAGGCCATCTCGAGCCCTGCGTCGGTGCTTTGTCGGAGGGGGCGTCGATCATGGAGGTCCTCTACATCAACCTTGCTGCCTCCATGATGATGTGTGAGTAGTTTACCACAAACCTACGGGTCCATAGCTAGTACCTAGACGTCTCTCTCTCTCTCTCTCTATGATCTTCAATACAAAGTTCACCGTGATTCCTGTGGTGATCTATCCGATGTAATCCTTCTCTGTGGTGTGTTTGTTGGGATCCGATGAATTGTCGGTTTATGTTTAGATTATTCACAAAAATATATTGAGTCTTTTCTGAATTCTTATATGCATGATTGTTATAGCTTCGTATTGCTCTCCGATATATTGGTTTGGTTTGACCAACTAGACTGTTGATCTTTAGTGGGAGTTGTGCAGTGTCATGGGTTTAATCTTGCGGTGCTCAATCCTCATGACAGAAGGGGACGGGATAATGGTCAATGGGTGGAGTAATAGTAGTAGATGCAGGCAAGAGTCGGTCTACTTGTTTATGGACGTGATGCCTATATACATGATCATTGTCGTGAATAAATATTGCATAACTATGCGCTTTTCTATCAATTGTCCAACAGTAATTTGTTTACCCATTGTATGCTTTCTTCGAGAGAGAGAGAGAGAAGCCTCTAGTGAAAACTATGGCCCCTGGGTCTTCATAAAATATATTATTACAAAAACACCAAAAATATTGCTGCCATTCATTTACTGTTATTTTATTTTATATTTATATTATCTATCTATCACCACTTATCGCTTGCAAGTAACGAGTTCAAGGGACCAGACAACCCTCTTATCTGCGTTGGGTGCAAGTGTGTGCTCTTTTGTGTGTAGGTGCTGAAGACGGGAATTTGCGTGGTCTTCCTATTGGTTCGCTAACCTTGGTTCTCACTGAGGGAAATACTTATCTCGACTGTGTTGCATCTCCTCTCCTCTTTGGGGCAAATCCCAATGTAGTTTACAAGTCGTAGGACCTTCAAGCAAAGATGGTGATGTCTCCTCGGCAACGGCGCCAGAAATTGGCAAGTTCACGGGAGACTAATTTCGTACCTCCTCCCCCGCAATGGCGCCAAAAATTATTTCTGCTACTTGTGAGTTGCGTTGAGTTTTTCCCTGAAGAGGAAGGGTGAAGAAATATAGTAGCGATAAGTATTTCCCTAAGTGGGAACTAAGGTTATCGAACCTGTAGGAGAATCACAACAATGTGTCTTTCAAGTGGCACCTACACACACAAAACCAAACATTTGCACCCAACGCGGGCATGATGGATGTCAAGCCCCTTGAACTCGTTACTTGCAAGGATTACTTATGATAGTAGTAGATAGATAATGATAAAAGCCAAAAAAATAAAAGTAAATAAGTTGTAGCAATGTATTTTTAGTTTTTCCACAAATATGATTAAGTAGACCCGGGGGGCCATAGTGTTCACTGGAGGATTCACTCTCGAAAGTAGCATACGGAGGGTAGACAAATTATTGTTGGGCAATTGATACAAAAGCACATAGTTATGATTATCTATTCATGGCAATGATCTTGTATATAGGCATCACATCAATAACAAGCAGACCAAAATGATTCTGCATCTAGTACTATTACTCGACCAATCGATCGTTATCCAACATGCATCTATGGTATTAAGTCCTTGGCAAACGGAGTAATGTTTTAAGCAAGAAGACATGATGTAGACAAAGAAAGTACAAGCAATATGTTCAAGCCCTGTCATTTTATCCTTAGTAGCAATAATACAATATGTGTCTCGTCCCCTTCTCTCACTGGAATATAGAGCACCACAAGATTGAACCCACTACAATGCACACCTCCCACTGGAAATAAATCAATCTAGTTGGCCAACCCAAACTGATAGATCGGAGAGACTTGCAAAGCTATAACAGTCATGCATAATAGCATTCAGAAAAGACTCAGTTACTTTTCATGAATAATCTGGTCATAAACCCACATTTCATCGGATCCCAACAAACACACAGCAAAATATGATTACATCGGATAGATCGACGCGAGAATCGTGAAGAACTTTGTATTGAAGATCAAAGAGAGAGAAGAAGCCATCTAGCCAATGGTTATGGACCCGTATGTGTGTGGTGAACTACTCACACATCATCACGGAGGCAACAAGGTTGATGAAGATGGCCTCCGTGATGGATTCCCCCTCCGACAGAGTCCCAGAAAAGGAATCCAGATAGGATCACGGAAGAACAGGGACTTGTGGCGGCGGAAAATTGTTTTGGCTCGCTCTCTGTTGGTTTTGGGGTGATTGGGAATATATAGAGTGGAATTAGGTCAGGAGGTGCCACGAGGGGCCCACAAACCATGGGGCGCATCCTACCCTCTAGGACGCGGCCTAGTGGCTTGTGGCCAACTCGTGGATCTTCTAGCCTCCTCTTGAAGCTTCTTGGGCCTCTTCTGGTCCAAAAATAACTCCCGATTTTTTTATCCAATTTGGACTCTGTTTAGTATCGATTTTCTAAAAAGTCGAAAAACAAGCAAAAAACGAAAATTGGCATCGGGCAAGAGTTAATAGGTTATTCCAAAAAATAATATAAAATAGCATATAATTACATATAAAGTATCCTAAATTGACAATATAATAGTATAAAACAATCAAAAATTCTAGATACGTCAAAGACGTATGAGTGTAGCATTGCTCTTTCTATATAGGAGATTTCGTTGCCAACTCCTATTCGACGCCTTATGCATCGTTTAAAAGTGTTTTTAGAACGTAGTGCATACCCTCCCCCCCCCCCCCCATTTGCTCGATCTAATGGGCCGACCCATCTTAACGTAGGAAAGAAGAAGCTCCCTCCCTAGTTTTGGAAAACTTCTCGAGACTTTCACTCGGTTTTCCTTTTTCCCTCAATTTCTGGACCGATTTCATTTGATTTTAATTGTTTTTTCCTTTCTTCAAAATTTTCTATTTCTTTTCTCATTTCCATTTCCTATTTATTCCTTTTTTCTTCTTCAAATGCAAGAATTCTTTTTATTTGATTTGTTTTGAATTCATGTTTTTTTTTGAATTCCCGAACTTTTTGCAATTTCATGACCTTCTTTCAAATATTTATTTTTTCATAAAAACAATCCACGAACTATTTTTCCAAAATCAATGAAATTTGTTGGATAGTTAATGAACTCTTTTAGAAATTTGAAATTATTTTATATCCTGAACTTGTTTTTGCTACTATGAATTTTTTTTCCAAATCCATGAACTCTTCTCAATTTTTATGATATTGTTTTCAAAACTAGTGAACATTTTTTCGATTTTGCATTTTTCAAAATATATGAATTTTATTCAAAAATTTGAAAGTTTTTCTATATTCATGATTTTCTTTGCAAACTATGATTTTTTTAAACCAAGTTTTTCAATATTTTTTACTAATTTATTAGAATTTATGTTGAAAGTCAAAGGGGCAATAATTTTCCGGTCAAGCTTTGACCGGGCTAAGAAGAGATGCATGAATTTGTGATCTGATTTGAATTAACAACGGAACGATTGACATGGTCTAGCGAAAATGTTATTGGGCTTGACAGATGCAGCCTACATGGAATCTTAGTAGGCTCCAAAACAACTAGCTGACACATAAGGTGCCGATTAGGAGCTCCCAATTCGGATTCCGCGCCCACTGCACCACTTATAGAAAAAATGGGTATCTCGCGCACACTAGTTTCCTAGGTGGGCCAGCCTATCAGGGTCGCACTTTGATACATCAGTTTGGTTTTCTCTCTACGTTCATTTATGTGGGTTTTCTTATTATTATTTTTCTTCTTTTTGTTGTAATTCCATTTTAATTATCTAAAAAACATATTTGATTTTTCACAGTTCGTGAAATTATTGAAATCCATGAACTTCAAAAAACTTCCATGAAGTTTTAAGATTTGTATACTTTTTTGACAGTTCATGAACTTTCTTTCAAATTCTTGAACTTTTTAAAAAGCATCATTTGTTTTTCAAATTCATGAACTCTTCTCAAATCACCATGTAATTTTCAATTTCATGGGTATATATTTTAGGAAAATATTCAAATTTTTTCAATTCCACGAATTTGTTTTGTGCAAAATCATGTTTTTTTTAAATACGTATTTTTAAGAATTGCAAACACTTTTCGAATTCGTGAAATTTTTGCATTTTTTTACAACTTGATGAACTTTTCAAATTATTATTTTTAATCTGTGAACATTTTACAAATTCATGAACCATTTTATAATTTATCAACTTTTTCACGTTTAAGATTTTTTTTTCAAATTCATGAACTCTTTGGAATTCACTTACTCTTTTGCAAATGCATTATTATTTTCCAAATCACGTTTCCTTAAAAAAATTGTGAACTCTTTATAAAAACCACAATTTTTTTATTCTTTTAAAATATTCTAATGAAAAAGAAAAAGAACTAATTTTCCTATGACAATTCAGAAGTGGCAGTGCAAGGTGACCAAAAGAAAAATGAAGCTGAGCAACCGAATGAACGGAGGACCAAGCAGCAAACGTTCAGTGTGGGCGCCAGCTTAGAGCATCTTCAACCGTCCCCCCAAGAAGCCCCTCTAGAGCACTTTTTCACCACTGGTGATAAAAAAAAATCTCCCGCTCGCGCCGCTAGCTTCTCAATTTTCACCGGCTTTGGCCAAAAAATGAGCCGACGTATTCAAGGCAAATCCAGGGAGCTGGGGCACCTGGGGGGCTAATTTCGCCGTTTGACATGCGATATCCCACCTGCCAGCGTCTTTCTCTCTCCTCTCTTCTCCCTTTCCCTCCCTGACCCACCCACGTGCTCCCCTCCACACATACACATCTTCTTTCTCTCTTCCTACATGCACACGCTGCCCCTAGGGGCACAACAAGTGGAAAATTTGCCCCATCCCCCCTCGGGCCAAAATTTTCGCCAGCAGCCCCCCAAGTGGCGAAAAAATGCCTCCTGGGGGGGCCAAGCGGCTGGAGATGCTCTTAGCAACTAGCACTTGAGGCGCTGACAAGGAGGTTGTGTTGTGGACGCGCGTTGATCGGTAAATACACGCATGGCCTCGTGTAGTCGTGTGTATTATGTATGTAATCGCACTCACATCAACAAGCACATAGCACGCACGTACGTGTTGCTATTGTCCATGGACCCAACCGTAGATATGATCATATGCATGACTTTTTTTCAAATATATCCATCCTATGTTACTCGGTCCTTTCACTACGTGTCGGCACTACTACGTAACGTTCGAGATCTTTGACGGCATTGTGTTTGGAACCGATGAACTAGGTTATGATATATTGAAAAATCTATAGTTGAAAAAAAAATAGTTGCTTCTTTCGTCTAATGATTCTAGTGAGATTTTGTTGTCCAACTGAGAATCATGCAAAAGAGAGTAGAAAATCCTGCCAGCAAAATGACACACATTAAATAAGCAATGTATTATACATTACAACCACATTAAATAAGTGATGTATCATAAAAATTACACCATTAATTTTTTAATCACCGGTTTCAATGTTAATCCAAGTGCATATGTTATACAGCATATTACTCATATTTTGTAATTGGTAGTTAAAAGTTGGACCTAAAATGTTATGTAAACCCGAACCTAGGTTGTAGTTCAAGTCACGGGCAAAGTAGGTTTGTCTTAGTGGCAATGTCATGCGGAGCGGATGGCATGTTTGTGTGTCTTGGTCCTCTCACTCCGTCTAACGAAGGTTGGTCAGTTTTAGCCTCGTTGACAAGCGTGTGAGAATTGTGTTTTCCAACTTTGCCTGGCCTGACCTCGGGTGTTATACATGTCCTTTTTGGTATTTTCTTCCCCGGGACGGCCTTTTGCTACGCAAAACACGGTTGTCGACATATTTTGATCTACATAAGTGACTTCTCGGCCACTGCTTGTACAAACTCCTAGATTTAGATGAGTTTTCCCCGTTAAGATAGAGGACCAAGGCAGGAATGAGCTTTGCTCACGGCACACTGCCGGTGGATGCAGGAGGTAGAAGACTTCGCATCCCCGAGAATTGTGGTCTATTTTCAATTTTTGTAAGGGTGTTTTCTAAGGGTCTATGTTACTTTATATATGTCTGTCGGTCCTTTTCGCAAAGCGAAAAGCAAAACATGTTATAAACAAAATGGAATTCTATGAAACCCTTCATCATGTTAGTCCTCTTATTGCTCATTAGCGGAACATTAAATCACAATCAATAAGGCTGATTCCAATTGTCCATTCCTTCTGGCTTTCCTTTGCTCACGCAAAATATCTCATGTTAGTTATTAGAGTTGCAGTCGGCCTTATTGCTTATGAGATGGTAGTGTACATGAGTCTCCGCATGTTTGAATCATGCTCTGTTTTTAACTGGGGCCCCCTTTCCTTGAATTATTCAACGCAAATAACTGTTGCATATGCACGCAATCGCCATATGCACTAGGGGTGGGGGAGGAGGAGGTGAAAACTTGGCAGCACTGCAAATTTAACAAACTACAATGTTTGAACTATACTCGGCGGTGTAACATCTCGGATGCATGTTGTCTTGAACACTGACACATTCTGTTTTGAAAAGAAAACCGACAAAATTGAATTTCAAAATCAAAGGCAGGATGTGGCCGCGAATACTACCACCCACCTGCAGGTTTTGATTGTCACACGGATACGGTGGTTGATCGAGAGCTACGTCAACAATTTGTTTGATGTCATTTTTTCACGAATACACATTTTATTAATAGAAGAAGTATTTGTTTGTTTGATGTCATGATGTGTGCGGGCTGCCACACACGGCCTGCCAATGCTATAGGGCAGCCAGTACCCCGCCAGTAGGTACAGTAGCCAGCAAGCTAGTGCATCAACTTGCGTGAGTTGGAATTTATGTAACATCTTGGGCCAATTGCATATGCAGACAGACGTGTATGTGCCCACTCCCTTGCCAGTGGTTAAATACGTGCTCAGTCCTAGCCGCCAAGTTAATTTCGCACCTTAGCCCGCGGAACATTGTCATCGTTGATACGGACATTTCAGAATGAAACAATCTAACAAAAGCTAAATGGCATGCGCCACTAGAGTACTGATCTATATTTAGGCAACACTGCCTATATATACTAACTACCAAGTACTAGTGATCTAAAAAAATTTATGTTTTTTTATAGAGGGGGTACATGTTAATTGTGCCTATGCAACCAGGGACGAAGCTTTGTTGGGGCCGACCTAGGCCGTGGCCCGCCCAGGAGTTTTACTGTTTTCTTTCTACGTATGGAGCCTAGACAACTTTCAGTCCACTAACTATGGCATAGATTGATCCAATTATCCGAAGCTGTAGCTGTGTAGCGGCGCATCCTCTCGGTGCCTCGCGTCGCACAACCAATGGCTGTCCTCGGCATCGCTGCCATCACAGCGAGAAATCCGTGACATCCCCGCCACACCATCGTACCACCTGTGTCGGTCCACTGCTCCGTGCGCTCCCTCTTTTATGTCTACTCTCCTCCCCCCAACAAAGTTCTTGCAACTGCCGCTGCTCTTCTTTGAAAGTCTGAATACATGTCACCAGGGAACACACAACTAAGCTCATTTCCCTCTAAATTGCAGAGTTTGTCATTTGATAATTAATAGCCAGAAATTTTTCACTCAGTTGTACCTTACGTGTTGTACAAATTGCAACGTTGATAGCTAGCCACTAACACTGAGAGAATAATATATTTGGTTACAATTGCTTGATTTGATAGCATGATTTTTTCACTCTGCTCGATTGTTCTCTACATTTTACAGATTGCAACATAGATTTCACATTTAGAATTTAGAAAATAACTGTGTCATTCTTTAGTCTAGCCCGCCCAACTTTTTCTTTCAAGCTCTGGTACTGTGTGCAACCATTGTCGATCTAGACTTGTAGAGTTAACGATGCATGAAATGAATGCAAACGAGTGGGAACACAAATGTTGTAGAGCATGGTATACGTTCGTACTAGTACTGCTTCGTGGGAGTGGAGGCCATTAGCTGCGTATGCATGGAGAATAATATACTATCTTTGTTTCTAAATATTTGTTTTTCTAAAGATTCAACTATGGATTACATACGAAGCAAAATAAATGAATCTACACTCTAAATTATGTCTATATACATTCGTATGTAGTCCACAGTGAAATCTTTAGAAAGACAAATATTTAGGAACAGAGATAGTATTTGGTTACAATTGCTTGATTTGATAGCGTGATTTTTTCACTCTGCTCGATTGTTCTCTACATTTTACAGATTGCAACATAGATTTCACATTCAGAATTTAGAAAATAACTGTGCCATTCTTTAGTTTGCACCGTTCAACTTTTTCTTTCAAGCTCCGCCAATGGCAAGTAAAGAACAATTGAAGCATTGACCAGCTGGTAGGTATTGGCCGTTGGCAGTTATTTCTGGTGGGGGCATCTATGATAGAGAGAGAGGGAGAGCAGCAGCAGCAATAACATGATATCTTAACGTAGGGCGACATGCATCGATGCATGATTAGGGCAGGCCATAAATCTTTTCTCATGGAGTAGTATCATATTGCCATGATCGTATGCCAATTAATGCGGGGACTATAAATCAGCCGACCCATAACAGACTAACTGCAAACGGGGGCTCCCGAGTGGGCTACCACTATGCACTGCAAATTGACAACAGGGGCACATGACACATGACCGAGAGTGCATAGCTACAAACCACACATTCACTTCTTGTACCGTGCTGTCGTCCAAGTATGCATCCACAGGAACTCACATTGAGTATGTTTGTGTTCGATTCACAAAACCACGCATAAACGAACTTTCTTAACAAGGAAAAAAAAATGCTCCTGCGCTACTGTCTTTCTTATGGACCAAGCAAGCTAAGGAAGATCATATTGATTAATAAGAGTTGTGGACCGCCAAATCATTGCTTAAAATTCTTAGCAGAGTCAGAGCCTTCGACCATGTAGTACTAGTATATAATATATGTGGATTGTTTAATTTAATTTCGAAATAATATAGTGTGTGGATTATTGGCACAGCTAATGGAGAGATGAGATCAGGTCATAGAATATTGGCTTGAAGATCTTGCAAATCTTCCTTGGGACGGCAATGCAGGTGAGGGGAGACATTGGAACTGGCGATGGTTGGCTAGGATCACATGTGACGCCATGTGCCGGCGACGCCCCGGGGGTTGATCGGTCGGTTATCTCGGTACCCCGGCGCCGCTCGGGACCCCGTCGGCATCAGCCGCGCGCGGGAGCATCAATGTGTTATGTGTGTGATGCATCCGACGAATATCGTGGATAGATGCATCAATGTGATCTCGGGCTGGTCTCCATGCAATACCCGGCAAGATATCTCACGGCAGATCGTCAGCTATGTTCGCTGCGTGCCGATTCGATGTTCGGCTACGTTTTCCTTTGTCACGCAAACAAATGGGCGTTGATTTTCGGTCTCATGCATGCATGCACGTCGTCTCGTAGCTCGCAGCTGCCACATGGATGTATCATGGATGCCTGATGTTTACTGCTGGCTAGCTTAGCATCCACGATCCTGCCGGCCAGAATGTGCATGCATGTAGTACATACATTGGGATTGGTCTTGATATCGATCGAACGAGAGAAAAGTCACAGTAGTCAGAGACCGATCTGTTCTTGAACAGTGCTTTACGAGCTATTGGTCTTCATTTTTTACCAATGTGGCTCGCATACATGCTCGTTCCAATTGCTAATCAGTTTAGTTAAGTAGTACTCCTACTCACGTTAACACATGCACTTTGTTATTAATTAGCTAAGCCCACTGAGTGGGCGGCGCGGCGCGGCGGTCGAACGGCTGTCTGTCTGTGTGCCTCTATTAATTGCGTTCAGCTGACCATGTTGGACCGGAGTTAACCACCAAGATCAGAGATTAATCAAATCAAGAGAGGAACATAGAATATTCTCTCAAGTCAACAGCAGCACAGGAAAGCACGCACCTACTATTGATGTGATGTGACGACCGCAAGATGCTCCAGTTGCGAGCTCTCATGTTGTTCAATTCAACTTCAACTCAACTGTATATATTATGCATATCAACCCGGCCATGGTAGCTTTAATATACTCTCTCTGGACTCCAAGTGGGTCATGGTCTCACAGACTCGCATATACCTGAATCTGACCTGCATGTCTCCCAAATCCCGATTAATCTTTGTTTAGGCCAGTATACTCATTATTTTTGGTAAAACTAGGCTTATGCAATCATGGCAAGTTGCCCAGGTCGCTGGGATTTTGTGCTCTTCCATGTGACTAACCGTCCAAGATTTGGATCGGGCGCCAACCGCCAGGACCGGCCGCGCCGCCCGGACTGGGGCGGCGGCCGGGCGCACGACATGGCCGGCACGATCTCGTCTGACCGCACGCGGTCTCTCGTGCGTGCGCTGGCACTACGCGCTCGGCCAAGTGGTCTATTATCCTCCATCAATCGCAACTTGGGTGGGTCGCCATGGCTATCCTCACCTTGCTCGAGCCCCGTGCTAGTACCATGTGCCAAATAGTAAAAGAATATATCCGCAAAGATGTGTTTTAATACTCGACGGAGTAAGTAGGAATTCACCGATTTGTGCTGAACCTAGGGCATCTTCAACGGACCCTCAAAACGTCCGAGCAGTTTGTAAGATGCAAACCATCCAACACGGTGCTCCATCACCCCCTAGACGCGTCCAAACCCGTCAAACCGGGGAGAGGCGAAGCAGAGGGTATGCGGAAGTCCGGACATCCGTCACATACGCACCTGACCGTCACGCTCACCAAAAACCATCTTCATACGAAGCGGTTGCCATGCATTCATGATGGTTAGGCCGCTCAAGAGCGGAAGACTCCATGATATTGATGCCGGTGAGAACGACGTGACTTAACGGACCGACGGGCAGCCCCAGTTCAATGCAATGCCGGCGAAGTGCCTGAGAAGTCTACTCTGGCCGGTGCGCCTCATTGAAGCGAGGTGGCCGTCTACAGTGGCGGACCCAGGAATGGGCCAAGCCCCAGGCAAACTGGGCCAAAGCCTAGGCAGCTTTGTTGACTGTAGCATTTACTGTAGATGCAGTGCTAGAGTACATGAAGGAGATGGGCCTTACGCCCCAGGCCGCCATCCCTTCTGCCTGGGGTCCAAATCCGCCCATGGCCGTCTGTTTGCCTAGACACAGGTATTTAATGTTGGAGATATGTCCTAGAGGCAATCATGTATGAAGATATTTTCTATGTGTTTATGAATAAAGATAGTACTTGGACATTATCATTGATGTGTCTTAACAAGTATGTGACTTGTTTGTGAGACTATGCATTGTATGATGACTGTCCTAAATGGTCCCTAGTTGAAAGGGTTGTGTGGACGCGCAGTCAGTTAGACTAGCATATGACACGGTGGATGGTCCGGTCTCACTGACCATGTAGCATTGGATGCTAGCCGGATAATATGGACTCGGAAATGTCTGGTCGGATTCGACATAGTCGGATCCGAGTCGAGATAAGGTCTAAGTTGGATAGACCCAACTATGAGACACAGCGATAGGTCATCTGTGAGTTTCTAATACAACATACGTTCTATGTCCTAAGACCTGAGCTGGCGCATGTACTCGGGATGATGAAAGACTTTCTTTAGGCCGACCAAATGCTACTCCGTGACTGGATAGTTACAAAGGTAGGTTTCGGGATTGTCCAGACCCATGTTGCGAGACATGGTCGAGCAAGATGGGATTTGCCCCTCCGAACAGGAGAGATATACTCTGGGTCCCTCGGGTGATCCGACCTGGATAAGCATGGCCATGCGATGAGGATTATGAGATAATCCGAATGTTGGTCGGATTCACCGGAACGAGAAAGAGGTCGTGCATCAACAAGGATGACCATGTCACCTTGTGCACGACAACATATATCGTGTGGCAAAGGGAATGGAAGTGTGAAGTACAGGTTTGCCTAACCAGCTTCATAGGACACTTGGAGTCAGCACGCTTTGCTAGAGGACGCTACCAACTGGTCCAGTTGGATGTGATGTGACTCGCGACCAAGTGAACATGAACCCAAAGGGTCGCGCGCTTAAGGGAAGGAACACGTGGGCTTTAGGATCCGTGCGAGGCCCAAGAGTTGAGCCCACGCCAGATGCCTATATATAGTGGAGGTGCGACACACCCATCCGGTTGATCGCTTCGGCGCCGTCATTAGGGATTTTCATATGTTGCAACTAGCCACCTCCACTCGCCGTCGTCGACCGTGTGATCGGACCTAGTAATCTGTCGCACGGGTGTTCCTCCTGCACACGTGGATATCATTAGAGGCGGTGCACCTGCGCCGCTCCGATGAACCTGTACGTGGGATCCGACAACCGCTAGTTCGAGATAGATCGGATCGGCTATTCGAGGAAGATCGGACAAGGAGGAGACGGACCACGCGAACACTCTGCGACAACTCTACTTCCGCTGCACGGCACTGCACGTCTGGTGGCAACGATCTGTGATCCATCTTCGTAGCATGTTCTTGGATATTCTACGTGTAGAAAAATGTTAATTCGCATGTGATGCACCTATGGTAGAACCCAACAGTTGTATCAGAGCCTATGTTATACGATTTGGATTCAGATCGGATGCATATTTGATATGTGGAGGCGGTGGATGAGATCCGTCGTCGTTCATAAGATCGGTTGTGTGCACGGTTGATGAGATCAACTGCACATCGGGATAGATTGAGGCTATGTTTTATGTCAATCGGAATCGATGAGGTTGTGACACAACCTACCCCTACCGGTCGGTATCCGCCATCGGGGTTAACCATGAAACGTAAATCCGAATCGGGTTCGCGATGATCGATGAGATCGGTCGGATCAGAAAATTTGACGTGATCGGAGTGCACATGCGACCTGTGATTTTTGAAAACGTGTGTGTAGCGCCTTGTATTTCGTACATGATCACACAAACCGGTAGAATACGATTCTATGCATAAGTTTGTTTTGCGGGTTTGATGTGAATAGTATGGCTCATATGTATGTGATGCATGTGTGTAACTTAATATGACCTGCGTGTCATGATTGTCAGTCGGCATGAGCCAAAGTGCTGTCATTATATTGTATAACGACGTGCGTGTTGACTTGTGATTCTCTGTAAATTCATTACTAGTTGTAGTAGCTGGAGGACAGAGATCAAGTTCGAAGCTTTGGTGTCCCGGCGTGACGAACAAGATGGAGTTCCTCCTTGGTCATCGAAGTAGGAGCCGGTCATGGAAGGATGCCCATGAAGGAGCCATATTATTTCACATATTTATGTTTATATGTGATGGATATTGCTTCTTATTTCTATGCATGTTAGTATGGTAGAAAGATCCCTCATTAATATCAAGCATATTGCCATTCCGGATGTTGCACCTTCACACGTCAAGTACGTCTGGTAGTGGGCTCATAAAATTGAGGTGTTACTAGGTGTCCTTGAACTAGAGGGTTCGTGTCGGACACGTACATGCACTGCATCAGGTTAACTTGACAAGGCTATCAAAACGGTTTTGGGCCTTGTCGCAAAGAACGTTGGGATCCGGGGTATGAAATACCTACCCAACCGACAGGAGTCATATAGAGATACGATTAGCAAGATGTTGCTTACCGAATAGGCAAGTTGGCTATCAGTGATGCTAAAGCTCACTAGTCGCTCACGCTAGACGGGTCCTGAATCACTAAGAGTTTGCGAAGGGATGCCGATTTCAGTGGGAGTAGCTATGTTTAACGCTTGAATTACTCTACATAAACACATTGCTTAGTGATTCCATATTTTCTGTTGTAGATCAATGGCACCACCTGCTCAACCCAACTTTGCATTGAAATCAATTCTTGGAAAGGATAAAATGAATGGAAAACTTTACCACCTAGTATAGAAATTTGAGAATTGTTCTCAAGCACGATAAAAAGGAAAACGTTCTAAAGGATCCACTTCCAGAGGAACCTGCCGAGAATGCTACGCCACAACCAAGAATGCCCACCAGAAACTCGGTGATGAATCAAACACTCAGGCTTTCGATATGATCGAGAGTCTAAAAAGCAGGTTTCAGGTGCAGGCTAGGACCAAGAGGTTCAACGTCTGGCAATCCTTGATGGATTCCAAGCTGAAGGAGGGTGATCCACTGAGCCCGCATGTGATCAAGATGATCGGGTACGTGCAAGCTTTGGATCGGTTAGGCTTCCGACTTGGGGACGAGCTATCCACGGATGCAATTTTGGGTTCTCTTCCACCTAGCTATGGGACGTTCATCTCGAACTATCATATGCACGGCATGGATAAGAAGCTCACTGAATTGCATGGGATGCTCAAGGTGGAAGACCAAGATATTAAGAAAGGCACGCATCAAGTGTTGATAGTGCAGAACTCGGCTAAGTTCAAGAAGAGTTGGTCCAAGAAAAAGGGTAAGGCAAAGGGCATGGAGAAGGCTGTCTCCACCGCTGAGCCAAAGTCCGGACCGAACTCAAAGACCATTTGCTTTCACTGCAAGGAAGCTGGTCACTGGAAGAGGAACTATAGCAAGTGGCTTGCTGAGCACGGCAAGAAGGCCGGAGATGCTTCTTCACGCAAAGGTACACTTGTTACATATGTTATAGACATTTACCTTGCTGACATACCTAGTAGCTCTTGGGTATTTGATACCGGATCGGTTGTTCATATTTGCAACTCGATGCAGGGGCTGGTAAGAACTAGCCGTGCGGCACAAGGGGAGATTGACATCAGGGTTGACAAGAAAGCAAGAGTTGCTGTGTTGGAGGTCGGCACGATGCAGCTCAAGCTTCCTTCTGGATTTATTTCGGAATTGAATAATTTTTATTACATTCCCGCACTTAGTCGGAACATTATTTCTGCCTCATGCTTGATGAGTCAAGGTTATGAATTCAATATAAAGGACAATGGTTGTTCATTTTATTTGAGTGGAATGTTCCATGGCTATGCACCCATAGTAGATGGGCTATTTATTTTAAATCTAGAAACGGAACCAGTCTATAACGTGAATGTCAAGAGGCATAAGCCTAATGAGATAAATCCGACATACTTATGGCATTGCCGGCTTGGACACATTAGTTTGAAACGCATAAAGAAGCTCCATGATGATGGACTCCTAACTTTGTCCGACTTTGGTTCGTTCGAGACATGTGAATCATGCTTTCTAGGCAAGATGACTAAGTCTCCTTTTGCAAAGAGTTGTGAGAGGGCGTCCGAGCTGTTGGAGCTTATACACAGTGATGTGTGTGGTCCAGTGAGCACAACGGCGAGAGGTGGATATCAGTACTTCGTGACTTTTATCGATGACTTGAGTAGATATGGATATATCTATTTGATGAGACACAAGTCGAAAACTTTTGAAAAGTTCAAAGAGTTTCAGATCAGATCGGCAAGACGATAAAACTTCTACGATCAGATCGTGGAGGTGAGTACACGAGCCAAGAGTTTGATAATCATCTAAAAAGCCGAGGTATAGTACCACACCTCACACCCCCGGGTATGCCGCAGAGAAACGGTCTGTCAGAACGGATAAATCGAACCTTGTTGGACATGGTCCGGTCGATGATGAGCAAATCGTATTTACCCTTGTCATTCTGGGGATATGCTCTAGAAACTGCAGCTTTCACACTTAATAGGGTACCATCAAAATTCGTAGACAAGACATCACATGAGATGTGGACTGGGAAGAGTCCTAGTTTGTCTTTTCTAAAGATTTGGGGTTGTGAAGCATTTGTCAAGCGACTCATGTCGGACAAGCTTACACCCAAGTCGGATAAATGCATATTCGTGGGATATCCGAGGGAAACCTTGGGATATAACTTCTACAACTGAGAAGAGAACAAAGTGTTTGTTGCTCGGAACGGGGTTTTCCTAGAGAAAGAGTTTCTCAGCCGGGAGGCCAGTGAGAGAACGGTGCGACTCGAAGAAATTCGAGAGCCACTCGGGGACAACTCGGTTGATGATGAGATCACACCGGAGTCGGTCAGAGAACCCGTAGTGGAGTCCGCACCGGAGCCACGGAGGTCGGAAAGATTGCGCAGAGTGCATGACGTTTTATTGCTAGAAAGCAACGAGCCGGCCACATATGCGGAAGCGATGGTGAGCCCGGATTCTGAGGCATGGCTAGAGGCCATGAGATCCGAGTTAAAGTCCATGGATGACAATCAAGTATGGGACTTGGTTGATCCGCCATGTGGCGTAGTTGCCATTGGTTGCAAATGGGTCTTTAAGAAGAAAACTGATGTGGATGGAAATGTTCAGATCCACAAATCTCGGCTCGTCGCTAAAGGTTATGGACAAGTTCAAGGAATTGACTACAATGAGACCTACTCGCCGATAGCGATGCTAAAGTCAGTGAGGATCATACTAGCTATAGCTGCATATTTCGATTATGAGATATGACAGATGGATGTCAAAACGGCTTTCCTTCATGGAAATTTAAAAGAGGACGTATACATGATACAATCAGAAGGTTTTGTCGATCCAACTAACGCTAGTAAAATATGCAAGCTCAAGAGATCCATTTATGGATTGAAGCAAGCAACTCGGAGTTGGAACATTTGTTTTGATGAAGTCATCATTGACCTTGGTTTCATCAAGAACGAAGAGGACTATTGTTTATACAAGAAGTCTAGTGGGAGCTCAGTAGTATTTTTGATCTTGTATGTGGATGACATACTACTGATCGAAAATGATATTTCGATGCTAAACTTAGTCAAGGAATCATTGAATGACAAGTTTTCGATGAAAGACCTTGGAGAGGCAGTGTACATTTTAGGCATCAAGATCTATATAAATATATCGAGGAGGTTGCTCAGCTTAAGCCAGAGCACATACATAGACAAAGTGTTGAAGAGGTTCAACATGAGTGAGGCCAAGAAAGGGTTCTTGCCCGTCTCACATGGTATAAGGCTAAGCAAGACTTGGAGTCCTACAACTTCTGATGAGCGAAACCAGACAAGTAGGATTCCATATGCCTCGGCAATAGGATCCATCATGTATGCCATGCTATGTACATGGCCTGATGTTGCCTATGCAATAAGCTTAACAAGCAGATACCAGGCCGACCCAGGTGAGAGTCACTGGGCAGCGGTGAAAACTATCTTGAAGTACCTGAAAATGACCAAAGAGATGTTCCTAGTTTATGGAGGTGAGGAGGAGCTCTCCATAAAGGGTTACGTTGATGCTAGTTTCCAAACCGACGGGGATGATTGTCGATCGTAAACTGGATTCGTGTATGTCATAAATGGAGGAGCAGTGAGCTGGACGAGTTCCAAGCAAGATACGGTGGCCGACTCCACAACAGAGGCCGAATACATTGCTGCTTGTGAAGCCGCAAAGGAAGGTGTTTGGATTCGGAAGTTCTTGGAAGATGTTGGTGTGTTCCTGGGCTGGTCAAAACTGTTGGACCTTTATTGCGATAATTCAGGTGCCATCGCACAGGCCAAGGAGTCGAGACAACACCAGAAGACCAGGCACATAGACCAAAAATATCATGTGATACGAAAGCTCATAGAGAAAGGTGATACCAATTTATGCAAGATTCATACGGATGCAACGCAGATCCGTTGACTAAGCCGCTTCCACAACTCAAGCATTAGGGGCACGTTGGAGCTATGGGCATTCGATGTCTATTTGATTTACTCTAGTGCAAGTGGGAGACGGTTGGAGATATGCCCTAGAGGCAATCATGTATGATGATATTGTTGGGGAACGTCGCATGGAAAACAAAATTTTTCCTATGCACACGCAAACCTATCCATGGTGATGAGCATCTACGATAGGGAGAGTGGATCTACGTACCCTTGTAGATCGCTAAGCGGGAAGCGTTAAGAAACGCGGTTGGTGTAGTCGAACATCTTCGCGATCCAAATCGCCGAGCGTCCCGCGATCTCATCACGATCCGTCACGTGATCCAATCACGATCCGTCCCGCGAACACATCATGATACATCCCGTGAACTCATCACAATCCGTCTCACGATCTTGATCACGATCTGTCCCACGAACTCATCACGATCCGTTCCATGATCACATCACGAACCGTCTCGCGATCTCGATCACGGTCCTTCCGATCTAGCGCCGAACGGACGGCACCTCCGCGTTCAGCACATGTGCAGTTTGATGACGATCTCCACCATCTTGATCCAGCAAGAGGAGGTGGAGAGGAGAGAGAGTTCACCGGCAGCGTGACGGCGCTCCGGTGATGGTGGTGGAGCAATTCCGGTAGGGCTTCGCCTAAGCGCTGCAGAAAACCGATCTAGAGGAGCACCGGTGAAACGGGTAGCACGTGGCCGTAAACTGTGTCCAAACAGCACCCAGTCCACCAGTATATAAAGGAGGGAGAGAGAGGAGGGCTGGCGCAAGGAAAAACTCCAATAGGAGTCGGCCAAACTAGAGGGGGAGGAGTCCTCCTCCTCCTCCACTCCTAGTAGGAGTAGGACTCTTCCTTTTTAGCCTTTTTTCCACCTTTTCCTTTAGGACTTTTGCCTCCTACGCCATGGGCCTTGGTGTGGCTGTTTTTCCAGCCCAATAAGGGCTTGTTATTATTATCCCACAGCCCATGGACCTCTTGGGGTCGAAATACCCCTCCCGGAGGTCCCCCGGTACACTACCGGCACTCCCAGTACACTACCGATGAGCCCGAAACTTTTCCGGCGACCAAACTGGGACTTCCTATATATGAATCTTTACCTCCGGACCATTCCGGAGCTCCTCGTGACGTCCAGGATCTCATCCGGGACTCCGAACAACCTTCGGTCACCACCATACATAACTCTACACTACCGAAACGTCACCAAACCTTAAGTGTGCAGACCCTACAGGTTCGAGAACTATGTAGACATGACCGAGACACCTCTACGGTCAATAACCAATGGCGGGACCTGGATGTCCACATTGGTTCCTACATATTCTACGAAGATCTTTATCGGTCGAACCTCTATGTCAAGGATTCAGTTAATCCCGTATAACGTTCCCTTTGTTCTTCGGTATGCTACTTGCCCGAGATTCGATCGTCGGTATCTCCATACCTAGTTCAACCTCGTTACTGGCAAGTCTCTTTACTCGTTCCGTAATACAAGATCCCGTGACTAACACTTAGCCACATTGCTTGCAAGGCTTGTTGTGATGTTGTATTACCGAGTGGGCCCTGAGATACCTCTCCGTCACACGGAGTAACAAATCCCAGTCTCGATCCATGCCAACTCAAAAGACACCATCGGAGATACCTGTAGAGCACCTTTATAGTCACCCAGTTACGTTGTGACGTTTGATACACACAAGGCACTCCTCCGATATCCATGAGTTGCATGATCTCATGGTCATAGGAACATATACTTGACATGCAGAAAACAGTAGCAGTAAACTGACACGATCATATGCTACGTTTGTAGTTTGGGTCTTGTCCATCATATCATTCTCCTAATGATGTGATCCCATTATCAAATGACATCTCATGTCCATGGCTAGGAAACCTTAACCATCTTTTGATCAACGAGCTAGTCTATTAGAGGCATACTAGGGACATGGTTTTGTCTATGTATCCACACATGCATTTAAGTTTCCGATCAATACAATTATAGCATGGATAATAAACGATTATCATGAACAAGGAAATATGATAACAACTAATTTTTTATTGCCTCTAGGGCATATTTCCAACAGTCTCCCACTTGCACTAGAGTCAATAATCTAGTTCACATCACCATGTGATTCGCATTGTTATGAATCTAACACCCAATGAGTTCTGGGGTTCGATCATGCTTTGCATGTGAGAGAGGTCTTATAGTCAACGGGTCTGTAACATTCAGATCCGTGTGCACTTTGCAAATACCTATGTCAAACTGTAAACACTGCTACCACACTCCACTTGGTACTATTCCAAATGGCTGCTCCACTATACGTATCCAGATTGCTACTACGATTCATCCGGAATAGTGTTAAAGCTTGTATCGACGTAACTCCTTACGACGAACTCTTTATCACCTCCACAATCGAGAAACATCTCCTCAGTCTCTTAGTTACTGAGGATAATCTTGACCGCTGTCCAGTGATCCACTCCTGGTTCACTCTTGTACCCCCTGACGGACTCATGGCAAGGCACACACAGGTGCGGTACACAGCATGGCATAATATAGAGCCTATGGCTAAGGCATAGGGGACGACGTTCGTCCTTTCTCTTTCTTCGGCCGTTGTCGAGCTTTGAGTCTCACTCAACTTTCACACCTTACAAATCAGGCGAGAACTCTTTCTCTGACTGATCCATTTTGATCTCTTTCAAAATCTTGTCAAGGTATGCACTCATTGAAAGTCTCATCAAGCATCTTGATCTATCTCTATAGATTTTGATGCTCAACAATTAGGTAGCTTTATGCAGGTCTTCCTTTGAAAAACACTTTTCAAATAACCTTTTATGCCTTCCAGAAATTCTACATTATTTCCGATCAACAATATGTCAACCACATATACTTATGAGAAATTCTATAGTGCTCCCACTCAGTTTATTGCAAATACAAGTTTCTCGTAAACTTTGTATAAACTACAAAAACTTTGATCACCTCATCAAAGTGTATATTCCAACTCCGAGATGCTTGCTTCAGTCCATAGAAGGATCACTGAAGCTTGCTCATCTTTTTGCATCCTTAGGACTGACAAAACCTTCTGGTTGTATCACATACAACCTTTCCTTAAGTAAACCGTTAAGGAAACGATTTTTGACATCCATCTGCCAGATTTCATAATTGAAAACACAACAACTGCTAACATAATTCCAACAGACTTTAGCACCACTACGAGTGAGAAAGCCTCATCGCAGTCAACTCCTTGAACTTCTCACAAACAACTTTGCAACAAGTTGAGCTTTACAAATAGTGACATTCACCATTAGTGTATGTCTTCATTTTAAAGATCCATTTGTACTCAACGACCTGTCGTCCATCGAGCAAGTCTACCAAAGTCTACACTTGGTTTTCATACATGGATCCTATCTCGGATTTCATGGCCTCCAACCATTTGTCGAAATCCGGGCCCATCATCGCTTCTCCATAGCTCGTAGGTTCATCGTTGTCCAACAACATGACCTCCAAGACAGGGTTGTCATACCGCTCAGGAGCAGTATACATCCTTGTCACCCTACGAGGTTTGATAGTAACTTGATCCGAAGCTTCATGATCATCATCATTAACTTCCTCTTCAACTAACGTAGGCTTCACAGAAACAACTACCTGCGCTGCGCTACTCTCCGGTTGAAGTAAAGGTTCAATAACCTTATCAAGCCCTAATTTCCTCGTAGGTTGATAGTAACTTGATCCGAAGCTTTCGTGATCATCATCATTAACTTCCTCTTCAACTGACGTAGGCTTCACAGAAACATCTTTCTGTGCTGCGCTACTTTCTGGCTGAAGTAGAGGTTCAATAACCTCATCAAGTTCTATCCTCCTCCCACTCAATTCTTTCGAGAGAAACTTTTTCTCGAGAAAGGACCCAGTTTTAGCAACAAACACTTTGCACTCGGATCTGAGATAGAAGGTTCACCCAACTGTTCTTAGGTATTCTATGAAGATGCATTTGTCCGCCATGGGTTCGACCTCATTAGGTGAAAACATTTTCCACACAAGTGTCGCAGCCCCAAACATTAAGAAATGACAGCTTAGGTTTCTATCAAACCATAATTCACACGGTGTCATCTCAACGGATTTAGATGGTGCCCTATTTAAAGTGAATGTAGTTGTCTCTAATGCATAACCCCAAACTTATAGTAGAAAACGATAAGAGACATCATAGCACGCACTATATCCAATAGAGCATGACTATGACGTTCGGACACACCATCACACTATGGTGTTCCAGGTGGCGTTAGTTGTGAAACAAATTTCACATTGTCTTAAGTTGTATGCCAAACTCGTAACTCAGATATTCACCTCCACGATCATATCGCAGTTATTTTTATCTTCTTGTCACGATGATCTTAAACTTCATTCTGAATTTGCTTGAACCTTTCAAACGATTCAGATTTGTGTTTCATTAAGTAAATATACACTATATCTACTCAAATCATCAAATCATCAGTGAAGGTAAGAAAATAACGATATCCACTGCACGCTACAAGACTCAATGGATTGCATACATCAACATGTATCATTTCCAATGAATCACTTGCCCGCTCCATCCAACGGGGTTTTTAGTCATCTTGCCCAAGAGGCATGGTTCACATGTCTCAACCGATTCGAAATCGAATGAGTCCAAAGATCCATCAGCATGGAGTTTCTTCATGCGCTTTATACCAATATGACATTTTGTGGCAGTGCCACAAGTATGTGGTACTATCATTATTAACTGTGTATCTTTTGACATCAATGTTATGAACATGTGTATTACTACAATCAAGATTTCAACAAACCATTTTCACTGGGTGCATGACCATTGAAGGTATTATTCATGTAAACAGAATAACCATTATTCTCTAACTTAAATGAATAACCGTATTGCAATAAACATGATCTAATCATGTTCATGCTCAACGCAAAAACACCAAATAACATTTATTTAGGTTCGTCACTAATCCTGAAGGTAGAGAGAGCGTGCGATGTTGATCACATCAACCTTGGAAACATTTCCAATACATATCGTCACCTCACCCTTAGCTAGTTCTCCGTTTATTCCGTAGCTTTTATTTTGAGTTACTAACATTTAGCAACTGAACCGGTATCCAATACCCAGGTGCTACTAGGAGTACTAGCAAGGTACACATCAATAACTCGTATATCAAATATACTTCCGTCGACGTTGCCAGCCTTCTTATCTACCAAGCATCTAGGGTTGTTCCGCTTCAGCGACCGCTCACCTCATAACAGAAGCACTTAGTCTCGGGTTTGAGTTCAACTTTGGGTTGCTGCACTGGAGCAGCAACTGACTTGCTATCCATGAAGTTTCCCTCCTTGCTCTTGCCCTTCTCGAAACTAGTGGTTTTACTAACCATCAACACTTGATGCTCCTTCTTGATTTCTACCTTCGCGGTGTCAAAACATTGCAAACAACTCAGGGATCAATATTTCTATCCCTGGCGTTTTATAGTTCATCACCAAGTTCTAGTAGCTTAGTGACAGTGACTTGGAGAATTATATCAATCACTATCTTATCTGGAAGATCAATTCCCACTCGATTCAAGCGATTGTAGCACCTAGACAATCTGAGCACATGCTCAACGATTGAGCTATTCTCTTTCATCTTGCAGGCAAAGAATCTTGTTAGAGATCTCATATCTCGCAACATGGGCACGAGCCTGAGATCACAATCTCAGCTCTTAGAACATCTCATATGTTCCGTGACGTTCAAAACATTTCGGAGCCTCAATTCTAAGCCATAATGCATGACGCACTAAACTATCAAGTAGTCATCGGAACGTGCCCGTCAGATGTTCACAACATCTACAGACGACGCTAGAGGGGGTGGCGCACCGTGCGGTGCATTAAGGACATAAGCCTTCTGTGCAGCAACGAGGACAATCCTCAGATCACGGACCCAGTCCGCAATATTGCTACCATCATCTTTGAACTCTATTTCTCTAGGAACATATAAAAACAAGTGAGCTACATCGTGAGCTAGTAATCTACAACATAATTTGCAAAGACACTATTGACTATGTTCATGATAATGAGTTCAATTAATCATATTACTTAAGAACTCCCACTCAAATTGACATCCCTCTAATCATTCGAGTGATACATGATCCAAATTCACCAACTCAAGTCCGATCATCACGTGGGTTGAGGTGGCTACAATGGTGAACATCATCATGTTGATCATATCTACTATATGACTCATGTTCGACCTTTCGGTCTCTTGTGTTCCGAGGCCATGTCTGTACATGCTAGGCTCGTCAAGTTTAACCCGAGTGTTCTGCACGTGCAAATCTGGATTGCACCCGTTGTATGTGAACGTAGAGTCTATCACACCCGATCATCACGTGGTGTCTCAACACGATGAACTTTCGCAACGGTGCACACTCGGGGAGAACACAAATTATCTTGAAATTAAGTGAGGGATCACCTGATAATGCTACCGTCGTCCTAAGCAAAACAAGGTGCATAAAAGGATTAACATCACATGCAAATCATAAGTCGCATGATATGGCCATGAACTCGTGCTTTAGATCTCCATCTTGAAAGCACCGGCATGATCTTCATCATCACGGCATGACACCATGATCTCCATCATCTTGATCTCAATCAACATGTCGCCATCGGGGTTGTCACGCCGTGCATGCTTCTACTACTATTGCTACCGTAGCGATAAAGTAAAGCATTACATAGCGCTTAATGATTGACACGCAGGTCATACAATAATTAAAGACAACCCTATGGCTCCTGCCGGTTGTCGTACTCATCGACATGCAAGTCGTGATAATCTATACATGACATGATCATCTCATACATCACGTATATCACATCATGTAATTGGCCATATCATATCACAGCATACCCTGCAAAAACAAGTTAGACGTCCTCTAATTGTTGTTGCATGTTTTACGTGGCTGCTATGGGTATCTAGCAAGAACAATTCTCACCTACGCAAAAACCACAACGGTGATACACTAGTTGCTTTTCAACCTTCTCAAGGACCGCCTTTGTTAGATCCGATCCAACTAAAGTGAGAGAAACTGTCACCCGCAAGCCATCTAGGCAACAAGTTGCGTCGAGGGAACCGGTCTCTCGTAAGCGTACGAGTAATGTTGGTCCGGGCCGCTTCATCTCACAATCCCGCTGAACCAAAATACGACCAAGGGAGGAAGCAATCTAAGCATCAACGCCCACAAACCTTTTGTGTTCTACTCGAGATCTCATCGAACCATCAACCTAGCTCATGATGCCACTGTTGGGGAACGTCGCATGGAAAACAAAAAATTTCCTACGCACACGCAAACCTATCCATGGTGATGAGCATCTACGATAGGGAGAGTGGATCTACGTACCCTTGTAGATCGCTAAGAGGGAAGCGTTAAGAAACGCGGTTGGTGTAGTCGAACATCTTCGCGATCCAAATCGCCGAGCGTCCCGCGATCTCATCACGATCCGTCACGTGATCCAATCACGATCCGTCCCGCGAACACATCATGATCCGTCCCGCGAACTCATCACGATCCGTCTCACGATCTTGATCACGATCTGTCCCGCGAACTCATCACGATCCGTTCCGTGATCACATCACGAACCGTCTCGCGATCTCGATCACGGTCCTTCCGATCTAGCGCCGAACGGACGGCACCTCCGCGTTCAGCACACGTGCAGCTTGATGACGATCTCCACCATCTTGATCCAGCAAGAGGAGGTGGAGAGGAGAGAGAGTTCACTGGCAGCGTGACGGCGCTTCGGTGATGGTGGTGGAGCAATTCCGGTAGGGCTTCGCCTAAGCGCTGCAGAAAACCGATCTAGAGGAGCACCGGTGAAACGGGTAGCACGTGGTCGTAAACTGTGTCCAAACAGCACCCAGTCCACCAGTATATAAAGGAGGGAGAGAGAGGAGGGCTGGCGCAAGGAAAAACTCCAATAGGAGTCGGCCAAACTAGAGGGGGAGGAGTCCTACTCCTCCTCCACTCCTAGTAGGAGTAGGACTCTTCCTTTTTAGCCTTTTTTCCACCTTTTCCTTTAGGACTTTTGCCTCCTGCGCCATGGGCCTTGGTGTGGCTGTTTTTCCAGCCCAATAAGGGCTGCTTTTATTATCCCACAGCCCATGGACCTCTTGGGGTCGAAATACCCCTCCCGGAGGTCCCCCGGTACACTACCGGCACTCCCGGTACACTACCGATGAGCCCGAAACTTTTCCGGCGACCAAACTGGGACTTCCTATATATGAATCTTTACCTCCGGACCATTCCGGAGCTCCTCGTGACGTCCAGGATCTCATCCGGGACTCCGAACAACCTTCGGTCACCACCATACATAACTCTACACTACCGAAACGTCACCAAACCTTAAGTGTGCAGACCCTACGGGTTCGAGAACTATGTAGACATGACCAAGACACCTCTACGGTCAATAACCAATGGCGGGACCTGGATGTCCACATTGGTTCCTACATATTCTACGAAGATCTTTATCGGTCGAACCTCTATGTCAAGGATTCAGTTAATCCCGTATAACGTTCCCTTTGTTCTTCGGTATGCTACTTGCCCGAGATTCGATCGTCGGTATCTCCATACCTAGTTCAACCTCGTTACTGGCAAGTCTCTTTACTCGTTCCGTAATACAAGATCCCGTGACTAACACTTAGCCACATTGCTTGCAAGGCTTGTTGTGATGTTGTATTACCGAGTGGGCCCTGAGATACCTCTCCGTCACACGGAGTAACAAATCCCAGTCTCGATCCATGCCAACTCAAAAGACACCATCGAAGATACCTGTAGAGCACCTTTATAGTCACCCAGTTACGTTGTGACGTTTGATACACACAAGGCACTCCTCCGATATCCGTGAGTTGCATGATCTCATGGTCATAGGAACATATACTTGACATGCAGAAAACAGTAGCAGTAAACTGACACGATCATATGCTACGTTTGTAGTTTGGGTCTTGTCCATCACATCATTCTCCTAATTATGTGATCCCATTATCAAATGACATCTCATGTCCATGGCTAGGAAACCTTAACCATCTTTTGATCAACGAGCTAGTCTATTAGAGGCATACTAGGGACATGGTTTTGTCTATGTATCCACACATGCATTTAAGTTTCCGATCAATACAATTATAGCATGGATAATAAACGATTATCATGAACAAGGAAATATGATAACAACTAATTTATTATTGCCTCTAGGGCATATTTCCAACAGATATTTCCTATGTGTTTATGAATAAAGATAGTCCTTGGACATTATCATTGATGTGTATTAACAAGTATTTGACTTGTTTGCGAGACTATGCATTGTATGATGACTGTCCTAAATGGTCCCTAGTTGAAAGGGTTGTGTGGACGCGCAGCCAGTTAGACTAGCATATGACACGGTGGATGGTCCGGTCTCACTGACCATGTAGCATTGGATGCTAGCCGGATAATATGGACTCAGAAAAGTCTGGTCGGATTCGACGCAGTCGGATTTGAGTCGAGATAAGGTCTGAGTTGGATAACCCCAACTATGAGACGCAACGATAGGTCATCTGTGAGTCTCTAGTACAACATACGTTCTACGTCCGAAGACCTGAGTTGGTGCATGTACTCGGGATGGTGAAAGACTTTATTTGGGCCGACCAAATGCTACTCCGTGACTGGGTAGTTACAAAGCTAGGTTTCAAGCTTGTCCAGACCCATGCTGCGAGGCATGGTCGAGCAAGATGGGATTTGCCCCTCCGAACAGGAGAGATATACTCTGGGCCCCTCGGGTGATCCGACTTGGATAAGCATGGCCATGCGATGAGGATTATGAGATAATCCGAATGTTGGTCGGATTCATCGGAACGAGAAAGAGGTCGTGCATCAACAAGGATGACCATGCCGCCTTGTGCACGACAACATATATCATGTGGCAAAGGGAATGAAAGTGTGAAGTACAGGTTCGCCTAACCAGCTTCATCGGATACTTAGAGTCGGCACGCTTTGCTAGAGGCCGCTACCAACTAGTCGAGTTGGATGTGATCGGACTCGCGACCAAGTGAACGTGAACCTAAAGGGTCGCGCGCTTAAGGGACGGAACACATGGGCTTTAGGATCCATGCGAGGCCCAAGAGTTGAGCCCGCACCGGATGCCTATATATAGTGGAGGTGCGGCACACCCATCCGGTTGATCGCTTCGGCGCCGTCATAAGGGCTTTGCATGTGTTGCAACTAGCCACCTTCACTCGCCGCCACCGACTGTGTGATCGGACCTAGCAGTCCGCCGCACGGGTGTTCCTCCTGCACGCGAGGATACTGTTAGAGGCGGTGCACCTGCGCCACTCCGGCGAACCTGTACGTGGGATCCGACGACCGCCAGTTCGAGGGAGATCGGACCGGCTGTTCGAGGGAGATCGGACGAGGAGGAGATGGACCACGCGAACGCGCTGCCACAACTCTACTTTCGCTGCACGACACTGCGCGTCTAGTGGTAGCGATCTGTGATCCATCTCCGTAGCATGTTCTTGAATGTTTTGCGCGTAGGAAAATGTTAATTGGCATGCGATGCACCTACGGTAGAACCCAACATTTAAGCTCGCCTCCGGTGTCGTCCACACTACACCACATCTCAGATCCTCACATTCGCTCACCGTCATCGATGATGTCGAAGTCCTAGTTCTTTACGTCCTCGGGCGGTGGTTCAGGATCTCCTTCTATATGTGACGAGGACCAGGCCCCACAGCAGCCACGCCTTCAGGCGGAGGACACGACGATCGCCGAGGAGTACCAAGCGCACCAGGCCTTAGTCAGGCCTTCTGTTGCCGTGGGCCTACATGGTGGGAGATATCCTTGCCATGGCCGCCGGCATGGGTTTATAACCTTGAACCGGTGATTGTGCCATGATATGGAGTGAGCATGTTAGCTCAGTTTTATGAGACTGCTCTCTCCAGACCAAAAGTGGGTCGAGGGTATAAGTTTTGAGGGATAGCTCCTCAAAACTTTGAGGCACTAAAGTTACAAAATAAGTGTTGGGTAGAGATTACTGGCTTGTTTGGATCACAGATCCGGGCTGCCCTGCCACTGTTGGACCTGTATTTGGTTTGCTCCCAATATTTCGAATCTCAATGAAAATTTTGGTCGTGTAGTCACATTTTCCATATGTTTATTGATGAGGGATTGTGCCGCTTTGCTCCCAATATTTCGAATCTCAATGAAAATTTTGGTCGTGTAGTCACATTTTCCATATGTTTATTGATGAGGGATTATGCCTGGGCGGCACAATCCCTCACCAATAAAATTGGCATGTCCACGATTTGGTACGGTCGATGCAGGCGCAATCCAAACAACCCCTACTTCCCCAAAACTTATTTCTTTTACTGAAAAGCTACTTTGACATCAAATTTTCAAAATGGCAGAGCGAACTTCTTTCATGGCAATTTATATTTGAGCGAGGATGGAAAATTTAGTTTGCAAACACGGGAATTTTCTGGTAAAAAATGAAGCGAGTCTGTTTACCATGCTCGCTAACTAAACATGTCATTGCCAGCTAACACAATTTGCATGGAAAACGTTTGTTTTTGCCATGCCTAAAAATCTGTAAGTTCGCTGGTTAAAGGATTATAGCCTAAGGGCTGGAGTTGCTCTTATGATCATATTATTATCACATCAATTTTCTCGCGCACATGCACATCAGCACATGGTGATTGATTGTGCACCCATCATTTCACCCTATCTTCATTTGCCCTCTACCTGCTGCTACCATACGAACTCTGTTGCTATCGGGACGTGCCAGGAAAAGCCCGGACAAGATTCAGGCAGCATTGCATCCGCAACAGCGAATTGCATGTTCCAATTTCGCCACGTCGTGTTTCCACTGTCGCCGATCAAGGGCCGGGAGCATGTACATTCCACTTAGTACATGAGAACGTTCTCCACCCCACAATCAAGGAGGGGGAACATGTGGAACGTAGCAGCAGCACTACACTACTACGTACGTTACCTTACCCTACGTCGCTGGGTTCTTGTGGTGCATACGCCACCGCTGTGATACATGGCATTGCATGCACGGGCGGTAGACGTGATAACCATCGACCCCCACTGCCTTTGCAAGCTGCAACTTGCGCCTACAAGTGCGTGCGTGAACTTGCAACTTGCTAAGCTTAGCTTGCTCCATTATGCTGGGGAATTGACGTACGGGTGCATTAGTGACTGTCTAGCTCACTAGCTAGCTAGACGTTATCATGTCATATATTGTCTGATCGAGTAGTTAGAGCCAGTACACACTTGCGCGCGCGCGCACACACACACAGACATGCATATATCTGTCAAACTTTCAAGTGAACTACTGGCTGAGAAACGAGTGGATGTAGTAATAGCAGCCGAGGGGTGTCCAACTTGCAGACGTGATATGAACAACATCTTTGCCATTTGAAAACTCCATTGTTTGTTTAGATGGAGGCTGGAACAAGTACAGTGAGCTTAGTTTTCTATACGAATTAGGTGGATCAGGAGCTCTATGGTCCATGGGATTTGATGGAGTGCAGTCGCACGCATTGAGCGGCACTATTTCCGGTCAATTCGACGCATCATTAGTCGGGTGACCTGACATCCTAGCCACTAAACGGCAACGGTAGGCGAACTGCAAAGCGGTAGAGATCAGGTGGACCGGGCCCCGCAAAAATGATTGAACAAAAATAATTATTGCAAAGCTAGAAGCATCTGCGCCAATAGCGATGCGGCGAGTGCCAAAGTGCAACAGAGATGGCTAACGGAATCAACAAATATATGTAAGAAAATTATTTATTTATGTTTCAGAGGTTTGTGGCCAAACCTACTTGGCGAGTGAGGTAGGCTGGACACGTGTATGGCCTTCTAGGTTTATGCCATCCAACTACCGGTCAGCAGGTGGCTGGCCCTGCATTTTCTACTTCTGTAAATCTTTTATGCTCCAAAAGTGTGGTGTAAACTTTCATACTCGATGGATCGATGTGCACAAGGCCATTGCACTGCCATTTTTCTTTTAACTGGATGTGGACATGTGGTTATGTGTTATACCCTCCTCTTCTCATAATATAAGACATTATTACATTCAATATATTCATATATTAAATGTGATAGTGTCTTATATTATGAGAAAGAGGGAGTACTAAATAACAAATTGCAAGTATTTTTCCCATACGATCCAATAAAATGGACCCGATTCCACTATCAAAATGATAATGGAACGAAACATTAAAATCATCTTATGGCCTAGCTTGTTCGTGCATGGCCAATCGGAGCGTGAAACGTCAGCACGTAGCGTGCAGCTCTTCCATCATCTCTTTTTCTCTCGCCGCGAGATTAAGTTTATCAACTAATCGGGTCAGTCAGTTGTGGTTGCAGTTAGCGGAGACATGGAAAATGACCGGCCCTGGAAGGTATAGAAAAGAATTCGCCGACCAAGGCACCTTTTCCCATTAATATAAAGAAGAGCGTCGTCGTTAATCAGTTGTGTTAGTTAGGACAAAAGGGCGCCTGATTATATAGAGTAGCTAACGTACGCGATCAACAGCAGCAGAGAGAGATCTTGAGATCATTTTTCTAAATAAAGAAAGAAATAATGTAAGTCTTGGTTGAATTGATCGCAAGAAAGCGTTGATCGGAAAAGCGCACGTACGTGCAGGGAGGGAGGGAAGGAGCGGGAGAAAGCGTGGGCGGCGGCGTCGCTGTTGCCACTGGCGGCGAGCGCCAATGGAGCATGGGCACCTGCCGTCCGTGGTGTGCATGTAACGTGCGACGTTGACCTCACCTGACCCGACGAGGGGGAGAAGAAGACCCATCGACCGCCGTCACTGCATGCCGTGCCACTCATGCATGCACACCGCGGGCCAAGAGAAGAAGAAAGATAGAAGAAGTAGAAGAAGAAAACCCACCTACGAACTACCAGCACGCTTCGCCTCTGCTAGCACGGATTTGTTTCTTCGTTTTGGCCGTTTCCGTGGAGGACAAATTTGCGTTTCACGTCACCGGCCCATTCTACGGTTTCCGGTCACGTACCACTGCTAGTACAACTGTACTAGTCGTTGATTGACGCTGGTAAACAGTCCGTTCACACGCATGCACATGAGCGCGGGAGGAAGATATTTCAGAGCCCGGAGGATTCCGAACTCCATGGCCGACGAGGGAAACCCCGACGAAAAATGTGCCCTCGACACATGCCCCTGATAGCAACCGCGTGCTGCAGTGCAGTGCATCGACGACAACACTGACGTGCGAGTCCAAGACCATCATGCAAAAATAAATAAATGCACACGACAATCGAATATAATTCGAGCGCGATAAAGTGGTCCAAGGCCGATCCGGATAAAATAGAACGATTTTTTTTTCTTTTTTCTTCCCTTCCGATCCCGACGCGGAATGTACTGTGACTTGATCCGGCCATGGAAAATGACGCGCAGCAGATTTAACATGCAGAGCACGGCACGCGCCAGCCTCGGCCGCGAATGGGCGCGCGGCACGTGCCCCCAGCCCACGCCGTCAGCCGCTGGTCCAGGGCGCCACCTCACCGCCCAGCAGCCAATCACACAGCCACACGCGTCCAGGCAGCTTTTCTCCCCGGAATACAAATCGAAGAAAAAGCATGTTTCCAAGTGTAGCACTAGTACAGCGACGTCATCGTCGTCGTCGTCGAGGCCAGCGGCAACAGAGAGCGCGGGCTGCTGCGCCTTTGCCGTTTTTGGCCGCTGCACGACGTCCATCTGTCTGGTAGCAGCCAAGTTCACGGAAAGGCTCCGTCGGTTTCAGTTTGACCGGGCTCGATCGTGGGGATTTTTATTTTCATACGGGTCGAAATGAGGCTGCACCAATCGCCAAGCGACGCGTGTGCTGTCACGTCCTTCTCAGGGTCGGCATCATGCATGGGCAAACAGGCATGCCTTCCTATGTCGGCCTTCCTCTGATTTTGTTTAGGTTGTGCCTTTGGAAAATTGTCTACCTGATTGATTTGGAAGCTTCACTTAATTAGGCGTGTCTAATCGCGGACGCGTCACGCTCTCGTGTGCTGCAGGAGCTTGGTTTGTTGTCGAATGGCAGTCCACACGTACAAGGATTTTTGGTTACAGTCCCAACTGTGCACATTTGGCAATGGTCGCGAATGGCCGTATTTTTGTACGAAAAGTATGGGAGGTTCTACAGTTTTTTCAAAGCATACTAGTACGGGTTTTTTCTAATTTTTTATACATCATCATGCAAATTTCACTATGATTTTTAAAGTTGGTTTATACGTTATAGTTTGACGAAACTTTTTTTTAGAAAAAAAGGCTTCCACCACCTACCCCCAATATTTTATTTTCACTATAAATGGTAGGAGATACCCTCCTACTATGCTATATATTAAAACTATAAGTCATATTTACATGACTCGCACATAAAGGAAACATAACCAAGGACTAAAGAGAATTTACAACAGAAGTGATAAAATCACTAAGATCAGGTGAAAATCCTAAAATTTAGCCAAACAAGATCGACCTTAGTTCTCTCAGGCCAAACTCTATATGAAGGTCAGATCTGATTGAAGATGAAATTATTTCTCTCCTTCCAAATATTTCACACAGTTAGGGCATCTTCAAGGCTGATCCATAATTTTCTCCGGTATATGTCTATTTTTGTGTCCGAACGTGGTTCGCGGACATGATGCGGGACGGAGCCATCCAACGCTTTACAAAGTATCCGGGTGTGAGCAAAAGTAGGAGAAACCATGCATGTGATGGGCTATTTGTGTTGTTTTGTCCGGTTGGGTAGAGAGAGAAGAGGGGGACCATGTATGTGCGGTTGGGAGGAGACAGAGAAGAGAAAGACATGCATATGATTGGTCAAAATGCATGTCCGGACTCCCGCAAATCTCCCACACGTATGTCTTCATTTTGCCGGAACCTGTACGTCCCGAACTGCTAAGCGGACATATACGGGTCCCCATTGGATGACAAAAGTGGTCCGGACATATGATGAAGGTTAGAGGGTCCGCCTTGGAAATGTCCGTATGAAGAAAATCTCAACAACAACAACAAAAATTCGGATTTAATTTCCCTTTGCACTTTCTGTAGCCTTGGTCCTAGAGGCATCAGAAGTGTATGGAATACTAATTCTTACCCATGAATGTTAACTAAAGGTGCAACTAAAAACCAAATGTTCAATGGTCTCCTCGGCATGAACATTGCATAACACACACGCGTCATTATTTCCAACTTGAAAATGTCTTCATTTGAGCATGTTCCTTGTGTTCAATCTGCCTACTAAAAGAAGCTACATGAATACCTTCAATTTCAATTGAAGCTTGGATTTCCAAACCATTTAAAAGGCTCATTACATATGATTCAAGTGTGACAATGCGTGTAGAATTTTTGGCAGTATATACATGACCCCAAGAGCATGACGAATGGTCTAAAGCACCCGCATCATGAAACTGTGGCGGTTTCATAATCTCAATAGATTACAGTTTGTTGAGGGCCTCATGAGAGATTGGCAAATTGAATAGCATGCTTTAATCATTGGCCTCATAAAACATTTGAAGTGAAATGCTTTCAGATTTTGTGTATGAGTAAAGGCATGAAATATTTTCGGATATAACTCAACCATGCTAATAATCATGCCACATGGGTACATCAAGGCCATTGCACACCTCACATTTTCGATTAAATAGGACTAAGTTTGACTAGTGAGCGCCACCCAAAAGAGACACACTTAGTGAGAGCATGAGGAACAAAACCATTATAATATTACTCCCATAGTAAGTTTGCCCATTGAAGAATAGCACAACTATAAAACTTATCCAAAGACTTCAGTAAAAGGCCTTGATTATGGACTTTAATATTGATAACACCAAGACCTCCATTTTCCTCAGGACACCACACTCTTTGTCAAGCAACCAAGGAATTACAAGACTCACCTTGATCAGGTTTTTTACTCCATAAATATCTTCCCCTGATCATGTCAAATGTTTCTATAATTTGACCAGCACCTGAAAAGTGCATGACGCAAATGTGATCATGGAAGAAATAAGCGAATTTATGAGTGACTTTCACTCCATGGCACATAAGAGTCATGGTACTGAAAATGTGTCTCTCCACATGACCAATCAATGGCATAAGCTCAGTCATAGATAGTTTAGTAGTACCTTGGGGGAAGATCCAGGTTGGTAAACGACAAAGAATCCATAGTAGACATTGGACAAATTGACAATTTCATCATCAGAGACATTAATGGGAATAAGGCTCGACTTTTGGAAGTTTATTTTGAGCCCCATCGATATGGCAATACCATGAAGAAGCCTTTTAAGATTTGCAAGATTAATCGGGCAGGCTGTAACCAAGATATTATCCATCGTGCATAATTGGATACTCAAAAGAACTATGGATCAGAAGTTGTAAACAACAATCAGAATGTTCATTGTTATTTATGGATTGCGAAAGATCTATGGCCAAGAAAATAATAATGGTGTTGATAAAGGATCTCCTTGACGGGCATCGCGCTTCCAGTGTTTTGTTTTCAAGTTTACCATTTAAAAGATCTCCTTGGTGGTAGACAACGCGATAGCTAGGAGTTGGCGTGGTTGTGACCTCACTGAGCTAGGAGGGGTGGGCAGTCGTCGTATTCATCCACATGCTGCTACGCAACAACGATAACGAGCAATGGATGGTGTTGTTGCTACAGCTCAAGCAAGGTGATGACTGATGACATTGGCGGAGATGTGTAGCACGTCAAACTGAAGATGTTGGTGAAATGCTTCATTTTGCAAATTAATGAAATGCTTCTTAGTATAAGTGAAATACAAGGAAAAAAGATGATGGTAGTAGAATAAGATGTGACCTTGGTCACCACGTGTCAAAAAGGTAAAAAACCATGCCACTTCATCAACAAAACCGCTTGGTTTGTGCCAAGGGATGAAAGATGTGTGGCTTGAAGAGTTGAGGATGTAGGATGTCTGATTTAGAAACCGAGGGACCAAAATCGAATGATTCAAAGAGTTGTGGGGTATAACGAGGGTACTTTTCTCTTAATGTATTGCTCCATCGATGCTTATGTTGATGCACAGTAATTCTTCAAATTAATGCTACACTTGTGGGAGCTTTGTTACAATATTATCTTACGGGCATGACATGGACTAAATTAGTGGGGAGTTCGAAGTTGAATCAAGGGACTAAGTTGATATTAAGGCAAATGATTAGTGCCTATCAAGACAGGGGGCAGTCCACAGACATGGATACGGGAGGACGACATCCAACGCTATCCACATACATTTTGACAATAATTCAAACCAACCGGACGAAATTCGTGCAAAGATGGTCGGATTTCATATAAACATGACAAATTTCATACAAACCGAACGAAAGCGTTTACATTTCAACCATATTTTGACTAAAGAGGTAAGACTATTTGCATGTATGGTCGTGTGGAGGTCCACTCCCACGACATGAATACATTACACTAGTCTATGACCGACCGTGGCGGATCCCTTTATCTTTATGTTTGGCAGCCCGAACACTGGACTCCCGGGAGCCTGATACGTCTCCAACGTATCTATAATTTATAAAGAATTCATGCCATGTTTACAATAATTATATATGATTTTGGTATGATTTTATTAGAACTAACCCGGACTGACGTTGTTTTCAGCAGAACTACCATGGTGTTGTTTTTTTGTGCAGAAAAAAAAGTTCTCGGAATGGGCTGAAAATTTAGTATGATTTTTTTGGACCAAAAGAGACCCCCGAAGCATTGGAGTTGGGCCAGAAGAGCCACGAGGAGGTCACAAGCCTGTCAGGCACGACCACCACCCTGGCCACGCCTAGCAGGCTTGTCACCGCCTCGTGGCCCCCCTTGACATGAGATCGACGATGAAAATTCCTATAAATATCCAAACCTCCAAAAAGAAACCTAGATCGGGAGTTCCGCTGCCGCCAGCCTCCAGAGCCACGAAAAACAAATCGGGAGCCAGTTCCGGCACCCTGTCGGAGGGGGAAACCATCACCGGAGGCCGTCTTCATCATCCCGGCGGTCTCCATGACGAGGAGGGATTAGTTCACCCTCGGGGCTGAGGGTATGTACCAGTAGATATGTGTTTTATTTCTCTCTCTATCATGTTCTTGAGATGGCACGATCTTGATGTACCGCGAGCTTTATTGATATAGATGAATCATATGGAGTTTTCCCCTCTCTATCTTGTTGTGATGAATTGAGTTTTCCCTTTGAAGTTTCTTATTGGATTGAGTCTTTAAGGATTTTAGAACAGTTGATGTATGTCTTGCGATGGGATATCCGTGGTGACAATGGGATGTTCTATTAATCCACTTGATGTATGTTTTGGTGATCAACTTGCGGGTTCCGTGACCTTGGGAATCCTATGCATAGGGGTTGCCACATGTTTTCGTCTTGAAACTCCGGTAGAAACTTTGGGGCACTCTTTGAAGTTATTTGTGTTGGATTGAATATGATGAATCTGAAATTATGTGATGCATATCGTATAATCAAGTCCATGGGTACTTGTGGTGACATTGGAGTATCTAGGTGACATTAGGGTTTTGGTTGATGTGTATCTTAAGGTGTTATTTTAGTACGAACTTTAGGGCTGTCCGTGACACTTATAGGGATAGCTCATAAGATTGATTAGAAAAGATAACTTTGAGGTGGTTTCATACCCTACAATAATTTCTTCGTTTGTTCTCCTCTATTTGTGACTTTGGAGTGAACTCTTTGTCGCACGAGAGGTATTTATATATGATTCAACTATATTAGTATTGTTGAGAGAACTTGCACTACTGAAAGTATGAACCCTAGGCCTTGTTTTCAAGCATTGCAATACCGTATTTGCTCACTTTTGTTACTTGTCACCTTGCTGTTTTTATAATTTCAGATTAAAAAAACCTATATCTACCATCCATATTGCACTAGTATCACCATCTCCTCGCTGAACTAGTGCACCTATACAACTTGCCATTGTATTGGGTGTGTTGGGGACACAAGAGATTTCTTGTATTTGATTGCAGGGTTGTTTGAGAGAGAGCATCTTCATCCTACACCTCCCACGGATTGATAAACCTAAGGTCATCGACTTGAGGGAAAATTGTCACTATCCTACAAAACTCTACGCTTGGAGGCCCAACACGAGTCTACAAGAAGAAGGTTGTGTAGTAGATATAAGTGTTGGAAATATGCCCTAGAGGAAATAATAAAATGGTTATTATTGTATTTCCTTGTTCATGATAATTGTCTATTGTTCATGCTATAATTGTATTAACCGGAAACCAGAATGCATGTGTGAATACATAGACCACAACGTGTCCCTAGTGAGTGTAGGATATATGCCCTAGAGGCAATAATAAATGTTATTGATCATCCCCTTGTTCATAATTAGGTTTATGTTCCATGCTCTAACTGCTATGGTTCTCGAGTCTGCAATAACCACGAGGCTTGAAGGAAGACTCATATGCACGTGTGGAATAATAAACGGTAAAATGTATTCCTAGTCTGGCCTCTAAGACTGGCTCAAGTATTGCATGATGATCCTGTTTTCCTGATCATGGGCATGGCTATGCCGGTAATTTTAAGGGCACAATGTTAGAAGAACATTTCTGTTGAATCAACCCGAATTGATGTTATGCTATGAGATACATTCGTCATAAGTTAATGGTTAATAACACAGAGAAGTTAATGTTTGCATAATTCCTTAGACCATGAGAGTATCGGGTTTCTTCATGCTTGCTTCATGAACTTTGGGGTTTGTTAAACGTCATCCGTACATGGGTGGCTATTACGGCGGCTTACGGGTTCATGGAAAAGTATGTCAAGTAACTTGATAGCTCAAGATTGGGATTTGCTCCTTCGATGATGGAGAGATATCTCTGGGCCCTCTCGGTGTTACGGTATCCATCATCGTCTGGCCAGACACTTTGTGATTTGATCACGGGGATGCCAGAACACGGGAACGAGAAAAGAGAACAATACCGGCAACAAGGTAACTGGCATAGTGGACAAGTTGTTGATCCACGGGGATGCCAACATGTCTCACCTTGGGTATTTGTAACATATCGCGAAGCAACAGGAATAGCACACGGCAACTGGAGGTTCACTCGAATATTCATTCGTGTGGGTATAGGGGTCAATATGGGTGTCCACGGCTCTGATGTTGATCATTGATCAGAAGGGGTTCAGGGTCATGTCTATGCTTCACCGAACCTATAGGGTCACACGCTTAAGGGCCATCTATCTGCTGAATACTAGACAGGGAGTCTGAGAGAAAATCATCGAAAAAGTTTCGGACACCGGAAAAGTTTCGGACAGTGAAAAAGTTCCGCAGGGAGAACACCGGAACAGTTTCGGTAAAACTGAAAAGTTGTTTCAGGGGATACCATTAAGTCAAATTGGTTTCGGCACATGCCTGATAATTCTTGGAGGGTGCCAGAATCATTCTGGAAACTTTTGGGAATTTTCCGGAAGAAAAACCGGAAATGTTCCGGAGCTGCCGGAACCGCTTCAGATGCTTTTCGCAGATGAAAATCACTAAACCGGAATTGTTTCGAAAAGTGTTGAAAATTATTTTAGTGGGTACTGGAAATGTTCTAAGCCCACATAAATATTTTCAGTTCGATCAGACGCTGAAAAATGTCGTCGTGAATAGTGAAATCAGCTTTATGGTTACTTTTTGGAAAGCCACCTTTTTGGGCTTTTGCTCCAAAATATCTTGGAGATGACATGGATGCATGTGGCTGAAATTTCAGCCCCTCCACCCCTCCTTCTCCTATAAATAGAGGTGGAGGGGGAAGCCCAAAACGAATCCCTTCTCACATACAAGTGCCATGCATGATCTGGCCTCTTCTCTCCCTCCCAGCGAAATAGTTTCGTAGAGCCGAAAGGCTGTTTGGGTTCCGGCAGGAACTAGTTCTGGACGGCGAAGCCCTGCCGGATAGATGACACCGTATGTGTGCAACTCTGTAGAGAGATCGTAGTTTTGGTCTTAGTTCGAGAGTGCCTCCCGAAGGGCTGTCCGCGACACCATCCGGGGGACTGTCCGATCGCCTCCCGGAGGGCTGTCCGCGGGGCAAATGAGGGTATACATCCTCGCGGTTGGGAGGTTGTAAAATCCTAGCTGCGGGGATCTGCACCGCCGTTCGTCATTGACTCTACTTCCGCTGCGCTACGAGTCGATAACGAAAACGATCAAACCTTGTATGCAGTCTCCATAGTGGTCCTGGGCTGGTGCGTAGGTCGGAATTTTTTTGTTTTCTGCTGCGTTACCCTACAGTGAGCCTCTAGTTGACTAGCTCGTTCATCAATAGATGGTCACGGTTTCATGAACATGGACATTGGATGTCGTTGATAACGGGATCACATCATTAGGAGAATGATGTGATGGACAAGACCCAATCCTAAGCATAGCACAAGATCGTGTAGTTTGTCTGCTAAAGCTTTTCCAATGTCAAGTATCAATTCCTTAGACCATGAGATTGTGCAACTCCCGGATACCGTAGGAATGCTTTGGGTGTGCCAAACGTCACAACGTAATGGTGGCTATAAAGGTGCACTACGGGTATCTCCAAAAGTGTTTGTTGGGTTGGCACGAATCGAGACTAGGATTTGTCACTCCGTGTGACGGAGAGGTATCTCTGGGCCCACTCGGTAAGACATCATCATAATGAGCTCAATGTGACTAAGGAGTTAGCCACGGGGTGATGTGTTACGGAACGAGTAAAGAGACTTGCCGTAACGAGATTGAACAAGGTATAGGGATACCGACGATCGAATCTCACGCAAATATCATACCGGTAGACAAAGGGAATTGTATACGGGATTAACTGAATCCCCGACATCGTGGTTCATCCAATGAGATCATCGTGGAGCATGTGGGAACCAACATGGGTATCCATATCCCGATGTTGGTTATTGACCGGAGAGGTGTCTCGGTCATGTCTACATGTCTCCCGAACCCGTAGGGTCTACACACTTAAGGTTCGATGACTCTAGGGTTATAGGGAAATGGTATACGTGATTGCCGAAGGTTGTTCGGAGTCCCGGATGAGGTCCCAGACGTCATGAGGAGCTTTGGAATGGTCCGAAGGTAAATATTGATATACAGGAAGTCCTGTTTTGGTCACCGGAAAGTTTTCGGGCTCATCGGTAGTGTACCGGGAGTGCCGGGAGGGTGCCGGAGGACCCCTGGAGGGGTGTGACGACCAAAGGACTTCGTGGGCTGTTAGAGTAGGTGTACCAGCCCTTATTGGGCTGGCCAAGTCCTTCCGGAAAGGCCCATGCGGCTAGGGATAAAGAGATAAGGCTAAAGGAGATTCAAAAGGAAGAGACCCACCTCCCTTGTGGGAGGTGGACTACTCCCTAGCTTCGGCCGAACCTTTCCTCCTTGGAGGAGGGGCCAAGACAGCCCTCCCTCTCCCTCCTCCTATATATACTTGAGGTTTTGGCTGTTTTGATACAAGATTTTGTCTCTCTCTCCCACGGTGCAGCCCTACCTCTCTTCTTCCTCCTCCGCAGTGCTTAGGCGGAGCCCTGCGGGAATACTTTGCTGCTCCACCACCACCATGCCGTCGTACTGCTATTGGAGCTCTTCCCCAACCTCTCCTCCTCCTTGCTGGATCAAGGCGCGGGAGACGTCACCGGGTTGTACGTGTATTGAATGCGGAGGCGCCGTTGTTCGGCGCTAAGATCGGAGTCCATCGCTACGAGTATGACTCCACCAACCGCGTTCTTGTAACGCTTCCGCTTTGCAATCTTCAAAGGTATGAAGATGCAATCTCTCCCCACTTGTTTCTGGTTTCTTCATAGATAGATCTTGTTGACACGTAGGAATTTTTTTAATTTAGTACTACGTCTCCCAACAGTGGTATCAGAGTCAGGTTTATGCATAGAATCTATGCATGAGTAGAACACAAAATTGTTGTGGGCGTCGATCTTGTTAATTTTCTTACCACTACTAGTCTTATCTTTATTCGGCGGTATTATGGGATGAAGCGGCCCGGACCAACTTTACACGTACGCTTACGTGAGACCGGTTCCACCGCCTAACATGCACTTGTTACATAAGGTGGCTAGCGGGTGTCTGTCTCTCCCACCTTAGTCGGATTGGATTCGATGAAAAGGGGCCTTATGAAGGGTAAATAGCAATTGGCATATCACGTTGTGATTTTGGCCTAGGTAAGAAACGTTCTTGTTAGAAACCTATAGCAGCCACGTAAAAACTTGCAACTACAAATTAGAGGACGTCTAACTTGTTTTTGCAGCATATGCCTTGTAATGTGATATGGCCAAAGGATGTGATGTGATGCATTGTGATGTATGAGATTGATCATGTTCCTGTAATAGGATTCACGATTTGCATGTCGATGAGTATGACAACCGACACGAGCCATAGGAGTTGTCTTATTTTATTGTATGACCTGCGTGTCAATCAAGATCGCCATGTAATTACTTTTCTTTATTGCTAAACGTTAGCCATAGTAGTAGAAGTAATAGTTGGCGAGACAACTTCATGAAGACACGATGATAGAGATCATGGTGTCATGCCGGTGATAGTGATGATCATGGTGCCCCGAAGATGGAGATCAAAGGAGCAAGATGATACTGGCCATATCATGTCACTATATTGATTGCATGTGATGTTTATCATGTTTACATCTTATTTGCTTAGAACGACGGTAGCTAAATAAGATGATCTCTCAATAAAATTTCAACAAATGTGTTCACCCTAACTTTGCACCATTGCTAAGGATCGTTGTTCTGAAGCACCACGTGGTGATCGGGTGTGATAGGTTCTAATGTTCGCATACAATGGGTGTAAGCCAGATTTACACATGCAAAACACTTAGGTTGACTTGACGAGCCTATCATGTACAGACATGGCCTCGGAACACGGAAGACCGAAAGGTCGAACATGAGTTGTATAGAAGATACGATCAACATGGAGATGTTCACCATGGATGACTACTCCGTCTCACGTGATGATCGGACACGGGCTAGTTGACGTGGATCATGTGTCACTTGGATGACTAGAGAGATGTCTATCTAAGTGGGAGTTCATTAAATAATTTGATTATGTGAACTTAATTATCATGAACTTAGTCTAAAATTGTCGTTACAATCTATATTGTAGATCCAATGGCCAACGCTAATGTCACCCTCAACTTCAACGCGTTCCTAGAGAAAACCAAGCTGAAAGATGATGGAAGCAACTATGCAGACTGGGTCCGTGGTTTGAGGATCATCCTCATAGCTTCCCAAAGATTGTATGTTCTTGATGCACCTCTAGGTGACGCACCCATTTTCCCAGCAGATCAAGACGTTATGAACGCTTGGAAGTCATGCTGCGATGATTACTCCCTTGTTTAGTGCGGCATGCTTTACAGTTTAGAACCGGGGCTACAAAAGCGTTTTGAGCAACACGGAGCATAGGTTCGATGACGCTAGGGTTATAGGGAAATGGTATACGTGATTGCCAAAGGTTGTTCGGAGTCCCGGATGAGGTCCTGGACATCACGAGGAGCTTCGGAATGGTCCGGAGGTAAAGATTGATATATAGGAAGTCCTGTTTTGGTCACCGGAAAGTTTTCGGGCTCATCGGTAGTGTACCGGGAGTGCCGGGAGGGTGCCGGAGGACCCCGGGAGGGTTGTGACGACCAAAGGACTTCGTGGGCTGTTAGAGGAGGTGTACCAACCCTTATTGGCTGGCCAAGTCCTTCCGGAAAGGCCCATGCGGCTAGGGATAAAGAGATAAGGCTAAAGGAGATTCAAAAGGAAGAGATCCACCTCCCTTTTGGGAGGTGGACTCCTCCCTAGCTTCGGCCGAACCTCTCCTCCTTGGAGAAGGGGCCAAGGCAGCCCTCCCTCTCCCTCCTCCTATATATACTTGAGGTTTTGGCTGTTTTGAGACAAGATTTGATCTCTCTCTCCCACGGCGCAGCCCTACCTCTCTTCTTCCTCCTCCGTAGTGCTTAGGCGAAGCCCTGCTGGAATACCTTGCTGCTCCACCACCACCGCGCCATCGTGCTGCTGTTGGAGCTCTTCCCCAACCTCTCCCTCCTCCTTGCTGGATCAAGGCGCGGGAGACATCACCGGGCTGTACGTGTGTTGAACGCGGAGGCGCCGTTGTTCGGCGCTAAGATCGGAGTCCACCGCGATCTGAATTGCTACGAGTACGACTCCACCAACCGCGTTCTTGTAACGCTTCCGCTTTGCGATCTTCAAAGGTATGAAGATGCAATCTCTCCCCACTCGTTGCAAGTTTCTTCATAGATAGATCTTGGTGACACGTAGGGAATTTTTTGAGGCCCCGTAGACATATGCTTCAGCACAAAGGAAAACTCGTTTCCCCACCGCTCATCGGAGTGGAACCCCTGGCTGATGCTTCAGCGGGAGGGGAAGGGGGTGCCTCCGCTTCCATGGAGCCCATGCGGGGTCAGCGATGGTCCTCGCAAAAGAACCGGCAAGACACCGGTTGTGTACGTCGGCGTTGCGTTGGCGATGGCCTTCATGGTACCCGAGCAGCGGCGGACTCCCATGTTCTACTTCTCCTCGATGATGGCGGCAGACACGAAGGCGCTGGCCACCGACTTGTCGCTCTCCGTGCACCCGACTTCTGTGTCTGCACGGGAGGCGCGACCACATTCATGGGAGGCACGATTGCCGTCGTGCTCCCTGTCGTGCAGGCGTGGAGCGACTCGCCACTCCTCATCGAGCTAGCCTAGAGCGACGAGTTGCTGAACTACGCGCCAGCTTGGGACGACAACTGGCTCCGTCGGGCTAGGCGAGGGAGGTGGAGCAGCGAGCTGCCTCGCTCGTTCTTGTATGTGGCGGACTCAGCTGGTTATCCAGACGGCTTGTATACCGGAGAAGTGCTCTTCGGAAGCCATCGGACGAGTGGAGAAAATGGTGAAGGAGATGGAGGAGCGGCGGAGGGGTGTGATTCTTGCCCAACATCTCGCCTCATTTAAATAAAGGACGGACGGGAGGAGCTCAGTCGACATTGCGTTAATGTCAGCCTGCTCATGAATGGACGTGTTGCTGGAGTATGTTTCTCAGCTTCCAGTGGGCTTAATGGAGGCGTTTCAAATGGGCGATGAGGCGTGTTTAGCCGAGCGTGCAGCGGGTGGCGCCCTCGACCGGTGGGCCACTTTAGTGGCGTAGGCAGTGAGAGGTTGTGTTCGCCCTAAGACGCCTTCAATGTGTAGCGACACGCTTTACAGAGGCATGAATACGGGCAGCTAGCATTGGGCGGGAAGCGTGCGTTTGAGGGGGTGGGGTTTTGGTGGGCCGGGGGGGTCAGAAGCGCGCTTGGGATCGGTCCGAACTCCCGCAAACCTGTCCACATTTGTCTTCGGTTTGCGGAAGAAAACAAGGCCGGACCGCGCAACAGACCGATACAAAACCGCGTTGGATGACTCTCGCGGTTTGGATAACGCCGTCCAAACGATTGTAGGTCTGCCTTGGAGATGCCTTAAGGCTGTTTTATTTGCGGGAGAAACTTTCATTCTATTTAATATCCATTATGATATCAAAAGGACATGAGAGGTAATAAAAATTACAATCAGGTTCAAAGAACACCTAGATACAAACATAATGGAGCCATCCAAAGTCTATCGACAACTATCAACAATGAAGTGAGCCAAGTATGGTAGTTTGTATAGTTAATATTGAAATATTTTAAAGCTGATCAGACATAAGAAGATTATTGAGAAAAAAATTATGCGAGGATGCATATTGATGGAAGAAGGAAGAATATGATACAGTTTCACGTGATATATCCACGCTGCTGTTTTCCACCACGCCCACCAACCCTTTCTCGACAGAGCACGCACGCTTCAGCTCACCACCTTCCAAAGCGAAGCCCGCGTGCTCTACAGTCTCAGCATGCTTCGGAATCGGCAGAAAAATAGAAACCATCTTTATCCTTTTTGTACGTACTACTAGCTATAGTTTGCCCTCACTTGGCTCCTGGTCGCTGCTACGTACTACGTACTCATCATAAGTCAAAGACACTGTTGATCCCGCCCGGCCCACCGTGTCGCAGTGGAAACAGAACCAAACCACCGAGCGGTCGGGCTGTACCGGCCAAACCACCATCGGCTCACTCACCAGTCCCCAGTCCCCAGTGGATGCCATGCCTGGGCAGTCTGAAACCAAGACAACAAGGTCATGTCATGTGGAGATGCGCAGCGGCGGTACTAGGAAGAGGACCGGCAGCGAGCCGCCCGGCCCAGCCGTGCCAAATGGGTAGCCCATGTGGGGTGTCAAGAGGGGCGGGGGGCATGGCCGCGGCGTGGTGTGGGATGGCATGGCACTGGCAGTAGTGCGTCCATCTCGTCCCCGGGCCACGCAGCGGAAGGAAACAAGCGCGGGCGGCGTACGTGGCGCGTTCGCGCGCGCCCAGGGGCATGGGGGGCCGATGGAAGAAGATGCTGCCCCGCTCGGCCACGCCGGGGACCATGCGGCGGGCAGCACCTGAGCCCACCACCCCGCGCTTGTCCCCTCCCCGCTCCGCCGCCCCTTGATACTTGGAACCACCGCGCGTGGCCTCCCGCCGGTGTTAGTTGTTAAGTCACGATTAATATACGATCTAAGTAAAACGTGTCTCTGTTAGGCATACGGATGTCGGGCGATCGATCCCTCTGGCATAACCTCCGTTATACCGGGGAAGATGATGCTCCGGTCGAGAGGCCCACTACATTTTTTTCAGCCGACCAGGCGCAATTGACGAGCGTCGTGCCGCCGAAGCGGGCAGCAGATTAGGGCCTCCGGTGTTTGATTTGTCCAACTGTCCCCGGACTGACGATACACAAGGCCACACCGAGCGCCCTTGTCGCGGATGCTCGGCCTCGCTGTACCCTGCAGGCACGGTCGTCGACGGCGGACGGTCGGGGTACCATGCGTGCGGGCGCGAGCGTCCAGGCATGCTACATCAGCGGGGATCCTGTTTAATTATGCCCCTAATGGTTGGTGCTACCAGAGCTGAGCTGAGGGAGAAAATATCTGCTGATGATGGTAGCGCGCTGTCTTCCGATCCAAACAAACAAAGGGATAGGAGGAGGCCTGGGCAGGCGGAAGAGTCCAAGGTGCAAGTACCAAGGGGGGAGGGCGAAGAAAAGAACAGCCTCCGAGTCGTGACTTGCATGCGGCGCGAGTGAAAGAAACTCGATCGTTAGTCGGTACCCGTCCTACTGTTACCTGTCGACACATGTTATGGGATTAAAAAAGGGAAGAAAAGCCAGCAAGAAAACGCCGCCGCCGCAGCAGCAGCAGCAGCAGCGAAGGGGTGTGAGGGGGGCGCTCGCTCGGGGCACGTCCCAGTCAGCCCGTCCCCGCTGCCGCCCCCCGCAGCGCACCACGTGGGCGCGCGCCCAGTGTGTGAGTGACTCCTTGGACTCCCCATTCAAACCGCCCACGCCCCACCACCACCACCACCAGTCCACCAGCAGCGCTCGCTCCGATTGATCCATCTCTTTTACCAACGCAACGCGTCTCCCTTCACTCCCCGCCTGCCCGACGCTCCAACTCTATATATACGCTCGGCCTCCGAGCTCCAGACATCAACCATCCATCGGTCCATCCAGACCTCACTCCCGCTCCGCACGCTCTCTCCCTCTCGCAACAACAAAACCCACGCCAATTCCGCCCAAACCCCACCGGACCCTCGCCGCCGATCCTCCTCCGCCCCCGCCGATGCAGACACTCACGGCGTCCAGCTCGGTCTCCTCCATACAGCGGCACCGGCCGCGCCCCACGGCCCGCCGGTCCAACTCGGTCAGCTTCTCCGCCCGCGCCGTCAGCTCCGCGCCGCGCGCTCCGGCCCCGTCCCGGTTCGTGCGCGGCGCCGATGCCGCGCCGGCCAAGCCCCTCATTGCCGTCCCCAAGGCGCCCGCGGTGGAGAGGCAGGAGAAGAAGCTCAACTTCTTCCAGCGCGCCGCGGCCAAGGCGCTCGACGTGTTCGAGGAGGGCTTCGTGGCCAACGTGCTCGAGCGCCCGCACGGGTTGTCCAGGACGGTCGACCCCGCGGTGCAGATCGCCGGCAACTTCGCGCCGGTCGGGGAGACCCCTCCCGTGCGCGCGCTGCCGGTGACCGGCCGCATCCCCCCGTTCATCAACGGCGTGTACGCCCGCAACGGCGCCAACCCGCACTTCGACCCCGTCGCCGGGCACCACCTGTTCGACGGCGACGGCATGGTGCACGCCCTGCGGATCCGCAACGGCGTCGCCGAGACCTACGCCTCCCGCTTCACCGAGACGGAGCGCCTGCAGCAGGAGCGCGCGCTGGGCCGCCCGATGTTCCCCAAGGCCATCGGCGAGCTCCACGGCCACTCCGGGATCGCACGCCTAGCTCTGTTTTACGCGCGCGCGGCCTGCGGCCTCATCGACCCGTCGCGCGGCACCGGCGTGGCCAACGCCGGCCTGGTATACTTCAACGGCCACCTCCTTGCCATGTCCGAGGACGACATCCCCTACCACGTCCGCGTCACCGACGACGGCGACCTGCAGACCGTCGGCCGCTACGACTTCGACGGGCAGCTCGAGTGCCCCATGATCGCGCACCCGAAACTCGACCCTGCCACCGGGGAGCTGCACGCGCTAAGCTACGACGTCATCAAGAAGCCCTACCTAAAGTACTTCTACTTCGCGGCCGACGGCACCAAGTCTGCCGACGTCGAGATCCCGCTGGACCAGCCCACCATGATCCACGACTTCGCCATCACCGAGAATTACGTCGTCGTGCCTGACCACCAGGTGGTGTTCAAGCTGCAAGAGATGCTGCGGGGCGGCTCGCCCGTGGTGCTCGACAAGGAGAAGACATCCCGCTTCGGCGTGCTGCCCAAGTGCGCCGCCGACGCGTCGGAGATGGTGTGGGTTGACGTGCCGGACTGCTTCTGCTTCCACCTCTGGAACGCGTGGGAGGAGGAGGAGACCGACGAGGTGGTGGTGATCGGCTCCTGCATGACCCCCGCCGACTCCATCTTCAACGAGTCGGACGAGTGCCTCGAGAGCGTGCTCACGGAGATCCGGCTCAACACCCGCACCGGCGAGTCCACGCGGCGCCCCATCCTGGCGTTGTCGGAGCAGGTGAACCTGGAGGTCGGCATGGTGAACTCCAACCTCCTGGGCCGCAAGACGCGATACGCCTACCTGGCCGTGGCCGAGCCGTGGCCCAAGGTGTCCGGCTTCGCCAAGGTCGACCTGGCCACGGGCGAGCTCACCAAGTTCGAGTACGGCGAGGGCCGGTTCGGCGGCGAGCCCTGCTTCGTGCCCATGGACGCCGCCACGTCCCGCGGCGAGGACGACGGGTACATTCTGACCTTCGTGCACGACGAGGCCGCCGGCACGTCGGAGCTCCTGGTGGTCAATGCCGCCGACATGCGGCTGGAGGCGACCATCCAGCTGCCGTCCCGCGTGCCATACGGGTTCCACGGCACCTTCATCACCGGCAAGGAGCTCGAATCCCAGGCCTGAGCCGATCGAGCCCCGCCCCGCTTGCCGCCTCCACGTTTCCCGGAGGACGGCAAGAAACAGAGGAGGACATGGAAAGAGGAAGTTGCCAGAGGGAGCCTTAGGCATAGGAGATCCCCGGAATCTTCCCTTCCATTCCCCACTGCAGTTTAGCTCACACACACCAGTAGTTGGTCTCTGTTCATATTCAGTTAGCTCACACTTGCTTCACTTCACACCAGTGTAATTAACTAGTGCTTGTAGTAAAACCTAGCTGTCACTCATGGTGGCAGCAGGAGGAGAGGATTAGAGATAGGTAGAGCGAGGGAGAGATGTGGGCCCAGCTCGTAGCTGCTCTGCCGGTGCTTGCTTCTACAGAGCGACCGTAGCTCAGCTGGTGCCCGCTGCTAGTTACAGTACGATATATTGTTCTTCATTTCATTTTCTGTGGATCACAGACACAGGTATATGTATATGTATATGCGCCAGTTGTTGTCACACACTGTTCAGTGTCGACTGCTGAGAATTGCCTATGCTTGCCACCACCCGGTCGCCGAGGTGTTGTTGGCTTCTGTTATGCCTCATTTGTTGATAGTATAATAATGATATGGTGATTGTGCTGTCTACATTTTCGTGTCATTTGTTCACTTATTAGTTTCTACAATGCGTCTCTGCTTTGTGTTTTGCTGTTGGCTGCAGTGCACTGAATAACAATATTTGTGCCCAAGTAAAACTGAAGTTTGCTCGAATCCCCGCCCCATCAGTAAAAGAACTGAACTTTGTGCCATCCTGCACAATTTCATACGTACGACGTTCCAAATACAGTATCACTTTCTATCGCAAAAAAAATTAAAAAAAATACAGTATCACTTCACCGCAAGGACACAGTTCGGGCGGGCCAGAAGCAAAGTCGTCGATGCGCGCGGGTAGCTCCAGCAAAACGCCGAACAAGCGATTTGGTTGGTAGCAGAGGCAGCATAGTTATCCATCCGTGAAATTTGACCCGTTTTTGTAGCTAGCTAGCCCTTCTGCAAGGCACCTAGTCTGACAGTACACGGAGCAAGACTTGGAGGCGAAGGGATGGATCGGCGGCGTGAACAATGTGACGTTTTGAGTCCGCTCCTCCTGATGGCCTGCCTGATCGATGGCCGGTCTGTAGCTTTCGGCATATTTGTATGGCCCTCCATCGTCGTCATGTTTCTTGCCGCTCTGCCGCGAGATCGTGTTTCACAACCACCGCAGTACTAGAGGCGATGAGGGGTCCCCCGATGGAGCCGCACAAACCGAAAAGCGCTCGCTGTTTTAATCGGAAAAAGGAGAAGACGCACGCTTTGCATCTCTTCAGAGTTCAGACCTCGGTTCTCACCTAGTCACCTTATAATGGAACCGTGTTTTCCTTCCTGCACGAGTAGATGGGTTTCTTTAAGTTCGTTTAATTCTATACTATACTTTGTGTGAAACGAAACGTGTAGATACAATTTCGGATGAAAGAGCAGTGCGAAAATACCCATCTCTAGCTGAAAACTAATGTGCCACTCCTTAAGCACTGGACCAGCATCTAAGTCTTTGATCAGTTCATACCTCTTTCAAAACGGTTGCTGCTGCATAATATATAATACTGTGGTGTAGTACCAAGTAGCTAGCATACTACATCCAAGATCCAACTAACAAGCAGTGCCGACGGAAGCTCAAAAAAGAAAAAAAGCAGTGCCGACGGGGTGGTAGGCTGCGGATTAAAGTGCCGGCACCACTAACACAAATACAGTATTCCCTCCGTCCAGCTAGGGCACCTAAGAAGGGGCATCATAATCTAGGCGTGTAGAGATTGGACGAGACAAAAATTAAATGATGCAGTTTGTGATCAATTAGCACGCTACCCAAATTACCGCAGCCAATCAATTTGCTTGTGAATACGAGGATTGCATGCAAACGTAATTAGTGCCTTTGCATGCATAGGAAGATGGGTGGGCTCTTTGCAAGCACTGGCCGCTGGTTCACGTGCTAGCTAGGATTGGCTCATGTATTTAAAGTATCATCTCATGCTAATAGATAAAGATGACTTATATTCTTGTAAGTCTTGAATTCTCTTAGGTGCCCTGTGCACCTGGACGGAAGGAGTACCACTGTAGTGTGCATGCATTTCGTTTCGCCCGGATGTGTGTGCGTCCGTCGACCCCCGGATCGACAAATGGACGGTTCCTAGGCGTTGCACGGAGGGCCACACACGTCCGGCGCGCGCCAAACGGTTAACTGTTGCGTGCATGCCATGCATGGCGGATGTCGATTAACTACTTTACCTGAAAAACGGCTCCGGGAGGACGGAGGCCCGCGCGGTTGGGCGTCGACGTCGGGCGGGCGGCGGGGTGCGGGTGGCGCGCATGCCAGGGTAAACCGACCGCTCCCTCCCCACACGTACGCACGAGGTAGTTAGCGCGCACGCGCGGCCCGCTGGTGATCGGTCGACGACGGGATGAGGCGACGGCGACGTGAGGAAGCGTCGTTATCGATCTAATCGCGTCGCGCCGCCAACCTCGTGCCGCGCCGTTGATGCGATGCCATCTACGGACGCGCGGTCCGGCCGGGGAAACGCGGTCGAGCGCTCGCCGAACCGATGCCGGCACGCTTCCGGAAGGGCCGGAGAAGGATCGGCCCCGGGAGACGACGTGTCGGACAGGCGCGGTGGATTGGATTTGGATCTCTCCCCGCGGTTACACGGGATTTTCCGTTTGCTTTTCTTTTGGTTTTGCTAAACTCGCAATCACGTGAGAATTTCTTAGCAGTTACTCCCTTCGTTTCATTTTTTTTGTCTTAGATTTGTTTAGATACGAATATATCTAGTCACATTTTAGTATCTAGATATATTTATTTCTGAACAATAAGATAAAAAATTTAGAACGGAGGGAGTAGTTTTCTCTTTAGAAACTTTCAACGGTATCTATGCAAACAAATGTTAGACTAGGCTTGATTATAGATAATTTTCTGATGGCTTTTGAGTCTTATCATGCTATTAAGAGGAAAAGTAAAGCAAAATATGGTATTTGGGGGAGTTTCCGGGAGAGTTTGAACTGAGTTCCAATCAAAGTAAAGTTTGGTCCTGGCAGGGTGCAAATAAGCCTTATACTTCAAAATCATTCTATACCTATGCCCATAGATATCAAGCATTTAATCCTTTACTAACCTGGATCTAGGCTAGTTGTTGCACTCTAAAGATTAAGGTCTTTCCTTGGATGCTTATTATGGATAGGCTAAACACCAAGGATATGGTGAAAAGCAGAAATTGGCATATGGAGGATGGTGTCAATTGCAAGATTTGTCATGCACGTGTCAGGAAAAACAGGGATCACTTATTCTTCTCTTGTCTCTTCAGTCAAAGAGTCTGGAATTATTTGCAAATTGTCTAGGGGGATAGTAATGACATGTCAGCTGCTGCCTTACATGCAAAAGAACATTTCGGAAGCCTTTTTTCTCTGAGGTGGTGTTCACTGCATGTTCACTACTAGAATCGCCTCCTATGCCGACGACCGGCAGCCATCGGCGTAGACCCGAACACCGTCAGCGTAGGGCTATGCCGACGGCCACCGTCGATGTAGGGCCATCGGAATCGTGTGCGTCGGCGTACCCGACCAGTTTTGTCGGCATAGGCTCCTATGCCGACATCCTTCCGTACGGGCGTCGGCGTAGATAGGCCGTCGGTACCCTTTTTCACATGGCGGCGGCTGACGGCGCCGTCGGAGGACGTCAACCAACCAGAGACACCCACATGACAGGGCTACACCGACGATTATACCGTCGGCATACGTCAGGAACTACGTCGATGGTGTAGCCGTCGGCGTATCCCTGCCACGTGGCAGCTCCTGGTGCTCCCTGAGGCAAGGCTACGCCGATAGTTACATCGCCGACATACATCAGGAACTACGCCGACGGTGTTGCCGTCGGCATAGCCCTGCCACGTGGCAGCTTCTGGTGCGTCTTGGGGGTAGGCTATGCCGACGGCATAACCGTCGACATATGTACTGTTTATGTTTTTTTGTTTTTTTAACAGATAATTTACAACACAAATATATCACAAATAATAAACAACATATATATATCATAGATCTACATCATTATCACCAACACATAAGTATTGTCATCACAACATAAGTGAAATCAACAAAACATTCGTCGAAACAACACAATATAAGTCGAACAACACAACATAAGTCGGAACAACACGACATAAGTCCATCCATAATATAAATGCATGAAACATACAAGTCACGACCACCACCACCCAGAGGCTTAAGCACCAGGAGGTCCACCACCAAGTTCGTTACCGCCAAGACCGCCAAAGCCAAGGCCGTCACCGCTACCGGCAAGACCGTCATCGCCACCTCCTCGGTGGATCGGAGTGACCGGGCTCCGTGACTCAGGAGTGATGCCATAATTGGCACCACCACCAATGGATGATCCACCGGTTCTCTGCATGTTTGAAAAGAGATGTTAAATAGATATATGTTTGTGTTGAATACACGATAAGTAGTGGTTGAATAGTTTGGGGATGAACTAACTAGAGTCGGACAGTGTTGTGCCACAAGTTCTTCAAACGTAGCCAGCATTGGTTGTTCTCCAGCATGTGGTGGTGGTGGTGGTTCCATTACAGGAACCGTGCCAGACGCCATGGAGTCAAAAACGAGCTGCATGTTAGTTGACCAAGCACACACGAATGTTAGAAGAAATGCAAATGCAAATGTGAAAGTCAAATGAAAGCGGCTAAACTAACCTTCATCATGCGACTGGCGTGGTCTGAGACAGCTGCAACTCTCGCATTCCACGCCATGGTCTCCTGACGTGTGTACTCCATGTAGGCCTTCAATATGACATGATGAAACTCATAAAAACATCTCGATGTGGAAAATAAAATGAGAAAAAGGAAGATAAGAGGGAAAATTCTTACAGAGTGTTGCTGGGCTAGGAGGGACAGTGAGTGTGCACTGGTCGTGCTCGGGTGCGGTCTCAAGCTCGGGTTGGTAACTTAGAGCTGTGTGTAGGAGATAGAAGGAGTGACCACAGCATCCAGAACTGCCTGCCGACCATGACTCTTCGGCGCTATGCCGACCACCGCTCTTTCGTCCGTAGCCTCTTTTATGGGGTCATGTGTGTCGGGATTGTACCCCAGATACAACTCCTTGTAGATCTCAAGGTGTTGGCCGAACTTGCCGTAGTACTTGCCCTTGCCATCCTTGGGCTTAGTGCGCACATGGGCTATCGCCCACGCCTCCATGTCCGAGAGTGGCCGCTTCAATTTCTCCTCCTGCACCACCAAACACCACCAAACAGAGGTTAGTCATACATCAAAGAAGAAGAATATTTCATGTACATAGATATACCTGAACTTTCTTGTGGCTCCAGTGGTTCCGGTTTCCCTAACAATGTGTCCCGTCAGTCCCTCGATTAACCCGGTTTTGGATGCTTTTAGCAGCCCACTTTTTCATCATCACTGATCCACGTATCAACCAATGCCGCCCATGATTCCTTTTTTCCATAACACCAACCAGGACACGCCTGCATAATGAAAGCATAATGGCATGTCGACACGAAACAATGAAATTTACCACAAACATCGGAATGAAAAGTATGTTATACTTACCAACAAGTATTGCTCCCTAGTCAAGGTAAGATGCTCCTCCCGCTTGAATCCCTTGAGCATCTTCATGTCACGATAGTTGTAATAATATTGCGAGATGGCCACCCAATGCACCTCATACTGTATCTGTTGGGCCTGCTTCTTCGCAGCTCTCTGAAACAACTTGTCGGCAATGGGCTTGTTATCCTCAAGAACTCAATAGTATTTCTACAATTATTCATAAAAACAGAATGGAACAAGCCATGAGTTAAACCATTCGACGATAAACTATGGACGAAACTCAAGACTCATGCTTCTGAAGAGAACTTACCCAAAAATTTGTTTTCATGGCCTTAGCATGTGTCTCATAGTCCACATGGGGAGCCACTTCGTAGTGGTCCCGGGTCATGGCCAAAACCATGCGCTTTGGGTGCCTGACTGGGTTCGGAGCGAACAACCCCGACCAATTTTCCTTCAGCAAGATAGTGATGATACCGTTTGGAACACGAACATTTGCAGCAACTTTCTAGCCCCTACAAAGGATAGAAAATATGAGCATTTACATGCAAAAGAATTAAAATATGATTAAGGGGCACTTACTCTTTCCCCGCTGGCGTAATGATCCACTTCTGCTCCTCGGTATCATGTTCGGGGGAGGGGGGAGTCTTGCACGACCACGCAACCACCCCTTGTTGTTGACAACCCCCTCCCTAGCACCACCAACCTCCTCCCTTTCCCTGCTACCACTAACCTCCCCCCTCCCCAAACTCCTCCTCCTCCTCAAACTCCCCGCGAACCTCCTCCTCCTCCTCCTCAACCTCCTCGCTAACCTCCTCCTCCTCCTCCTCAACCTCCTCACGAAACTCCTCCTCCTCCTCAGTAGAGGGTAACTCAATAGAGGAGAGTCTCTCACTAGAGGAGGGTACCTCACTATAGGGGGACCTTGTAAATGACACTCCTAAGTCGGTGATGGAGCGTTGTTTCTGGCCCCGACCTCTAGGGGCTCTCCCCACACCCCCTCCACATGTAGGGGCTCTCCCCGCACCCCCTCCACCTCTAGGGGCACCTCTCCCTTGACCTCCCTGTGAAGAGTCATCCTCAAGTAGTCGGGACAGAACAGTACGGGTTCGACCACTCCAACTAGCAATCAAGGTGAGTTTGGTGAGTAAACCCGTGGCATTGGCCTTGCCCTTGCCCATGCTTAGCAAACCTGCATTGCAAAGAGAATAAACAATTAGTATAATAATAATGAAGAAAAAAACCATAGAAAAATACATTAATAAATAAGCATATTAATAAACCATAGTAAAAAGACATGAAACGTACATCTGCTAGGACCAATATGAATCATCACTGTCACTATCACTATCACACATATCATCTTCATTGTTGGACGGAGGTGGCGGCTCTTCCTCGTCGTCATCGTCTTCATTTAACAACTTTTCTAGCATAAGTATGTATTTTTCATTAACAATGGTCTCACCATCATTTCGTGCATTGTCATCGTTTGGATCCACATCATCATCACCCAAGGAGTCAGCGTAATCGCTTCTGACCACATCATCATCATCATCAGGTTGCTCTTGAAAGAACACTCCCTCGTTGTCATGTGGTTAATGTTGTAATAATCGTCATCATTCAGTTTCGGTTGCTTACTATGTGGCGACACCTTGAACACAACTTCTCAACCCTTTAGGTACTCTTTCTGGCATGAGTAAGGAAGATAATAAACTTGCGTGGCTTGGGTAGCCGCAATAAAGAGATCGGCTCCAGCATAGACGGTTGATGGTTTAACTTCGACCAAACCACAGGAAGGCGTATGTCTCAGCCCCTATACTGGGCCGAACCATCGGCATTTGAACATAGGGAGACTTAGGGTTTTGCGGCCACGACTGAATGAAAGACCGTATATTTTTCCTACCCTTCCGTAATACTGAACTCCATTTTGACCTGGGGTGCACACTCTAGTATTTATAGTTTTGGGATCAGGCCGGTTGTTCTGGTGCTCCTCTATATGGAAGTGATACCCATTCACATCATACTTTTCACATGTCATGACCGAATGGTTAAAACCCATGGAAACCCATCTCAATTCGTCATCCATAGATATGTTCCGATCTTTTCCCTACAAGTTTATTTGAAATTGTTGGGTGCATTAGTTTGGTTAACTAATAAATGTTTAACTAGGTATTTAATAGGGGAATGTGAAAAATTACTTTCGCCATGAACCAAGCAACAAATTTTTTCCTTCCAGGGTTTCCATGCCGAAGAAGAGTAAGTGCCTCCGCTTGAGTAGGATGAATCATTCCCTTCCACCCTCATGAATGTATTGACTGAAAGAAGAAAAGCGGTGTTTAGGCCGAGACTAAGAGAACATAGAACATGATGTTGTGTAAGAGATAAAGGAATGGTGTGGTGGTATTACCTCATCCACTCCTCCTCAACTTCCTTGATGTTGTGCAAGACATAGAACATGATGTACTCCCACTCTTGTTCTGGCATGTTATAATATTTCGAGTACCCAGCCCTGCCACCTTGCCCGCGGAATAGATCGGGCTTCGGTTTATACTTGGGCTCTTTCGTATTGTATCGAGACACCTTATTATGCAGACTGTGAACGTGGTCTGGATAGTATGATGTCTTGAGGTCTGACACTTCCTCAAGGATAACTGCTTCAGCTATGGAAACTTCAATCTTAGCTTTGTTTCCACATTTCTTTCGGAGATGCTTGTTCGGTCTCTCAGGGCCGTACTGCCAATGATTCTGTACATGCCCCCCAACAATACCTCTTTCGTGAGGTGCAAAATGAGATGTGTCATCGGAGTAAAGAATCCTGGTGGAAAGGTCTTCTCTAGCTTGCATATCAACTCCGGTGCCTTCTTATGCAATTGTCCAATCACCTCGGGACATATTTCTTTAGCACAGAGCGTGCGAAAGAAATGGCTTAGCTCCGCAAGCACTCGCCAGACATGCTCGGGGACATAGCCTCAAACCATCACCGGCATTAACCGCTCAATCCATACATGATAGTCATGACTCTTGAGCCCGTTCACTTTTCCTGTTGAAAGATTGACTCCATTACTTAGATTCAATGCATAACCATCAGTGAACTTCAGGATGTGTTTGAGCCACATAAGTACCTCCTTATTTTCTGGTGGTTTAAGGACGAAGTTAGCATCTGGCTTGAACCAGTTTTTTTTACTGCCTATGGGAGGTTGCATGTTTAGACGTGGTCTATCACAAATTTTTTGTTGATCGACTCTAGCTTGAACGTTATCCTTTGTCTTATCAGGAATGTTGAGGATCGTGCAAAAAAGGGACTCCGTGACATTCTTTTTGGTGTGCATCACATCGATGTTATAAGGAAGTTTGAGGTCCTTGAAATAGGGAAGCTTCATGAAAGGGCTAATGTGAGTCCAGTTGTGCATCTCACCATATCCCTTGAAGCCTTTGACTTCTCTTTCCCTTTGACTTCAGGCTTGAGAGCTTTTAGCTGAGCAAGAACATCTGCCCCCAAAAATGTTGGAATCTCGTTTACTTCATGGACAATCTGACCTTTCGTGAAGTTCTTCTTGTCTTCCCTGTTTGGATGGTCTGGAGGGAGGAACTGGCGGTGCTGGTTAAATGTTACATACTTGCGACCCTTCTGCAGCCAAATAAAATGTAGAGCATGCATGCACACTGGGCATGGCATCTTAACACTTGTACACAATCCGTAGAATAGGGCATAGCCGAGAAAGTCATGCATGCAATACATCAACCAAACTTTCATCAAGAAATCTTTCTACAGATATCGGTCATATGTCAACCTTGGGAAGTACCAAGAATGGTGCAAATCATCCACCAGCGGCTGCATAAACACTGCCAAATTCTTCCCTGGGTATTCACGCCCTGGAATGATCGGCGATAAGAACATGGTGTTGCATTGCATTAGGACACCGGGAGGGAGATTGAGCGGAATAACAAACACGGGCCAGCAGCTGTATGAATTGGATGACATACCATATGGATTGGCCCCATCACCTGTTATTGCAACTCTGACATTCCCATCCTTGGCTGCTTCCTTGGGGTATTCTTTATTGAATAACTTCCATGCTTCACCTCCTGATGGATGTATGATTTTGTTTGTATGGTACCTTTTCCCTTACTTGTGGCACTTCATCATTTTGGCAGACTCCTCCGTGATGAAAAGGCGCTGCAGTGTTTCTATGAAATGAGGATATCGAAGAACCTTTGCGGGGATGCATAGCTGCCTCTTTTGAACATCCTTACCGACCACCTCAAGTTTCCGAGAGGAACTACACTTCCTATAGTACTTGTCATCCGCATACTCGTGCCTAAAAAGGCAATTCTTCGGACAAGCATGTATTTTCTCATAATCCATACAAAGTGTCTTCATGATTTTATCCGTGGCGTACATGCTTTCCGGCAGTTCATGACCATCGGGAAGGCCGTTAGCCCATACTCCCAGGAATGCTTTGATGCAAGCTTGGCTACAACCGTACTCAACCTTAACTGCCACCAGTTGCGAGATGGCATCCAACTGAGTGAGTTTGGCACCCGCATAAAGAGGCTTCTTTGACGAAGCCAATATCTCCAACAAGAACTTTGCGGTTGCCTCCGGCTCCTCCGACTCCTCTGGTTCATTCTCTGAAGGTTTCGCATGTGTCATCTCTGCAGCAATGACATCATCTAGCATGTCTCTGACCCCGTCGTCCACATAACTATTAGGAGACGTAGTAGAAAATCAAAAAATTTCCTACGTCTTCACCAAGATCCATCTATGGAGAAACTAGCAACGAGTAAGGGGAGAGTGCATCTTCATACCTTTGAAGATCGCAAAGCGGAAGCATTACTGGAACATGGTTGGTGGAGTCGTACTCGCAGCGATTCAGATCACGGTGGAATCCGATCTAAGCGCCGAACAACGGCGCCTCCGCGTTCAACACACGTGCAGCCCGGTGACGTCTCCTACGCCTTGATCCAGCAAGGAGGAAGGAGAGGTTGAGGGAGAGCTCCGGCAGCACGACGGCGTGGTGACGGTGGAGCTGTGTGGTCTCCGGCAGGGCTTCGCCAAGCACTACGAAGAATGAGGAGAGGGAGGAGTAAGGCTTCGCCATGGGAGAGAGAGATGCATGTCTCCGGAAGCCCCAAGGACTCCTCTATTTATAGGAGGAGGAGGAGGGAGGGATGCACCCTAGGGTGGTGCGGCAACCCCCAGATCCCATCTGGCCGGCGGCCACAGAGGGAGAGGGGTGCGGCTGCCCTAGGGTGGGCCTTAGGGCCCATCTGCCCTAAGGTTTGCCCCCTCCCACCTTCAGCTGCGCCTTGGGCCCTTGTGTGTGTGGGGGGGGGGGAGCACCAGCCCACCTAGGGGATGGTTGCCTCCCACTTGCAGCCGATGCAGCCCTTTGGTGCTAGTGGCCCCACTTGGTGGACCCCCGGAACCCTTCCGATGGTCCCGGTACATTACCGCTAATCCCCGAAACACTTCCGGTGACCAAAACCCCACTTCCTATATATGAATCTTTACCTCCGGACCATTCCGTAGCTCCTCGTGACGTCTGGGATCTCATCCGGGACTCCAAAAAACCTCCGGTAACCACGTACACTATTTCCCCTATAACCCTAGCGTCATCGAACCTTAAGTGTGTAGACCCTACGGGTTTGGGAGGCACATAGACATGACCGAGACACCTCTCCGGTCAATAACCAATAGCAGGATGTGGATACCCTTGTTGGCTCCCAAATTCTCCATGATGATCTCATCGGATGAACCATGATGTCGGGGATTCAATCAATCCCGTATACAATTCCCTTTGTCTACAGGTATGATACTTGGCCGAGATTCGATCGTCGGTATCCCTATACCTTGTTCAATCTCGTTACCGACAAGTCTCTTTAATCGTTTTGTAATACATCATCCCGTGGCTAACCCTTATTCACATTGAGCTCATTATGATGATGTCTTACCGAGTGGGCCCAGAGATACCTCCCCGTCACATGGAGTGACAAATCCCAGTCTCGATTCGTGCCAACCCAACAGATACTTTCGAGGATACCCGTAGCATACCTTTATAGCCACCTAGTTACGTTGTGATGTTTGGCACACCCAAAGTATTCCTACGGTATCCGGGAGTTGCACAATCTCATGGTCTAAGGAAACGATACTTGACATTAGAAAAGCTTTAGCAGACGAACTACACGATCTTGTGCTATGCTTAGGATTGGATCTTGTCCATCACATCATTCTCCCAATGATGTGATCCCATTATCAACGGCATCCAATGTCAATGGTCATGAAACCGTGACCATCTATTGATCAAAGAGCTAGCCAACTAGAGGCCCACTAGGGACATGTTGTGGTCTATGTATTCACACATGCATTATGGTTTCCGGTTAATACAATTATAGCATGAACAATAGACAATAATCACGAGCAAGGAAATACAATAATAACCATTTTATGATTGCCTCTAGGGCATACTTCCAACAGTCTCCCACTTGCACTAGAGTCAATAATCTAGTTACATTGTGATGAATTGAACACCCATAGAGTTCTGGTGTTGCTCATGTTTCGCTCGTGGGAGAGGTTTAGCCAATGGATCTGCGACATTCAGATCCGTATGTACTTTACAAATATCTATATCTCCCTCCTGAATGTAATCAGTGATGGAGTTGAAGCGGCGCTTGATGTGTCTTGTCTTCTTGTGAAACCTGGGCTCCTTGGCAAGGGCAATAGCTCCAGTGTTGTCATAGAATAGAGTCATCGGGCCCGACGCATTGGGAATTACTCCTAGGTTAGTGATGAACTCCTTCATCTAGACTCCTTCCTTTGCTGCTTCTGAAGCAGCTATATACTCCGCTTCACATGTAGATGCCGCCACGATGCTTTGCTTGCTGCTGCACCAGCTGACTGCCCCTCCGTTCAAAATATACACGTATCCGGTTTGTGACTTGGAGTCTTCTGGATCTGTCTTGAAGCTAGCATCGACGTAACCCTTTACGACGAGCTCTTCGGCACCTCCATATACGAGAAACATGTCCTTTGTCCTTTTTAGGTACTTCAAGATATTCTTGACCACTGTCCAATGTTCCGCTGCGGAATCACTTTGGTACCTCCCTACCAAACTTATGACAAGGTTCACGTCAGGTCTGGTACACAGCATGGCATACATAATAGAGCCTATAGCTGAAGCATAGGTGATGACACTCATCTCTTCTCTATCGTTTGCCATGGTCGGGCATTGAGTCGTACTCAATCTCAGACCCTGTAACACAGGCAAGAACCCCTTCTTGGACTGATCCATATTGGACTTCTTCAAGATCTTGTCAAGGTATGTGCTTTGTGAAAGACCTATGAGGCGTCTCGATCTATCTCTATAGATCTTGATGCCTAATATGTAAGCAGCTTCTCCAAGGTCCTTCATTGAAAAACATTTATTCAAGTAGGCCTTTACACTTTCCAAGATTTCTATATCATTTCCCATCAACAATATGTCGTCTACATATAGTATGAGGAATGCTACAGAGCTCCCACTGACTTTCTTGTAAATACAGGGTTCTCCATAAACCTGTATAAATCCAAACGCTTTAATCACCTCATCAAAGCGAATGTTCCAACTTCGAGATGCTTGCACCAGCCCATAGATGGAGCGCTGGAGCTTGCATACCTTGTTAGCATCTTTAGGATCGACAAAACCTTCCGGCTGCATCATATACAGTTCTTCCTTAAGGAAACCATTAAGGAATGCCGTTTTGACGTCCATTTGCCAGATCTCGTAATCATAAAATGTGGCAATTGCTAACATGATTCGGACAAACTTCAACATCACTACAGGTGAGAAAGTCTCATCGTAGTCATCTCCTTGAACTTGTCGATAACCCTTAGCGACAAGCCGAGCCTTATAGACGGTCACATTACCATCCGCGCCAGTCTTCTTCTTAAAGATCCATTTATTTTTGATGGCTCGCTTATCATCAGGAAACTCCACCAAAGTCCATACTTTGTTCTCATACATGGATCCTATCTCGAATTTCATGGCTTCAAGCCATTTGTTGGAATCCAGGCCCGCCATCGCTTCTTCATAGTTCGAAGGTTCACCATTGTCCAACAACATGATCTCCAGGACAGGGTTGCCATACCACTCTAGTGCAGAACATGTCCTAGTGGACCTTCGACGTTCAATAGTAACTTGATCTGAAGTTTCATGACCATCATCATTAACTTGCTCTACAGCCGGTGTAGGCTCCACAGAAACTGTTGGGAGACATAGTAGTAAATCAAAAAATTTCCTACGATCACCAAGATCTATCTATGGAGAAACCAACAATGAGTGGGGAGAGATTGCATCTTCATTCCTTTGAACATCACTAAGCGGAAGCGTTACAAGAACGCGGTTGGTGGAGTCATACTCGTAGCGGTTCAGATCGCGGTGGACTCTGATCTTAGCGCCGAACAATGGCGCCTTCATGTTCAACACACGTACAGCCCGGTGATGTCTCCTGCGCCTTGATCCAGCAAGGAGGAAGGAGAGGTTGGGGAAGAGCTCCAACAGCAGCACGATGATGTGGTGATGGTGGAGCAGCAAGGTATTCCGGCAGGGCTTCGCCTAAGCACTACGGAGGAGGAAGAAGAGAGGTAGGTCTGCGCCGTGGGAGAGAGAGATCAAATCTTGTCTCAAAACAGCCAAAACCTCAAGTATATATAGGAGGAGGGAGAGGGAGGGCTTCCTTGGCCCCTCCTCCAAGGAGGAGAGGTTCGGCCAAGCTAGGGGAGGAGTCCACCTCCCACAAGGGAGGTGGATCTCCTCCTTTCAAACTCCTTTTTGCCTTATCTCTTTATCCCTATGCGCATGGGCCTTTAGCAAAGGTCTTGCACAGCCCAATAAGGGCTGGAACACTTTATCTAACAGCCCATAAGGTCCTTTGGTCGTCACACCCCTCCTAGGGGTCCTCCGGCACCCTCCCGGCACTCCCGGTACACTACCGATGAGCCCGAAAACTTTCTGGTGACGAAAACAGGACTTCCTATATATCAATCTTTACCTCCGGACCATTCTGGAGCTCCTAGTGACATCCGAGATCTCATCCGGGACTCCAAATAACCTTCGGTAATCACGTATACCATTTCCGTATAACCCTAGCGTCATCGAACCTTAAGTGTGTAGACCCTACGGGTTCCGGAGACACGTAGACATGACCGAGACACCTCTCTGGTCAATAAACAACAGCGGGATATGGCTACCCATGTTGGATCCCACGTGCTCCACGATGATCTCATCAGATGAATCACGATGTCGGGGATTCAATCAATCCCATATCCAATTCCCTTTGTCTACCGGTATGATACTTGCCCGAGATTCGATCATCGGTATCCCTATACCTTATTCAATCTCGTTACCGGCAAGTCTCTTTACTCGTTCCGCAACACGTCATCCCATGGCTAACTCCTTAGTCACATTGATCTCATTATGATGATGTGTTACCGAGTGGGCCCAGAGATACCTCTCTGTCATACGGAGTGACAAATCACAGTCTCGACTCGTGCCAACCCAACATACACTTTTGGAGATACCCGTAGTGCACCTTTATAGCCACCCAGTTACATTGTGATGTTTGGCACACCCAAAGCATTCCTACGGTATCCGGGAGTTGCACAATCTCATGGTCTAAGGAAATGATACTTGACATTGGAAAAGATTTAGCAGACGAACTACACGATCTTGTGCTATGCTTAGGATTGGGTCTTGTCCATCACATCATTCTCCTACTGATGTGATCCCGTTATCAATGACATCCAATGTCCATGGTCATGAAACCGTGACCATCTATTGATCAACGAGCTATCCAACTAGAGGCTCGCTAGGGACATGTTGTGGTCTATGTATTCACACATGCATTACGGTTTCCGGTTAACACAATTATAGCATGAACAATAGACAATTATCATGAACAAGGGAATACAATAATAACCATTTTATTATTGCATGTAGGGCATATTTCCAATAGTCTCCCACTTGCACTAGAGTCAATAATCTAGTTACATTGTGATGAATCGAACACCCATAACATTCTGGTGTTGATCATGTTTTGCTCGTGAGAGAGGTTTAGTTAACGGATCTGCGACATTCAGATCCGTATGTACTTTACAAATATCTATATCTCCTTCCTGAATGTAATCACAGATGGAGTTGAAGCGGTGCTTGATGTGTCTTGTCTTCTTGTGAAACCTGGGCTCCTTCGCAAGGGCAATAGCTCCAATGTTATCACAGAATAGAGTCATCGGGCCCGACACATTGGTAATCACTCCTAGGTCGGTGATGAACTCCTTCATCCAGACTCCTTCCTTTGCTGCTTCCGAAGCAGCTATGTACTTCGCTTCACATGTAGATGCCACCACGACGCTTTGCTTGCTGCTGCACCAGCGGACTGCCCCTCCGTTGAAAATATACACGTATCCAGTTTGCGACTTGGAGTCGTCCGGATCTATGTCAAAGCTAGCATCGATGTAACCCTTTACGATGAGCTCTTCAGCACCTCCATATACGAGAAACATATCCTTTGTCCTTTTCAGGTACTGCAGGATATTCTTGACCGCTGTCCAGTGTTCCACTCCGGGATCACTTTGGTACCTCCCTACCAAACTTATGGCAAGGTTCACATCAGGTCTGGTACACAACATGGTATACATAATAGAGCCTATGGCTGAAGCATAGGGGATGACACTCATCTCTTCTCTATCCTTTGCCGTGGTCGGGCATTGATTCGTACTCAATCTCACACCCTGTAACACAGGCAAGAACCCCTTGTTGGACTGATCCATATTGAACTTCTTCAATATCTTGTCAAGGTATGTGCTTTGTGAAAGACCTATGAGGCGTCTCGATCTATCTCTATAGATCTTGATGCCTAATATGTAAGCAGCTTCTCCAAGGTCCTTCATTGAAAAACATTTATTCAAGTAGGCCTTTGCACTTTCCAAAAGTTCTATATCATTTCCCATTATCAGTATGTCATCCACATATAATATGAGAAATGCTATAGAGATCCCACTCACTTTCTTGTAAATACAGGGTCTTCCATAAACCTGTACAAACCGAAACGCTTTAATCACCCCATTAAAGCGAATGTTCCAACTCCGGGATGCTTGCACCAACCCGTAGATGGAGAGCTAGAGCTTGCATACTTTTTTAGCTTCTTTAGGATTGACAAAACCTTCCGACTGCATACTATATAGTTCTTCCTTAAGGAAGCCATTAAGGAATGCAGTTTTGACGTCCATTTGCCAGATCTCATAATCATAAAATGCGGAAATTCCTAAGAAGATTCGGACAGAGTTCAGCATCGCTCTGGGTGAGAAAGTCTCATCATAGTCAACTCCTTGAACTTGTCGATAACCCTTAGCGACAAGCCGAGCCTTATAGACGGTCACATTACCATCCGCGTCAGTCTTCTTATTAAAGATCCATTTATTTTCAATGGCTCTCTTATCATCACGCAAGTCCACCAAATTCCACACTTGTTCTCATACATGGATCCTATCTCGGATTTCATGGCTTCAAGCCATTTGTTGGAATCCGGGCCCGCCATCGCTTCTTCATAGTTCGAAGGTTCACCGTTGTCCAACAACATGATCTCCAGGACAGGGTTGCCGTACCACTCTGGTGCGGAATGTGTCCTAGTGGACCTTTGACGTTCAATAGTAACTTGGTCTGAAGTTTCGTGATCATAATCATTAACTTCCTCTCTAGCCGGTGTAGGCTCCACAGAAACAACTTCCTGTGCTGCACTACTCTCTGGTTCGAGTGGAGGTACAATTACCTCATCAAGTTCTATTTTCCTCCCACTTACTTCTTTCGAGAGATACTCTTTCTCGAGAAAGGATCCATTCTTGGCAACAAAGACTTTGCCTTCAGATCTGAGGTAGAAGGTATACCCAATAGTCTCGGTGGGATATCCTATGAAGACACACTTTTTCGCTTTGGGTTCGAGCTTCTCTGTTTGAAGTTTCTTCACATAAGCATCGCATCCCCAAACTTTTAGAAACGACAGCTTAGGTTTCTTTCCAAACCATAATTCATACGGTGTCCTCTCAACGGACTTTGATGGTGCCCTATTTGAAGTGAATGCAATAGTCTCTAATGCATATCCCCAAAATGATAGTGGTAAGTCGGTAAGAGACATCATAGACCGCACCATATACAATAGAGTACGATTACGACGTTCAGACACACCATTTCGCTGAGGTGTGCCAGGCGGCGTGAGTTGTGAAACAATTCCACATTTCCTTAGGTGTGTGCCAAACTCGTGACTCAAATATTCTCCGCCACGATCAAATTGTAGGCACTTTATTTTCCTGTCACGTTGATTCTCTACCTCACTCTAAAATTCCTTGAACCTTTCAAAGGTTTCAGACTTGTGTTTCATTAAGTAGACATACCCATATCTGCTCAAGTCATCAGTGAGGGTGAGAACATAACAGTAGCCACCGCGAGCCTCGACACTCATTGGACCACATACATCGGTATGTATTATCTCCAATAAGTCAGCTGCTCGCTCCATTGTTCCGGAGAATAGAGTCTTGGTCATCTTGCCCATGAGGCATGGTTCGCACGTGTCAAATGATTCTAAATCAAGAGACTCCAAAAGTCCATCAGCATGGAGCTTCTTCATGCGTTTGACACCAATATGACCAAGGCGACAGTGCCACATGTAAGTGGGACTATCGTTATCAATCTTACATCTTTTGGTACTCACACTATGGACATGTCTAACATCACGTTCGAGATTCATCAAAAATAAACCATTGACCAGCGGGGCATGACCATAAAACATTTCTCTCATATAAATAGAACAACCATTATTCTCAGATTTAAATGAGTAGCCATCTCGCATCAAACAAGATCCTGATACAATGTTCATGCTCAAAGCTAGTAATAAATAACAATTTTTGAGGTTTAAAACTAATCCCAAAGGTAGATGCAGAGGTAGCGTGCCGACGACGATCACATCGACCTTGGAACCATTCCCGACGCACATCGTCACCTCGTCCTTTTCCAGTCTCCGCTTTTTCCACACCTTCTGCTTGGAGTTACAAATGTGAGAAACTGCACCGGTATCAAATACCTAGGAGCTACTACGAGCGTTGGTTAGGTACACATCAATAACAAATATATCACATGTACCTTCAATATTGCCGGCCTTCTTATCCGCTATGTACTTGGGGCAGTTCCGCTTCCAGTGACCGGTACCCTTGCAATAAAAGCACTCATTGTTGGGCTTGGGTCCATTCTTGTTCTTCTTCCAGGCAACTTGCTTACCGGGCACGGCAATAGCTTGGATGTCCTTCTTGAAGTTCTTCTTACCCTTGACTTTCTTGAAACTAGTGGTCCTATTCACCATCAACACTTGATGCTCCTTTTTGATCTCGACCTCCGCTGATTTTAGCATCGAGTACAACTCAGGAATGGACTTCTCCATACCCTGCATGTTGTAGTTCATCACAAAACTCTTGTAGCTAGGTGGGAGCGACTAGAGGATTCTGTCAATAACCGAGTCATCCGGGAGATTAACTCCCAGCTGAGTCAAGCGGTTGTGCAACCCAGACATTTTGAGTATGTGCCCACTGACAGAACTATTCTCCTCCATCTTACAGCTGAAGAACTTGTCGGAGACGTCATATCTCTCGACCCGGGCATGAGCTTGGAAAACTAGTTTCAGCTCTTGGAACATCTCATATGCTCTGTGTTGCTCAAAATGCTTTTGGAGCCCCAGTTCTAAACTGTAAAGCATGCCGCACTGAACAAGGGAGTAATCATCGCAGCGTGATTGCCAAGCGTTCGTAACATCTTGGTCCGCTGGGAAAATGGGTGGGTCACGTAGCGGTGCATCAAGGACATACAATCTCTTGGAAGCGATGAGGATGGTCCTCAAGCCACGGGGACCCAGTCTACATAGTTGCTTCCATCATCTTTAAGCTTGGTTTTCTCTAGGAACGCATTGAAGTTGAGGGTGACATTAGCGTTGGCCATTGGATCTACAATATAGATTGTAAAGACAATTTTAGACTAAGTTCATGATAATTAAGTTCACATAATCAAATTATTTAATGAACTCCCACTTAGATAGACATCTCTCTAATCATCCAAGTGATACATGATCCAGGTCAACTAGCCCGTGTCCGATCATCACGTGAGACGGACTAGTCATCCATGGTGAACATCTCCATGTTGATCGTATCTTCTATACGACTCATGTTCGACCTTTAGGTCTTCCGTGTTTTGAGGCCTTGTCTGTACATGCTAGGCTCGTCAAGTCAACCTAAGTGTTTTGCGTGTGTAAATCTAGCTTACACCCGTTGTATGCGAACATTAGAACCTATCACACCCGATCATCACGTGGTGCTTCGGAACAACGATCCTTAGCAACGGTGCACAGTTAGGGTGAACACCTGTCTTGAAATTTTATTGAGAGATCATCTTATTTACTATCGTCATTCTAAGCAAATAAGATGTAAACATGATGAACATCGCATGCAATTAATATAGTGACATGATATGGCCAATATCATCTTTCTCCTTTGATCTCCATCTTCGGGGCACCATGATCATCACTGTCACCGGCACGACACCATGATCTCCATCATCATGATCTCCATCATCGTGTCTTCATGAAGTTGTCTCGCCAACTATTACTTCTACTACTATGGCTAACATTTAGCAATGAAGTAAAGTAATTACATGGCGTTTATGATTGACTCACAGGTCATACTAAAATAAGACAACTCATATGGCTCCTGCCGGTTGTCATACTCATCGACATGCAAGTCGTGAATCCTATTAAAATAACATGATCAATCTCATACATCACAATGCATCACATCACATCCTTTGGCCATATCACATCACAAGGCATATGCTGCTAAAACAAGTTAGACGTCCTCTAATTTGTAGTTGCAAGTTTTTACGTGGCTGCTATAGGTTTCTAGCAAGAACATTTCTTACCTACGCCAAAACCACAGTGTTGGGGATATGACCCGCCGAAGAGACTCCGGGTCATGTTATTGGCTCGTGAACTGGCCCAAAGGTGAATCGTAATGTTAAGTGGCCCAGGAAGATAGGCGGCTCATGGTATGGGCCGTACGACGGCCCGGACTGAGAAGACCCGGGCGTGCAAGCCGACTCACAGACGGCTTGGGCAAGAAGATAGAGAGAGACTCGATTAGCAATTGTAACGACCCGGATGTTCTGACCTCTTATATAAAGGCAGACCCGGGGCGACTTAGGGGAGAGACAATCGAGAACTAGGTCAAGATTTTAGCTCCTTGTAATCGATACGCAAGTAATACAAGCACAAGCAGGACGTAGGCTGTTACCTCGATTTGAGGGGCCGAACCTGGGTAACCCCATGTCTTTCGTCCTGACTAACCCCTTTGAGTCCACCTCATTGGCGATGGCCTCGAACCAAAGTCCGTTCACCCGAACATCTGTCGTGATAAAACCACGACAGTTGGCGCCCACCATGGGGCAAGCGCTTGGTGGTGTTGAGTTCTCAAAGGGATCTCTTCCAGGGCTCGAAGGATACGTGGTTGGAAGGATGAGCAAGAGTCGCCGCGGCCGGCTCTACATCGATGACGCCAGCTGGGGGCTTGACGCTGGTTCTATGGAGTATGGATTTCGGGTTCCGTTCGGCGGGATCCAGGTTTTCATCGGAAAGGTTGATGGATCTACACCCGGGCCGGTTGTCTGCACCAACATCGTTGAGCCGGCTCAGCGTCTCCAATCTGCGCATGTTACACAGTCTGCCCGTGCCCGTCTGGGTCAGAAGCACGTTCTCGTGGGCTTCACTCAAGGCTTGGATCTGGAAGCGTCCGGGTCACAGGGAACTCTTGTTTGCTCGGAAGATGAGCCTTCTAGTGGGGAGACAGAATCAGTATATCGGCTCAGCAATGGTGGCCTTGGGGGCTACTACGACAGTTATTCTAAGATTGAAGGCATTGAGACGGATGCTATGAGCCCTCCGGTTCACGCGGCGGTATTCATGGCAGGATCAGCTTCAGCCGCCGGTGACACGGCTGTGGGAGCCGCTGCAGCAGGCGATAGCCCGCCGCCGTCGTCTCAGGTTCTAGTGGAATTAATGGACGAACTTACAGCTCTCATGGCCATAGAGGTAACCCCGGATAATCAAGCAGCCAGGAATCTAGAGGTGGCACGGATCAAGGGCCAGATGGCAGAGGAACAACAAAGGATGGACGAGCTGAAAGCCCAGATGGAGGAAGAAGCGGAGCGTATCAAGGCAGACGCTTTCCGATTGGAGCTAGAGCAGAGGTTAGCAGTTGTGGTGCACAGGAGGAGGCATCAGTCCCGTCTGCCAGAACGTTATGAAGCGAGAAACCTTTTTAACACCTCTGGAGTGGGGCGGGTTACGGGTGTGCCGGAGAGCCGCCCGATGGAGCGCCCAGCGACTCGTCCGCCCCAGCATAACCAAATCTCACCTAGGGCTTTTCCGACACCGGCGGGTCATTATTATAACCCGGCTGAGAACATGGTAGCTGCGGTCGCCCGGCTTGAGACAATCCCCATCCCATATGAGGCACCCTTTGCGGAGGAAGTACGGAACGCCATTGGATATTTACAGACGGCTATGGCCCAGCAAGATAAGTATACGCACAACCGGAGCCGGGTTCACTCTACCCCCTCCCAGTCGAAGTTTTAGCCGGCGTTATGAGCCGCCAGCGGGTTCCAGCAGTCACCCGTGCCGCGGACCCCCGGAGGACAGTAGGGCGGCTCTAGATGCACAAGCCGTCATGGACCAGGCGGGGGACGGGCGAGAGGCGGATATAGCTGCAGCCCGTCCAGAGCCAGCGCTTTCCGTGTCAATGGGAGTAGTTAGTACCAGAGCCGTAGGGGTGCCATGTTTAATTCCGGCTCTTGGGAGTGAACGTCTGCCCAAAGACTTTAAGGGGCCTCGAAAGGTTCCGAACTACACAGCTGATCTACCCCCGGAGGCGTGGGTTGAAAGTTATGAACTGGCCATGGAGATGCTGGATGTCAGTGAGGCGGTATGCGCAAAATACTTCATCATGATGCTTGAGGGTCCGGCCCGTACATGGCTGAAAGGTCTGCCGCCTAACATGATAAGCTCATGGGCGGAGCTGAGAGCAAAGTTTATTAAGAATTTCCAGGGGACCTGTAAGCAGCCTATGACTATTGTCGATCTAGACCACTGTGTTCAACAGGAGAATGAGTTGGCCCATCATTGGGTCCGACGGGTGTCGACCATTATTCACTCTTCAGAGTAGATCACGGCGGCTCAAGCGGTGCTTATCTTAGAGAAGAATTGTCATTTTGTTCCATTGAAGCAGAAGCTTGGCCGGCTCAAGCGCACGTGTCAGGATATGGGAGAGCTCATGATGGCCTTAACGAAGTATGCCGACTTAGATAGCACCAAAGATCCGAGTTCGGATGATGAGAAAGACAATCAAGGGAAGAAAAACAATCAGGGAAAAGGTTTTGCAAACAATGGGAATCAGAATAAGCAGAAGAACGCTGATGGCGGATCCGAGCTAGTGGCAAATACCAACACATGACAGAATCATCCCAAGGGGGGTGGAAGATTCCGGCCAAGGAACAGGGGCCCCTTTAATTTAGAGGAGGCTCTTAGGAAGCCCTGTCCGGAGCACATCATGCCTCACAAGCCGGCGTTGCATGCGTGGGGTGATTGCTTTATCATGCAGAGGTTCAAAAACCAGCATTCCCAACCGCGTAATAACCAGGGCGGTGGCCCGCCCGGCGGCTCAGGGCACGGCGGGTCAGGGGCTGGATTCGGCACTGGCGGTTCAGGAAACGGGCATCCGGGTCAGAATAACCAAGGGGGGCACCAACAGCATCCTGGCAACAACGGCAATAACAACAGTCAGCAGCAGCGCAATCAATCCGGGTTTCAGAGTAACCCGAAGCAGCTCAGTTCTGGGCAGTATCATGTATTCATGATCGGTCACAGTAAACGAGATGAGAAGTTGTGGAGGCGAGCGGTTAATACGATTGCTCTGGCTCTCCCACGATATTTGCCGTGGTCTGAATATGATATAAAGTGGAGCAGGGAGGACCACCCGCCGCGGGTGGATGACCCGGGACGGCTGGCTCTAGTTGTGGCCCCTCAGGTGAATGGCTATATGGTGAATAAAGTACTCATGGACGGAGGTAGTAGCATCAATATCCTCTACTATGACACTTTCTGGCGAATGAAGTTGCTTGACAAGGATCTTAAACCTTCCTCCACTGTCTTTCATGGTGTGGTCCCGGGTAAATCAGCATACCCGGTGGGCCGGATATCATTGGAAGTAGCTTTTGGTGATGAGCATAATTATAGGGTGGAGTCTTTGTGATTCGAAGTGGTCAAAATCAAAAGTTCCTATAATGTGTTATTTGGGAGGCCGGCTTATGCTAAGTTTATGGCTAGGCCTTGTTATGTTTATGTGCAACTCAAAATGCCCGGCTTAAATGGCACAATTACCGTTCACGGTAACAGAGAAACGACTCTTGAGTGTGAGGAAGGGGATGCGGCTTATGCAGAGTCTAGTTGTGCTCAGGAGGAGCTGAAATTTTACAAGGAGAACGTTGATCCAGAGGATATGACCCCGCTCAAGAAGCCTACAACAGAAGTTGAGCCACCACTCAAGTTTTCAGCGGATGATACCAAGGCAGTAGATTTCAATCCGGGTGATTCATCCAAGCAGTTCATCATTGGGGCTCACATGGATCCCAAATAGGAAGGCGTGCTCATCGAATTCATCCGTGAGAATCGGGACATCTTTGCATGGAAACCTTCTCACATGCCGGGTGTATCGAGAGAGTTCGCTAAGCACAATCTTAATGTGGATCCACAGTTTAAACCGATCAAACAGTTTCTGCGGCGGTTCAACGAAGAAAGACGTAAAGCTATTGGGGAGGAAGTTGCTCGGCTCTTGGCCGCAGGCTTTATAGTGGAAGTTTTTCACCCGGAGTGGTTGGCTAACCCGGTGCTAGTACTAAAAAAGAACGACACGTGGCATATGTGCATAGATTACACGAACCTTTTGCGCTCCCTCGTATCGATCAAATTATTGATGCAACAGCCGGATGCGAAAGTTTATGCTTCCTGGACGCTTATTCAGGATATCATCAGATCAAAATGGCAACGAAGGATCAGGAGAAGACGACGTTTATTACACCTTTTGGGGCGTTCTGCTATGTCTCCATGCCTTTCGGGCTCAAGAGTGCCCAGGCGACATACCAACGTTGTGTGCAGAATTGCCTCCACAATCAGATTGGCCGGAATGTCCATGCTTACGTAGACGACATCGTGGTTAAGTCCAGAAAGAAGGAAACTCTTTTAGAGGATTTGAAAGAAACCTTTGATAATCTCCGGGTCTATAATATGATGCTTAACCCGACGAAGTGTGTCTTTGGTGTTCCAGCAGGAAAGCTTTTGGGTTTCTTGGTTTCTGAGCGGGGCATTGAGGCTAACACAGATAAGATCAAGGCCATCACTTCTTTGGGTGAGCCGACGTGCATTAATGATGTTTAGCGCCTCGCAGGACGGATTGCTGCGTTGAGCCGCTTCATAAGCTGGCTTGGGGAGAAAGCTATTCCTTTATACCAGATGATGAAGAAGACAGACAAGTTTAAATGGAGCGCAGCAGCGGCTGAAGCACTTGAAGCTCTTAAAAAGCAGTTGACTGAGCCGCCAGTGTTAGTCGCTCCGGTTGAGAAAGAGCCTTTGCTCCTTTATGTGGCGGCTAACAACAGAGCGGTCAGTGTTGCAATTGTGGTTGAGTGCAAGGAGGCAGGGAAAGAGTATCCTGTGCAAAGGCCGGTTTATTACGTCAGTGAAGTTTTGGCAGAGTCTAAACAGAGGTATCCGCATTGGCAGAAGTTAGTATACAGAGTTTTTATGGCCAATCACAAGTTAAAGCATTACTTTTTGGGGCACCAAATAACAGTGGTCAGTCCTGCCCCGTTAGGGGATATCATTCGAAATAGAGAGGCTACAGGGAGGATTGCCAAGTGGGCCTTAGAGCTGAGTCCTTTTTGGCATCAAGTATGTTCCTCGTACAACAATTAAGTCTCAAGCTTTGGTGGATTTCATAAATGATTGGACTGAATGTCAAGCCCCTGAAGAGAAGCCGGATAACATGTATTGGACTATACACTTTGATGGATCCAAGCAGCTAGAAGGGTCCGGGGCAGGAGTTGTTCTCACCTCCCCCAAGGGTGACATGTTTTGTTATGTGCTCTGGTTAATGTTTCCTTGTACTAATAATGTAGCTGAGTATGAAGCACTGCTCCATGTCCCAGAGTCGCTAAAGAGATGAGTTTAAGCCGGGTCAGGTGTTTAGGCGACTCAGATCTGGTGGCTCAGCAAGTTTCAGGCACTTGGAATTCTAAGGATCCGCGGATGGCGGCTTATCGACAGGCGGTTGATATCATAGCCGGTCACTTCAAGGGGTACCAGGTGGATCACATTGATCATCGCAGGAATGAGGCGGCTGATACCTTGTCACGGTTAGGTTCTCAACGAAAGCCGGTACCACTTAATGTTTTTCTGGATGTATTGTATCATCCGACTATCAAAGTACCTTCTGAGGAGGATCTAGCTATTCCTGACCCGGAGGCGGAATTGGTGGAGGCTCTGCATGCTACCCCAGATTGGACTATTCCTTATTTAGCGTATCTAACATGCGACGAGTTACCTCAAAAGGAGGATCTGGCCAGGAAGATCACTCGCCGTTCTAAGTCTATGACGATTATCAAAGGTGAGTTATATAAGTGTAGTGTGACGGGTGTCTTTCAGCGTTGCATCTCACCAGAGGAGGGCCGGCAAATATTAAGTGAAATTCATGCTGGCGACTGTGGGCATCACGCCGGGTCAAAGTCTTTGGTGGCTAAAGCTTTTCGACATGGGTTTTTCTGGTTGACGGCTCATAAGGATGCGGAGGACATAGTTCGCAAGTGTGACGGCTGTCAGAAATTCGGCCGGCGTGCTCACGTTCCGGCTCAAGAGTTGAGGATGATACCAATCACTTGGCCGTTTGCGGTCTGGGGGCTTGATATGGTGGGACCTTTCAAGCAATCTAAGGATAAGAAAACGCACCTTCTGGTGGCAGTTGATAAATTTACTAAGTGGGTAGAGGAAGAACCGGTCAGTAAATGTGACGCAGCTATGGCGGTTCAATTTATTAAGAAGCTGATTTATCGCTTTGGTTACCCACACAGTATTATTACAGACAATGGGACAAATTTATCCAAAGGAGCTATGAAAACATTCTGTGAGAAGGAGCATATCTGGCTTGATGTTTCAGCCATGGCACATCCACAGTCTAATGGTCAGGTAGAGCGAGCCAATCAGGAAATTTTGAGAGGTGTCAAGCCACGGCTCATGGTTCCTTTGAAACGGACACCCGGGTGTTGGGTTGAGGAGTTGCCTTCCATCTTATGGAGCATCAGAACTACACCTAACAGATCTACAGGTTTTACACCTTTCTTCACGGTATACGGCGCTGAGGCGATTCTACCCAGTGACATCCGGCACGACTCACCAAGGGTGGCGGCTTATGTTGAGACGGACAATGAGGTAGCCTGCCAAGATGCGTTGGACGCTTTGGATGAAGCATGAGAGTTAGCAGCAGCCAGGTCGGCAATTTATCAACAAGACATGGGACGCTATCATAGCCGCAGGATAAAGACCAGGACGTTCCAGGAAGGTGACCTGGTGCTCCGGTTGATTCAAGACCAATCTGGAATGCATAAGTTATCTCCACCATGGGAGGGGCCTTTTGTGGTCAGCAGGAACCTTAACAACGGGTCATATTACCTCATGGATGTCAGAGATGAGTCGGAAACCGCGGGACAAGAGACATCGTGACCCTGGAATATCGCACATCTGCGACCATACTTTACTTAACAGGGGTTGAAAGCCGCTATCATTGTATATATCATGAGCACATGAGTAAAAAGCTAGCATCCTCACATAAGACCGAGGCCTCTGCTCTTATATACACCTCTGTACAATCAAGGTAAAATCTTCCGGTTCAAATTTTTTTGAGTTGAAGAGGGTTGTTCGCCGTCAAAACGACTGGTCTACCTTTCGGCTTTATGCCCTATCTAGCGCTGTGGCAAGGAGGCTTCTTGCCTTCGGGTATAGCTTACTTCTCACTTGCACAAGCCGGCTTTATGCCCTATTAAACACTATTGCAAAGAGGCTTCTTGCCTCCGGGTATAGCTTACTTCTCCCTTGCACAGTTGGGTTTATGCCTAGTTTGGATACATTAAGCGTTGATTGTTAATGGAGGCTTCTTACCTTTTGGTATAGCTTACAATGCCCTAAGACAACATCGTGTATACCAAATGCCAGTTGCTTATTAACTGCGGCCATTGAAGGGGGCTTCTTACCGACGGGTATCGCTTATCTCACCCTAATGGACGGCTTTATGCCACTTCTAGTTACTTATTAACCGCGGTTGTCGAAGGGGGCTTCTTACCGACGGGTTCGCTTATCTCACCCTAACAACCGGCGTTTATGCCAAAATTCAGTTGCTTATCAACTGTAGCTGTTGAAAGAGGCTTCTTACCTTCAGGTATAGCTTACTTCTGCTTTCAAACAGCCGGCTTTATGCCATCTCAGGCTAATTATTAGCCGCGGTTGTCGATGGAGGCTTCTTGCCTTGAGGTATAGCTTACATCTCCCATTGACAGCTGGTGTTCATTATACTCTTACCAGTCAATCTCGCCTAGAGACCCTGAGCCGGTTCAAGAAATTGACGGCCAATCTCGCCTAGAGACCCTGAGCCGGTTCAAGAAATTGACGACCAATCTCGCCTAGAGACCCTGAGCCGGTTCAAGAAATTGACGGCCAATCTCGCCTAGAGACCCTGAGCCGGTTCAAATAATTGACGGCCAATCTCGACAGAGACCCTGAACTGGTATGAGTTTAACCGTTCGGATCCACACAGAAGAGCCGTCATATGAGTTTTTGAGGAAGGAAAGATCATCATCGCATATGGTATCATGCCGACTTATCAAAGCCGGGCAATTGTAAGTCCCGGGTTGCCGCAGGCGAAACTACCCGGCACTTGGGGGCTACACAGCTGAACTCTCCTCAAAGGTTCCAGTTTATCAATAGCCGCAGTTGTCGATAGAGGCTTCTTACCATCAGCTATAGCTTACATTTTCCTAAAGACAACCAGCTCTTTAATAACTCCGTCTGATGAAAGCCGGGGCCATGTTGCTTCGGTCAACAAAAATTGAAGGTCTCAAAGAGATTGTCCGGCTGTAATATTCTAGAGAAAGGAATGGCGTCTTAAAAGACAGACCCCTCATCAGAAAATTTCAAAGGTAGAGCCGGCAACACATTAAAACACAGAGAGGTGCAAATATATATGGCCACCAAGTGGCATAATCATGGTTACTCTATTACAAAAGATACTCTCAGAAAGAGCAAAAGCATTATCAGCCGCCCACGACGGTTCAGTACATAAGTCTGTGCTCAAAAGGCTAAAAGATTACAATTCAGTTGTTGGCGGTTCATCCTGCTCCGGGTCTTCTGCTGGCTTTATCTGAAGATTGCCCAAGTCCCAGTTACAGTCAGCCAGAGCAGCAAATGACCCTTCAAGGAACAGAGACGCATCAAGCTCACAAGGAAAGAGATCCTTACTGCGGGCGGGTGTCAGATCTTTCCACTCGTAGAGAGGCCCGCGGATTCTCTTCTCCTCTGCGTCGTAAGCCGTCTGATAGGTGCTCAAATCAGCTTCATCCGCCAAGACAGAGGCTAAATAACGCGACTCTTTGACACATCGGGTATAATCTTCTTCGGTGAAATCTGAGCCGTCATCCCTTTTAGACGGATAGCCATCCATCATTTCAGTCGGCGTTAGCTCGGGAGCGAAGGCAAGAGCCCGGCTCAAACCGGCAATGGCTCCTTAGCGGAAGGCGGACTTCTTGAGCTCTTCAATCTGCTTAGGCATTGTAGAGAAGAGTTCCAAGACCCCTTTCAGAGCAGTGGGGATCTTCTCCTTGTACTGCACGCTCTTGATCGTGAAGATGGCGCCGCAGTATAATTGCTCCGCAAAAGTGTAAATGGCCTTCAGTGGCAGAAGGCTATCAGAAGCCAACTGCCGGCTCCTGGGATCTGGATGAGTCAGATAAAATTAATGAGCCGCCAGTTTTTTCAGTAACAATGTTAGGCAATACAAAGTAAACAAGAAAGCTTACCAAACAGGGCGGCTGGCATCTTCGCAATATGCTGTTTCAGACTTTGAAGTTCATCCGCCACGGCTGTAAGCCGCTGCTCATCGTCGTCCGCTCGTTTGGTTAAGGCGGCCTTTTCAGATTCAGCCATCTCTTTTAAAGAGGTGAGCTCGGCGGTAACACTGGCCAGTTCTTCTGTGAGAAGCCGACATTTTTCATCCGCGATACTTCAAGCTTCTTGCTGAGCTGCCAAGTTGGCCTTCAGATCCGTCAGCTGAGACCCGGCTTCAGTCAAAGCTTCCTATAAATACAGAATAAGCCGCCAAAATGCAGGACGGGTGTTAAAAGGAAATACAAGTCTCAAAAATATTGCAAACAATATATTTGACACTTGGGGGCTAATGTATATTTGATCTTGCAAGTATGTAGTTCCGGTTCATTTCCCTTGAAGTTGATCCGGAACTTGGGGGCTACGATTATGACTCTTCAATGTGCTAATAATGGAAGCATCGACTCAACTTGATCAAGTTTGAGCCGGCCCTTGGGGGCTACGATTACATCTTCAAGTTATCTACATCACAGGCCCGACTCAAATATAATCTGAGACAGCCCTTGGGGGCTACGATTGGCAGTTCAATTTGCTTACAGTACAAAGATAAAACAATTTTAACGGAGTTTGACATGACAATCTCTGCAAGAGGTCACAGAAAGACCCGGCTCAACGATTCAATATGTTAAGACGGATCTTGGGGGCTAAGAAAGGGTATAGTAAAGAAGGGAAAGTACCTCATATTTTGTCTTCATGGAAGAAATCAACCGAAGTTCCAAGTCCCGGCTGGTGGTAACCCGGTTTATGTACCTAGCGTGTAGCTCTTCAACGGTCATCTTCTCGCATGAAGAATCGAAGTTCAATCACTTTGAAGCTTCAGCCGGCTCTGTATGTTTGGTCAACACATGAGCCGGAGGCGTTTGATGACCAGACCCGGTGATAATAACGTCCGGGGTGTCAGGGGTCTTGGCAGGAGTTGCCGGCTTAGAAGGAGCCCTTGGAGGGCTCTCCATGATAACATCTTCAACGGCCGGCTCAGTGGAGGCAGCTGGCGGGTTTTCTTCCGGTTGAGTTTCTTCCGGTTGCTCGGGCTCCAGTTCTTTAATAATTGGGCCAAAGGAGGGTTTGTTGGCCTTACGACGCTTAGCTTGAGCACTGCAAAAAAGAAGAAGAATCAGCAATTGAAGATATTGCTATCATAGTAACAGCCGGATATCCAGATACTTACAGGGGATTAATCTTGGGCGGTGGTATGATGGACTCCGAAGAGTTGCAAGAGGAAGGAGATTTCTGCAAAATAAACAGAAAGATGAAGAGATCAAGTTTACAAAGGAAATATAAAGGAAAAGAAGGGGTTTAAACCTTGGCGGGGCATTTCTTGGGAGCCGGAGAGTTTGGCAACCCGGGCATGAGCTCGGTAGAGCTGGTGCTTCGAGTCTGACGACACTCGATTTTCTGTTGCTTTTTTAAGAGGAAATTGGGAGCCAGATAAGCAAGAGGGTGAGAAAGAGGAACTTTTCTAATAACCCTCCGTGGCTTTCGGGGGATGAAACATTCTGAGCCGAAGGAAAGGTAACTTACCTCAGGGGCATTGGCACAGCTGGTCTCCACCTCATCCTGTAAGTAAAATAAGTGTTAAGTAGGAAGGCAAAAGGTCAAGCAAGACGGTTGAAGCTTTACCACCGAGCTGGATGACGGTGGCGGGTCAAACAAGTTATCTTGCGGGACATGTTTTTTGGCCTTCTTAGTTGGGACCTTCTTCCTGGATTTCTTCAGAGGAGCAATATATTCCCTCTTCCAGAAGTCTGAGTCGGCCTATAAGAGTGACCCGGAGAGTGAATATTAAATCAGCAAAGTGCAGATAAATAGACGGAAGAGAAGAGATTAAACCTACATCAGGAGCCGGATTGTTGGCACTAAAATGTGCCAGGCCGATTTCGCTACATGAGCCAGAAGCTTCATGGACAAGGCTCCGGATGGCGAGGGTAATATCATTTTCTGTCAATGTGGATCGGCTGAAGCACAATGAGCTATCATACTTGCCTTTATATTCGCACATGAGTCGGCTTCTATGGCTCAAAGGCATAATCCGCCACAAAATCCAGCAGCGGATCACATCCAGCCCGATTAAGCCGTTGGCCATGAGAGCCTTGATTTTGGCATGGGCCGGCTCATATCTTGCGTGTTCTGAAGCTGATAGCCGGCAGGAAGCTCTGATGTCGTTGAGAGACGGGAAGGGCGATAACCCGACAAAGGACGCTCGTTCTCAGGAGAGGTATCCTTGCAGTAGAACCAGGTCCTGTTCCAGTCCTTGGGGTGACTCGGCATCTGTGTAGCTGGAAAGATGATATCTCTATGCCGCTGGATAGATATGCCTCCAAGTTCTAGGCTCGGGCCGTCTTTCACTTCAGTTTGCCGGTTAGCATAAAAGAACTCCCGAAATAATCCCACAGACGGCTTGATTTGAAGATAAGCTTCACAAAGCACTTGGAAATTGCATATGTTTGAGACGGAATTGGGGGCCAAATCTTGTGGGTGAGGATTATAACAGTGAAGGACGTCCCGAAAGAATTTGGAGCCGGGAGGAACGAACCCTCGTTCAATATGGTCAGAGAACACCACCACTTCGCCTTCCAGAGGTTTGGGCCGCGTCTCATCACCTGGGACCCGCCAGCTAATGACTTCCTTAGGAGGAAGAGTGCCCGCGTGAACAAAATCTGACAAAAAGTCCTCCGTAATGCATGACCCAACCCAGTTGCATGAGTTGGACGCACGAGACATGTTGGCGGCTTAAGTGCTGTGCAAGATAAAAGGTGCGATGAGTCGAAGCGCAAGCAAATATTTTTGACGGCTTAAAAGTTTAAGAGCTCTACGGATAAAGCGGAAGACCCGGCTGATAAGAGCCGGAGGAGCTTGGCGATTCAACAGGGAAAGGGAAGATCAAAAAATCGACTAAGTCCTAAAAACAGATTCCGCAAGATGTCACTATATCTACGGATCTATGAAAGCAGAGAAAATAAATTTTATTCTGACCTAGCGATGAACAGCGGAGAGAAAAAGAAACGGACTGGGGCCATCATGGCCCGTGCATTACGCGTGACAGGCCCACGTGCGGTGGCGGAGCGAGAGCGCATCCTAAGGATGTTAGCGGCGTTGAGATGCACGGGCGATAACGGTGCCGGAGCCCAAACGACGGCGGCGGAGTATCGGTGAAAACCCTACTACGGTAGCGACCATCTCAGGAGTAGGAAGACTGACCGGAGACGGCACGGCAGAGGCGGACGGATCTCTGGTACACTCAGGGTGATGCAGCGACCAAGGTCGGGGACGATGTACAGATGGCGTCGGCGGAGAGCTCGAAGGTGCGGGGGCGGCGACAGGAAGAAGATGAGGAAACAAAAGCACGGGCGGGAAGAATGGAAACCCCGACCCGCACGGGTCATATTTAAAAGGGGGTTAAGGAAGGGGCAAAATCCAAGCGATGACACCGTTCGACCGAGGCGGACGCCTCGGTCCTCGGGATGACAGTTAAGTTAAAGATTTGGTGACACGTTAGCAGATCTCATGACGTCATGCTGGTTCATTTCCGGGCGACTCGCCAAAAGCAGAAGAGAAGGATGAAGTGAGCAAGCTCAGTTCAACCTGGGGCCTAATGTTGGGGATATGACCCGCCGAAGAGACTCCGGGTCATGTTATTGGCTCGTGAACAGGCCCAAAGGTGAGTCGTAATGTTAAGTGGCCCAGGAAGATAGGCGGCTCATGGTATGGGCCGTACGACGACCCGGACTGAGAAGACCCGGACGTGCAAGCCGACTCACAGACGGCTTGGGCAAGAAGATAGAGAGAGACTCGATTAGCAATTGTAACGACCCGGATGTTCTGACCTCTTATATAAAGGCAGACCCGGGGCGACTTAGGGGAGAGACAATCAAGAACTAGGTCAAGCTTTTAGCTCCTTGTAATCGATACACAAGTAATACAAGCACAAGCAGGACGTAGGCTGTTACCTCGATTTGAGGGGCCGAACCTGGGTAACCCCGTGTCTTTCGTCCCGATTAACCCCTTTGAGTCCACCTCATTGGCGATGGCCTCGAACCAAAGTCCGTTCACCCGAACATCTGTCGTGATAAAACCACGACACACAGCATGATATGCCAATTGCTATTTACCCTTCATAAGGACCCTTTTCATCGAATCCAATCCGACTAAGGTGGGAGAGACAGACACTCGCTAGCCACCTTATGCAACAAGTGCATGTCAGGCGGTGGAACCGGTCTCACGTAAGCGTACGTGTAAAGTTGGTCCGGGACAATTCATCCCACAATATCGCCGAATCAAGATAAGACTAGTAGTGGTAAGCAAATTAACAAGATCGACACCGACAACAACTTTGTGTTCTACTCGTGCATAGATTCTACGCATAGACCTAGCTCATGATGCCACTGTTGGGAGACGTAGTAGTAAATAATTTTTTTCCTACGATCACCAAGATCTATCTATGGAGAAACCAGCAACGAGTGGGGAGAGATTGCATCTTCATACCTTTGAAGATCGCTAAGCGGAAGTGTTACAAGAATGCGGTTGGTGGTGTCGTACTCGTAGCGATTCAGATCGCGGTGGACACCGATCTTAGCATCGAACAATGGCGCCTTCGCGTTCAACTCACGTACAACCCGGTGACGTCTCCTGTGCCTTGATCCACCAGGGAGGAGGGAGAGGTTTGGGAAGAGCTCCAACAGCAGCACGATGGTGTGGTGGTGGTGGAGCAGCAAGGTATTCCGACAGGGTTTCGCCTAAGCATTGCGGAGGAGGAAGAAGAGAGGTAGGGCTGCGCCGTGGTAGAGAGAGATCAAATCTTGTCTCAAAACAGACAAAACCTCAAGTATATATAGGAGGAGGGAGAGGGAGGGCTGCCTTGGCCCCTCCTCCAAGGAGGAGAGGTTCGGCCGAGCTAGGGGAGGAGTCCACCTCCCACAAGGGAGGTGGATCTCCTCCTTTCAAACTCCTTTTTGCCTTATCTCTTTATCCCTATGCACATGGGCCTTTAGCAAAGGTGTTTCCTAGACCAATAAGGGCTGGCACACTTTATCTAATAGCCCATAAGGTCCTTTGGTCATCACACCCCTCCCGGGGGTCCTCCGGCACCCTCCCAACACTCCCTGTACAGTACCGATGAGCCCGAAAACTTTCCGGTAACCAAAACAGGACTTCCTATATATCAATCTTTACCTCCGGACCATTACGGAGCTCCTCGTGACGTCCGGGATCTCATACGAGACTCCCAACAACCTTCGGTAATCACGTATACCATTTCCCTATAACCCTAGCATCATCAAACCTTAAGTGTGTAGACCCTACGGGTTCGGGAGACACGTAGACATGACCGAGACACCTCTCCGGTCAATAACCAACAGCGGGATCTGGATACCCATGTGGGCTCCCACATGCTCCATGATGATCTCATCGGATGAACCACGATGTCGGGGATTCAATCAATCCCGTATCCAATTCCCTTTGTCTACCGGTATGATACTTGCCCGAGATTCGATCGTCGGTATCCCTATACCTTGTTCAATCTCATTATTGGCAAGTCTCTTTAATCGTTCCGCAAAACATCATCCCATGGCTAACTCCTTAGTCACATTGAGCTCATTATGATAATGTCTTAACGAGTGGGCCCAGAGATACCTCTCCGTCATACGGAGTGACAAATCCCAGTCTTGATTCGTGCCAACCCAACAGACACTTTTGGAGATACCCGTAGTGCACCTTTATAGCTACCCAGTTACGTTGTGATGTTTGGCACACCCAAAGCATTCCTACGGTATCAGGGAGTTGCACAATCTCATGGCCTAAGGAAATGATACTTGACATTGGAAAAGCTTTAGCAGACGAACTACATGATCTTGTGCTATGCTTAGGATTGGGTCTTGTCCATCACATCATTCTCCAAATGATGTGATCCCATTATCAACGACATACAATGTCCATGGTCATGAAACCGTGACCATCTATTGATCAACGAGCTAGCCAACTAGAGACTCACTAGGGACATGTTGTGGTCTATGTATTCACACATGTATTACGGTTTCCGGTTAACACAATTATAGCTTGAACAATAGACAATTATCATGAACAAGGGAATACAATAATAACCATATTATTATTGCCTCTTGGGCATATTTCCAACAGAAACAACTTCCTGTGTTGCACTACTCTCTGGTAGGAGTGGAGGTACAATCACCTCATCAAGTTCTATTATCCTCCCACTTACTTCTTTCGAGAGTACTCTTCCTCAAGAAAGGATCCATTCTTGGCAACGAAGACTTAGCCTTTGGATCTGAGGTAGAAGGTATACCCAATAGTTTCCTTAGGGTATCCTATGAAGACGCACTATTCCGCTTTGGGTTCGAGCGTCTCAGGTTGAAGTTTCTTCACATAAGCATCGCATCCCCAAACTTTCATAAATGATAGCTTAGGTTTCGTTCCAAACCATAATTCATACGGTGTCGTCTCAACGGATTTAGACGGTGCCCTATTCAAAGTGAATGCGACAGTCTCTAATGCATATCCCCAAAATTATAGCGGTAAGTCGGTAAGAGACATCATAGATCGCACCATATCCAATAGAGTGCGATTACAACGTTTAGACACACCATTTCGCTGAGGTGTGCCAGGCGGCGTGAGTTCTGAAACAATTCCACATTTCCTTAGGTGTGTGCCAAACTCGTGACTCAAATATTCTCCGCCACGATCAGATCGTAGGCACTTTATTTTCTTGTCATGTTGATTCTCTACCTCACTCTGAAATTCCTTGAACCTTTCAAAGGTTTCAGACTTGTGTTTCATTAAGTAGACATACCCATATCTGCTCAAGTCAGCAGTGAGGGTGAGAACATAACGATAGGCACCACGAGCCTCGACGCTCATTGGACCGCATACATAGGTATGTATTATCTCCAACAAGTCAGTTGCTTGCTCCATTGTTCCGGAGAATGAAGTCTTTGTCATCTTGCCTATGAGGCATGGTTCGCACATGTCAAATGATTCGAAATCAAGAGACTCAAAAGTCCATCAACATGGAGCTTCTTCATGCGTTTGACACCAAGATGACCAAGGCGGCAATGCCACATGTAAATGGGACTATCGTTATCAACCTTACACTTTTTGGTACTTACACTATGAACATGTGTAACATCACATTCGAGATTCATCAAAAATAAACCATTGACCAGCGGGGCATGACCCTAAAACATTGCTCTCATATAAATAGAACAACCATTATTCTCAGATTTAAATGAGTAGCCATCTCGCGTCGAACAAGATCCAGATACAATGTTCATGCTCAAAGATGGTACTAAATAACAATTATTGAGGTTTAAAACTAATCCCGAAGGTAGATGTAGAGGTAGTGTGCCGACGGCGATCACATCGACCTTGGAACCATTCCCGACGCGCATTGTCATCTCGTCCTTTGCCGGTCTCTGCTTATTCCTCAACTCCTGCTTGGAGTTACAAATGTGAGCAACTGCACCGGTATCAAATACCCAGGAGCTACTACGAGCGCTGGTAAGGTACACATTAATAACAAGTATATCACATATACCTTTAACGTTGCCGACCTTCTTATCTGCTAAGTACTTGGGGCAGTTCCGCTTCCAGTGACCGGTACACTTGCAATAAAAGCACTCAGTCTCAGGCTTGGGTCCATGCTTGTTCTTCTTCCCGGCAACTTGCTTAACGGGCGTGGCAACAGCCTTGACGTCCTTCTTGAATTTCTTATTACCCTTGCCTTTCTTGAAACTAGTGGTCTTATTCACCATCAACACTTGATGCTACTTTTTGATCTCGACCTCCGCTGATTTCAGTGTCGACTACAACTCAGGAATGGACTTCTCCAGACCCTGCATGTTGTAGTTCTTCACAAAGCTCTTGTAGCTAGGTGGAAGCGACTAGAGGATTCTGTCAATGACCGAGTCATCTGGGAGAATAACTCCCAGCTGAGTCAAGCGGTTGTGCAACCCAAACATTTTGAGTATGTGCTCACTGACAGAACTATTCTCCTCCATCTTACAGCTGAAGAACTTGTTGGAGACGTCATATCTCTCGACCCGGGCATGAGCTTGGAAAACAAGTTGCAGCTCTTGGAACATCTCATATGCTCCGTGTTGCTCAAAACGCTTTTGGAGACCCGGTTCTAAACTGTAAAGCATGCCGCACTGAACCAGGGAGTAATCATCACAACGCGACTGCCAAGCGTTCATAACGTCTTGGTCCGCTGGGAAAATGGGTGGGTCACCTAGCGGTGCATCAAGGACATACAATCTCTTGGAAGCTATGAGGATGATCCTCAAGCCACGGACCCAGTCCGCATAGTTGCTTCCATCATCTTTCAGCTTGGTTTTCTCTAGGAACGCATTGAAGTTGAGGGTGACATTAGCATTGGCCATTGGATCTAAAATATAGATTGTAAAGACAATTTTAGACTAAATTCATGATAATTAAGTTCACATAATCAAATTATTTAATGAACTCCCACTTAGATAGACATCTCTCTAGTCATCCAAGTGACACATGATCCACGTCGACTAGCCCGTGTCCGATTAGCACGTGAGACGGACTAGTCATCCATGGTGAACATTTCCATGTTGAGTGTATCTTCTATATGACTCATGTTTGAACTTTCGATCTTCTGTGTTCCGAGGCCATGTCTGTACATGCTAGGCTCGTCAAGTCAACCTAAGTCTACCGCGTGTGTAAATCTGGCTTACACCCGTTGTATGCGAACGTTAGAACCTATGACACCCGATCATCACGTGGTGCTTCGCAACAACGATCCATAGCAACGGTGCACAGTTAGGGTGAACACATTCCTTGAAATTTTATTGAGAGATCATCTTTTTTACTACCATCGTTCTAAGAAAATAACATGTAAACATGATAAACATCACATGCAATCAATATAGTGACATGATATGGCCAATATCATTTTTCTCCTTTGATCTCCATCTTCGGGGCACCATGATCATCACTGTCACGGGCAGGACACCATGATCTCCATCATCGTGTCTTCGTGAAGTTGTCTCGCCAACTATTACTTCCACTACTATGGCTAACGATTAGCAATAAAGTAAAGTAATTACATGGCATTTATGATTGACACGGAGGTCATACAATAAAATAAGACAACTCCTATGGCTCCTGCCGGTTGTCATACTCATCGACATGCAAGTCGTGAATCCTATTACAAGAACATGATCAATCTCATACATCACAATGCATCACATCACATCCTTTTGGCCACATCACATCACAAGGCATATGCTGCAAAAACAAGTTAGACGTCCTCTAATTTGTTGTTGCAAGTTTTTACGTGGCTGCTATAGGTTTCTAGCAAGAACGTTTCTTACCTATGCCAAAACCACAACGTGATATGAAAATTACTATTTACCCTTCATAAGGACGCTTTTCATCGAATCCAATCCGACTAAGGTGGGAGAGACGGACACCCGCTAGCCACCTTATGCAATAAGTGCATGTCAGGCGGTGGAACCGGTCTCACGTAAGCGTATGTGTAAAGTTGGTCCGGGCCGCTTCATCCCACAATACCATAGAATCAAGATAAGACTAGTAACAGCAAGAAAATTAACAAGATCAACGCCCACAACAACTTGTGTTCTACTCGTGCATAGATTCTACGCATAGACCTAGCTCATGATGCCACTATTAAGAGACGTAGTAGAAAATCAAAAAATTTCCTACGTGTTCACCAAGATCCATCTATGGAGAAACCAGCAACGAGTAAAGGGAGAGTCCATCTTCTTACCTTTGAAGATCGCAAAGCGGAAGCATTACTAGAACGCAGTTGGTGGAGTCATACTCGCAGCGATTCAGATCGCGATGGAATCCGATCTAAACGTCGAACAACGGTGCGTCCGCGTTCAACACACATGCAGCCCGGTGACGTCTCCTACGCCTTGATCCAGCAAGGAGGAAGGAGAGGTTGAGGGAGAGCTCCGGCAGCACGAGCCAAGCACTACACAGAACGAGGAGAGGGAGGAGTAGGGCTGCGCCGTGGGAGAGAGAGAGCTACATGTTTCCGGCAGCCCCAAGAGCTCCTCTATTTATAGGAGGAGGAGGAGGAGGGAGGGCTGCGCCCTAGGGTTCCCACCCTAGGGTGGTGCGGCAGCGCCCGCATCCCATCTGGCTGGCGGCCATAGAGGGAGAGGGGTGCGGCTGCCCTAGGGTGGGCCTTAGGGCCCATCTGCCCTAGGGTTTGCCCCCCATCCCACCTTCAACTATGCCTTGGGCCCTTGTGGGGGGCGCACCAGCCCACCTAGGGGCTGGTTCCCTCCACTTGCAGCCCATGCAGCCGTTTGGTGCTGGTGGCCCCACTTGGTGGACCCCGGAACCCTTCTGGTGGTCCCAGTACATTGCCGGTAATCCCCGAAACACTTCCGGTGACCAAAACCTCACTTCGTATATATGAATCTTTACCTCCGGACCATTCTGGAGCTCCTCGTGACGTCCAGTATCTCATCCGGGACTCTGAACAACCTTTGGTAACCACATACACTATTTCCCTATAACGATAGCATCATCGAACCTTAAGTGTGTAGACCCTACGGGTTCGGGAGGCACGTAGACATGATCGAGACACCTCTCCAGTCAATAACCAACAGCGGGATATGGATACCCATGTTGGCTCCCACATGCTCCACGATGATCTCATCGGAGGAACCACGATGTTGGGGATTCAATCAATCCCGTATACAGTTCCCTTTGTCTACCGGTATGATACTTGCCCGAGATTCGATCATCGGTATCCCTATACCTTGTTCAATCTCGTTACCGACAAGTCTCTTTACTCGTTCCGTAACACATCATCCCGTGGCTAACTCCTTAGTCACATTGAGCTCATTATGATGATGTCTTACCGAGTGGGCCCAGAGATACCTCCCCATCACACGGAGTGACAAATCCCAGTCTCGATTCGTGCCAACCCAATAGATACGTTCGGGGATACCCGTAGCATACCTTTATAGCTACCCAGTTACGTTGTGACATTTGGCACACCCAAAGTATTCCTATGGTATCTGGGAGTTGCACAATCTCATGTTCTAAGGAAATGGTACTTGACATTAGAAAAGCTTTAGCAGACGAACTACACGATCTTGTACTATGCTTAGGGTTGGGTCTTGTCCATAACATCATTCTCCCAATGATGTGATCCCGTTATCAACGACATCCAATGTCCATGGTCATGAAACCGTGACCATCTATTGATCAATGAGCTAGCCAACTAGAGGCTCACTAGGGACATGTTGTGGTCTATGTATTCACATATGCATTACGGTTTCCGGTTAAGACAATTAGAGCATGAACAATAGACAATTATCACGAGCAAGGAAATACAATAATAACCATTTTATTATTGCCTCTAGGGCATATTTCCAACAGTCTCCCACTTGCACTAGAGCCAATAATCTAGTTACATTGTGATGAATCGTACACCCATAGAGTTCTAGTGTTGATCATGTTTGGCTCGTGAGAGAGGTTTAGTCAACGGATCTGCGACATTCAGATCCGTATGTACTTTACAAATATCTATATCTCCCTCCTGAATGTAATCATAGATGGAGTTGAAGCGGCGCTTGATGTGTCTTGTCTTCTTGTGAAACCTGGGCTCCTTGGCAAGGGCAGTAGCTCTAGTGTTGTCACAGAATAGAGTCATCGGGCCCGACGTATTGGCAATTACTCCTAGGTCGGTGATGAACTCCTTCATCCAGACTCCTTCCTTTGCTGCTTCCGAAGCAGCTATATACTCCGCTTCACATATAGATGCCGCCACGACGCTTTGCTTGCTGCTGCACCAGCTGACCGCCCCTCCATTCAAAATATACACATATCCGGTTTGTGACTTGGATTCATCCGGATCTGTGTCGAAGCTAGCATCGACGTAACCCTTTATGACGAGCTCTTCGGCACCTCCATATACGAGAAACATGTCCTTTGTCCTTTACAGGTACTTCAGGATATTCTTGACCGCTGTCCAGTGTTCCACTCCGGGATCACTTTGGTACCTCCCTACCAAAGTTATGGCAAGGTTCACATCAGGTCTGGTACACAACATGGCATACATAATAGAGCCGATGGCTGAAGCATAGGGGATGACACTCATCTCTTCTCTATCCTTTGCCGTGGTTGGGCATTGAGTCGTACTCAATCTCACACCCTGTAACACAGGCAAGAACCCCTTGTTAGACTGATCCATATTGAACTTCTTCAATATCTTGTCAAGGTATGTGCTTTGTGAAAGACTATGAGGCGTCTCGATCTATCTCTATAGATCTTGATGCCTAATATGTAAGCAACTTCTCCAAGGTCCTTCATTGAAAAACATTTATTCAAGTAGGCCTTTACACTTTCCAAGATTTCTATATAATTTCCCATCAACAATATGTCATCTACATATAATATGAGGAATGCTACAGATCTCCCACTCACTTTCTTGTAAACACAGGGTTCTCCATAAACCTGTATAAATCCAAACGCTTTAATCACCTCATTAAAGCGAATGTTCCAACTCCGAGATGCTTGCACCAGCCCATAGATGGAGCGTTGGAGCTTGCATACCTTGTTAGCATCTTTAGGATCGACAAAACCTACCGGCTGTATCATATACAGCTCTTACTTAAGGCAACCATTAAGGAATGCCATTTTGACATCCATTTGCCAGATCTCATAATCATAAAATGCAGCAATTGTTAACATGATTCGGACATACTTCAGCATCGCTACGGGTGAGAAAGTCTCATCGTAGTCAACTCCTTGAACTTGTCAATAACCCTTAGGGACAAGCCTAGCCTTATAGACGGTCACATTACCATCCGCGTCAGTCTTCTTCTTAAAGATCCATTTATTTTCTATGGCTCGCTTATCATCAGACAAGTCCACCAAGGTCCATACTTTGTTCTCATACATGGATCCTATCTCGGATTTCATGGCTTCAAGGCATTTATTGGAATCCGGGCCCGCCATTGCTTCTTCATAGTTCGAAGGTTCACCGTTGTCCAACAACATGATCTCCAGGAGAGGGTTGCCGTACCACTCTGGTGCGGAACGTGTCCTAGTGGACCTTCGACGTTCAATAGTAACTTGATCTGAAGTTTCATGATCATCATCATTAACTTCCTCTCCAGCCGGTGTAGGCTCTATAGAAACAACTTCCTATGCTACGCTACTCTCCGGTTCGACTGGAGGTACAATTACCTCATCAAGTTGTATTTTCCTATCACTTACTTCTTTCGAGAGAAACTCTTTCTCAAGAAAGGATCCAGTCTTGGCAACAAAGACTTTGACTTCGAATATGAGGAAGAAGGTTTACCCCATAGTTTCCTTGGGGTATCCTATGAAGACGCACTTTTCCGCTTTGGGTTCGAGCTTCTTAGGTTGAAGTTTCTTCACATAAGCATCGCATCCGCAAACTTTCAGAAAAAATGGGGAGGCACCGCTGAAATCCTATCTTGGAACTGGGTAGAGCATGGAAAACATACCCAATCTACACATCCTCGGATTGACCGTGGAACACGCTAGACAATCCAAAATAGTTGCGGTGGTAAATATGCAATTGAATGCATATTTATCCATGCAACCAGTTCGGACGGGAGGCGCCTTGGTTACGAGACTTTACGTGAAAAGAAAATCTAGTGACATGATTAAAAAAGCATAGAAGGTGAAGGTGGATTCTTAGCTCACCCTTGGCTGTAGAGGAAGTAGTCAAAGAGCGGAGGGACAATTGGGGACCAACATCTCCGATGTCGACTATCACTCCACGGAGATGCGACACCACAAAGCCTTTAAATTTCACCAAGTGAAAAAAGATTAGGTCATCACATCTCGTATAGTAATCTTTCATGACCAAATGATAATGACATGAAAATAATTCACAAGATAACAAATGCCAGGTGAAGATAACATAAAATCCATCCATCCATCGCGATGGTATAACATCTCATATAGCATCCATAAAAAATTTATGTGATCGTATCACATCTCATATAGCATCCACAGAAAATTGAATGTGAGCGTATCAAATTTCATATAGCATCATCCATCCATCAAAAAAACATTATTAACATTTAGCATATCACATATAGCATCTCCTATAGAATCTCATATAGCATATCACATATCACATATAGCATCTCATATAACATTTAGGGTGCGTTTGGATACGAGTGGTATTTTCAAACGTAATATATCTAAAGACCATTGATTGACCAAAATGAACTAATAATATATCCATTCATATATATCTATCATATGCATATATTTGAAAAAAATCATACTTCAAACAAAATTATACCGGAGGCGAGGGGCGAGGTCCGGGAGGCGAGGGCCGGTCAGAGCAGAGGGGTAGGGGCGAGGTGGCGGCCGGTGGGGCAGGGTGGCAGCCGGTGCGGGGGAGGGGGCGAGGTGGTGGCCTGTGCGGGAGGGTGCTGGACCGATGAGAGGATGGGCAGGGGCGGGACAGGGGCGTGGTGGCGACCGACGGACTAAGGCCGGGAGGGGCGGGGTGGAGGCCGGCCAAGCGGGGTCGGGAGGGGTAGGGTGGCGGCCGGCAAGGCAGGGCGGGGCCGGGTAGGGCGGGGGCGGAATGGGGCAGGGTGGCGGCCGACGGGGCAGGACAGGGTGGCGGGGCGCGACAGGGTGGGGCGGGGTTCGGGCGGGGTCGAGACGGGGCGGCGTCGGCGGCCGGCCGGGGTGAGGAGGCGGCGGCTAGGGCGTGTCGGGCGAGTTCGGGGCGAGGGTGTGGCGGCCGGTGCAGTGTGTGGGAAGGGAGAGAGATGAGTGGTGGAGAGGTGGGGATGAGGGGATAAGGTAGAGTTTTTTTACCGTAGGCTTAGTTACTATTTTCTACCGTCCGCACAATTATTTGATTTGCATGAGAATTTACATGCACAAGTTTTGCAATTATATGTTACCCAGAGAAGGATTTTTTTGTTTTCTTGCTACCCCGCACCTAGTGCACGACCTGACCCACACGTTTCCCTCCCTCTGGCTCGACCCGACCTGCATGTTTCCCTCCCTCCATGTGACGGCGGCAGTGCCGTCCATGGAGAGGGGCACATCCTGGAGCCCCAAGAATGGCATCTACGCACACCACAACAATTTCACACCCCGGTGCGGTGTTTAGGAGGCTTTTGTTGGAAATATTCCCTAGAGGCAATAATAAATTATTTATTATCATATTTCCTTGTTCATGATAATCGTTTATTATCCATGCATTAATTGTATTGATCGGAGACTTAGATGCATGTGTGGATACATAGACAAAACCATGTCCCTTGTATGCATCTAATGGACTAGCTCGTTGATCAAAGATGGTTAAGGTTTCCTAGCCATGGACATGAGATGTCATTTGATAAACGGGATCATATCATTAGGAGAATAGTGTGATGGACAAGACCCAAACTACAAACGTAGCATATGATCGTGTCAGTTTATTGCTACTGTTTTCTGCATGTCAAGTATATGTTCCCATGACCATGAGGTCATGCAACTCACGGACATCGGAAGAGTGCCTTGTGTGTATCAAACATCACAACGTAACTGGGTGACTATAAAGGTGCTCTATAGGTATCTCCGAGGGTGTCTGTTGAGTTGGCATGGATCAAGACTGGGATTTGTTACTGCGTGTGATGGAGAGGTATCTTAGGGCCCACTCGGTAATACAACATCACAATAAGCCTTGCAAGCAACGTGACTAAGTGTTAGTCATGGGATCTTGTATTACAGAACGAGTAAAGAGACTTGCCGGTAATGACGTTGAACTAGGTATGGAGATACCAACGATCGAATCTCGGGCAAGTAACATACCGAAGAACAAAGGGAATATAATATGGGATTAACTGAATCCTTGACATAGAGGTTCAACCGATAAAGATCTTCGTAGAATATGTAGGAACCAATATGGGCATCCAGGTCTCACTATTGGTTATTGACCATAGAGGTGTCTCGGTCATGTCTACATAGTTCTCGAACCCACATGGTCTGCACACTTAAGGTTTGGTGACGTTTCGGTAGTATAGAGTTATGTATGGTGGTGACCGAAGGTTGTTCAGAATCCCTGATGACATTCCCGAACGTCATGACAAGCTCCGAAATGGTCCGGAGGTAAAGATTCATATATAGGAAGTCCTATTTTGGTCGCCAGAAAAGTTTCGGCCTCATTGCTAGTGTACCGGGAGTGCCGAGAGTGTACCGGGGGACCATCGGGAGAGGTATTTCGACCCAAGAGGCTACATGGGATGTGGGAGGGTGGAAACCAGCCCTTAGTGGGCTGGTGAAAGTCCTCTAAGAGGCCCATGCGGCTGGAGTTGAAAGAGAAAGAAAAAACGCAAGGTGGAAAGAGATTCCAAGTAGGAAAGGAGGAATCCTAGTCCTACTAGGATTGGAGGAGGATTCCTCCTCTCCTCCTTGCGCAAGGGCTGCCTTGTGCGCCAGCCCTCCTCCTCCCTCCCTCTTATATATACTGGTGGTATTGGGTGTTTTGCACTTGATTTTACGGCCACGTGCTACCCATTCCATCGGTGCTCCTCTAGATCGGATTACCGTAGTGCTTAGGCGAAGCCCTGCCGGAATTGCTCCACCACCATCGCCGGAGCACCATCACGCTGCCGGTGAACTCTTCCTCCTCTCCACTTCCTCTTGCTGGATCAAGATGGTGGAGCTCGTCATCAAGCTGCACGTGTGCTGAATGCGGAGGTGCCGTCCGTTTGGCGCTAGATTGGAAGGACCGTGATCAAGATCGCGAGACGATTCGTTATTGGTTCGCGGGACGGATCGTGATGGGATCACGAGACGGATCGTGATGAGATCGCAGGACAGATCGTGATGGGATTGCGGGACGCTCGACAATTTGGATCTCGAAGACGTTCGACTACACCAACCGCGTTTCTTAACGCTTCCCGCTTAGCGATCTACAAGGTTACGTAGATCCTCTCTCCCTCTTGTAGATGCTCATCACCATGGATAGATCTTGCATGTGCGTAGGAAATTTTTTGTTTCCCATGCAACGTTCCCCAACAGTGGTATCAGAGCTAGGTCTATGTGTTGATGAGATCTCGAGTAGAACACAAAAGGTTTGTGGGCGTTGATGCTTAGATTGCTTCCTCCCTTGGTCGTATTTTGGTTCAGCGGTATTGTGAGATGAAGCGGCCCGGACCAACATTACTCGTACGCTTATGAGAGACCAGTTCCCTTGATGCAACTTGTTGCCTAGATGGCTTGCGGGTGACAGTTTCTCACACTTTAGTTGGACCGGATTCGACAAAGACGGTCCTTGAGAAGGTTGAAAAGCAAATTATGTATCACCGTTGTGGTTTATGCGTAGGTGAGAATCGTTCTTGCTAGAAACCCGTAGCAGCCACGTAAAACATGCAACAACAATGAGAGGACGTCTAACTTGTTTTTGCAGGGTATGTTGTGATGTGATATGGCCAATTACATGATGTGATATATGTGATGTATGAGATGATCATGTGATGTATAGAATTTCACGACTTGCATGTCGATGAGTACGGCAACTGGCAGGAGCCATAGGTTTGTCTTTAATTATTGTATGACCCGTGTGTCAATCATTAAGCGCTATGTAATGCTTTTCTTTATTGCTAAACGGTAGCAATAGTAGTAGAAGCATGCAGGGCATGACAACCCGATGGCGACACGTTGATGGAGATCAAGATGATGGAGATCATGGTGTCGTGCCGGTGATGATGGAGATCATGCCGGTGCTTTCATGATGGAGATCAAAAACACGAGTTCATGGCAATATCATGTCACTTATGATTTGCATGTGATGTTAATCCTATTATGCACCTTGTTTTTCTTAGGACGACGGTAGCATTATAAGGTGATCCCTCACTTAATTTCAAGATAAATTGTGTTCTCCCCGAGTGTGCACCGTTGCAAAAGTTCTTCGTGTCGAGTCACCACGTGATGATCGGGTGTGATAGACTCTACGTTCACATACAACGGGTGCAAGCCAGTGTTGCACATGCAGAACACTCGAGTTGAACTTGACGAGCCTAGCATGTACAACCATGGCCTCGGAACACAAGAGATCGAAAGGTCGAACATGAGTCATATAGTAGATATGATCAACATGATGATGTTCACCATTGTAACCACCTCAACTCACGTGATGATCGGACTTGAGTTGGTGAATTTGGATCATGTATCACTTGAATGACCAGAGGGATGTCAATTTGAGTGGGAGTTCTTAAGTAATATGATTAATTGAACTCATTATCATGAACATACTCAGTAGTGTCTTTGCAAAATTATGTTGTAGATTACTAGCTCACGCTGTAGCTCCTTGAATTTTTATATGTTCCTAGAGAAATAGAGTTGAAAGTTGATGGTAGCAATATTGTGGACTGGCTCCGTGATCTGAGGATTGTCCTCATTGCTGCACAGAAGGCTTATGTCCTTAATGCACCGCTCGGTGCGCCAACCCCTCTAACATAGTTTGTAGTTGTTGTGAACATCTGACAGGCACGTTCTGATGACTACTTGATAGTTTAGTGCGTCATGCATTAAGGCTTAGAATTGAGGCTCCGAAACGTTTTGAACGTGATGGAACATATGAGATATTCTAAGAGCTGAAATTAGGATCTCGGGCTTGTACCCGTGTTGCGAGATATGAGATCTCCAACAAGATTCTTTGCCTGTAAGATGAAGGAGAATAGCTCAATCGTTGAGCATGTGCTCAAATTGTCTGGGTGCTACAATCGCTTGAATCGAGTGGGAGTTGATCTTCCAGATAAGATAGTGATTGATATTGTTCTCCAAGTCACTGTCACTAAGCTACTAGAACTTGGTTATGAACTATAAACTCCAGGGATAGAAATAATGATCCCTGAGCTGTTCATGATGTTTGACACCGCGAAGGTAGAAATCAAGAAGGAGCATCAAGTGTTGGTCGTTAGTAAAACCACTAGTTTCGAGAAGGGCAAGGGCAAGGAGGGAAACTTCATGGATAGCAAGTCAGTTGTTGCTCCAGTGAAGCAACCCAGAGTTGAACCCAAACCCGAGACTAAGTGCTTCGATTATGAGGAGAGCATTCGCTGAAGCGGGACAACCCTAGATACTTGGTAGATAAGAAGGCTGGCAACGTCGACAGAAGTATATTTGATATACGTGTTATTGATGTGTACCTTGCTAGTACTCCTAGTAGCACGTGGGTATTGGATACCGGTTCGGTTGCTAAATGTTAGTAACTTGAAATAAAAGCTACGACATAAACGGAGAACTAGCTAAGTGTGAGGTGACGATGTGTGTTTGAAATGTTTCCAAGGGTTATGTGATCAACATCACACACTCTCTCTACCTTCGGGATTAGTGACAAACCTAAATAAATGTTATTTGGTGTTTTGCGTTGAGCATGAACGTGATTGGATCGTGTTTATTGCAACACACTTATTCATTTAAGTTAAAGAATAATGGTTATTCTGTTTACATGAATAATACCTTCAATGGTCATGCACCCTGTGAGAATGGTTTGTTGAATCTTGATCGTAGTAATACTCATGTTCATAACATTGATGCCAAAAGATACAAAGTTAATAATGATGGTACCACATACTTGTGGCACTGCCGCTAAAAGTCATATTGTTATAAAGCGCATGAAGAAACTCCATGCTGATGGATCTTTGGACTTATTCGATTTTCGATCGGTTGAGACATGTGAACCATGCCTCTTGGGCAAGATGACTAAGGACCCCGTTTTCTGGTTTGATGGAGCGGGCAAGTGATTTATTGGAAATGATACATGTTGATGTATGCAATCCAATGAGTCTTGTAGCATGCGGTGGATATCGTTATTTTCTTACCTTCACTGATGATTTGAGTAGATATAGTGTATATTTGCTTAATGAAACACAAGCCTGAATCGTTTGAAAGGTTCAAGCAAATTCAGAGTGAAGTTTAAGATCATCATGACAAGAAGATAAAAATGTCTACAATATGATCGTTGAGATGAATATCTGAGTTGCGAGTTTGGCATACAACTTTAGACAATGTGAAAATTGTTTCACAACTCACGCTACCTGGAATACCATAGTGTGATGGTGTGTCCGAACGTCATAGTCGTTCTCTATTGGATATGGTGCTTGCTATGATTTCTCTTATCGTTTCGTTATTGTAATTTTGGGTTATGCATTAGAGACAACTACATTCACTTTAAATAGGGCACCATCTAAATCCGTTGAGATGACAACGCGTGAATTATGGTTTGATAGAAACCTAAGCTGTCATTTCTTAATGTTTGGGGTTAAGACACTTGTGTGGAAAATGTTTTCACCTAATGAGCTCGAACCCAAAGCGGACAAATGCATCTTCATAGAATAACCTAAGAACAGTTGGGTGAACCTTCTATCGCAGATCCAATCGTAAAATGTTTGTTGCTAAAAATGGGTCCTTTCTCGAGGAAAACTTTCTCTTGAAAGAATTGAGTGGGAGGAAGATAGAACTTGATGAAGTTATTGAACCTCTGTTTCAACTAGAGAGTAGCAGCACAGGAAGTTGTTTCTGTGAAGCCTAAGTTAGTTGAAGAGGAAGTTAATGATGATGATAATGAAGCTTCGAATCAAGTTAGTATTGAACCTCGTAGGTCGACAAGGATGTGTACTGCTCCTGAGCGGTACAACAACCCTGTTTTGGAGGTCATGTTGTTGGAGAACAATGAGCCTATGAGCTATGGAGAACCGATGATGGGCCCAGATTCCGACAAATGGTTAGAGGTCATGCAATCCGAGAAAGGATCCATGTATGAAAACCAAGTATAGACTTTGGTAGACTTGCTCGTTGGACGGCAGGTCGTTGAGTACAAATGGATGTTTAAAATGAAGACACACGCTCATGGTGAATGTCACCATTTGTAAAGCTCGACTTGTTGCAAAGAAGTTTATGACAAGTTCAAGGAGTTGACTATGATGAGACTTTCTAACTCGTAGCGATGCTAAAGTTTGTTGGAATTATGTTAGCAGTTGCTGCATTTTTCTATTATGAAATATGGCAGGTGGATATCAAAACATAGTTTCCTTAACGATTTACTTGAGGAAAGGTTGTATGTGATACAACCAGAAGGTTTTGTCAGTCCTAAGGATGCTAAAAGGTGTGCAAGCTTCAGTGATCCTTCTATGGACTGAAGCAAGCATCTCGGAGTTGGAATATACACTTTGATGTGGTAGTCAAAGTTTTTGAGTCTATACAAAGTTTAAGAGAAACTTGTATTTACGATAAAGTGAGTGGGAGCACTATAGAGTTTCTGATAAGTATATGTGGATGACATATTTATATTCGGAAATGATGTAGAATTTCTGGAGAGCATAAACGGTTGTTTGAAAAGAGTTTTTCAAAGGAAGACCTGGATAAAGCTACCTAATTGTTGAACATCAAAAGATCTATAGAGATAGATCAAGATGCTCGATGAGACTTTCAATGAATACTTACCTTGACAAGATTTTGAAAGAGTTCAAAATGGATTAGTCAGAGAAAGAGTTCTCACCTGATTTGTATGGTGTGAAGTTGAGTGAGACTCAAAGCTCGACAATGGCAGAAGAAAGAGAAAGGACGAACGTCGTCCCCTATGCCTTAGACATAGGCTCTGTATAGTATGCCATGCTGTGTACCGCACCTGTGTGTGTGTTGCCATGAGTCCGTCAAGGGGTACAATAGTGACCCAGAAGTGGATCACTGGAGAGTGGTCAAGATTATCCTTAGTAACTAAAAGACTAAGGAGATGTTTCTCGATTATGGAGGTGATAAAGAGTTCGTCATAAAGAGTTACGTTGATGCAAGCTTTAATCCCAATCCAGATGACTCGTAGTAGCAATCTGGATACGTATAGTGGAGCAGCCATTTTGGAATAGTACCAAGTGGAGTGTGGTAGCAGTGTTTACAGTTTGACATAGAGATTTGGAAAGTACACACGGATCTGAATGTCGCAGACCCGTTGACTATAAGACCTCTCTCACATGCAAAGCATGATCGAGCCCCAGAACTCATTGGGTGTTAGATTCATAACAATGCGAATCACATGGTGACGTGAACTAGATTATTGACTCTAGTGCAAGTGGGACACTGTTGGAAATATGACCTAGAGGAAATAATAAATTAGTTATTATCATATTTCCTTGTGCATGATAATCGTTTATTATCCATGCTATAATTGTATTGATCAGAGACTTAGATGCATGTGTGGATACATAGACAAAACCATGTCCCTAGTATGCCTCTAATGGACTAGCTCGTTGATCAAAGATGGTTAAGGTTTCCTAGCCATGAACATGAGATGTCATTTGATAAACGGGATCACATCATTAGGAGAATGGTGTGATGGACAAGACCCAAACTACAAACGTAGCATATGATCGTGTCAGTTTATTGCTACTGTTTTCTGCATGTCAAGTATATGTTCCTATGACCATGAGATCATGCAACTCACGAACATCGGAGGAGTGCCTTGTGTGTATCAAACGTCGCAACGTAACTGGGTGACTATAAAGGTCCTCTACAGGTATCTCCGAGGGTGTCTGTTGAGTTGGCATGGATCAAGACTGAGATTTGTTACTGCTTGTGACGGAGAGGTATCTCAGGGCCCACTCGGTAATACAACATCACAATAAGCCTTGCAAGCAATGTGACTAAGTATTAGTCATAGGATCTTGTATTACAGAACGAGTAAAGAGACTTGCCGGTAACGAGGTTGAACTAGGTATGGAGATACTGACGATCGAATCTCGGGCAAGTAACATACCTAAGAGCAAAGGGAACATCATACAGGATTAACTGAATCCTTGACATAGAGGTTCGACCGATAAAGACCTTCGTAGAATATGTAAGAACCAATACGGGCATCCAGGTCCCGCTATTGGTTATTTACTGTAGAGTTGTCTCGGTCATGTCTACATAGTTCTCGAACCCGCAGGGTCTGCACACTTAAGGTTTGGTGACATTTCGGTAGTATAGAGTTATGTATGGTGGTGACCAAAGGTTTTTCAAAGTCCCAGATGAGATCCCGGACGTCACGAGGAGCTCCGGAATGGTCCGGAGGTAAAGATTCATATATAGGAAGTCCTATTTTGGTCGTTGGAAAAGTTTCGGGCTCATCGGTAGTGTACCGGGAGTGCTGGTAGTGTATCGGGGGACCATCGGGAGAGGTATTTCGACCCAAGAGGCTACATGGGCTGTGGGAGGGTGTAAACCATCCCTTAGTGGGCTGGTGGAAGTCCTCTAAGAGGCCCATGCGTCTAGAGTTGAAAGAGAAAGAAAAAAACGCAAGGTGGAAAGAGATTCTAAGTAGGAAAGGAGGAATCCTAGTCCTACTAGGATTGGAGGAGGATTCCTCCTCTCCTCCTTGCGCAAGGGAAGCCTTGTGTGCCAGACCTCCTCCTCCTTCCCTCTTATATATACTGGTGGTATTGGGTGTTTTGCACTTGATTTTACAGCCACGTGCTGCCCGTTCCACCGGTGCTCCTCTAGATCGGAGTTCCGCAGTGCTTAGGCGAAGCCCTGCTGGAATTGCTCCACCACCATCGCCGGAGCACCGTCACACTGACGGTGAACTCTTCCTCCTCTCCACTTCCTCTTGCTGGATCAAGATGGTGGAGATCGTCATCGAGCTGCACGTGTGCTGAACGCGGAGGTGCCATCCGTTCGGCGCTAGATCGGAAGGACCTTGATCAAGATCGCGAGACGATTCATGATCGGTTTGCGGGATGGATCGTGATGGGATCACGAGACGGATCGTGATGAGATCATGGGACAAATCGTGATGGGATCGTGGGACGGTCGGTGATTTGGATCGCGAAGACGTTCGACTACACCAACCGCGTTTCTTAACGCTTCCCGCTTAGCGATCTACAAGGGTACGTAGATCCACTCTCCCTCTTGTAGATGCTCATCACCATGGATAGATCTTGCGTGTGCGTAGGAATTTTTTTATTTCCCATGCAACGTTCCCCAATAGCTTTCTACCCCCGGAAGCCACACCGAGCGGACTAACCCTAACCCCGTTGACGAGTAGATCTAGGCTTTGACTTTCGCCGGACGGGCTTTGACCAATGGACTCTTCCACCTGGTTGCGACCGTGTGCTTGCACCTACCATCACACTTCCAGATGTGTAAGAGGGCCTAACACAATACCTGAGGCATTGCCATCCCCCAAGTTCCTCGTCTCGTCTAACCCGGGCACTGTTAACCGGACGAATCTACCTCTTTGACTTTCACTGGATGGGGTTTGACTACAGGACATGTTCACCTGGTTGTGATAGGCCAGCCCATAGCAACATCTTAGAACAAGGTCCGGGCCCAACCCACCGGAAGATTCCCTTCGTGTCGACCCAACACCATCGTTTCCCCCCTCCAGGTGTCGGCGGCAACGGCTTTTGTGAAGAGGGTCACACTCCGGAGACGCATGCCAGGTGCTTGCTCCTGCCGTCACACTTCCAGACCTGTAAGAGGGCCCAGCACAAGACTTGGTGGCATTGCCACCCCCAAGTACCCTGTACCATCTAACCCTAGCAGTGTTGACCGGATGGATCTACCCCGTTGACTTTCACCAGACGGGGTTTGACCAAGGGACATTTTCACCTCGCTGTGATAGGCCATCCCATAGCAACATATTAGAACAAGGTCAGGGCCCAACCATCGCAAGATTCCGTTCGTGTCGACCCGACGCGACCGTTCCCCCCTCCAGATGTCGGTGGCAGCAACTTCCGTGAAGAGGGTCACACTTTAGAGACGCGTGCCAGGTGTTTGCACCTGCCACCACACTTCCAAACGCGTGTAAGAGGTCCCAACGCAAGACCTGGTGGCATTGCCACTCACATGTCCCCTGTCCCGTCTAACCTTGACACCGTTGACCATATGGATCTACCCCTTTGACTTTGACCGGACGGGGGTTGACCAAGGGACATTTTCACTGGTTGTGATAAGCCATCCCATAGATACACTTACGATCAAGGTCCGAGCCCAGCCCACCGCAAGATTCCCTCCGTGTCTCACCGGCGTGGCCGTTTCCACCCTTCATGTGACGTTAGCAGCAACATCCGGGAGGAGGGTCACACTACGGAGCCACGTGTCGGGTTCTTGCACCTGCCATCACACTTCCAGACGTGTAAGAGGGCCTAGCGCAAGACCTGGCGGCATTGCCACCCGCAAAGTACCCCGTCCGATCTAACCCTGACACTGTTGACCGGCGGATCTACCCCTTTGACTTTCGCCAGACGTGGTTTGTCCGAGGGTCATTTTCACCTAGTCGTGATAGGCCATCCCATAGCAACACCTTAGAACAAGGCCCGGGCCCAATCCACCACAACGTTCCCTTCATGTCAACCCGACGCCACCGTTTCCCCCCTTCAGGTGCCAGCGGCAACGACTTTCGTGAAGAGGGTCACACTCCGAAGACGCGTGTCGCGTGCTTGCACCTACCATCACACTTCCAGACTTGTAAGAGGGCCCAGCACAAGACCTGGCGGCATTGACACCCCCAAGTACCCCGTTCCATCTAACGCTGACACCGTTGACCGGACAGATCTACCCCTTTGACTTTCATAACATGGGGTTTGACCGAGGGACATTTTTACCTGGATGTGATAGGCCACCCCATAGCAACATATTAGAACAGGGTCCGGGCCCAACTCATCGCAAGATTCCCCCTGTGTCGACCCAACGCCACAATTTCCCCCCTCCAAGTGCTGGCGGCAGCGTCGTCTGTGAAGAGGTCCACACTCCGAAAACGCGTGCCAGGTGTTTGCACCTGCCACAATACTTCCAGACGCATGTAAGAGGTCCCAACACAAGACCTGGCGGCATTCCCACCCCCAGGTCCCCCGTCCCGTCTAACCTTGACACCATTGATTGGACGGATCTACCCCTTTGACTTTGACCATATGATGGTTTACCAAGGGGCATTTTCACTTGATTTTGGTAGGCCATTTATAACCCACAAGTATAGGGGATCGCAAAAGTTTTCGAGGGTAGAGTATTCAACCCAAATTTATTGATTTGACACAAGGGGAGCCAAAGAACATTCTCGAGTATTAGCAGCTGAGTTGTCAATTAACCACACCTGAAAGACTTAATATCTCCAGCAAAGTATTCAGTAGCAAAGTAGTATGGAAATAACGGTAACAAATGCAAAAGTGACAGTAGCAATTTTGTAGCGATTGTAACAGTAGCAACGGAAAAGTAACATAGCAAGGATCAATATGTGAAAAGCTCATAGGAAATGGATTAGTGATAGATAATTATGTCGGATGGCATTCATCATGCACCAGTTATAACATAGGGTGACACAAAACTAGCTCCAATTCATCAATGTAATGTAGGCATGTATTCCATATATAGTCATACATGGTTATGGAAAAGAACTTGCATGGCATCTTTTGTCCTACCCTCCCGTGGCAGCGGGGTCCTAATGGAAACTAAGGGATATTAAGGCCTCCTTTTAATAGAGAACCGGACCAAAGCATTAGCACTGAGTGAATACATGAACTCCTCAAACTACGGTAAACACCGGAAAGAATCCTACTTATTGTCACCCTGGGGGATGCGGATCATAACTCATAATAGGTGTCTACAACTTGCAAGATAGGATCAAGAACACATATATATTCATGAAAACATAATAGGTTCAGATCTAAAATCATGGCACTCGGGCCCTAGTGACAAGCATTAAGCATAGAAAAGTCATAGCAACATCAATCTCAAAACATAGTGGATACTAGGGATCAAACCCTTACAAGACTAACTCGATTACATGGTAAATCTCATCCAACCCATCACCATCCACCAAGCCTACGATGGAATTACTCACGAACGGCGGAGACCATCATGGAATTGGTGATGAAGGATGGTTGGTGATGACGATGGCGTCGATTTCCCCTCTTCGGAGCCCAAAAAGGATGCCAGATCTGGCCTCCCGAGGAAGAACAGGAGGTGGTGGCGGCTTCGTATCGTGAAACACGATGAACTCTCCTCATTGATTTTGTTTCTCCGTGGATGTGAATATATAGAGATGGAATTGAGGTTGGTGGAGCTCCAGGGGGCCCACAAGCCTGCTAGGTGCTGCTAGGGGGGTGGCCGCGCCCCTAGCTTGTGGCCAGTGCGTGGCCCCCCTTCGGTTGATTCTTTCGCCTATATTTTTTATTAATTCCAAAAACAATCTCTGTAAATTTTCAGGTCAATCCTAGAAGTTTTATTTCTACACATAAATGACACCAAGGCAATTATGCTGAAAACAGCGTCAGTCCGGGTTAGTTTCATGCAAATTAGAGTCCAAAACAAGGGAAAAAGAGTTTGGAAAAGTAGATACGATGGAGGCTTATGAACTCCCCCAAGCTTATCCCATTGCTTGTCCTCAAGCAATTCAGTTGATAAACTGAAAGTGATAAAGAAAAACTTTTGCGAACTCTATTTGATCTTGTTGTTGTAAACATGTCTAACTGATGTTCAGATATTCAGCAAAGATTATAGACTAACAACGTTCACAATAACATTTAGGTCTCATATTTACTCATATCAATGGCATAATCAACTAGCGAGCAATAATAATAACTCTCGGATGACAACACTTTTATCAAAACAATCATGATACAATATGATATAATGGTATCTCCCTAGCCCTTTCTAAGACCGCAAAACATAAATGAGAGCACCCCTGAAGAACAAGGACTGACTGGACATTGTAATTCATGGTAAAATGTGGCACCCCGGCTCACAAAACAAGATTACCAATATTTCCAGCCCAGAGATCATGTACTCTGGAAACACACAACAACTTGGAACAGAACAGAACTGACTTTATTGATAGCTTCGGGTACAAGCTCATATTTTACAATGATAGCAAGGCCAAAGGCACCCTCGGTGCTATGAAAGTATCTACATTATTTATGAAACATAGCAGGTCCTCGGAACTACTAAGTACTTCTATGGCGTAGCGGAACATAGCGACATCTCCATCCACATGGATAGTGCCATGGACACATCATAGTTAGCGTAGCTCGAACCATCGGGACCTCCGTCCTTGGCTTCTCCTGCATCTGGCATGATATGCCAGGTGAGTACTTTGAATGTACTCGCAACCTCACGACAACCAAGTAATGCAGCAAACAATAGCATAGCAAACAACAGGATCAATGCTTACACAATTCACTTATTGTACCGGTTATCAACTTACTCTCTTCCGGGTTGTCTCACAACCCTCTGTAGGATCGAGAGAGGCGTGTCTAGAGGGGGGTTGGTGAATAGACTACTAGCAGAAATTTAAAACCTAACATTTTCCCAAGTTGTTTGGTTGGCAGATTTTAATGGTTTCAACAACTCTAGATAGTCTAACAGCCCTACATATGCATGTCTACAAGTACGGCAGCGGAAAGTAAAGACATTGCACATGTAAGTAAAGAGATGGGATAGGAAGATCAAACGCAATAGGAGACACAAGGATTTTTCCCGTGGTTCTGATAGGTTGTGCTATCGTACGTCCACGTTGATGGAGTGTTCAACCCACGGAGGGTAACGGTCGCGAGAGTCCATGGAGGGCTCTACCCATGGAGGGTTCCACGAAGAAGCAACCTTGACTATTCCATGCGGCGTCCGTCCACTATGGACTAGCCTCACTATGGGTAGATCTTCACGAAGTAGGCGATCTCCTTGCCCTTACAAACTTGTTGGTTCGGTAATGACGATGAACTCCTTGCTTATGCTTCAAGATGATAGACTCCTCAACACACAATCTCTCTCTCACAGATCTGACTGGGCAGAGGAGATGGTATTGGTGGAAAGCAACTTGGGGAGGCTAGAAATCAAGATCCATATGGTTGGAGTGGAAGATGTTGACCTCAACACAAGGGTAGGTGGTTCTCTCTCAGAAAACTGAGTAGGATAGGTATGGAATAGTTCTGAGTGCTTCTCTTTTGAGTGGGTGGTGGTGAAGGGGTATATATAGGCATCTCCAAAAATCCAACTGTTACACACAATAAGTCAGACTCGGTGACACCGATGTGTAAATCTCGGTGGTACCGAAGTGACAAAAAGTGGCAACATTTGAATCTCTGATGGAGCGATATACAATTCTCGGTTGCACCGACAAGGTGACCAACGGTCAGATTTACCAGACTCGGTGACGCCGATTCACCATTCTCGGTCGGACCGAAAATGAGAACTTGCGGAACAGGAAGTTGGCAACCCAACTCGGTGGCACCGAGTGCAGTATCGGCTGCATCGAAGTGTTAGGGTTTGGCTGAGTCTGTCTAGGGTTTGGAACTCGGTGGCACCGGGATAGGAATGTTGGTTGCACCGATTTGGCATATTTGGTTTAGGACAGACTTTGGTGGGAGAGTTTGGGGATGTTTTGGTGACTGTCACTTGTGCACGTTTGAGCATATTGTTCACCATCAAAACTTTACCCCTTTTTAATAGTATTGGCTTCCCTATAGACTCGAAGTGATTTCTCATAAATGTGAAATGTAGAGTCCTCTTTCTTGAATCTTGGCTAACCTATTTCCTTTAATCTTGGGGTAATTCCACAGTCTCCTCAATCCTTTTGCCAACTCAACTCTTCATGAACTATTATCTGAAATAGACTAGTTGGAGGTGTTAGTCCAAGAGACAATGTATGTTGTCATGAATTATCAAAACCACCAAGGGAGCATGTTGTGCTTTCAATCTCTCCCTTTTGGTAATTGATGACAACATACAATCAAAGCTTCAATTAAAGATCTGCATGAATGCAATGAAGACTTTGAGAAACACATGACCAAGATTTGCTCCCCCTAAATGTGTGCAGTCCTTTAAAGGATAGTTTCTTTGGAATGCATGGACACACATATGAATGAAAGGGACATAAGAGTCATGTGTATCTTGGCTATATGCATCAATATATGTGAATGAAATGTATATCCTTGGTCAAAACTTCACTCTTGCAAACAGTATGTGCAGTAAGCAAGAGATCATGCCAATCAAAGATATGATGCATATACTTACCTTGAGTTCTTGAGCATTCTTGTAGTAGAGACACACTTGAGAAAACAATGTTAGGAAACACAAGAGCATCCTACTAAACAAAAGCAATAGAACTCAAAGGATACCAAGATATGGAGAACATATAAAATATGATAGTCATTAAGATTGATATGTCTCCACCTTTAGCATAATTTTATATCTTTTCTCCCCTTTGATATGAAATGGTAGTACATCCTCTCCCCCTAAATCTCAGCATGTAGATATTGGGATTGGATAGGGTGAGAAAAGTAATCCTTTGTTTACTTGAGACTTTTCTCCAAAAGTGGTTTTCTTCCCTACATTGCTGTTCTTCTCCTTGATCATGAAGGTCTTAACTTTGAAGTTTTCTTCTCCCCCTAAATCATATCTCCCCCTTTGCATAAGCATGTGACTCCCCCTTTAGCATGAAGCTTTGATATTCTCCCCCTTTGGCATAAAATACCAAAAAGGTTAAACTCTTGGGAGTAGTGACAAGGATCATTGACAAGGAAAGGATCATGGAGATCAAGGGTGATTGAAAGTAGGGTTCAATGAAAGTCTAAGGGAATCATTGAATGTAACTTCTCTTCCTTTGGCAAATTTGAGTTTTCTTCTCCTTGGAGCTAGGGATCCTTTAATAAAGAATTTCTCCCCCTAAGAGTTGTTTGTTCTTCTCTCCCTTAATTTTTTTAAATAGAGAAAGGATCATGGAAGAAACAAGATTATCATAAGAACTGAAAACAAATAATCTATATCAGGAAAACATCTGAACACAAGAAAATCGGTGACTTCGAGATGGATACATCGGTGATACCGAGATAGTGTAGTGCAGCTTATCTGCAAGTTCAGTAGAGCCGAGTTATCTAAGTCAGTGACTCTGAAAGGTAAACCAAGTTTCTGTTGTCAGAGAGACCAGTGAACTGTTTCAAACGGAAAATGTGAAATATTTACAAAGGTCATCAAATTGATAAGATTTGAGTGGTTTTGAGAGATAATACAATAAGAGAGCAAACCACACAAGATTCTTAACTAAATGATGGGAGGTGACTAGGTCACCTATATTAGAGTATATTGACTTAGGAGCCAAGCAAGAATACTTGATCATAGGTCATACTCATCGTTTAAGCTCAAAATGGGGTTACCATTTTTTGATGCAGCATTTTGATATCTTCATACCACTTGAGTTGCTTTAGCCCATGTCTTGGAGTAAAGCCTTTTCAAGGACATGAGTACATACCTTTGAGTGATGTTCATGACGTTGCTCGTAGGTGAACTTATTGAGGATGCTCGAGGTTGATGAAGATCATCTTGAGTTTGGAGCTACCCTTCTTGTTCTAGTGCACTAGTCACCTACAAAGGTTAATCATGCAAGGAAGAACAATGGGTATATCCTATTGACATGATACCACTTATAGGTTTTGCAACTAAGATCATGTATATGTCAAGGATATGTTTTTGTTATCTTCTTCCTTCCATCATCAAGAGGGGTTGTGGATACTTGGTAATGACAAGATTGCTTATGATTGAAGTTGATGGCAATCTTGTGGATTGAAGTTCTTCCAACTACCTACAAAAGGTTAGATACAACACAAGGGAGCATAGAATTCCATGGCATATTATGATGAGTTATGAGAACATGGAGATAATAGTAAAGCTCATGCCCTTGCTTGCAACCGAGTGAGTCTAGCTCAAGTTTGAAGCATCAATGATGTTCAACTCACTCCTAAAATGACAAAATGTCTTCTCATCAAGAGGCTTGGCGAAGATATCGACCAATTGTTTGTTAGTACGAACATGCTTAAGATTGATATCTCCTTTGGCAATATGATCACGAATGAAATGATGTCGAACTTGAATATGCTTGGTTCGAGAATGTTGCACAAGATTATGTCAAATTTTAATAGCACTTTCATTGTCACAAAGTAATGGAACATTTTTAACGTGAATGCCATAATCCTTAAGCGTTTGTGTCATCCATAGTAATTGCGCACAACAAGATCCAGAAGCAATATACTCAGCTTCTACAGTAGATAGAGATACTGAGTTTTGTTTCTTGGAGGACCAAGACACAAGAGATCTACCTAACAATTGACAAGTACCCGAGGTGGATTTTCTATCAACCTTGTCACCGGCATAGTACGAGTCGGAATAGCCAACAAGATTAAAAGAAGATCCCTTGGGATACCAAATGCCAAAGTTTGGTGTTTGTATCAAGTATCTCACAATACGTTTCAAAGACACAAGATGACACTCTTTAGGTGCGGCTTGATATCTAGCACACATGAAAACACTAAGCATAATATCAGGACGAGATGCACATATATATAATAATGAACCAATCATAGATCGATAAACCTTTTGATCAACCGGTCCATCTTTTGTGGTAAGGTCAACCTATCCACTAGTAGGCATAGGAGTTTTCATACCTTTGCAATCCTGCATGTTGAACTTCTTGATCAAGTCTTGGTATACTTAGTTTGAGAGATGAAAGTTCGTTCTCTTGATTGTTTGATTTGCAATCCAACAAAGAATTTTAGCTCACACATCATAGACATCTCATACTTCTCGTACATTAACCTTCCAAACCTTTCACTAAATTGAGGGTTAGTGGAACCAAAGATAATATCATCCACATAGATTTAGCACACAAATAATTCTCCATTAACTCTCTTAGTGAACAAGGTTGCATCAATTTTACCAATTTCAAAACCCTTTTCGATGAGAAACTTCGTTAAGCATTTATACCAAGCATGAGGGGCTTGCTTAAGACCATAAAGAGATTTGCGAAGCTTGTAAACATGATTTGGTTTCTTAGGATTCACAAAACCAGGTGGTTGCTTAACATAAACTTCTTCCTCTATTTAACCTATTAAAAAGGCACTTTTGATGTCCATTTGATAATGTGTGATATAATGGTGGTTAGCATAAGCAGGAAGAATACGAATAGCTTCAAGTCTAGCAACGGGGGCATAAGTCTCACCGTAGTCCATACCTTTGACTTGCATATATCCTTGGGCTACGAGATGAGCCTTGTTGCGTATGACTTGACCATCTTCGTCTTGTTTGTTCCGAAATACCCATTTGGTTCCGATGATGTTGTGCTCATCTTCGGGTTTCTCCACGAGTGTCCACACTTCGTTCCTCTCAAAGTTGTGTAGCTCTTCATGCATTGCGTTCACCCAATCTGCATCTTCAAGAGCTTGTTCTACCTTTAAAGGCTCAATGCTATAAATGAAAGACTAATGCTCACAAAAGTTAGCTAGACGGGTTTTAGAGTGAGTGATTCTCCCTGTTTGTATATCACCAATGATTTGGTTTAGGGGATGGTTCTTGGTCACTTGAGCTTGAACGCGGGCCAACTTCCGATTGTTGGATGGAGGAGCTTCTTCTTCATCATCATCATCATCTCGTTCATCTTCGTTGTTGTGGTAGGTGTCATTCCCTTGAGGTGATGGTGAAGGCGGTTGTGGTGGATCTTCATGATGTACTTCCTCTTCTTCATCATCTTGTCGTGTACCACTTGTGGATGCCTCCATGTCATTTTGATGTTCACCTTGACGTGAAGTAGGGGCTTCCACTTGAGTTGATGAAGTACTCTCCTTAACCTCCATGGGATGAATCTTGTCGATGGGTAGATCTAGTATGGCTTCCAAAGAATCCTTATCACCTACATCATTTGGCAACTGTTTGACTTGCGAACCATTAGAGACATCAAACTTCACATCTACCGCCTCTTCAACTTTTCGAGTGAAGTTGTTGTAGACACAGTAAGTGTGAGAGTTCGATCTGTAACCAAGTAGGAATCCTTCATGAGATTTAGGAGCAAATTTAGTATGACGATGCTTATCAAGAATGTAGCACTTCGAGCCAAATACCCGAAAGTATACGACGGGGTTCGTTACCGGTGAGTATCTCGTATGCCATTTTCTCGAGAAGCTTGTGCAAGTAAAGTCGGTTTGTGGCATGACATGCTGCTTCAACGGCTTCTGCCCAAAAGTGTCTTGGAATCTTGTGTTGGAAATATGCCCTAGAGGCAATAATAAATTAGTTATATTCATATTTCCTTGTTCATGATAATCATTTATTATCCATGCTATAATTGTATTGATCGGAGACTTAGATACATGTGTGGATACATAGACAAAACCATGTGATGGACAAGACCCAAACTACAAACATAGCATATGATCGTGTCAGTTTGTTGCTACTGTTTTCTGCATGTCAAGTATATGTTCCTATGACCATGAGATCATGCAACTCATGCATATCGGAGGAGTGCCTTGTGTGTATCAAACGTCATAACGTAACTGGGTGACTATAAAGGTGCTCTATAGGTATCTCCAATGGTGTCTGTTGAGTTGGCATGGATCGAGACTTGGATTTGTTACTCCGTGTGACGGAGAGGTATCTCGGGGCCCACTCGGTAATACAACATCACAATGAGCCTTGCAAGCAATGTGACTGATTGTTAGTTGCGGGATCTTGTACTATGGAACGAGTAAAGAGACTTTCGGTAACAAGGTTGAACTAGGTATGGAGATACCGACGATCGAATCTCGGGCAAGTAACATAACAAAGAACAAAGGGAACATCATACGGGATTAACTGAATCCTTGACATAGAGGTTCGACCGATAAAGATCTTCGTAGAATATGTAGCAACCAATGTGGACATCCAGGTCCTGCCATTGGTTATTGACTATAGAGGTGTCTCGGTCATGTCTACATAGTTCTCGAACCCGCAGGGTCTGCACACTTAAGGTTTGGTGACGTTTCGGTAGTATAGAGTTATGAATGGTGGTGACCGAAGGTAGTTTGGAGTCCCGGATGAGATCCCGGACGTCACGAGGAGCTCTAGAATGGTCCGGAGGTAAAGATTCAGATATAGGAAGTCCTGTTTTGGACTCCGGAAAGATTTCGGGCACTTTCGGTAGCGTACCGGGAGTGACAAATGGGTCTCGGGGGTCCACCAGTGGGGCCAACCCACCCCATGGGCCAAAGTGGCGACCCACCAGCCCCTAGAGGGCTGGTGGGGTCGTCCAAGGTGGCCTAGGCACAGGAAGAGAAGTCCCAAACCGAATTGGGGTGGAGTCCTCCCCAAGTTCCACCTCTCGTGTGAGAGGTGGACTCTCAGGTGGAGGAGGACTCTCCCTCCACCAGTTCGGCCGAACCAAAAGGAGAACCCTCCTTTGGGCGCAGCCTGATCTCCCCTCCTCCTATATATATGAGTGGTTTTAGGGTTTTTTGGACAAGGATTTTCAGCCATGTCTAAACCCTACCTCTAGATCAAGTTCCTCTAAACTAGACTAGTTCGGCAGTGCGTAGGCGAAGCCCTGCCGGAACAGCTCCACCACCATCGCCGGAGCGCCGTCATGCTGCCGGCAAACTCTTCTACCTCTTCGCTCTCTCTTGCTGGATCAAGACGGCGGAGATCGTCATCAAGCTGTACGTGTGCTGAACGCGGAGGTGCCTTCCGTTCGGCGCTAGATCGGAAGGACCGTGATCGAGGTCGCGAGACGGTTCGTGATGAGATCGCGGAATGGATCGTGATGAGTTCACAGGACAGATCGTGATCAAGATCGTGAGACGGATCATGATGAGATCGCGGGACGGATCGTGATGAGTTCACGGGACGGATCGTGATTGGATCGCGAGACGGATCGTGATGAGATCGCGGGACACTTGGCGATTTGGATCGCGAAGATGTTCGACTACACCAACCGCGTTTCTTAACGCTTCTTGCTTAGTGATCTACAAGGGTAGGTACATCCACTCTCCCTCTCGTAGATGCTCATCACCATGGATAGATCTGCATGTGCGTAGGAATTTTTTTGTTTCCCACGCGACGTTCCCCAACAGTGGCATCATGAGCTAGGTCTATGTGTAGATGAGATCTCGAGTAGAACACAAAGAGTTTGTGGGCGTTGATGCTTAGATTGCTTCCTCCCTTTGTTGTATTTTGGTTCAGCGGTATTGTGATGTGAAGCGGCCCAGACCAACATTACTCGTACGCTTACGAGAGACCGGTTCCCTCGACGCAACTTGTTGCATAGATGGCTTGCGGGTGCCAGTTTCTCTCACTTTAGTTGGATCGGATCTGACAAAGGCGGTCCTTGAGAAGGGCAAGAGCAAGGAGGGAAACTTCATGGATAGCAAGTCAGTTGCTTCTCCAGTGAAGCAGCCCAAAGTTGAACTCAAACCCGAGACTAAGTGCTTCTGTTATGAGGTGAGCGGTCGCTGAAGCGGAACAACCCTAGATACTTGGTAGATAAGAAGACTGGCAACATCGACAGAAGTATATTTGATATACGAGTTATTGATGTGTACCTTGCTAGTACTCCTAGTAGCACCTGGGTATTGGATACCGGTTCGGTTGCTAAATGTTAGCAACTCGAAATAAAAGCTACGGAATAAACAGAGAACTAGCTAAGGGTGAGGTGACGATATGTGTTGGAAATGTTTCCAAGGTTGATGAGATCAACATCGCACGCTCTCTCTACCTTCAGGATTAGTGACGAACCTAAATAAATGTTATTTGGTGCTTTGCGTTGAGCATGAACATGATTAGATCATGTTTATTGCAATACGGTTATTCATTTAAGTTAGAGAATAATGGTTATTCTGTTTACCTGAATAATACCTTCAATGGTCATGCACCCAGTGAGAATGGTTTGTTGAAATCTTGATCTTAGTAATACACATGTTCATAACATTGATGTCAAAAGATACAAAGTTAATAATGATTGTACCACATACTTGTGGCACTGTCGCTAAATGTCATATTGGAATAAAGCGCATGAAGAAACTCCATGCTGATGGATCTTTGGACTCATTTGATTTCGAATCGGTTGAGACATGCGAACCATGCCTCTTGGGCAAGATGACTAAAATCCCCGTTGGATGGAGCGGGCAAGTGATTCATTGGAAATGATACATGTTGATGTATGCAATCAAGTGAGTCTTGTAGCATGTAGTGGATATCGTTATTTTCTTACCTTCACTGATGATTTAAGTAGATATAGTGTATATTTACTTAATGAAACACAAGTCTGAATCGTTTGAAAGGTTCAAGCAAATTCAGAGTGAAGTTTAAGATCATCGTGACAAGAAGATAAAAATGACTGCAATATGATCGTGGAGGTGAATATCTGAGCTATGAGTTTGGCATACAACTTAAGACAATGTGAAATTTGTTTCACAACTAATGCCACCTGGAACACCATAGTGTGATGGTGTGTCCGAACATCATAAGTCATACTCTATTGGATATGGTGTGTGCTATGGTGTCTCTTATCATTTTACTACTATAGTTTTGGGGTTATGCATTAGAGACAACTATATTCACTTTAAATAGGGCACCATCTAAATCCGTTGAGATGACACCGTGTGAATTGTGGTTTGATAGAAACCTAAGCTGTCATTTCTTAATATTTGAGGGGCTGCGACACTTGTGTGGAAAATGTTTTCACCTAATCAGGTCAAACCCAAGGCGGACAAATGCATCTTCATAGAATACCTTCTATCTCAGATCCAAGTGCAAAGTGTTTGTTGCTAAAACGGATCCTTTCTCGAGGAAATTTTTCTCTCGAAAGAATTGAGTGGGAGGAAGATAGAACTTGATGAGGTTGTTAAACCTTTGTTCACCTAGAGAGTAGCGCAGCGCAGAAAGATGTTTCTGTGAAGCCTACGTTAGTTAAAGAGGAAGTTAATGATGATGATCATGAAGCTTCAGGATCAAGTTACTATCGAACTTCGTAGGTTGACAAGGATGTGTATTGCTCCTAAGCAGTACGACAACCCTGTCTTGGAGGTCATGTTGTTGGACAACGATGAACCTACGAGCAATGGAGAAGCAATGATGGGCCCGGATTCCGAAAAATGGTTGGAGTCCATGAAATCCGAGATGGGATCCATGTATGAAAACAAAGTATGGACTTTGGAAGTATTACCTAAAGGCAAAAGGCCATTCAGAACAAATGGATCTTTAAAATGAAGACACACACTGATGGTAAATGTCACCATTTGTAAAGCTCGACTTGTTGCAAAGATGTTTGTGACAAGTTCAAGGAGTTGACTACGATGAGACTTTCTCACTCGTAGCGATGCTAAAGTCTGTTGGAATTATGTTAGCAGTTGTTGCATTTTTCAAATTATGAAATCTGACAAATGGATGTCAAAACTGTTGGGGAACGTCGCATGGGAAACGAAATTTTTCCTACGCACACGCAAACCTATACATGGTGATGAGCATCTACGAGAGGGAGAGTGGATCTACGTACCCTTGTAGATCGCTAAGCGGGAAGCGTTAAGAAATGCGGTTGGTGTAGTCGAACTTCTTCGCGATCCAAATCGCCGAGTGTCCCGCGATCCAATCACGAACCGTCCCGCGAACACATCATGATCCGTCCTGCGAACTCATCACGATCCGTCTCATGATCTTGATCACGATCTGTCCCGTGAACTCATCACGATCCGTTCCGTGATCACATCACGAACCGTCTCGATCTCGATCACGGTCCTTCCGATCTAGCACCGAACGGACGACACCTCCATGTTCAACACACGTGCAGCTTGATGACGATCTCCACTGTCTCGATCCAGCGAGAGGAGGTGGAGAGGAGAGAGTTCACCGACAGCGTGACGGTGCTCCGGTGATGGTGGTGGAGCAATTCCGGCAGGGCTTCGCCTAAGCGCTGCAGAAAACCGATCTAGAGGAGAAACTATGCACCGGTGTAACGGGTAGCACGTGGCCGGAAATTCTGTCCAAAACCCACCCAATCCACTAGTATATATATGAGGAGAGGAGAGGAGAGGCAGCCAAGGCCTTTGGGTCGGCCGAAATAGGAGGTGGGAAGCAATCCTACTTCACCTCCAATCCTAGTTGGAGTAGGATTGCCTCCTATTGGCTGATTTTCCACTTTTTGCTTTAGGACTTTCTCTCCTGCGCCATGGGCCTTTGTGGCTGTTTTCCCAGACCACTAAGGGCTGGTTATTATTATCCCACAGCCCATGGACCTCTTGGGGTCGAAATACCCCTCCCGGAGGCCTCCCGGTACACTACCGGCACTCCCGGTACACTACCGGCACTCCCGGTACACTACCAATGAGCCCGAAACTTTTCTGGAAACCAAACTAGGACTTCCTATATATGAATCTTTACCTCCGGACCATTCCGGAGCTCCTCGTGACGTCCAGGATCTCGTCCGGGACTCCGAACAAACTTCGGTCACCACCATACATAACTCTACACTACCGAGACGTCACCGAACCTTAAGTGTGCAGACCCTGCGGGTTCGAGAACTATGTAGACATGACCGAGAAACCTCTACAGTCAATAACCAATGACGGGACCTGGACGTCCACATTGGTTCCTTCATATTCTACGAAGATCTTTATCGGTCGAACCTCTATGTCAAGGATTCAGTTAATCCCGTATAACGTTCCCTTTGTTCTTCGGTATGTTACTTGCCCGAGATCTGATCATCGGTATCTCCATACCTAGTTCAACCTCGTTACCGGCAAGTCTCTTTACTCGTTCCGTAATACAAGATCCCGCAACTAACAATTAGTCACATTGCTTGCAAGGCTTATTGTGATGTTGCATTACTGAGTGGGGCCCGAGATACCTCTCCGTCACACGGAGTAACAAATCCGAGTCTCGATCCATGCCAACTCAACAGACACCATCGCAGATACCTATAGAGCACCTTTATAGTCACCCAGTTACGTCGCGACGTTTTATACACACAAGGCACTCCTCCGATATCTGTGACTTGCATGATCTCATGGTCATAGGAACACATACTTGACATGCGGAAAACAGTAGCAATAAACTGACACGATCATATGCTACGTTTGCAGTTTGGGTCTTGTCCATCACATCACTCTCCTAATGATGTGACCCCGTTGTCAAATGACATCTCATGTCCATGGCTAGGAAACCTTAACCATCTTTTGATCAACGAGCTAGTCTATTAGAGGCATACTAGGGACATGGTTTTGTCTATGTATCCACACATGCATCTAAGTCTCCGATCAATAAAATTATAGCATGGATAATAAATGATTATCATGAAATGGGAAATATGATAATAACTAATTTATTATTGCCTCTAGGGCATATTTCCAACAGTCTCCCACTTGCACTAGAGTCAATAATCTAGTTCACATCACCATGTGATTCACATTGTTATGAATCTAACACCCAACGAGTTCTGGGGCTCGATCATGCTTTGCATGTGATAGAGGTCTTATAGTCAACGGGTCTGTAACATTCAGATCCGTGTGCACTTTGCAAATACCTATGTCAAACTGTAAACACTGCTACCACACTCCGCTCGGTACTATTCCAAATGGCTGCTCCACTATACGTATCCAGATTGCTACTACGAGTCATCCGGATTAGTGTTAAAGCTTGTATCAACGTAACTCCTTACGACGAACTCTTTATCACCTCCATAATCGAGAAACATCTCCTCAGTCTCTTAGTTACTGAGGATAATCTTGACCGCTGTCCAGTGATCCACTCCTGGTTCAATCTTGTACCCCCTGACGGACTCATGGCAAGGCACACACAGGTGCGGTACACAGCATGGCATAATATAGAGCCTATGGCTAAGGCATAGGGGACGACGTTCGTCCTTTCTCTTTCTTCTGCCGTTATCGAGCTTTGAGTCTCACTCAACTTTCACACCTTACAAATCAGGGGAGAACTCTTTCTCTGACTGATCCATTTTGAACTCTTTCAAAATCCTGTCAAGGTATGCACTTATTGAAAGTCTCATCGAGCATCTTGATCTATCTCCATAGATTTTTATGCTCAACAATTAGGTAGCTTCATCCAGGTCTTCCTTTGAAAATCACTTTCCAAATGACCGTTTTATGCTTTCCAGAAACTCTACATTATTTCTGATCAACAATATGTCATCCACATATAGTTATCAGAAATTCTATAGTGCTCCCACTCACTTTATTGCAAATACAAGTTTCTCGTAAACTTTGTATAAACATCAAAACTTTGATCACCTCATCAAAGCGTATATTCCAACTCCGAGATGCTTGCTTCAGTCCATGGAAGGATCACCGAAGCTTGCACACCTTTTAGCATCCTTAGGCCTGACAAAACCTTCTGGTTGTATCACATACAACCTTTCCTCAAGTAAACCGTTAAGGAAACGATGTTTTGACATCCATCTGCCGGATTTCATAATTGAAAACACAGCAACTGCTAACATAATTCCAACAGACTTTAGCACCACTACGAGTGATAAAGTCTCATCGTAGTCAACTCCTTGAACTTGTCACAAACATCTTTGCAACAAGTCGAGCTTTACAAATAGTGACATTCACCATCAGTGTTTGTCTTCATTTTAAAGATCCATTTGTACTCAACGACCTGCCGTCCAACGAGCAAGTCTACCAAAGTCTACACTTGGTTTTCATACATGGATCCTATCTCGGATTTCATGGCCTCCAACCATTTGTCGGAATCCGGGCCCATCATCGCTTCTCCATAGCTCGTAGGTTCATCGTTTGTCCAACAACATGACCTCCAAGATAGGGTTGTCGTACCGCTTAGGAGCAGTACACATCCTTGTCGACCTACGAAGTTTGATAGTAACTTGATCTTGAAGCGTCATGATCATCATCATTAACTTCCTCTTCAACTAACGTAGGCTTCATAGAAACAACATCCTGTGCTGCGCTACTCTCTGGTTGAACAAAGTTTTAACAACCTCATCAAGTTCTATCTTCCTCCCACTTAATTCTTTCGAGAGAAACTTTTCCTCGAGAAAGGATCCGTTTTAGTAACAAACACTTTGCACTTGGATCTGAGATAGAAGGTTCACCCAACTGATCTTAGGGTATTCTATGAAGATGCATTTGTCCGCCTTGGGTTCGACCTCATTAGGTGAAAACATTTTCCACACAAGTGTCGCAGCCCCAAGTATTAAGAAATGACAGCTTAGGTTTCTATCAAACCATAATTCACATGGTGTCATCTCAAAGGATTTAGATGGTGCCCTATTTAAAGTGAATGTAGTTGTCTCTAATGCATAACCCCAAAATTATTGTAGTAAAACGACAAGAGACATCATACCACACACCATGTCCAATAGAGCATAACTATGATGTTTGGACACACCATCACACTATGGTGTTCCAGGTGGCGTTTAGTTGTGAAACAACTTTCACATTGTCTTAAGTTGTATGCCAAACTCGTGACTCAGATATTCACCTCCACGATCATATCGCAGTCATTTTTATATTCTTGTCACGATGATCTTTAAACTTCACTCTGAATTTGCTTGAACCTTTCAAACGATTCAAACTTGTGTTTCATTAAGTAAATATACACTATATCTACTCAAATCATTAGTGAAGGTAAGAAAATAACGATATCCACTGCACGCTACAAGACTCACTAGATTGCATACATCAACATGTATCATTTCCAATGAATCACTTGCCCGCTCCATCCAACGGGGTCCTTTAGTCATCTTGCCCAAGAGGCATGGTTCGCATGTCTCAACTGATTCGAAATCGAATGAGTCCAAATATCCATCACCATGGAGTTTCTTCATGCGCTTTATACCAATATGACATTTTGCGGCAGTGCCACAAGTATGTGGTACTATCATTATTTAACTTTGTATCCTTTGACATCAATGTTATGAACATGTGTATTACTACGATCAAGATTTCAACAAACCATTCTCACTGGGTGCATGACCATTGAAGGTATTATTCATGTAAACAGAATAACTATTATTCTCTGACTTAAATGAATAACCGTATTGCAACAAACATGATCTAATCATGTTCATGCTCAACGCAAAACATCAAATACCATTTATTTAGGTTCGTCACTAATCCTGAAGGTAGAGAGAGCGTGCGATGTTGATCACATCAACCTTGGAAACATTTCCAACACACATCGTCACCTCACCCTTAGCTAGTTCTCCGTTTATTCCGTAGCTTTTATTTCAAGTTACTAACATTTAGCAACCAAACCGGTATCCAATACCCAGGTGCTACCAGGAGTACTAGCAAGGTACACATCAATAACTCGTATATCAAATATACTTCTGTCGATGTTGCCAGTCTTCTTATCTACCAAGTATCTAGGGTTGTTCCGCTTCAGCGACCTCTCACCTCATAATAGAAGCACTTAGTCTCGGGTTTGAGTTCAACTTTGGGTTGCTTCACTGGAGCAGCAACTGACTTGCTATCCATGAAGTTTCCCTCCTTGCTCTTGCCCTTTTCGAAACTAGTGGTTTGATTAACCATCAACACTTGACGCTCCTTCTTGATTTCTACCTTCGCGGTGTCAAACATCGCGAACAGCTCAGGGATCAATACTTCTATCCCTGGTGTATTATAGTTCATAAGTAAGTTCTAGTAGCTTTAGTGATAGTGACTTGGAGAACTATATCAATCACTATCTTATCTGTAAGATCAACTCCCACTTGATTCAAGCGATTGTAGTACCCAGACAATCTGAGTACATGCTCAACGATTGAGCTATTCTCCTTCATCTTACAGGCAAAGAATCTTGTTGGAGATCTCATATCTCGCAACACAGGCACGAGCCTGAGATCACAATCTCTCCTCCTAGAACATCTCATATGTTCCGTGATCTTCAAGACGTTTCGGAGCCTCAATTCTAAGCCGTAATGCATGACACACTAAACTATCAAGTAGTCATCGAAACGTGCCTGTCAGATGTTCAGAACATCTATAGACGACGCTAGAGGGGGTGGCGCAGCGAGCGGTGCATTAAGGACATAAGCCTTCTGTGCAGCAATGAGGACAATCCTCAGATCACGGACCCAGTTCGCAATATTGCTACCAACATCTTTCAACTCTATTTCTCTAGGAACATATAAAAATTTAAGGGAGCTACAGCGCGAGCTAGTAATCCACAACATAATTTGCAAAGACACTATTGACTATGTTCATGATAATGAGTTCAATTAATCATATTACTTAAGAACTCCCACTCAAATTGACATCCCTCGGGTCATTCGAGTGATACATGATCCAAATTCACCAACTCAAGTCCGATCATCACCTGAGTTAAGGTGGCTTCAATGGTGAACATCATTATGTTGATCATATCCACTATATGACTCATGCTCGACCTTTCGGTCTCTTGTGTTCCGAGGCCATGTTTGTACATGCTAGGCTCGTCAAGTTTAACCCGAGTGTTCTGCGCGTGCAAATCTGGCTTTTACCCGTTGTATGTGAACGTAGAGTCTATCACACCCGATCATCACGTGGTGTCTCAACACGATGAACTTTCGCAACGGTGCACACTCGGGGAGAACACAGTTCATCTTGAAATTCAAGTGAGGGATCACCTTATAATGCTACCGCCGTACTAAGCAAAACAAGGTGCATAAAAGGATTAACATCTCATGCAATTCATAAGTGGCATGATATGGCCATGAACTTGTGTTTAAGATCTCCATCTTCGAAACACCGGCATGATCTCCATCGTCACCGACACAACACCATGATCTCCATCATCTTGATCTCCATCAATGTGTTGCCATTGGGGTTGTGGCGCCAGCCCTGCTTCTACTTCTATTGCTACCGCTTAGCGATAAAGTAAAACTCTACATAGCGCTTAATGATTGACACACAGGTCATACAATAATTAAAGACGACCCTATGGCTCCTGCCGGTTGCCATACTCAACGACATGCAAGTCGTGAAATTCTATACATCACATAATCATCTCATACATCACATATATCTCATCATGTAATTGGCCATATCACATCACAACATACCCTGCAAAAACAAGTTAGACATCCTCTAATTGTTGTTGCATGTTTTACGTGGCTGCTACGGGTATCTAGCAAGAACAATTCTCACCTACGCATAAACCACAACGGTGATACATAGATTGCTTTTCAACCTTCTCAAGGACCGCCTTTATCGGATCCGATCCAACTAAAGTGAGAGAAACTGTCACCCGCAAGCCATCTATTCAACAAGTTGCGTCGAGGGAACCGGTCTCTCGTAAGCGTATGAGTAATGTTGGTCCGGGCTGCTTCATCTCACAATCCCGCTGAACCAAAATCCGACCAAGGGAGGAAGCAATCTAAGCATCAACGCCCACAAACCTTTTGTGTTCTACTCGAGATCTCATCGAACCATCAACCTAGCTCATGATGCCACTGTTGGGGAACGTCGCATGGGAAACAAAATTTTTCCTACGCACACGCAAACCTATCCATGGTGATGAGCATCTATGAGAGGGAGAGTGGATCTACGTACCCTTGTAGATCGCTAAGCAGGAAGCGTTAAGAAACGCGGTTGGTGTAGTCGAACTTCTTCACGATCCAAATCGCCGAGCGTCCTGCGATCCAATCACGAACCGTCCCGCGAACACATCATGATCCGTCCCGCGAACTCATCACGATCCGTCTCACGATCTTGATCACGATCTGTCCTGCGAACTCATCATGATCCGTTCCGTGATCACATCACGAACCGTCTCGCGATCTCGATCACGGTCCTTCCGATCTAGCGCCGAACGGACGATACCTCCGCGTTCAGCACACGTGCAGCTTGATGACGATCTCCACCGTCTCGATCCAGCGAGAGGAGGTGGAGAGGAGAGAGAGTTCACCGGCAGCGTGACGGCGCTCCGGTGATGGTGGTGGAGCAATTCCGGTAGGGCTTCGCCTAAGCGCTGCACAAAACCGATCTAGAGGAGAAACTATGCACCGGTGTAACGGGTAGCACGTGGCCGGAAATTCTGTCCAAAAACCACCCAATCCACTAGTATATATAGGAGGAGAGGAGAGGAGAGGCATCCAAGGCCTTTGGGTCGGCCGAAATAGGAGGTGGGAAGCAATCCTACTTCACCTCCAATCCTAGTTGGAGTAGGATTGCCTCCTATTGGCTGATTTTCCACTTTTTGCTTTAGGACTTTCTCTCCTGCGCCATGGGCCTTTGTGGATGTTTTCCTAGCCCACTAAGGGCTGGTTATTATTCTCCCACAGCCCATGGACCTCTTGGGGTCGAAATACCCCTCCCGGAGGCCTCCCGGTACACTACCGGCACTCCCGGTACACTACCGATGAGCCCGAAACTTTTCCGGAAACCAAACTGGGACTTCCTATATATGAATCTTTACCTCCGGACCATTCCGGAGCTCCTCGTGACGTCCAGGATCTCATCCGGGACTCCGAACAAACTTCGGTCACCACCATACATAACTCTACACTATCGAAACGTCACCGAACCTTAAGTGTCTAGACCCTGCGGGTTCGAGAACTATGTAGACATGACCGAGACACGTCTACGGTCAATAACCAATGACGGGACCTGGACGTCCACATTGGTTCCTACATATTCTTCGAAGATCTTTATTGGTCGAACCTCTATGTCAAGGATTATGTTAATCCCGTATAACGTTCCCTTTGTTCTTCGGTATGTTACTTGCCTGAGATTCGATCGTTGGTATCTCCATAGCTAGTTCAACCTCGTTACCGGCAAGTCTCTTTACTCGTTCCATAATAAAATATCCCGCAACTAACAATTAGTCACATTGCTTGCATTGGTCATTGTGATATTGTATTACCGAGTGGGCCCCGAGATACCTCTCCGTCACACGGAGTAACAAATCCCAGTCTCGATCCATGCCAACTCAATAGACACCATAGGAGATACCTGTAGAGCACCTTTATAGTCACCCAGTTACGTTGCAACGTTTGATACACACAAGGCACAACTTCGATATCCATGAGTTGCATGATCTCATGGTCATAGGAACATATACTTGACATGCAGAAAACTGTAGCAACAAACTGACATGATCATATGCTACGTTTGTAGTTTGGGTCTTGTCCATCACATCATTCTCCTAATAATGTGACCCCGTTATGAAATCACATCTCATGTCCATGGCTAGGAAACCTTAACCATCTTTTGATCAACGAGCTAGTCTATTAGAGGCATACTAGGGACATGGTTTTGTCTATGTATCCACACATGCATCTAAGTCTCCGATCAATACAATTATAGCATGGATAATAAACGATTATCATGAACAAGGAAATATGATAATAACTAATTTATTATTTCCTCTAGGGCATATTTCCAACAAAAACATCGTTTCCTTAACGGTTTACTTGAGGAAAGGTTGTATGTGATAAAACCAGGAGGTTTTGTCAGTCCTAGGGATGCTAAAAGTTGTGCAAGCTTCAGTGATCCTTCTATAGACGGAAGCAAGCATCTCGGAGTTGGAATATACACTTTGATAAGGATCAAAGTTTTGTAGTTTATACAAAGTTTATGAGAATTTTGTATTTACAATAAAGTGAGTGGGAGCACTATAGATCAGAAATAATGTAGAATTTCTCGAAAGCATAAACGGTTGTTTGGAAAGTGATTTTCAAAGGAAGACCTGGATAAAGCTACCTAATTTTTGAGCATCGAGATCTATAGAGATAGATCAATATGCTTGATGAGACTTTCAATGAGTACATACCTTGACAAGATTTTGAAAGAGTTCAAAATGGATCAGTCAGAGAAAGAGTTCTCGCCTGATTTGTAAGGTGTGAAGTTGAGTGAGACTCAAAGCTCGACAACGGCAGAAGAAAGAGAAAGGACGAACGTGTTCCCCTATGCCTTAGCCATAGGCTCAAAATTATTCCATGTTGTGTACCGCACCTGTGTGTGCCTTGCCATGAGTGTGTCAAGGGGTACAAGAAGTGGTCCAGGAGTAGGATCACTGGACAGTGGTTAAAATTATCCTTAGTAACCAGAGGACTAAGGAGATATTTCTCGATTATGGAGCTGATAAAGAGTTCGTCGTAAAGAGTTACGTCGATGCAAGCTTTAACACCAATCCGGATGACTCATAATAGCAATCTGGATACATATAGTGGAGTGGCCATTTGGAATAGTACCAAGTGGAGTGTGGTAGCAATGTTTACAGTTTGACATAGGGATTTGCAAAGTACACACGGATCTGAATTTTGCAGACCCGTTGACTATAATACCTCTCTCACATGCAAAGCTTGATCGAGCCCCAGAACTAATTGGGTGTTAGATTCATACCAATGCGAATCACATAGTGATGTGAACTAGATTATTGACTCTAGTGCAAGTGGGAGACTGTTGGAAATATGCCCTAGAGGCAATAATAAATTAGTTATTATCATATTTCCTTGTTCATGATAATTGTTTATTATCCATGCTATTATTGTATTGATCGGAGACTTAGATACATGTGTGGATACATAGACAAAACCATGTCCCTAGTATGCCTCTAATAGATTAGCTCGTCGATCAAAAGATGGTTAAGGTTTCCTAGGCATAGACATGAGATGTCATTTGATAACGGGATCACATCATTAGGAGAATGATGTGATGGACAAGACCCAAACTACAAACGTAGCATATGATCGTGTCAGTTTGTTGCTACTGTTTTCTACATGTCAAGTATATGTTCCTATAACCATGAGATCATGCAACTCACGGATATCGAAGGAGTGCCTTGTGTGTATCAAACGTCGCAACGTAACTGGGTGACTATAAAGGTGCTCTACAGGTATCTCCGATGGTGTCTATTGAGTTGGCATGGATCGAGACTGGGATTTGTTACTCCGTGTGACGGAGAGGTATCTTGGGGCCCACTCGGTAATACAATATCACAATGAGCCTTGCAAGCAATGTGACTAATTTTTAGTTGCGGGATATTGTATTATGGAACGAGTAAAGAGACTTGCCGGTAACGAGGTTGAACTAGGTATGGAGGTACCGACGATCGAATCTCGGGCAAGTAACATACCGAAGAACAAAGGGAACATCATACGGGATTAACTGAATCCTTGACATAGTGGTTCGACCGATAAAGATCTTCGTAGAATATGTAGGAACCAATGTGGACATCCAGGTCCCGCCATTGGTTATTGACCATAGAGGTGTCTCAGTCATATCTACATAGTTCTCGAACCCGCAGGGTCTGCACACTTAAGGTTTGGTGACGTTTCGGTAGTATAGAGTTATGAATGGTGGTGACCGAAGGTAGTTCGGAGTCCGGATGAGATCCTGAACGTCACAAGGAGCTCCAGAATGGTCCGGAGTTAAAGATTCATATATAGGAAGTCCTGTTTTGGACTCCGGAAAGATTTCGGGCACTTTCGGTAGCGTACCGGGAGTGACAAATGGGTCCCGGGGGTCCACCAGTGGGGCCAACCCACCCCATGGGCCAAAGTGGAGACCCACCAGCCCCTAGTGGGCTGGTGGGGTCGGCCAAGGTGGCCTAGGTGCAGGAAGAGAAGGCCCAAACCGAATTGGGGTGGAGTCCTCCCCAAGTTCCACCTCTCGTGTGAGAGGTGGACTCTCAGGTGGAGGAGGACTCTCCCTCCACCAGTTCGGCCGAACCAAAAGGAGAGCCCTCCTTTGGGCGCAGCCTGCTCTCCCCTCCTCCTATATATATGAGTGGTTTTAGGGTTTTTTGGACAAGGATTTTCAGCCACGTCTAAACCCTACCTCTAGATCAAGTTCCCCTAAACTAGACTAGTTCAGTAGTGCTTAGGCGAAGCCCTGCCGGAACAGCTCCACCACCATCACCGAAGCGCCGTCACGCTGCCAGCAAACTCTTCTACCTCTCTGCTCTCTCTTGTTGGATCAAGACGACGGAGATCGTCATCAAGCTGTACGTGTGCTGAATGCGGAGGTGTCGTCCGTTCGGCGCTAGATTGGAAGGACCGTGATCGAGATCGTGAGACGGTTCATGATGAGATCGCGGAACGGATTGTGATGAGTTCGCGGGACAGATCGTGATCAAGATCGTGAGACGGATCGTGATGAGATCGCGGGACGGATCGTGATGAGATCACGGGACGGATTGTGATTGGATCGCGGGATGGATCGTCGTGAGATCGCGAGACACTAGGCGATTTGGATCGCTAAGATGTTCGACTACACCAACCGCGTTTCTTAACGCTTCCCGCTTAGCGATCTACAAGGGTATGTAGATCCACTCTCCCTCTCGTAGTTGCTCATCACCATGGATAGATCTGCGTGTGCATAGGAATTTTTTTGTTTCCCATGCGACGTTCCCCAACATCTTTCCATCTCAATAAGCGTCCGGTTCTTCCTCTCAACAACTCCATTTTGTTGAGGTGTGTACGTAGCCGAGAATTCATGTGAGACACCTTCTTCTTCAAGAAAGGTATCCACATGGGTGTTCTTGAACTCTTATCCGTTATCGCTCCGAACCTTCTTCATCTACACTTCAAACTTTGCGAGCGATGTTCTTGAAGATCTTTTGAACCTGCGACTTATCATCAAGAAATAATACCCACATAAATCTGGAAAAATCATCAACTATAACTAGACCATAGGAATTTCCACCGAGACTCTTGTAAGCATTGGGACCAAAAAGATCGATGTGAAGTAACTCGACTGGTCTCCTAGTAGCCATGATATTCTTAACGGGATGACTTCCACCAACTTGCTTTCCAGCTTGACAAGCACTACAAAGTCTATATTTGTCAAATATAACATCTGAAACTCCAAGTATATGATCTCCTTTTATTAGCTTATCTATATTTCACATGCCTACATGTCCAAGTCTTCTATGCCAAAGCCAACCTTTAGAATATTTTGCAATTAAACAGGTGCGAGGCTTGGATCTTTTAGTGAAATCAACAATGTATTGATCACCTCTATGGAAATCGTTAAAGGCCATTTTTTGATTATCTTGGCGAAACACTCGGCAATCCACTTTCCTAAATAAAACATTGAAACCTAAGTCGGAAAGTCTAGAAACGGAAAGAAGATTGTAGCCAAGGGATTCAATAAGCAAGACATTTTGAATAGAGCTATCATGAGATACGACCAGCTTACCAAGGCCAAGTACCTTACCCTTAGAGTTGTCTCCAAAGGTCACGTACCTTCGAGGACCTTGATGTTGGGTAACGTAGTAGTAATTCCAAATTATCCTACGTATCACCAAGATCTATCTATGTGAAACCAGCAACGAGTAAGGGATTTGAGTGCATCTTCATACCTTTGAAGATTGCTAAGTGGAAGCGTTACAAGAACGCGGTTGGTGGAGTCATACTCGCAGCGATTCAGATCGCGGTCGATTCTGATCTAGGCGCCATACAACGGCGCCTCCGCGTTCAACACACGTACATCCCGGTGACGTCTCCCGTGCCTTGATCCAGCAAGGAGGAGGGAGAGGTTGAGGGAGACCGGTACAACAGCATCATGACGGCGTGGTGGATGTGGAGCAGCGTGGCAACTCCGACAATGCTTCTACAAGGACTACATAGGAGGAGGAGGAGGAGAGGGGCTGCCCGAGGGAGATTGGTGCGAGCCAACAACCCCTAGGCCTGTCTATTTATAGGAGGAGGAGGGGGACGCAGCCCCTAGGGTTCCCACCCTAGGGCTGGCGGCCAACCCTAGATGGCCCCTTGGGGCGACGGCCAAGAGAGGGAGAGGGGGGAGGCGCCCTAGGGTGGGCCTAGGGCCCGTCTGCGCAAGGGTTTGCCCCACTTGCTCTTGCTGCACCTTGGGCCTTGGTGGGACGCACACCAGCCCACCCAGGGGCTGGTTCCTTCCCACTTTAGGCGCATGTAGCCCTCTGGTGCTGGTGTCCCCACACGATGGACGCCCGGAACCCTACCGATGGTCCCGATACGTTACCGGTGATGTCCGGAACACTTCCGGTGACCAATACCTCACTTCCTAGATATTAATCTTTACCTCCGGACCATTCCGGAACTCCTCGTGACGTCCGGGATCTGATCCGAGACTCCGAAGAACCTTCGGTAACCATGTACCTGTTCCCATACAACCCTAGTGTCATTGAACCTTAAGTGTGTAGACCCTATGGGTTCGGGAACCATGCAGTCATGATCGAGACACCTCTCCGGTCAATAACCAATAGCGGGATCTAGTACCCATATTGGCTCCCACATGTTCCATGATGATCTCATCGGATGAACCACGATGTCGGGGATTCAAACAATCCTGTATACAATTCCCTTGTCAATCGGTATGTTACTTGCCCGAGATTCGATCATCGGTATCCCTATACCTTGTTTAACCTATTTAGAGGCAAGTCTCTTTACTCGTTCTGTAACACATGATCCCGTGACTAACTCCTTAGTTACATTGAGCTCATTATGATGATGTATTACCGAGTGGTCCCAGAGATATCTCTCCGTCACACGAAGTGACAAATCCTAGTCTCGATTCGTGCCAACCCAATAGATACTTTCGGGGATACCCATAGTGTACCTTTATAGCCATCCAGTTACATTGTGATGTTTGGCACACCCAAAATATTCCTACGGTATCCGGTAGTTGCACAATCTCATGGTCTAAGGAAATGATACTTCACATTAGAAAAGCTCTAGCATACGAACTACACGATCTTGTGCTATGCTTAGGATTAGGTCTTCTCCACCACATCATTCTCCTAATGATGTGATCCCGTTATCAACGACATCCAATGTCCATGGTCATGAAACCGTGACCATCTATTGATCAACGAGCTAGCCAACTAGAGGCTCACTAGGAACGTGTTGTGGTCTATGTATTCACACATGTATTACGGTTTCGGGTTAATACAATTATAGCATGAACAATATACAATTATCATGAACAATATACAATTATCATGAACAAGGAAATATAATAATAATCACTTTATTATTGCCTCTAGGGCATATTTCCAATAGTATCCCACTTGCACTAGTGTCAATAATCTAGTTCACATCACCATGTGATTAACACTTACATCACCATGTGATCATATCATCATGTCATTAACACCCAATTAGTTCTGGGGTTTGATCATGTTTTGCTCATGAAAGAGGTTTTAGTTAATGGGTTTGCGACATTTAGATCCGTGTGTACCTTGCAAACTTCTATGTCATACTGTAGATACTGCTCTCGCGCTCCACTTGGAGTTATTCCAAATGGCTTCTCCACTATACGTATTTGGATGTCTACTAAGAGTCATTCGGATTGGTGTTAAAGCTTGCATCGAGGCAACCCTTTACGATGAACTCTTTATCACCTCCATAATCGAGAAATATTTCCTTAGTCCTTAGTTGCTAAGGATAATATCGACCGTTGTCCAGTGATCCACTCCTGGATATCTCTTGTACCCCTTGAAAGACTCATGGCAAGGCACACACAGGTACGGTACACAGCATGGCATACTATATAGAGCCTATGGCTGAAGCATAGGGGATGACACACATCTTTTCTCCATTTTATGCCGTGGTCGGGCATTGAGCTGTGCTCAATCTCACACCTTCTAATACAGGCAAGAACCCTTTCTTGGACTGATCCATATTGAACTTCTTCAATATCTTATCAAGGTATGTACTCATTGAAATTATTATCAAGCATCTTGATCTATCTCTATAAATCTTGATGCCCAACAATTAGGTAGCTTTATCCAGTTCTTCCTTTGAAAAACTTTTTTGCAAACAACCATTTATGCTTTCCAGAAATTCTACATCATTTCTGATCAATAATATGTCAACTACATATTCTTATCAAAAATTCTATAGTGCTCCCACTCACTTTCTTGTAAATACAAGTTTCTCATAAACTTTGTATAAACTCAAAAACTTTGATCACTTCATCAAAGCTCATATTCCAACTCCGAGATGCTTGCTCTAGTCTGTAGAAGGATCGCTAGAGTTTGCATACCTTTTAGAATCCTTAGGATTGACAAAACCTTTTCGTTTTATCACATACGACTCTTCGTCACGGATACCGTTAAGGAAGCCTTGTTTTGATATCCATCTGCCAGATTTCATAATCGAAAAATGCAGCAACTGCTAACATAATTTTAACAGACTTTTAGCATTGCTACAGATGAGAAAATCTCATCGCAGTCAACTCCTTGAACCTGGCGGAAACTTCTTTGCGACAAGTCAAGCTTTATAAATGGTGACATTTCACCATTACCGTCTGTGTTCATCCCAAAGGTCCATTTGTACTCAACGACCTACCGTTCAACGGGCAAGTCTACCAATGTCCATACTTGGTTTTCATACATGGATCTTTTCTCGGATTTCATGGCTCCTAGCCATTTGTTGGAATCCGGGCCCACCATCGCTTCTCCATAGTTCGTAGGTTCATCGTTGTCCAACAACATGACTTCCAAGACAGGGTTGCCATACTACTCAGGAGTAGTATGCGTCCTTGTCGACCTACTTGGTTTGATAGTAACTTGATCCGAAGCTTCATGATCATTATCATTAACTTCCTTTTCAACTGACATAGGCTCCACAGAAACATCTTTCTGTGTTGCGCTACTCTCTAGTTGAAACAAAGGTTCAACCACCTCATCAAGTTCTATCTTCCTCCCACTCAATTCTTTCGAGAGAAACTCTTTCTCAAGAAAGGACCCATTCTTAGCAACAAACACCTTTTGCGTTTGGATCTGAGATAGAAGGTATACCCAATGTATCCTTAGGGTATTCTATGAAGATGCATTTGTCTGCTTTGGGTTCGAGCTCATTAGGTGAAAACCCATTTTCACATAAGCGTCGCAGCCCCAAACATTAAGACATGATAGCTTAGGCTTCTGTCAAACCATAATTCTCATGATGTCATCTCAACAGACTTAGATGGTGCGCTATTAAAGTGATTGGATTTGTTTTTAATGCATAACCCCATAATGATAGTGGCAAAATTATAAGAGACATCATAGTACGCACTATATCCAATACAGTATGACCATGACGTTCAGACACACCATCACACTATGGTGTTCCAGGAGGCGTGAGCTGTGAAACAATTTCCACATTGTCTTAAATTGCATACCAAACTCGTAACTCAGATATTCATGTCCATGATCATATCGTAGACATTTTATCTTGTTGTCATGATGATCTTTAACTTTACTCTGAAACTCCTTGAACTTTTCAAACATTTCAGACTCGTGTTTCATTAAGCAAATATCCCCATATTTACTCAAATCATCAGTGAAGGTAAAGAAAATAATGATATCCACTGTATGTTTCAACACTCATTGGACCACATACATAAACATGTATTAATTCCAATAAGCCACTAGCCCGCTCCATCATATCGGAAGACGGGGTCTTAGTCATCTTGCCCAAGAGGCATGGCTCGCATGTCTCAACCGATTCAAAATCGAGTCAGTCAAAAGATCCATCAGCATGGACTTTCTTCACGCGATTTATACCAATATGACATTTAGCGGCAGTGCCACAAGCATGTGGTACTATCATTATTAACTTTGTACCTTTTGGTAGCAATGTTATGAACATGTGTACTACTACGATGAAGATTTAATAAACCATTCCCAGTGGATGCATGACCATTGAAGGCATTATTCATGTAAACAGAACAACCATTATTCTCTAACTTATATGAATAACCGTATTGCACTAAACATGATCTAGTCACGTTCATGCTCAACGCAAACACCAAATAACATTTATTTAGGTTTAGCACTAATCTCGAAGGTAGAGAGAGCGTGCGATGGTGATCACATCAACCTTGGAAACACTTCCAACACACATCGTCACCTTTCACTTAGCTAGCCTCCATTTATTACATAGCTTTTATTTCGAGTTGCTAACACTTAGCAACCGAACCGGTATCCAATACCCAGGTGCTATAGGAGTACCAGCGAGGAACACATCAGTAACACGTATATCAAATATACTTCTGTCGACATTGCCAGCCTTCTTATCTACCAAGTATCTAGGTTTGTTCCGCTTCAGCAAACATTCTCCTCATAAGAGAAGCACTTAGTCTCGGGTTTGGGCACAACCTCGGGTTTCTTCACTAGAGCGGCAATTGGCTTGCCATTCTTGAAATTTTTGCCTTCTTGCCCTTGCCCTTGTTGAAACTAGTGGTTTTCACTTAACCATCAACACTTGATGCTCCTTCTTGATTTCTACCTTCGTGGTGTCAAACATCACGAACAACTCAAGGATCATCTTATCCATCCCTGGCATGTTATAGTTCATCACGAAGCTCTAGTAGCTTGGTGGCAGTGACTTGGAGAACTGTATTAATAACTATCTTATCTGGAAGATAAACTCCCACTCGATTCAAGTGATTGTAGCACCCAGACAATCGGAGCACATGCTCACCGATTGAGCTATTCTCCTTTATCTTGCAGGGAAATGATCTTGTTGGAGGTCTCATACCTCTCAACATAGGCACGAGCCTGAAATCCCAATTTCAGCTCTTAGAACATCTCATATGTTCTGTGATGTTCAAAACGTTTTGGTGCCTCAATTCTAAGCCGTAATGCATGACGCACTGAACTATCAAGTAGTCATATGTTCACAACATAAGATGGAAAACATGATAAACATCACATGCAATCATATAGTGACATGATATTGCCAATATCGTCTTGCTCCTTTGATCTCCATCTTCGGGGCACCATGATCATCATTTTCATTGGCATGACACGATGATCTCCATCATCGTGTCTTCATGAAGTTGTCTCGCCAACTATTACTTCTACTACTATGGCTAACGGTGAGCAATAAAGTAAAGCAATTACATGGCATTTTGATTGACACGCAGGTCATACAATAAATTAAGACAACTCCTATGGCTCCTGCCGGTTGTCATACTCATCGACATGCAAGTCGTGAATCCTATTACAAGAACATGATCAATCTCATACATCACATATATCATATCACATCCTTTGGCCATATCACATCACATGACATATGCTGCAAAAACAAGTTAGACGTCCTCTAATTGTTGTTGCAAGTTTTTATGTGGCTGCTATAGGTTTCTAGCAAGAACGTTTCTTACCTACGCAAAAACCACAACGTGATATGCCAATTTCTAGTTACCCTTCATAAGGACCCTTTTCATCAAATCCGATCCGACTAAAGTGGGAGCGACAGACACCCGCTAGCGACCTTATGCAACAAGTGCATGTCAGGCGATGGAACCAGCCTCACGTAAGCGTACATGTCAAGTCGGTCCGGGCCGCTTCACCCCACAGTGCCACCGAATCAAGAGAAGACTAGTAACGACAAGCAAATTGACAAAATTGATGCCCACAACAACTTGTGTTCTACTCGTGCATAGATTCTACGCATAGATCTAGCTCTGATACCACTGTTGGGTAACGTAGTAGTAATTCAAAATTTTCCTACGTATCATCAAGGTCTATCTATGTGAAACTAGCAACGAGTAAGGGGTTTCAGTGCATCTTCATACCTTTGAAGATCGCTAAGCGGAAGCATTACAAGAACGTGGTTGGTGGAGTCGTACTCGCATCGATTCAGATCGCGGTTGATTCCGATCTAAGCACCGAACAACGGCGCCTCCGCTTTCAACACACGTACAGCCCAGTGACGTCTCCCACGCCTTGACGCAGCAAGGAGGAGGGAGAGGTTGAGGGAGACTTCTCCAAAAGCAGAACGATGGCATGGTGGAGGTGGAGCAGCGTGGCAACTCCGATAGTGCTTCTACAAGGACTGCGGAGGAGGAGGAGGAGGAGAGGGGCTGCCCGAGGGAGCTTGGTGTGAGCCAACAGCCCCTAGGCCTCTCTATTTATAGGAGGAGGAGGAGGGGGCACAGCCCCTAAGGTTCCCATCCTAGGGCTGGCGGCCAACCCTAGATGGCCCCTTGGGGCGGCTGCCAAGAGAGGGAGAGGTGGGATGCGCCCTAGGGTGGGCCTAGGGCCCATCTGCGCTAGGGTTTGCCCCCCTTGCTCTTGCTGCACCTTGGGCCTTGGTGGGAGGCACACAAGCCCACCCAGGGGCTGCTTCCCTCCCACTTTAGGCCCATGTAGCCCTCTGTTGCCGGTGGCCCCACACGGTGGACCCTAGGAACCCTTTCGGTGGTCCCGGTACGTTACCAGTGATGCCCGGAACACTTCTGGTGACCAATACCTAACTTCCTATATATTAATCTTTACCCCTGGACCATTCTGGAACTCCTTGTGACGTCTGGGATCTCATCCGGGACTCCGAACAACCTTCGGTAACCACGTACACTATTGCCATACAACCCTAGCATCATCGAACCTTAAGTGTGTAGACCCTACGGGTTCGGGTACCATGCAGTCATGACCGAGACACCCCTCCGTTCACTACACAATATCTGGATCTGGATACCCATATTGGCTCCCACATGTTCCACGATGTCGGGGATTCAAACAATCCCGTATACAATTCCCTTGTCAATCGGTATGTTACTTGCCCGAGATTCGATCGTCGGTATCCCTATACCTTGTTCAATCTCGTTACCGACAGGTCTCTTTACTCGTTCTGTAACACATGATCCCGTGACTAACTCCTTAGTCACATTGAGCTCATTATGATGATGTATTACCGACTGGGCCTAGAGATACCTCTCCGTCACACAGAGTGACAAATCGCAGTCTCGATTCGTGCGAGCCCAACAGATACTTTCGGGGATACCCATAGTGTACCTTTATAGCCACCCAGTTACGTTGTGACGTTTGGCACACCCAAAGTATTCCTATGGTATTTGGGAGTTGCACAATCTCATGGTCTAAGGAAATGATACTTGACATTAGAAAAGCTCTAGCATACGAACTACACGATCTTGTGCTATGCTTAGGATTGGGCCTTGTCCATCACATCATTCTCCTAATGATGTGATTGCATTATCAACGACATCCAATGTCCCTAGTCATGAAATCATGACCATGTATTGATCATCGAGCTAGCCAACTAGAGGCTCACTAGGGACATGTTGTGGTCTATGTATTCACGCATGTATTACAGTTTTCGGTTAATACAATTATAGCATGAACAATAGACAATTATCATGAACAAGGAAATATAATAATAATCACTTTATTATTGACTCTAGGGCATATTTCCAACACATGATTAGATGTGATCTCTTGGAACATGTTTGTATCACCAGTCATATGATCCGTACATCCACTATCAAGAATCCACTCTTTTCCTCCGGACATGTAGTCTCTAAAGTTTGCCATTAGACTCAGATTCTTCATGATCTTTTCATACTCGATGTTGAACAGCTCATCTTCTTCATAGTAGCCATGTTGCACATTGTCATCATCAAGTGGGAAATCCTCGTAATAAAGAACAAGAGATTCGTTAGAATAGTGATCATGACAATGTTCATGTTTATGAATGCAAACGGCTTCAAAGATAATATTGTTAATAGTAGTGACATCTCCTTTAGCATGCATAAAATCACAGAGCTCAAGTAGGCATCTATCAAAGTTTGGATCATTAGGCTTGATTTTGTGAAAAGCAACAGTTTTATGAAGAATTTCATCAAGATTTCCTAGGGAAAGATTTGGATATCATTTCTCCAAATTAGTGCATAAGGTATAGGCACATGCAAAGTTCTTCATTTGAGAAAGCACAAATCTTGGTAAACCTCTCACAATAAGATTGACTACTCTTAAGTTACCAAGCATGTTAATTTCCTCTTCGTGTGTGGGATGCAATTCATCAATGGGGAGCACATAGTGTGTTTCAATGTATTCAGTCAAATGGAATCTATCTAATAGATCAATCATGGCATTCTTCCGTTAACTATAGTACTCTCCATCAAGAATGGGCACTCTACAACTCAAACTCTCTACTCTAGACACATCAATCTTCCTCCACGGTGATTAAACCGAAGCAATGCAGGCCATAGCTCTGATACCACTTGTAGGATCGAGAGAGGCGTGTCTAGAGGGGGGGGGTGAATAGACTTCTAGCAGAAATTTAAAACCTAACGTTTTCCCAAGTTGTTTGGTTGGCAGATTTTAATGGTTTCAACAAGTCTAGATAGTCTAACAACCCTACATGTGCATGTCTACAAGTATGGCAGTAGAAAGTAAAGACATTGCACATGTAAGTAAAGAGATGGGATAGGAAGATCAAACACAATAGAAGATGCAAGGATTTTTCCCATTGTCCTGATAGGTGGTGCTATCATACGTCCACGTTCATGGAGTCTTCAACCCACGAAGGGTAACGGTCACGAGAGTCCATGTAGGGCTCTACCCACGGAGGGTTCTGCGAAGAAGCAACCTTGACTATTCCATGCGGCTTTCATCCATGAAGGACTAGCCTCGCTATGGGTAGATCTTCACGAAGTAGGCGATCTCCTTGCCCTTACAAACTTCTTGGTTCACTCCACAACACTAAGTATGAGGCTCCCAAGTGACACCTAACCAATCTAGGAGGCACCACCCTCCAAAAGGTAATAGGCTCGGTAATGACGATGAAATCCTTGCTCTTGTGCTTCAAGATGATAGACTCCTCAACACACAACCTCTCTCTCACAGATTTGGCTTGGCAGAAGAGATGGATTGGTGGAAATCAACTTGGAAATGCTAGAAATCAAGATCCATATGGTTGGAGTGGAAGATCTTGACCTCAACACAAGTATAGGTGGTTCTCTCTCAGAAAACCGAGTAGGATAGGTATGTAATAGTTCTGAGTGCTTCTCTTTCGACTGGGTGGTGGTGAAGGGGTATATATAGGCATCTCCAAAAATCCAACCGTTACACACAATAAGTCAGACTCGGTAACACCGATGTGTAAATCTTGGTGGTACCAAAGTGACAAAAAGTGGCAACATTTGAATCTCGGATGGACTGATATACAATTCTTGGTTGCACCGACAAGGTGACCAACGGTTAGATTTACCAGACTCAGTGATGCCGATTCACCATTCTTGGTTGGACCGAAAATGAGAACTTGTGTAAATGGAAGTTGGCAACCCAAGTCGGTGGCACCAAGTGCAGTGTCGGCTGCACCGAAGTGTTAGGGGTTGGCTGAGTCTGTCTAGGGTTTGGAACTCGGTGACACCGGGATAGGAATGTTGGTTGCACCGATTTGGCATATTTGGTTTAGGACAGACTTTGGTGGGAGAGTTTGTGGATGTTTTGGTGACTGTCACTTGTGCACATTTGAGCATAGTGTTCACCATCAAAAATTTACCCCCTTTTAATAGTATTGGCTTTCCTATAGACTCAAATTGATTTCTCACAAATGTAAAATGTAGAGTCCTCTTGCTTGAAGCTTGGCCAACCTATTTCCATGAATATTGGGGTAATTCCACTGTCTCCTCAATCCTTTTGCAAACTCAACTCTTCATGGAGCATTATCTAAAATACACTAAATAGAGGTGTTAGTCCAAGAGACAATGTATGTTGTCATGAATTATCAAAACCACCAAGGGAGCACGTTGTGCTTTCACCCTTGGGATACTCTTAAGACATCGAGTACTTCCGATCATACGAAGAGTTCTTCCATCATTGCCAACATTGTTACGGTTGACCACCTAGTGAGGTCTGGACGGACTGTCCAATACCTTGGATGCGGCTATTCGAATAGATTTATCACTCTGTAGAGGTTGCACACTTTACCGACACCATGGATCACCTGGCCTCGCGATACCATTCTGGTGGACCAGCATTGCTCCAATGAAACTTGTCTGACCCGTGACTCTCCCATCATATCGCCGATATTCGTTCTCCCGCAGAGTCCTGCCCTGGGTGGCCCATGTGTCCTCATGACACCTGCCACCATCGTGGCCCAGCTAAACTATCCCAAATGGGGATGCCGATACAAAACTCAACTGGGCTCACATGGTTATCACCGCCTACTTGATCAGGGTAGCACCCACGCATAACCCTCCTTCTTTGGAGGTACTGGTGAAAGAGCACACGATCAGACCAAGTCAAGGCCGTCCCATACCGGCAAATGTGGTTGCATGGGTAAGCCCGAACAGGTGACTCAAGATAAACCACTAAGTCCATTTAGCAATATAGTAGTTTATCATAATAGGTAACTAACCATTTAAATCATTTACTATGATCTAACCCTAAGCAAATAAATAAGCCTAATGCATTGAAATATGCAATGCTATTGAGATGCTTCATGAAATGGGGATCATGGCTTGCCTTGCTGTGTTGGGTTTTTCAAACACTCCCGGTCTTCAAAATCACCAAAGTTCCCTTCTAAAAATATTTTTAAAATACAAAGGAAAGTGTCACATAATGCATTTCTGTTCACCAAAATTCTATGTGTATTGGAAAAATACCAAAATTTGCCAAGAACTAAAGGGGTTCAATACCAACTCAATTCAAAGAGAATCAACTGAATTGAAGCTATAGATAAAAATTTATTCAAGGTCAAAGTTCTGGTAAAAATCTAGAATTTAAATAAAAACAATAAAAACCCGGCAGAGGCCACGTCGAAGGTCTAGAGTGGAAATGCACTTCCACTTATACCGCTTTGGCGCAGGCCTGAGCCGCCGTTAGGTGGGGCCAGCTCGGTTTAAACAAAGAGGGAGAGGAGGGAGCAGAGCACCGCGGTGCTCTGGTGATGGTTGTCGGCGATAGGGGCGGCGGTGAGGTCTGGCGACTATAGCAATGGAACAGGAGCTCAACGAAGAGCAAGTACGTACCTGCATATTGGCTAGATGAGGTCGGACGATGTCGTCCCCTTCTTCTCCGGCTACAGCGGCAACGCTCGGGTGAGGTCAGAGATGGCGGTTCCGGCGATGGATTGCTTGGGAAGGAGGTCTTGGAGCACCAGGGAAATGCCCTGAGCTCGAGGGTGAGGTCGATTAGGGCTAGGGTGGAGCTGAACGGTGAGGCGGCAAAGCTCGGGGGTCGGCGGATCTCTGGAATGGTTCGAGGCTAGAGGACCTCTCAGCCTTGGCTCGATGCTCGGAGGGCGATTGGAGATGGAGGAGGTGAGGTGAGGAGCTCTAGAGGGATGGGCATGCCCTTTTATAGGCCAGAGGCGAGCGCAGGGAGCTGTCCCGAAGCGGCGAGGCTAGGGCCACATCACCGGCGCCAGTACGCCGCGCTAGCTGGACGATTGCGGGCGACGAGACGGGAGAGAGCAGGAGAATTAAATGGGCAAGGCTACGGCTCACGAGGAACATGGCGGCCAGCTCACCTAGTGTGGCCGTATAGGTGCCACAGTGCCCGAGTGCCATGGCCGCCGTCGAGACCAACTCCGACGAGGGGGAAGGGCCTGGAGGGTCCAGGTGTATGGAGGAGAGGACGTATGCATTCTAGGACAAGGTACGGCGACGCAAGGGCACAGGGACGCGTCATTCTGGCTCGTGCATGGTGTAGAGCGCATGTACTGGTGTGCCAGCACCATGCTCACCACGGGCATTGGCACCTTCAGGCCACGCACGCTTGGCAAACCTTGTCCAAGGTGTCGAGCTGACCTCAAATAGGTACTAAAAGTACTTGGATATTATCAGGTTGGGCAAGGTTCAGAGAACTGAGCTAAAACAACTTTTGACTAAGATCTTAAGAGGGATTTGGAGAGGAGATGAGTTATTCTTGGAGCCAAAGGATGTGTCTAGAGTTATCTGGGTTAGAAGGACCACAATCGGATAAAGTTTTAGAGAATTTGAAGAAGGTTAGAGCATAGACCCTTTGAAAGCCACAATTCTGGTACATAATCTTGTTCTTCTTGTGTCTCTCACATAGATGTTCTTCTGATGATGAAATATAGTGGAAGGAAGATGCCACAAAAATTTGAGAGCTAATGAGCACTTCTAGCTAGCACTTACTTCACAAAGGTTTAGAACAAGCAGAAACTTGCTAGAGTTCTGCTGCTGAAAGATTGTGCTGGACCAAGAGATATTTTTGGATATTGTCGCTATATAGGATCCCTAGGATCTTGGGGAATTTATTGAGAATTTATGAGATGGGAAAATAGGGGTTGCATCATAATGGACATATTCTGGACAGAGAAGAAATAATTATTCTAGCCAAAATTTTACATTGGAGAAGGGAATATTTTTGATGATTATGGGATTATATGATGATGAGAAAGTGTGACAAAAGTTTGGGAATTTTCTGATCATCATAGCTATGGGTTGCTTCACAACCCATAGTGATGTCATATTTTACGAAAGGAAGAAAATGATTTTTGTAAAAGATTAAATATTGTAAATTGATCCAAGAGAGGTGTGAAAAAGTTTTTGGCAAGGCGATGAGGTTTTGGGTTACTTGGGAAAAGATTCAAAGAATCATAGGTCCAATTCAACTGAAAGGTTTGAAAATCAACCAAATTGCAAATAAAACCCAAAAAGATTTGGAAAAGAAAAAGTTGCAAAAACTTGGGTGTCACAAAACTATACCCCTTAGGATGAAACTCGTCCTCAAGATTTGGTTGCTCAGCAAACAAATACTGGTATGCGGATCTTAGAAAATCTTCTCTTTCCTAGGTAGCCTCTTCCTGAGTATGGTGCTCCCATAATACCTTGTAAAACTTAATCACCTTACTCCTGGTAGTTCTTTCCATTTCATCCAGGATCCTGATAGGTTTCTCTTCATAGGTCAGATCCTTAGCCAGTTCTAGCTCACTCATATTTGCCTGCTTGATCGGTGGTGTAATGCACTTCCTTAACTATGATATGTGGAAGACGCCGTGCACATTAGATAATTCCGGTGGTAACCCCAACTGGTATGCTACCCTTCCATTCCTATAAATCACTAGAAAGGAACCGATGTACCTTCATGCAAGTTTTCCCCAGGTATGAAACCTCTTCACTCCTTTCATGGGGGTTACCCGAAGGTAAGCATATTCTCCGGGCTCGAAAGTCACTTCCCGGTGCTTTGGATCATAGTAGCTCTTTTGACGGGACTTGGTTGCTGTAAGAAGCTCCTGAATATCTTTGACCCGCTTCTTAGCCTCGAGCATCAAGTCCATGCCAAAAATACGGCTATCTCCTGTCTGGGTCCAATTCAACGGGGTGCGGCACTTCTGCCCATATAGTGCCTCAAACGATGACATCTTCAAACTGGATTGATAACTGTTATTATAGGAGAATTCCACATAGGGTAGGCTATCTTCGCATTTGGGTCCATGGGTAAGAACACAAGATCAAAGCATATCCTCTAGTATCTGGTTCACTCGTTTGGTCTGCCCATCTGTCTACGGATGGTACACCGTGCTATGATTCAGCATATTTCCCAAAGCCTGGTGCAACCACAACCAGAATACTGAGGTGAATAAGGAGCCCCTATATGAGGTGATGGACTTGGTTACTCCAGGAAGGCTGACTATCCGGGACATGTAGAGTTGTGCAAGCTGGTTTGCATTGAAAGTGCTCTTTACCGGAATAAAGTGAGCCACTTTCGTGAGTATATCCACAGTGACCCAGATAGCATCATTGCCTCTCGTGGACCTGGGTAGTCCAACGATAAAATCCATACATATGTCGTCCCACTTCCACTTGGGAACTAGTAAAGGTTGCAGTAGCCGAGCGGGTTTCTAGTGTTTAGCCTTAACTTTGTTGCACATGTCATAGCAGGCGACATAGTATGCTATATCCCTTCGCATTCTTGGCCACCATAATGTCTCTCTCAGATCCTAGTACATCTTTGTGCCTCCTGGGTGGATAGAGTATGCGGACTCATGAGCTTCTCTGAGTATTTGTTGTCTCAGATTATACTGGTCAGGCACACATATCCGTTTTTCAAACCATAAGGTGCCTTGGTCATCCACATGGAAGGACTTGGCCTTCCCTTTCGGAATCAGCTCCTTGATCTCTTTTATTCCTTCATCTGGCTCTTGGTCCTTCTTAATTTCTTCCATAAGTGTTGGAGTAATCTCCAAAGTATCCGGGTTAATTGGGCCGCATAGCACCATACTGACCTGAGCGAACTCTTCCTGTAACCTTGGATGCAGACTTCCCATAAGTGCATTCACTATGCCCTGTTTCCTGCTGAGGGCATCAGCAACCATGTTGGCTTTTCCCGGATGATAGTTTATTCCAATGTCATAGTACTTGACTAGTTCAAGCCATCTTTGCTTCCTGAGATTCAGGTCAGGTTGGGTGAAAATATACTTGAGACTCTTGTGGTACGTGTATATTTCACAACATTGTCCAATGAGGTAATGCCTCCAAATCTTCAAAGCATGAACCACGGCTGCTAATTCCAATCATGTGTGGGGTAGTTCTCCTCATGAGTACGTAGTTGTTTGGATGCATATGCTACAACCTTTCCTTCTTGCATTAACACACAACTGATTCCACGTCTGGAAGCATCGCAATATATGCCAAAGCTCTTGTGGATGTCCGGAAGAATTAAGACAGGTGCTGTAGTCAGCCTTGTCTTTAGCTCTAGGAAGCTGTTGTCACACTCCGTCGTCCAGACAAACCTTTGATTTTTCTTGAGCAATTCCGCCAGTGGCTTGGCTATTTTTGAGAAGCCTTCTATGAAGCGACGGTAGTAGCCTGCCAATCCCATGAAGCTATGGACTTCGGTCACCAAGGCTTGTGTCTTCCAATTCAATACCATAGTTACTTTATTGAGGTCGACTGCTACTCCTTGTTCTGATAGAATATGCCTCAGAAATCCCACCTCTTTTAGCCAAAATTCACATTTACTGAACTTTGCATACACACGATAGGTCCTTAATCTTTCCAAGACAGCACAGAGGTGTTGATTGTGGTCTTCTTCATCCTTGGAGTATATCAGGATATCATCGATGAACACCACCATGAATTTGTCCAGGAAATCCATGAATACCTTGTTCATCATGCTCATGAAATACGCTGGAGCATTTGTCAATCCGAATGACATGACTGTAAACTCATACACACCATATCGGGTATTGAAACCTGTCTTGGGTATATCTCCTTTCTGTTTTTCAGCTGATGATTCCTGGTCCGAAGGTCAATCTTGGAGAATACCCGTGCTCCATTCAACTGTTCAAACAAATCATCAATGCGAGGGAGCGGGTACTTATTCTTGATGATGACCTCATTCAACTAGCGATAGTCTACGCACATTCGTAGACTTCCATCCTTCTTCTTGACGAATAGTACTGGAGATCCCCATGACGAGATGCTTGGGCCAATATACCCTTTTTGCAGCAATTCATCCAACTGCTTCTTTAACTCCGCCAACTCTGGACTCGGCATACAGTAGTATTTCTTGTAAATTGGAGCAGTACCGGGAATCGCCTCAATTGCGAACTTGAACTCTCAGTCGGGTGGCATCCCTGGTAGTTCCTCGAGAAATACATTCGGAAATTCGCAAGCTACCAGAATCAAGTTCATATCCGTGACGGTAGTTTGGTATGCCATCCCCTTCTTTGACATCATCTTGCTGGCAAAGAATTTGACTATTTGTCTTCCTGGGTTAACTAGTTTCACTGTCCTGGTGGCACAGTTGATGCACACCTGGTGTGGTGTCAACCAGTCCATTCCCAGTATTACATCCTATCCCGAGGATTCAATGGCAACGAGTGCAGCTTGAAATTTAACTCCATGAATCAAAATTTCCAGATCTCTATATATCAAATTTTTTCTGAGTAGGGATCTAGGGGATTGTACCACCATGATTTTATCCAAAAGCGAAGAAGAGAATTTGTGCAAGGTGGCAAAACTTCGCGAAATAAACGAATTGGAAGCCCCAGAATCAAATAAAATTACTGCAGGTATGTCGTTAACCGAAAACATACCAAGAACTACTTCTAGAGATTTACAGTCTTCCTCAGCGAAGGTATGCTAGACGCGTCCGTGGCAGAAGTTATGATTGAGGCGGCGTCCAGTAGTATTGAACTGTGGCTTGACGATAGAGGATGGCTTCCTGTTATTGGCGGGGCACTGCTTGGAATAGTGTCCGCTCTGGCCACAGGTAAAGCAGGTGATGTTGTGGCGGCAATCCTCCAGCACCAGCTGTTTGCCGAAAGTCTTATTCTGGCTACCCGTCTTATTGTTGTTGCCATTTCTCCATGTGGGCTTGTATTCAGATGAGCCTGACTACCACACGCATGGCTTCTGCGCAAACTGCTCCCGGTTGTCCTTCTTGGGTTCAAACTTCCGCTTGCGGTCATCGTATCCGGACTTATGCTCCCGCTCGGCTATGATGGCCTTGTTCACCAAAGTCTGAAAGTCCGGAAATTCTAGCATACAAAGTTGACAACGAAGAGTGTGATTTAGTCCTCCTAGGAACTGATCTACCTTCCTTTCTCTAGTGGACACGTCATGGGTAGAGTACCATGCCAGATTGTTAACCTTGTTCAGATACTCTGCCACAGACTTATTTCCTTGTGTAGGAGCAAGGAACTCCCTTGGCTTCACCTTCGTTATGCCTGTGGGAATATGGTATTTGCGGAATAGTTCCTTGAACTTCTCCCAAGAGATCTCTTCTCCAGAATGCCATGTTGCCTTTGTTTTGTCCCACCATATAACTGCCGACCCTTCTAGATAGTGAGTGGCAAAAGGAATCTTATCTGATTCTTCGCAATGGGCTATGCCCAACTTCTTTTCCATGGTCCTCAGCCAGTCGTAAGATTCTATAGGATCCACAACTTGACCGAAATTGGGTGGCTTAGTGCGCTGGAAGCCTGACAGCCTAGAGTGTGTCCCATTGTGGTTTTTATTCTGACCTACCATAGCCTGCATGCTTTTCAGAAATTCCATGTGATCCTGGTTTCTTTTCTCCTCAAACATCCTCATGATCTAATCAATGGTCGGTGCTTGAGGTGTGTGTGTGTGTGGGGGGGGGGGTTGTAAGTCTTTTGGGGGTTGTCCTGCTTGTCTGGCGGATCGATGAACGGGGGTTCCATTGCCGCCCTTGGCTCCAACTTCTCTTCATCCTAAGTTTGTTCCCATTGCAAAATACCAAATTGATGAGCAACATCTATAAGGGAAACACTAGAGTAAGACACCAGAAGGAAACATGCACAAAAAAGGCGAATAAAGCAAACAACATAATTATACAAGATACCCAACATCACACATGGCAAGCTAGTAGGGGGATATCATGGCTACACTGCTCATACGGCAGTTGACATATGCAAAGATGCATGCACAACAGCTCAAGCCTCCACTCTAGTGGCGCGGGTGGCATGAACACTAACAAACTGAAGTCTCCTCGTCATCAGATCCTGAGTCAGAGTTGGAGCTGATGATATGGACCACATCATGCGGATCAAAGGAAACACGACGACACCGTTGGGACGGTTCTCCTTTTGAGGAAGAAGGAGTATGACGCCTCAGCATTGGAGCAGCTAGAGTGGCTAGGAGTGAGGCTCACTCTGCGAGAGTATCACGTCGGCTATCAGACAAAAAGCCTGGTGGTGCAGTAGAACTACAAGGAGTATCGAGTCTTTGGGGAGGTGGAACTGGCGGTGGATACATAGGTGGAAATGTAGGCTAGGGTGAGAATGGTACGGTAGTCGCGGCTGCAAGTGCCTCCTGGACATGAGACAACTCCTCAACGAAGGAAATGATCATACGATAATTGGCGTTCAGATAATAAGATAAAACACCAGTCACACGATCACTCGCCAGATCAACTGGCGCGAGAATGACTCGCCGTGTCATATGCAACAAGGTGGGGTAGCGAAAGAAACCTGGATGAGTCTGTATCTCAACCTTGGGGAAGTGCAAGTCAGTAAAAGCCTCCATCGCAGCCAACTGGACCGCTAGCTCCAGAGTAGAAGCCGTTCCGCCCTTTGAAGAGCGAGAATAGCTACCAAGGTCCAAGCTCACAATCAAGAAAGCCTCTGCGTGGTACTCCTACACTGACTCAGCAAGCTGGTCCCGAAATGCATGGTACACTGGATCTTTGACGTGAGGGTACAGTCGAAGCCAAATGTTACGGAGCAGTACAGGAAAGGTCAATGGTGCATGCTCATGGTGGTGGTGGTATGGAACTGGTGCCATCTACACTCACAATGCCAATGGTTAGTAAAACAATGAAACATGATGCATGCTATGTAAGAATCAAATGCAGCAAGCAAGATGCACACTTAGAGCCCTACACTAATTGTGGTTCTAGCGTGGGTTTACTAGGGTGTCCTACAGTCAGCATGACTTTGATACCAAGTGTTGTGGCACCGCGGCTCAGAGCACCGGATTACCAGTGTTTCTAGCCCAGAGATCACGTCCTCTGGAAACACACAACAACTTGGAACATAACTGAACTGACTTTATGGATAGCTTCAGGTACAGGCTCATGTTTTACAATGATAGCGAGGCCAAAGGCACCCTTGGTGCTTTGAGAATATGTACATTATTTATGAAACATAGCAATGCCTTGGAACTACTAAGTACTTCTATGGCGTAGCGGAACATAGCAGCAACTCCATCCATAGGGACACTATTGTGGACACATCTTAGTTAGCGTAGCATGAACCATCGGGTCCTTCGTCCTCGGCTTCTCCTACATCTGGCATGATACACCAGGTGAGTACTTTGAATGTACTCGCAAGCTCATGACAACCAAATAATGCAGCAAACAATAGCATAACAAACGACAGGATCAATGCTTAAGCAATTCACATACTGTACCGGTTATCAACTTACTCTCTTCCGGGTTGTCTCACAACCCTCGGAATACTCTTAAGCCATCGAGTACTTCCGATCCTACGAAGAGTTCTTCCATCATTACTAACAATCTTACGGTTGACCACCTAGTGAGGTCTGGACGGGCTGTCCAATACCATGGACGCGACTATTCGAATATATTTCTCACTCTGCAGAGGTTGCACACTTTACCCACACCATGGAGCCCCTGGCCTCGTGGTCCCATTCGGATGGATCAGCGTTGCTCCAAAGAAACTTGTCTGACCAGTGACTCTCCCATCATACCACCGACATTCATTCTCCCTCGGAGTCCTGCCCCTGTGCCCCCTGTGTCCTCATGACACCTGCCACCATCGTGGCCCAACTAAACTATTCCAAATGGGGACGCCGGCACAAAACTCAACTAGGCTCACAGGGTTATCACCGCCTACCTGATCAGGGTAGCATGCACGCATAACCCTGCCTCTTTGGAGGTACCGGTGAAAGATCACGCGATCAGACCAAGTAAGGCCATCACATACCGACAAATGTGGTTGCACGGGTAAGCCTGGACAGGTGACTCAAGATCAACCACTAAGTCCATTTAGCAATATAGTGGTTTATCATAATAGGCAACTAATCATTTAAATCATTTACTATGATCTAACCCTAAGCAAATAAATAAGCATAATGCTTTGAAATATGCAATGCTATTGAGATGCTTCAAGAAATGGGTATCATGGCTTGCCTTGCTCTGTTGAGTTGTTCAAACACTCCTAGTCTTCAAAATCACCAAAGTTCCCTTCTGAAAATATTTTTCAAATAGAAAGGAAAGTGTCACATAATGCATTTCTGTTCACCAATTTTCTTATCTGTATTGGAAAAATACCAAAGTTTGCTAGGAACTAAAGGGGTTCAATACCAACTCAATGCAAAGAGAATCAACTGAATTGAAGTTATAGATAAAACTTTATTCAAGGTCAAAGTTCTGGTAAAAATCTGGAATTTAAATAAAAACAATAAAAACCTGGCAGAGGCCACGTCGAAGGCATGGCGTGGAAATTCACTTCCACTTATACCGCTTGGGCGCGGGCTTGCGCCGCTGTCAGGTGGGGCCGGCTCGGTTTAAACAGAGAGGGAGAGGAGGGAGGAGAGCACCGCGGCGCTCCGGTGATGGTCGCCGACGGTGAGTTCTAGAGACTATAGGAATGGAACGGGCGCTCGACAACGAGCAAGTACGTACCCGCAGATTGGCTGAGGAGCTCGGATGATGTCGTCCCCTTCTTCTCCAGCGATAGCGGCGCTCGAGTGAGGTCAGAGACGGCGGTTCCGGCGATGGATTGCTTAGGCAGGAGGTCGTGGAGCACCAAGGAAATGCCCTGAGGTTGAGGGTGAGGTCGATTGGGGTTGGGGTGGAGCTGAACAGTGAGGCGGGAGAGCTCAGGGTTCGGCGGATCTCCGGCAAGGTTCAAGTCCAAAGGGCCTCTTGGCCTTGGCTCGCTGCTCGGGAGGGTGATTGGAGATGGTAGAGGTGAGGTGAGGAGCTCTGGAGGGACGGGCAAACCCTTTTATAGACCAGAGGCAAGCGCAGCAAGCTCTCCCGATGCGGCGAGGCTAGGGCCACGTCGCCGGTGCCAGGACGCCTTGCTGGCTGGCCGCTTGCGGGCAACGAGATGGGAGAGAGCAGGAACATTAAATGGGCGAGGCGACGGTTCATGGGGAAGATGACGGCCAACTCACCTAGTGTGGCCGCACAGGTGCCACAGTGCCCGAGTGCCATGGCGGCCGTCGAGGCCAACTCCGGCAAGGGGGAAGGGCTTGGAGGGTCCAAGTGGAAGGAGGAGAGGACATCGACATGCTAGGACAAGGTATGATGATGCGAGGGCACAAGGACGCGTCATTCTGGCTCGGGCGTGGTGCAGAGCGTGTGTAATGGCATGCCAGCACCATGCTCACCACGGGCATTGGCACCTTCAGGCCACAAATGCCTGACAAACCTTGTACGGGGCGTTGACCTGACCTCAAATAGGTACTCCAAGTACTTGGATAGGATCAGGTTGGGCAAGGTTCAGAGAACCAAGCCAAAATAGCTTCTAACTAAGATCTTGAGAGGGATCTGGAGAGGAGATGGGTTATGCTTGCAGCCAAAGGATGTGTCTAGAGTTACGTGGGTTAGAAGGAGCACAACCTGACAAAGTTTGAGAGAATTTGAAGAAGGTTTGGGCATAGATCCTTTGAAAACCACAATTCTAGTACAAAAATCTGTTCTGCTTATGTCTCTCACATAGATGTTGTCCCCATGATGACATTTTGTGGAAGGTAGTGATTTGAGATATAGAAGATGCCATAAAAATTTGAGAGCTAATGAGCACTTCTAGCTAGCACTTCCATCACAAAGGTTTAGAACAAGGAGAAATTTGTCAGAGTTCTGTTGCTGAAAAATTGCAATGTACCAAGAGATATTTTTGGATATTGTGGCTAGATAGGATCCCTAGGAGCTTGAGGAATTTATTTAGAATTTTATGAGATGGGAAAATAGGGGTTGCTTCACAATGGACCTATTCTGGACCGAGAAGAAATAATTATTCTTGCCAAAATTTTACATAGGAAAATGGATTATTTTTGAAGACTATGGAATTATATGATGATGAGAAACTGTGACAAAAGTTTGGGAATTTTCTGATCATCAGAGCTATGGGTTGCTTCACAACCCACAGTGATGTCATATTTTCCCAAAGGAAGAAAATGATTTCTTGGAAAAGATTAAATATTGGAAATTGATCCAAGAGAGGTGTGAAAAAGGTTTTGGCAAGGAGATGAGGGTTTTGGGTTACTTGGTAAAAGATTCAAATAATCATATGTCCAATTCAACTGAAAAGGTTTGGTAATCAAGCAAATTGCAAATAAAATCCAAAAAGATTTGGAAAAGAAAAAGTTGCAAAAATCATCTCATACTCAATATCAATTAATAGAAAAGCATACAAATGATAGCAGTGCTTTCTAACTCATTCTTTTTATAAGAGGAGGATGACTCAATACTAAAGTAAAATAGATAGGCCCTTCACAAAGGGAATCATTGATTTTCAAAGGTGCGAGAGCTCGAGCTTTGAAAACATGGATGAATAACAATTTTGAGCGGTATGCTTTCATTGTCATCATAACGACCAAGAGATTTCACCATCTTCCATGCTAGATACATTATAGGCGGTTCCCAAACAGAATGATAAAGTTTTCACTCCCCCTCCACCAATCAAACACACTCCACGGCTAGCCGAATCCATGGGTAACGTCCATACAAACACATTCTTGGGGGAGTTTTGTTTCATTATATTTTGATTTGATTTTGAGCATGGAACTGGGCATCTCGAATACCAGCCACTTTATTGTGAATGATAGTGAATCAACACATATCATGAGAATAACCCACCTAACATGGAAGATACTGACCGCCCCAGTCGCTACGAGCGATTCGGGCTTACAAAACAAAATATTATTTGAAGGTTCAGAGTTTGGCAAATGCAAATTTACTTGGAACGTCAGGTGAATACCGCATATAGGTAGGTATGATGGACTCAGATGGAACAACTTTGGTTTTGAGGAATTGAATGCACAAGCAGTATTCTCGCTTAGTATAGGTGAAGGCTAGCAAAAGACTAAGGAGCTACCAACTAGAGAGCGACATCAGTCATCAACATGCTTTGAGATTAACGGACATTGAGTGCAAGCATGAGTAGGATATAAATCACCATGACCATAAATATCATGGAGACTATGTTGCTTTTGCTTCAACTACATGCGTGAACATGCCAAGTCAAGCCACTTGAATCGTTCAAAGGAGGATACTATCCTATCATACTACATCACAACCATTTTAATACACATGTTCTCACGCAAGACAAACCATTACACACTCTTAGCTAATTAAGCATGGCATGAGTAACTATAATCTCTAATTATCATTGCAAATATGTTTCACCCATAATGAGCTGAATTCAAGATGATGAGCTAATCATATTTACAAAAGCAAAATAGGCTGAGTTCGTACCAGCTTTTCTCCATCTCAATCTTTTCATCATGTGTCATCATTATTGCCTTTCACTTACACGACCGAATGATGTGAATAATAATAAGAGTGCATGTGCATTGGACTAATCTGGAATCTACAAACAATAACTCAAAAGAGACGGCAAGGAAATATTGTCTCTCTGATAGATAAACAATAATGCATATGAAAGCCACTCATCATTTTCATTGTGGTATTATCCTTACGACCCAAAGAAAGAAATTTCAAACAAGAACGAGAAAAACTCTTTACATGGGAAAGCTCCCAACAAGCAAAAGAAGAAAAAGAAATCTTTTTGGGTTTCCTTTTTATGCTACAACTAAACAGACTAGAAGGTAAATCTTGAACTATTTTTTTGGATATTCTCAAGGTTAATGAAGCACACAAGAAGAAAGCAGAAAGAAGAAATAAACTACCATGGAATGTACAATGAATAAGTATGATCATCGACTACTAAGATGAGTGTGTGAACATGAATGTAATGTCGATGAGAAATAGATACTCCCCCAAGCTTAGGCTTTTGGCCTAAGTTGGTCTAGGGCCATGGCTCAAAATAACCATCTCCTGGATACTCCGGGGGGTCCTGAGGGTTCCACTGGTTGGGAGCTCCTGTGGCTCCCACTGGAAAACTGGATCCTGATACGGATCATGGGCTGGTGCCGGCTCGGGTGCTGGGGGTTGCGACAAACCCCAATATCTGTAGATGTCCTCGGGCATATTAGTGTACCTACCTGAATGAATATCGAACAAAGAAGAAGCATGCAGAGTAATAATCTCACAAGTACCTTGACTAAACACTAAGTTGTAAAGCAGCCTCTTATCATTATTCTTTCAAACAAAGTCATGTGTTACATACTGTCATAGTCTATATATCTTGTAGGTAGCAACAGTTCCTCTTCCTCATCAAGCCTAAAGGCTATATTAAAGTGTTTGGCTAGAGGAGATGCATAAATACCTCCGAATATTGGGCCCTTCAAACGGTTTAGGTTCAACCGTTGGGCCACCATAGCGCCCAGACTAAAAGTTCTGTTAGCACGTAAAGCGTGGTGCAGAATGGTGAGGTCGGGAGCACTAAGGCCTCCACTCTCCCTACGACCAACTAAACATCTTTCCGCAAATAATGAATAATAGCGAAGAACAAGAAAATGTAAAGTAGCTGCTCTTGCCTTTGACACCCCTCTCTCTTCCCCCACAGTGGTTGCGGCAATAAAGTTCTGCATGTGTCTAGGACGTGGTTCACTAATGCTGCCCTCATAAGGTATTTTGCAAACATTGCCAAAATCCTAAAGTGTCATTTTATTAGGAACATTATACAAGTAAAATTCTACCATGGGAGGATCCTTCCTAGGGTAAAAGTGAAAGTTTTGCACGAAGATATTAGTGAGTAAGAGGTACTGGTCACACTTATCATTGAGGAAGTCGTTGATGCTTGCAGTCGCTGCTAAATGATAGAAATCTTCATAAATTCCATCCGCCCTAAAAAATGTATCACTTGGCCATTCACATGGTCGAACATCTACAACGTGAGGAAGATTGTATTTGGACTTCTTCTTCACCTCATTTTCATGTTCTTTAGAGCCCCGACTTGAAGACCCTCTTAACAATCTCCTCATTATTTATCTCTCCGAAAAAATTCTGAAATTTTTAGTGACCCAAAATAAAGGTGAACAAAACTCAACAAACCTTATGGGAACTACTCCCACAAGTTCCTAGAGGCTATATTATGCATCAAAACTACTTGGGACCATATAATTTTGACATGCAAGCTCAAGAACAAGTTCACCACAGCAACAAAAATTTGCAATAAATAAATAACTAGAACAAAAACTAATTGGACAATTAGAGAGTCACATATCAGAAATCAATCCCCTAAAACCGTTTTGAAATTGGAGCTTTGCGCAAGGAGATTGAAAATGGTAGCAAAATGAACTAGAACACGGGTTTGAGCAATAATGGGACTTTGTCTAGAGTAAGACGAAGTGGATGGGTGCCGGAATAACTGAGGGGGCCTACTGTTGGAAATATGCCTTAGAGGCAATAATAAATTAGTTATTATCATATTTCCTTGTTCATGATAGTCATTTATTATCCATGCTATAATTGTGTTGATCGGAAACTCAGATACATGAGTGGATAAATAGAAGACACCATGTCCCTAGTATGCCTCTAATAGACTAGCTCGTTGATCAAAGATGGCTATGGTTTCCTAGTCATGGACATGAGATGTCATTTGGTTACCGGATCTCATCATTAGGAGAATTGCTATTGTTTTCTGCATACGATCGTGTCAGTTTATTGCTATTGTTTTCTGCATGTCAAGTATATGTTCCTATGACCATGAGATCATGCAACTCACTGACATCGGAGGAGTACCTTGTGTGTATCAAACGTCGCAACGTAACTGGGTGACTATAAAGGTGCTCTACATCTATCTCCAAGGGAGTCTATTGGGTTGGCATGGATCAAGACTGGGATTTGTTACTCCGTGTGACGAAGAGGTATCTCAGGGCCCACTCGATAATACATCATCACAATAAGCCTTGCAAGCAATGTGACTAAGTGCTAGTCACGAGATCTTGTATTACGAAACGAGTAAAGAGACTTGCCGGTAACAAGGTTGAACTAGGTATGGAGATACCAACGATCGAATCTCGGGCAAGTAACATACCGAAGAACAAAGGGAACATCTTAGGGGATTAACTGAATCCTTGACATAGAGGTTCAACCGATAAAGATCTTCGTAGAATATGTAGGAACCAATATGGGCATCCAGGTCCCACTACTGGTTATTGACCGTAGAGATGTCTCGGTCATGTCTACATAGTTCTCGAACCCACAGGGTCTGCACACTTAAGGTTTGGTGACTTTTCGGTAGTATAGAGTTATGCATGGTGGTGACCAAAGGTTGTTTGGAGTCCCGGATGAGATCTCGGATGGTACGAGGAGCTCTGGAATGGTCCGGAGGTAAATATTCATATATAGGAAGTCCTGTTTTGGTCATCGAAAAACTTTCAGGCTCATCGGTAGTGTATCGGGAGTGCCGGTAGTGTACTGGGAGACCACCGGGAGGGGTATTTCGACCCAAGAGGCTTCATGGTCTATGGGAGGGTGAATACCAACCCTTTGTAGTCTGGTGGAAGTCACACACAAGGCCCATGCGGCTAGGGAAAGAAAATCCCAAAGGGAAAAGTGGAAAAAAGGCAAAAAGGGGAGGAATGCTAGTCCTACTAGGATTGGAGGAGGAGTCCTCCTCTCTTCCCCACTTTGGCCGAACCAAAGGAGTCTTGTCCCATTCTACAAGGCCTCTCCTCCATCCCTCCTATATATACTGGTGGTTTTAGGGTTTTTGCACTAGATTTTCAGCCACGTGCTACCCGTTCCTCCAGTGCATAGTTTCTCCTCTAGATCGGATATCTGCAGTGCTTAGGCGAAGCCCTGCCGGAATAGCTCCACCACCATCGCCGGAGCGCCGTCACACTACGGAGAACTCTTCTACCTCTCCACTCCCTCTTGATGTATCAAGAAGGCGGAGCTTGTCATCAAGCTGTACATGTGCTGAACGCGGAGGTGCCGTCCGTTCGGCACTAGATCGGAAGGACCGTGATGAAGATCACGAGACGGATCGTGATGAGATCGCGGGACGGATCATGATGAGTTAGCCGGATGGATCATGATTGGATCGTGGGACGAATCATGATGAGATCGCGGGATGCTCGGCGATTTGAATCACGAAGACGTTCGACTACACGAACCGCGTTTCTTAACGCTTCCCGCTTAGCGATCTACAATGGTATGTAGATCCACTCTCCCTCGCGTAGATGCTCATCACCATGGATAGATCTTGCGTGTGCGTAGGAAATTTTTTGTTTCCCATGTGTTGGGGATATAACCCCATGGTGAGACCTGCCCTGGAGGGCTTCGGGTTAAACCGGACGGCTCGTAGCCAGCCCAAGAGTGAGCCGTCAGGACTAGAGGGCCCAATAAGCGTAGCGACTCACAAGATGGGCTGGCGGGGTGGCCCAGATGAGAAGACCCGGGCGTTTAAAGACGTCCGGGGAGAACTTGGTCAGGATAGGCAGGAGAAGATAGAGGCAGACTCGGACGTGTAATGAGAGTCGGCCACAACTTGTATGACTCATGGTCTTGACCTCGGTATCTAAAGGCAAGACCCGGGGCGACTTAGAGATCAGGTTATCAAGGACTAGGTCAATCTTTAGCTCCCTTTTAATAGATACAACAAGCAATACAAACACAAGAAGGACATAGGCTATTACCTCACCTTGAGGGGCCGAACCTGGGTAAACTCATGTCCTTCGTCCCTATCAACCCCTTTGAGTCCATCACGATAGCGATGGCCTCGAATCCAAGTTCGTTCACCCGAACATCTACCGTGATAAATCCACGACAGTTGGCACCCACCATGGGGCTAACGCTTGGTGGTGTTGAGTTCTCGAAGGGCTCTCTCCCGGGGCTCGAAGGATACGTTGTCGGAAGGATTAGCAAGAGTCGCCGTGGCCGGTTCTACATCGACGATGCCGGCTGGGGGCTTGATGCTGAGTTCGTGGAGTATGGATTCCTGGTTCCATTCGGCGGGATCCATGTTTTCATCGGAAGGGTTGATGGATCTACACCCGGGCCTGACGTCTGCACCGACATCATCGAGCCGGCTCGGCGTCTACGACCTGCGTGTAACATGCATCCTACCCGTGCTAATCTGGGTTAGAAGCATGTCTTCGTAGGCTTCACTCAAGGTACGGATCTGGAGGCTTCCGGATCACAGGAAACTCTCGTCTATTCGGAGAACGAGACTTCAAGTGGAGAAACGGAGTCGGTGTACCAGCTCCGCAACGGCGGCCTTGGGGGCTACAGCGATGTCTGCCTTGAGTCAGATCACTCTGAGTCGGATGATCTTGAGCTTCCGGTTCATGCTGCCGTGTTCATGGCGGGGTCAGCCCCAGGCATGGGCAGTACAGCCGCAGGAGCCGCCACCTTCGGTGATAACCCGCCGCCACCGGCTCAAGTTCTTGTGGAGCTGATGGATGAGCTCGCGGCTTTAATGGCCACTGAGGTCACACCAGATCATCAAGCAGCTCGGAATTTAGAGATCGCAAGGATCAAGGGCCAGATGACAGAGGAACGACAAAGAATGGCCGAGCTAAAGATCCAGATGGAGGAAGAGGCAGAACGTATCAAGGCAGATCCTTTCCGTCTAGGGCTGGAGAAAATATCAGCAGAAGCGGTACATCGAAGGAGGCATCTATCCCGTCTACCAGAGCGCTATGAAGCAAGGAACCTCTTCAATAGTCCTCCTAGCGCGAGGCGAGTAACGGACGCGTCCGAAAGCCGCCCGACGGAGCGACAAGCGACTCATCTGGCCCGGCGTAACCAAGCTTCACCCAGTGGCTTTTCGACGCCGGCGGGTCATTATTCTAACCCGATCGAGAATATGGTGGCAGCGGCCACCCGGCTTGAGACAATTCCTATCCCGGATGAAGATCCCTTTGCAGAGGATGTGCGGAACGCCATCAGGTACCTGCAGACGGCCATGGCCCAGCAAGAGAAATATATTCACAGCCGGAGCCTTGTTCATTCAACCCCTCTTCCTAACCGCAGCTTTAGCCGGTGCTACGAGTCACCAGCAGGTTCCAGCAACAACCGACACAGAGAGATTCCAACGGGTCACCGGCGGGTAGAGACACGTCAGCATTTGTAAACCATGCGGGAAGCCCGCAAGAGGCGCCAGCTAGGCCGGCTTACCAGGAGCCTGTGCCTTCCGTTTCGGTAGGGGCAGGAGTAAACTCCAAGACTGGAGGTGTTGGGGATATGACCCGCCCCGGAGGCTCCGGGTCATGTTGTTGGCTCGTGAGCCGGCCCAAAGGTGAGCCGTGAGATTAGTGGCCCAAGAGGAAAGGCGGCTCACGGTGTGGGCCGTACGACGGCCCGGACTGAGAAGACCCGGGCGTGCAAGCCGACTCATAGGCGGCTTGGACAAGAAGATAGAGAGATACTCAGTTAGCAATGGTAACGACCCAGATATCCTGACCTCTTATATAAAGGCAGACCCGGGGCGACTTAGGGGGCAGGCAATCGAGAACTAAGTCAAGCTTTTAGCTCCTTGTAATCGATATGCAAGCAATACAAACACAGGCAGGACGTAGGCTATTACCTCGATTCGAGGGGCCGAACCTGGGTAAATCCGTGTCTTTCGTCCCGACTAACCCCTCCGAGTCCACCCCATTAGCGATGGCCTCGAACCTAAGTCCGTTCACCCGGACATCTGTCATGATAAAACCACGACAGTTGGCGCCCACCTTGGGGCTAGCGCTTGGTGGTGTTGAGTTCTCAAAGGGCTCTCTCCCAAGGCTCGAAGGATACATGGTTGGAAGGATGAGCAAGAGTCGCCGCTGCCGGCTCTATATCGACGATGCCGGCTGGGGACTTGATGTTCGTTCTGTGGAGTATGGATTTCGGGTTACGTTCGGCGGGATCCAGGTTTTCATCGGAAAGGTTGATGGATCTACACCCGGGACGGACGTTTGCACCAACATCGTCGAGCTGGCTCGGCCTCTCCAATCTACGCGTGTTATGCAGCCTCCCCGTGCCCGTCTTGGTCAAAAGCACATTCTCGTGGGCTTCACTCAAGGCATGGACCTGGAAGCGTCTGGGTCATAGGGAACTCTCATTTGCTCAGAAGATGAGTCCTCCAGTGGGGAGACATAATAAGTACATCGGCTCAGCAACGGTGGCCTTGGGGGCTACTACAAAAACTATTCTGAGGTAGAGGGCATTGAAACGGATCCTCTGGGCCCCCCGGTTCGCGCGGCGGTGTTCATGGCAGGATCGGCTTCAGCCGCCAGTGACACGGCTGCGGGAGCCGCCGCAGCGGGTGATAGCCCGCCGCCGCCGGCTCAGGTTCTAGTGGAATTGATGGACGAACTCACAGCTCTCATGGCCACAGAGGTAACACCGGATAATCAAGCAGCCAGGAATCTAGAGGTGGCACGGATCAAGGTCCGGATGGTAGTGGAACGGCAAAGGATGGCCGAGCTGAAAGCCCAGATGGAGGAAGAAGCGGAGCCTATCAAGGCAGATGCTTTCCGACTGGAGCTGGAGCAGAAGTCGGCGTCCGCGGTGCATAGGAGGAGGCATCAATCCCGTCTACCAGAATGTTACGAGGCGAGGAACCTTTTTAATACCCCTGGTGGGGGTGGGTTACGGGTGCACCGGAGAGCCGCCCGATGGAGCGCCCGGCGACTCATCCACCCCAGCATAACCAAATCTCACCTAGGGTTTTTCCAACACCGCCGGGTCATTATTCTAACCCGACTGAGAACATGGTGGCAGCGGCCGCCCGGCTTGAGACGATTCCCATCCCAGATGAGGCACCCTTTGCGGAGGATGTGCGGACCGCCATTTGATATTTACTGATGGCCATGGCCCAGCAAGAGAAGTATACTCACAGCCGGAGCCGGGTTCACTCCACCCCCTCCCCAATCGAAGTTTCAGCCGACGTTATGAGTCACCGGCATGTTCCAGCAGTCACCCGCGCCACGGACCACTGGAGGACAATAAGGCGGCTCTAGATGCACAAGCCATCATGGACCAGGCGGGAGACAGGCGAGACGCGGAGATAGCTGCAGCCCGTCCAGAGCTGGCACTTTTCGTGTCAATGGGAGTGGTTAGTACCAGAGCCGTAGGGGTGCCATGTTTAACTCCGGCTCTGAGGAGCGAACGACTGCCAAAAGACTTTAAGGGGCCTCGAAAGGTTCGGAATTACACAGCTGATCTACCCCCAGAGGCGTGGGTCGAAAGTTATGAACTGGCCACGGAGATGCTGGATGTCAATGAGGCGGTATGCGCAAAATACTTCATCATGATGCTTGAGGGTCCGGCCCGTACATGGCTGAAAGGTCTGCCGCCTAACACGTTAAGCTCATGGGCGGAGCTGAGAGCGAAGTTTATTAAGAATTTCCAGGGACCTGTAAGCAGCCTATGACTATTGTCGATCTAGACCACTGTGTTCAACAGGAGAATGAGTCGGCCCATCATTGGGTCCGGCGGGTGTCGACCATTATTCACTCTTTAGAGCAGATCACAGCGGCTCAAGCGGTGCTTATCTTAGAGAAGAACTATCATTTTGTTCCATTGAAGCAGAAGCTCGGCCGGCTCAAGCGCACGTGTCAGGATATGGGAGAGCTCATGACGGCCTTGACGAAATATGCTGACTCAGATAACACCAAGGATCCGGGCTCGGATGATGAGAAAGCCAATCAAGGGAAGAAAAACAATCAAGGAAAAGGTTTTGTGAACAATGGGAATCAGAATAAGCGGAAGAGCGCTGATGGCGGATCCGAGTTAGTGGCAAATACCAACACAGGACAGAATCATCCCAAGGGGGGTGGAAAATTTAGGCCAAGGAATAGAGGCCCTTTTAATTTAGAGGAGGCGCTTAGGAAGCCTTGTCCAGAGCACAACATGCCTGACAAGCCGGCGTTGCAATTCATGGGGTGATTGCTTTATCATGCAGAGATTCAAAAACCAGCATTCCCAACCGCGTAATAACCAGGGCGGTGGCCTGCCCGGTGGCTTAGGGCACGGCGGGTCAGGAGCTGGATTTGGCATCGGCGGTTCAGGAAATGGTCATCCGGGTCAGAATAACCAAGGGGGCACCAACAACATCCTGGCAACAATGGCAATAACAACAATCAGCAGCAGCACAACCAGTCCGGGTTTCAGAGTAACCCGAAGCAGCTCAGTTCTGGACAATATCACGTATTCACGACCGGTCACAGTAAACAAGACGAGAAGTTGCGGAGGCGAGCGGTTAATGCAGTTGCTCCGGCTCTCCCGCGATATTTGCTGTGGTCTGAATATGAGATAATGTGGAGCTGGGAGGATCACCCGCCGCGGTTAGATGACCCGGGCCGGCTGGCTCTAGTTGTGGCCCCTCAGGTGAATGGCTATATGGTGAATAAAGTGCTTATGGTGGGAGGTAGCAGTATCAACATCCTTTACTATGATACTTTCCGGCGGATGAAGTTGCTTGATAAGGATCTTAAACCCTCCTCCACCATATTTCATGGTGTGGTCCTGGGTAAATCAGCGTACCCGGTGGGCCGAATCTCATTGGAAGTAGCTTTTGGCGATGAGCATAATTACAGGGTGGAGTCTTTGTGGTTTGAAGTGGTCAAAATCAAAAGTCCCTATAATGCGCTATTTGGGAGGCCGGCTTATGCTAAATTTATAGCTAGGCCTTGTTATGTTTATTTGCAACTCAAAATGCCCGGCTTAAATGGCACAATTACCGTTCACGGTAATAGGAAAATGGTTCTTGAGTGTGAGGAAGGAGATGCGGCTTATGCATAGTCTAGTTGTGCTCAGGAGGAGCTAAAATTTTACAAAGAGAACGTTGATTCGGAGGATATGACCCCGCTAAAGAAGCCTACGACAGAAGTTGAGCCGCCGCTCAGGTTTTCAGCGGATGCTACCAAGGCAGTAGATTTCAATCCGGGTGACTCATCCAAGCAGTTCATCATTGGGGCTCACATGGATCCCAAATAGGAAAGCGCGCTCATCGAATTCATCCGTGAGAATTGGGACATCTTTGCATGGAAGCCTTCTGACATGCCGGGTGTACCGAGAGAGTTCGCTGAGCACAATCTTAATGTGGATCCAAAGTTTAAGCCGGTCAAACAGTTTTTACGACGGTTCAATGAAGAGAGACATAAAGCTATTGGGGAGGAAGTTGCTCGGCTCTTGGCCGCATGCTTTATAGTGGAAGTTTTTCACCCGGAGTGGTCGGCTAACCCGGTGCTAGTACTAAAAAAGAACGACACGTGGCGTATGTGCATAGATTACACGGACCTTAACAAGGCTTGCCCGGCTGACCCTTTTGCACTCCCTCGTATCAAGCAAATTATTGATGCAACAGCCGGATGTGAAAGTTTATGCTTCCTGGATGCTTATTCAGGGTATCATCACATCAAGATGGCAACAAAAGATCAGGAGAAGACGGCGTTTATTACACCTTTTGGGGCATTCTGCTACGTCTCCATGCCTTTCGGGCTCAAGAGTGCCCAGGCGACTTACCAACGTTGTGTGCAGAATTGCCTCCACAGTCAGATTGGCCGAAATGTTCATGCTTACGTAGACGACATCGTGGTTAAGTCCAGAAAGAAGGAAACTCTTTTAGAGGATTTGAAAGAAACCTTTGACAATCTTTGGGTCTACAAGATGATGCTTAACCCGACGAAGTGTGTCTTTGGTGTTCCAGCAGGAAAGCTTTTGGGTTTCTTGGTCTCTAAGCGGGGCATCGAGGCTAACCCAGATAAGATTAAGGTTATCACTTCTTTGTGGGAGCCGACGTGCATTAATGACGTTCAGCGCCTTGCAGGACGGATTGCTGCGTTAAGCCGCTGCATAAGCCGGCTTGGGGAGAAAGCTATTCCCTTATACCAGATGATGAAGAAGATAGACAAGTTTAAATGGAGCACAGCAGCGGCTGAAGCACTTGAAGCTCATAAAAAGCAGTTGACTGACCGCCAGTGTTAGTTGCTCCGGTTGAGAAAGAGCCTTTGCTCGTTTATGTGGCCGCTAACAACAGTGCGGTCAGTGTAGCAATTGTGGTTGAGCGCGAGGAGGCAGGGAAGGAGTATCCTGTGCAAAGTCCGGTTTATTACATTAGTGAAGTTTTGGCAAAGTCTAAGCAGAGGTATCTGCATGGGCAGAAGTTAGTATACAGAGTTTTCATGGCCAATCGCAAGTTAAAACATTACTTTTTGGGGCACCAAATAACAGTGGTCAGTTCTGCCCCGTTGGGGGATATCATTCAAAATAGAGAGGCTACATGGAGGATTGCCAAGTGGGCCTTAGAGCTAAGTCCTCTTGGCCTCAAGTATGTTCCTCGTACAGCAATTAAGTCTCAAGCTTTGGTGGATTTCATAAATGATTGGACTGAATGTCAAGTCCCCGAAGAGAAGCCAGATAACACATATTGGACTATACACTTTGATGGATCCAAGCAGCTAGAAGGGTCCGGGGCAGGAGTTGTTCTCACCTCCCCCAAGGGTGACAAGTTTTGTTATGTGCTCTGGTTAATGGTCCCTCATACTAATAATGCAGCTGAGTATGAAGCACTGCTCCATGGTCTCAGAGTCGCTAAAGAAATGAATTTAAGCCGGGTCAGGTGTTTAGGCGACTCAGATCTTGTGGCTCAGCAAGTTTCAGGTACTTGGGACTCCAAGGATCCGCGGATGGCGGCTTATCGACAGGCGGTTGATATCATTGCCTGTCACTTGAAGGGGTACTAGGTGGATGACATTGATCATCGCAGTAATGAGGCGGCTGATGCCTTGTCACGGTTAGGCTCTCAACGAAAGCTGGTACCACCTAATGTTTTTCTGGATGTATTGCATCATCCGACTGTTAAGATACCTTCTGAGGAAGATCTGGCTATTCCTGACCCGGAGGCGGAACTGGTGGTGGCTCTGCATGCTACCCCAGACTGGACTATTCCTTATTTGGCGTATCTGACACGCGATGAGTTACCTCAAGAGGAGGATCTGGCCAGGAAGATCGCTCGGCATTCTAAGTCCATGACGATTGTCAATGGTGAGTTATATAAGTGTAGTGTGATGGGTGTCTTTTAGCGCTGCATCTCACCAGAGGAGCGTCGGCAAATATTGAGTGAAATTCATGTTGGTGACTGTGGACATCACGCCGGGTCAAAATCTTTGGTGGCTAAGGCTTTTCGACGTGGGTTTTTCTGGTTGACGGCTCACAAGGATTTGGAAGACTTAGTCCGTAAGTGTGATGATTGTCAGAAGTTCGGCCGGTGTGCTCACGTTCCGGCTCAAGAGTTGAGGATGATCCCAATCACTTGGCCGTTTGCGGTCTGGGGGCTCAATATGGTAGGACCTTTCAAACGATCCAAGGATAAGGAAATGCACCTTCTGGTGGCGGTTGATAAATTTACTAAGTGGGTAGAGGCAGAGCCGGTCAATAAATGTGATGCAGCTACGGCGGTTCAGTTTGTTAAGAAGCTGATTTATCGCTTTGGTTACCCAGACAGTATTATTACAGACAATGGAACAAATTTATCCAAAGGAGCTATGAAAACGTTCTGTGAGAAGGAGCATATCCGGCTTGATGTTTTAGCCGTGGCACATCCACAATCTAATGGTCAGGCAGAGCGAGCCAATCAGGAAATTTTAAGAGGTGTCAAGCCACGGCTCATGGTTCCTTTGAAACGGACACCCGGATGTTGGGTTGAGGAGTTTCCTTCCGTTTTATGGAGCATCAAAACTACACCTAACAGATCTACAGGTTTCACACCATTCTTCATGGTGTACGGTGCTGAGGCGGTTCTACCCAGTGACATCCGACACGACTCACCAAGGGTGGCGGCTTATGTTGAGACGGACAATGAGGTAGCCCGCCAAGATGCGTTGGACGCCTTGGATGAAGCACGAGAGTTAGTAGCAGCCAGGTCGGCAATTTATCAACAAGACCTGCGACGCTATCATAGCCGCAGGGTAAAGACCCGGACGTTCCAGGAAGGTGACCTGGTGCTCCGGTTGATTCAAGACCAATCTGGAGTGCATAAGTTATCACCACCATGGGAGGAGCCTTTTGTGATCAACAGGAACCTTAACAATGGGTCATATTACCTCATTGATGTTAGAGATGAGTCGGAAACCGCGGGTCAAGAGACGTTGCGGCCATGGAATATCGCACATCTGCGACCATACTTTACTTAGCACGCGTGGAGAGCCGCTATCATTGTATATGTCATGGTCACATGAGTAAAAGATAGCATCCCCGCACAAGACTGGGGCCTCTGCTCTTATGTATACCTTTGTAGAATCAAGATAAAATTTTCCGGCTCAAAAATTTGAGTGGAAGTGGTTTGTTTGCCGAAAAAACGGCTATTCTACCCTCTGGCTTTATGCCCTATCAAGCGATGTGGCAGGGAGGCTTCTTGCCTTTGGGTATAGCTTACTTCTCCCTTGCACAGCCGGTGATATGCCCAATTAAGCACTGTTGCAAAGAGGCTTCTTGCCTTCGGGTATAGCTTACTTCTCCTTTGCACAGCCAGCTGTCATTAAACTGTTGCAAGGAGGCTTCTTGCCTCCGGGTATAGCTCACTTCTCCCTTGCACAGTTGGATTTATGCCTAGTTTGGTTACATTAAGCGCCATTGTTGATGGAGGCTTCTTACCTTTGGTATAGCTTACAGGACCCTAAGACAACAGCGTGTACACCAAATTCCAGTTGCTTATCAACTGCGACCATCGAAGGGGGCTTCTTACCGACGGGTATCGCTTATCTCACCCTAATGGCTGGTTTATGCCACTTCCGGTTACTTATTTACGACGGTTGTCGAAGGGGGCTTCTTACCGATGGGTTCGCTTATCTCACCCTAATAACCGGCGTTTACGCCAAAAGTCAGTTGCTTATCAACTGTAGCTGTTGAAAGAGGCTTCTTGCCTTCGGGTATAGCTTACTTCTCCTTTCAAACAGCCGACTTTATGCCGTCTCAGGCTAATTATTAGCCGCGGTTGTCAATGAAGGATTCTTACCTTAGGGTATAGCTTACATCTCCCATTGACAGTCGGCGTTCACTGTACTCTTACCAGCCAATCTCTCTTAGAGACCCTGAGCCGGTTCAAGAAATTGATGGCCAATCTCGCCTAGAGACCCTGAGCCGGTTCAAGAAATTGACGGCCAATCTCGCCTAGAGACCCTGAGCCGGTTCAAGAAATTGACGGCCAATCTCGCCTAGAGACCCTGAGCCGGTTCAAATAATTGACGGCCAATCTCGACAGAGACCCTGAGCTGGTATGAGTGTAACCGTTCGAAATACGCGCAGAAGAGCCGTCATATGAGTTTTTGAGGAAGGAAAGATCATCATCACGTGTTGTATCATGCCGGCTTATCAAAGCCGGGTCAGAGCAAGGCAATTATAAGTCCCGGGTTGCTGCAAGCGGAACTACCCGGCACTTGGGGGCTAGACAACTGCAATTCTCCTCAAAAGTTCCGGCTCATTAGTAGCCGCAGTTGTCGATAGAGGCTTCTTACCATCAGGTATAGCTTACATTATCCTAAAGGCAAGCGACTCCTTAATGACTTCGTCCGATAAGAGCCGGAGCCATGTTGCTTCGGTCGAAAAATTTAAGGTTTCAAAGAGATCATCCAGCTCTAATATTCTAGAGAAAGGAATGGCGTCTTCAAAGACAGACACCCCTCATCAGAAAATCTCAAGGTATATCCCTGAAGAGCCGGCAACACATTAAAACACAGAGAGGTGCAAATATATACGGTCACCAAGTGGCAGAGTCATGTTTACTCTATTACAAAAACTACTCTCAGAAGGAGCAAAAGCATTATCAACCGCCCACGGCGGGTCATTACATAAGTCGGTGCTCAGAAAGGTTAAAAGAATAAAATTCAGTTATTGGCCAGCTCATCCTGCTTCGGGTCTTCTGCTGTCTTTATCTGGAGATTGACCAAGTCCCAATTACAGTCAGCCAGAGTAGCAAAAGACCCTTCAAGGAACGGAGACACGTCAAGCTCACAAGGAAAGAGATCCTTACTGCGGGCGGGTGTCAGATCTTTCCACTCGTAGAGAGGCCCGCGGATTCTCTTCTCCTCTGCGTCATAAGCCGCCTGATAAGTGCTCAAGTCAGCTTCATCCGCCAGAACAGAGGCCAAATAACGCGACTCTTTGACACACCGGGTGTAATCTTCTTCGGTGAATTCTGAGCCGTCATCTCTTTTAGACGGGTAACCATCCATCATTTCAGCCGGCGTTAGCTCGGGGGCGAAGGCCAGAGCTCGGCTCAATCCAGCAACGGCTCCTTGGCGGAAGGCGGACTTCTTGAGCACTTATATCTGCTTGGGCATTGTAGAGAAGAGTTCCAAGACCCCTTTCAGAGCAGTGGGGATCTTCTCCTTGTATTGCACGCTCTTGATCATGAAGATGGCATCGCAGTATAACTGTTCCGCAAAAGTATAAATGGCTTCAGTGGCAGAAGGCTATCAGAAGCTAACTGCCGACTCCTGGGACCAGGATAAGTCGGATAAAGTTAATGAGTCGCCAGTTTTTTCACTAGCAATGTTAAACAGTACAAACTGAACAAGAAAACTTACCAAATAGGGCGGCTGACATCTCCGCGATGTGTTGTTTCAAACCATGAAGTTCCTCCTCCACAGATGTAAGCCGCTGCTCAGCGTCATCCGCCCGTTTGGTTAGAGCAGCCTTTTCAGTTTCAGTTGTCTCTTTTAAAGAGGTAAGTCAGCAGTGACATTGGCCAGCTCCTCAGAGAGAAGCTGACACTTTTCGTCAGCAATGCTTCGGGCTTCTTGCTGAGCCACCAGGTTGGCCCTCAGATCCGTCAACTGAGACCCGGCTTCATTCAAAGCTTCCTATAATACATCAAAATACAGGAAAAGCTGCCACAATGCAGGACGAGTGTTAAAAGCAAATACAAGTCTCAAACAGATTGCAAGCAATATATTTGACACTTGGGGGCTAATGTATATTTGATCTTTCAAGTATGCAGTTCCGGTTTATCTCCTTCGAAGCTAATCCGGAACTTGGGGGCTACACTATGGCTCTTCAATGTACTAATAATGGAAGCACTAACTCAACTTGATCAAGTTTGAGCCGGCCCTTGGGGGCTATATTAGATCTTCAAGTTGTCTACATTACAGGCCCGGCTCAAATATAATCTGAGACGACCCTTGGGGGCTATGATTGGCGGTTCACCTTGTTTACAGTACAAGCTAAAGCAATTTTAAGGGAATTTGACATGACAATATTTGTAGAGGTCATAGAAAGACCCGGCTCAACGATTCAGTATGTTAAGCTGGCTCTTGGTGGCTAAGTAAAGATATAGTAAGAAGGAAAAGTACCTCATATTTTGTCTTCATGGAAGAGATCAACCGAAGTTCCAAATCCCGGCTGGTGGTAACCCGGTTTATGTACCCGGTGTGTAGCTCTTCAACGGTCATCTTCTCGCAGGAAGAGTCGAAGTTCAGTTTCTTCAAGGCTTCAGCCGGCTCTGTATGTTTGGTCAACACATGAGCCAGAGGTGTTTGATGACTAGACCCGGTGATAACAACATCCGGAGTGTTAGGGGTCTTGACAGGAGTCGCCGGCTTGGAAGGAGCCGTTGGAGGGCTCTCCATGATGACATCCTCAGCGGCCAGCTCCGTGAGGTAGCCGACGGGTTTTCTTCTGGTTGAGTTTCCTCCGGTTGTTCGGGCTCCGGTTCTTCGATAACTGGGCCGGAGGAGGGCTTGTTGGTCTTGCAACATTTAGCTTGAGCGCTGCAAAAAAGAAGGATCACCAGTTGAACATATTGCTGCCATAGTAACAGCCGGATATCCAGATATCATAGTAAGAATGCTTACATCGTATTAATCTTGGGTGGTGGTATAATTGACTCCGAAGTGCCGCCGGAGGAAGGAGATTTCTACAAAAAATAAAACAGAAAGGTGAAGAGAGTATCAAGTTTACAAAGGAAAGACAAAGGAAAAGAAGAGGTTTAAACCTCGGCGGGGCGTTTCTTTGCAGCCGGAGAGTTTGGCAACCTGGACATGAGCTCAGTAGAGCCGGTGCTTCGAGTTTGTCGACGCTCAATTTGCTGTTGGTTTTTTTAGAGAAAATCGGGAGCCAGATAAGCAAGAGGGTGAGAAAGAGGAACTTTTTTGATAACCCGCCGCACCTTTCGGGGGACGAAACATTATGAGCCGGAGGAAAAGTAATTTACCTCAGGAGCATTAGCACGGCTGGTTTCCACTTCATCCTACGAGTAAAGTAAGTGTTAATAAAACAGGAAGGTAAAAGATCAAGCAAGACAGTTGAAACTTTACCTCTGAGCTGGATGATGGTGGCGGGTCAAGCAAATTATCTTGCAGGGCATATTTTTAGCCTTCTTAGTTGGGACCTTCTTCCTGGATTTCTTCGGAGGGGCAACATATTCCCTCTTCCAGAAGTCTGAGTCGGCCTATAAGAATACCCGGAGAGTGAGTACCAAATCAACAAGGTGCAAACAACGTCTAAGAGACGGATGGGAAGAGATTAAACTTATATCGGGAGCCGGATTGTTGGCACTAAAAGGTGCCAAGCCAATTTCGCTACATGATCCTGAAGCTTCATGGACAAGGCTCTGGATGGCGAGGGTAATGTCATTTTCTGTCAATGTGGATTGGCTGAAGCATAATGTGCTATCAAACGTGCCTTTATATTCGCACATGAGTCGGCTTTTATGGCTCAAAGGCATAATCCGCCACGAAATCCATCAGCGGATCAGGTCTAGCCCGATTAAGACGTTGGCCATGAGAGCCTTGATTTTGGCATGAGCCGGCTCATATCTTGCGCATTCTGAAGCTGATAGCCGGCCACGAAGCTCTGATGTTGTTGTGAGCCAAGAAGAACGATAACCCGGGAAAGGACGCTCGTTCTGAGGAGAGGTGTCCTTGCAATAGAACCAGGTCTTGTTCCAGTCTTTGGGGTGCCTCGGCATCTGCATAGCTGGAAAGATGATGTCTCTACGCTGTTGGATGGATATGCCTCCAAGCTCTAGGCTCGGGTCGGCTTTCACTTCAGTTTGCCGGTTAGCATAAAAGAACTCCCAAAAGAACCCCACAGACGGCTTGATTTGAAGGTAAGCTTCACAGAGCACTTGGAAATTGCATATGTTTGGCCGGAATTGGGGGCCAAGTCTTGCGGGTGAAGCTTGTAACGGTGAAGGACGTCCTGAAAGAATTTTGAGCCGGGAGGCACGAACCCTCGTTCAATATGGTTAGGAAAAACCACCACTTCACCTTCTTGAGGTTTGGGCCGCGTCTCATCACCCGGGACCCGCCAGCTAATAACTTCCTTGGGAGGAAGAGTACCCGCGTGAACAAAATCCGACAAAAAGTCCTCCGTGATGCATGACCCAACCCAGTTGGATGAGTTGGACGCACGAGACATGTTGGTGGCTTAAGTGCTGTGCAAGGTAAAAGGCGCGATGAGTCAAAGTGCTAGCAAATATTTTTGATGGCTTAAAAGTTTAAGGGATCTACGGATAAAGCGGAAGACCCGGCTGATAAGAGACGGAAAGGCTTGGCGAGTCAACAGAGAAAGGGAAGTTCAAAAAATCGGATAAGTCCTAAAAACAGATTCCGCAAGATATTACTATATCTACAGATCTACAAAAGCAGGGCAAATAAATTTCATTCTGACCTAGCGATGAACAGCGGAGGAAAAAGAAATGGATTGGGGCCATCGTGGCCTGCGCATTATGCGCGACCGGCCCGCGTGCGGCGACGGAGCAAAAGCGCAGTCTAAAGCCGTTTGCAGTGTCAAGATACACTTGCGATGGCGGTGCCGGAGCCCGAGCGGCGGCGGCGGAGCCCCGGTGAAAACCCTACTACAGGCAGCGGCAATCTAGGGAGCAGGAAAACTCACCGGAGATGGCGCGGTAGAGGCGGACGGATCTCTGGTACGTTCAGGGTGATGCAACGGCCAAGGTTGGGGACGACGTTCGGATGGCTCCGGAGCGAAAGTCAAAGATGCTGGGGCGGCGACAGGAAGAAGACGAAGAAAAAGAGGCACGAGCGGAAGAATGGGAAACTCCGACCCGCACGGGTCATATTTAAGAGGGGTTAAGGAAGGTGTGAAAATCCAGGCGATGACACCGTTCGACCGAGGCGGACGCCTCGATTTTCGGGATGACAGTTAAATGAAAGATTCGGTGACACGTCAGCATATCTCATGACGTCATGCCGGGTCATTTCCGGGCGACTCGCCAAAAGTGGAAGGTAAGGATGAAGTGAGCAAGCTCAATTCAACCTGGGGCCTAATGTTGGGGATATGATCCGCCCCGGAGGCTCCGGGTCATGTTGTTGGCTCGTGAGCCGGCCCAAAGGTGAGCCGTGAGATTAGTGGCCCAAGAGGATAGGCGGCTCATGGTGTGGGCCGTACGACGACCCGGACTGAGAAGACCCGGGCATGCAAGCCGACTCACAGACGGCTTGGACAAGAAGATAGAGAGAGACTCGGTTAGCAATGGTAACGACCCGGATATCCTGGCCTCTTATATAAAGGCAGACCTGGGGCGACTTAGGGGGTAGGCAATCGAGAACTAAGTCAAGCTTTTAGCTCCTTGTAATCGATACGCAAGCAATACAAACACAAGCAGGACGTAGGCTATTACCTCGATTCGAGGGGCCGAACCTGGGTAAATCCGTGTCTTTCGTCCCGACTAACCCCTCTAAGTCCACCCCATTAGAGATGGCCTCGAACCTAAGTCCGTTGACCGGACATCTGTCGTGATAAAACCATGACAAGAGGGCTGCCGTGTTTTTCGCCGGCTCTACGGAGCGAACGGTTGCCAAGAGACTTCAAAGGGCCCCGCAAGGTCCCAAATTATACCGGTGATTTACCCCCGGAGGCCTGGGTGGAGAGTTATGAACTGGCCATGGAGATGCTGGAGGTTAGTGAGGCGGTTTATGCCAAGTATTTTTTCATGATGCTTGAAGGCTAGGCTCGCACGTGGCTAAAGGGGTTACCGCCTAATACCATCAATTCATGGGTGGACCTTCGGGCCCGGTTCATTAAAAACTTTGAAGGAACGTGCAAGCAGCCGATGACCATTGTGGATCTTGATCAGTGTGTCCAACAGGAGAACGAGTCGGCCCATCATTGGGTACAGCGGGTCTCGACAATCATCCACTCCTCGGAACAGATCACAGCGGCCCAGGCGGTACTGATCTTGGAGAAGAACTGCCATTTTGTTCCTCTGAAACAGAAACTCGGCCGGCTCAAAAGTACGTGCCAGGACATGGGAGACCTCATGACGGCTCTCACAAAATATGCCGACTTTGACAGTACGAAAGATCCGGGTTCTAATGATGAGAAAGCTGGCCATGGTAAGAAAGGCAATCAAGGGAAGGGTGCGGCAAACAATGGTAGCCAGAGCAAACGTAAGAATCCAGAGGCTGGGTCGGAGTTGGTGGCTAATACAAACACCCAGCAGAATTACCCCAAAGGCAATAGGAGGTTTAGACCGCCCTTTGGCAGGGATAGCTCTTCCTCGAACTTGGAGGAGTTACTTAAGCGACCTTGTCCAAATCACAGTCTGCCTGATAAGCCGGCAAAGCACACATGGGGGAGTTGCAATTTCATGCAAAAGTACAAGCGGTATTGCACACAACCTAACAATCGACATGGTGGTCTGCCAGGCGGCTCAGGAAATGACGGGTCAGGAGCTGGTATTGGTTCTGGTGGCTCAGGGTCCAGTCATCCGGTCCACCGTTATCCAGGTCAGGTTAGTCAAGGGGGACACCAGCCACATTCTGGTAACAATAATTAGCAACAACAGCGTAATCAGTCCAGGTTTTAGAGTAATCCGAAGCAGCTCAGCTCTGAGCAGTACCACGTTTTCACGACCGGTCTCAACAAATGGGACCAGAAGTTGCGAAAGCAGGCAGTTAATGTGGTTACACCCGGGTCTTCCGCAGTACTTAATGTGGTGTGAATATGACATAACTTCAAGCCGAGGAGATCACTCGCCGTGTGTCGATGACCCGGGGCGGCTGGCTTTAGTTGTAGCCCCCCAGGTGGGTGGGTATATGGTGAACAAGGTGCTTATGGATGACGGCAGCAGCATAAACATCCTTTACTATGATACTTTCCGCCGGATGAAGTTGCTTGACAAGGATTTAAAACCTTCATCCACCGTCTTTCATGGTGTGGTTCTGGGTAAGTCGGCGCGTCAGGTGGGCAGGATTTCGTTGGAAGTGGCTTTTGGCGATGAGTACACTTACAGGGTGGAATCCTTGTGGTTCGAAGTGGTCAAGATCAAGAGTCCTTATCATGTGAGATTTGGACGACTGGCTTATGCTAAGTTCATGGCTAGGCCCTGCTATGTTTAATTGCAGCTCAAGATGCCTGGCTTAAACGGTACCATTACCGTTCATGGTAACCGAAATACGGGTATTGAGTGTGAAGAAGGAGACGCGGCTTACGCAGAGTCCAGTTGCACTCAGGAGGAGCTTAAGTTCTATAAGGAGAATGTTGATCTGGAGGATATGACCCCGCTGAAAAAGCCCACCACGCAGGTTGAGCCGCCCCTCAAGTTTTCAGCGGATGATACCAAGATAGTAGATTTCACTCCGGGTGACTCATCTAAGCAGTTTATCATTGGATCTCACATGGATCCCAAATAGGAAAGGGCGCTCATCGAATTCATCCGTGAGAATCGGGACATCTTTGCATGGAAACCTTCTGACATGCCAGATGTATCGAGAGAGTTCGCTGAGCACAACCTTAATGTGGATCCAAAGTTTAAGACGATTAAACAGTTTTTGTGGCGGTTCAATGAGGACAGGCGCAAGGCTATTGGGGCAGAAGTTGCCCGGCTCTTGGTAGCAGGTTTTATCATTGAAGTTTTTCACCCGGAATGGTTGGCTAACCCGGCGCTCGTGCTCAAAAAGAATGGCACATGGCGTATGTGTGTGGACTACATGGACCTAACAAGTATGTCCGGCTGATCCATTTGCTCTCCCTCGTATTAATCAGATCATTGATGCCACGGCGGGGTGTGAAAGTTTGTGCTTCCTGGATGCTTAATAAGGTTATGAACAAATCAAGATGGCGGTTAAAGACCAGGAGAAAACGGCTTTTATTACACCCTTTGGGGCGTTCTGTTATGTCTCTATGCCTTTCGGGCTCAAAAGTGCCCAGGCGACTTACCAACGATGCGTGCAGAACTGCCTTCATAGTCAGATTAGCCGTAATGTTCATGCTTATGTAGATGACATCGTGGTCAAATCCAGAAAGAAGGAGACTCTCTTGGAGGATTTAAAGGAAACTTTTGATAATCTCCGGGTCTACAAGATGATGCTTAACCCGACCAAGTGTGTCTTCGGTGTTCCAGCAGGCAAGCTTTTGGGTTTCCTGGTCTCTGAGCGCGGGATCGAGGCTAACCCAGACAAAATCAAGGCTATTACCTCTCTGGGAGAGCCGGCTTGCATTAATGATGTTCAGCGATGGGCAGGGCGGATTGCTGCGTTGAGCCGGTTCATAAGCCATCTTGGAGAGAAGGCTATTCCATTATATCAAATGATGAAGAAGACAGACAAATTTGTCTGGAGTAAAGCGGCGGGTGAAGTGTTTGAGGCGCTTAAAAAACAGCTCACTAAGCCGCCAGTGCTGGCTGCTCCGGCTGAAAAAGAGCCGTTACTCCTTTATGTGGCGGCTAATAACGGGGTAGTGAGTGCTGCAATCGTGGTCGAGCGCAAGGAGGCCGGAAAGGAGTATCCAATGCAAAGACCAGTTTATTATATCAGTGAGGTCCTGATAGAGTCTAAGCAAAGGTATCCACATTGGCAGAAGCTAGTATATGGGGTCTTCATGGCCAACCGCAAGTTAAAACACTATTTCTTAGGGCACCCGATAACCATGGTCAGTTCTGCTCCGCTAGGGGATATTCTCCAGAACAGAGATGCCACAGGAAGGATTGCTAAGTGCAAATTGGAGCTGGGACCTCTCAATGTAAAATATATGCCTGGCACAGCTATCAAATCCCAAGCCCTTGTGGATTTCATAAATGATTGGACCGAGTGTCAAGCTCCCGAGGAAAAACCGGATAACACATACTGGACTATACACTTCGATGGATCCAAGCAATTAGAGGGATGAGGGGCAAGAGTTGTTCTGACATCCCCCAAGGGTGATAAGTTTTGTTATGTGCTTCGGCTGATGTTCCCCTGCACTAACAATGCGGCTGAATATGAAGCTTTGCTTCATGGTCTTCGGTTAGCCAAGGAGATGAATTTGAGCCGAGTCAGGTGTTTGGGCGACTCAGATCTGGTGGCTCAACAAGTTTCTGGCACTTGGGATTCCAAGGACCTGCGGATGGCGGCTTACCGTCAGGCCGCTGATATTATTGCAGGGCACTTCAAAGGATATCGGGTAGATCACATTGATCGTCGCAAAAATGAGGAGGCTGATGCCTTATCACAGCTAGGCTCTCAACGAAAGCCGGTGCCACCCAATGTCTTTCTGGACGTCTTACACCATCCGACTGTCAAGGTACCTTCAGAAGAAGATTTGGTTGTTCTTGACCCGGAGGCAGAATTAGTGGCGGCTCTGCATGCTATCCCAGATTGGACTATTCCCTATTTGGCCTATTTGACCTGGGGCGAGTTACCTGAGGATGAAGACCTAGCCAGAAAGATCACCCGACATTCTAAGTCCATGACAATAGTCAATGGTGAGTTGCATAAATGAAGTGTGACGGGAGTTTTCCAAGATTGTTTTTCACTAGAGGAGGGCCGGCAGATCTGGAATGAAATCCATGCTGGCGATTGTGGACACCATGCCGACTTGAAATATTTAGTAGCCAAGGCGTTCCGGCACGGGTTTTTCTGGTTGACGGCTCATAAAGATGCAGAGGACCTAGTCCGTAAGTGCGGCAGCTGTCAAAAGTTTGGCCGGCGTGCTCATATCCCGGCTCAGGAGTTAAGGACGATACCAATTAGTTGGCCGTTTGCGGTCTGGGGGCTTGACATGGTGGGACCTTTCAAGAGATCCAAGGATAAGAAAACACACCACCTGGTGGCGGTGGACAAGTTTACCAAGTGGGTAGAGGCAGAGCCAGTCAGCAAATGTGACGCGGCTATGGCGGTTTTATTTATCAAAAAGTTGATCTACCGTTTTGGTTACCCACATAGCATCATCACTGATAATGGTACAAATCTGTCCAAGGGGGCTATGAAAAACTTCTGCGACGAAGAGCATATCCGGCTTGATGTTTCAGAAGTGGCGCATCCACAATCCAACGGTCAGGCGGAGCATGCCAATCAGGAAATTCTAAGAGGGATTAAACCGGGGATTATGGTTCCTTTGCAGCGAACGCCCGGGTGTTGGGTAGAAGAATTACCCTCCGTCTTATGGAGCATCAGGACCACCCCTAACAGATCCACGGGTTTCTCGCCTTTCTTTATGGTGTACGGGGCCGAGGCAGTTTTGCCTAGTGACATCCAGCATGACTCGCCAAGGGTGGCGGCTTACGTTGAGGCGGACAATGAGATGGCACGTCAAGACGCATTGGATGCTCTGGAAGAGGCGCGAGAGCTAGCAGCGGCCCGGTCGGCAATTTATCAACAAGACTTGCGTCGCTATCAGAGCGTCAAGACCCGGACGTTCCAGGAGGGCGACTTAGTGCTCCGGCTGATTCAGGACCAGAGAAATATGCATAAGCTCTCTCCTCCATGGGAAGGACCTTTTGTAGTCAGCAGAAATCTTAACAATGGGTCATATTACCTCATCGATATCCGAGATGACTCAGATACGGTGGGGTAGGAGACCCGCCGGCCGTGGAACATCGCGCATCTCCGGCCTTATTTCACTTAAGGGTGTAGAGACCCTTCATTGTACACTATCATTGTACATGTTACAGTTATATTAAGAAGTATCACTGCCAATGCAAAATCCCGGCTAAGGAAAATGAGTCATGGCACCGGGCGTTATGCCACAAAATCCCAACTCAAAAGTGAAATTGCCCTTTTTGCAATCAATAATAGCCCCTGTAGTATTCAAAAAGGGTCTACCAAGGATGATCGATATATTGTCGTCCTCGGGATTATCAAGAATAACAAAGTCCGTTAGGATAGTAACATTTGCAACTACGACAGGTACATCCTCCAAATACCGATGAGTAAAGAAGTTGATTTATTAGCCATTTGCAAAGAGATTTCAGTAGGTTTCAACTTATTCAAATTAAGTCTATGATACAAAGAGAAAGGCATAACACTAACACCGGCTCCAAGGTCACATAAAGCAGTCTTAAAATAATTCCCTTTAATAGAGCATGGTATATTAGGTACTCCGGGATGTCTCAGTTTCTTTGGTATTCCATCCTTAAAGGTGTAATTAGCAAGCATGGTGGAAATGTCAGCTTCCGGTATCTCTCTTTTATTTATTTCAATATCTTTCATATACTTAGCATAAGGAGACATTTTCAGAATATCAGTCAAGCGCATAGGCAAAAGACAAGTCTAAGCATTTCAACAAAACGCTCAAAGTCCTCATCATTCTTTTCTTGGATGGTTTAGGAGGAAAGGGCATGGGTTTTTGAACCCATGGTTCACTTTATTTACCATGCTTCCTAGCAACAAAGTCCTTTTTAACATATCTTTTATTCTTAGGTTATGGGTTATCAAGATCAACAGCAGGTTCAATCCCCACATCATTATCATTACTAGGTTGAGCATCAACATGAGCATCATCATTAATATTATCACTAGGCTCATGTTCATCACCAGATTGTGTCTCAGCATCAGAAACCTAAATATCATTTGGGTTTTCTGGTGTATCTATTATAGGTTCACTAGCAGTACGCATAGTCCTATCATCATTCTTTTTTTTCTTTTATTAATGGGACGACTAGGTGCATCAGTATTAATTCCTTGAGAATCTTGCTCAATTCTCTTAGGATGGCCCCCAGGATACAAAGGCCCCTGAGTCATTTTACCACCTCTAGTCACAACTCTCACAGAATGGTCATTGTTTTTACTATTCATCTCATTAAGAAAATCATTTTTTGCCTTAAGTACTTGTTCTACTTGAGTGATTACCATGGAGGCATGTTTACTAATAAGCATAATATCATTACTAGTTCTACTCATATAATCACCTAAGCTATCAAGCATGTAAGCATTATGTTTCAATTGTCTACTAACATAAGCATTGAAATTTAATTGCTTAACAATAAAGTTATCAAACTCATCCAAGCATTGGCCAGCAGACTTATTGTAGGGAATATCACTTTAATCAAATGTACACACAGAATTTACCTCTACTAACAATAAAGGATCAGATTCAACCAAAGTAACTAACTCAGGATCGACAGAGAATTAATAATCCTTATGAGTAACAAAGATAGGTGAAGTAGCAAACTTAGGATCATATTGCATTCTAGCATTCAAAGATTTTTCTTTCCACTTGCATAGCCATTTTTAAGATCATCTCTATCCTTACAAGCAAGAAAGTCCCTAGCTACCTCTCCCTCCATAACATAACCCTTAGGTATATTAGGCAATTCATATCTAGGAGAGCTAGGTCTAACAGGTGTCTCATAGTGTTCAGTTTCAATAATTTCATGAGTTTCAGAAATATGATCATTTTCAGCATTGACTCTAGCAATTTGTTAATCAAGAAATTCACCCACTGGCATAATATTATCAAGCAAAGTATCATCATCAGCATCATACATGGCATAAGTAGCATCATCAATTACTTGTGACATATCAGAATCAGTAGCATGTGGTGGCATCGCAAATTTTCTCCTAACAGAAGGCGGATCAATTGCAGAGCTAGATGGCAGTTCCTTACCTCCCCTCGTAGTAGAGGGATAGATCTTGGTTTTTGGTTCTTTTAGATTATTCATAGTGATCAACAGATATAAATACCAAGTGACTCAGAGAATAGAGATATGCTTCTCGACAATGTCGCCAGAAAAAGGTCTTGATAACCCACAAGTATAGGGGTTCACAACAGTTTTCGAGGGTAGAGTATTCATCCCAAATTTATTGACTCGACACAAGGGGAGCCAAAGTATATTCTCGAGTATTATTAGCTGAGTTATAAATTCAACCACACCTGAAAGACTTAGTATCTGCAACAAAGTATTCAGTAGCAAAGTAGTATGGAAGTAACGACAATGAAGACAAAAGTGACAATAGCAGTTTCTTATTGATTGTAACAGTAGCAATGGGAATGTAACGTAGCAAGGATCAATATGTGAAAAATCTCGTAGGCAATGGACAAGGGATGGATAATTATGTCGAATGGCATTCATCATGCAAGAGTTATAACATAGGGTGACACAGAACTAGCTCCAATTCATCAATGTAATGTAGGCATGTATTCCATATATGGTCATACATGCTTATGGAAAAGAACTTGCATGACATCTTTTTTCCTATCCTCCCGTGGCAACAGGGTCCTAATGGAAACTAATGGATATTAAGGCCTCCTTTTAATAGAGAACCAGACAAAAGCATTAGCACTTAGTGAATACATGAACACCTCAAACTACGGTAATCACCGGAAAGAATCCCAGTTATTGTCACCCTGGGGGATGCGAATCATAACTCGTAAGAGGTGTCTACATTTTGCAAGATAGGATCAAGAACACATATATATATTCATGAAAACATAATAGGTTCAGATCTGAAATCATGGCACCCGGGCCCTAGTGACAAGCATTAAGCATAGCAATATCATAGCAACATCAATCTCAAAACATACTGGATACTAGGGATCAAACCCTAACAAGACTAACCTGATTACATGGTAAATCTCATACAAGAGTACGATGGAATTACTCACGAACGACGGAGATCATCATGGAATTGGTGATGAAGGATGGTTGGTGATGACGATGGTGTCGATTTCCCCTCTCCGAAGCCCAAAACGTACTCTAGATCTGGCCTCCCGAGGAAGAACAGGAGGTGGCGGTAGCTCCGTATTGTGAAACGCGATGAACTCTTCTCCTAGATTTTTTCTCTGCGGATGTCAATATATGGAGTTGGAATTGAGGTCGGTGGAGCTCCAAGGGGCCCACAAGCCTGCTAGGCACGGCATGGGGGGTGGTTGCGCCCCTGGCTTGTGGCCAATGGGTGGCCCCCCTCTAGTTGATTATTTCGCTAGTATTTTTTCTCCATTCCAAAAATAATCTCTGTAAATTTTCAGGTCATTTCGAGAACTTTTATTTCTGCACAAAAATAACACCAAGGCAATTCTGCTGAAAACAACGTTAGTCCGGGTTAGTTCCATTCAAATCATGCAATTTAGAGTCCCAAACAAGGGAAAAAGAGTTTGGAAAAGTAGATGCGATGGAGACATATCAGCCATCCCATAGGTACACTTCCGATGCACGTCCGGGCCTAGCCAAATGCAAGATTCCCTCCGTGTCTCATTGGCATGGTCGTTTCCACCCTCCGTGTGATGGCGGGAGCGACGTCCGTGAGAAGGGTTACACTACGGAGCCACGTGCTAGGTCCTTGCACCTGCCATCACACTTCTAGATGTGTTAGAGGGCCTAGTGCAAGACCTGGCGGCATTGCCACCCCCAAGTACCTTGTCCAGTCTAAACCTGGCACTATTGCCCGGATGGATCTACCCCTTTGACTTTCACAGGACGGGGTTTGACCGACGGACATTTTCACCTGGTTGTGATAGTCCAGCCCATACCAACATCTTAGAACAAGGTCCGGGCCCAACCCATCGGAAGATTCCCTTCGTGTCAACCCGACGCCACCGTTTCCCCCCTCCAGGTGTCGACAGCAGCGCCGTTCGTGAAGATTGTGTGTAGAGTACTAGCTATAACATTATTTTAGCGCCTATCCACACACAGCTAAATAGATGATGCATTAGAAAAACCGCGTGTAGACTATATATAACATGGACATGGTCTATAGACTTCCAAAGTAAATCAAATTTTAATATAGGGAAAAGTTTTAAAAAATGTACATATGTCGATAGTTACACCGTCTGCGTAGCCAAAATCAAAATAAAAATAGGTATGCCGACGGCATAACCGTCGGCATAGCTATGCCCCCGGATCAGCAACTGCCTCGGGTCGATGACATCACACCTACCTCGGATCGATGCGCAACTGTGCCGATGATGTCCATTAGGGACATCGACATATCTTTGATGACATCAAACGGGCTTATCCCATCGAGTGGCCGGGCTCGCAGATATGCCGATGGGGCGGCCATGCCGACGACCACCGTAGTCATAGATCAATATATGCCAACGAAGTTTGTACGCCGACAATGGCCGTCGGCATAGATTGATCTACGATGATGGTGTTTTGTACGCAGACGGTTAGACGTAGTTGGTCGCCATAGGGTGATAGATGCCTATGGGGTCGTTGGCATAGTTTAAGCTATCGGCAACGAGCCTGATTCTGGTAATGGTTGGCATATTTGGATAGGGAGGAATGCCAAAGTATTCCAAAATGTCAGGCCCAAGTTGGCTGTCTGGAAATCAGGCTTTGTGATAGATCTGTCTCTGTTGGCTCACAGGAGTAAGCCTTAGTTTAAGGAGGACCTAGTTAGGAGGGTCTCTTTCTTGCCCCCTTGAATGTATTCCCTTTCTTCCTTAGATTTAGTAGCTTGGTTTTTCTTGTTTTCCTTTTTGTGGGGGTCTTCCCGTACAGTGTTCAGTCAAAAAAAACTTATGGTACTTGTGCGGTAAAACCGAATATGCATAAGGCTTATGATAGGGTTGACTGAGTTTTTCTAGAAAGGATCGTTCTCAGATTAAGCTTTTATATTGATTGGGTTGCTGTCATTATGGAATGTGTTCAGTCTGTAAGATACCAGGTGAGGATTAATAATTCAATTACAGATTATCCTTGCATACACGTATCAATTATTACAGATATTCATTTTTTACGTCGTCGCAAGTCTCTGTTCCGACAGGAGCCCATCTAGAACTCTGTTCTGGCCCCCTGCCGGATGGGAGATCAATCACAGAGGGCCTCTTCATCAACCTTGCTGGGCCCATGATGCTGTGTGTAGTTCACCACACACCTACGAGTCCGTAGCTAGAACCTAGATATCAATCTCTCTCTCTTTCTCTCTCGATCATGATCTTGATCTTCAATACAATGTTCATCACATCTTTGCCTTGATCTATCTGATGTAATCTCTTTGTATCGTGTGTTTGTTGGGATCTGATGAATTATGGGTTTATGTTGAGGTAATTCATTATAAATATTTGAGTCTTCTCCGAAATCCAATATGATTCTTATGTGCATGATCATTATAGCTTAATAATTTCCTCCGATCGATTGAAATAGTTTGGCCAACTAGATTGATATTTCTTAGGTGAGAGGGGTGCGTTGTGGTAGTTTCAACCTCATGAGTTTCTATATCCCAGTGAGAAAGTAGGGGACAAAATATGTCTTTGTGTTGCTTCTACTAAGGATAAAACGATGTGGTTTCTTCATGTTATTTGAGTTTATGTTATCTACATGATGTCATCGTTCTCCAAGCATTACTCTGTTTTACTTAATACTCTAGATGCATGCTGGATAGTGGTCGATGAGTGGAGTAACAATAATAGGTGCAGGCAGGAGTCAGCCTATTTTCTTATGGACGTGATGCCTATATACACAAGATCATTGCTGTGAATATCGCATAACTATCCACTTTTCTATCAATTGCCCAACAGTATTTGGTTTACCCACCATATGATATTTTCATGAGAGATGCCACTAGAGAAAACTATGGCCCCCGGGTCTATTCACTTATATATATATAAATGCAACTATTACATTTCTGACATTTATTTACTTTAATTTTATTTTGCAATTTCTAATTATCTACACAACTCACTTGCTTGCCAATAATTTGACTATGGGGATTGACAACCCTGTTGCCAGCATTCGGTGCAAGTTGTTTGCTCTTTTGGGTGTAGCAGCTGAAGGCGATTGAAGATTGGTATTTCCATTGCTTCGATAAACCTTGGTTTCATAACTGAGGGAAATACTTACCCACATCGTGCCGCGATAACCCGTTCCTCTTCACGGAAAACCCAACGCAGATCACAAGTATCAGTTCTTGGCGGTCCAGCCTCTCCGAGCGGGCGATGTAGTGGTTCTGGAGCTCCTTGAAGTCTTTGCTGAGGAAGGCAAGGATTGCGAGTTCTTTGGCCTCATAATTATTGTCGAACGGATCAACGAAAACCCCTCCCCTGGGCGCAGCGATGGCACCATCAACAGAATTTCCTTCCAAGAAGGCCTTGAGGGTTGCGTCATCGGGGAAGCTGACAAACTACAGATCACTTATCTTTGGGTACTGGCTTTGCGGCCCCTCCACTTATGTCGATGGACCGGTGGAAGCTCCGCCAGGTGCCCCAGCCACGATGAGCATGCACAGCCCGGGGCGCTCATGAGGTAGAAGTGCCTTCAGCATCGGTTGTCGCCCCGGGGAAGGGGTCCTCGAGGGATTTCTTGTCGGTCTGCTTGATGGCTCGACGGGTAACCTCTTAATCAGCGGCAGTCTCGTTGACCTCCTCAGACACCTCCTCTGTGGTCCCCCCAACAAGAGCATCCACATCCATGTATCTAGATGGGGGTCGATCTAAAGAATCAAAACAAAAAGCAAACAAAGCTGGTACTTAGAAGAAGAAGTTCAAGAAGACAAAAAAAAGGAGAACAATGGAATTATGAGTGGGCCCTTGTTAAGGAGGAACATCTCCTTCTTCGGCAACATTTGTTGTTGCCACGTGGCTGCCGGTAGCGTCGCCTGCGGGCACGTCCTCGGTGTGGACACGCTCATTGGTAGAAGCCCATGTCAGAAAACTCGTTTCCAATGGAGTGCGTGCCTCGGTAGCCTCGGGAAGATTTACCTCTTGGCATTTGATGACCCACAAGTATAGGGGATCTATAGTAGTCCTTTTGATAAGTAAGAGTGTCGAACATAACATGGATCAGAAGGAAGTGATAAGCGGTTTTCAGTAAGGTATTCTCTACAAGCACTGAAATTATCGGTAACAGATAGTTTTGTGAGAAGATAATTCATAACGGATAGCAAGTAGAAATTGTATAAAAAATGCAGCAAGGTGCCCCAATCCTTTTTATAGCAAAGGACAAGCCTGGACAAACTCTTATATAAAGTAAGGCGCTCCCGAGGTCACATGCGAATTTCTGTCAAGCTAGTTTTCATCATGCATATATGATTCACGTTCGTTACTTTGATAATTTGATATGTGGGTGGACCGGTGCTTGGGTGCATCCCTTACTTGGACAAGCCTCCCACTTATGATTAACCCCTCTCGCAAGCATCCGCAACTACGAAAGAAGAATTAAGATAACTCTAACCATAGCATGAAACATGTGGATCCAAATCAGCCCCTTACGAAGCAACGCACAAACTAGGGTTTAAGCTTCAGTCACTCTCGCAACCCATCATCTCCTTATTACTTCCCAATGCCTTCCTCTAGGCCCAAACAATGGTGAAGTGCCATGTAGTTGACGTTCACATGATACCACTAGAGGAGAGACAACACACATCTCATCAAAATATCGAACGAATACCAAATTCAGATGATTACATATAACAACACTTATCCCATGTCCCCAGGAATAAACGTAACTACTCACAAAGCATATTCATGTTCATAATCATAGGAGTATTAACGATTATCAAGGATCTGAACATATCATTTTCCACCAAGTAAACCAACTAGCAACAACTACAAGGAGTAATCAACACTACTAGCAACCCACAGGTACCAATATGAGATTTGGAGACAAAGATCGGATACAAGAGATGAACTAGGGTTTGGAGAGGAGATGGTTCTGATGAAGATGTTGATGGAGATTGACCCACTCTCGATGAGAGGATCATTGGTGATGACGATGGCTTCAATTTCCCCCTCCCGAAGGGAATTTCCCGGCAGAACAATCCTGCCGGAGCTCTAGATTGGTTCTGTCCAAGTTCCTCCTCCAGACGGTGGTGCTTCGTCCCGAAAGCTATGTTATGATTTTTTCCAGGTTGAAACCCCCCATATAGCAGAAGATGGGCGTCGGAGGGCCGCTAGGTGGGCCACAAGCCTCAGGGGTGCGCCCAGGTGGTAGGGCGCGCCCCCAGGCTTGTGGCTGCCTGGTGCCCCCGTGATATATTTCTTTCGCCCAGTATTTTTTATATATTCCAAAATAATTCTCCGTAGATTTTTAGGACTTTTGGAGTTGTTAAGAATAGGTATCTCAGATTTGCTCCTTTTGTAGTCCAGAACTCCAGCTACCGGCATTCTCCCTCTTCACGTAAACCTTGTAAAATAAGAGAGAAAAGGCATTACAATTGTACCAAAATGTGTAGTAACAGCCCATAATGCAATAAATATCAATATAAAAGCATGATGTAAAATGGACGTATCAACAACCCCAAGCTTAAACCTCGCTTGTCCTCAAGCGAAAGCCGAAATCGATAAATATGCCCACATGTTTAGAGATAGAGGTGTCGATAAAAAAAATACGGACATGAAGGCATCATGATCGTATTTAGAACAGCAACATATATTGACATATAATTTCTTATGCTAAAGTAACAATTCATTCACAATGGTGAAGTATGAATCAAGAACTCTATTGAGAACCGACAAACTACGGTCTCAGTCATTGAAGCAATTCCAATTTATCATAACGTAGGAAAGAGTCAATATAAGAGCTTGTAAAGGTAATCCACATACTCAATCATCTTTTAGTCTTTCACAATTGCTAACACTCACGAGGTACCTATGAGGTCAAAGCTTCAATTGGACATAGAGAAAGATAGGGTCTTATAGTGTTGCCTCCCAACTATTTACCTCAAGGGTAATGTCAACAGTAATTACTCATGCTCGTCCACTTCCGCATGGATATATGTGCCTAGATCATTACCCTGCTTGCTAGAAGATAATGGCGAACTAGAGAAAGTGATGGAGATCACCATGACTCTTGCATAAAGGTAAGTACTAGAAAATAAAAGTAACAGATAGGCCCTTCGTAGAGGTAAGCACATGTTGTCATGCGCTTTTAGAGCTGGATGCACAATCCTTTAATGCAAAAGAACGTCACTTTATATTGCCCCTTGTGATCGAGAACTTTATTATGCAGTCCGTCGCTTTTATTTCTTCCCTATCACAAGTTCCTATAAAGTTTATTTTCCTCACAGTAATAGATCACACATATTTAGAGAGCAATTTTTTATTTCCTGCACCGATGACAACTTACTTGAAGGATCTTAATCAATCCGTAGGTAGGTATGGTGGACTCTCATGGCAAAACTGGGTTAAGGATGTTTAGTTGCACAAGTAGTATCTCTACTTGGTGTGAAAGTTTTGGCTGATATGAGGTGGAAGCAAGCGAACCATGTTGAGAGATATATAACAATATAACTTCTATTCGGAAATAGGCAAACATAAACCATTATGTTGTCTTCCTTGTCCAACATCAAATTCTTAACATATAATATTTTAACTAGTGCTCACAATTATAGAAGATGTCCAATATAATGTATTTATATCTGAACCTCTATTTCTTTCTTACTTCCTTTCAATTGCCCCATTGACCAACATCTATGTTTGTCAACCCACAACAGGTTTCAATCGAGATACTTCTTATATGTGAAGTCATCACTCCCGATAAGATCATCATATATACTCTTTGCTTTTATTCTATACTTCTTTCTACTTAATCTTTCTAAAGATCAAGATCATACCAAATAAGCAAAGCCCTCAACTCAAATGTACCTTTTATTATTTAGCTCCCGGACTTGCTCCCGAACTTGATCGCACGAAAACTTTATTCTACTAGATCAAGATATAACCAAAAGGGTTGAACTAAGAAAAGATGATAAAAATAAAAATAAAAATAAAAGATGCAATGGTGATATGATACCGGAGCACCTCCCCCAAGCTTGGCGCAATCCAAGGGGAGTGCCCATGCCCATGAGTTTAGTTGTCTTGCTTCAGAGGTGGTGATGTTGGAGTTGTTTATGAGGTTGGAAGCTTGTCCTCCGTCTTCCAAGGCATAGGCTCACCATCGTAAAAGGATGAATGAGTCTTCGGGATCCTAAAATCTATAGCCAAACTCATTTCCTTAAATCAATATTCATACTCATAGTTTTGGTTCTATAGGTCATAGATCTGGGTTTGGAGATGCTCGATTTTCTCGTAAAGCTTAAATATGTGCTCCCAGATTTCCTTGGCATCCAACTTGTGCTTGTTTGTAAACTCTACAATCCTCATGTGATTGGCATTGAGTCCTCGTTCCACCATCCCTTGGCACTTTAAGACCTGTTGCTGCATTGTTTCGAGCCTTGTCTCCATGCTTCCAATCCTCTTTGGACCCTCAACATCATGGATGTGCAGCACCCCCTCACGCATCTCAATGGTTTGAGGGTGTTGCAACACCTCCGCAAGATAGGGGTTGATGACCTTCTCGAAGAACTTGTCCTTCGAAGCACTTGGGGACTTCATGTTGATCTAAAACTGCTGCAGAAACAGCTTAAAACAAAAACAGGAGATATTGTCGTGATACGAGAGTCAAAACCTTCGGGAGATTATATACTGAATTTTTACCGACCCGAAGGACTATACCACAAGAAAACGGAGTCTGGAAGGTACACGAGGTGACCACAAGCCATAGGGGCGCTCGCAGGGGGTAGGGCATGCCCCCAGGCTTGTCGCCTCCTCGTGCACTATTCGAACTACTTTAAATTTATCTAATTTTTTAAATATTCCAAAACAGATAAAAATTGCCATTGAAAAAGTTTTTGAGTCTATTTACTAACCGTACCACATACCTATTCCTTTTAGGGGTCTGAAACGTTTTGGTAAGTCTCCCTAATGTACTCCTCCGGAGTCATGGTATTGATGATATTAGTTTCAACATTTATGGGAGTACCTGAGATATAATGTTTGATTCTCTGACCGTTCACCACCTTCGGGTTTGTGCCTTCGAAGTTGTTAATCTTGATGGCACCGGAATGGTATACCTCCTCGATAATGTAAGTACCTTCCCATTTAGAGAGAAGTTTTCATGAAAAAAATCTTAAACGAGAATTGTATAGCAAGAAATGATCACCTACATTAAATTCATGCTTTTGTATCCTTCTATCATGCCATCTCTTAACCTTTTCTTTGAACAATTTGGTGTTCTCATAGGCTTGTGTTCTCCATTCGTCAAGTGAGCTAATGTCAAATAACCTCTTCTCACCAGTAAGATTGAAATCATAATTGAGCTCTTTGATTGCCCAATAAGCTATATGTTCTAGCTCTAGAGGTAAGTGACATGCTTTACCATAAACCATCTTATACGGAGACATACCCATAGTTTTTTTTGTAAGAAGCTCTATAAGCCCAGAATGCATCATCAAGTTTCTTAGACCAATTCTTCCTAGATGTATTAACAGTCTTCTGCAAAATCAATTTAACTTCTCTATTGCTCAATTCTACTTGACCACTAGACTAAGGATGATAAGGAGATGCAATTTTATGATTAACATTGTATTTAGCGAGCAATTTACGGAAAGCACCATGAATAAATGTGAACCGCCATCAGTCATCAAATATCTAGGGACTCCAAATCTAGGGAAAATAACTTCTTTAACCATTTTAATAGAAATTTTATGATCAACGCCACTAGTTGAAATATCTTCTACCCACGTAGTAACATAATTAACAGCATCCAGAATATGAGTATACCCATTAGATTTTGGAAAAGGCCCCCATATAATCAAAACCCCAAAACATCAAATGGTTCAATAACAAGAGAATAATTCATACGCATTTCCTGATGTCTACTAATATTACCAATTCTTTGACATCCATCACAAGACAAGACAAACTTACTAGCATCCTTGAAGAGATTAGGCCAATAAAACCCAGATTGTAGTACCTTATATGCAGTTCTATCTCCAGCGTGGTGTCCTCTGTAGGCTTCGGAGTGAAACTTGGGTAAGATCTGTTCCTGTTCATGCTTAGGTACACAACGTCTAATATTACCATCTACTCCTTCTTTATAAAGGTGTGGATCATCCCAAAAGTAATGCCTTAAATCATAGAAGAACTTTTTCTTTTGTTGGTATGTGAAAGTAGGCGGTATATATTTAGCAGCAATGTAATTGGCATAATCAACATACCATGGAGCATTCTGTGAAGCATTTACGACAGATAATTGTTCATCAGGAAAGATATCATCAATAGGTAATGGGTCATCAAGAACATTTTCTAACATAGACAAGTTATCTACCACAAGGTTATCAGCACCCTTTATATCAATGATATGCAAATCAAATTCATGTAGCAGAAGGACCCACCTAATAAGTCTAGGTTTAGCTGTTGGGAGACATAGTAGTAAATAAAAAAATTCCTACGTGTTCACCAAGATCCATCTATGGAGAAACCATCAACTAGTGGGGAAGAGTGCATCTTCATACCTTTGAAGATCGCCAGTCTCCGCTTATTCCGCAGCTCCTGCTTGGAGTTACAAATGTGAGCAACTGCACCGGTATCAAATACCCAGGAGCTACTACGAGCGCTGGTTAGGTACACATCAATAACAAGTATATCACATATACCTTTCACGTTGCCGGCCTTCTTATCCGCTAAGTACTTGGGGCAGTTCCGCTTCCAGCGACTGGTACCCTTGCAATAAAAGCACTCAGTCTCAGGCTTGGGTCCATGCTTGTGCTTCTTCCCAGCAACTTGCTTACCGGGCGAGGAAACAACTTTGCCGTCCTTCTTGAAGTTCTTCTTACCCTTGCCTTTCTTAAAACTAGTGGTCTTATTCAAGATCAACACTTTATGCTCCTTTTTGATCTCGACCTTCGCTGATTTCAGCATCGAGTACAACTCAGGAATGGACTTCTCCATACCCTGCATGTTGTAGTTCATCACAAAGCTCTTGTAGCTAGGCAGAAGCGACTGGAGGATTCTGTTAATGACCGAGTCATCCGGGAGATAAACTCCCATCTGAGTCAAGCAGTTGTGTAACCCAGACATTTTGAGTATGTGCTCACTAATAGAACTATTTTCCTCCATCTTACAACTGAAGAACTTGTCAGAGACATCATATCTCTCGACCCGGGCATGAGCTTGGAAAACCAGTTTCAGCTCTGGGAACATCTCATATGCTCCGTGTTGCTCAAAACGCTTTTGGAGACCCGGTTCCAAACTGTAAAGCATGCCACACTGAACCAAGGAGTAATCATCACAGCATGACTGCAAAGTGTTCATAACGTCTTGATCCGCTGGGAAAATGGGTGCGTCACCTAGAAGTGCATCAAGGACATACAATCTTTTGGAAGCTATGAGGATGATCCTCAAGCTACGGACCCAGTCCGTATAGTTGCTTCCATCATCTTTCAGCTTGGTTTTCTCTAGGAACGCGTTGAAGCTGAGGGTGACATTAGTGTTGGCCATTGGATCTACAATACAGATTGTAAAGATAATTTTAGACTAAGTTCATGATAATTAAGTTCACATAATCAAATTATTTAATGAACTCCCACTTAGATAGACATCTCTCTAGTCATCCAAGTAACACATGATCCACGTAAACTAGCCCGTGTCCGATTAGCACGTGAGACGGACTAGTCATCCATGGTGGACATTTCCATGTTGAGTGTATCTTCTATATGACTCATGTTTGACCTTTTGATCTTCTGTGTTCCGAGGCCATGTCTGTACATGCTAGGCTCGTCAAGTCAACCTAAGTGTATCGCGAGTGTAAATCTGGCTTACACCCGTTGTATGCAAACGTTAGAACCTATGACACCCGATCATCACGTGGTGCTTCGGAACAACGACCCATAGCAACGGCGCACACTTAGGGCGAACACATTCCTTGAAATTTTATTGAGAGATCATCTTATTTACTACCGTCGCTCTAAGCAAATAACATGTAAATATGATAAACATCACATGCAATCAATATAGTGACATGATATGGCCAATATCATTTTGCTCCTTTGATCTCCATCTTCGGGGCACCGTGATCATCACTGTCATGGGTAGGACACCATGATCTCCATCATCGTGTCTTCATGAAGTTGTCTCGCCAACTATTACTTCCACTACTATGGCTAACGATTAGCAATAAAGTAAAGTAATTACATGGCATTTATGATTGACCCGGAGGTCATACAATAAAATAAGACAACTCCTATGGCTCATGTCGGTTGTCATACTCATCGACATGCAAGTCGTGAATCCTATTACAAGAACATGATCAATCTCATACATCACAATGCATCACATCACATCCTTTTGGCCATATCACATCACAAGGCATATGCTGCAAAAACAAGTTAGACGTCCTCTAATTTGTTGTTGCAAATTTTTACGTGGCTACTATAGGTTTCTAGCAAGAACGTTTCTTACCTATGCCAAAACCACAACGTGATATGCCAATTACTATTTACCCTTCATAAGGACCCTTTTCATCGAATCCAATCTGACTAAGGTGGGAGAGACGGACACCTGCTAGCGACCTTATGCAATAAGTGCATGTCAGGCGGTGGAACCGGTCTCACGTAAGCGTATGTGTAAAGTTGGTCCGGGCCGTTTCATCCCACAATACCGCCAAATCAAGATAAGACTAGTAACGGTAAGCAAATTAACAAAATCGACGCCCACAACTACTTGTGTCTACTTGTGCAAAGATTCTACGCATAGACCTAGCTCAAGATACCACTATAGGGAGATGTAGTAGTAAATCAAAAAAAATCCTACGTGTTCACCAAGATCCATCTATGGAGAAACCAACAACGAGTGGGGAAGAGTGCATCTTCATACCTTTGAAGATCGCTAAGCGGAAGTGTTAACTGAACACGGTTGGTGGAGTCGTACTCGCAGCGATTCAGATCGCGATGGAATCCGATCTGAGTGCCGAACAACGGCGCCTCCGCGTTCAACACACGTGCAGCCCGGTAACATCTCCTACACCTTGATCCAGCAAGGAGGAAGGACAGGTTGAGGGAGAGCTCAGGAATCACGACGGCGTGGTGACGGTGGAGCTGCATGGTGTCCGGCAAGGCTTCGCCAAGCACTACGGAGAACGAGGAAGAGGAAGGGTAGGGTTGCGCCGAGAGAGAGAGAGAGAGAACTCGTGTGTTTGGCAGCCCCAAACCCTCCACTATATATAGGAGGAGGGGGAGGGAGGGTGCAGCCCTAGGGTTCCCACCCTAGGAGCTGCGGCCGGCCCTAGATGGCCTTCTGACATGAGGCTAGAGAGGCAAAGGGGTGCGGCTGCCCTAGGGTGGGCCTTAGGGCCCATCTGCCCTAGGGTTTGCCCCTCCCACCTTCAGCTACGCCTTGGGCCCATGTGGGGGCACACCAGCCCACCTAGGGGCTGGTTCCCTCCCACTTGCAACCCATGCAGCGCTCTGGTGCTAGTGGCCCCACTTGGTGGACCCCTGGAACCCTTCCGGTGGTCTCGGTACGTTACCGGCAATTCCCGAAACTTCCGGTGACCAAATTCTCACTTCCTATATATCATTCTTTACCTCCTGACCATTCCGGAACTCCTTGTGACCTCCGGGATATCATCCGGGACTCCGAACAACCTTAGGTAACCACATACACTATTTCCCTATAACCCTAGCGTCATCGAACCTTAAGTGTGTAGACCCTATGGGTTCGGGAGACACGTAGACGTGACCGAGACACTTTTCCGCTCAATAACCAACAGCAGGATCTGGATACCCATGTTGGCTCCCACATGCTCCTCGATGATATCATTGAATGAACCAGGATGTCGGGGATTCAATCAATTTCGTATACATTTCCCTTTGTCTATGGTATGACACATACCCAAGATTTGATCGTCGGTCTCCCTATATCTTGTTCAATCTCGTTATCGGCAAGTCTCTTTACTCGTTCCGTAACACATCATCCCGTGGCTAACTCCTTAGTCACATTGAGCTCATTATGATGATGTCTTACCGAATGGGCCCATAGATACCTCTCCGTCACACCGAGTGACAAATCCGAGTCTCGATTCGTGCTAACCCAACAGATACTTTCGGGGATACCCATAGCATGCCTTTATAGCCACCCAGTTACGTTGTGACATTTGGCACACCCAAAGTATTCCTACGCTATCCGGGAGTTGCACAATCTCATGGTCTAAGGAAATGATACTTGACATTAGAAAAGCTTTAGCAGACGAACTACACGATCTTGTGCTATGCTTAGGATTGGGTCTTGTCCATCGCATCATTCTCCTAATGATGTGATCCCGTTATCGATGACATCCAATCTCCATGTTCATGAAACCGTGACCATCTATTGATCAATGAGCTAACCAACTAGAGGCTCACTAGGGATATGTTGTGGACTATGTATTCACACATGCATTACGGTTTCCGGTTAATACAATTATAGCATGAACAATAGACAATTATCATGAACAAGGAAATACAATAATAACCATTTTATTATTGCCTCTAGGGCATATTTCCAACAGTCTCCCACTTGCACTAGAGTCAATAATCTAGTTACATTGTGATGTATCGAACACCCGTAGAGTTCTCGTGTTGATCATGTTTTGCTCGTGAGAGAGGTTTAGTCAACGGATCTACGACATTCAGATCTATATGTACTTTACAAATATCTATATCTCCTTCCTGAATGTGATCATGAATGGAGTTGAAGCGGCGTTTGATGTGTCTTGTATTCTTGTGAAACCTCGGCTCCTTGGCAAGGGCAATAGCTCCAGCGTTGTCATAGAATAGATTCATGGGGCCCGACGCTTTGGGAATTACTCCTAGGTCGGTGATGAACTCCTTCATCCAGACTCCTTCCTTTGCTGCTTCCGAAGCTGCTATGTACTCCGCTTCACATTTAGATTCCGCCACGATGCTTTGCTTGCTGCTGCACCAGGTGACTGCCCCTCTGTTGAAAATATACATGTATCCGGTTTGTGACTTGGAGTCATCCGGATCTGTGTCGAAGCTAGCATCAACGTAACCCTTTACGACGAGCTCTTCGGCACCTCCATATATGAGAAACATGCCCTTGGTCCTTTTCACGTACTTCAGGATATTCTTGACCGCTGTCCAGTGTTCCGCTCCGTGATCACTTTGGTACCTCCCTACCAAACTTATGGCAAGGTTCACATCAGGTTTGGTACACAGCACGACATACATAATAGAGCCTATGGCTGAAGCATAAGGGATGACACTCATCTCTTGTCTATCCTTTGCCGTGGTTGGGTATTGAGTCATACTCAATCTCACACCCTGCAACACAGGAAAGAACCCCTTCTTGGACTGATCCATATTGAACTTCTTCAATACTTTTTCAAGGTATGTGCTTTGTGAAAGACCTATGAGGCATTTCGATCTATCTCTATAGATCTTAATGCCTAATATGTAAGCAGCTTCTCCAAGGTCCTTCATTGAAAAACACTTATTCAAGTAGGCCTTTACGCTTTCAAAAAGTTCTATATCATTTCCCATCAACAGTATGTCATCCACATATAAAATGAGAAATGCTAGAGAGCTCCCACTCACTTTCTTGTAAATACAGGGTTCTCCATAAACCTGTATAAATCCAAACTATTTAATCACCTCATTATAGCAAATGTTACAACTCTGAGATGCTTGCACCAGCCCATAGATGGAGCACTGGAGCTTGCATACTTTGTTAGCGCCCTTAGGATCGACAAAACCTTCTGGCTGCATCATATATAGTTCTTCCTTAAGGAAGCCATTAAGGAATGTTGTTTTGACGTCCATTTGCCAGATGTCATAATCATAAAATGCGGCAATTGCTAACATGATTCGGACGGACTTCAGCATCGGTATGGGTGAGAAAGTCTCATCGTAGTCAACTCCTTGAACTTGTCGATAACCCTTAGCAACAAGCCGAGCCTTATAGACGGTCACATTACCATCCACGTCAGTCTTCTTCTTAAAGATCCATTTGTTTTCTATGGCTCTCTTATCATAAGGCAAGTCCACCAAAGTCCACACTTTGTTCTCAGACATGGATCCTATCTCGTATTTCATGGCTTCAAGCCATTTGTTGGAATCCGGTCCCGCCATCGCTTCTTCGTAGTTCGAAGGTTCACCATTGTCCAACAACATGATGTCCAGGATAGGGTTGCCGTACCACTCTGGTGCGGAACATGTCCTAGTGGACCTTTGACGTTCAATAGTACCTTGATCTCAAGTTTCATGATCATCATTAACTTCCTCTCTAGCCGGTGCAGGCTCCACAGAAACAACTTTCCGTGTTGTGCTACTCTCCGGTTCAAGTCGAGGTACAATTACCTCATCAAGTTCTATTTTCCTCCCACTTACTTCTTTCGAGAGAAACTCTTTCTCTAGAAAGGATCCATTCTTGGCAACAAAGACTTTGCCCTCGGATCTGAGGTAGATGGTATACCCAATAGTTTCTTTGGGGTATCCTATGATGACGCACTTTTCCGCTTTGGGTTCGAGCTTCTCCGATTGAAGTTTCTTCACATAAGCATCGCATCCCCAATCTTTTAGAAAACGACAGCTTAGGTTTCTTTCCAAACCATAATTCATACGGTGTCGTCTCAATGGACTTAGATGGTGCCCTATTTAAAGTGAATGCGGCAGTCTCAAATGCATATCCCCAAAATGATAGCGGTAAGTCGATAAGAGACATCATAGATCGCACCATTTCTAATAGAGTGTGGTTATGACGTTTAGTCACACCGTTTCGCTGAGGTGTGCCAGGCGGCGTGAGTTGTGAAACAATTCCACATTTCCTTAGGTGCATGACAAACTCGTGACTTAAATGTTCTCTGCCACGATCAGATCGTAGGCACTTTATTTTCCTGTCACGTTGATTCTCTGCCTCACTCTGATATTCCTTGAACTTTTCATAGGTTTTAGACTTGTGTTTCACTAGGTAGACATACCCATATCTGATTAAGTCATCAGTGAGCGTGAGAACATAACGGTAGCCACCGTGAGCCTCAAAGGTCATTGGACCGCATACATCGGTATGTATTATCTCCAACAAGTCAGTTGCTCACTCCATTGTTCCGGAGAACGGATTCTTGGTTATCTTGCCCATGAGGCATGGTTCGCACGTGTCAAATGATTCAAAGTCAAGAGACTGCAAAAGTCCAACAGTATGGAGTTTCTTCATGCGTTTGACACCAATATGACCAATGCGGCAGTGCCACATGTAAGTGGTACTATCGTTATCAACCTTACACTTTTTGGTACTCACACTATGGACATGTGTAACATCACGTTAGAGATTCATCAAAAATAAACCATTGACCAGTATGGCATGACCATAAAACATTTCTCTCATATAAATAGAACAACCATTATTCTCAAATTTAAATGAGTAGGCATCTCACATCAAGCTGGATCCAGATACAATGTTCACGCTCAAAGCTGGTACTGAATAACAATTATTAAGGTTTAAAATTAATCCCGAAGGTATATGTAGAGGTAGCGTGCCGACGGTGATCACATCGACCTTGGAACCATTCTCGACGCGCATCGTCACCTCGTCCTTTGCGTGTCTTCGCTTATTCCGCAGCTCCGTCTTGGAGTTACAAATGTGAGCAGCTGCACCGGTATCAAATACCTAGGAGCTACTACGAGCGCTGGTTAGGTACACATTAATAACAAGTATATCACATATACCTTTCATGTTGCCGGACTTCTTATCCGCTAAGTACTTGAGGCAGTTCCGCTTCCAGTAACCGGTACCATTACAATAAAAGCACTCAGTCTCAGGCTTGGGTCCATGCTTGTTCTTCTTCCCGGCAACTTGCTTACCGGGCGCGGCAACAACTTTGCCGTCCTTCTTGAAGTTCTTCTTACACTTGCCTTTCTTGAAACTAGTGGTGTTATTCACCATCAACACTTTATGCTCCTTTTTGATCTCGGCCTCCGCTGATTTCAGCATCGAGTACAACTCAGGAATGGACATCTCCATACCCTGCATGTTGTAGTTCATCACAAAGCTCTTGTAGCTAGGCAGAAGCGAATGGAGGATTCTTTCAATGACCAAGTCATCCGGGATATTAACTCCCAACTGAGTCAAGCGGTTTAGTAACCTAGACATTTTGAGTATGTGCTCACCGACAGAACTATTTTCCTCCATCTTACAACTAAAGAACTTGTCGGAGACATCATATCTCTCGACCCGGGCATGAACTTGGAAAACCAGTTTCAGCTGCTAGAACATCTCATATGCTCCGTGTAGCTCAAAACGCTTTTGGAGCCCCGGTTCTAAACTGTAAATGATGCCGCACTGAAACAGGGAGTAATCATCACAGCGTGACTGCCAAACGTTCATAACGTCTTGATCCACTGGGAAAATGAGTGCATCACCTAGCGGTGCATCAAGGACATACAATCTTTTGGAAGCTATGTGGATGATCCTCAAGCTACGGACCCAGTCCGCATAGTTGCCTCCATCATCTTTCATCTTGGTTTCTCTAGGAACGCGTTGAAGTTGAGGGAAACATTAGCGTTGGCCATTGGATCTACAATATAGATTGTAAATAAAAAAATTCATGATAATTAAGTTCACATAATCAAATTATTTAATGAACTCCCACTTAGATAGACATGTCTCTAGTCATCCAAGTGACACATGATCTGTCACGTCCAAGATGCGTGCCTATCCATTTTAAGGCACGAGGGCCTCACAGGGGATAGAGGCACATCTTCTCATTCGCAAGTATAGTATCATTGCATCACACATTACAGAAGAGATGAGAATACTAGTCTGGCTTACACTCGCCACATACTAAATAACAATTCCACACAGAGTTCAAATCATCAAGAAGATGGCAGGGTCCGACTATGGACGGAACCAAACGATAAAACAGATGCAATGACACTATCTCGCTATCCCAAAGATCACGACCATTGACCCATACTCGTCTGGATAAGTCACGTGCATCCTACCTCTTTCCACATCATATTCCCACTAGAGCTGGGTCAGATCATCCTGCACGAACTCATCTGTACCCGTACCTGGAGTGTTGTAGTAATATGTGAGCCACAAGGACTCAACAATCAAGCGCCCAGGTACCGAGACTATTCAAGCTTAAAGGTATGGTTGGGGTATGTGTTTAGTTTGCAGTAGCACTAAGCATTTATGGTGGCTATCTTACGCAACACGAAAATAAATATGAGTAGCCTACGATGAACGATCAAAAACTAGAAAGATCTTTATGAGATCCTGAACACTAACTACGTCAATCATAGCCCCACCGTGTTCTCTCCCGGATCATGTTCATGAGCAGAGACGATCACGGTTACTTACACAGTTGGCATATTTTATTAGAATTTTGTTCAAGTTTACTATAACCGGGTGTTAAACAATTATCCAAGCTGCCACATAACCGCGGGCACGACTTCTCGAAAAGATTTAACCATGCAGGGGTGCTCCAACTAGTCCATCAAAAATAACCACACACCATGGGAATATCCTCGACCAGGGATCTCGTGATCATCATAGGTAACTCCAAAGGAATTCCAACACCTCGAGATAACCCGAAGAAAGTCAGAGTCCACACGCAAGACACTCGATAAAGGTAAAACAAATCTAGCAAGACCACCCGACGTGTCGACGAACCCGATAAGAGCCACGTATCTCGTTCTCAGGGCACGACGGATAAGATAGTGTATGGTGGCCTGATATAAATCTCCCAAGTTGCCCGGGGTTGGCCCCACATAGTGCTCTAGTTTGGACCAACACTCATGAGGAGCATTGGCCCGGGTTTGATTAATTATCCATGGGGTTGCAAAGCCCTATGCAAATTTTATTAAGTTATTAAGCAAATATAGTACCAATGTTGGGTCTTGCCAGACAAGTTTTAATCTCAACCGAATAAACAAGGGGGTCCCATAACAACCCCGAACATGTTAGGAGCGCAAAGTATGGAAAACATAACACCGGTAACAAGAAACTATGGCGGTAACAGCGGAAACAATCACCTAGCAAAAGGCCAAGCCTTCCACCAATACCAAGATATATATGTGCATTAAATTAAATAACAGATAATATGGTGATATCCAAATCCATGTTATCACATCGAACAAACTGAACTTGCAACTAAGAACGCTATAAGAGGGGCTGAGCAGCGGTAACTTAGCCAATCAAAGGTTTGCTAGGATGTGGTGGTTAGAGGCTATCATGGAAATTAGGAGGCTGATATTCAAGTGGTAGGTAGCGCAATTGTAAATATAAGAGCGAGAAACTAGCAAGCAAAAATAGTATCGGGATCCGGGTATGATCATCTTGCATGTTGGTTCTTCAGTGGAACAAGTAGCGGGATCCTTGTAGTTGTACTCGCCTGGCTCTTCATACTCAGGTTAACGTTCACGTCTACCCAAAAGAAACAGCAAGAATAAACAAACAACCATGGTGCAATTCACAACAAGAATGATGCATGCTTAGGTTAAGAGTTTTTAACATGGCAATCCTAACTAGTCATGTTTCACATGCAAGAATTGTATATTAGTGAATCTGGACAGAACCTTATGTTAACTTATTTAGACATGCATCAACATGGAAAATATGGATGCATCATGAGAAAACGATGGAAATGCATATGAAGAACATAAGAAACGGAGTTACGGTTCTCACGATACGTTCACGACAATGTACGAAGGCAAAACACAAGTCAACAAGGCCATGGGCTAATTCTTGGCATCCAAGGTAGCCACTGGTTAGGCAATGAAAAACCAACCACAATATACCCAAATATCAAGAAATTCCATGAAGTATAGCTTCCACAAGTCACAAAACAATAAAACAAACAATCTGCCACAAAACAGCAACATGGCAACTTACACAGCCCACAACTTGAGCTGCAGTAATCCTACAACCACAACCAAGGCATTGACACAAACTACATAACATGCTCACCAAATTATCCAACTACACAAACTGCAAAGGAGGCACACATCAATAAGCATGAAGCTGTCAAGTTGGCATGATGAAACAGTTTTCTGGGACTTACTGAAAATAGCAGTTTTCTGGACTCTGAGTTAATCTGGTAGCATGTTGACAGCAGAAGTTAAAGGTGTTAGAGACCACCTCTTGGCATGAAAATTAACAGGGTGATAGTAGACAACATCTACCCCAAAATACTAGCACTGAGTATGAGAAAATTCTCAACAGATCACAAGATGTCAACCACTCTACAAGGCATAAAAATAAGAGCAGATTCTCAGACTTAGAAATATTTAGCATGGTGAAAACAGAAACATCAAGTTAGCTACTTTGCAGCATGTTTCCCACTTATATGGTTTATTCTCATGTTAAACAAAAATACCATGGCATAATATACATAAAACACTAGCACTTCCATGTTGGCACATGCCCCAAAGCAAGCATGGATTAAATCATGCAAAAATGACAAAGTAGTATCGCAGCAAAAAATGACAGTTTTATAAACTTGCTCAAAACTGAAATCTGATTACCCCAATGGACTCATTGGCTCTTTCTACCCCAAAAACATGTGTCATACTCATATGTTCATGTGAAGCATCATGGCACAACTAAACTAGCAAAACTACCACCTACTCTTATAAGTTAAAACTTACTCTAAATGGACATGATCATAAATGGATATAAGCAGATTAGGAAACTTAGTTTAACATTTTAATGATCTAACAAACCTACAAGCATGCATAAACAACAAAGGGTATGGCAAGTGGGGGAAAGGACCCACTGGTCACACTCACACACACTCTCTCTAAACACACACACTACATAGCATACACACACATGCTCCATATGCCTAAGGGCATATGAGCACAAGCTCACTCAAGAACATACCACCCATGAGGGGGGGTGTTCATCCAAACACACACAAGCACCATATATGCACAATGCATAAGGCACTCACACCACTCACACTCACAAGTGCACATGGCACATACACTCACATACACACATGCTCATGTGTGTGGGTGTTCATCCAGACATATGCACACATATATGCACAAGGCATATATGCATATGCATATGCAATGATACACACTCTCACACACTCTCACTCACCTACACACAAGCATAAGTGCACGCACACATGCACTCTCACCACACTCACACACACATATGCACTCACACCACATGAGTGCAATCAGCCACACACACACACACTCAAATACACATGCATATATACAACATCTGTATACACACATCACCACTCAACACACATACATGCACCTACACACACCTCACATACACACTTGCACATATACATATATACATACACATATGAACAGAAAAGAAAAACAACCATACATGCAAGAATTGCATCTATACACATACATACATAAACAAAAGGGAAAACAAAAGAAAATCAAAAGAAGAAAAACAAAACAAAAAGGGGGAGGGTTCGGGATCGAACCCACGACCACCTGGTCGTTCCCCTCGAGGCACACCACTGTGTTGCACACGCGGATCATAACATAGGAGGGGCTTGGGCCCTCTAATACACGCACACACACACACTACAGTGACGAAACTGAACCGTAAAACACCACAGCGACAGAGCACGGCGGCGGCAATTCCGGCGAACACACGGCACTAGCAGCGGGGGGAAATGGAGCACAGGAAGCTGTTGGAAATATGCCCTAGGGGCAATAATAAATTGGTTATTATCATATTTGCTTGTTCATGACAATCGTTTATTATCCAAGCTATAATTGTGTTGATCGGAAACTCAGATACATGTGTGGATACATAGACAACACCATGTCCCTAGTATGCCTCTAATAGACTAGCTCGTTGATCAAATATGGCTATGGTTTCCTAGTCATGGACATGAGATGTCATTTGGTAACGGGATCACATCATTAGGAGAATGATGTGATTGACAAGACCCAAACTACAAACGTAGCATATGACCGGGCCAATTTATTGCTACTGTTTTTGCATGTCAAGTATATGTTCCTATGACCATGAGATCATGCAACTCACTAACACCGGAGGAGTACCTTGTGTGTATCAAACATCGCAACATAACTGGGTGACTATAAAGGTGCTCTACAGTTATCTCCGAGGGTGTCTGTCGGGTTGGCATGGATCAAGACTAGGATTTCTTACTCCGTGTGACGGAGAGGTATGTTAGGGCCCACTCGGTAATACAACATCACAATAAGCCTTGCAAGCAATGTGACTAAGTGCTAGCCATGAGATCTTGTATTACGGAACGAGTAAAGAGACTTGCCGGTAACGAGGTTGAACTAGGTATGGAGATACCAACGATCGAATCTCGGGCAAGTAACATACCGAAGAACAAAGGGAACATCATACGGGATTAACTGAATCCTTGACATAGAGGTTCGGCCGATAAAGTTCTTCGTAGAATATGTAGGAACCAATATGGTCATCCAGGTCCCGCTATTGGTTATTGACCGTAGAGGTGTCTCGGTCATGTCTACATAGTTCTTGAACCCGCAGGGTCTGCACACTTAAGGTTCGGTGACAGTTCGGTAGTATAGAGTTATGTATGGTGGTGACCTAAGGTTGTTCGGAGTCCCGGATGAGATCCCAGACGTCACGAGGAGCTCCGGAATGGTCCGGAGGTAAAGATTGATATATAGGAAGTCCTATTTTGGTCGTCGGAAAAGTTTTGGGCTCATCGGTAGTGTATCAGGAGTGCCGGGAGTGTGCCAGGGGACCATCGGGAGAGGTATTTCGACCCAAGAGGCTAAATGGGCTGTGGGAGGAGGTAAACCGGCCCCTAGTGGACTGGCCGAAGCCTCCTCTAAGGGCCCATGCGGCTGGAGTGGTTTGAGAAGGAAAAAAAATCCAAAGGTGGAAAGGTGGAAAGAGTTTCCAAGTGGAAAGGAGGAATCCTACTCCTAATAGGATTGGAGTAGGACTCCTCCACCACCAATTTCGACCAAACCTTGAGGGTTTGAGGCTGCCTCCTCCCCTCCCTTCCTCTTATATATACTAGAGGATTTAGAGGAAAAAGCTAACCCTAATAGCCACGTGCTACCTCTCCTCTAGTGCATAGTTTCTCCTCTAGATCGGTTTTCTGCAGTGCTTAGGCGAAGCCCTGACGGAATAGCTCCACCACCATTGAGACGTACGTGTGCTAAATGCGGAGGTGTCGTCCGTTCGGCGCTAGATCGAAAGGACCGTGATCAAGATCGCGAGACGGATCGTGATGAGATTGCGGGACGGATCGTGATGAGTTCGCGGGATGGATCGAGATTGGATCGTGGGATGGATCGTGATGAGATCGTGGAATTCTCGGTGATTTGGATCGCGAAGACGTTCGACTACACCAACCGCGTTTCTTAACGCTTCCTACTTAGCGATCTACATGGGTATGTAGATCCACTCTCCCTCTCGTAGATGCTCATCACCATCGATAGATCTTGCGTGTGTGTAGAAATTTTTTGTTTCCCATGCAACGTTCCCCAACAGAAGCTGCATCTACAGGGGGCGCATCCCCACATCTAAGCCTCGGGGGCGCATCCCCACATCTACAGGGGGCACCTGCAACTATGGCGAAGCTTCGGTGGAAACGAGCAAGGGCTCGTCGGGCACGACGAGCTCGCGCATGCAATGGGACAGAGGGGGGAACAGCGGAGGACCAGCTGCTCACCATGGGGCTGTCGGGGGAAAAGAAGACGACGAGGGGGTTGGAGACGCGCGCCGGAGTCGAAGCAGGGGAAGAAGACGGCGGAGCGAAACCCTCCGGCGAAGACGACGACGGGGCTGTCGCTGTAGAGCCTCTTCGGGGCTCCTAGTAGTGGGAATTGAACACGGGGAGGAACCCCGAGCTCCTAGATGCCATGATCGACGACGAGGCCGACGGAGACGATGAGCGGGTCGCCGACGAACTACCCTGAACCTCTCTAACGCTCACTGAAGCTTACCTGACAGGGAGGAAGAATAGAGGAGGCAGAGGAATTGAGAGGGAGATGGGACCTGCAGCGGCACGAGGGGAGAGAGGAAACCTAGCGGAGGAGGCACGCACGCCGAGGGGGTTTAAATACCCCCGAGGCTGACGACGATGACCGATGGAAAAGGAGACGGCAGAGCGCTCTCTCTGTCTGCACCTGACGGAAGGGGGCAGGGGGCCGTTCCCCGAGCGGGCTGCGCCGCGGGGAAGACAAGGCCCACTCTGGCTCTCTCTCCCAAAACAAATAAAACATAGATGTTTTTATCTTTTTCAAATCACATCATCACAAGAAAAACCCCGCACATAAAAATAAAGGATTTTTGGTGCAGAACAAAAATACTTTTGCAATGAAAATAAAATGCACTACTCACTAAAAATATCAAAATGATTTTTAGGACAATTAATTTAAATATTTTTAAAATAGCAGCCCTTGTTATTTAAATACCCCAAATGCATGAAAGCTCAAAACAACAAAATACCAACACTCACATGCTATAAAACAATTTAGGCTAACGCTTGAACATTTTTAAACGATTTGCAAAGCAAGTTAAATCTGTTTATAAAGTAACATGGGAAATAAAGGCATTATGTTGGGATTTGTTGAAAATCAAGAGAGAGGGGAAGAGAAGGAGGTGCACCACACATGATCCAACCACATCACACAACACAAGCCACACTCACAAATAAGGTCACATAAGAATCAAGCATGGCAAGATGAATGCTATGATGCATGATGCATGAATGCAAGACAACACATGGTATGCCAAGGTGAAAATCATTCATAAAGCTCATGACACAAGGTTCATACAAGAGATTACATGCCATAAAAGGTAGGGACAACACTTGGGCTGTCACATGATCCACGTCGACTAGCCCGTGTCCGATCATCACGTGAGACGGACTAGTCATCCATGGTGAACATTTCCATGTTGATCGTATCTTCTATACTACTCATGTTCGACCTTTCGGTCTTTTGTATTCCGAGGCCATGTCTGTACATGCTAGGCTCGTCAAGTCAACCTAAGTGTATTGCGTGTGTAAATCTGGCTTACACCCGTTGTATCCGAACGTTAGAATCTATCACACTCAATCATCACATGGTGCTTCGGAACAACGATCCTTAGCAACGGTGCACAGTTAGGGTGAACACATTTCTTGAAATTTAATTGAGAGATCATCTTATTTACTACTGTCGTTCTAAGCAAATAAGATGTAAACATGATAAACATCACATGCAATCAATATAATGACATGATATGGCCAATATCATCTTGCTCCTTTGATTTCCATCTTCGGGGCACCATGATCATAACTATCATCGGCACGAGACCATGATTTCCATCATCATGATCTCCATCATCATGTCTTCATGAAGTTGTCTTGCCAACTATTACTTCCACTACTATGGCTAACAATTAGCAATAAAGTAAAGTAATTACATGGCATTTATGATTGACATGGAGGTCATACAATAAAATAAGACAACTGCTATGGCTCATGTCGGTTGTCATACTCATCGACATGCAAGTCGTGAATCCTATTACAAGAACATGATCAATCTCATACATCACAATGCATCACATCACATCCTTTTGGCTATATCACATCACAAGGCATATGCTGCAAAACAAGTTAGACGTCCTCTAATTTGTTGTTGCAAGTTTTTACGTGGCTGCTATAGGTTTCTAGCAATAACATTTCTTACCTATGCCAAAACCACAACGTGATATGCCAATTACTATTTACCCTTCATAAGGACCCTTTTCATCGAATCCAATCCGACTAAGGTGGGAAAGACGGACACCCGCTAGCCACCTTATGCAATAAGTGCATGTCAGGCGGTGGAACCGGTCTCACGTAAGCGTATGTCTAAATGTGTCCGGGCCGGTTCGTCCCACAATACCGCCAAATCAAGATAAGACTAGTAACGGTAAGCAAATTAACAAGATCGATGCCCACAACAACTTGTGTCTACTCGTGCAAAGATTCTATGCATAGACCTAGCTCAAGATACCACTATAGGGAGACGTAGTAGTAAATCAAAAAAAATCCTACGTGTTCACCAAGATCCATCTAAGGAGAAACCAGCAATGAGTGGGGAAAAGTGCATCTTCATACCTTTGAAGATCGCTAAGCGGAAGTGTTAACTGAACATGGTTGGTGGAGTCGTACTCGCAGCGATTCAAATCGTGGTGGAATCCGATCTGAGCGCCGAACAACGACGCCTCCGCGTTCAACACACGTGCAGCCCGGTAACGTCTCCTACACCTTGATCCAGCAAGGAGGAAGGAGAGGTTGAGGGAGAGCTCAGGAATCACGACGGCGTGGTGATGGTGGAGCTGCATGGTGTCCGGCAACGCTTCACCAAGCACTACGGAGAACGAAGAAGAGGAAGTGTAGGGTTCCGCCGAGAGAGAGAGAGAGAACTCGTGTGTTTGGCAGCCCCAAACCCTCCACTATATATAGGAGGAGGGGGAGGGAGGGCGCAGACCTCGGGTTCCCACCCTAGGAGCTGCGGCCGGCCCTAGATGGCCTTCTGACGGAGGCTAGAGGCAGAGGGGTGCGGCTGCCCTAGGGTGGGCCTTAGGGCCCATCTGCCCTAGGGTTTGCCCCTCCCACCTTCAGCTACGCCTTGGTCCCTTGTGGGGGCACACCAGCCCACCTAGGGGCTGGTTCCCTCCCACTTGCAACCCATGCAGCGCTCTGGTGCTAGTGGCCCCACTTGGTGGACCCCTGGAACCCTTCCGGTGGTCCCGGTACGTTACCGGCAATTCCCGAAACACTTCCGGTGACCAAATTCTCACTTCCTATATATCATTCTTTACCTCCGGACCATTCCGGAACTCCTTGTGACATCCAGGATATCATCCGAGACTCCGAACAACCTTAGGTAACCACATACACTATTTCCCTATAACCCTAGCGTTATCGAACCTTAAGTGTGTAGACCCTATGGGTTCGGGAGACACGTAGACGTGACCGAGACACTTCTCCGCTCAATAACCAACAGCAGGATCTGGGGACCCATGTTGGCTCCCACATGCTCCTCGATGATCTCACTGAATGGACCATGATGTCGGGGATTCAATCAATCTCGTATACATTTCCCTTTGTCTATGGTATGACACATACCCAAGATTTGATCGTCGGTATCCCTATATCTTGTTCAATCTCGTTATCGGCAAGTCTCTTTACTCGTTCCCTAACACATCATCCCGTGGCTAACTCCTTAGTCACATTGAGCTCATTATGATGATGTCTTACCGAGTGGGCCCATAGATACCTCTCCGTCACACCGAGTGACAAATCCCAGTCTCGATTCGTGCCAACCCAATAGATACTTTCGGGGATACCCATAGCAAACCTTTATAGCCGCCCAGTTACGTTGTGACATTTGGCACACCCAAAGTATTTCTATGGTATCCGGGAGTTGCACAATCTCATGGTCTAAGGATATGATACTTGACATTAGAGAAGCTTTAGCAGATGAACTACACGATCTTGTGCTATGCTTAGGATTGGGTCTTGTGCATCACATCGTTCTCCTAATGATGTGACCCCGTTATCAACGACATCCAATCTCCATGGTCATGAAACCATGACCATATATTGATCAACGAGCTAGCCAACTAGAGGCTCACTAGGGACATGCTGTGGTCTATGTATTCACACATGCATTATGGTTTCTGGTTAATACAATTATAGCATGAACAATAGACAATTATCCTGAAGAAGGAAATACAATAATAATCATTTTATTTTTGGATCTAGGGCATATTTCCAACATTAGCATCTTTATTTTCCATAAGGTACTTAATAGCAGCATGATCGGTGTGAATAGTTACTTTGGAATCAACAATATAAGGTCTAAACTTATCACAAGAAAACACGACTGCTAAAAATTTCTTTTCAGTAGTAGGATAGTTTCTTTGAGCACTATCTATAGTTTTACTAGAATAATGGATAACATTTAATTTCTTATCGACTCTTTGTCCTAGAATAGCACCAACAACATAATCACTAGCATCACACATAATTTCAAAGGGTAGGTTCTAGTCGGGTGGTTGAACAACATGTGCGGTAATCAAGGCATTCTTAAGAATTTCAAATGCTTCTACACAATCATCATCAAAAACAAACGCAACATCTTTTTGCAAAAGATTTGTGAGAGGCCTAGAAATCTTTGAGAAATCTTTGATAAACCTCCTATAGAAACCAGCATGACCAAGGAAACTTCTTATACCTTTGATATCCGTAGGGCAAGGCATTTTTTCAATAGCATCAACTTTAGCTTTATCAACTTCAATACCTCTTTCGGAGATCTTGTGCCCCAAGACAATAACTTTATTAACCATAAAGTGGCACTTTTCCCAATTCAGGGCAAGATTAATTTCTTCACATCTCTACAAAACTCGGTTAAGGTTGCTCAAACAATCATCAAATGAAGTTCTGTAAACGGAAAAATCATCCATGAACTCCTGAAGAATCTTTTCACAAAAGTCAGAGAATATAGCCATCATACATCTTTGAAAGGTAGCAGGGGCATTGGATAAACCAAAAGGCATACTTCTATAAGCAAAGGCACCAAAAGTGCAAGTAAAAGTAGTTTTTTCTTGATCCTCTCTTGATACAGGTATTTGAGAGAAACTAGAGTAACCATCTAGAAAGCAAAAAAAAGTGTATGTTTTGATAGTCTTTCTAGCATTTGATCAGTAAAAGCTAAAGCGTAATGATCTTTCTTAGTAGATTTATTTAGTTTCCTAAAATCAATTACCCTTCCATAACCTGTAACAATTCTTTGCAGGATCAATTCATTTTTATCATTAGGAACAACGGTAATACCTCCCTTCTTAGGGGCACAATGGACTGGACTATCCCATCTACTATCAGGAACATGATAAATTATACCTGCCTCCAGAAGCTTTCGTATTTCTTTCTTTACCACTTCTTTCATCTTAGGGTTCAATTGTCGTTGGTGATCAATAACTAGTTTGGCATCAGGCTCCATATTAAGTTTATGCTGACATAGAGTGGGATTAATGCCCTTAAGATCATCAAGAGTATAACCAATAGCAGCATGGAGCTTGCTCGGAGTTTTCGATAATCTCTTTTCTTCATGCTCTGAAAGGTTAGCACTAATAATAACAGGATATATCTCCTTTTCATCAATATAAATATATTTCAGCGTATTGGGAAATTGTTTGAGCTCAAACACGTGATCACCCTTGGGTGGAGGAGGATCCCCAAGAACTTCAACAGGTAAGTTGTGTTTCAAAATAGGCTGTTGATCAAAGAAAATTTTATCTATTTCATTGCTCTCACTCATATGCATATGATTTTGATGGTCTAGCAAATATTGTTCTAAAGGATTAGTAGGAGGCATAGCAATAGAAGCAAGACCAATTATTTCATCTTTACTACGCAATTCTTTGTCATGGGGTTGTCTACAAAATTTAGAGAAATTGAACTCATGAGACACATCCCCAAAACTCACAGTAACTATTTCTTTCTCACAATCAATCCTTGCATTAGCAGTATTCAAGAAGGGTCTACCAAATATAATGGGACAATAATCATCTTGTGGGAAACCAAGAACAAGAAAATCAGGAGGATATTTTATTTTTGCACACAAGACTTCAACATCTCTAGCAATCCCCATCGGTGCAATAGTGTCTTGATACGTCTCCAATGTATATACTTTTCCAAACTCTTTTGCCCTTGTTTTGGACTCTAATTTGCATGATTTGAATGGAACTAACCCGGACTGACGCTGTTTTCAGCAGAATTGCCTTGGTGTTATTTTTGTGCAGAAACAAAAGTTCTCGGATCGTTATGAAAATTTATGTAGAATATTTTTGGAATTAATAAAAAATAATGGCGCAAGAATTAACCAAAGGGGGCCACCTGCAGGCCACAAGCCTGCTAGACACGGCCACCCCCTGGCCGCGCCTAGCAGGCTTGTGGGGCCCTCGTGGCTCCTCCGACCTCCTCTCTAGCTCCATATAACCTTATTTGCCGAGGAAAAAAATCAGAGAGAAGAGTTCATCGCATTTGACGATACAGAGCTGCCGCCACCTCCTGCTCTTCCTCGGAAGACAAATCTAGAGTCCGTTTTGGGCTCCGGAGAGGGGAAATTGACGCCTTCGTCATCACCAACCATCCTTCATCACCAATTCCATGATGATCTCCACCGTTCGTGAGTAGTCTCATCGTAGGCTTGCTGGAAGGTGATGGGTTGGATGAGATTTATCATGTAATTGAGTTAGTTTTGTTAGGGTTTGATCCCTAGTTTCCACTATGTTCTGAGATTGATGTTGCTATCACTTTGCTATACTTAATGCTTGTCACTAGGGCCCGAGTGCCATGATTTCAGATCTAAACCTATTATGTTTTCATGAATATATGTATGTTCTTGATCCTATCTTGCAAGTTGTAGACACCTATTACGAGTTATGATTCACATCCCCTAGGGTGACAATAACTGGGATTCTTTTCGGTGATTATCGTAGTTGGAGGAGTTCATGTATTTACTAAGTGCTAATGCTTTGGTATGGTTCTCTATTAAAAGGATGCCTTAATATCCCTTAGTTTCCAATAGGACCCCGCTGCCACGGGAGGGTAGGACAAAAGATGTCATGCAAGTTCTTTTCCATAAGCACGTATGACTATATATGGAATACATGCCCACATTACATTGATGAATTGGAGCTAGTTCTATGTCACCCTATGTTATAACTGTTGCATAATGAATGCCATCTGACATAATTATACATCACTGATCCATTTCCTACGTGCTTTCCATATATTGATCTTCGGTCAGTTACTTTTCCATTGCTACTGTTACAAACACTATAGACTGCTACTATCACTTGCCACCGTTACCGTTACTACCATATTACTTTGCTATTGAACACTTTGCGGCAGATATTACATCTTTCAGGTGTGGTTGCATTGACAACTCAGCTGCTAATACTCAAGAATATTCTATGGCTCCCCTCGTGTCAAATCAATAAATTTGGGTTGAATACTCGACCCTCAAAAACTGTTGCGACCCCCTATACTTGTGGGTTATCAAGACCTTTTTCTGGCGCCGTTGCCGGGAAGCATAGATTTATTCTCTAAGTCACTTGGGATATATATCTGTTGATCACTATGAAGAATCTGAAAGATCAAAAAACCAAGATCTATCCCTCTACTACAAGGGGAGGTAAGGAACTGCCATCTAGCTCTACACTTGATTCGCCTTCTGTTATGAGTAAGTTTGCGACACCACCACATGCTAGTAATTATGATATGTCTCAAGTAATTGATGATGCTACTTCTGATATGCATGATGCTTATGATAATACTTTGTTTGATGCTACTGTGCCACTGGGTGAATTCTTGATGAACAAATTGCTAGAGCAAGTGCTGAAATTGATAATATTTCTGAATCCGATGAAATTACTAAAACTGAACACTATGATACAATGGATAGACCTAGCTCTCCTAGATATGAATTGCCTGATATACCTAAGGGTTATGTTACGGAAGGAGAGGTAGCTAGGGACTTTCTTGCTTGTCAGAACAGAGATGATATTAAGAAATTGCTTCACAAGTGGAAGGAAAAATCTCTGAATGCTAGAATGCAATATGATCCTAAGTTTGCTACTTCACCTATCTTTGTTACTGATAGGGATTATGAATTCTCTGTCGATCCTAAGTTAATTACTTTGGTTGAATCTGATCCTTTCCATGGTTATGAATCTGAAACTGTTGTGGCACATCTTACCAAATTGAAAGATATAGCCACCCTATTGAGTCACGAGGAAAAAATCGCTATTACTATATTCTTAAGTTGTTTCCTTTCTTGTTAAAGGGTGATGCCAAGAAGTGGTTAAATTCTCTTGCTCCTGGTTATGTGCGTAGTCCCCAGGACATGGTTTATTACTTTTCTGAAAAATATTTTCCTGCCCATAAGAAACAAGCTGCCTTGCAGAAAATATTTAACTTTGTGCAAATTGAAGAAGAGAGTCTCCCACAAGCATGGGGGAGGCTTCTCCAATTACTTAATGCTTCGCCTGATCATCCTCTCAAGAAAAATGAAATACTTGATATCTTTTATAATGGACTAATCGATGCTTCTAGGGACTACCTAGATAGTTGTGCTGGTTGTGTTTTCAGGGAACGAACTGTTGAACAAGCTGAATTACTATTGAATAACATATTGAGCAATGATAATGATTGGACTATTCCCGAACCTCCTCCAAAGCCAACTCCGAAGAAAAGAGGTATTCTATTCCTCAGTCCTGAAGATATGCAAGAGGCCAAGATATCTATGAAAGAAAAAGGTATTAAAGCTGAAGATGTTAAGAATCTACCACCTATTGAAGAAATACATGGTCTTGATAACCCAACACAGGTAGTAGAGGTAAATTCTCTCAGTAGATTTGATGAAAGATATATTCCTTATAATAAGTCTGCTAGCCAATGCTTGCATGAATTTGATAATTTTATTGTGAAGCAAGAAAATTTCAATGCCTATGTTAGTAGACAATTGAAACATAATTTTATATGCTTGATCGTTTGGGTGATTATTTGAGTAGAACTGTCAATGATCTTAAGCTTATTAGTAAACATGCTTCCATGGTAACCACTCAAGTAGAACAAGTACATCAGGCTCAACATGATTTGCTTGATGAGATAAATAGTAAAGACAATGATCATTCTGTTAAAGTTGTGACTAGAGGTGCTAGAATAACTCAACAACCTTTGTATCCCGAGGGCCATCCTAGGGGAATTGAATAAGATTCTCAGAGAGTTAATACTAATGCACCTATTCCTTCCAATAAGAGTAGAAAAAAGAATGATGATAGTACTTTGCATGCTGTTAGTGAACCTATTATGGATACATCTGAGAATCCAAATGATATTTCTATTTATGATGCTGAGACACAATCTGGTGATGAACATGAGCCTAGTGATAACATTAATAATGATGCTCATGCTGATGCTCAACCTATTAATGATAATGATGTGGAGATTGAACCTGCTGATGATCTTGATAACCCACAACCTAAGAATAAGAGATATGATAAAAGAGACTTCATTGATAGGAAGCATGGTAGAGAAAGAGAAGCATGGGTTCAGAAACCCATGCCCTTTCCTCCTAAACCATCCAAGAAAAAGGATGATGAGGACTTTGAGCGCTTTGCTGAAATGCTTAGACCGATCTTTTTACGTATGCGCTTGACCGATATTTTGAAAATGTCTCCTTATGCTAAGTATATGAAAGATATTGTGACAAATAAAAGAAAGATACAGGAAGATGAGATTTCCACCATCCTAGCTAATTATACTTTTAAAGATGGAATACCCAAGAGACTAGGAGATCCCGGAGTACCTACTATACCATACTCTATTAAAGGAAATTATGTTAAAACTGCTTTATGTGATCTTGTAGCTGGTGTTAGTGTTATGCCTTTATCTTTATACCATAGACTTGATTTCAATAAGGTGACACCTACTGAAATCTCTTTGCAAATGGCAGATAAATCAACTGCTCTACCTATCGGTATTTGTGAGGATGTACCTGTCGTAGTAGCAAATGCTACTATCTTGACGGACTTTGTTATTCTTGATATTCCCGAGGACGACAGTATGTCGATAATCCTTGGTAGACCCTTTTTGAATACCGCAGGGGCTGTTATTGATTGCAACAAGGGAAATGTCACTTTTCATATTAATGGTAATGAGCATACGGTACACTTTCCAAAGAAACAACCCCAAGTTCATAGTATCGACTCTATTGAAAAAATTCCATCAATTATTATTGGAGACTTTGTGTTCCGTCTTCCTACTGTCAAGAAGAAATATGATATACTTATTGTTGGGGAAATGCATATCCCCATTTAGGTAACTTAGTGTTATTCGAAAATGCTTCGGTTTCATGATATTCGAAAGAAGTTTGTTAATAAGACTTGATCAACCTTATTGATGGATTCCTTTTTATGAGCATGAGATGGATGAATTTAGAAAGCACAACTTCCTGCACATAACTTTTACTTTCTGTTACCTAGATGAAATTAAGTAATAATGCTAGTATTTTTCTGTTTTCTGAGTTTTCCATGCAATAGAAAAATGACCTGAAAATAAAAGATCCCAGAATCCCCTAGAAATTTAGTATGATTTTTTCTGGAATATATAAGAATTTTTGGCACTGAGAATGCATCAGGGGGCTGCACCAGTGGGCCACAAGCCTGCAGGGCGCGGCCACCCCCTCTAGGCACGCCCTTGGGGCTTGTGGGTCCCACATGCAGCCCTCCACTTATTCGAGCACCCAATCACTTCATATTCCTCCAGAAAAAATCACACCATTGCTCAAACCCGCGTTCTACCTCATCTTGCTGCCATTTTCGATCTCCTTGCTCAAAGCTCCATTTGCAAAACTGTTTTAGGGGATTGCTCATCGGTATGTGACTCCTCCAATGGTCCAATTAATTTTCGTTCTAGTGACTTATATATTGCAAATTTTTGCTGTTATGGTGACCTTCTTCTTGAGATTGCATGTCAAATTCGTATGGTCCCAAGTAGTTTTGATGCATGATATAGTCTCTAGGCAGTTACTATGAGTTTTGTTAAGTTTTGTTCACCCTTATTTTCGTTCACTAAAAATTTCAGTAATTTTTCAGAGAAAGAAAGTTGTTTAGGAGAATGTACCAATGGGGTTCCTCGAGCAAGAAAGCCCTGAGACTTGTGTTACATGAGCCCAATTTTGAACCACCTAGGGTAGCTCGAGTACTGCCTTGTGAATGGCCATCGGATCAACTCATGGAAAACGCCGGATTTAAGGTAGAGTTTTATGCGTACATCAGGAATGCTGGCCTTGAGGATATCATTTCAGATCGATGCAAGCAATATTATCAACTCACTGATTCTTTTGTGCGGAGGTTTGAATTTTCATCTAGGAGAAATTCTCATTCTGTTCTATTTGATCTTTATGATAAGACCTATACCATGGACCTCGAAGATTTTCATGATGCTTGCAAAATTCCACAGTGGGGTAGTCGTAGCGATCCTCATAAAAATGAATATAATGATTTCCTTACTAGCATCACGGTGGGAGAAACTAGAATCATTACACAAGCCACCTTGGTGAGCATTCACTTTCCAGCTATACATTATTTTGCTCTCTTCATAGGTAGATGTATTAACGGTAAACTTGAGCATAGTCACCTTTGCGCGCCTGATCTGAGTATTCTTAAGAGTGCGGTAATGGTAGATAGACGATATAACTTGGGGGCTATTATTGCCAGGAGGTTACATCATAATGCTAAGGATGGAGATTTCTTTGGTGAAATTTATGTCACCCAGTTAGCTAAGTATCTTGGTGTACCCATAGGAGGGAATGACTTTGAGTTACCCCCTGCTTTCCTTGATTATGACACTTTGGTGTGCTATTAGTTTCTTAAAATCAACAAACAATCCCTCCAGTATCGACTAATTTTTGACAGGCAACGTGTTGTCCATGTTAGCCTTCCTGCTCCTACCTTCTTTAACTTTGAGGAAAAGCAGAGATATTTTTATAACCAGAGAGGAGGCAAACGAGTACGAGCGAAATGCAGAAACAGCTCGCCTTCACGCTATAGTGGTTCAGACGGTAGCCATCGTAGCTCAGCACAACCCCAACTTTGACTTCGGATATTACCCAAGCCAGCCATGGCCCTAGACCAACTTAGGCCAAAAGCCTAAGCTTGGGGGAGTATGTATTTCTCACCGACAATACATTGATGTTCAAACACTTATTTCAGTTGTCGGTGTTCATACTTTTTCGTTATACTATCCATGGTAGTTTAGTTTCTTCTTTATGCTTTCTACTTATGTGTTTAATTAACTTTGAGGAAAATACAAAAAAATTAGTTCTATATTTATTTCCTAGTTGCTTAGTTGTATCATTAAAGAGAAAACCCAAAAAGATTTCTCGTTCTTCCTTTTTGCTTGTTGGAAAATTTCCCGTGTAAATAATTTTCTTTTCTTTCGATCGTAAGGAGAAGACCACGATGAAGTGTTGAGTGGCTCTCATATGCACTATTTTTTATCTTACAAAGAGCACATATTGCCTTGTCTTCTCCTTTGGTTTATTGTTCGTAGATTCCAGCTTAGTCCAATGCATGTACACTCTTTGTCGTGGATTTATCACGGCAGATGTCCGGGTTAACGGACTAGGATTTGAGCCATCGCTAACATGATGGACTCAAAGGGGTTAACAGGGACGACGGACACGAGTTTACCCAGGTTCGGCCCCTCAAGGTGCGGTAATAGCCTACGTCCTACTTGTGTTTGTATTGCTTGTTCTATCGATTACAAGGGAGCTAAAGCTTGACCTAGCTCTCGATAACCTGACCCCTAAGTTGCCCCGGGTCTTCCCTTTATACACTGAGGTCAAGACCGCAGGTCATACAAGTTGTGGCTGACTCTCATTACACATCCAAGTCTGCCTCTATCTTCTCTTGCCTATCCTGACCAAATTGTCCCCGGGCGGCTTTACACGCCCGGGTCTTCTCCTCCGGGCCACCCTGCCGGCCCATCTTGTGAGCCACTATGCTTTTAGGGCCCTCCGGTCGTCTCGGCTCATCCTTGGGCTGGCTACGAGCCGTCCGGTTTAACCCGGAGCCCTCCAAGGCGGGTCTCACCGTGGGTGTTATATCCCCAACATTAGGCCCCAGGTTGATTTGAGCTTGCTCATTTCATCCTTCTGTTCTGTTCCTTGGCGAGTCACCCAGTAGTGACCCGCCGTGATGTCATGTGGACTCTGAAAAAGAAGATTCACTGACGCACCACCAAATCCTTCCATTAAATGGTTAGCCCGAAAATCGAGGCGTCCGCCCCGGTCGGACGATTTGTGTCACCTAGATTTTCGCACCTGTCTTGTTTCCCTTTAAAATAGGACTACTGTGGGAGGAATTTCGTTTCTCCCGCTCGCATTGTCATCTCCCTCTTCACCGATACCTCCACTCCTGCTCTAGCGCCGTCTCCGTCTCGCCGTCGACTGGCCGCTGCATCAACCTGTTCCGAACCAGAGTCCATCTCGCGCTCCTGTCGCCGGTAAGTCACCTTCCCTTAGACCCATAACCGTCTCCGGTAGGGTTTCTATAAGCTCTGCCGCCGTCATTGCTTAGAACTCGAACTCCATTTCCGCCGGCCGCGCTCATCGTATGAACTCCGGCTCGTCGCCCGACCTCGCGGCGCTGCTGTATAATAGGTAGTGAGTAATAACACATAGATCGGTCCCTACTTAGCCTGCCATGCTAGGATTTTGTCCGCCTCGCCCGTTCGTCCTTAGTTCTAAAAATAGAGGCATTTTCCTGCTTTTGTAGATCTTTTATTTTAGCTGAACTTCATGAAATATGTTTCTTGGGACTTAGCCGTTTTTCGCTCCTCCTCTTTTCTTTGTTGACTCAACAGGCCCCTCCGGCTCTCATCAGCCGGCATATTATTTGTAGAACCCTTAAAATTGTAAGTCGTCGTAGATATTTGCTTTGCTCTTGACTCGCCATAATTTTTACTTTGCACAATCCTTAAGCCGCCAGCATGTCTCGTGCCTCCAACTCATGCAACTGGGTCGGGTCTTGCATCACAATACTTATTGGATTTTGTTCACGTGGGTACCCTTCCTTCCAAGGAGGTCCTTAACTGGCAGGTCCCGGGTGATGAAACACGGCCCACTCCTCAAGAAGGAGAAGTAGTGGTCTTCTCCGATCATGTCGAGCGAGGATTCGTGCCCCCCGGCTCGATGTTCTTTCGTAACGTCCTTCACTTTTACAAGCTTCACCCCCAAGACTTGGCCTCCAACTCCGTCTCCAATATATGCAATTTTGAAGTGCTCTGTGAAGTCTATCTGCAAGCTAGGTCGTCTGTGGGGTTATTTCGAGAGTTTTTCTACGCCAACCGGCAGACTGAGGTGAATGTCGGTCCGAGTCTAGAGCTTGGCGGGATCTCCATTCAACGGCGTAGGGATATTATTTTTCCATCCATGCAAATGCCGAGTCATCCAAAGGACTGGAACAAGACTTGGTTCTACTGCAAGGATACCTCTCCTGAGAATGAGAATCCACTACTGGGTTATCGTCCCTCTCGGCTCAAGACATCTTCAGAGCTTCCGGGCCAGCTGTCAGCTTCAGAACTTGCAAGGTACGAGCCGGCTCAGCCAACATCAGGGCCCTCATGGACAACGGTTTAACCGGGCTGGATCTGATTCGCTGCTGGATTTCTTGGCGGATCATGCCCTTAAGTCATAGAAGGCGGCTCATGTGTGAATACGAAGGCAAGTATGATAGTTCACTATGCTTCAGCCAATCAACCCTGACGGAGGATGACATCACCACCGCCATCCGGAGCCTTGTCCATGAAGCATCCGGATCATGCAGCGCCATTGGCCCGGTGCCTTTTAACGCCAAAAATCCGGCTCCAGATGTAAGGTGACTCTTCACCACTTTTCTCCTTGTCACTTATCCCTTTCTGATGCATTACTGTTTAACCGGTTTAACCTTTCCAGGCCAACTATGATTTCTATGTTCCTCCTTTGAAGAAGCCCAAGAAGAAAGTTCTGGCTAAGAAGCCCAAGCAGACAGCCCCACAAGATGGATGGTTTGACCCGCCACAATCGTCCGACTCAGAGGTAAACCTTGGCTGCTTTCTACCATTTTATTACCTTATTTTACTTACACTTGTTTTACTCACAGGGTGATGTTGAAACAAGCCGCGCCAACCCCCTTGAGGTAATCTATATTTCTTCCAGCTCACAATATTTTACCTCCCGGAGGCCGCGGCGGGCTATTGGAAAAGTTCCTCTTTCTCATCCTCTTGCTTATCTGGCTCTCGATTTTCTTTTGAAAAATCAACAACAGGTTGAGCGTCGCCAGACCTGGAGTGCTGGTTCTACTGAACTTATGTCCAGCTTACCAAACTCGCCAGCTCCGAAGAAACGCTCCGCAAAGGTATGTATCTCCGTTTTAATTAATTTCACTTTGCGACCTCGACGGTGTCTCATCTTTCTTAAATTGTCTCTCGGAAATCACCCTCTTCCGGCGACTCTTCGGCGACCGCTCTGTCGCCTCTGAAGATCAACCCGCTGTAAGTATTTCCCATTATGACATCCGGCTCTCTATGCAGCAGTAGTATCCTTTGGATTCTGATCCTCACATTTAGAGTGCTCAAGCAAAGCGTCACAAGACGAACAAGTCCTCCCCTAGCCCTACAGCCCAAGAGCCAGAGCGTGAACAACCGGAAGAGTCACGACCAGATGTAGATCCGACAGCCGCATCCACTTGGCCGGCTGTTAAAGATAACATCCCGGATATCCCTCCAAGGGGTCCTTCGAAACCACTGAGTCCTGCCCACATGACCAAGACCACTGCAACTCCGGACGTCATGATTACTGGGTCTGCCTTTCAGTCTCCCCCGGCTCACGTGTTGACAAGGCATAAAGAGTCGGCCGAAGCTTCAAAGAAACTGGATTTTGACTCTTCTTCCTTTGCGAAGATGACGGCCAAAGAACTTCATGCCGGTTACGTGAACCGGCTTTCCACCAGCTGAGATCTGGAACTTTGGCTGGTCAGCTTGATGAAGAAAAAATATGAGGTACTCCTCTTCTTGCTATAACCTTATTTAGCCCCCAAGGGCCGGCTCAATCTAGTTAAGAGTTGAACCGTGTCTTTCCTGATCCTCTGTAGAAAATCTAAATCCATAGTCCCCAAGGGTCGGCTCAGCTTTGATAAAGCTGAGTCAGAGCTTCACTGTAGATAGTTTGAACAGCCAATTGTAGCCCCCGAGGGCCGACTCAATATTGATAAAGTTGAGTCGGAGCTTCAATGTGGATAGTTTTAAGATCCAATTGTAGCCCCCATGTTCTGGATTAACTTGATGAAGATGAGCCGGAACTGCACTGTAATCTTGGAGATCAAATATACAATAGCCCCCAAGTGTCAAACATATTGCTTGCAATCTGCTTGAAACTTGCATAATTTTGTCTTAATCTTCATCATTTGATAAAATTCCATCTTGGCGACGTATTCTGCATTTTGATATGCCATAGGAAGCTTTAAACGAGGCCGGATCGCAGTTGACGGATCTGAAGACCAACCTGGCGGCTCAACAAACGGCTCGAAGTGCCACCGATGAAAAGTGTCGGCTCCTCTCTGAGGAGTTGGCCACAATCAAGGCCAACTTTGCTGCTTTTAAAGAGTCGGCTGAGTCTGAGAAGATCTCATTGACCAAACAGGCGGATGATGCTGATCAATGGCTGATAGCTATATCCGATGAACTCCAAGCCCTGAAACGCCACATTACCAAGATGACAGTCGCCCTCTTTGGTAAGCTTCTGACAAATTGTGCTTCAATGGCTATATAACACTTGCACTGGCGACTCATCCTGAAATGTTCGTCTTATGAAGGCCCTAGGATCCGGCAACTGGCTTCTGATAGTCTGTTGCCGTTGAAGGCCATCTACACTTTGACTGAGCAACTGTACTACGACGCGGTGTGCACTATTAAAGTTATGCAATACAAAGACAGGATTCCGGCGACTCTCAAGGGCGTCTTGGAGCTCTTTTCCACCATGCCTACGCAGATTGCCGAACTCAAGAAGTTAGTCGCCCGCCAAGGGGCCATTGCAGGCATCAGCCGGGCTTTGGCCTTTTCTCCGGGTCTAACATCAACCGAGATGATGGATGGCTTTCCTTCAAAGAAAGACGACAGCTCAGAGTTCACTGATGCTGACTACAGCCGGTGCGTGAAGGAATCCCGAGTACTAGCTTCCGTCTTAGCGGAGGAAGCTGATCTGATGACCTACCAGGCGGCTTATGATCCGGATCAAAAAAGAATCCGCGGCCCACTTTACGAGTGCAAAGACTTGACACCTGCCCGCAGTAAGGACTGCTTTGCTCCTTACCTTGACCCATCTCCTTATTTTGACGAAGGCTCTTTTGTGGCTCTAACGAACTGCAACTGGGATTTGGACAACCTCCAGATCGGGGTCACTGAAGAGCCGGAGCAGGATGACCCGGCAGCTAGTTAGTCCCTTCTTGAAAAAACTTGTAGCAACCGACGCTCCTTAACCCGCCGTGTGGCATTTGAAAAGATTTTTCTAAAATTCTGAGCACCTCTAGGAGTGTATGTAATAGACAAGATGTTTACTTTTGATTCTCCTGAACCATGTGTCATTATACTTTATAAGATGATCCGTCTTTTTAGCTGCCATTGTCTTTTGTATGCTCTTGAACCTTTTATATTGCTTTGTCATCATAGAAGACACCTGCGGCCAAGATTAAATAAACTATACCCGGAGGTGGTAATTCCTTTTTGACAATTCCGGCTAATCTGGTTAGCCGGAGATGGCATAAAGCCTGGCCAATAAGGCGTTTAAAAGATACACCCATAGGTAATTATACAGCATAAACACCAGCGGATAAGCGTTAGAAGTTGTACCCGAAGGTAAAAAGCCGATGTCGCCGCGACTCATTTTCCTGAGCCGGATTTTTGTGCGATAAGGCTGGCTAATAGGCGTTATAAGATATACCCGAAGGTAAGAAGCTGCCGTTCGCCGCAGCTAATTTACCTTAGCTATTTTACGTGGCCTAAAGCCGGCCAGTAGGCATTATAAGCTATACCCGAAGGTAAGAAGCCGCCGTTCGCGAGTCAAGAGACGTTAGCTACCCGTCGGTAAAAACCTCTCACAACCGCGGCTAAACGTGTTAGCCGGAAATTTGGCATAAAGTCGGCTGGTAGGGTGTTAGAAGCGATACCCGTCGGTAAGAAGCCCCCCTCAGCAGTACGGCGTAACCCGCCGGCGGATAGGCGTTAGAAGTTGTACCCAAAGGTAAGAAGCCGCCCTCGCCATGACTCATTTTCCTGAACCGGTTTTTTGTGTGGCATAACGCCTGGTGCCACGACTCATTTTCCTGAGCCAGAGATTTTGCTTTGGCAGTGATACTTCTTAATATAATTGTAATATGTACAATGATAGTTTACAATGAAGGGTCTCTACACTCTTAAGTGAAATAAGGCCGGAGATGCGCGATGTTCCACGGCCGGCGGGTCTCCTGACCCGCCGTAGCTGAGTCATCTCGGATATCGATGAGGTAATATGACCCATTGTTAAGATTTCTGTTGACTACAAAAGGTCCTTCCCATGGAGGAGAGAGCTTATGCGCATTTGTCTGGTCCTGAATCAGCCGGAGCACTAAGTCGCCCTCCTGGAACGTCCGGGTCTTGATAAATTGCCGACCGGGCCGCTGCTAACTCTCGCGCCTCTTCCAGAGCATCCAATCCGTCTTGACATGCCGTCTCATTGTCCGCCTCAACGTAAGCCGCCACCCTTGGCGAGTCGTGCCGGATGTCACTGGGCAACACTGCCTCGGCCCCGTACCCCATAAATAAAGGCGTGAAACCCATTGATCTATTAGGGGTGGTCCTGATGCTCCATAAGACGGAGGGTAATTCTTCTACCCAACACCCGGGTGTTCGCTGCAAAGGAACCATAAGCCATGGTTTAATCCCTCTTAAAATTTCCTGATTGGCACGCTTCGCCTGACCGTTGGATTGTGGATGCGCCACTGCCGAAACATCAAGCCGGATATGCTCTTCGTCGCAGAATTTTTTCATAGCCCCCTTGGACAGATTTGTACCATTATCAATGATGTTGTTGTGTGGGTAACCAAAATGGTAGATCAACTTTTTGATAAATAAAACCACCGTAGCCGCGTCACATTTGCTGACCGGCTCTGCCTCTACCCACTTGGTAAACTTGTCCACCGCCACCAGGAGGTTTGTTTTCTTATCCTTGGATCTCTTGAAAGGACCCACCATGTCAAGCCCACAGACTGCAAACGGCCAAGTAATTGGTATCATCCTTAAATCCTGAATCGGGATATGAGCATGCCAGCCAAACTTCTGACAGCCGCCGCACTTATGGACTAGGTCCTCCGCATCTTTATGAGCCGTCAACCAGAAAAACACGTAACGAAAAGCCTTGGCCACCAAAGATTTCGAGCCGGCATGGTGTCCACAATCGCCAGTATGGATTTCATTCAAGATCTGCCGGCCCTCCTGTAGTGAAACACAACGTTGAAAAACTCCCGTCACACTTCATTTATGCAACTCACCATTGACTATTGTCATGGACTTAGAACGCCGGGTGATATCTTTGGCTGGGTTTTCATCCTTAGGTAACTCGCCCTGGGTCAAATAGGCCAAATAAGGAATAGTCCAATCTGGGATAGCATGCAGAGCCGCCACTAATTCTGCCTCTGGGTCAGGAACAATCAAATCTTCTTCTGAAGGTATCTTGACAGTCGGATGGTGTAAGACGTCCAGAAAGACATTAGGTGGCATCGGCTTTTGTTGAGAGCCTAACCGTGATAAGGCATCAGCTGCCTCATTTCTGCGACGATCAATGTGATCTACCTGATATCCTTTGAAGTGCCCTGCAATAACATCAACCGCTTGATGGTAAGCCGCCATCCGTGGGTCCTTGGAATCCCAAGTGCCAGAAACTTGCTGAGCCACCAGATCTGAGTCGCCCAAACACCTGACTCGGCTCAAATTCATCTCCTTGGATAACTGAAGACCATGAAGCAAAGCTTCATATTCAGCCACATTGTTAGTGCTGGGGAACATCAGCCAGAGCACATAACAAAATTTATCATCCTTGGGGGATGTCAGAACAACTCCTGCCCCTGACCCCTCTAATTGCTTGGATCCATCGAAGTGTATGGTTCAGTATGTGCTATCCGGCTTTTCCTTGGGAGCTTGACACTCCGTCCAATCATTTATGAAATCCACAAGGGCTTGGGATTTGATAGTTGTGCGAGGCACATATTTTACATTGAGAGGTCCCAGCTCCAATGCCCACTTAGCAATCCTTCCTGTGGCTTCTCTGTTCTGGATAATACCCCCCAGCGGAGCAGAACTGACCACAATTATCTGGTGCCCTAAGAAATAGTGTTTTAACTTGCGGCTGTCCATGAAGACCCCATATACCAGCTTCTGCCAATATGGATACCTTTGCTTAGACTCTGTCAGGACCTCACTGATATAATAAAACCGCCTTTGCACTGGATACTCCTTTCAAGCCTCCTTGCGCTCGACCACGATTGCAGCACTCACCGCCCGGTTATTAGCCGCCACATAAAGGAGTAACGGTTCTTTTTCAGCCAGAGCAGCCAGCACTGGCAGCTTAGTGAGTTATTTTTTAAGCGCCTCAAGTGCTTCACCCGCCGCTTTACTCCAGGCAAATTTGTCTGTCTTCTTCATCATTTGATATAAAGGAATAGCCTTCTCTCCAAGACGGCTTATGAACCAGCTCAATGCAGCAATCCACCCTGCCAAGCGCTGAACATCATTAATGCAAGCCGGCTCTCCTAGAGAGGTAATAGCCTTGATTTTGTCCGGGTTAGCCTCGATACCACGGTAAGAGACCAGGAAACCCAAAAGCTTGCCCGCCGGAACACCAAAGACACACTTGGTCGGGTTAAGCATCATCTTGTAGATCCAGAGATTATCAAAAGTTTCTTTTAAATCCTCCAAGAGAGTCTCCTTCTTTCTGGATTTGATCATGATTTCATCTACATAAGCATGAACATTACGGCCAATCTGACTGTGAAGGCAGTTCTGCACGCATCGCTGGTAAGTTGTCTAGGCACTTTTGATCCCGAAAGGCACAAAGACATAGCAGAACGCCCCAAAGGGTATAATAAAAGACGTTTTCTCCTGGTCTTTAACCGCCATTTCTATTTGATGATAACCTGAGTACACATCCAGGAAGCACAAACTTTCACACCCTGCCATAGCATCAATGATCTGATCAGTACGCGGGGGAGCAAATGGATCAGCCGGACAAGCCTTGTTAAGGTCCGTGTAGTCCACTCACATACGCCATGTGCCATTCTTTTTGAGTACGAGCACCGGATTAGCCAACCATTCCGGATGAAAAACTTCAATGATAAAACCCGCTGCCAAAATTCGGGCAACTTCTTCCCCAATAGCCTTGCGCCTCTCCTCATTGAACCGTCGTAAAAACTGTTTAATCGGCTTAAACTTTGGATCCACACTAAGGTTGTGCTCAGTGAACTCTCTCGGTACACCAGGCATGTCAGAAGGTTTCCATGCGCAGATGTCCCGATTCTCACAGATGAATTCGATTAGTGCGCTTTCCTATTTGGGATCCATGTGAGCTCCAATGATGAACTGCTTAGATGAGTCGCCCGGAGTAAAATCTACTGTCTTGGTATCATCCGCTGAATACTTCAGGGGCGGCTCAACCTCCGTGGTGGGCTTTTTCAGCGGGGTCATATCCTCTGGATCGACATTCTCCTTATAGGACTTAAGTTCCTCCTGGGCACAACTGGACTCTACGTAAGCCGCGTCTCCTTACATACTTAATAGCCGTATTTCGGTTACCATGAACGGTAATGGTACCGTTTAACCCAGGCATCTTGAGATGTAAGTAAAGATAGCAGGGCCTAGCATGAACTTAGCATAAGCCGGCCGTCCAAATATCGCATGATAAGGACTCTTGATCTTGACCACTTCGAACCGCAAGGATTCCACCCTGTAATTGTACTCATCGCCAAAAGCCACTTCCAACGAAATCCTGCCCACCGAACACGCCGACTTACCCGAAACCACACCATGAAAGATGGTGGATGATGGTTTTAAATCCTTGTCAAGCAACTTCATCCGCCGGAAAGTGTCATAGTAAAGGATGTTTATGCTGCTGCCGCCATCCATAAGCACCTTGTTCACCATATATCCGCCCACCTGGGGGGCTACAACCAAAGCCAGCCGCCCCGGGTCATCGATACGCGGCGGGTGATCTTCTCGGCTCCACGTTATGTCATATTCAGACCACTTTAAGTACTGCAGAAGAGCCGGTATAACCGCATTAACTGCCCGATTTCACAACTTCTGGTCCCGTTTGTTGAGACCGGTCGTGAAAACGTGGTACTACCCCGAGCTGAGCTGCTTCGGATTACTTTGAAAACCAGACTGATTATGCTGTTGTTGCTGATTATTGTTACCAGAATGCGGCTGGTGTCCCCCTTGACCATCTTGACCCGGAAGACAGTGGACCGGATGATCGGACCCTGAGCCGCCAGAACCAAAACTAGCTCCTGACCCGTCATGTCCTGAGCCGCCTGGTGGACCCCCATCTCGATTGTTAGGTTGTGTGAAATACCGCTTGTACTTCTGCATGAAATTGCAATTCCCCCATGTGTGGTTTGTCGGCTTATCAAGCAGACTGTGATTTAGACAAGGCCGCTTGAGTAACTCCTCCATGTTTGAGGGAGAGCTATCCCTACCAAAGGGCGGTCTAAACCTCCTATTGCCTTTAGGGTAATTATGCTGGGTGTTTGTATTAGCCACCAGCTCTGACCCGGCCTCTGGATTCTTACGTTTGCTCTGGCTACCATTGTTTGCCGCACCCTTGGCTTGATTGCCTTTCCTACCTTGGCAAGCTTTCTCATCATCAGAACCCGGATCTTTCGTACTGTCGGAGTCGGCATATTTCGTGGGAGCCGTCATGAGCTCTCCCATGTCCTGGCACGTACGTTTGAGCCGGCCGAATTTCCGTTTTGGAGGAACAAAATGGCAGTTCTTCTCCAAGATCAGTACCGCCTGGGCCGCCGTGATCTGCTTTGAGGAGTGGATGGTTGTCGAGACCTGCCGTATCCATGATGGGCCAACTCGTTCTCCTGTTGCACACAGTGATCAAGATCCACAATGGTCATCGGTTGCTTGCATGTCCCTTGAAAGTTTTTAATGAACCTGGCCCGGAGCTCCACCCATGAATTGATGGTATTAGGCGGCAACCCCTTTAGCCACGTGCGAGTCGGACCTTCAAGCATCATGACGAAATACTTGGCATAAACCGCCTCACTGGCCTCCAGCATCTCCATGGCCAGTTCATAACTCTCCACCCAAGCCTCCGGGGCTAAATCAGCGGTATAATTTGGGACCTTGCGGGGCCCTTTGAAGTCTCTTGGCAGCCGTTCGCTCCGCAGAGCCGGCGACAAACACGACAGCCCTCCCGTCCTGGAGTTTACTCCTGCCCCTACCGAAACAGAGGGTAAAAGCTAATGGTGAGCCGACCTAGTTGGCGCCTCTTGCGGGCTTCCCGCATGGTTTACAAATGCTGACGTGTCTCTACCCGGCCGGTAACCCGTCGGAATCTCTTTGTGCCGGTTGCTGCCGGAACCTGCTGGTGACTCGTAGCACCGGTTAAAGCTGCGGCTAGGAAGAGGGGTTGAATGAACACGGCTCCGGCTGTGAGTATATTTCTCCTGCTGGGCCACGGCCGTCTGCAGGTACCCGATGGCGTTCCGCACATCGTCTGCAAAGGGTGCTTCATCTGGGATAGGAATTGTCTGAAGCTGGGTGGCCGCTGCCACCATATTCTCGGCTGGGTTAGAATAATGACCCGCCGGCCTCGGAAAGCCAGTGGGTGAAGCTTGGTTACGCCGGGCCGGATGAGTCGTTGGTCGCCTCGTCGGCCGCCTTTCGGGCGCGTCCGTTACTAGCCTCGCGCCAGGAGTATTGAAGAGGTTCCTTGCTTCATAGCGGTCTGGTAGACGGGACTGATGCCTCCTTCGATGTACCGCTGCTACTGATATCTGCTCCAGCCCTAGACGGAAAGTGTCTGCCTTGATACGTTCTGCCTCTTCCTCCATCTGGATCTTTAGCTGATCCATCCTTTGCTGTTCCTCTGTCATCCGTCCCTTGATCCTTGCAATCTCTAAATTCCGAGGTGCTTGATTATCTGGTGTGACCTCAGTGGCCATTAAAGCCACGACCTCGTCCATCAGCTCCACAAGAACTTGAGCCGGCGGTGGTGAGTTATCACCCGAGGTGGCGGCTCCTGCGGCTGTACTACTCATGCCTAGGGCTGACCCTGCCATGAACACGGCAACGTGAACCGGAAACTCAAGATTATCCGACTCTGAGCAATCAGACTCAAGGCAGACGTCGCCGTAGCCCCCCAGGACACCGTTGTGGAGCTGGTACACCGACTCCATTTCTCCACTTGAAGATTCGTCCGCCGAATAGACGAGAGTTTCCCGTGATCCGGAAGGTTCCATATCAGTACCTCGAGTGAACCCTACGAAGACATGCTTCTGACCCGGATTAGAACGGGCAGGATGCATGTTACATGCAGGTCGCAGACGCCGAGCCGGCTCGATGATGTTGGTGCAGACGTCCGGCCCGGGTGTAGATCCATCAACCCTTCCGATGAAGACGTGGATCCCGTCGAATGGAACCCTGAATCCATACTCCACGGACTCAGCATCAAGCCCCTAGCCGACATCGTCGATCTAGAACCGGCCACGGTGACTCTTGCTGATCCTTCCAACCACGTATCCTTCGAGCCCCGGGAGAGAGCCCTTCGAGAACTCAACACCACCAAGCGTCAGCCCCAAAGTGGGCGCCAACTGTCGTGGATTTATCACGGTGGATGTCCGGGTTAACGGACTAGGATTCAAGGCCATCGCTAACGTGATGGACTCAAAGGGGTTAACAGGGACGAAGGACACAAGTTTACCCAAGTCCGGCCCGTCAAGATGAGGTAATAGCCTACGTCCTGCTTTTTTTTGTATTGCTTGTTCTATCGATTACAAGGGACCTAAAGCTTGACCTAGTTCTCGATAACCTGACCCCTAAGTCGCCCCGGGTCTTCCCTTTATATACTTACGTCAAGACCACGGGTCATACAAGTTGTGGCTGACTCTCATTACACGTCCGAGTCTGCCTCTATCTTCTCTTGCCTATCCTAACCAAATTGTCCCCGGGCGGCTTTACACGCCCGGGTCTTCTCCTCCAGCACACCCTGCCGGCCCATCCTGTGAGCTGCTACGCTTGTTGGGCCCTCCGGTCCTCACGGCTCATCCTTGGGCTGGCTATGAGCCGTTCGGTTTAACCCGGAGCCCTCCAAGGCGGGTCTCACCGTGGGGTTATATCCCCAACACTCTTATTATTATTCACATTGTTCGGTCATGAAGTGAAAGGCAATAATAACGATATTTGATCAAAAGATTGAGATGGAGAAAAGCCGGTATGAACTCAACCTATCTTGCTTTTGTAAATATGATTAGCTCATCGTTCCGAATTCAGTACATTATGGGTTGAACATGTTTGCAATGAAAATTAGAGATTGTAGTTATTCATGCCATGCTTAATTAGCTAAGAGTGGATAATGGTTTGTCTTGAGTGCCAACATGTGCATTAAAATGGTTTTGATGTAGTATGATAGAATGGTATCCTCATCTGGATGATTCAAGTGGCTTGACTTGGCACATGTTCACGCATGTAGTGGAAACAAATCAACATAGCCTCCACGATATTTATGTTCATAGTGAATTATATCCTACTCATGCTTGCATTCAATGTTGGTTAATCTCAAAGCATGTTGATGACTGTGTTGCTCTCTAGTTGGTCGCTCCCCAGCCTTTTGCTAGCCTTCACTTGTACTAAACGGGAATACTGCGTGTGCATCCATCTCAAGAAACCCCAAGCTGTTCCATATGAGTCCATCAAATCCACCTATATGCGGTATTTACTTGTCGTTCCAAGTAAATTTGCATGTGCTAAACTTTAAACCTTCAAATAAACTTTCTGTTTTGTATGCCCAAATCACCCATGTGGCGACTGGGGGCTGTCAGTATCTTCCATGCTAGGTGGGTTATTCTCATGATATGTGTTGATTCACTATCATTTATGAGAAAGTGGCTGGTAATCGGGATGCCTAAATCCATGCTCGAAATAAAAAAGAAAAATATAAGTAAACAAACCTCACCCAGGACTGTGTTTGTATGGACCGTACCCGTGAATTCAGCCCGCCATGGAGTGTGAATGATTGGTGGAGGGGGAGTAAAAACTTTACCATTCTGTTTGGGGACCGCCTATAATGTATCTAGCATGGAAGATATTGAAAACCTCTTAGTCTTTATGTGACGAATGAAAGCATACCGCTCAAAAATCATTACCTATCTCTATTTTAAAAGCTTGGGCTCTAGCACCTCTGCAAATAAATGCTTCCCTTTGCAAAGGTCTTTCCATTTACTTTATTGTTGAGTCACCATCCTCTTATAAAAAGCACCAGTTAGAGAGCACCACCGTCATTTGTATGCCTTGCTATTAATTGATATTGAGTACGAGCATGACTGGATCTCTCTCACCCTGAATTACAATGTTTAGTCAGTCCTTGTTCTCTAGAGGTGCTCTGCATTTATGTTTTGCGGTCTCAGAAAGGGCTAGCGAGATACCATTATGTCATATTGTATCATGATTGTTTTGATAAAATTGTTGTCATTCGAGACTTGTTATTATTGATCGCTAGTGGACTATGCCATTGATATGAGTAATTGTGAGACCTAAATGTTATTGTGAATGTGGTTAGTTTATATTTTTTGCTAAAAATCTAAACATAAGCTAGACATATTGACAACAACAAGATCAGACAGAGTTTGTAATTTTTTCTTTATCACTTTCAGTTTATCAACTGAATTGCTTGAGGACAAGCAAAGGTTTAAGATTGGGGGAGTTGATACGTCTCCAACGTATCTATTTTTTCAAACTCTTTTGCCCTTGTTTTGGACTCTAATTTGCATGATTTGAATGGAACTAACCCGGACTGACGCTGTTTTTAGCAGAATTGCCTTGGTGTTATTTTGGGGCAGAAACAAAAGTTTCGGATCATCCTTAAAATTTATGGAGAATATTTTGGAATTAATAAAAAATACCAGCGCAAGAATTAACAAGAGGGGGGCCACCTGCAGGCCACAAGCCTGCTAGGCGCGGCCACCCCTGGCCGCTCCCAGCAGGCTCGTGCGGCCCTCGTGGCTCCTCCGACCTCCTCTCCAGCTCCATATAACCCTATTTTTCCAGAAAAAACTAGAGAGAAGAGTACATCGCGTTTCACTATATGTAGCCGCCGCCACCTTCTGTTCTTCCTCGGGAGACTAGATCTGGAGTCCGTTTTGGGCTCCGAAGAGGGGAAATTAACGCCTTCGTCATCACCAACCATCCTTCATCACCAATTCCATGATGCTCTCCACCGTTCGTGAGTAATCTCATCATAGGCTTGCTGGAAGGTGATGGGTTGGATGAGATTTATCATGTAATCGAGTTAGTTTTGTTAGGGTTTGATCCCTAGTATCCACTATGTTCTGAGATTGATGTTGCTATGACTTTGCTATGCTTAATGCTTGTCATTAGGGCCCGAGTGCCATGATTTCAGATCTGAACCTATTATGTTTTCATGAATATATGTGTGTTCTTGATCCTATCTTGCAAGTTGTAGACACCTATTACGAGTTATGATCCGCATCCCCCAGGGTGACAATAATTGGGATTCTTTTCGGTGATTACCGTAGTTTGAGGAGTTCATGTATTCACTAAGTGATAATGCTTTGGTTCGGTTCTCTATTAAAAGGAGGCCTTAATATCCCTTAGTTTCCAATAGGCCCCGCTGCTACGGGATGGTAGGACAAGAGATGTCATGCAAGTTCTTTTCCATAAGCACGTATGACTATATATGGAATACATGCCTACATTACATAGATGAATTGGAGCTAGTTCTGCGTCACCCTATGTAATAGCTGTTACATGATGAATGCCATCTGACATAATTATCCATCACTGATCCATTTCCTACAAGCTTTCCATATATTGATCTTCGCTCAGCTACTTTTCCATTGCTACTGTTACAAACACTACAAACTGCTACTATCACTTGCCACCGTTATCGTTACTACCATATTACTTTGCTACTAAACACTTTGCTGCAGATATTAAGTCTTTCAGGTGTGGTTGAATTGACAACTCAGCTGCTAATGCTCGAGAATATTCTTTGGCTCCTCTTGTGTCGAATCAATAAATTTGGCTCGAATACTCTACCCTCGAAAACTGTTGCGATCCCCTATACTTGTGAGTTATCATGTCTCTATTAGCAAGCTTAATAGTAACATCAATTTCCTCTAGTTCAACTGGTGCAATATCATGCATGATTTCTTTATATAACGAAAAGGGAATTGCACTTACGCTAGCAGCCATATCACACAATCCATGATAACAATGATCCCCTATTTTAACAGACACAACAGGCACGCCAACAACTGGTCTATGTTTACTCTTAGTATCAGTTCTAGCGATTCTTGCCACTTCATCACAAAAATGGATAACATGCCCATCAATATTATCAACCAACAGATCTTTAAACATAGCAATACTAGGTTCAAATTTAATTTTTTCAGGGGGTGTAGGTGTTCTAATACAACTCTTACGAACCACAGTTCAAGCTTTAGCATGTTCTTTTATCCTAACAGGGAAGGGTGGTTTCTCAATGTAAGTAGTACAAATAACATGATCAACATTATAAGTAATAGTTTCCTCTTCAACTTTAATAGGTTCAACTACTTTCACTTCAATGGGAGGATGATATTTAAACCACTTCTCCTTAGGGAGATCAACATGAGTAGCAAAAGATTCACAGAAAGAAGCTACTATCTCAAAGTCAAGTCCATATTTAGTGCTAAATTAACAAACATCATCACTGTCTATAAAGGATTTAACACAATCAAACTTAAGGTTTATAACTGACTCCTTACCTTCGTTGAGTTCCCAATCTTCAGAGTTGCGTTTAATTCTTTCCAACAAGTCCCATTTGAATTCAATATCTTTCTTCATAAAAGAACCAGAGCAAGAAGTATTGAGCATGGATCGATCATTATGAGAAAGTCGAGCATAAGAATTACGAATAATAATTTCTCTTCAGAGCTCATGGTTGGGGGATGAATATAGCATTTACTTAAGCCTCCCCCAAGATTGAGCGATTCTTTCTCCTTCACGAGGCCAAAAATTGTAAATATAATTCCGATCACGATGAACCAGATGCATAGGATAAAACTTCTAATGAAATTCCAATTTCAATCGGTTGTAGTTCCATGATCCAACATCATCACATAGCATATACCATGCCAATGCCTTATCCTTCAAATATAAAGGAAAGACCTTCTTATTGACAACATCCTCGAGCAAACCTGCAAGCTTAAATAACACACAAACTTCATCCACACATATTAGATGCAAATCAGGATGTAATGTTCCATCTCCTGCATAAGGAATAGTTAGCAGTTTCTCTATCATACCCGAAGGAATTTCATAATAAATATTTTCAGTAGGTGCAGTAGGTTCAGGAGCGAATGTTTGTGCTTCTGGTCGAGGTGAAGATACCTTTAACAAGCCCCTCAAAGGATTATTTTCCATATTAACAAGTGACAGTAAATTTCAGCACACTATATAAATTTTTCCTTACCAAGTTCCACTCACCAAAGGCACCTCACTCCCTGGCAACAATGCCAGAAAAGAGTCTTGATGACCCACAAGTACAGGGGATCTATTGTAGTCCTTACAATAAGTAAGAGTGTGGAACCCAACGAGGAGCAAAAGGAAATAACAAGCGGTCTTCTGTAAGGTATTCTTTGGAAGCACTGAAAATATCGATAACAGATAGTTTTGTGATAAGATAATTTGTAACGGGTAGCAAGTAACAATTTTAAGAAAGGTGCAGCAAGGTGGCCCAATCCTTTCTATAGCAAAGGACTAGCTTGGACAAACTCATATATAAAGCAACGCGCTCCCGAGGACACATGGGAATTTCTATCAAGCTAGTTTTCATCATGCATATATGATTCGCGTTCGTTACTTTGATAATTTGATATGTGGGTGGACCAGTTATTGGGTGCTGCCCTTACTTGGACAAGCACCCCACTTATGATTAACCCCTCTGGCAAGCATACACAACTACGAAAGAAGAATTAAGATAAATCTTACCATAGCATGAAACATGTGGATCCAAATTAGCCCCTTACGAACCAACACATAAACTAGGGTTTAAGCTTCTCTCACTCTATCAACCCGTCATCTACTTATTACTTACTAATGCCTTCCTCTAGGCCCAAACAATGGTGAAGTGTCATGTAGTTGATGTTCACATGACACCACTAGAGGAGAGACAATATACATCTCATCAAAATATCGAACGAATACCAAATTCACATGATCACTTATAACGAGACTTATCCCATATCCTCATGAACAAACGTAACTACTCACAAAGCATATTCATTTTCATAATCAGAGGAGTATTAATGATGATCAAGGATCTAAACATATGATCTTCCACCAAGTAAACCAACTAGCATCAACTACAAGGAGTAATCAACACTACTAGCAACCCACAGGTACCAATCTGAGGTTTTGAGACAAAGATCGGATACAAGAGACGAACTAGGGTTTGGAGAGGAGATGGTATTGATGGATATGTTGATGGAGATTGACCCCCTCTCGATGAGAGGATTGTTGGTGATGACAATGGCCTTGATTTCCCCGTCCCGAAGGGAAGTTTCCCCGGCAGAACAGCCCTGTCGGAGCTCTAGATTGGTTCTATCCAAGTTCCGCCTCGAGACGGCGGTGCTTCATCTGGAAAGCTCTGTTATGATTTTTCTAGGTTGAAACCCTCCATATACGAGAAGATGGGCATTGGAGGGCTGCCAGGTGAACCACAAGCCTCAGGGGGGTGCCTAGGGGGTAGGGCGCGCCCCCAGGCTTGTGGCTGCCTGGTGGCCCCCCTGATGTATTTCTTTCGCCCAATATTTTTTATATATTCCAAGATAATTCTCCGTAGATTTTCAGGACTTTTGGAGTTGTGCAGAATAGGTATCTCAGATTTGCTCCTTTTCTAGTCCAGAACTCTAGCTGCCGGCATTCTCCCTCTTCATGTAAAGCTTGTAAAATAAGAGAGAAAAGGCATAAGTATTGTAGCAAAATGTGTAGTAACATCCCATAATGCAATAAATATCAATATAAAAACATGATGCAAAATGGACATATGAGCGTTCCACCTCTTTGAACTCTGCCCTTGTCGGTAGGAGGGTGGAAGTGCTAACATTGGCGTCCACAACAACACTCGCCATCGGGTACTGTGGAGGAGCCTTCTACCAAGGGCTCGACGGGGGGTTGATGATGGCGACCACTCACTCCGACTGGGAGCTTGATGTCCCCTCCGTGGTTGGTGTCGTGTTCGTCCTCTTGGCCACGCACCGTGCTAAGATCTCCACGTCCCTGCAAGATATCAGCTATATTATCAGATGAATTCAAGACAAGAAGAAAATTCAAGACGATCGGAGGCTCGGAGCAAGTACTTAGTATTCCTCCTCGGAGTTGAGGGTCGACAAGTCCCAAAGCTCCTTTGGGCGGCCGACGGGAGCGGCCGGCGGCATAGGCGTCTTGGTGTGAGGCGCTGACATGGAGGAGCCAGAAGGATGTGGTCCCGTGGAAGAGGCCCTTGCCGAGCGTTTGGTGACTAACTGCCTCGCATGCCGCGATCGGACGCTGTTGGACGTGGGGTCCTCCTCGTCTACTTCCTCTTTTGGCGCCAGAGAGGGGCGAACTACCTCTCGTGTGATAGCCCTGTGCAAGACACGGGACCTCTTATTTGAGATGGTGTGCGCTCGGAATTCTTCAATTTCCGGCTCACCAGTGGCCTCGGGCTCCTCGACCCCGGTAGGTTCCTCCGGTGGGTCGGTTTCCAAGGCTTCTTTGTCGTCCTCCGCTTCATCATCAAGCATGACATCACCAGAGCTGTTGTCGCCCATGTCAAAACCTGCCTCCGTGACCCTCCTGCCGATGAACTCGATATCTTCCTCAGTGGTGTATGAAAGTGTTAGTTATCGACTAGAAGGGGGTGAATAGGAAATTTTTGTCAAAAGCTTCGAACAGTAAATGTATTCAAAGAAGCGAAAGCAATTCAGGATTAGTCAGGGATATCAATCAAGGATTTATGCAAGGCTACGAAAACAATGAAGACATTCAGATAGGTACATCATAATCATCATGAAAGCTAAGGTGTATTGAAGATAAACTTAGACAATATGAATATAAATAGTAAGATGGAATGTCTTCGGTGAATGTTTTCAAGTAAGATGAACAAGCAATGACTTCACAATGCAGTACATAATTGTAAGAGTGAGATATAGAACCAGTTGCTTGACGAAGATATATGATTTGTTGGATAAGTTCCAGTTGCTGTGACAATTGTACGTCTGGTTAGGGAGGTTGAGATAGAACTCAGATGACCTCGTCTTCATCTTATTCCCCTTGAGCTGAAGTCAATTAGACAATGCCCAATCACTCAGGTAAGTCTTCAGGTGAGACTTCCCGAACCCGTACAACCTATTGGAAATATGCCCTAGAGGCAATAATAAATTAGTTATTATCATATTTCCTTGTTCATGATAATCATTTATTATCCATTCTAGAATTGCATTAATTGCAAACTCAATTTCATGGGTGGATACATAGACAACACTTTGTCCCTAGTATGCCTCTAGTAGACTAGCTCGTTGATCAACGATGGTAAAGGTTTCCTAACCATACATGAGATGTCGTTTGATAACGGGATCACATCATTAGCAGAATGATGTGATGGACAAGAACCAAACTATGAACATATCATATGATCGTGTCAGTTTAGTGCTATAGTTTTCTGCATGTCAAGTATCTATTCCTATGACCATGAGATCATGCAACTCACTGACACCGGAGGAGTACCTTGTGTCTATCAAACGTCACAACATAATTGGGTGACTATAAAGATGCTCTACAGGTATCTTCGAGGGTGTTTGTTGAGTTGGCATGGATCAAGACTCGAATTTGTTACTCCGTCTGACGAAGAGGTATCTCAGGGCCCACTCGGTAATACAACATCACAACAAGCCTTGCAAGCCGTGTGACTAAAGTGTTAGCCATGGGGTCTTTTATTACGGCATGAGTAAAGAGACTTGTCGATAACCAGATTGAACTAGGTATAGAGATACCGACGATCGAATCTCGGGCAAGTAACATACCGAAGAACAAAGGGAACATCATACGTGATTAACTGAATCGTTGACATAGCGGTTCAACCGATAAATATATTCATAGAATATGTAGGAACCAATATGGGCATCAAGGTCCCGCTATTGGTTATTGACCATAGAGGTGTCTCGGTCATGTCTACATAGTTCTCAAACCTGTAGGGTCTGCACACTTAAGGTTTGGTGACGTTTCGGTAGTATTGCGTTATGTATGGTGGTGACCGAAGGTTGTCCAGAGTCCGGATCAGATCCCAGATGTCACCAGGAGCTCCATAATGGTCCAAAGGTGAAGACTGATATATAGGAAGTCCCGTTTTGCCACCAGAAAAGTTTTGGTTATTTCCGGTAGTGTACCGAGGGTGTCGGAGGGCCATCGGGAGGGGCCACCCATGCCGGGAGGCCACATGGGCCTGAGGGGTGTTGCACTAGTCCTTTGTGGGCTGGGGAAACTAGCCCCACAAGGCCCATGCGGCTAGGAAAGGTGGGAAAGGAAAAAAACTAAGTGGAGAAGGTTTCCAAGTAGGAAGAAGGGATCCTAAGAGGAGTAGGATTGGTGGGAGGCTCCACCTCCACCTCCTTCGGCCGAACCTCTAGGGGAAACCCTAGAGGGCTGCCTCCTCCCCTCCCTCCTATATATACTGGAGGAATAGAGCCCCCAAGTAAAAAAGAGTCCATGTGCGAGTTATCTATTCCCTAGTTCCTCCAACATCTATATTTGGCGGTGCTTAGGCGAAGCCCTGTCGGATTAGTTCACCACCACCGCCACCACACCGTTGTGCTGCCGCAGAACTCATCTACCTCTCCGCTACCTCTTGCTGGATCAAGAAGGCGGAGATCATCATCAAGCTGTACGTGTGCATAACGCGGAGGTGTCATCTATTCAGCGCTAGATCGGGATGGATCGAGATTGGATTGTGGGATGCTCGGCGATTTGGATCACGAAGACGTTCGACTACATCAACCACGTTTCTTAATGCTTCCCGCTTAGCGATCTACAAGGGTATGTATATCCACTCTCCCTATCGTAGATGCTCATCACCATGGATAGATCTTGCGTGTGTGTAGGATTTTTTTTGTTTCCCATGCAATGTTCCCCAACACAAACCTGGTCACCTGGTAGTCCACAATGACCCTTGGACGCTCTAGACCCATACGCCTAACTGTCCGGAAGATCATAGTCTTCAAGTGTAATAAGGCTTCAGTTCTCTCAGAACAGAATGACTTCGGTGGTGCTCAAACACACTAGCTCTAGGTGTTTAGGTGTATCCTCGCAGGATAGTTCTCTCTCAATGTCTTTGAGGTGGGTTGCTCCAAAATGACAATAGCCTTATGTGTCTCTGAGCAGCCACATGTTTATGGTGGAGGGGGTGGGCTATATATAGCCGGAAGGCAACCCAGCCTGATATTACCAAAATGACCCCAGGTCAATGGCCAACCGACACGTGTCACAACAGTCGGATTTCAAACACAAGCAACAACTTTACTTGTCCTACAAGTAAAGCCGACCAACTCTGGAAGAGATTTTCTCTCAATGTCGTCACTCGATAACACATGTATGGGTTGAGCATCATGTCAACATCTGACTTCGATCACATTGACCCCACTTAATAGTACGGCGGTTCCTATGACTCGGGAAAGAAGAAACAAAACTACCAAAAGACTTCGTATTCGCATTTCATTGTCTTCAAGCGAATATCTTTGCATACCACCAATGGCTCCAGCCGTCTGCAATGTCGTCTGACATTTTTGGGGGTCTTCTTCGATGCCTAAACCGCAACTCTAGGGATTTCTATCTGTGTTATCCTGTGAACTCTCTCAAACTCATTACTCCCTCAACCACATTTTTCTTCAATACTCCAAAACCAATAAGGGTGGCACTAGATGCACTTACAATCTCCTCCTTTTTGGTGTTTGATGACAAACTGGTTGAAGTTTTCAACGGGGATAAAAATATGTGAAGATAAGGATTTCAAGATTACGATTGCAAGATATAGAGAGATCCCCCTAAAGATGTGCTTATGAAGATTTTGCTTGGAACGCAAAAGCACATGTCATGTTTTAGTTTGTGGAGATCTCCCCCTATATCTTGGAATCTCAATCACTATGCATATAATAAAAATTTGAAGATAATGAAATGCATAAAGAAAAATTGAAATCTGCGATATAGCTTCGGGCACATATGATAAACTTGAAGATAGCGCCAAAAGTATGATAAAACAAAAGTGTACAGACAAGCATCAGGAGTTTAGTTTTACAACCCAAATAGCAAATGTTCAAGAACGAGAGTTATAAACTTCACAAAATAAAGCACCCAAGCCATATAGTGACCCGTTTTAAGACTATCAACCAATGCTTCTCACCCTTTGTCATCGAATGACCAAAAAGGGCGAAGACAATGAGAAGTACCCGTCGCTGGCAGGAGTTGAAGACGATGATGCATTAGGGCCAGCGAAGGTTGGTGCAAGAGAGCATGGTGAAGTGTCATGACGTGCAGTTGAAGGAGAGGTGACGTCTTTAGCTTTGTCATTGGCAAGATGCACATTGATGGATGGGGCTTCAGAGGAAAAGTTGCCGGGGCACGATGCACTTGTTCACCTATGGGGCCATCAGCCCCTTTCTGGTTCGTCATGGGCAAGGTCGCATGCACAAAGAGCGAAGATGATGAGACAACACGCCGATCATGGTGCTGGTGTTTTACCCATGTTCAGGCCGCTGTGAAGCGTAAAACGTACTCCTGTTTTGGTGGATTGAATAGAGGAACACGAAGAACACATAAAGCTCGACCCGACAAGCGTTGCCGTCGGGGGACCTGCGACGTGAGTACAAGTCTCCAAGGGTCCGGATATTTAGCTAGGCTACCTTGGGCCTCCTCTTATAGCTCAAGGGGCAACCACAATGGCAAAACAGACATTTGTGTGATGATTAGATAGCTAACAGTTCCATCATACCTAACTTTGGGACTTAGGAAAAAAATTCATCAATGCATTCTAGGTGGCGTGCGGGGATGCATCCCCGACAGGCTTGTACCACCGCTCTAGCTAACCATTGCACCACATCTTGACACACCTCTAGACGGGTGTCAAGAGGGCATAATCTATCTTCTAGCGTGCCGCCACGTGCTTAGCGAGGGCCACTTAGCCACCTGGGAGCTCGACACCGCATCGACAAGTGACTGGCATTGTGATGCGGTGGAGCGGTAGTCGATCAGCCCACGCTTGCTAGGGGATGGCTTGCCGGGTCTTGATAACCCACAAGTATAGGGGATGGCAATAGTTTTCGAGGGTAGAGTATTCAACCCAAATTTATTGATTTGACACAGGGGAGCCAAAGAATATTATTGAGTATTAGCAGCTAAGTTGTCAATTCAACCACTCCTGAAAGACTTAATATCTGCAGCAAAGTATTTAGTAGCAAAGTAGTATGGAAGTAACGGTAACAATGGAAAAAGTGACAGTAGCAGTTTCGTAGTGATTGTAACAGTAGCAACAGAAAAGTAAATTAGCAAAGATCAATATGTCAAAAGCTCATAGGCAATGGATCAGTGATGGATAATTATATCGGATGGCATTCATCATGCAACAGTTATAACATAGGGTGACACAGAACTAGCTCCAATTCATCAATGTAATGTAGGCATGTATTCCATATATAGTCATACGTGCTTATGGAAAAGAACTTGCTTGGCATCTTTTGTCCTCCCCTCCCGGGGCAGCGGGGTCCTAATGGAAACTAAGGAATATTAAGGCTTCCTTTCAATAGACAACCGAACCAAAGCATTAGCACTTAGTGAATACATGAATTCCTCAAACTATGGTAATCACCGGAAATAATCCCAGTTATTGTCACCCTGGGGGATGCGGATCATAATTCGTAATAGGTGTCTACAACTTTCAAGATAGGATCAAGAACACATATAGATTTATGAAAACATAATAGGTTTAGATCTGAAATCATGGCACTTGGGCCCTAGTGACAAGCATTAAGCATAGAAAAGTCATAGAAACATCAATCTCAGAACATAGTGGATACTAGGGATCAAACCCTAACAAAACTAACTCGATTACAAGATAAACCTCATCCAATCCATCACCGTCCAGCAATCCTATGATGGGATTACTCACCAAAGGCGGAGAGCATCATGGAATTGGTGATGAAGGATGGTTGGTGATGACGATGGCATCGATTTCCCCTCTCCGGAGCCCAACGGACTCCAGATCTGGCCTCCCGAGGAAGAACAAGAGGTGGCGGTGGCTCCGTGTTGTGAAACATGATCAACTCTTCTCTTTGATTTTTTTTCCATGAATAGGAATATATAGAGTTTGAATCGAGGTTAGTGATGCTCCAGGCGGCCCACAAGCTTGGTAGGCACGGCCAGGGGGTGGCTCCGCCCCATGGCTTGTGACCTGTGGGTGGCCCCCATCTAATTGATTATTTCGCCAGTATTTTTTATTAATTCAAAAAATAATCTCCATAAATTTTTTGGTCAATCCGAGAACTTTTATATCTGCACAAAAATAACACCAAGGCAATTCTGCTGAAAACAACGTCAGTCTGGGTTAGTTCCATTCAAATCATGCAAATTAGAGTCCAAAACAAGGGCAAAAGAGTTTGGAAAAGTGGATACAATCGAGACGTATCAGGTCTTCATGAAGGAGTATGCACCTCGGTCCCCGGCAGGCACTAGGGATGTGCTTGGCACGCTTCGGCCCTGTCCTGGGCCGTTGCATAGGTCTTGCTGGCATTGCTGGCCATGTGTAGGTTGCATCTGCCGGAGTCTTGGTCTTAGATGTTTGCTTGGTTTTCACTTGTGTTGATGGGTTCCGCTACTATTGGCTGTGCATAAGTCATAGGCACTGGGTACCCTTGTCCTAGTGCACCGAGAGGAGCCCCCGGGTCTGGCCCACACGCGCTCGCCTAGTGTCGTTAGGTCAGGCCCAAAATTTATGCATAGGCACGCAATGTGAGGGAGTAACCGCCAACTTACTAGTCAGCATTGACCCACTACCTCAGGGCATTTCCGCAAGGCATGCCGCATGCATTGCAAGGATTTTTTGGTGGTGTGCGTGACTTAAAGGCCTGGGCGTGGCAGAAACTACAACGCCATGGATTGGAGCAATGGGGCGGTTACCTATTCACCCGTGATCATGGGTAGTGGAATTGGTGGAGACGGGCGATGACCCTTTGAGTGGGGGAGAGCCATCCCCCTTCGCCTTCCCCTATAAATTGGGAGGTCACAACGGGCGATGCTCATCCATCTCCTTCTCCTCCTTGGTCACGAATCAACAGAGCTCGCCCTTCTTTCTCCTGACTTTGGCTACACAAGCCACCACCATGACCAGAGGGCGAGGACGACCCCTGGCTTCCACCACGAAAACGAGGGCCTCCCGTCTAGATCATGCCGCCCTTCAACTGTAGAGGTGGAGGGCTGTTCCAGCATGCACCGTGGGGGCGCTGGAAAAGGCCGAGGCCGGCGTGGGCTTGTGGCCGGGGGAGGCGAAGTGCAGCACCCGACCCTCCTCCGGCGGCAGTTCCCCCTCCAATGACGGGGCATGCTGAAGGTATGGTGCTGGAGTTCATCATCAGGTTGTGTGGTCTTCCTCGAAGACGTTTGCATCTCCCTCTCCCTTTCTCCAGGGTGATGGAGGTCGACAAGCCGCACGTGATGTGGCTGCGGGTGCACGACTGCTGCAATGGCACCGTGCGGGTCAATGTCGAGTTCCAGGCATCCCACGTCATGTGCCTCGGGCGTGGGTGGAAGACATTCGCTCGTGCCCATAACCTCATGGATGGGCACGTCCTCCGCCTCAAGCCAGTGGAGGCCGACACGCTCTCCATTAAGATCTACGAGCATTCGGGCGCTCGTCTTGGTTGCTGCGAAGAGAGCTCGAATGACGATGAAAGCTCCCTCCTCAAGCGATAACTACAAGGAGGACAGTGTCGGAGTACGTCGATAGCGACAAAGACGAATATAGCGAGCCTCGAGCCATCAAGTCGGAGTACATCGACTAGGGCTCCATGTGACCATCGGTTGCACCATCAAAGTCAGCTAGACTCCCCCGGCAGAGTGATTTGCTGGGGGGTTCTTGACTTGGGCGCTGCCTTCTCCTCCAGCTGGATCCCGACAGGCTCCTGGACTTTGTCTTTGCCTTTCCTTCTGGTGGTCCTGCCAATCCATGCCCTACTGGTCCTGACGGGGTCAGGCTGGGCTTCTGCTGAGGTCCTCCTTTTGTCCTCTGTCCCTTTAGTAGCTTATTCCTAGGGGAGAAAGTCAATAAAGGGTTATTAAAGATGCGCCCTCTAACGTAATCTTTATCCATTTTGTATTGAAAATGAAGGAAGGAATTTCATTTCTCTTCCTTAAGTACTATCCTTTTCTCCCTTTGTTTATATTGTGCTAGTATGTTTGTCCTTGCCACACGAAGCCACTTGCCGGGTCACTACTAACCACAAGCGCCAAAGGGGGAGCGAGCCCCAGACAGTGGGTTGGCATAATTTTCCGGTGTCAACGCAGTCCCCCAGAGTCGATAATCAGGAGCTGGGGGAGGCTCATCCCGACAAGGGTTCTCACCACATGGAGGATCCAATCACACACAATAAGGAGGATAACAAGGATTTCCTTGAGGCAGCGAATGGTATTGAACTTGGGACATGCGATTATACTTACCTTTTTAAAGCAGTATCCCTTCCTGGAGTATGACGTACCGTCATCCTTGCTTCTTCGCCTTCCTACTTTGTTTTACTAATGGTCAAATGCATAGGGCAAGAGGCCTCTATCCCGCGAATAGAGAATGCAGCAACAAGGATTACAGGTTCATCAAGTACTCTAGTAAATCTCTAGAACGTAAAAACTATAACATTGCAATCATAAAGATGTATAGTAAACATGCAATGCGATGATATGATGCAATGCCTAGCTTTATTATTGTTGCACAGGTTCAGGGCCTGGCTTTGTACAAAGGGTTGCATGCAACTTCGGCAAGGCTTGTACAAAAGGTGGCTGCCAGGGACTTTGCCCGACAGCCGCACCTTACGGGTAGAACTTACGAAGATGCTCAATATTCCATGAGTTAAGCACCTTGGCGCCATCTTCGGTCTCCAGATGGACCACGCCAGGTCTGGTGACTCGTGCTACCCGGTAAGAGCCATCCCACTTCAGCGTCAACTTGTTGGTACCCTTGGCGGACATAACAAACCTAAGGACATGGTCGCCTTCCTCAAGGCTCCGGGCATGGGCCATGCGGCTATGATAGCAGCACATGGCTTGCTGGTAATGTGCAGCACGCACAACGGCCTGGAGACAGTCTTCCTCGAGGAGCATGGCATCGTCATGCCATAGCAGCTCTTGCTCTACCTCATCGTAGGCAAGTACTAGAGGTGACCTATATAGGAGTTCCGTGGGGAGCACTGCTTCTGCCCCATACACTAGGGAGAAGGGCATCTGGTCGTAGCTCTATTTGGTGTCATTTTGAAGGACCAAAGAACCGCCGGCAGCTCATCTATCCAGCACTTGCCGCTTCTTCATAGTCTATCAAAAGTTCTTGTCTTGAGTCCTCGCAACACTTCAGCATTCATCCTCTCAACTTGCCCGTTACTTCTTGGATGGGCAATAGAGGCGAAGGAGACCTCGCTTCCAAGCTTTGGATGTATTGCATGAAGGCGCGACTCGTGAACTGGGTGCCATTGTTGGTGATCACTTTGTTGGGTAATCCAAAATGCCACACCAATCCTTTTACGAACTTGATAGCTGACTGCCTGGTCACCTTCCTCACTGGTTCCACCTCAGGCTACTTTGTGAAATTTTTGATTGCTATGAATAAGATATCAAAGCCCCCGAGTGCATGTGGAAAGGGACCCAAGATATCGAGCCCCCAGACCGAGAACGACCAGGATAAAGGGATCGTCTGGAGAGCTTGCGCTAGCTGATGGATATTCTTGGAGTGGAACTAGCAGGCTTCACACTTGGCGCCCAGCTCAGTTGCATCTTGGAGGGCAGTGGGCCAATACAAACCCTGCCAGAAGGCTTTCCCGACAAGGGCCCTTGACCCAATGTGAGAACCACATAGGCCTCCATGAATCTGCGCCAACAGCTTTAGTCCATCTTCCCGGCAAATGCACCTCAATTTCACGTTGTTCGGTCGTCTTTTGTACAAGGTGTCATCGACAAACTGGTACATACTTTACTGACGGGCTACTTTTTTGGCCTCTTCTTGTTCTTCGGGAAGTTCTCCTGTCTGGAGGAAGTGAACTATATGTTTTGCCCATGTTGCAGCCTGTGGCTCGACAACAAATATTAAAGGCATTTCCTCGTCTGTGAGAACGCTTACCTCGACCGTGAAAACCCGGGGTTCAGCTAGAGGGAGTTGCTGACCAACCGAAACGGGACTCCCGCGAACAGCTTCTCTACCAGCGGCTTGAGGAAGCTCTACCAGGAAATGTTTGCTGGATTTCAGCTTTCTCCTCTTTCTGGTCATCGCTGACGGGGATACAGATGGTTGAGTAAGGCGGAGGACAAAAGTTCTTGGTTCCACACGAAGCTTCTGCGCAAGGCACTTTTATAGGTGATCACTGATGCTGTTTCCTACACGTGGCACGTGCTTTACTTGTAATGCATCCAAGTGCTCCTCCAACTTCCTCACTTCTTCCATGTATGCTTCCATCCATGTGCTCTGATAATCCTTGTTAACTTGCTACACCACGAGCTAAGAATCTCCTCGGATGATCACTTTTCTTGATTCCCAACTCCATCGCGATTCTGAGTCCGGGAAGGAGCCACTCATACTCAGCGATGCTATTGGCGGCTTCCTCCCATGGAAAGTGCATCTGAACCGCATACTTCAGATGCTCTCCGGTGGGGGCGACGACGAGCACGACTGCTCCGGCACCCTGGAGCGAGAAGGCGCCGTCAAAGTACATGATCTAGTCCTTGGGCGCTTCTTTGCCGGGGAGAATTGTATCCGGAACCTCTTCGTCTAGTGTGGGTGTCCATTCTGCAATGAAATCTACCAACACCCTACTTTGAATCATGGAAGTGCTCTCATACTTCAATCCAAAACTCGACATGTATAGTGCCCACTCAACTATCCTGCCAGTGGCTTCGGGGTTCCTCAATATACGCATCGACGGAAAGAGGGTGACGAATGTGATCTCGTGGGCTTGGAAGTAGTGGTGCAGTTTCCTCAAGAAAATAATGAGGATGAAGATTAGCTTTTGTACTCCAGAGTACCTTGACCTAGCCCCCTGTAACAAGGATCTAACAAAGTATAGTGGTCGCGGCACCACCTTCTTCTTCCCCACTTCCTTGGAATTGCCTTCGATTTCTTGCTGAGGTTCCCCTTGGCTCGTGTCGGGTTTGTCCAACATGGCTTCGGTTTCATTCCCGACAGCCTCAGTTGCAGTGGCTGCATCTTCATCCACTTCTCACTGCGCGACAAAATCTGCACTAACCACTTGATTCATTGCAGCCAAGTGTAGCAACAACGGTTCTTATGGTTTAGGAGAGACCAAGGTGGGAGCACAGAAAAGGTAAGTTTTTAGATGTTGCAATTCTGCTTCTGCTTCCGGGGTCCACTTCATAGGGCCAACCTTCTTCAAAATCTTGAAGAATGGCAAGGCGCGTTCAGCGGACTTGGATATGAACCTACTGAATGCGGCAACACATACAGTCAAACGTCTAAGATTCTTGATGGTCTTGGGTGCTTGTATCTGCTCAATTGATTTCATCTTGTCGGGATTAGCTTCTATTCCTCGCTGATACACGAAGAATCCAAGCAGCTTGCCGGATGGGACACCGAACACACACTTCTATGGGTTGAGCTTCAGATTGATCTTGCACAGGTTAGCAAAAGTTTCTTCCAAGTCTTGTATGAGATTTGCTTCGTCCTTGGTCTTAACAACTATGTCATCCATGTAAGCTTCCACATTTCTATGCAATCAAGGTCCAAATCCAATCTGCATGGCTCCAGCAAAGGTTGAACCAGCACTCATCTACCCGAAGGGCATACGTACAAAGCAGTACGTGCCGCACGAAGTTATGAAGGCTGTATATTCCTCATCTTCCTTGGTCATAAATATCATTGGTATCCGGAATATGCATCCAAGAAGGAAAGCAAGTCACATTCGGAAGTGGAATCAACAATCTGATTGATGAGCGGCAAGGGAAAAGGGTCCTTCGAGCATGCTTTGTTCAAATCAGTGAAATCTATGCAGAGCCTCCATTTCCGATTTGTCTTGCGTACCACTACTGGGTTGGCTAACCAAGTTGGATGCAACACTCCTCTGACCAAACCAATTGCTTCGAGTTTCTTGATTTCTTTGGCAATGAACTGTTGTCGCTCCAAGGCCTTCTTCCTAACCTTTTGCTTGATGGGACTGGCAAGAGTGCAGACATCAAGGTGGTGCTCAGTTACCTCCCTGAGAACACCGGGCATGTCAGATAGTTTCCAAGGAAACACATCGACATTGTCCCGTAGGAAGGCAATGAGCGCGCTTTCCTATTTGTCAATAAGGGTGGCACTAATGATGAACATACCACCAGCGCCGTCCAGCCCTGTCGGGATCTTCTTCGTCTCAGGATAGGTGACCTTGGGCTTCTTGCTAGTGGAACTTTCCGGTAGGTCATCGTTAGGTGCAGCGCACTCTGAAGAGGCACGCTTCCTGGAGTCCTTGCCGGAGTCCCTGCTAGGCTTTTTCGCTTTCTTTGATTCTTGGCGGGAGCTGGGGTTTCCGCAGCCTTGGCTCCTACCGCGTCCCGATACATCTTGTCCATGCATATAACTATGTCCTTCTTGCAAGATGGTATGGAGATGATTCCAACGGGCCCTGGCATCTTCAAGGTGTTGTAAGCATAGTGGGATGTTGTCATGATTTTTTCTCGAGTTAGACGACCAAGAATTTCATTGTAAGGCAGAGGGAGTTCGACCACATCGAATACCACCTTCTTAGTCCATTAGTGCAATTCCCCACCAAACATCACAGACAAAGTGATCATTCCCTTGGGTCGGCTCCTGCCGGGGTTGACTCCTTGGAATGTACTCGTGGCTTTGAGCTCTCCGTCAGGGGTCTACAACCTTTCAACCACCTTAGGGGAGATCAAGTACAATCCCACTCCGCCGTCAACTAACATCTTGGTTACTCCGAGGTTGGGAATTGTTGGGGAGACCAACAAGGGCAAACATTTTAATGGTCTGCATCAAAGATGATAGGCGTGGGGGACCATTTTAGTGGTCTTCGGGACTCTACACCTGGGTCCACGGTGTTGACCTCACGTGCCCCTTGTAGGATCGAAAGTATGTCTAGAGGGGGGGTGATTAGACTACTTAAGCAAATAGAGGAGGGTGTTGGCATATTTTAGCAATGATAACAATTCAAGCATACCCTACACATGCATGTCTAAGAGTATATTAGCGGAAAGTAAAAACAAGCATATGTAACAGAGAATAGGGAGGAAGATCAAACGCAATTTGGAGACATGAAGATTTTTCCCATGGTTCCGATAGGTGGTGCTATCGTACGTCCACATTTATGGAGATTTCAACCCACGGAGGGTAACAGTTGCGAGAGTCCACGGAGGGCTCTACCCACGGAGGGTTCCACGAAGAAGCAACCTTGTCTATTCCATGATGGTCTACGTCCACGGAGGACTAGCCTTACTTGGGGTAGATGTTCACAAAGTAGGTGATCTCCTTGCACATATGTACTTCTTGGTTCAACTCCACAACAGGAAGTAGGAGGCTCCCAAGCGACACCTAACCAATCTAGGAGCACCATCCTGCAAAAGGTAATAGGCTCGATAATAATGATGAATTCCTTTCTCTTGTGCTTCGGGATGATAGACTCCTCAACACTCAATCACTCTCTCATAGATTTGGCCTTGGTGGAAGAGGTTGATTGGGAGGAAAGCAACTTGTGGAGGCTAGAGATCAAGATTCATATGATTGGAGTGGAATGGAATGATCTCAACACATGAGTAGGTGGCTCTCTCTCACAGAAACTCAGATGGGATAAGTGGGGAACTATTTTGAGTGCTTGTCTTGTGAGTGAGTGGTGGTGGAGGGGTATATAGGTATCTCAAAAAATCCAACCATTAAAACTTTAGTTACCAACTCGGTGACACCGAAGTATGAAACTCGATGGTATCGGGTTGCTCCAAATGTAGCAACTTTTGAATCTTGGTGAGACTGATATATAAGTCTCGGCACTACCGGTCAGGTGACCAACAGTCAGATTGCAAAACTCGGTGATGCCAATCCAAAATCTCAGAATTTATGATTCTAAGAAACGGGGCAACAGAATGTTGGCAACCTAAACTCAGTAGCATCGATGCAGAATCGGTTGTATCGAAGACTTAGGGCTTGGCTGGGATTTGTCTGAAGTGAAAATTGGTAGGGCCGAGTGGGAAGAATTGGTGGCACCGATTTTGCATGATAAGGTTTAGACAGACTTGTGTGGAAGAGCTCATGGTTGTTTTTGGTGATTATCACTTGTGCACGTGGAGCATTTTGTTCACCAACAATACCTTACCCCCTTTTAATAGTATTGGCTTTCCTATAGACTCGAAGTGATTTCTCACAAATTAAAATGTAGAGTATTCTTGCATGAAGCTTTGCCAACCCTATTCCTTGCATGTTGGGGTCTCTCCACAATCCTTTTACCATCCCATCATTGAAACTTTTCCTGAAATATACTTAGTGGAAACATTAGTCCAATGAGATATATGTTGTTATTAATTACCAAAACCACCTAGGGAGCAAATGTGCTTTCAATCTCCCCCTTTTTGGTAATTGATGACAACGTATAGATCAAAGCTTTGACATATGATATAATCAATGAATCCAATCATCGCTTTGAGATGTATGTGATAAGCAAGAGCTCCCCCTAAATTTTTGCACTATTTTGAATTTGCGTTTGAATGCAAATGCACAATCGATTAGGTACATGGGGCACACTTCCATGTCACATACAACTAGGTGGTGTGCGAGAATAACATGAATGAACATCATAGCACATCACAACAAGCAAGGGTGAATGATCATCACATAAACATCTCAAAGGTGGAAATAATAGCACCACACATCAAGAGTATGATCAAACACCAAACAAGAGTAACACACTATAATAGCACCACGATGGGCGCCAACTGTCGTGGTTTTATCACGGCAGATGTCCGGGTGAACAGACTTCGGTTCGAGGCCATCGCTAACGTGATGGACTCAAAGGGGTTGATAGGGACGAGAGACACGGATTTATCTAGGTTCGGCCCCTCAACTCAAGGTAATAGCCTACGTCTTGCTTGTGTTTTTATTGCTTGATGTATCGATTACAAGGGAGCAAACGCTTGGCCTAGTATTCGACAACCTCCTCTCTAAGTCGCCCCGGGTCTGCCCTTATATAGGAGGTCTAGACCATGGGTCATACAATTGGGTCACGACTCTCATTTTCTATACGAGTCTTCCTCTATCTTCTGTCCAAGTTGTCTCCGAGCAGGTTACACTCCCGGGTCTTTTGGGCCACTGTCCGGCCCACCTTATGAGCCACCAAGCTTCCTGGGCTTTAGGACCACCGGCTCACCTTGGGCTAGTGTATGAACCGTCAATCATAACCCGGAGTCCTTAGGGCGGGTCACACCGCGGGGTTATATTCCCAACATTAGGCCCCAGGTTGATTTGAGCTTGCTCACTTCACCCTCTTGTCTTGCTCTTTTGGCGAGTCACCCGGGATGACCCGCCATGACGTCTTTTTAGCCCTACAAGAAAGATTCACTAACGTACCCATGAAATCTTCGCATTAAGTGATTATCCTGAAAATCGAGGTGTCCGCCTCGGCCGAAACATTTCCGTTGCCTAGATTTTCGTGCTCATTCTTCCTTCTCCTTTTAAATAGGACCGTCTCATGCGGTCTTTTACTTCTCCCGCTCGCTTCCTTGTCTTCCTCCTCTGATGCAACCGCTTCCATCACTTCCAGCTCCGGTGCCGCCTCGCTCCGTCGATGCCAGGCCGCTGCATCAACCTGTGTGAATCAGAGCTTCATCCGTGTTTCACTGCATCGTCACCGGTAATCCCATGCTTCTCCTGAGATCCATTACCGCGCCGGTAGGGTTTGCAGGAAGCCCGTCACCCTCGTGCAGGTTCTTCCGCCGCCGTTGCTCGGGGTCCTCCGACGTCGGCCGCACCCTTGACACTCACGCCGGCCGCGCTGCTGCGTGCGGGATGACCGTGCACAATGCACGGGCCCATCGCAGCTCCTTCTCATCGTTTCAGTTTTCGTCTGCTTCGTCTGTTCTTCGCTAGGTCTAAAAATAGGAACCTTTTTCCTGCTTTTGTAGATCCATAAATATAGCAGTAGTTTGTGAAACCTGTTTTCCGGGACTTAGCCAAATTTCCCCCCCTCTGCACCGGCTCTCATCAGCCAGAGTATAGCATCTTATACATAGAATCTTTAAGCTCGTAAGCCGCCATAGATTTTAATCTCCTCTTGACTCGCCGTGTTTTAATTTCCATAATCTTTGAACAGGCAGAATGTCTCGTGCCTCGAACTGCTGTAACTAGGTCGGGTCGTACGTTACGGAAGAGTTTTTGATGGACTTTGTTCATGCTGGCACTCTCCCTTCCAAAGATGCCATCCACTAGCGGGTCCCGGGTGATGAACTGAGGCCCGTTCCCCAAGAAGGAGAGGTGGTCGTTTTCTCGGACCATATTGAATAGTGTTTTGTGCCTCCCGGCTCAAAATTCTTCCGCGATGTCCTTCATTTTTACAGACTCCATCCTCAAGACCTCGCCCCCAACTCCGTCTCAAACATCTGCAACTTTCAAGTGTTGTGTGAAGTCTATCTGCAAGCCAAGCCGTCGGTAGGCCTGTTCCGGGAGTTCTTCTATGCCAACCATCAAACTAAAGTGAAGGCTCGTCCGAGTCTCGAGCTGGGCGGAATTTCTATCCAAAGGCGCCAGGACATCACCTTTCTGGCTATGCAGCTGCCGAGTCACCCAAAGGATTGGAATAAAACGTGGTTCTATCGCAAAGATACTTCTCCAGAGGGTGAACGTCCACTGTCGGGTTACCGTCCTTCCCGGCTCAAGACAACGTCGGAGCTTCTTGGCCGGCTATCAAATTCAGAGCGTGCAAGATACGAGCCGGCTCATACTAAGATTAGGGCCCTCATGGCCAATGGCTTAACCAGACTGGACCTGATCCGTTGCTGGATCTCCAGGCGGATCATGCCGGTAAGCCAAAAAAGCCGCCTTATGTGCGAGTACAAGGGCGAATACGACAACTCACTCTGCTTCAGCCGGTCAACCTTGACAGAAGATGACATCACCGCTGCTATCCGGAGTCTCATTCATGAGAAATCCGGCGCCTGCAGCACTATCGGGTTGATCCCCTTTAGTGCCCTTAATCCGGCCCCAGATGTAAGGCAATTTCTTCCCATCCGTCTCTTGGACTTTATTTGTATCTTGCTGATCTACTGCCTTTAACCGGCTTATTCTTTCAGGCCGACTCTGATTTCTGGAAGATGGAATACATCCCTCCCTTGACAAAGACCAAGAAAAAGGCCCCGGCTAAGAAGCCCAGGAAGGACGCCCCGCAAGAGGGATGGTTTGACCTGCCACAATCATCCGGATCAGAGGTACAATTTTAGCTGTTTTTTGACACTTTGTTTTCTCATTTTACTAACACCTGTTTTACTCACAGGATGACGTGGAGACCAGCTGCGCCAACGCCCCTGAGGTAATTTGTGTTTCTTCTAGCTCAGAATACTTTATCCCCCGGAAGCCGCGGCGGGTTATTAGGAAAGTTCCTATCTCTCACCCTCTTGCTTATCTGGACCCTCAATTTCTTTTTAAAAAGCAACCACAGGCCAATCGTCGCCAGACCCGGAGCACCGACTCTACAGATCTCGTGTCTGGTTTACCGAACTCCCCGGCTCCAAAGAAACGCCCTGCATAGGTATATATCTCTTGTTTGACTGGTTTGGTTTGCCATTTCAATACTGTCTTATCTTTTCTCAACTATCTCGCAGAGGTCACCTTCCTCTGGTGATTCTACGGCAACTGCCCTGCCGCCTCCTAAGATCAATCCGTTGTAAGTACTTCCTTTAACCATGCACTTATGTTCCCTTTAGCGGCTGTAATATTTGGGTTTTGACGTTCGTGCTCTCCAGGGCTCAAGCGAAGCGTCGAAAGATGAACAAGTCCTCACCTAGCCCCGCAGCCCAAGAGCCGGAGCACGAACAACCGGACGAGTCACGACCGGATGTGGATCTTCCAGCCGCATCTACTGGGCCGGCTGTGGAAGACATCATCCCAGAGATCCCTCCAAGGAATCGTTCAAAGCCACCAAGTCCTGCCCAGATGACCAAGAACGCTGCCACTCCAGACGTCGTGATTACCGGCTCTGGCTTCCAGTCTCCCCTGCCTCACGTGCTGACCAAGCATAAAGAACCGTCTAAAGCCTCGAAGAAGTTGGAGTTTGAATCTTCTGCTTTTGAGAAGATGAAAACCGAGGAGCTTCATGTTGGCTATATGAAACGGCTAGCCACAAGCCGGGATCTGGAGCTCTAGGTAGTTAACCTCATGAAGAAGAAATATGAGGTATTCCTTTTTCCTTATATCCTTACGTAGCCCCCAAGTGTCGGCTCATTCTTTCCAAAGGTTGAGCCAGGACTTTTATGATCATCCTCGTTATGAAAAACCAATATATAACCCCCAAGGGCCGGCTCAATGGTTGATAATTTTGAACCGGAACTTCTTAGAAGATAAATAAGAGAGCCAATACTAGCCCCCAAGGGTCGGCTCAATCTTGTTCAAAGTTGAGTCGGGACTTTCATGCCGAACTTCTGAAAATAGACATTAGCCCCCAAGTGTCACGCATATTGCTTGCAATCTATTTGGGACTTGCCCGTTTATTCTATGCTTTGATGTGTCACAGGAAACCTTAAATGAAGCCGGGTCACAATTGGCCGACTTAAAAGCCAATTTGGCTACACAACAAGCTGCCCGGAGCGCCACTGATGAGAAATGCCAGCTCCTATCCGAGGAGTTGGTTAAAATCAAGGCCGACTTCACCGCCTTCAAAGAATCAGTCGACTCTGAAAAAGCTTCATTGACCAAGAGGGGGGATGATGTTGATCAGCGATTGATGATCGTATCAGATGAGCTCCAATCTTTGAAACGCCACATCACCAAAATGAGAGCCGCCCTCTTTGGTGAGTTTCTGGCAACTTTCACTCAATTGGCATATAATACTTGTGCTAGCGACTTATCATGAAATCTCCGACTTACACAGGCCCTAGGATCCGCCAACTGGCCTCTGACAGCATGCTGCCCTTGAAAGTCGTCTACACCCTGACAGAGCAACTCTACTGCGGTGCAGTGTGCACCATCAAAGTTGTGCAGTACAAAGACAAGATTACTACGACTCTCAAGGGCGTCTTGGTGCTCTTGTCCACCATGCCCAAGCAGATTGCCGAGTTAAAGAAATCAGTCGTCTGCCAAGGGGCGATTGCGGGCATCAGCCGGGCCTTGGCTTTCTCTCCGGAGCTGACCTAAGCTGAGATGATGGATGGATTCTGTTGGGGGTATGACCCGCCCCGGAGGCTCTAGGTCATGTCGCTGGATCGTGAGCCGGCCCAAAGGTGAGCCGTAAGGCTAGTGGCCCAGGGAGATAGGCGGCTCAAGGTGTGGGCCGTACAATGGCCCGGACAGAGAAGACCCGGGCATGCAAGCCGACTCGCAGACGGCTTGGACAAGAAGATAGAGAGAGACTCGGTTAGCAATTGTAAACGACCTGGTGGTCCTGACCTCTTATATAAAGGCAGACCCGGGGCGACTTAGAGACAGGCAATCGAGAACTAGGTCAAGCTTCTAGCTCCTTGTAATCGATACGCAAGCAATACAAACACAAGCAGGACGTAGGCTATTACCTCGATTTGAGGGGCCGAACCTGGGTAAATACGTGTCTTTCGTCCCGACTAACCCCTTTGAGTCCACCCCGTTAGCGATGGCCTCGAACCTAAGTCCGTTCACCCGGACATCTGTCGTGATAAAACTACGACAGTTGGCGCCCACCTTGGAGCTAGCGCTTGGTGGTGTTGAGTTCTCAAAGGGCTCTCTCCTAGGGCTCGAGGGATACGTGGTTGGAAGGATGAGCAAGAGTCGCCGCGGCCGGCTCTACATCGACGACGCCGGCTGGGGGCTCGATGCTGGTTCTGTGGAGTATGGATTCCAGGTTCCGTTCGGCGGGATCCAGGTTTTCATCGGAAAGGTTGATGGATCTACACCCGGGCTGGACGTCTGCACCAACATCGTCGAGCCGGCTCGGTGCCTCCAATCTACGGGTGTTGTGCGGCCTGCCCGTGCCCATCCAGGTCAAAAGCACGTTCTCGTGGGCTTCACTCAAGGCATGGACGTCCGGGTCACAGGGAACTCTCGTTTTCTCGGAAGATGGATCCTCCAGTGGGGAGATAGAGTCAGTATATCGGCTTAGCAAACGGTGGCCTTGGGGGCTACTACGACAACTACTCTGAGGTAGAGGGCATTGAGACGGATGCTTTGAGCCCCCCGGTCCATGCGGCGGTGTTCATGGCAGGATCGGCTTCAGCCATCGGTGACATGGCTGCGGGAGCCGCCGCAGCGGGTGATAGCCCGCCGCCGCCGGCTCGGGTTCTAGTGAATTGATGGACGAACTTACAGCTCTCATGGCCACAGAGGTAACACCGGATAATCAAGCAGCCAGGAATCTAGAGGTGGCACGGATCAAGGGTCGGATAGCAAAGGAACGACAAAGGATGGCCGAGCTGAAGACCCGAATGGAGGAGGAAGCGGAGCGTATCAAGGCCGATGCTTTCCGTCTGGAGCTGGAGCGAAGGTCAGCGGCCGTAGTGCACCGGAGGAGGCATCAATCCCGTCTACCAGAACGTGACGAAGCGAGGAACCGTTTTAACACCCCTGGTGCGGGGCGGGTTACGGGCGCACCGGAGAGCCGCCCTATGGAACGCCCGGCGACTCATCCACCCCAGCATAACTAAATCTCACCTAGGGATTTTCCAACATCGACGGGTCATTACTCTAACCCGGCTGAGAACATGGTGGCAGCGGCCGCCCGGCTTGAGACGATTCCCATCCCAGATGAGGCACCCTTTGTGGAGGATGTGCGAAACGCCATTGGATATTTATAGACAGCCATGACCCAGCAAGAGAGGTATGCTCATAGCCGGAGCCGGGTTCACTCCACCCCCCTCCCCGGTCGAAGTTTCAGCCGGCGCTATGAGTCGCCGGCGTGTTCCAACAGTCACCCACATCGTGGACCACCGGAGGACAATAGGGCGTCTCTAGATGCGCAAGCCCTCACGAACCAGGCGAGAGACAGGCGAGAGGCGGAGATAGCGGCAACCCGTTCAGAGCCGACGCTTTCCGTCTCAATGGGAGTAGTTAGTACCAGAGCCGTAGGGGTGCCATGTTTAACTCCGGCTTTGAGAAGTGAACGGCTACCGAAAGATTTCAAGGGGCCTCGAAAGGTTCCAAATTACACAGCTGATCTACCCCCTGAGGCGTGGGTTGAAAGTTATGAGCTGGCCATGGAGATGCTGGATGTCAGTGAGGCGGTATGCGCAAAATATTTCATCATGATGCTTGAGGGTCCGGCTCGTACATGGCTGAAAGGCCTGCCGCCTAACACGATAAGCTCATGGGCGGAGCTGAGAGCGAAGTTTATTAAGAATTTCCAGGGGACCTGTAAGCAGCCTATGAGTATTGTCGATTTGGACCACTGTGTTCAACAGGAGAATGAGTCGTCCCATCATTGGGTCCGGCGGATGTCGACCATTATTCACTCTTCAGAGCAGATCACTGCGGCTCAAGCGGTGCTTATTTTAGAGAAGAACTGTCATTTTGTTCCATTGAAACATAAGCTTGGCCGGCTCAAGCGCATGTGTCAGGATATGGGAGAGCTCATGACGGCCTTGACGAAGTATGTCGACTCAGATAACTCCAAGGATCCAGGCTTGGATGATGAGAAAGCCAATCAAGGGAAGAAAAACAATCAAGGAAAAGGTTTTGTGAACAATGGGAATCGGAATAAGCGGAAGAGCGCTGATAGCGGGTCAGAGCTAGTGGCAAATACCAACACAGGGCAGAACCATCCCAAGGGGAGTGGAAAATTCAGGCCATGGAACAGAGGCCCTTTTAATTTAGAGGAAGTGCTTAGGAAGCCTTGTCCGGAGCACAGCACGCCTGACAAGACGGCGTTGCATGTGTGGGGTGATCGTTTTATCATGTAGAGATTCAAAAACCAGCATTCCCAACCACGTAATAATCAGGGCGGTGGCCCGCCTGGCGGCTCAGGGCACGGTGGGTCAGGGGCTGGATTTGGCGCCGGTGGTTCAGGAAACGGGCAACCGGGTCAGAATAACCAAGGGGGGCACCAACAGCATCCTGGCAACAACAGCAATAACAACAATCAGCAGCAGCGCAATCAGTCCGGGTTTTAGAGTAATCCGAAGCAGCTCAGTTCTGGACAGTATCATGTATTCACGACCGGTCACAATAAACGAGATGAGAAGGTGCGGAGGCGAGCAGTTAATGCGGTTTCTCCGGCTCTCCCGCGATATTTACCGTGGTCTGAGTATGACATTATCTGGAGCCGGGAGGATCACCCGCCACGGGTAGATGACCCGGGCCGGCTGGCTCTAGTTGTGGCCCCTCAGGTGAATGGTTATATGGTGAATAAAGTGCTTATGGACGGAGGTAGCAGCATCAACATCCTTTACTATGACACTTTCCGGCGGATAAAGTTACTTGACAAGGATCTTAAACCTTCATCCACCGTCTTTCATGGTGTGGTCTCTGGTAAATCAGCATACCCGGTGGGCCGGATTTCATTGGAAGTAGCTTTTGGCGATGAGCATAATTACAGGGTGGAGTCCTTGTGGTTCGAGATGGTCAAAATCAAAAGTCCCTATAATGCACTATTTGGGAGGCCGGCTTATGCTAAATTTATGGCTAGGCCTTGCTATGTTTATTTGCAACTCAAAATGCCCGGCTTAAATGGTACAATTACCGTTCACGGTAATAGGAAAACGGCTCTCGAGTGTGAGGAAGGAGATGCGGCTTATGCAGAGTCTAGTTGTGCTCAGGAGGAGCTGAAATTCTACAAGGAGAGCATTGACCCGGAGGATATGACCCCGCTGAAGAAGCCTACGACAAAAGTTGAGCCGCCACTCAAGTTTTCAGCGGATGGTACCAAGGCAGTAGATTTCAATCCGGGCGACTCATCCAAGCAGTTCATCATTGGGGCTCACATGGATCCCAAATAGGAAAGCGCGCTCATCGAATTCATCCGTGAGAATCGGGACATCTTTGCATGGAAGCCTTCTGACATGCCGGGTGTACCGAGAGAGTTCGCTGAGCACAATCTTAATGTGGATCCAAAGTTTAAGCCGATCAAACAGTTTCTATGACGGTTCAACGAAGAGAGACGTAAGGCTATTGGGGAGGAAGTTGACCGGCTCTTGGACGTAGGCTTTATAGTGGAAGTTTTTCACCTGGAGTGGTTGGCTAACCCGGTGCTAGTGTTAAAAAAGAACGACACTTGGCGTATGTGTATAGATTACACGGACCTTAACAAGGCTTGCCCGGCTGACCCTTTTACACTCCCTCGTATCGATCAAATTATTGATGCAACAGCCGAATGTCAAAGTTTATGCTTCCTGGATGCATATTCAGGATATCATCAGATTAAGATGGCAAAGAAAGATCAGGAGAAGATGACATTTATTACACCTTTTGGGGCGTTTTGTTACGTCTCCATGCCTTTCGGGCTCAAGAGTGCCCAGGCGACTTACCAACGATGTGTGCAGAACTGCCTCCATAGTCAGATTGGCCGAAATGTTCATGCTTACGTAGACGACATCGTGGTTAAATCCAGAAAGAAGGAAACTCTCCTAGAGGATTTGAAAGAAACCTTTGACAATCTCCGGGTCTACAAGATGATGCTTAACCCGATGAAATGTGTTTTTGGTGTTCCAGCAGGAAAGCTTTTGGGTTTCTTGGTCTCTGAGCGGGGCATCGAGGCTAACCCGGATAAGATTAAGGTTATCACTTCTTTAGGGGAATCGAAGTGCATTAATGACGTCCAGCACCTTGCAGGACGGATTGCTGCGTTGAGCCGCTTCATAAGCCGTCTTGGGGAGAAAGCCATTCCCTTATACCAGATGATGAAAAAGATAGACAAGTTTAAGTGGAGCGCAGCAGCGGCTGAAGCACTTGAAGCTCTTAAAAAGCAGTTAACTGAGCCGCCAGTGTTAGCTGCTCGGTTGAGAAACAGCCATTACTCCTTTATGTGGCGGCCAGCAACAGAGCGGTCAGTGTAGCAATTGTGGTTGAGGGCAAGGAGGTAGGGAAGGAGTATCCTGTGCAAAGGCCGGTTTATTACATTAGTGAAGTTTTGGCAGAGTCTAAGCAGAGGTATCCGCATTGGCAGAAGTTAGTAAACGGAGTTTTCATGGCCAACCGCAAGTTAAAACATTACTTTTTGGGACACCAAATAACAGTGGTCAGTTCCGCCCCGTTGGGAGATATCATTCAAAATAGAGAAGCTATAGGGAGGATTCCAAGTGGGCCTTAGAGCTGGGTCCTCTTAACATCAAGTATGTTCCTCGTACAGCAATTAAGTCTCAAGCTTTGGTGGATTTCGTAAATGATTGGACTGAATGTCAAGCCCCCGAGGAGAAGCCGGATAACACATATTGGACTATACACTTTGATGGGTCCAAGCGGCTAGAGGGGTCCGGTGCAGGAGTTGTCCTCACCTCCCCCAAGGGTGACAAGTTTTTTTATGTGCTTCGATTAATGTTCCCTTGTACTAATAATGCAGTTGTGTATGAGGCATTGCTCCATGGTCTCAGAGTCGCTAAAGAGATGAATTTAAGCCGGGTCAGATGTTTAGGCGACTTAGATCTGGTGGCTCGGCAAGTTTCAGGTACTTGGGACTCCAAGGATCCACGGATGGAGGTTTATCGACAGGAGGTTGATATCATTGTCGGTCACTTCAAGGGGTACCAGGTGGATCACATTTATCGTCGCAGGAATGAGGCGGCTGATGCTTTGTCACGGATAGGCTCTCAACGGAAGCCGGTACCACCTAATGTTTTTCTAGATGTATTGCATCATCCGACTTTCAAGATACCCTCGGAGGAGGATCTGGCTATTCCTGACCCGGAAGCGGAATTGGTGGTGGCTCCGCATGCTACCCCAGACTGGACTATTCCTTATTTGGCATATCTCACACGCGGCGAGTTACCTCAGGAGGAGGATCTGGCCAGGAAGATCACCCGGCATTCTAAGTCTATGACGATTATCAATGGTGAGTTACATAAGTGTCGTGTGACGGGTGTCTTTCAGCGCTGCGTCTCACCGGAGGAGGGCTGGCAAATGTTGAGTGAAATTCATGCTGGCGACTGCGGACATCACGCCGGGTCAAAATCTTTAGTGGCCAAGCTTTTCGACATGGGTTTTTCTGGTTGACGGGTCACAAGGACGCAGAAGACTTAGTCCGTAAGTGTGACGGTTGTCAGAAGTTTGGCCGACGTGCTCACATTCTGGCTCAAGAGTTGAGGATGATACCAATTACTTGGCCGTTTGCGGTCTGGGGGCTTGATATGGTAGGGCCCTTCAAGAGATCCAAGGATAAGAAAACACACCTTCTGTTGGCAGTTGATAAATTTACTAAGTGGGTAGAGGCAGAGCCGGTCAGTAAATGTGACGCAGCTACAACGGTTCAATTTGTTAAGAAACTGATTTATCGCTTTGGTTACCCGCACTGTATCATTATGGACAATGGAACAAATCTATCCAAAGGAGCTATGAAAATGTTCTGTGAGAAGGAGCATATCCGGCTTGATGTTTCAGCCGTGGCACATCCACAGTCTAATGGTCAGGCAGAGCGAGCCAATCAGGAAATTTTAAGAGTTGTCAAACCACGGCTCATGGTTCCTTTGAAGCGGACACCCGGATGTTGGGTTGAGGAGTTGCCTTCCGCTTATGGAGCATCAGAACTACACCTAATAGATCTACAGGTTTCACGCCTTTCTTCATGGTGTAGGGTGTTGAGGCGGTTCTACCTAGTGATATCCGGCACGACTCACCAAGGGTGGCGGCTTATATTGAGACGGACAATGAGGTAGCGTGCCAAGATGCGTTGGACGCCTTGGATGAAGCACTAGAGTTAGCAGCAGCCAGATCGGCAATTTATGAATAAGACCTGCGACGCTATCATAACCGCAGGGTAAAGACACGGACGTTCTAGGAAGGTGACCTGGTGCTCCGGTTGATTCAAGACCAATCTGGAATGCATAAGTTATCTCCAGCATGGGAGGGGCCTTTTGTGATCAGCAGGAACCTTAACAATGGGTCATATTACCTCATTGATGTCAGAGATGAGTCAGAAACTGCTGGTCAAGAGATGTTGCGCCATGGAATATCGCACATCTGCGACCATACTTTACTTAGCAGGCGTTGAAAGCCGCTATCATTATATATATCATACTTACATGAGTAAAAGCTAGCATCCCCGCAAAAGACTGGGGCCTCTGCTCTTATGTATACCTTTGTACAATCAAGATGAAATTTTCCGGCTCAAAAATTTGAGTTCAAGTGGTTTATTCGTCATCAAAACGGCTGGTCTATCATCCGGCTTTATGCCCTATCAAGCGTTGTTGGAAGGACGCTTCTTGCCTTCGGGTATAGCTTACATCTCCCCTGTACAGTATGCTTTTACTCTGTTGCAAGGAGGCTTCTTGCCTTCGGGCATAGCTCACATCTCCCTTGAACAGCCGACGTTATGCCCAATTAAGCAGTGTTGCAAAGAGGCTTCTTGCCTTCGGGTATAGCTTACATCTCCTTTGCATAGCCAGCAGTTATTAAACTGTTGCAAGGAGGCTTCTTGCCTTCGGGTATAGCTTACATCTCCCTTGCACAGTTGGCTTTATGCCTAGTTTGGGTACATTAAGCGTTGTTGTTGATGGAGGCTTCTTACCTTTGGTATAGCTTACATGACCCTAAGACAACAGCGTGTACACCAAATTCTAGTTGCTTATCAACTGCGGCCATCGAAGGGGGCTTCTTACCGACGGGTATCGCTTATCTCACCCTAATGGCCGGCTTTATGCCACTTCCGGTTACTTATTAACCGCGGTTGTCGAAGGGGGCTTCTTACCGACGAGTTTGCTTATCTCACCCTAACAACCGGCGTTTACGCCAAAACTCAGTTGCTTATCAACTGTAGCTGTTGAAAGAGGCTTCTTGCCTTTGGGTATAGCTTACATCTCCTTTCAAACAGCCGGCTTTATGCCGTCTCAGGCTAATTATTAGTCGCGGCTGTCGATGAAGGCTTCTTGCCTTGGGGTATAGCTTACATCTCCCATCGATAGCTAGCGTTCACTGTACTCTTACCAATCAATCTCGCCTAGAGACCCTGAGCCGGTTCAAGAAATTGACGGCCAATCTCGCTTAGAGACCCTGAGCCGGTTCAAGAAATTGACGGCCAATCTCGCTTAGAGACCCTGAGCCGGTTCAAGAAATTGACGATGAATCTCGCTTAGAGACCCTCAGCCGGTTCAAGAAATTGACGGCCAATCTCGCTTAGAGACCCTGAGCCGGTTCAAGAAATTGACGGCCAATCTTGCTTAGAGACCCTGAGCCGGTTCAAGAAATTGACGGCCAATCTCGCCTAGACACCCTGAGCCGGTTCAAGAAATTGACGGCCAATCTCGCCTAGAGACCCTGAGCCGGTTCAAGTAATTGACGGCCAATCTCGATAGAGACCTTGAACTGGTATGAGTCTAACCATTCGAATCCACGTAGAAGAACCGTCATATGAGTTCTTTGAGGAAGGAAAGATCATCATCACCTATTGTATCATGTCGGCTTATCAAGCCGGGTCAAAGCAAGGCAATTATAAGTCCTAGGTTGCTGCAGGCAGAACTACCCGGCACTTGGGGGCTTCACAGCCGCAATACTCCTCAAAAGCTCCGATTCATCAATAGCCACAGTTGTCGATAGAGGCTCCTTACCATCAGGTATAGCTTACATTATCCTATGACAATCGGCTCCTTAATGGATTCATCCGACAAGAATCGGAGTCATGTTGCTCCGGTTGACAACAATTGAGTTTTTCAAAGAGATTATCCGGCTCTAATATTCTGGAGAAGGAATGGCGCCTTCAAAGACAAACACCTCTCATCAGAAAAGCTCAAGGTATATCCATGGAGAGCCGACAACACTTTAAATGGAAACACAGAGAGAAGGAAAGTGCACATTGCGTAGCCTACTGGTTGCAGTCGTCAAACGGTAGAGTCATGTTTACTCTATTACAAAAATTACTCTTAGAAGAAGCAGAAGGCATTGTCAACCGCTCACGGCGGGTCATTACATGAGCCTGTGCTCAGAAAGGTTAAAAGAATAAAATTCAGTTAGTGGCCGGCTCATCCTGCTCCAGGTCTTCTGCTGGCTTTATCTAGAGATTTCCCAAGTCCCAATTACAGTCAGCCAGAGCAGCAAAAGACCCTTCAAGGAAAGGGGAAGTGTCAAGCTCACAAGGAAAGAGATCCTTACTACGGGCGGGTGTCAGATCTTTCCACTCGTAGAGAGGCCCGCGGATCCTCTTTTCCTCTGCGTCATAAGCCACCTGATAGGTGCTCAAATCAGCTTCATCCGCCAGAACAGAGGCCAGATAACGCAACTCTTTGACACACCGGATGTAATCTTCTTCGGTGAATTATGAGCCGTCATCTCTTTTGGACAGGTAACCATCCATCATTTCAGCCGGCGTTAGCTCGGGGGCGAAGGCCAGAGCCCGGCTCAATCCAGCGACGGCTCCTTGGCGGAAGGCGGACTTCTTCAGCTCTTCTATCTGCTTGGGCATTGTGGAGAAGAGTTCCAAGACCCCTTTCATAGCAGTGGGGATCTTCTCCTTATATTGAATACTCTTGATCGTGAAGATAGCGCCGCAGTATAGCTGTTCCGCAAAGGTAAAGATGGCCTTCAGTGGCAGAAGGCTATCAGAAGCCAACTGCCGGCTCCTGGGACCTGGATAAGCTGGATAAAGCTAATGAGTCGCCAGTTTTTTCAAATAGCAATGTTACAATACAAAGTAAAACAGAAACTTACCAAATAGGGCGGCTGATATCTTCGCTATGTGCCGCTTCAGGCCTTGGAGATCCTCCGCCACAGCTGTAAGCCGCTGGTCGGCGTGGTCCGCCCGTTTGATCACATCAGCCTTTTCAGATTTTGTCGTCTCTTTCAAAGAGATCCGTCAACTGAGACCCGGCTTCATTTAAAGCTTCCTATAATACATCAAAATACAGGATAAGCCGCCAAAATACAGGACGAGTGTTAAAAGCAAATGCAAGTCTCAAACAGATTGCAAGCAATATAATTGACACTTAGGGGCTAGTGTATATTTGATCTGTCAATATGCAATGCAGTTCCGGTTCATCTCCTTCAAAGCTAATCCGGAACTTGGGGGCTATACTATGGCTCTTCAATGTACTAATAATGGAAGCACTGACTCAACTTGATCAAGTTTGAGCCGGCCCTTGGGGGCTACGATTAGATCTTCAAGCTGTCTACATTAAAGACCCGACTCAAACATAATTTGAGACGGCCCTTGGGGGCTACGATTGGCGGTTCACTTTATCTACAGTACTAAGCTAAAGAAAATTTAAGGGAATTTGGCATGACAATATCTATAGCAGTCACAGAAAGACCCGGCTCAACGATTGAGTACGTTAAACCGGCCCTTGGGGGCTAAGTAAGGATATTGTAAGAAGGAAAGGTACCTCATATTTTGTCTTCATTGAAGAGATCAACCGAAGTTCTAGATCCCGGATGGTGGTAACCCGGTTTATATACCCGGCGTGGAGCTCTTCGACTGTCATCTTCTCGCACGAAGACTCAAAGTTCAGCTTCTTCGAGGCTTTAGCCGGGTCTGTATGTTTGGTCAACACATGAGCTGGAGGCGTTTGATGACCAGACCCGGTGATAACAACATCCGGAGTGTCAGGGGTCTTGGCAGGAGTCGCCGGCTTTGAAGGAGCCCTTGGAGGGCTCTCCATGATGACATCTTCAGCGGCCGGCTCCGTGGAGGCAGCCGACGGGTTTTCTTCTGGTTGAGTCTCCTCCGGTTGTTCGGGCTCCGGCTCTTCGATAACTAGGCCGGAGGAGGGCTTGTTGGTCTTGCGACGTTTAGCTTGAGCACTGCAAAATAGAAGGATCAACAGTTGAAGATGTTGCTATCATATTAGCAGCCGAATATCTAGATATCATAGTAAGGAATGCTTACAGCGGATTAATCTTGGGCGGTGGTAGAATTGACACTGAAGAGTCGCCGGAGGAAGGAGATTTCTAGAAAGAATAAAATAGAAAGGTGAAGAAAGTATCAAGTTTACAAAGGAAAGTCAACGGAAAAGTAGAGACTTAAACCTCGGCGGGGCGTTTCTTTGGAGCCGGAGAGTTTGGGAGCCCGGACATGAGCTCAATAGAGCCGGTGCTTCGAGTCTGTCGACGCTTGACTTGATGTTGCTTTTTTAAGAGAAAATCGGGAGCCAGATAAGCAAGAGGGTGAGCAAGAGGAACTTTTCTGATAACATGCCGCGGCTTTCGAGGAACGAAGCATTCTGAGCCGAAAGAAAAGTAATTTACCTCAGGAGCATCGGCACGGCTGGTTTCCACTTCATCCTGCGAGTAAAATAAGCATTAATAAAGCAGGAAGGTAAAAGATCAAACAAGGCAGTTAAAACTTTACCTCTGAGCTGGATGATGGTGGCGGGTCAAGCAAATTATCTTGCGGGGCATCTTTTTTAGCCTTCTTAGTTGCGACCTTCTTCCTGGATTTCTTCGGAGGGGCAACATATTCCTTCTTCCAGAAGTCTGAGTCAGCCTATAAGAATGACCCGGAGAGTGAATACCAAATCAACAAAGTGCAAACAACATCTAAGAGATGGATGGGAAGAGATTAACTTACATCGGGAGCCGGATTATTGACGCAGAAAGGCGCTAAGCCGATGGCACTGCAGGAGCCGGAGGCCTCATGGACAAGGCCCCGGATGGTAATGGTAATATCATCCTCCGAAAGTGTTGATTCGCTGAAGCAAAATGAGCTGTCATATTTCCCTTCATACTCACACATAAGCCGACCTCTGCGGCTCAAAGGCATGATCCGCGAGGAAATCCAGCAGCGGATCAAATCCAATCCTATTAAGCCGTTGGCCAGGAGCGCTTTGATCTTGGCATGAAACGGCTCATATTTGGCACGCTCCAAGGTTGAGAGCCGGCCGGGAAGCTCTGTATCCGTTCAAAGCCAGGAGGGGCGGTAACCCCCAATGAGTGATGTTTTTTGGGAGAGGTCTCTGGGAAATAGAACCATGTCTTATTCCAATCTTTTGGGTGACTCGGCATTGGAGTAGCAGGAAAGATGATGTCTCGACGGCGTTGAATAGAAATGCCGCCCAGCTCCAGACTCGGGCCACCCTTCATTTCAGTTTGGCGGTTGGCATAGAAGAATTCTAGAAAGAACCCCACAGACGGCTTACTTAGTAGATAAGCTTCGCAGAGAACTTGGAAGTTGCAAATGTTGGAAATAGAGTTGGGTGCCAGGTCTTGAGGATGCAGCTTATAAAAATGAAGGACGTCCCGGAAAAACTTAGAGCCGGGCGACACGAACCCTCGCTCGATGTGGTCAGCAAAGACTACTATTTCTCCTTTTTGAGGAGAAGGCCGGGTCTCGTTGCCTGGAACCTGCCAATTGAGAACCTCTTTGGGAGGAACAGCACCCGATTCAATGAAACCTGCTAAGTACTCCTCCGTAACGCAAGAACCAACCCAGTTGCATGAGTTGGACGCACGAGATATATTGGCAGCTTAAGTGTTGTGGAAGATAAAAGGCGCGATGAGTCAAAGCGCAAGCAAGTATTTTTTACGGCTTAAAGGTTTAAGGGCTCTACGGATAAAGTGGAAGACCCGGCTGATGAGAGCCGGAGAGGCTTAGCGGCTCAACAGAGGAAAGGAAGATTGAAAATTGGCTAAGTCCTAAAAAACAGATTCCGGCAAATATTACTATGTCTACGGATCTACAAAAGCAGAGAAAATAAATTTTGTCCTGACCTAGCGATGAACAGCGGAAGAAAAGGAAACGGACTGGAGCCATCGTGGTCCGCGCATTACGCGCGGCCGGCCCGCGCGCGGCGGTGAAGCAAGAGTGCATTCTAAAGGCGTTAGTTGTGTCGAGATACACTCGCGATGACGGTGCCGGAGCCTGAGCGGCGGCCGCGGAGCCCCCGGTGAAAACCCTACTACAGCAGTGGCAATCTAAGGAACAGGAGAACTCACCGGAGATGGCGCGGCGGAGGCGGACGAATCTCTGGTACGTTCAGGGTGATGCAGCGGCCAAGTTGGGGACGACGTACGGACGGTGCCGGAGCAAAGCTCGAAGACGCTGGGGCGACGACAGGAAGAAGACAAAGAAGAAGAGGCACGAGCAGGAGGATGGGAAACCCCGACCCGCACGGGTCATATTTAAAAAGGGGTTAAGGAAGGCGCGAAAATCCAGGCGATGACACCGTGTGACCGAGGGGGGCGCCTCGATTCTCGGGATGACAGTTTATGAAAGATTCGGTGACACGTCAGCAGATCTCATGACGTCACGCCGGGTCATTTCCGGGCGACTCGCCAAAAGTGGAAGAGAAGGATGAAGTGAGCAAGCTCAATTCAACCTGGGGCCTAATGTTGGAGATATGACCTGCCCCGGAGGCTCCGGGTCATGTCGCTGGCTCGTGAGCCGACCCAAAGGTGAGCCGTAAGGCTAGTGGCCTAGGGAGATAGGTGGCTCAAGGTGTGGGCCATACAACGGCCCGGACGGAGAAGACCCGGGCATGCAAGCTGACTCACAGATGGCTTGGACAAGAAGATAGAGAGAGACTCGGTTAGCAATTGTAAACGACCCGATGGTCCTGACCTCTTGTATAAAGGCAGACCCGGGGTGACTTAGAGACAAGCAATCAAGAACTAGGTCAAGCTTCCAACTCCTTGTAATCGATACGCAAGCAATACAAACACAAGCAGGACGTAGGCTATTACCTCGATTTGAGGGGCCGAACGTGGGTAAATCTGTGTCTTTCATCCCGACTAACCCCTTTGAGTCCACCCCATTAGCGATGGCCTCGAACCTAAGTCCGTTCACCCGGACATCTGTCGTGATAAAACTATGACAGATTCCCTTCCAAGAAATATGACGGCTCTAAGTTCACCGATGCTGACTACAGCCGGTGCATAAAAGATCAAGGTCAGGAGTGCTGGCTTCCGTCTTAGCGGAGGAAGCTGACCTAACGACCTACCAGGCAGCTTATGGCCCTGACCAAAAGAGAATCCGTGGCCCACTTTACGAGTGCAAGGACTTAACGCCTGCCCGCAGTAAAGACCTCTTCGCTCCTGACCTTGATCCGTCTCCTTACTTTGAAGAAGGCTCTTTTGCGGCTCTAACGAACTGCAACTGGGACTTGGACAATCTCCAGATCGGGGCCACCGAAAAGCCGGAGCGGGATGACCCGGCAACTAGCTATCCCTTACCGTGAAAAACTTGTAACAGCTGACTCTCCATGACTCGCCATGTGGCGTTGAAACAAAACTTGTCCGAAAATTTGGGTTCCTCAGGGAGTGTATGTAATAGACTAGATGCCACTTTTGCTTCTGTTGCATCTTGTTCTATTCTGCTGTATAAAAGGATCTGACTCTTCAACTGTTATTGCATTTGTATGTTGTCTTGAGCCCTCATGCTGCTTTGTTAATATAAAAGACATCGGTAGCCAAGACTAGGTAGCCTACACCTGGAGGTGGTAAGCCCCCTTTGCAATCATAGCTAATCTGGTTAGCCGAGGATGGCATAACGCCTGGCTGATAAGGCATTAGAAGCTATACCCGGAGGTAAGAAGCTGCCCTTTGTCAGTTGTTTAAGGTTAGATAAGCTACACCCGGAGGTGGTAAGCCCCCTTGACAACCATGGCTAATCTGGTTAGCCGGGGATGAGCCTAGACGATAAGGCATTAGAAGCTATACCCAGAGGTAAGAAGCCGCCCTCGGCCGGTTGTTTAAGGTTAGATAAGCTACACCCGGAGGTGGGAAGCCCCCTTGACAACCATTGCTAATCTGGTTAGCTGGAGATGGCATAAAGCCTGGCCGATAAGGCGTTAGAAGCTATACTCGGAGGTAAGAGGCCGCCCTCCGCCGGTTGTTAGGGTTAGATACCCATCAGTAAAAAACTTCCTACAGCTGTGGCTAATCATGTTAGTCGGAGATTTGGCATGAAGCCGGCCGATAGGGTGTTAGAAGCGATACCCATCGGTAAGAAGCCCCCTTCAGCAATATGGCGTAAACGTCGGCTGATAAAGCATTAGAAGCAATACCCGAAGGTAAGAAGTCGCCCTCCGTTGCGGCTAATCATGTTAGCCAGAGATTTTGGCATAGAGTCGGGCCGATAAGCATTAGAAGCGATACCCAAAGGTAAGAAGCCACCCTCCGCTGCAGTTGATCTATCAACTGGAATTTTTATGAACTCTTCTTGTATGAACAACGATGCGTGTAACAAAAGAGGTCCTGTCTTGCGGGGATGTTATCTTATTTATATACGGTATGTACAATGATAGTATACAATGGCGAGTCTCAACACCCTTATGTGTAATACGGCCGTAGATGTGCTATGTTCCATGGCCGGCGGGTTTCCTGACCCGCCGTCTCTGAGTCATCTCTGATATCAACGAGATAGTATGACCCACTGTTGAGATTTCTACTGACCACAAAGGGTCCTTCCCAAGGAGGAGATAAATTATGCATGTCTGTCTGCTCCTGAATCAGCCGGAGCACTAAGTCGCCTTCCTGGAATGTTCAGGTCTTGATTCTGCGGCTGTGGTAGCGGCACAGGCCTTGCTGATAGATCGCCGATCGGGCAACCGCTAGCTCCCGTGTTTCTTCCAAAGCATCCAACGCGTCTTGACGTGTCGTCTCATTATCCGTCTCAACATAAGCCGCTACACGTGGCGAATCATGCCGGATGTCACTCGGCAATACTGCTTCAGCACCATACACCATAAAGAAAGGTGTATAGCCTGTAGATCTATTGGGGGTAGTTCTGACACTCCATAAGACGGAAGGCAATTCTTCTACCCAACACCCGGGCGTCCGTTGTAAAGGAACCATAAGCCATGGCTTGATGCCCCTTAAAATCTCTTGATTAGCATGCTCTGCCTGACCATTAGACTGTGGATGCGCAACTGCTGAAACATCCAGCCGGATGTGCTCCTTGTCACAGAAATCTTTCATAGCCCCCTTAGATAGATTTGTTCCATTGTCGGTGATAATGCTATGAGGGTAACCAAAATGGTAAATCAGCTTCTTAACAAATTGAACCGCCGTAGCCGCGTCACACTTGCTAACCGGCTCTGCCTCCACCCATTTGGTGAATTTATCGACCGCCACCAAGAGGTGCATTTTCTTATCTTTTGATCTTTTGAAAGGTCCTACTGTGTTAGCCCCCAGACTGCAAACGGCCATGTAATTGGCATCATCCTTAACTCTTGAGCCAGAACATGAGCATGCCGGCCGAACTTCTGACAGTTGTCACATTTGCGAACCAAGTCCTCTGCATCCTTGTGAGATGTCAACCAGAAGAACCCGTGCCGGAAGGCCTTGGCTACCAGTGACCTCGAGCCGGCATGATGTCCACAATCTTCGGCATGAGTTTCATTTAAGATTTCCAGACCCTCCTCAGGTGAGACACAGCGTTGAAAAACGCCAGTCACGTTGCACTTGTGCAACTCACCATTAACTATCGTCATTGATTTGGAGTGCTGGGTAATCTGTCTGGCCAAGTCTTCATCATCAGGTAACTCGCCCCGGGTCAGATAGGCCAGGTAGGGGACAGTCCAATCTGGGATAGCGTGCAAAGCCGCCACTAACTTCCCTTCCAGGTCAGGAATAGCCAAATCCTTTTCCGAAGGTAACTTAACAGTCGGATGATGTAAGACGTCCAGGAATACATTGGGCAGCACCGGCTTTCGTTGGGAGCCTAGCCGTGACAGCGCATCTGCCACCTCATTCTTGCAACGATCAATGTGATCCACCTGATACCCCTTGAAGTGGTCGGCAATCATATCCACCGCCTGCCGATAAGCCGCCATCTGTGGGTCTTTCGAGTCCCAAGTACCCAAAACCTGCTGAGCCACCAAATCTGAGTCGCCCAAACACCTTACCCGGCTTAAATTCATCTCCTTGGCTAATCCAAGCCCATGAAGCAGAGCCACATACTCAGCCGCATTGTTAGTGCATGGGAACATCAACCGGAGCACATAACAAGGTTGGGAGACATAGTAGTAAATCAAAAAAATTCCTACGTATCACCAAGATCTATCTATGGAGAAACCAGCAACGAGTGGGGAGAGATTGCATCTTCATACCTTTGAAAATCGCTAAGCGGAAGCGTTACAAGAACGCGGTTGGTAGAGTCGTACTCGCCGCGATTCAGATCGTGGTGGATTCCGATCTCAGCGCCGAACAACGGCGCCTCCGCATTCAACACACGTGCAGCCCGATGACGTATCCTACACCTTGATCCAACAAGGAGGAAGGAGAGGTTAAGGGAGCGCTCCAGCAGCACGACGGTGTGGTGACGGTGGAGCTACGTGGACTTCGGCAGGGCTTCGCCAAGCGCTGCGGAGAACGAGGAAGAGGAAGGGTAGGGCTGCGTCGAGAGAGAGAGAGAAGTCATGTCTCAAATCAGCCCAAAGCCTTGCATATATATAGGAGGAGGGAGAGGGAGGGCTGCCTTGGCCCCTCCTCCAAGGAGGAGAGGTTCGGCCGAACTAAGGGGAGAGTCCACCTCCCACAAGGGAGGTGGATCTCTTCCTTTTAAATCTTTTCAGCCCTATCTTTTTATCTCCAGCCACATGGGCCCTTCTGGAAGGTATTTGCCAGCCCAATAAGGGCTGGCACACCTCCTCTAAGGGCCCACGAAGTCCGTTGGTCGTCACACCCCTCCCGGGGTCCTTCGGCACCCTCCCGGCACTCTCGGTACACTACCGATGAGCCCGAAAACTTTCCGGTGACCAAAACTGGACTTCCTATATATCAATCTTTACCTCCGGACCATTCCGGAGCTCCTATTGATGTCTGGGATCTCATCCGGGACTCCGAACAACCTTAGGTAACCACGTATACCATTTCCCTATAACCCTAGCGTCATCGAACCTTAAGTGTATAGACCCTATGGGTTCGGGAGACATGTAGACATGACCGAGACACCTCTCCGGTCAATAACCAACAGCGGGATCTAGATACCCATGTTGTCTCCCACATGCTCCACGATGATCTCATCGAATGAACCACGATGTCGGGGATTCAATCAATCCCGTATACAATTCCCTTTGTCTATCGGTATGATACTTGCCCGAGATTCGATCGTCGGTATCTCTATACCTTGTTCAATCTCGTTACCGGCAAGTCTCTTTACTCGTTCCGTAATACATCATCCCGTGGCTAACTACTTAGTCACATTGAGCTCATTATGATGATTTCTTACCGATTGGGCCCAGAGATACCTCTCCGTCACACGGAGTGACAAATCCCAGTCTCGATTCGTGCCAACCCAACAGACACTATCGGAGATACCCGTAGTGCACCTTTATAGCCACCCAGTTATGTTGTGACGTTTGGCACACCCAAAGCATTCCTACAGTATCCGGGAGTTGCATAATCTCATGGTCTAAGGAAATGATACTTGACATTGAAAAACTTTAGCAAACGAACTACACGATCATGTGCTATGCTTAGGATTGGGTCTTGTCCATCACATCATTCTCCTAATGATGTGATCCCGTTAGCAATGACATCCAATGTCCATGGTCATGAAACCGTGACCATCTATTGATCAACGAGCTAGTCAACTACAGGCTCACTAGGGACATGTTGTGGTCCATGTATTCACACATGTATTACGGTTTTCGGTTAACACAATTATAGCATGAACAATAGACAATTATCATGTACAAGGAAATACAATAATAACCATTTTATTATTGCCTCTAGGGCATATTTCCACCAGTCTCCCACTTGCACTAGAGTTAATAATCTCGTTACATTGTGATGAATCGAACACCCATAGCATTCTGGTGTTGATCATGTTTTGCTCGTGAGAGAGGTTTAGTCAACGGATCTACGACATTCAGATCCGTATGAACTTTACAAATATCTATATCTCCCTCCTGAATGTAATCACGGATGGAGTTGAAGTGGCGCTTGATGTGTCTTGTCTTCTTGTGAAACATGCGCTCCTTTGCAAGGGCAATAGCTCCAGTGTTGTCACAGAATAGAGTCATCGGGCCCGACGCGCTTGGAATTACTCCTAGGTTGGTGATGAACTCCTTCATCCAGACTCCTTCCTTTGCTGCTTCTGAAGCAGCTATGTACTCCGCTTCACATGTAGATGCTGCCACGACGCTTTGCTTGCTGCTGCACCAGCTGATTGCCCCTCCGTTCAAAATATACACGTATCCGGTTTGCGACTTGGAGTCGTCCGGATCTGTGTCGAAGCTAGCATCGACGTAACCCTTTACGACGAGTTCTTCGGCACCTCCATATACGAGAAACATGTCCTTTGTCCTTTTCAGGTACTTCAGGATATTCTTGACCGCTGTCCAGTGTTCCGCTTCGGGATCACTTTGGTACCTCCCTACCAAACTTATGGCAAGGTTCACATCAGGTCTGGTACACAGCATGGCATACATAATAGAGCCTATGGCTGAAGCATAGGGGATGACACTCATCTCTTCTCTATCCTTTTTCGTGGTCGGGCATTGAGTCGTACTCAATCTCACGCCTTGTAACACAGACATGTTGTGGTCTATGTATTCACACATGTATTACGGTTTCCGGTTAACACAATTATAGCATGAACAATAGACAATTATCATGAACAAGGAAATACAATAATAACCATTTTATTATTGCCTCTAGGGCATATTTCCAACAAACAAAACTTATCACCTTTAGGAGACGTCAAAACAACTCCTGTGCCTGACCCTTCTAGCTGCTTGGATCCACCAAACTGTATAGTCCAATATGTATCATCCGGCTTTTCCTCAGGGGCTTGAAATTCCGTCCAATCATTTATAAAATCCACAAGAGCCTGGGACTTGATGGCCGTACGAGGCACATATTATATATTAAGAGATCCCAACTCCAATTCCCACTTAGCAATCCTTCCAGTGGCTTCTCTGTTCTGGATTATGTCCCCCAGCGGAGAAGAACTATCCACGGTTATCTGGTGCCCTAAAAATAGTGCTTTAATTTGCGACTGGCCATAAAAACCCCATATACCAACTTCTGCCAATGCGGGTACCTTTGCTTGGACTCCGTCAGGACCTCACTGATATAATAAACCGGCCTTTCAACCAAATACTCCTTTCCAGACTCCTTGCGCTCGACCACAACCACAATGCTTACTGCCCGATTATTAGCCGCCACGTATAAAAGTAACTGTTCTTTCTCAACCAGAGCAGCCAGAACCAGCGGCTCAGTCAACTGTTTCTTGAGCACCTCAAGTTCTTCAGCCGCCGCCTTGCTCCACACGAATTTATCCGTCTTCTTCATCATCTGATATAAAGGAATAGCATTCTCTCCAAGGCAGCTTATGAAACGGCTCAATGTGGCGATCCGCCCCGCCAAGCGCTGGACATCGTTAATACAGGCCGGCTCTGCCATAGAAGTAACTGCCTTGATTTTATCCGGGTTAGCTTCAATGCCACGTTCAGAAACCAGAAACCCCAGGAGCTTGCTAGCCGGAACACCAAAGACACATTTAGTCGGGTTAAGCATCATCTTATAGACCCGGAGATTATCAAAGGTTTCCTTTAAGTCACCCAAAAGGGTCTCCTTCTTCCTGAATTTGATCACGATGTCATCTACGTAAGCATGGACGTTGCAGCCAATCTGACTGTGAAGGCAGTTCTGCACACATCGCTGATAAGTCGCCTGGGCACTCTTGAGCCTGAAAGGCATAGATACATAATAGAAAGCCCCGAAAGGTGTAATAAAAGCCGTCTTCTCATAGTCTTTAACCGCCATCTTGATCTGATGATAACCTGAGTAAGTGTCCAGGAAACACAAGCTGTCACAACCCGTCGTAGCATCAATGATTTGATCAATATGAGGGAGGGCAAACGGATCAGTCGGGCAAGCCTTATTAAGGTCCATGTAGTCCACACACATACGCCACGTGTCGTTCTTCTTGAGCACCAGCACCGGGTTAGCCAACCACTCCGGGTGAAAAACCTCAACAATGAAACCCGCTGCCAAGAGTCGGGCAACTTCTTCCCCAATGGCCTTGTGTCTCTCCTCATTAAACCGCCGTAGAAAGTGCTTAATTGGCTTAAACTTCGGATCCACAGTAAGGTTGTGCTCAGCGAACTCTCTCGGTACACCCAGCATGTCAGAAGGTTTCCATGCGAAGATGTTCTGATTCTCACGGATGAATTCAAGGAGCGCGCTTTCCTATTTGGGATCCATGTGAGCTCCAATGATGAACTGTTTGGATGAGTTGCCCGGAGTGAAATCTACCACCTTAGTATCATCCGCTAAAAACTTAAGGGCGGCTCAACCTTCGTGGTAGGCTTTTTCAGCGGGGTCATATCCTCCGGGTCAACATTCTCCTTGTAAAATTTAAGATCCTCCTGAGCACAACTGGACTCTGCGTAAGTTGCATCTCCTTCCTCACACTCAATGGCCATCTTTCGGTCACCATGAACAGTAATGGTACCTTTTAAGCTGGGCATCTTGAGCTGTAGGTATACATAGCAAGGCCTAGCCATGAATTTTGCATAAGCCGGATGTCCAAACAGTGCGTGGTAAGGACTCTTGAGTTTTACCACCTCAAACCACAAGGACTCCACCCTGTAGTTATACTCATCGCCAAAGGCCACTTCCAAAGAAATCATGCCCACCAGATACGCCGACTTGCCTGGCACCACACCATGAAAACAGTGGATGAGGGTTTTAAATCCTTGTCTAACAATTTCATCCGCCAAAAAGTATCGTGGTAGAGGATATTAATATTGCTGCCTCCATCCATTAACACTTTATTCACCATATACCCTCCGACTTGGGGGGCCACAACCAAAGCCAGCCGCCCTGGGTCATCGACACGCGGCGGGTGATCCTCCCGGCTCCATGTTATATCATACTCAGACCATCGTAAATACTATGGTAGGGCTAGTGCAACCGCATTGACCACCCGCTTGCGCAACTTCTGATCCCTTTTGTTGAGGCTGGTCGTGAAAACATGATACTAACCGGCGCTGAGCTGCTTCGGGTTACTCTGATAACCAGACTAATTACGTTGTTGCTAATTGTTGTTACCAGAATGCTGCTGGTGTCCTCCTTGATTACCTTGACCTGGGTGACCAGACCCTGAGCCGCCGGACCCAAAACCGGCCCCTGACCCGCCATGTCCAGAGCCGCCCGGCGGGCCACCGTCCTGATTGTTGGGGTGTGTAAAGTGATTCTCAAGTTTCTGCATAAAACGACACTCTCCTCATGTGTGGTTCGCCAGCTTATCGGGCTGGCCGTGATCCAGACAAGGACCCTTCAGCGCCTCCTCCAAATTAAAGGTAGGCATGTCCTTATTAAAAGGTGGCCTAAACCTCCTGTTGCCCTTGGGGTGATTCTGATTGGTACATGCATTGGCCACCAGTTCTGACCCGGCCTCAGGATTCTTATGTTTGCTCTGGCTACCATTGTTTGCCGTACCCTTGCTCTGATTGCTCTTCTTGCCTTGGCCGGCCTTCTTCTCATTGGAGCTCGGATCCTTCATGTTGTCAGAATCGGCATATTTCGTGAGAGCCGTCATGAGCTCTCCCATATCTTGACATGTGCGCTTGAGCCGGCCAAGCTTCTGCTTTACCGGGACAAAGTGGAAGTTCTTCTCTAGGATCAGTACTGCTTGAGCCGTCGTGATCTGCTCCGAAGAGTGGATGATGGTCGAGACCCGCCGTACCCGATGATGAGCTGACTCATTCTCCTATTGAACACAGTGATCAAGATCCATGATGGTCGTGGGATGTTTGCACGTTCCTTGAAAGCTTTTAATGAATTTGGCTCTCAGCTCTGCCCATGAGTTGATGGTATTGGGTGGCAATCCCTTTAACCATGTGTGGGCCGGGCCTTCAAGCATCATGATGAAGTATTTGGCACAAACCGCCTCACTGACGTCCAGCATCTCCATGGCTAGTTCATAACTTTCCACCCAAGCCTCTGGTGACAAATCAGCAGTGTAATTTGGAACTTTGTGGGGCCCTTTGAAACCTTTGGCAGCCGCTCACTCTATAGAGCTGGTGATAAACATGGCACCCCCCCCCACTCTGGTGGTTCCTCCAACTCCTACTGACATGGATGGCGCAGGCTCCTGGCAAGCCGCCTCAGCTAAAGCTGTCACCTCTTGTTGGCCTCTTGCATCCATTGCCGGCCGATGACCCGTTGGAATCTCTTGGTGCCAATTGCTGCTGGAACCCACCGGCGACTCGTAACACCGGCTAAAACTCCGTCTAGGGAGAGGGGTTGAATGAACACGGCTCCGGCTGTAGGTGTACTTTTCCTGCTAGGCCATCGCCGTCTGCAAGTATCCAATGGCGTTTCGCACATCCTCCGCAAAGGGCGCTTCATCCGGACTAGGAATTGTTTCGAGTCGGGTGGCCGCTGCCACCATATTCTCGTCTGGGTTATAATAATGACCCGCCGGTGTTGGAAAGGCTGCAGGTGAGGCCTGATTTCGCCGGGTTGGCTGAGTCACTTGCCGAGCCGCCGGGCGGCTTCCAGGTGCATCCGTTGTTCGCCTTGTCCCTGGTGTGTCGAAGAGGTTTCTTGCCTCATAACGTTCCGGCAGACGGGATTGATGCCTCATCCGATGAACTGCGGCTGTCGATTGTTGCTCCAGTCCGAGACGGAAAGCGTCTGTCTTGATGTGTTCTGCCTCTTGCTCCATCTGGGTTTTTAACTCAGCCATCCTCTACTGCTCTTCCACCATCCGGTCTTTCATCCTTGCAATCTCCAAGTTCCTAGCCGCTTGATTGTTCGGTGTAACGTCAGTAGCCATTAGGGCCGTGAGCTCGTCCATCAGCTCCAAAAGAACTTGAGCCGGCGGCGGCGGGTTATTGCCTGAGGTGGCGGCCCCTGCAGGCGTACTATTTGTGCCTGGGACTGACCCTACCATGAACACGGCAACATGAATCGGCGGCCCAAAATCATTCGCCTCAGAGCGATCTGACTCAGGGCAGAGCCCATCAAAGCCCCCGACCCGTCGTTGTGAAGCCTGTAGACCGACTCTGTTTCTCCGCTTGAAGATTTGTCCTCTGAGTAAACGAGAGTTTCCTGTGATTCGGAAGCTTCCAGATCCATACCTTGAGTAAAGCCCACGAAAACGTGCTTCCGGCATGGGCTAACGCGGGCGGGTTGCATGCTACGAGTAGGTTGCAGACGCCGAGCCGGCTCGATGAGGTTGGTGCAGACGTCCGGCCCGGGTGTTGCTCCATCAACTTTTCTGATGAACACGTGGATCCCACTAAATGGAACCCGGAAGCCATACTCCATAGAGCCGGCATCCAGGCCCCAGCCGGCGTCGTTGATGTAGAGCCAGCCACGGCGACTCTTGCTCATTCTACCAACCACGTATCCCTCGAGTCTCGGGAGAGAGCCCTTTGAGAACTCATCACCACCGAGCGCAAGCCCCATGGTGGGCGCCAACTGTCATGGTTTTATCACGGGAGATGTCCGGGTGAACGGACTTCGGTTCGAGGCCATCGCTAACGTGATGGACTCAAAGGGGTTTATAGGGGCGAGAGGCACGGATTTATCCAGGTTCGGCCCCTCAACTCGAGGTAATAGCCTACGTCCTGCTTGTGTTTTTATTGCTTGATGTACCGATTACAAGGGAGCAAATGCTTGGCCTAGTATTCGATAACCTCCTCTCTAAGTCGCCCTGGGTCTGCCCTTATATAGGAGGTCTAGACCACGGGTCATACAATTGGGTCCCGACTCTCATTGTCTATCCGAGTGTTCCTCTATCTTCTGTCCAAGTTGTCCCCGGGCAGCTTACACTCCCGGGTCTTCTGGGCCACTGTCCGGCCCACCTTATGAGCCGCCAAGCTTCTTGGGCTTTAGGACCACCGTCTCACCTTGGGCTAGTGTATGAACTGTCAATCATAACCCGGAGTCCTTAGGGCGGGTCATACCGCGGGGTTATATCCCCAACACAAACCAAAAGATATCAATGTTTTTGAAGAGCGATAAAAAGCGACACTATTCCTCTCTCGAAGCCCTAATGAGCTATACAACTTCTCCCCCTTTGGCAATAAGTTACGAAGAAGGTCAAAGGTATAGTACAAAATGTCTCTCTGGGGCTAATCTCCTCCTGTAGGTGATGAAGGAATCGAGAGAACGGCTTCAGCAAAGACTTCAGCAGATGTCATGGATGGAGTTGGAGTAGAAAGTGGAGGTGCTCGTGTAGCTGATGGAGCTGAAGGAGTTGATGGAGCTGCAACATGTTCTGATGAAGAAGGCCTCAACTCTGGAGCTGGCACTGCAGGAGTCCTAGCTTGAGTCCTGAACTGAGTGTCTGTCCCGAGGGGTGGACTATCCTTATCATCTTATATGGTGTGGGGAGTGGGTACAGCATCAACTTCTTTCTTGAGCTCGTTTATAGTCACTGTGATGTCATCCACTTTGTTGTTGAGAATTTGAAACTTGCTCTAAACAATCCTTCCAAGACTCTCCTGGTTCTTCAAGATGTTCCCAATGTCCTTCTGCATGCCGAGCACAGAACTGAGAAGAAGATCCATCTGTTCACTCTGGGTCTTTGGAACCTGAGCACTAGTGTCTCTGACTGCCTCTGTCTCTGCGTGTGTTGTAGCTGAGGTTGGATGTTCTGGATCCATCACCACGATGTTGTCTTCTAGCTCTGGCAGGAGTGGCAAATGTGGATGATCAAGTGCATACACGTGCTTCTCCATCTTGGAGTTGATAAGCATCTGAATGTATGGGGCATATCCACAAGATCTCTTCTGGTCAGCAACAGTCTTCTTCACGGTCTTAACTATCAAGTCCATCACTCTGAATCTGGTGTAAAGGTCAATGTGGGGCAGCATGTTGATGGAATAACCTCTGATCATCTTCTAATCTCTAGACTTAGGCATGAAGGTGTGCCTCAACATGGTGTTGGTGGTGCGAAGTCTAGCCTGCAGATAATATACTGAACCAAGCTTATGTGAATGCACATATTGAGTAGGGACCACTATGTACGTGTCGGCCATGGAGTTGTGGTTCATCTTTGACTCCGAGTACACGAAAAAATCACCTTGTTGCACCTATGGGGCTCCTAAGATGGCATCCCACTCATCAACAGTGGATTCATATCTGGTGCCTTCAGTCATCCATACAATCCTACCATCTCCATAGAAATGTGTAGTGGAGTAGAATTGCATGATCATCTCGTCATTCCAGGAAGTGAGCTCTCTCCCAACAAACTCATCAATTCCAATGCAGTGGAAATTGTCTTGCGCACTTGGGAACGTAACCTTGGTTCTCCTTGATGTACTTCTAGTCAACATACCTCATATCACTAACTGCAGGGCTCTTGTCAAGCAGAATAGTCTCATAGAAGTCTTGTTCCTCCTTGGTGTAGAATTTGTAGTCTACAGCAGTCCTTCTCCTCTGAGAATAGGGAAAAAAATTCTCTCCACTCTCTCAAACCAGATTCCTTCCTCTTCTTCACGTCCTCAGCAAGAAGATGGATGGTATTATGCTTAGGAAGGTGTGGCCTCAACTTCATCAAAACTGACAATTCTTCCTCTTCAGCTTCTCTAGAGGTAGAACCCTTGTTCTTGGCAGCAGCTGGAATGTCTTTGGTTGTCCTCTTGGGTTTTGGAGCAATGGATATCTTGGGTGCAGCTGGCTTGCTCTTGGATGGGGCTTGGCTTGGCATAGCATCAGCAAGCAACTTCTTCTTCTTCTTAGGAGGAGCCTTGGTTGCTATCTCTTCCTCTTCCTCGGCTTCAGCATCAGCTGGATCTTCATACATTGAAGTTGGTCTTCCAACAATATGTATAATCCTCTTCCTACTTTGCCTTGTTAGGAACCTCGTCAGGCACAAAATCTGAGTCCTCTTCATCTGAATTTAGCTTCCTTCTATCTCTAGTTGCTACCTTGGGCAGGTCTCGTGATCTAGGAACATCATCATAAGAAGATGAGCTACCATCAGGAGTAGTGCCTGGGTCTGCATCCACACTGGGCTCTCTGAGATCATTTTGACTGACCTCTGATCCTAACACCTCTGACCCTATGAAAAGAGTATAGAAGAGCAGATAGGTTGAGCATCACGAAACACAGAAGTTTTAAAAGTTTGAACAAAGAAAATCTTAGTTTTAGCTTTCTACAGAACAACATTTGGTAGCACCGAGTCAAGGATTTCAGATTCACTGAGACAGATGGTCTGCTTTACAGAGTCTTGGGAGTCCCTTCGTTAACACTGAAGGAAATAACTCGGTCTCACCGACACCATTCTCAGAAACCCCAGATCCAAAATCAATGGAACCGATTTTTGTGACCCGGTGACACTCAGTCCTATTCTTTGGATGGCTAACCCTAAAAATTCTTTCGTTCACTATTCTACGAGATCTTCTTGTGGGGCAGGAGGTTTGCAGATGGTGGCCTATAGATAAACTTCACCAATGCACAATGAATCGGACAATGGAGCGCAAGAGAGAACGAATCATACCCTAACTTGGTGACGATCCTCTACGATGATGATGGTGGAGAGGATTCCCGTCGACGGCGAGATTCCCAGCGGCGAAGAAGCTCAGCGAAGCAAGGGCGATGACCAGGGGGTCCAGGTGCGGCTGTTTGGGGTAGGAGGGCATGACGTTTGAAGATTGGATTTCAAAGCGCCGGGTCCATGGAATATATACCCCTCACTATGGGTGTCACCGATACTAAAATTTTGGTGCCACCGAGTTTCACTGCTGTCAGTTGATGTGGAAACTCGGTGCAACCGAGATTATGGTATCAATGGTATCGAGGTGCATAGACAGATCAACCCTAGGGAAATCCGTGGAACAGAGAATTTTTTGTTGGTCACACAGAGTTGAATTGTACGGAGGTTTTGGAATGCATCCCTTGTCGATACGGAACTCCGAGTGCATCTCACACAAAGGGATCGAGAAGTGCTTATTCAAGTTTTGTGATGTAGCATGAATACAACTTGAGATGAGAAAGCATAGATAGCTAGAGAGGGGTCCTAGGCATTCTTGTCCATCCAATTGACAAAAGATAAAATAAAACCAAATAGCAACAATTGGATGTCCTCAAATGGATAAAGAAGTGAAGACCAACATGCTCACACAACAAGATATCAAATGAAATCATGGCAAACATGCACATATATTCTAGCATCTATCAAGCACTTTTGGCTATGACATAGTCATATATATATATATATATATATATATATATATATATACTTGATCATAGGTCATACTCATCGTTTAAGCACGACTAGGCTTACCACTTTTACATAAAGTTTGTTAATGTTGTCACATGCTATGAGATGCTTTGACTGAATACTTAGAGTAAAGATCCCCCTTGATGTGACATTCCCCCTTGAGAGGGACAAACTAACCTTGGGTTTTGTCGATGAAGACTTTATGTAGGTGAAGTGGTGATGGATGCTCAAGGTTGATGAAGATCACCATGAGTTGGGAGCATCCTAGTTGTTTCTTACTCTTCTCACCTACATGGGTTAGTCCCAACACACAAGCGACAAATACAAGGATATCTATGGAGATGGAGTGCAAAGCATACGTGATGATGTCCATGGATTTGTTAATTACATTGTCCCTTGCTTACCTATAAGGGAATGTGTGACTCCTTGAACTATTGCATAATGTTGATGTTGATTGCAACTAGTTCTTGCCAATAATGAATGTGAGTGAATTTCATTGGTGGGGTGACCCTGAAGAACTTCTCTAGTTCTTATTCTTGGGGACCCACATCAAGTTGATGGGTATCCTTGGTGTTCAAGTAGAACCTTTAGAATTTGAGCTTGAAGTAGCCTTGGGAACCCACTTGACCAAAGTTTGGGATTCATCTTCATATGAGTCAATGTCCTCTTAAAGCTTGTCCTTGCCATTGAGCTTGTGATATTGTGGTGGAAGGTCATCTTGAGCTTTTGTTCCCTTGGGAAGAGTATGTTCACACCTCTCCCTTTGAGGAAAAAACTTGGGATTGTGGTATTGATCTTCTTCCCATTCAACTCCATTTGCATTGAAGTAGCCAATTCCATGGTTCTTCCGGTATCCTCCATCCTTGCATACAATCTCCTCGAATTGCTTACTCCCGGCAAGACTCTTGTAGATACCTTTCTCAATAATCCCTTTCAACAGTTCATTTTCTTGCTCAAGTGTAACTTAGCTAAGAGAATCATTAGTGGAATCAATAGAGCTACTAGAAGCAATATCATTGGATTTATCATTTTTATTGGTACTAGTCGAAGAACCTTTCTTTCCTTTGTTACTAGTTTTCCTAGCCTTAACTTGTGGAATCAATGTGGACAAGAGGACTCGTTTGGCTAGATAAGAGCAAGTCTTCTTTTGAAGATTGTAATTGATAGCTTTAAGGAATTCATGCTTTTGCTCCAAATTCAGCTTCTCAAAGCGGAGCTTCTCAAGTGTCCTTACAAGCTCTCTATTGTTGGGGAACGTTGCATGGGAAACAAAATATTTCCTACGCACACGCAAGATCTATCCATGGTGATGGGCATCTATGAGAGGGCGAGTGGATCTACATACCCTTGTAGATGGCTAAGCAGGAAACGTTAAGAAACGCGGTTGATGTAGTCGAATGTTTTCGCGATCCAAATCGCCGAGCGTCCCACGATCCAATCACGATCCGTCCCGATCTAGCGCCGAACGGATGGCACCTCTATATTCAGCACGCGTATAGCTCGATGACCCTCTCCGCCTTCTTGATCCAGCAAGAGGGAGCAAAGAGGTAGATGAGTTCTCCGGCAACACAACAGCGTGGTGGCGGTGATTGTGAACTAATCCGGCAAGGCTTCACCGAGCTTCGCCGAACTAATCTGGTGGAGAAAGAGGGCAGCACGTGGAAATTAGGGTTGGGGCTGCCCTCAAAAACCCTTAGTATATATAGGAGGGAGGGGAGAGGAGGCATCCTAGCCCCTCCTCCAAGGAGGGCTTTGGCCGAAGCTAGAGGGTAGGAGTCCACCTCTCACAAGGGAGGTGGACTCCTAGTAGGACTCCTTTCCTACTTGGCCCCTACTCCTCCTCCTGTGCATAGGGCCTTTTGGTCTGGTTGCCCAGCCCATCAGGGGCTGGTGCACCACCACTAAGGTCCATGTGGCCCCTTGGGGTGTGTGGGCCCCACTTGATGGTCCCCCAGAACCCATTCGTCATTGTCGGTACACTACCGGGAATGCCTGAAAATTTTCTCGAGTAGAAACGCCACCTTCCTATATATCAATCTTTACTTCCAGACCATTTCGGAGCTCCTTGTGACGTCCGGGGTCTCATCCGGGACTCCGAACAACCTTCGGTCACCAACATGCATAACTCAATACTACCAAAAAGTCATCGAACGTTAAGTGTGAGAACCTGCGGGTTTCGAGAACTATGTAGACCTGACCGAGACACCTTTACGGTTAATAACCAATAGCTGGAGCTGGATGCCCATATTGGTTCCTACATATTCTACGAAGATCTTTATCGGTCGAACCTCTATGTCAAGGATTCAGTTAATCACGTATGATGTTCCCTTTGTTCGTCGGTATGTTACTTGCCCGAGATTCGGTCGTCGGTATCTCTATACTTAGTTCAATCCCATTACCGACAAGTCTCTTTACTCGTTCCGTAATACAAGATCCCGTGGCTAACACCTTAGTCACATTGCTTGCAAGGCTTGTTGTAATGTTGTATTATCAAGTGGGCCCTAAGATACCTCTCCGTCACACGGAGTAACAAATCCTAGTCTTGATCCATGCCCACTCAACACACACCCTCAGAGATACATGTAGAGCATCTTTATAGTCACCTAGTTATGTTGCTACATTTTATATACACAAGGTATTCCTCTGGTGTCAGTGAGTTGCATGATCTCATGGTCATAGGAACAGATTCTTGACATGCACAAAACTATAGCAATAAACAGACACGATCATATGCTACCTCCATAGTTTGGGTCTTGTCCATCACATCATTATCCTAATGATGTTACCCCATTATCAAATGACATATCATGTCCATGGCTAGGAAACCTTGACCATCTTTGATCAACGAGCTAGTCTACTAGAGGCAGACTAGGGACATAGTGTTGTCTATGTATCCACACATGCATTTGAGTTTTCAATCAATAAAATTATAGCATGGATAATAAACGATTATCATGAACAAGGAAATATAATAATAACCACTTTATTATTGCCTCTAGGGCATATTTCCAACGATCTTGTAGAGTAGACTCGTGGGCTAACTTAAGAGTGTTTAGTTCTTGAGTTAGTCGCTCTGTTTCCAACTTATCATCATCACAAGATTTATCTTGACTAGAGTGATTACTAACAAGTTCATTTTGACTAATATCACTAGATTTGGAAAATAGCAAGTCATCATCTCGTAGTAAGTCATCCTCATCACTATTGAAATCAATATACTCGGGCTGTGATACCTTGGGGCCTTTATCCATGAAGCAACTTCCAATCCCTTCATTTGGTGATTCAAATATGTCGTAGGAGTTGGAGGTCACGAGTGAAAGTCCGGAAACACCTTCATCTTGACTATAGTCGAAGTTGGAGTGATAGCTTCTCTCGGAGTGGTTGTCGGAGTCAGAGCCAGAAACCCATTCACCAATGTGAGCTTGATATCTTCTTCTTGAGTAGCTCTTGGTGTACCTATACTTCTTCTCCATGTCCCTACTTCTTCTTGAGGGTATTCATTCATAACGATGATCTCTACTCCTTGTCTCTCTTTGACGTAATTCATCTCTTGAGCTTCGTATTCTAGGTGACTCTTCTTTTCATTTGTAGGAAGTCGGTCACTCATTGGAGTAGTGTCCGGGCTCCCAACAATTATAGTAGTTTCGGTCACGACTTGACGAAAGCTTCTCTTCATATCTTGAGTTGGAGCTTCGATCTTTGCCTCTTATCTTGTAGGACTTGTTGAATTTCTTGACCATGAGGCTTATCTCTTCATTGGTGACAAGGTTGTCTCTTGAAGTTACGGGAGCATCACTTGTGGCTTTGTAAGCACCGCTAGACTTGTTGTGAAGCTCTTCTTTGTCTTTGAGTGTCATCTCATGAGCAACGATCCTTCCAATGACTTCCGTAGGATTGAGATCTTTGTAGTTGGGCATCATTTGGATCAATGTGAACACGGTGTCGTATCTCTCATCCAAAGCTCTAAGTATCTTCTTGATGGTGAATTTGTTAGTCATTGCATGGCTTCCTAAGCCGGCAATCTCATTTGTGATGAGAGCTAGCTTAGAGTACATCTTCCCGACTCCTTCACCATCCTTCATCTTGAACTTGTCGAGCTGACTTTGAAGAACATCCAACCTGGATTCTCTCATAGATTCGGTACCTTCATGCATATCAACCAAAGTGTCCCAAATATTCTTGGCATTCTCAAGATGACTGATTTTGTTGAATTCTCCGGGGCATAGGCAGTTGAAGAGGATGTCGCATGCTTGAGCATTGTATTGCAACATCTTCAATTCTTCCAAAGTCGCTTCACGATCTGGTTCCCTTCCATCACAAAAGAATTCACCTTGCAATCTAACACGAACAACGACCCAAACGTCGGTGTTATGACCAAGAATATGCATTTTCATTTTGTGCTTCCAACTAGCAAAATTTGTACCATCAAAGTATGGACCTCTACGGTCATAATTTCCCAGACTAGACGCTACACTCTCCTAGGTTGTGAAACCAATGCAATGGAGGCCAAAGCTCTGATACTAGTTGTAGGATCAAAAGTATGTCTAGAAGGGGGTTATTAGACTACTTGAGCAAATAAAAATTCTACCTTTTCACAATTTTATGTGTTGGTAGATTTTACCAATGATGGCAATTCAAGCGCACCCAACACATGCACGTCTAAGAGTATAGTAGCGGAAAGTAAAGACAAGCATATGTAATAGAGGATAGGAAGGACAATCGAACGCAATTTGGAGACACGAAGATTTTTCCTGTGGTTCCGATAGGTGGTGCTATCATACGTCCATGTTTATGGAGACTTCAACCCACGAAGGGTAACGATCGCGAGAATCCATGGAGGGATCTACCCACGGAGGTTTCCAAGGAGAAGCAACCTTGTCTATTTCATGATCGCCTACGTGCACGGAGGACTAGCCATACTCAGGGTAGATCTTCACAAAGTAGGGGGTCTCCTTGCCCTTACAAACTTCTTGGTTCAACTCCACAACACAAAGTAGGAGGCTCCCAAGCGACACCTAACCAATCTAGGAGGCACCACCCTCCAAAAGGTAATAGGCTCGATAATGATGTTGAACTCCTTGCTCTTGTGCTTTAATATGATAGACTCCTCAACACTAAATCACCCTATCATGGATTTGGCTTTGGTGGAAGAGATTGATTGGGAGGAAAGCAACTTGGGGAGGCTAGAGATCAAGATTCATATGATTGGAGTGGAATGGCATCATCTCAACACATGAGTAGGTGGCTCTCTCTCAGAAAATCAGATGGGATAAGTGGGAAACTGTTCTGAGTGCTTCTCTTGCGAGTGAGTGGTGGTGGAGGGGTATATATAGGCATCTCCATAAATCCAACTGTTACACCTTAAGTTACCAACTCGGTGACACCAAAATATGAAACTTGGTGGTACCGAGTTGCTCCAAAGGTAGCAACTTTTGAATCTCGGTGAGACCGATATATAAGTCTCGGCAGTCCCGATCAGGTGACCAATAGTCAGATTGCAAAACTCGGTGACGCCAATCCGAAATCTCGTAATTTCTAATTTTACAAAACAGGTCAATGATGTCTACTATGCAACTTTATTCTTGTAGACACATGTTGGGCCTCCAAGCGCAGCGTTTTGTAGGACAGTAGCTATTTTCCCTCACTTGGAGGACCTAAGGTTTATCAATCCGTGGGAGTTGTAGGATGAAGATGGTCTCTCTCAAGCAATCCTGCAATCAAATACAAGAAATATCTTGTGTCCCCAACACACCCAATACAATGGTAAATTGTATAGGTGCACTAGTTTGGCGAAGATATGGTGATACAAGTGTAGTAATGATAGTAGATATTGATTTTTGTAATCTGAAAATATAAAAACAGCAAGGTAGTAAGTGACAAAAGTGAGCACAAACGGTATTGCAATGCACGAAAACAAGGCCTACGGTTTGTACTTTCGCTGGTGCAATCTCTCAACAATGTTAATATAATTGGATCATATAACCAACCCTCAACATGCAACGAATAATCACTCCAAAGTTCTTATCTAGCGGAGAGCATAAGAAGAAATTGTTTGTAGGGTATGAAACCACCTTAAAGTTATCCTTTCCGATCGATCTATCCAAGAGTTTGTACTAGAATAACACCATATGATACGCATCAACCAACTCTAATGCCACCTATATACTCCAATGTCACCACAAGTATCCATGAGTTAATTATACGATACGCATCAAACAATTTCAGATTCATAATACTCAATGCAAAACAAAGAACCTCAAAGAGTGCCCCAAGATTTCTACCGGAGAAGCTAGGACAAGAACGTGTATCAACCTCTATGCATAGATTACCCCAATGTCACCTCGGGAATCCACAAGTTGTCTACCAAGACATACATCAAGTGAATCAATAGAACACTCCATTGTCACCACGGGTGTCCACATGCAAGACATATATCAAGTGTTCTCCAATCCAATATTCAATCCAACATAACAAAATCTCAAAGGAAAAACTCAATTCATCACAACAAGATAGAGAGGGGAAAACACCGTATGATCCAACTATATTAACAATGCCCGTGATACATAACGATCGTGCCATCTCAGGAACACGAGAGAGAGATTGAACACATAGCCACCAATACAAACTGTCAACGCCAAGGGTGGACTACTCCCTTCTCATCATGGACTCCGCAGGTCATCTACCCTCTCCGGTAGGGATGATCAAGATGGCCACCGGAGGTCATCTACCCTCTCCGACAGGGTATTGTTTTCTCTCCATATTGGTTTTTTGCTGATACAAAGGCCATTCAGTGGCAGAATGAGTAGTCTATGGTTATTTCTAATGGTTTCTATATTTATAGGATTTTTGGGCGTTGGTTTCACTCCAAGATGGGCCACGACGAGGGCACAAGACACCATATTGATCTTCTCTTTTGGTTCTTTGCTCCAATATTTCTTATTTTGTCTAGAAAAAACACCAAAAATTTTCGGACGATTACGATAACTTTCATTTTCTGCACAAAAACAACACCACGGTAATTCTGCTGAAAACAACGTCAGTCAAGGCTAGTTCTAAATAAATCATATAAAGTGCATTAAAACCATATAAAAGTATTGTAAGCATAGATGAATATGGCATGAATACTTCATTAATTATCGATACTTAGGAGACGTATCAGGCAACAGAATGTTGGCAACCTAAACTTGGTGGCACTGATGCAGAATCGGTTGTATCGAAGACTTAGGGTTTGGCTGGGATCCGTCCGAGGTGAAAGTCAGTAGCTTCGAGTGGGAAGAATTGGTGGAACCGATATTGCATGATAGGCTTTAAACAGACTTTTGTGGAAGAGCTTGTGGGTGTTTTTGGTGACTATCACTTGTGCACGTGGAGCATTTTGTTCACCAACAATACCTTACCCCCTTTTAATAGTATTGACTTTGCTATGGACTCAAAATGATTTCTCACAAAATAAAATGTAGAGTCTTCTTGCTTGAAGCTTTGCCAATCCTATTCGTTGCATGTAGGGATCTCTCCATAATCCTTTTACCATCCCATCATTGAAATTTTCCTGAAATATACTTTGTGGAAACATTAGTCCAATGAGATATATGTTGTTATTAATTACCAAAACCAACAAGGGAGCAAATGTGCTTTCACCACTATTTAAGTTGGCAATGAGAGGAATGCAAGGATGCACCCCCGTCAACACACATGGCTTCAGTTGCCTTCTGGAACTCTCGGTCACTTGAATCCTCTTTGTCATCCTCATCCTCACTCATACCATCTTCCTTCTTCTCATGGCCCCTGGCCGGTTTTTTCCTTCTACTGCGGCGCCTTCCCGCGACAACCTCCTCTACCGCTATGGCCCTTCCTGGCAGCATCGGCTTGGCCTTTCTCCTTGTCATGATTCTCGTATTCAGCCCTTTGCTTCTCAGCAAGCTGCTCAACTTGTCGACATTCTTGGAGATCATGGCCCTTGGTGTGGTGGATTTTGAAGTATGGCCCATCGGACTATCCAGTTTTCTTAGTGGCAGTGGCCCCCGGCAATCAACGCACGCGACAGCTCCCTTGCTGGGGGCCTCGGCCTTGGCCTTCTTGCGTGTACTGAGATCATCGGAACTCTCAACGGCCAAACACTGCTTTTCCCTTACGCTTCTTGTTGTGCTTCTAGTTCCTCCCCTTCGGGCCTGGGATGTCGTCATCATCATCTGAGCCAACTTCGATGCCAGCCTCCACTCCGGGGAGTCACCTTCCTTCTTTAGCACGAGCACACTTGTCTACCAAGGTGTAAAGCTCATTGACAGTTTTGGGGAGCTTGACATTCATCTTGGCCCGCATCCTCCTGTTGCGCACGTTCGAATGGAACACGACAATCACAACTGCAGGGTGTATCTCTGGGATGTTGTGTTGTACTCGATTGAATATTTGGATGTACTTCCTCAAAGTCTCTCCCTACTTCTGTGAAAGGACTTGCAGATTGCTGGGTTGGCTTTGCTCCTGGTGATCACCTGTGAAGGTGCCAACAAACTCGTTGCACAAGTCAGCCCATGATAAAATGGAGTTCTCTGGCAGGTGCATCAGCCATGATATCACATTTGTCTTGAGTGCCAAAGGGAAATAGGTGGCGAGCACCGTCTCATCTCTTCCTCCTGCGACTTGAACGGCTATCGTGTATATGCCCAGAAATTTCGTCGAGTTTAGCTTCTTGTTGTATTTCTCTGGCAGCCCAGGCTTGAAAGCTCGGGTCGACGGCCAGCGGACCTATTGCAGCTCGTGAGTGAAGGCAGGGCACCCAACCTCGTAAGGCAGGTACCCACTAGTACTGGGCACGGGTTCACCAGCGTCTGGGCCGTTGCGCCTGTCAGATTGACGGTGTTCTTCCTGGCGTGTCTTCCTTCCGCTATGGTAATGCATGTGTCTTCCTTCCGCCGGTCTTCTAGGACACGTCGCTGGTCCCGACGGTCACGCGGGACAGACAAGACCATGGATGCCTTGTCATGCTCATCGGCATGTGAACTTTGCTGTGGCTGCCTCTGGTTCTGTTGTCGCAGAGGAGATTGCACCTTTGTGGTGGCCCCTTCAACGCGTCTGTTGGCCCGGGCCACCGCTGCCATTCATGTGCGTCGCAATGGCTCTCCATGTTGGGATTTGTTGGCTTCGACGAAGGATATCAAACTATGGATGGTGGCTCTCCACTCGTCCATCTTGTCGGCCGCCGAAGGGAAGTTTAGCAGCAGTTGGGCCCATGCCATTGCTTCCTCTACCGTGTCTGGCATGGAGAGAGAGGCGCGCGCGGCGTCACTCAATTCCTGGTGGAACTAAGAGGGGCGTCGCCACGTTCTCGACATCGTGTGTCGCTCGCCAGGGCGGTGTGGCGAGTAGGAAGCCGAGCTTGTGCGTTTATGGCCCTACTCGGCACTCCTTGTTCTAGACGAGGTGTGCGCCCGGTAGCCATGCCGGTGACGGGCGGAGCTAAGGGCTCACGGATTGCTCCACATTGGGCACCGCTCGGGCGGCCGCAGCCATCAGCACAGCGGGGAGGAGGAGACAGGTCGATTCCTCCACCCGCGGCACTAGGGCCGAGCTCGCCAAGTCATTGTTGCGGTTGCTCCTCTTTGGTGCTTCCCGCTCCAGCTTCTGCCATGGGGAACACGACAATGGCGCCGCCTGCGCCAGTCGCGTCTCCCACGATGTCGGCCTTGCTCGCCGCCGTCGCGATGCCAATGGCGTCCACGGCTGCGTGCGAGTGAGCCTTTGAGGTGGAGGGATGCGTGGTCACACCGGACTTCTTCTTGGGAGCCATGGTTGGAGAAGATGATGATGAAGATCGATGCGCTGCTCACAATCTCAGGTTTGCACAAATGTAGCGCCCCCTACCTGGCGCGCTAAAGATGTAGGGGCACGATGCACTTGATCACCTATGGGGCCATCAGCCCCTTTGTGGTTTGGCAGGGGTGAGGTCGCTTGCACAAAGAGCGGAGACGATGAGACGACACGGTGATCAGGGCGCTGGTGTTTTACTCAGGTTCGGGCCGTTGTGAAGCGTAAAGCCCTACTCCTGCTTTGGTGGATTGATTAGAGGAACACGATGAACACGCAACACTCGACCTGACAAGGGTTGCCGTCGGGGGAGCTGCTACGTGAGTACAAGTGTCCAAGGGTCCGAATCTTTAGCTAGGCTGCCTTGAGCCTCCTTATATAGCTCAAGGGTCAGCCACAATGGCAAAACAGACATTTTTCTAATGATTATATAGTTAACAGTGCTATCATACCTAACTCTGGCACTTAGGACAAGATGCCATAAATGCAGTCTAGGTGGCGTGCGGGGATGCGTCACCGGCAGGCTTCTACCACCGCTGTAGCTAACCATTCCACCACATCTTGACACGCCTCTGGACGGGTGCCAAGAGGGCATAATCTATCTTCCTGCATGTCGCCACATGCTTAGCGAGGGCCTCTTAGTCACCTGGGAGCTCAATGCCACATCGACAAGTGACTGGCATTGCGATGTGGTGGAGCGGTGGCCGATCGGCCTGTGCTTGTCAGGGGATGGCTTGCTAGGTCTTCATGAAGGAGTATGCGCCTCGGTCCCCGGCAGGCACAGGGGATGCGCTTGGCGCGCTTCGGCCCTGTCCTGGGCCGTTGCATAGGTCTTGTCGGTGTTGCTGAGCCTATGTAGGTTGCATCTACCAGAGTCTTAGTCTTGGATGCTTGTTTGGTTCACACTTATGTTGATGGGTTCTGCTACTACTTCTTGTGCATAAGTCAGGGGCACTAGGTACCCCTGTCCTAGTGCACCGACAGAAGTCGATGTCTTTGAGAGAAGGCGTCTAATGCCATTTCTCTGTGGGAGCTGGAGGAGCAACAAAATGAAGTGCTACAGAAAATTACATCAATTCACGTCCTAGAGTCCTAGTTCTAGTCCCACTCGGATTCAACCCAAATCTAGCCCAATCTTCTGTCTTGCTCCTTACGTGGGCCGTGGAATCTGCATATGACCTCCTATGGAGACGGTCCAAACATAAATTTTGTGTGCCTCGACGAGGCCAACAATTCGTATGTTGATCAATTTCCTAAAATAAAGCCATCTTCAATACTCCATGAGGTCATCTTTAACTTTGAATCGGACTCGGTCACGTAGCAGACTAGACTGTCCGAGTGTTGTAACGTCTCTGCAGGCTGTATACTATCTCAGATGATAATGACTTTAAAAGAAAAGTTGACCATTTCGACGTTACGAACAACTTTCATGCTGAACACTTTTCAATCCGAGGTCATTCTAAACTCTTACTAGACCGGCACTTTCACTCGACCGGTACTTTTCACTTGGACGGCGATTTTCACTCGGATGGTGATTTCACTCGGCCGGACGGAAAACTTCTCACTCGACCGGACGGCAAAGTTTCACTCGGCCGGCAAACTTTCACTCGGAAGTCCCGAGTGAAACTCCAGGCTAATTTTGGTTTGCCTCTCCAGGTCGCATACGACCTCAAATTGAGAAGAATTGTATATCAAAATCAATCGCCTCGATGATGCGAAACTTTTTCATGTTGTAAGTTTTTCCATGCAAGGACATCTTGAGGGTCGAATGACTCGCGCGACCCATCATACATGTGCCTGATCTCCTGCGCCACATTTTGCTTTGTGGTAGGGCTGCACTCTGGTTGCTCTAACTTTTGTATACGACCTCAGATTGAGATGATTTATATATCAAAATCGATAAGCTCGACGAGATGAAGACAACCCATGTAGAACATTCCTTCATTCGAGGCGGCCTTGGGGGCGTAAACGACCAAAAAGCACTCAGAACATCTATATGACAATCCAAGTGTAATTTGGTCCTTGAAACGATGTCGAATGATGATTGCCTAAACATCAAGGTCATTACACTTGGCACTATGAACTTTCTCGTAGAAAAACCTTTTCGTTTGAGTCCATCTTTATTGCATTTTGCATCGTGCCAAAATCAGTTGTCAACATATGTCCCCCTGTTTTTCGGCAAAGCTAGCATGCCAAAAAATAATTTGCACCACGTCTATTCTAAGGACGATGTCAACACTCCACCGACCATCTATATTTCTCAGGGCGATCATTATGTATCGTCCATGTTTATGCTATAGGCGATAATCATGTATCGGCCATTGCCTAATTAGGCTTCTTGCCACACACTTGGGTGGTACTCCTTCAGATATCTGTCATTGAGAGCTCGAGGTAATAATACTCCTTGTATGGATTCCACTAAATATGAATTTCCAGGAACTATTCTTGCATTATTGAAAGGACCTTCACAGTTTGGAGACCACTTCCCGAATTTTCTATCTCTAAAACCAATCGGCAGAATCACGTTCCACACAAGATCGCCAACATGAAAATTCTTCAACTTGACCTTTTTATTGTAAGCTCTTTTTACCCTCAATTTGTCCTTCTCTATGGACTTTAATGCAGCCAAACGTTTATCAGCAACCTCATCAATATTTTCCATCATCAAATCATAAAATTCCACTGTCGATAAATCATTTTGTTTGGCTATTCTCAAAGCACTCAAATTTACCTCCACTGGTAAAACAGCCTCTTGAGCGTACACTAGCACATATGGACTTACCTTTGTAGCACCATGCCTTGAGATTCTATGTGCCCATAAAGCCTCAAACAAAAACTCATGCCATCTTCTTGGATTATCCTCAGTTTTCTTCTTGATGAGCTTAATCAATATTTTGTTGCTAGACTCAGCTTGTCCATTAGCTTGGGCATAATATGGAGATGAATTGAGCAACTTTATGTTATATGATTCGGCAAACTCTCTAACTTGATGTGACATGAAAGATGAACCTTGATCTGTAGTTAATGTCTGAGGAATGCCGAATCTATGAATAATGTGTTCGGTTACGAATTGAATTACCTCCGTATGTTTCATGTTCTTGAGAGGTACTGCTTCAGACCATTTAGTGAAATAATCGGTTGCCACCAACACGAACTGATGCCCCTTTGAATAAGATGGATGAATTGGTCCAATCAAGTCTAAACCCCATCCTCTAAAAGGCCACAGCTTGATAATAGGATGTAACATAGCAGTAGGAGCCAACTGAATATCACCAAATTTTTGACAGGCTTCACACCCTTTATAATACCTGAAGCAATCATTGATCATAGTCGGCCAATAAAATCTAGCACGTCGTAAGAGCCACTTCATTTTGGGTGCCGACTGATGAGTACCACAAATGCCTTCATGTACCTCTCCCATAGCAACTCTTGCTTGGTCTTCGCCCAAACACTTCAAAAGAACATCTTCAACCGTTCGGAAATAAAGACCATCATCTCTCATTGTATATTTGAAAGCCATACGCCGAACAACCCTGTCCACCCTTTCACTCAGATTGCACAAGTAATCAATAATGGGCTTCCTCCAGTCATGATTTTCACTTGTACTAGATTTATTGTTAGTGGCCGACCTAGTGGGCTCTAGTTCGGACTCTCCCATATTAGCAAGACAAGACATCGGCTTCTGAGAAATATGAAACACGCCATGATCAATATGATAGCCGGATGCTTGTTGTGCTAACTCATTTGCTCTCCAATTGTCATGTCTAGATATATGAGCAATGCAAAAATAATCCAAAGTAGAAATCGCATCTAGACACTTACCAAGATAAATAATAAGTGATTCGTCTAAACATTGAAAGACTTTGGACACTTGCTGCACTACTACTAACGAATCACCAAAAGCCTCAACATGTGTAGCACCTATAGCAAGCAACATCTCTAAACCGAATAACAATGCTTCATATTCGGCTTGATTATTTGTGCAAACATATTCCAGTCGGCATGAGGCTTCAAAAACAGCACCACGGGGAGATATATAAACAATACCAACACCTTGGCCATTGCTACAAGATGAACCATCAAAATATAGCCTCCATGGCACTAACGATACAAGATTTATATCATCATGCTTGTCATTAATCCGATGCTCAACAATAAAATTAGCAACAATTTGGCCTTTCATGGATTTTAGAGATTCATAAGCCAAATCATACTCAATTAAAGCATAAGCCCACTTGCCAATCCTACCACTAAGAATTGGCCTATGCAACATGTATTTAATGACATCGGTTTGACAAGCTACTATGCAGGCACTCGGCACAAGGTAATGTCTCAGTTTTGTGCAAGCATAATATAAACAGAGGCATAAGTTTTCAATAAATGTATACCTTGTCTTGGCATCCAATAAGCGTCAACTCAAATATGTAATAGTATGTTCTCTTCCTTCGGTTTCTTGAGTCAATACAGCACCAATAACACTGTCCTCCGCCGCAATGTAAAGCCTAAAGGGCTCTTTATATTTAGGTGATTTCGTCACTCGAGGAGTGCTCAAATAAGTCTTGATCATGTCGGATGCCTCTTGCTGTTTTGCCCCCCAAGTAAAATCAGCATCATCCTTTAACCGAAGGATAGGAGTGAATGCATCAACCTTCCCTGACAAATTAGCTATGAACCTTCTCACATAATTGACCTTGCCAAGGAATTTTTGCATATCTCTGTTGCATGTTGGAGCCTCCACCTTTTGTATAGCTTCTATCTTTTTGGGATCAATTTCTACGCCATTCTCATGAATAATGAAACCCAAAAACTTCCCAGCCGATACGCCAAATGCACACTTCAAAGGATTCATCTTGAGTCCATATTTTTTCATCCTTTCAAAGGCCAAACGCAAATCAGCTAGATGAGATTCAAAAGCATCCGATTTGACAACAATATCATCAATATAAACCTCAAGTATAACACCGAGTAAATCATGAAAGATTAAATTCATAGCCCTCTGATATGTGGCGCCAGCATTCTTTAACCCAAAGGTCATCATTGTCCACTCAAATAAACCAAGGAATCCAGGGCACCGAAAAGCTGTTTTGGACATGTCCTCTTCGGCCATAAAAATCTGTTTATACCCCGCATTGCCATCAAGAAAGCTAATGACCTTATGTCCAGAAGCATCATTAATAAGCATATCAGCTATGGGCATGGGATACTCATCTTTGGGCGTAGATCTAGTCAAATCTCTAAAATAAATGCACACCCTTATCTTGCCAGAGCCCTTTTTCTCTACTGGCACAATGTTAGAAATCCACTCGGCATACCTGCAAGGTATAATAAAATTAGCTTTAAGTAAACGACTGATCTCTTCTTTGATCCGGTCATATGTTTTTTGATTAAACTTCCTGGCCGATTGCTTATGAGGTCTAAAACCAGCCTTTATAGGTAACCAATGCTCTACTAACTCTCGGCTTCAACCGGGCATCTCATGATACTCCCATGCAAAGTAGCAAACATATTCTTTCAACAACTCAATCAACCTAGATTTATGATCGGCTCTTAAGTTTTCATTTACAAACGTCGGCCTAGGAACTGAACCATCCCCTATATCTATTTCTTTTAATGGATCTGCCGGTTGAAAACCTTGTCATAATTTATCCATGTCATCCAACTCCTCTATAGATTCATACATATCATTCTCACTAGACCGATATTTTGCAAGACGTTTCTGCAACCACTCGGAATTAGAATCCATTTAAACATATCATACCTTGGAGCCGATTGCCACTAATAGGCTTTAAAGATACGGGCACAAAGCCATTCTTCGTTGCGCTAAGGAAATCAAACTCTGACAAGTCGCGTCCCGTCAAGCAAGTAGCATTGGGATGCTGCCAATCCACCGATGCATCGGCCAAAGCAACACAAGCCAAATTATCCGCATGAATGACTTCCACCTCATCATCAACCCACTGGATCAAAAACCGGTGCATGGTAGATGGTACGCACTGGTTTGCATGAACCCAATCATGGCCTAGTATGATGTTGTAGTTACCTTGCACCTCAGCGACAAAGAATGGAGTAGCCAAAGTTTTGCTCCCGACTGTAAGCTCCACATACATCACACCTTTGGCTTCAGTTTTCTCTTTGCCTTCAAACCCATTAAGCACCATATTAGTCTTGATTAATTCATCATCAGGCAAACCCAATTTCTTGAAGATTGAATAGGGCATGAGATTCACCATAGCACCACCATCAACAAGCATCCGAGTGAGTGGTGATCCATTGATATGACCTCTGAGGTACAATGGTTTCAAGTGCATCACTGGTTCTTTTGGCTTCTCGAATATTGCATTTCTGGAGCCAAAATCCAGCTGAGCTACTTCCCCTTCTTAATCTATAGCACGGAATTCAGCGGGTAAGTAATACACCATATTGATATCCATACCTTCACGAACCGGTGTAGACTCATAGTCCAACAGATCATTTTCCTCTTCGCGTGTGTCCATTAAATCTGAATTGTGTCCGAGTGAAGTTGAAGTAATAGGCGACTGAGACGATGTCATAGCTACATCGTCCTCTTTTGGTGGTGTAATTGCTACTTTGATAGATGTAGAAGCCACTATGTCTTGCATTGGTTTAGGCTTCCAGACTTGCTTCGCTAGCATCATGGGCCGAGTGACATTGAACAACTCGTCCCTTTGCTTCTTAGCCTCTTGTTCTGCCATCTCTTGATTCCTCAACCTTTGTAATTTCCTCTTTTGTGTCTTCATTAGACCTGGAGGACACCACCTTGGCCGAGTGTATTTAGGATCAATTGGCTTCACTTGGCTGGTACTTTCTTCATGATCATTGGTCGAGTGCTTTGGCGCGATAACAAGTATCGGCTCAGTTGGGTTGCTACGCCCAGTCGGCTGTTGCGTGGTGAACATTTCACTGCCCAAGACGAGTGAGTCAGCATTGATATTTTCCTTGCCTTTCCCTGACCCCACTGCTGCAACACTTGGCAGCTTGACGCGCCACTCTTGTCGAGTTTTCTGGCCTACGAAGTTTTCACTCGGGCGCACCTTTTTACTCGGATGAAATCCATTCGGATGTTCGACGGAGTAGAATCCACTCGAACTTATTCTTTCATTCAGATACCTTCCACCCGGGTGCATTCTTACACTAGAATAGTTTTCACTCGGAGGTATATTTTGATCAACCGAGTAATGGACACCTATGCTTAGTCGGTTTTCATACGAGCATCCAAGTCGATCCCAAACAGGTTGTCATTCTTCTTGTGGAAATGCCACCCTTGATCCAGTCGGTTTTGCATGCCGACTGAACACATCAGCTGATGGTGACCTTGGTCACTTCAGGTACGATGACCGATTAGAGCTAGAACTAGCTGGCTGATTTGCATATTTGGACAGCAGCATATCAAAAGTTGGCTTGATTTGCTTACGATGTACCTTGGCTTCATTCCTCTTCCACTTGCCAACTTCTGGACTCTTGGGTTTAACAACTTTAACATGAATGTCTTGTTGCACTTGTGGTTGCCCCCCGAGTGCAGGATTCTTGATGGTGATCTTGATTACTTCCTTGCCATTGGGTTGCTTGTCAAGCACAACCTGTCCTCCTTGCTTTTCCTAGGCTCATGAGTAATGACATTAGTTTTATTAGCAGATTTGGCTACCTCTCGCCGAATGAGCAACTTTTTCCCTCCAAATCCAGAGTGTTCATTGGGAAGGGTTGCTTATCAACTTGGATCTTAGAAAAGGTCAATCGTCCGTCTTTAATGGCTGATTGTATCTCTCGTTGGAAAACATTGCAATCATTGGTAGCATGAGAAAAAGAATTATGATATTTTCAATAAGCACGCCATTTCAACTTTTCAATCAACGGTAAAGTATGAGATATCCTAATGATCTTAGCTTGCAGCAAAGCATCAAATATTTGCACACTTAACAATGTTAAAAGTAAACTTCATCTCTTCATCACGATTCTTATGAATCGGTTTCAGATCATTGCAAGTAAATGGTTTGGCCTTAGACGGCCAAACAAATTCAGCAGCATACATATCACCTTCATCGTCTGTGTGTTCACTACCATACTCAACCATATTCATCTTAGGACGATCAGTTTTATATCTATGCACCTCCTTGAGATCTTTGCTCCGGCTCTCCTGAGCCAAAGCTTTTTGCAAGACTTGGTTGGCACTTAAGAACTCATAGCCTTCTAGCTTTTCCCTAATATGAGTTTTCAAACCACTGAGCACAAGGTCAGCCAAGTCCCTCTCGGTTATCACCAAACTATAGCACCGGTTCTTTATATCTCTAAATCTCCTGACGTAATCGGAGACCGATTCATCATTTTTCTACTTAACCGATGTAAGATGTGATAATTTAATTTCGTTGTTGCCGCTATAAAAGTGATCATGAAATTTCTCTTCGAGCTACGACCACACATGGATAGAACCATGTGGTAGAGAAGAAAACCATGAAAATGCAGTACCAGTTAATGATAACGGAAACAAGCGCACCTTCAATTCATTCAGCGAGCCTGCTTCACCTAGTTGTGCTAAGTATTGACTAACACGTTCCCATGTGGTTTTTGTGCCTTCTCAATTGAACCTAACAAAATCTGGAATTTTATATCCCGAAGGGCATTGGATAGCGTCAAAGTACTCGGGGTACGGTTTTTGGTAAATCCGATTCTGAGGTAACTCAACTCCAAAATTCTCTCGAAACATCTTAGCCATGTCCTCTCTAAAATTAGCTAAAGTATTTTCCGTAGTAGACGGTGATGCTTGCTGTTCTGGGATGGGAGGAGTAGAATTACTAGCAGTAGGCAGGAACTGTGGCACATATGCTGAACCATAGTTCAGATGTGGTCGAGTGCTTGCACCTATAGGTACAGCTTGGTTCGGTATAGGTACCGAACTTGGCATGCTCATGATGGAATTAGAGGGTGCAGCCACAATCTGATTGGTGTGGGTAGGAGAGTAATTCATCAGCATGGGAGGTGCCGATGAAAGAGGTAAAGACATATTAGGGTTTTCTACACTAGCAGCCACACCAATATTAGCACTAGACGATTGAGGCATATTTTTCTGCGCATTGGTACTTTCTATAAAAGTTTGATAGACCAAATTATTACCATCGGCAATATGACTCTCAATCTCTGCCCACTACTCGGGAGAAAAGGTAGTACTTACAGGAGGTTTAACCTACTCGGCTTGAAGAGGAGGGAACTTGATTTCTCCAATCGAAGTGATATTGCCTTGGTGATCTTTCTTGAAGACAACTCCTTATCTTCACGTGCCTTCTTGTACTCTTCATAAGCTTGGCGATGATCAACCAATAATTCATCAAGCTTGGGCTTAGTATTGTTATAGGCATCTATCTCGGATGGCTTGGGAAGATCAGACATGATGGTTGATGAGGATAATTGATCTTTGTCCCCAACGGAGTTGCCAAAAGGTGTGTTGACACACGAACATGTCACCATGTACCCTCGACGCCGGGGGTGATGCACAGCAGCTCACGTCGAAGGAGGTCCGTCCGGCAGCGCCATACGCAAGACAGTCGGCGGACGCTTTTGCAGACCCGAAACCCTACACGCCCGGGAGGGACCCCGTCAGGGAGTGTGGCACCTATTGTCTGCCCTAGGTCGATTCGCTCGCCCGTAGAGCCTCGGGATTCGTAGCTCTCAAACGAAGAACAGCGAAGAAGGAGAGAAAAAACGAAGAACGTAGATGAAAAAATAGTATAGATTGATTTGTTTGATTATGTGTTGTTCAATCGGCCGTCACCCCCAACATATATAAGAGGCGGTTGGACTACCCGTACAAGCAAAGGATTCATCTAGGCTTTCCTTACAAGAAAATTACATCAATTCACGTCCTAGAGTCCTAGTTCTAGTCCACTCGGATTCAGCCCAAATCTGGTCCAATCTTCTGTCTTGCTCCTTGCGTGGGCCGTGGAATCTGCATGTGACCTCCTATGGAGATGGTTTAAACATCAATTTTGTGTGCCTTGACGAGGCCAACAATCTGTATGTTGATCACTTTCCCAAATAAAGCCATCTTGAATACTCCACGAGGTCATCTTTAACTTTGAATCGGACTCGGTCACGTAGCACACTGGACTGTCCAAGTGTTGTAACGTCTCTGCAGGCTGCACACTATCTTCAGATGATAATGACTTTAAAAGCAAAGTTGACCGTTTCGACATTATGAACAACTTTCATATTGAATACTTTTCCATAAGAGGTCATTCTGAACTTTCACTCGACCGGCACTTTCACTTGATCGGTACTTTTCACTCAGACGGCGATTTTCACTCGGACGGCAATTGCACTCGGCCGGCACTTTCACTTGACTGGTACTTTTCACTCGACGGCAATTTCACTCGTCTGGAAGGAAAACTTTTCACTCGACCGGACGGCAAACGTTTCACTTGGCCGGCAAACTTTCACTCGGAAGTCCCGAGTGAAACTCCACGCTAATTTTGTTTTGCCTCTCCAGGTCGCATACGACCTCGGATTGAGAAGAACTGTATATCAAAATCAATCGCCTCGATGATGCAAAACTTTTTCATGTTGTAAGTTTTTCCATCCGAGGATGTCTTGAGGGCCGAATGACTCACGCGACCCATCAGACATGTGTGTGATCTCCTGCGCTACATTTTGATTTGTGGTAGGGCTGCACTCTGGTTGCTCTAACTTTTGCATACGACCTCAGATTGAGATGATTTATATATCAAAATCGATTATCTCGACGAGACAAAGAAAACCCATGTAGAACATTCCTTCATTCGAGGTTGCCTTGGGGGTGTAAATGACCAAAAAGCACTTAGAACAACTATATGACAATCCAAGAGTAATTTGGTCCTTGAAACGATGCCGAATGATGATGGCCTAAACATCAAGGCCGTGCCCCGAGATACTCCGTGCCCCCTAGACCTCCCTGTGGGGCCAAAAGCCGCCGGGAGCCCCTCATCGCCGATCCCTCACCTTCTTCCCTGCCGGCCACCGGAGCATTCCCGTCGATTCGTGCCATTCTGGTCGTCCCCGAGCCCGCTGGCCAGCTCCTCGGCGTCCTTGTGAGCTTCCCTTGCTCCTCCCCATATCCCCGCTGCCCCGCTCGTCCTCTAGCTTCCATCGCTGCCATTGCCGAGCTTCGGCCTCCACGCGAGGTTGTCGTTGGCCACGATTCGGCAATCCCCTGGCCTCCCGAGCGGTCCTGCGGGCGCAGGCGAGCGTGGGCTCCCCTTTGGTGCCCTCGGCGCATCATTTTGCCCCGACGTGCCTCCGCCGCGTCGAGTGGTCGCCGGCAGTTAACCCCGGCCACGCTGATGTGGCCCACTTAATTAATGCTAATCTCAGGATTAGCTAAGGCCTAAGTCACTGACGCGTGGGCCCAGCCCTGCTAATGATTAGGTTAGTTAAGTATAACCACAAATTAGCACTGTATCACTAACATGCGGGTCCCATCGGCCAGGTTTGACCTAGACCGCTTTTGTTAACCTGCTGACGCAAGCATGACATCATGCTGACGCAGTAAACAATTTATTTAATAAGAATATTCCAGAAAATGTTTAAAACTTCTAAAAATCATAGAAAATAATCCGTAAGTCAGATGAAAATAATTTATATATGAAAAATGATCAGAAAAATCCAATGAATCTGTTCATGCCATGAGCATGCATGTTTGAGCAAGTTAACATCACCAAGTAGGACATTTCATGATTAGGATAAATTAATAAATAATGTTGGAGTTGGAATTTAGTATAAGTTTGAATTCCACTTCACTTAAAATGACTACCCATAGCACTAGGTCAATTCAGTAACTTAACATGCCATTTCATGCATCATGACTATTGCATCACATTGAATGTGTTCCTTCTTCCTGTTTGTCGGCGCTTATTCCCTTTCGGTGGATGATGGTTCCGACAATGTGAACGTTAACACTAATGAAGAGAAGAAATATCTTCAGGACTATCAGGCAAGCAAACCCCCTTGAGCATACTGATATTGACCCTCACTCTCTCGCTCCTACCCTCTTTTATTGCATTAGGACAACAACAATTCAATTCTTACCTGTTCTCGATAGTTCAACCCATTCCTTTGCATGATTTGTCTTTGCCACAGTAAATAGTTGAAACCACTTAGCATGAGTAGCAACTTCTTGAGCCTTGTTGTGCTTACTCATCCATGCTTGCTTACTTACTGTGCATATTATGCTTAGAGTCATGTCGTGTCGGGTCTGATACATTTGGGTGATGGATCGGAATGGCAGTATTCATGTCCTACCGTGTTAGAGTTAAGTGTGTGAACACGATTTGGTAAAGGTAGCGATGAGAGGCCATGTAGGAGTACATGGCGGGTTGTCTCATTGGGATCATCCTTAAGAACTAAATTCTATGTGTGTTATCCAAGACAAGATACTACCGCGCATTGGGATCCTTAATTGACCCTCTCGGCTTATTAATCGCCTTGATATCTGTCCAGGAGTTGCAACTAGTTTCTGGTGTTTGTAGGATGTGCTGGCGGCCGTGCATAGTGCTGACCGGAGGGGTAGGCTATGGCGCTGTAGATGCACCGTGGCATGGTGTACCAAGCGTAGTACCATCCGTCGAGGTGGGCTTGGGAACCCTGCGCACATCGTTTGAGGCCGTAACGGAAACTTTGGCCGGACTTCCGTGCGGGTTCAGTCTCAAATAGGCGATAAACCTGGACTAGGGTCTTGTGTGGTTGACGGTCGTGGCCGACGCCCACGCCAATGCTTCCGCTTGAAGGTTTCCGAGATGCATGACGTGCATATGGTGATAAGTGGCGAGAGCGTGTGTGAAGAAGTATACCCCTGCAGGGTGAATCAATCTATTCGAATAGCCGCGTCCTCGGATATGGACTACTTGGAGAACTTATGTGGTTCATAGATAAGTTGAAGTGGATACTTTAAAATACGCAAGATAAGCGTGGGTGCTATGGATGTCCTTCTCGTAGGGAGACGGAAGTGGGTCCATAGTGGTGTATTGATTTGGTGAATATGTGGACTCGTGTGCGCTATCCCACCTCGAAGATACTACTTGTAGTCGTAGTATAGGTTAGCCAAGAGTCAAAACTGGCTTGCTGCAATAAACTCCACAACCCCCTTCATTGATACTGATGCATGTGTAGATAGTTCTGATGTAAGTCTTGTTGAGTACCCTTGAACTCATGTTTGCTTAATTTTTGTTTTTGCAGAGGAGACGTCAGTCTTATTACTGATCGTTACAACGTGAAGTTCGATGTTGATCGGGTTAGCTTGGGAATCCCAGACAGAGGTCTGGTTCCTTTGGTAGGGGATGTAGCTTTTCAGGCTCCTCCAGCTGCTTTTGTAGGTGTGTGTACCCAGACATGTTTAACTTCCGCTTGCTTGTTTGAATGCTCTGAACGTTGGGTCTTGTGACCCCTGTTTGTAACATCTTATTGTATTGGCTCTTCCGAGCCTTCTAAATAAATGTTGTAATGTTGTATGGTTATGTTGTGATGCCATAGTTGTATCTATGCATATCGGGCATGTCGTGCGTACGTGTGATGTGCAACAGTATGTATGGGATCCGACACCTAGTTGTGTGCCTTTAGTAGTACTCTTTATGGGGGAACTGCCTCTTTGTGCTTCCACCGAGCCTTGGTAGCTTGCTACTGCTCCAGACACATTGATTGACCGACATGTATCCTTCTCTGTTGTTGTGTCTGTCCCTTCGGCGAAATGTCTCTCGGTGTAATGGAGTCCCTGTAGCCTGCTACGAATCTTCTACATGCAGTGATGACATTTATGTCCCACGGCATAATGGAGTCCTTGTAGCTTGCTATGACTCGTCTACACATGCTAGAGATCGACACCTCCATTGTTGGGTTACGTATGCCTGTTCCCGTACGGATGTGACACTTTGGTTCTACGACAAGTCATGTCGGCCCGGATTCTTTGACATTTGAATGCTAGCGACACATTCACATACGTGAGTCAAAAGACGCAAACGATCTTGGCCCAGGTAAGGTGGTAGCCGTGGAGATAACCGTGCGTGAGACCGCAAAGTGATGCGATGTGTTACATGCTGGATTCTTATGGCTTAGGATCGGGGTCCCGACAGCCCGGACCTAACTTCTTCGGGCTGAGGCACCGGGCAGTCGATGCCCATCGCTCTGCTCAACCATTTCTGCAAAGGTGATCGGAATGGGGTTTTAGATCCTCTTGAGGGAAGATAGAGCCGAACAAACAAAGCTACGATGTACCTGGGTAGGAGGCTTATCGGCGTGTAGACTAAACCTGGGCGTAACCCGAGCCGGGTCGGGCTTCGGGCCGGGCTTGAGAAAGCCTGAATAGAAAAACTCAGGCCTGGGCCCGGCCCGGCCCGACCGTCGGGCCTAACAAATCGGGCCCGAACCCTGCCCGAACCTGTAAAGCCCGGTAAAGCCCGACCGGCCCGGCCCGATCTAGGATAAAAAACACGTTTCGCAAGACCGAGCCTGGCCCGGTTTGTTCATCGGGCTCACTTGCCAGGCCTGAGCCCGGCCCGGCCCGGCCCAGGATTTTCAGGCCGGGTCGGGTCGGGCCGGCCGGGCCGAGCTGCCCATGCCTAGGAGTAGTGTAGACACCGATCCTCCTCCTCGGTCGGCCAATCCTTCTGCACCTTGAAAAGCGCCTTCCACAACTTCTCCTGAGTAGTGCAGAAGAGGTGACGAATCGTGGGCTCATCAGCGAGCCAACGAGCCTACAGGGGAGTATCCCGGCGTTGGCAGGGGAGGATGCGTCGCCTGAGCATAACCTGGACCATATTGGTCAGTGCGATATCGTTCCTGACCATGGAAGCGACGCGCTTCTGTAGGTTGTCCACCTCCTTGTTCGACCCCCGGTCGAGGCCCTTTTGGAGCCATGAAGTCAATCTGATGTGGGGACTGGATCTGAATTCGACCGGAGCAGCTTGGCCTTCCTCCCTTGGCTCAGTGATGTAAAACCACTCTTTCTTCCATAGTTTGATGGTGTCGATGAAGGTGCCGGATGGCCATCTGACACGGGAGAGTTTTCCAATGAGAGCCCCGCCGCAGTCTGTGTGTTCACCTACGACACACTTCGGCTTGATATTAAAAATCTTGAGCCAAATTCTGAAGTGTGGCTAGGTTGTTATGTGCCTGAAGGAGTTTGGCGGGAGGTCATGGAAGTCAAGGTCATAGAAGAACAAGAGCCCACTGACGAAGGGGTGGAGCGGGAAGCTCAGTCCCCGGATGAAGGGTGGAATAAAGACCACCCTTTCGCCTGGCTTGGGGGTGGGGATCACCTAGCCCTTCTCTGGCGCGCGGTGGAAGATGTTGGCAGGGAGGTAGCCGGCGGCCTTATGGTCCCGGATGTCTTGGTCGGTGACCGTGACGCCTCCTACTTGCCATTGGAGCTGGAACCCACCATGGATTAGCTCATAGGAGGTGTGGTGGAAGACCTAGATCTGCGTTGTGGAAGCTCAGAAGGATGGGGAAGCAGAGGGTGCGAATGGGGAGCATGGTTAAGCCTTTGGGTTTTCTTTCCCTTTTATGAGGCTTATCGCCGTTTGGCCTCCCCTTGCTGCGTCGTGAATCCCTCTGCTTCCCGAGATGTGTGTACTGTTGCATGCGCATGATTAAACATATCCCGTATAAAACGGGGCATGATCTGTGCATTGATGGATCATGCTAATAACGGCCTCGAACCGCGAATCGAGTTTTTGCAACTGGTTACACGGTCGTGGTGGGATGTGACCTTTCGTTAGGGGACATTGTTTTACTCTTTGATGCTTGGCCTTCAGGGCCGACATATTCACGGTGTTCGGACGCGCCTCTAATAGGAAAATTGCATGACATCGGAGGCCAAACTCAACTAGGCGGGAAGAACTCACCTCGCTAGCCAAAGACTCTGATTATACGAAGCAGCTGAAGCTAAGACCCTTCACGTTGGAGGCAAGTTTGGGGGCTATTGAGGGAGTCCTAGATTAAGGGGTCATCGGGAGGCCAACCTATTCCTTATGGGCCGGACTATATGGGTCGTTTGCCGAACAGTGGATCGATCAAAGCCCCTGTCTTCAGTAAGGAAGCTTCGGGAGTTATGGCTTGTCATCCACGTTTGACATAGCGAATAGGCATGTCTATCTCTTCGGTGTGTAACCGGCCATGTGTAAACCCTAGGTACCCTCGGCGTCTATGTAAGCTAGACGGTTTTAGGTTGTAAACAGAAGACAACTCATCTAGGGTTTTAGCTATTTGATCTCGAGGTATATCGACTTTGTAACCTATACATCATCAATACAATCAAGCAGGACGTAGGGTATTACCTCCATAGGAGGGCCCGAACCTGGGTAAACTTCTTCTCCCTTGCCTCTTGTTACCATTGATTCTAGTCTCACAGCTCGGGACGCCCTACCCGAGGTCCGCCGGTTTTGACACTCACAGCGGTCGAGTCCAATTGGGAAAATCTCTTCACATCAGCAGGAGTGACACCTTCGCCAACCTTGGAAATACCATCCATGATGACATACCAGAGGTCATTTTCAATGGCTTTGAGATTCATGCGCATCTTGTTCTTCCAGTAGGGGTAGTCGGTGCCATCGAAGACACGACATGCAGCGGATACCTTGATTCCCTGCAGTCAACATAGCTAAACTACAGGTGGTTAAACCGAAACGCAGAACAAGGGAGTATCTTGCTCAGATACCAACTAAAAGTGCTACTTATCGACTAGAAGGGCTGGGGTGAATAGGCGATTTTTATCAAAAACTTTGAAACAGTAAATGTATTGAAAGAAAGTGGAAGTGATTCAGGATGAGGTAGGGATATCAATTAAGTATTTATGCAAGGCTAAGAAAACAACGAAGACATTCAGAGAGGTACATCATAATCATAATGAAAGCAAAGATGTATAGAAGATAAACTTAGATAGTATGAAGATAAACAGTAAGATGGAATGTCTTTGGTGAATGTCTTCAAGTAAGATGAACAAGAAATGGCTTCACAGTGTAGTATAGAATTGTAAGAGTGAGGGATAGAACCAGTTGCTTGACAAAGACACAAGATTTGTTGGACACGTTCCAGTTGTTGTGACAATTGTACGTCTGGTTAGGGAGGATGAGATTGAACTCAAAAGACCTCATCTTCACCTTATTCCCCTTGAGACAATATCACTTAGACAGCGCCCAATCACTCAACTAAGTCTTCATGCGAGACTTCCAAAATCTGTACAAACTTGGTCACCCGGCAGTCACAATGACTCTTGGACGCTCTAGACCCAAACGCCTAACCTTCTGGAAGATCACAATCTTTAAGTGTAATAAGTCTCCAGCTCTCTCAGAATAGAATGTCTTCGGTGATGCTCAAACACACTAGCTCTAGGTGTTTAGGTGTATCCTCGCAGGATAGTTCTCTCTCAATGTCTTCGAGGTGGGTTGCTCCAAAACAACAACAGTCGTATCTCTCTTTGAGAAGCCACCTGTTTATGGTGAAGGGGTGGGCTATTTATAGGCACAAAGGCAAGCCGACCTGATATGACCAAAATGACCCTGGGTCAAGGTCAACCGACATGTGTCACAACGGTGAGATTTGAAACACACCCGACAACTTTACTTGGGCTACAGGTAAAGCTGACTCAACCAACTCTGGAAGAGATTTCCTCTCAATGTCTTCACTTGAAGACATAGGTATGGGTTAAGCATCACGTCAGCATCTGACTTCGATCACATCGACCCCACTTAATAGTACGGTAGTTCCTATGACTCGGGAAAGAAGAAACAAAACTACCAAAAGACTTTGTCTTCACGTTTCATTGTCTTCAAGCGAATATCTTTGCATACCACCAATGGCTTCAACCGTCTTCGATGTCTTCGGGCATTTTTGGGAGTCGTCTTAGACGGTTAAACCGAAACTCTAGGGACTTCTATATGTGTTATCATGTGAAATCTCTCAAACACATTAGTCTCTCAACCACGTTTGTCTTCAATACTCCAAAACCAATCAGGGTGGCACTAGATGCACTTTAAGTGTTGCGAATCACCTTCGTCCATGACGCGCACCTCTGTCGAGTTGTCAAACCACTCTATTGTCAACTCCCTTTCTGGCGGCTCCCATAAGGGGTCAACCTCATGCGCGGTGCATGCCAGCATCATTGCCAAGATCATGTCCTTGGCGGTGTTCTTGCAGAGCGAGATGATGGTTGCAGGAAGCTTGAATTTCCCGTCAGGGCGAAAGAGTTTGTGGCATAATGTGGAGAGATGCAGCGAGGTTAGATTGTCGTCCAATCCTGGACGCAGCCGCATTATGTTAGTGGTGTTGTCGTACTCCCAGGTAAAGCCTCCCCTGTCCTGCAATGGGGTAATGCGCCTGGAGAATAAATCACAACCACCATCTCTGTGATGAGCTCGGCAGCCTTCAGCAGGAGAATGTGCGTGATGATGATATCTAGCTTCACGTTGTCACGGGCAAGGGCGCTCCACTTCTTGTTGTGGACTGGCTTGGATTTCCGGATCTTGCAGGACACTAGGGGCTCCTTGTCCATGATGTAACAGAATTTCTCCCGCCACTCCTCCCACTTCTTGTGAAGGTTGTGGGGAGGATATACCTTCTTGTGAGTGGCCCGAGGAATCCATGTGATGTTGTCGAAGCGAGCATCCCCTTCTATGCATGCATCCCCTTCTAGGGACTACTCCTATAAATTTTTTGCACAAATGCACGAAGACTAACAAGGTGGTCATGCCGTTTGGCGTGAAGTCCAACAACTTGAAGCCATAGGTCAGAATCAAGTCAGTAAAGAAGGCGGAACAAGGGGAACCAGCCCACGGTAGAAATACGCCATGAAGAATGGGTATTTCTCTGTGTTGGGCTGGGAGTCGCCAAGAATCACCATCGGCACAGGATGCTCAAGGTTTATTTCCCCCACATCAAGGCATACTTCAAATTGAGGTCACTCCTCGTCAACACAGAGGGGAAGAAGACTACACCGTTCCTCCACATCGCCGCTAGTGTGTCCTTCCTCGCTTCCGCGTCGGGGTCGACCGCTTTCTTGGCCCTCTTTGTTGGACTGGAGGCAGCGATGGATGATGCTCTCTTGGGCGCCATGGGGAGCTCAAAGATGGATGATGACAAAGAAGGAATAGTGGGGGGGTCTTTGGACTACACGAAGGATAAAGCAATGAAGGCAGCAGAACAAAGGGTGTTTGGCTGGGATGAGCAGCGCCCCTACGAATCCCCTTTTTATAAGGGTGGAATGCATAGAGGCCAACTCTCCCCATCTAACGTGGTCGCGCCTTTTTAGGCACGCTCCTCAGGTGCTGTTTTGCTCCACCTCTCCCACGTCCCGCATTTAATGTGCGTCGTGGGGGAAATAAAAACCATCATTATAGTTGTAGTAAAGTTCGACCACGTGTGTATGTACACTGATTTGGGCCTAGACCAACATTGTCATGGACTTAAGTGTGGCCCAGGCCTGGGGGTCCTTTAGCACCCTGACTTGTGCACAAACAACAGCATCCTTCGGCCCAGCAAGTCGTGATGGGGAGTTACTGCACTCAACACAGCGTCAAGCAAAGGCCAAGCCACAGGCAAGCCCCCTTGCCAGTGAGGAAGACCCGACAACATATGCAGCCGGCAAGATCCCACTACCAAGCCACCGCTCTGCCTCATCAGGATGATTCTCTCCATCAGTTAGATGTCGAGCAGGCAGGCGGCACCGAGGGAATACAACAACTTTAATGACACCCGTCCTAATGGCGTGGTGGAAGAATAAGAGGTAGTTGGGCGAACGACATGGAAGGAGAGACGATCCTCACTGGGGAGCGATGCCGGCGTGACACCTGCCAGCGCATTTAATGTGCCTGTCCTAATCTGCCAGGGCTAGGTATTTCCCACATCCACTATTTACCCTTATGTAATTACCTTTTTACCCACTGTGGTAACCCCTTGAGACTATAAAAGGAGGTCCATGGCTACCTTTACAAGGGTCGAAACCCTATCCATTTGCATGTGTAACAGCACTTTCAAGCACTCTTGCTGGGTTGTCGCGCTCTCTGTACTTTGGACATAATCATACAAAACCACCACACATGACACAGGGTATTACGCATCTGGGTGGCTCGAACCTGTCTAAACCCTCGTGTACTCTTTGGTTGGTGTTGCTCTTTGTGTACGTAGATCCCCACACAGTCAAACATCACAGAGGCCTTGCCGGTCCCATAGATTGTCGTACCTCGACATAACCAAGGTAGTGTGCACACCACTAGTTAAAGTTTTGACCTCTCCAAACCCACTTTTTCATTTTTATCATTAGAATCATCACCCTCCAAACAAACGAGACGCCTTATAGCTAAAGTTGACTCACCTCCAGTCCCTTTATCATCTATTTTCAGATCAGTACACAAAGATTCAATGTGAGAAGTACCAATCATTTTTAATATCTTCATCATGATTAGGGTGAAAACCGGGTGGAAGAGCTTTTTCTAAGAATTCTCGCTTAGCTCTCAACATAGTGGTCCTCTCCTTACTTTCATTAATAGATATTTGTATGGATTCAATGGTGTCATTGACATCATGTTGTGGTGGCGAATTTTTATTACTAAGAGTTTCCACATCAAGAGCAACCATATCCATGTTCCTAGCCAAATCATCAACTTTATGCAACTTTTCTTTGACAAAAGTATTAAAAATCTTTTGAGGACTAATAAATTATTTAATGGTGTTCTAAAGATCACGGAATAACCTATTATTATTTCTATAAGAATTACCATGATTATTAGAGGAATTATCGGGGTACGGTCTAGCATTGAAACTTCCTCTATAAGCAATATTGTTGAAAATTGTTTCGCGAGATAAAGTTCACATTAATAGCATCATCATTTTGCTCAATCAAGGTAGAAAAATGCATCTCATTGGGATCAACATGAGCATGTTTACTAGCGACCATATTTATAAGAGCATCCACTTTTTCATTCAAAGTAGTGATTTCCTCAACAGAATTTACCTTCTTACTAGTTGGAGCTCTTTCGGTATGCCATTGAGAATAGTTTACCATGATGTTGTCCATAAGTTTGGTGGTCTCTCCTAATATCACCTCCATGAAGGTACCACTTGTGGCAGGATCTAGAAGATTTCTAGACACAAAGTTTAGTCCAGCATAGAAATTTTGTATAATCATCCATAAGTTCAAACCATGAATACGGCAATTTTTAGTCATCAATTTCATCCTCTCCAAAGCTTGTGCAACATGTTCTTAGTCCTATTGCTTAAAGTTCATAATTTGATTTTTATGGGAGATAGTCTTAGCAGGAGGAAAATACTAGGTAATAAAAGCATCTTTACATGTATCCCATGTTCCAATACCTATTACGTGGTAAAGATGAAAAACAAGCCTTAGCTTTGTATCGTAGTGAATAAAGGAAATAATTTTAATTTGATCACATCATTATCCATATCCTTTTTATTTGCGTATCACATAATTCAACAAAAGTATTGAGATGCGCAACCGGATCATCATTAGGACTTCCGAAAAATTGTTCTTTCATCAAAAGGTTTAGCAATGCAACATTTATATCATAAAACTCCACACTAGTGGTGGGTGGTGTAGGGGTACTCAGAAATACATTGTTATTAGTATTCGAGAAGTCACACGACTTAGTGTTATCTTGCTACATGGTGACCAAGCAAGCAAAGTAACAAGCGAAGCAAGTATAGCAAACAAACAAGTAAACTAGAGAAGATAAAAAATATTTTATTTTTATAGCAAGAAAAATATAAAACAAAATAAAAATTATAGCAAGTGACTGATAATTTGTGACAAGGTACTTGATAGGAAATTGATGATTCTCCCCGGCAAAGGCGCCAGAAATCCTGCCTGGTACTCGTGATCTGCATTGGGTTTTCCCCCGAAGAGGTGGGGATGATGCAACACTGAATAGATAAGTAATTCCCTCAATGAGAACCAAGGTTATTGAACCAATAGGAGAACCAAGCAATTTCTCATCTTCGGCGCCTACACACAAAAGAGCAAACACTTACACCCAACGCGGGCAAGAGGGTTGTGAATCCCCTTGAACTCGTTACTTGCAAGCAAGTAGTGTAGATGATAGTTTGATAAATAGAAAATAGAAAATAAATGAAAATTAAATAATGTCAGTTAGGTATTAAGATCGTTTGCAAATATATTTGTGAATAGACCCCGAGGGCCATAGTTTTCCCTAGAGGCATCTCTCATGTAGAAAGCGTACGGTGGGTAAACAAACTATTGTTGGGCAATTGGTAGAAAATCGCATAGTTATGCAATATTTATTCATGGAAATGATCATTACATACATGCATCACATCCATAAGAAAGTAGACTGATGTCCACTATGCAACTTTATTCTTGTAGACTATGTTGGACCTCCAAGCCCAGAGTTTTGTAGGACAGTAGCAATTTTCCCTCAAGTGGATGACCTAAGGTTTATCCATCCATGGGAGGTGTAGGATTAAGATGGTCTCTCTCAAACAACCATTCAATCAAATACAATAAATCTCTTGTGTGCCCTACAAACCCAATACAATGGAAAATTGTATAGGTGCACTAGTTCGACAAAGAGATGGTGATACAAGTGTAGTAATGATAGTAGATATTGATTTTTGTAATGAAAATATTAAAACAGCATGGTAGCAAGTGAAAAAGTGAGCACAAACGGTATTGCAATGCTTGAAAACAAGGCCTACGGTCTGTACTTTCGCTAGTGCAATCCCTCAACAATGCTAATATAATTGGATCGCATAGCCATCCCTCAACGTGCAACGAATAATCACTCCAAAGTTCTTATCTAGCAGAGAGCACAAGAAGAGATTGTTTGTAGGGTACCAAACCACCTTAAAGTTATCCTTTCTGATTGATCTATCCAAGAGTTAGTACTAAAATAATCAAGTTATCCTTTCCGATCAATCTATCTAAGAGTTCGTACTAGAATAACACCATATGATACGCATCAACCAACTCTAATGTCACCTAGATACTCCAATGTCACCACAAGTATCCATGAGTTAATTATATGATACGCATCAAACAATTTCAAATTCATAACACTCAAGCCAACACAAAGAACCAAAAAGAGTGCCCTAAAATTTCTACCGGAGAAGCTAGGACAAGAACATGTATCAACCCCTATGCATAGATTACCCCAATGTCACCTCGGGAATCCGCAAGTTGAGTACCAAGACATAGATCAAGTGAATCACTTGAATACCCCAATTTCACTACGGATATCCGCATGCAAGACACATATCAAGTGCTCTCAAATCCATAAAAGTATTCAATCCGATAATAACAAAATCTCAAAGGGAAAACTCAATTCATCACAACAAGATAGAGTGGGGAAAACACCACATGATCCAACTATACTAACAAAGCCCATGATACATCAAGATCGTGTCATCTCAAGAACACGAGAGAGAGAGAGAGAGAGATTGAACACATAGCTACTGGTACAAACCGTCGGCCCCGAGGATGGACTACTCCCTCCTTATCATGGACTCCGTCGGGATGATGAAGATGGCCACCGGAGGTGATCTACCCTGTCCGGCCGGGTATTGTTTTCTCTCCACATTGGTTTTTCATCAAAACAAAGGCCTTGCAGTGGCGGAACAAGCAGTTTAGGGTTATATCTGATGGTTTCTATATATATAGGATTTTTTGGACGTCCGTTTCACAATAAGATGGGCCATGAGGTGCTCACCCTCCACCTGGGCATAGGTAGGGGGCTTGGCATGCCCTGGTGGAGGGTGGTCACCTCGTGGCTCTTCTGGCCCTCCCACAAAGCGTCTAGTGCCTCATTTGTTCCAAAAAATAGTCAAAAAGTTTCAGGTGATTCCGAGAACTTTCATTTTTTGCACAAAAAACAACACCACGGTAGTTCTACTGAAAACAGCGTTATTCCGGGTTAGTTCTAAATAAATCATATAAAGTGCATCAAAACGATATAAAATTATTGTAAACATATGTGAATATGGCATGAATACTTCATAAATTATCGATATATTGGAGATGTATCAGCATCCCCAAGCTTAATTCCCTACTCGTCCTCGAGTAGGTAAATGATAAAAGAAATAATTTATGAAGTGTGAATGATAGCATAGTGCATAAGTTTGATCAATGATAATTTCCATCAATTTTACTAGCATCATAATAGCAACTATTTCTCATAAAACTCATCATGATAAAGTAGCAACCAATTCACATGTTATGGTCCAAACAATGAATTCTCTTGAAACTTAACAACATATGTTCTTAGTCACCAAACAATTGCAATTCAACTTATTCTCAACAAAGTCTATGTAAGAGCTCCACATACTCAATCATCATATAGTCTTCTATGAATGCTAGTACTCAAAACACATTTTTAGAACAAATGGCATCCATTGAACACATAGAAAGATAGGGGCTTAATGTTTCGCCTCCCAACATACTTATCATAAAGATAATTGTCAACAATAATAAGTCATGATCAAATATATTTGACTGGCCATATGTGCCTAGATCTTCCCCCACCACATGATGCTTGCCAACTAATAGAAGTAGGTTGGAATAAGAACTTGACTCAACATGAAAAGTAAATAACATGAAAGTAAATAGATTATCCCTTCGTAGAGGGAAGCAAGTATTTGCATGTGTGCAAGAGCTCATTGTTTAAAATAGAGATAAAAATAATTTTGGGAGGAGCACCCTTCCTATCAACGTTACGACCAAGATTTATCAATACCTTCCATGTTAAACACATTAGCGGCGGTTCCCAAGCGGTAAAAGTAAAGGTTTACTCCCCCTTCACCAACAAACACACTCCACGGTTAGCCAAATCCACGGGTACCATCCATACCAACAACATTCCTGGGGGAGTTTTGTTTAATTATTTACACTTTCTTTATTTAGGGACTGGGAATCCCTATTACCGCCCCTATCGTGCAACGACGAGTGAATAAACACTCATCATGAGAATAACCCGCTTAACATGGAAGATACTGACCGCCCCTTGTCACTCCATGAGCAGTCGACGCACAAAACAGATGCTCATTTGAAATTTTAGAGGTGGCAAATGCAAATTTACTTGGCAAAGGCAGGGTAATACCGCATATAGGTAGATATAGTGGACTCTCTTAGCAAGAAACTGGGTTTAAGGGTTTTTGGATGCACAAGTAGTATCTCTACTTAGTACGAATTTTTGGCTAGCAAAAGTTTCTAAACAAACACCACATGTTGGAGGATCCGTAACAATTTAACTTCTATGTAAATATGCACAACCATAACTCATTACATTGTCTTCCTTGTCCAACTTCAACTAATTTTCTCAAGTTTAAAAATAATTAATGGGTATTCACAATCATAGATGTCCAGGATAATATATTTGTATGTGAAAGTTCTCTTCCTTATACTAATCATTCATGAATTGCTTGTATGGCCAATATTGTGATTGTCAAACTTCAATAGATTTTACACTCTAAACTAGATTTGAAGCTAATGCTAAGCGTAAAGCACATTGGTAATTTTAGATTTATGATATTCAATTCATTCACATTTTACTCTTAGGATATAAGTAAGGCACAAGAGTAAACAATCAAACTACTCTCAAAAGATATAAGTGAAGATCAATGAGTAGTCAAATAATTGAGTAGCTATGTGAGGACTCTCTCTCTCTCTCTCAATAAAGGTTTTCAGATCTGATTATTTTATTAAAGCAACAAGAAAAAAATGGCATTCCAAGAATAGCACACATAATGTGAAGAAGCAAAAGCTTAGGCTCAACATAGGGTAACCGATAGTTGACGAAGAGAGGTGGGATGCGTACTATCCCCAAGCTTAGATGCTTGAGATTTCTTGAAGTATTTACTTGGTATGCCTTGGGCATCCCCCAAGCTTGATCTTTTGTATCTCTTTCAATCCTCTCATATCCCGGTTTCACCTATTCTCAAAACCTTCAGCCACACAAAACTTGAAAAGAACTCGTGAGATAGGTTAGTGCACATAATAATAAATCAACTCTTTATGTACTGCCAAGGCAAGTTGCATAATAATTTCAAACATCATCTATTGTTTACTGTCATTTCCACAATTTATATTTACCAATATAGGCTATGGAAACTATAGGAAAAGTAGATAACAAAACTACGACAGCAATCTATCCAAACAGAACAGTCTATAGAAATGTATTGAAACAGTGTACTTATGTAACTCAACAAATTATGAAAATTTAGAACATGATAAATAATTTATATTAAATACGTTTTAAGCATTTCAGAAACTTTCCACATTCCGGTAAAATATGAAAATTCAAACACTACGGCAAAAGTTTCTGTTTTTACATAGCTCATATCAAAACATGCAATGCAAGCATCCTAATGCAATTCTTGGAACATTTTATTGAAAAACAAGATTAAAAATAACGTATAACATAGAATAAAAAATTACGCTGATGCTCCAAGAAAACACATACCATGTGACGAATAAAAATATACCTTCAAGTAAGATGTATCGATAATGTTGGAGACGAAAGAGGGGATGACTTCCGGGGCATACCCAAGCTTAAACGCTTGAGTCTTCCTTGAATATTACCTTTGTATGCCTTGGAAATAACCAATATTAGGTCCTTCCTGCTCCTTATTCACCTCATATCGGTATCTCATCCAAAACTTGAAAACTTCAATCACACAAAACTTAACGGAACTTCGTGAGATGGGTTAGTGTAGTAAAGATAGATCATTCACTTAGGTACTGTCAAGACAAGATTCATAATTGTTCTCACATAATACCTACTATATTCCATCATTATCACAATTTATATCACCAGATATAAGCTATCGAAATACTTGAAACAAGCAAACTATGCATGCAAAATAGAATCTGTCAGTAACAGAATAATCTCTGAAGATATGAATGATCACCATACTTCCCTGACTCTAACAATTCTTAAAAATTAGGACAACGCATAGAGTTTTCATAGAAATTTTGTATAAAAATTTCAGAATTTTTGGATGCTCAATTAAAATCAGATAAGTCATAAACTAGACGCAAAACTTCATGTTTTTGCACAGAATCAAACAAGCAAGTATCCACACTATCCCAAAGGCTTTACTTGGCACGTTATCGGAATAAAATACACAAAACATGATTACTACAGTATCTTAATCATGTGAACACACAACAACAGAAAGTAAAAAATGTTGGGTTGTCTCCCAACAAGTGCTTTTCTTTAATGCCTTTTAGCTAGGCATGATGATTTTAGTGATGCTCGTATAGGAATAAAAGTTGAAAAATGCAAGAGAGAATCATGAATCACATGACAAGCACATTTAAGTGTAACCCACTTCCTATGCATAGGGATTTTGTGATCAAACAATTTATGGGAGCAAGAATCATCTAGCATAGGAAGGCAAAACAAGTGCAACTTCAAAACTTTGAACACAAAGAGAGGAAACTTGATATTATTGCAATTCCTCCAAGCATAAGTTCCTCCCTCATAATAATTTTCAGTAGCATAATGGAGGAATTCAAAAATATAACTAATACATACAGCATTCTTTTCATGATCTACAAGCATAGAAAATGTATTTCTACCCACATAAGCAAATCTCTTCTTATTCATAATAGTGGGAGCATCAAATGAAACTCGAATACTATAAATTGTTTACACATTAAAATATTAATGTTCAGAAAAAGGATATTCAAAATTATGACAATAATCATCACTACTTTTTATAACATAAGTATCATCACAATAATCATCATAAGTAGCAACTGTGTTATCATCATAGTCAAGTGAAACCTCTTCCGAAATAGTGGAATCGTTACTAAATAAAGTCATGACCTCTCCAAATCCACTTGTATCATGATAATAAAATTCAACACCCTCCAATATAGTGGGATAATAATTATCTAAAGTTGATACTCTTCCAAACCCACTATCATAAATATTGCAATCGTCATAAATAGGAGGCATGCAACCATCATAACAAATTTGATCATTCAATGTAGGGGAACTAAAAAGATCATCTTCATTAAGCATAGCATCCCCAAGCTTGGGAAAAACATTAATTGCACCATACAAATTCTCAAACATGTCATTCTCATCAAACATAGCATCCCCAAGCTTGTGGCTTGACATGTCATAATCATAATCACTCTCATCATTAATAGTATGAATAGCACGAGTAGTATAACAATTATTATCATCATAATTTACCAAGTTGGTGCCAAAAAGATTTTAAATATTATAAGAAGTATCATTATCTTCCCAATCATAGTCATCAAAACAAGCAATAGGCATAACAAAATCATCATCAAGTGTATCATCTTCCACAATTATTTTTGATTCATCCTCGTGAGGCACAACAATAATAGGAGCAACATCATTTGGGAGAGATACCCTTTTACCTTTAATATTTCTTATTCTCTTCTTCTTCACCACATCATGTGTGGGTTTAAATAATATTTTTGAGCTTCTTATTGATGAGATTGGTTGAATAGGGGGCTCCTCCTCGTCACCTATTACATCATGAGAGACAATATGAGGGAAAGTGGAAATCTTTACCCTTTCATTAGTATTCATTTTATATTCTATTGGTTTTCCCATCTTTCTATAGTTGGCAATATAAGCATTCAAATTGCAATTTACCATGCAAAACATATAGATATTCTTTAGTTTAGTTTCAATGTCATCCGTGAGAATGAATACTTCAAACCAACTATTTTTATGTGTCAATTCTTCACTCCCCAAAAATACAGAAAGCTCATTATAAAGTTCAAGGGTGATCAAGTCATTACAATATTTGGCCATGATTTGATCATGAAAAGGTTTTCATTGGAAATTAAGATGAACAACTTTATTGCAAAGTTCACAAGTAATAGGACAAAGAGAGCATAATTTGTAGCAAGTTCATCTATCATTTTGAGCAAAAAATTGGTTCTATCATGCTTATGCTCCTTACAAAATCTATCCACCATATAAGGCATGTCTTCACAAACTTTATGCACTCCACAAAAATTGACATGCTTATAAGAAACATTTTTATCATGACTAGTGCAATCATCATTAGTATTTTGGATATTCATAGAATTCATACTAACAATATTTTATCATGCTCAACATTCAAGGAATTATCATCAAGTATTTTCATAAATTCTTCCTCTACCAGTTAAGCACAATACTACTTTCCATCATTTTCACAAACAATTAAAACAATAAAGCAATTGATGCAACCTAAACTCCATTTTTTGTAGTTTTCTTTTATAAAACCAAACTAGTGAAAAACAAGAAACTAAAATATTTGATTGCAAGACCTAAATTATACCTTCAAGCACTCACCTCTCCAGCAACAGCGCCAGAAAAGAGCTTGATGTCTACTACAGAACTTTATTCTTGTAGACAATGTTGGGCCTCCAAGCGTGGAGTTTTGTAGGACAGTAGCAATTTTCGCTCAAGTGGATGACCTAAGGTTTATCAATCTGTGGGAGGTGTAGGATGAAGATGGTCTCTCTCAAACAACCCTGCAATCAAATACAAGAAATCTCTTGTGTCCCCAACACACCCAATACAATGGCAAATTGTATAGGTGCACTAGTTTGGCGAAGAGATCGTGATACAAGTGTAGTAATGATAGTAGATATTGATTTTTGTAATCTGGAAATATAAAAACAGAAAGGTAGGAAGTGAAAAAAGTGAGCACAAACGGTATTGCAATGCTTGAAAACAAGGCCTACGGTCCATACTTTCGCTAGTGCAATCTCTCACCAATGCTAATATAATTGGATCACATAACCATCCCTCAACGTGCAACGACTAATCACTCCAAAGTTCTTATCTAGCGGAGAGCATAAGAAGAGATTGTTTGTAGGGTATGAAACCACCTTAAAGTTATCCTTTCCGATCGATCTATCCAAGAGTCTGTACTAAAATAACCAAGTTATCCTTTCCAATCAATCTATCTAAGAGTTCATACTAGCATAACACCATATGATATGCATCAACCAACTCTAATGTCACCTAGATACTCCAATGTCACCACAAGTATCCATGAGTTAATTGTACAATACGCATCAAACAATTTCAGATTCATAACACTCAATCCAACACAAATAACCTCGAAGAGTGCCCCAAGATTTCTACCGGAGAAGCTAGGACAAGAACGTGTATCAACCCCTATGCATAGACTACCCCAATGTCACCTCGGGAATCCGCAAGTTGAGTACCAAGACATAGATCAAATGAATCACTTGAATACCCCAATGTCACTACGGGTATCCGCATGCAAGACATATATAAAGTGCTCTCAAATCCATAAAAGTATCCAATCCGATAATAGCAAAATCTCAAAGGGAAAACTCAATTCGTCACAACAAGATAGAGAGGGGAAAACACCGTATGATGCAACTATATTAACAAAGCCCGTGATACATCAAGATCGTGTCATCTCAAGAACACGAGAGAGAGAGAGAGATTGAACACATCGCTACTAGTACAAACCGTCAACCTCGAGGGTGGACTACTCCCTCCTCATCATGAACTCCGCCGAGATGATGAAGATGGCCACCGGAGATGATCTACCCTCTCTAGCAGGGTACTGTTTTCTCTCCAGATTGGTTTTTCATCGAGACATAGGCCTTGCATCGGCGGAACGATGAGTCTAGGGTTATTTCTGATGGTTTCTATATATATAGGATTTTTGGGCATCGGTTTCATGCTAAGATGGGCCACGAGGTGCTCACCCTCCACCAAGGCAAGGGTAGGGGGCTTGGCGTGTCCTGGTAGAGGGTGCCCACATCATGGCTCTTTTGGCCCTCCCACGAAGCGTCTAGTGCCTCATTTGTTCCAAAAAAATCATCAAGAAGTTTTGGTCAATTCCGAGAACTTTCACTTTCTGCACAAAAAGCAACACCACAGTAGTTCTGCTGAAAACAGCGCCAGTCCGGATTAGTTCTAAATAAATCATATAAAATGCATCAAAACCATATAAAATTATTGTAAACATAGGTGAATATGGCATGAATACTTCATTAATTATCAATATGTTGCAGACGTATCATAGACTGACTCCTGACTGCATCAACTACTATCACTCCACCTATCGACTGCTATCCAGCCTGCATCTAGAGTATTACGTGAAACAAAGTAATGCTTGGAGAACAATGTCATGATGTAGACAAAATAAATCCAATTCATATGAATAGACCCCCATCGTTTTATACTTTGTGGCAGCAATTCAAATACGTGTGTTGTCCCCTACTTTGTCACTGGGATATAGAGTACCACAAGATTGAACCCACTACAACGCACCTCTCCACTAAAGATAAATCAATCTAGTTGGAGAAATTACATCGATAGATCGGAGATAATTATGAAGCTATCATATAATCAGGCACATATATGAAAAGACTAGCAAGGAACTCAATATAATCTCATGAATAATCTGAACATAAACCCACAATTCATCGGATCCCAACAAATGCACCGCAGAAAGTGATTACATCGAATAGGTCATTGCGAAGATGTGATTAACTTTGTATTGAAGAACATAGATAGAGATAGCCATATACGTACTATCTACAGACCCGTAGGTCTATGGTGAACTACTCACACATCACCATGTGACAAGCAAGGTTGATGTAGAGGTCCTCCGTGATCGGTGCCCCCTCCTGCAGGGCACCGGAACAGGGCTCCAGATGGGCACACGATGGAACATAGACTTGCGGTGGCAGAAAAGTATTTCGGGAGGCTATATAGGGTTTGGGGTATTAATAAGAATTTATAGGCCAGAGAACAACACCAGAGGGCCAAGGAGGTGGCCCCAAGCCATCAGGGCCCGACCACCCCCCCCCCCCCCTCGATGCTCCATGTTGGCTTAGGGGATCCTCGTATGCCCTCTGGTCTTCCTCTGAAGCTTCCATGTCCTTATTTTGTCTAGGAAAATTCATCAAAAAGTTTTGGGGTATTTGGACTTCGTTTGGTACAGTATTCGTGAAAAGCCAAAAATATGCAGAAAACAACAACTCGTACTTCGCACTAGGTTAATGTTGGAAATATGCCCTAGAGGCAATAATAAATTAGTTATTATCATATTTCCTTGTTCATGATAATCGTTTATTATCCATGTTATAATTGTATTGATCGGAGACTTAGATGCATGTGTGGATACATAGACAAAATCATGTCCCTAGTATGCCTCTAATAGACTAGCTCGTTGATCAAAGATGGTTAAGGTTTCCTAGCCATGGACATGAGATGTCATTTGATAATGGGATCACATCATTAGGATAATGGTGTGATGGACAGGTCCCAAACTACAAACGTAGCATATGATCATGTCAGTTTAATGCTACTGCTTTTTGCATGTCAAGTATCTGTTCCAATGACCATGAGATCATGCAACTCACTAACACCGGAGGAGTACCTTGTGTGTATCAAACGTCTCAACGTAACTGGGTGACTATAAAGTTACTCTACAGGTATCTCCGAGGGTGTCTGTCGGGTTGGCATGGATCAAGACTGGGATTTGTTACTCCGTGTGACGGAGAGGTATCTCAAGGCCCACTCGGTAATACAACATCACAAAAAGCCTTGCAAGCAATGTGACTAAGTGTTAGTCACGGGATCTTGTATTACAGAACGAGTAAAGAGACTTGCCAGTAATGAGGTTGAACTAGGTATGGAGATACCGACGATCGAATCTCGGGCAAGTAACATACCGAAGAACAAAAGAAACATCATACGGGATTAACTGAATCCTTGACATAGAGGTTCGACCGATAAAGATCTTCGTAGAATATGTAGGAACCAATATGGGCTTCCAGGTCTTGCTATTGGTTATTGACCGTAGAGGTGTCTCGGTCATGTCTACATAGTTCTCGAACCCGTAGGGTCTGCACACTTAAGGTTCGGTGACGTTTCGGTAGTATAGAGTTATGTATGGTGGTTACCAAAGGTTGTTCGAAGTCCCGGATGAGATCTCGTACATCACAAGGAGCTCCGGAATGGTCTGGAGGTAAAGATTTATATATAGGAAGTCCTATTTTGGTCGCCAGAAAAGTTTTGGGCTCATCGGTAGTGTACCGGGAGTACCGGTAGTGTACCGGGGGACTCGGGAGGGGTATTTCGACCCAAGAGGCTACATGGGCTGTGGAAGGATGAATACCAGCCCTTAGTGGTTTAGAGGAAGTCCCACAAAGGGCCCATGTGGCTGGGAAGAAAAATCCCAAAAGGAAAAAAAGTGGAAAAAGGCAAAAGGGCTAAATTAGGAAGGAGTCCTAATCCTACTAGGAGTGCAGGAGGAGGACTCCTCCCTCCTAGTTCGGCCAACCCAAGGGATGGCTCCTTGGGATACAAGCCTCCTCCTACTCTCCTCCTATATATACTAGAGGGTTTTAGGGTTTTGGCACAAGATTTTCAGCCACGTGCTACCCGTTCCTCTAGTGCATAGTTTCTCCTCTAGATCGGTTTTCTACAATGCTTAGGCGAAGCCCTGCCGGAATTGCTCCACCACCATCGCCATAGCGTCGTCACGCTGCTAGAGAACTTGTCTACCTCTCTGATCCCTCTTTCTAGATCAAGAAGGCGGAGATCGTCATCAAGCTGTACGTGTGCTGAACGCGGAGTGTCGTCCGTTCGGAGCTAGATCGGAAGGACCGTGATCAAGATCGTGAGACGGATCATGATGAGATCGTGGGACGGATCATGATGAGATCGCGGGACGCTCAGCGATTTGGATCGCAAAGACGTTCGACTACACCAACTGCGTTTCTTAACGCTTCCCTATTAGCGATCTACAAGGGTATGTAGATCCACTCTCCCTCTCGTAGCTGCTCATCACCATGGATAGATCTTGCATGTGCATAGGAAATTTCTTGTTTCCCATGCAACGTTCCCCAATAGTGGCATCATGATCTTGGTCTATGTGTAGATGAGATCTCGAGTAGAACACAAAGAGTTTGTGGGCGTTGATGCTTAGATTGCTTCCTCCCTTGGTTGTGTTTTGGTTCAGCGGTATTGTGGGATGAAGCGGCCCGTACCAACCTTACTCGTACGCTTACAAGAGACCGGTTCCATCGACTGACGTGTAACTTCGTTGCACAAAGATGGCTGGTGGGTGTCTGTTTCTCCTACTTTAGTTGGATCGGATTCGACTAAGGCGGTCCTTGAGAACGTTGAAAAGCAACTTATGTATCACTATCGTAGCTCCCTTGAATTTTTATATGTTCCTAGAGAAATAAAGTTGAAAGATGATGGTAGCAATATTGCGGACTGGCTCCATGATCTGAGCATTGTCCTCATTGCTGCACAGAAGGCATATGTCCTTAATGCACCACTCGGTGTGCCAACCCCTCTAGCGTCATCTGTAGATGTTGTGAACATCTGACAAGCACGTTCTGATGACTACTTGATAGTTTAGTGCGTCATGCATTACGGCTTAGAATGGAGGCTCCGAAACGTTTTGAACGTCATGAAACATATGAGATGTTCTAACAGCTGAAATTAGGATCTCAGGCTCGTGCCTGTGTTGCGAGATATGAGATCTCCAACGAGATTCTTTGTCTGCAAGATGAAGGAGAATAGCTCAATCATTGAGCATGTGCTCAGATTGTCTGGGTGCTACAATCGCTTGAATCGAGTGGGAGTTAATCTTCCAGATAAGATAGTGATTGATATAGTTCTCCAAGTCACTATCACTAAGCTACTAGAACTTGGTGATGAACTATAAAATACCAGGGATAGAAATAATGATCCCTGAGCTATTCGCGATGTTTGACACCGCGAAGGTAGAAATCAAGAAGGAGCGTCAAGTGTTGATGGTTAGTAAAAACCACTAGTTTCGAGAAGGGCAAGGGCAAGGAGGGAAACTTCCTGGATGGCAAGACAGTTGCTGCTCCAATGAAGCAACCCAAAGTTGAACCCAAACCCGAGACTAAGTGCTTCGATTATGAGGAGAGCGGTCGCTGAAGCGGAACAACCCTAGATACTTGGTAGATAAGAAGGTTGGCAACGTCAACAGAAGTATATTTGATATACGTGTTATTGATGTGTACCTTACTAGTACTCCTAGTAGCACCTGGGTATTGGATACCGGTTTGGTTGCTAAATGTTAGTAACTCGAAACAAAAGCTACGAAATGAACGGAGAACTAGCTAAGGGTGAGGTGACGATGTGTGTTGGAAATGTTTCCAAGGTTGATGTGATCAACATCGCACGCTCTCTCTACCTTCGGGATTAGTGACGAACCTAAATAAATGTTATTTGGTGTTTTGCGTTGAGCATGAACATGACTAGATCGTGTTTATTGCAATACGGTTATTCATTTAAGTTAGAGAATAATGGTTATTTTATTTACATGCACCCAGTGAGAATGGTTTGTTGAATCTTGATCGTAGTAATACACATGTTCATAACATTGATGCCAAAAGATACAAAGTTAATAATAATAGTACCACATACTTGTGTCACTGCCGCTAAATGTCATATTGGTATAAAACGCATGAAGAAACTCCATGTTGATGGATCTTTGGACTCATTCGATTTCGAATCAGTTGAGACATGCGAACCATGCCTCTTGGTCAAGATGACTAAGGACCCCGTTTTCTGGTTTGATGGAGCGGGCAAGTGATTTATTGGAAATGATACATGTTGATGTATTCGATCCAATGAGTCTTATAGCGTGCGGTGGATATCGTTATTTTCTTACCTTCACTGATGATTTGAGTAGATATAGTGTATATTTACTTAATAAAACACAAGTTTGAATCGTTTGAAAGGTTCAAGCAAATTCAGAGTGAAGTTTAAGATCATCGTGACAAGAAGAAATGTCTGCAATATGATCGTGGAGATGAATATCTGAGTTACGAGTTTGGCATACAACTTTAGACAATGTGAAAGTTGTTTCACAACTCACGCCACCTGGAACACCATAGTGTGATGGTGTGTTCGAACGTCATAGTCGTGCTCTATTGGATATGGTGCTTGCTATGATGTCTCTTATCGTTTTGCTACTATAATTTTGGGGTTATGCATTAGAGACAACTACATTCACTTTAGATAGGGCACCATCTAAATCCGTTGAGATGACACCATGTGAATTATGGTTTGATAGAAACCCAAGCTGTCATTTCTTAATGTTTGGGGTTGCGACGCTTGTGTGGAAAAATGTTTTCACCAAATGAGCTCAAACCCAAAGCGGACAAATGCATCTTCATAGAATACCCTAAGAACAGTTGGGTAAACTTTCTATCTCAGATCTGAGCATAAAGTGTTTGTTTCTAAAACGGATCCTTTCTCGAGAAAGAGTTTCTCTTGAAAGAATTGAGTGGGAGGAAGATAGAACTTGATGAGGTTGTTGAACCTTTGTTTCAAACAGAGAGTAGCGCAGCATAGAAAGATGTTTATGTGGAACCTACGTCAGTTGAAGAGGAAGTAAATGATGATGATCATGAAGCTTCGGATCAAGTTACTATCAAACCTTGTAGGTCGACAAGGACGTGTTCTGCTCCTGAGTAGTACGATAACCCTGCCTTAGAGGTCATGTTGTTGGACAACGATGAACCTACGAACTATGGAGAAGCGATGATGGGCCCGGATTCCGACAAATGGTTAGAGGTCATGAAATCCGAGAAAGGATCCATGTATGAAAACCAAGTATAGACTTTGGTATACTTGCTTGTTGGACGGCAGGTCGTTGAGTACAAATGGATGTTTAAAATCAAGACAGACACTCATGGTAATTATCACCATTTGTAAAGCTCGACTTGTTGCAAAGAAGTTTACGACAAGTTCAAGGAGTTGACTTCGATGAGACTTTCTCACTCGTAGCGATGCTAAAGTCTGTTGGAATTATGCTAGCAGTTGCTGCATTTTTCAATTATGAAATCAGGCAGATGGATGCCAAAACATCATTTCCTTCCTTAAGGAAAGGTTGTATGAGATACAACCAGAAGGTTTTGTCACTCCTAAGGATGATAAAAGGTGTGCAAGCTTTAGTGATCCTTCTATGAACTGAAGCAAGCATCTCGGAGTTGGAATATACACTTTGATGAGGTGATCAAAGTTTTTGAGTCTATAAAAAGTTTATCAGAAACTTGTATTTACACTAAAGTGAGTGGGAGCACTATAGAGTTTCTGGCAAGCATATGTGGTTGACATATTGTTGATCGGAAATGATGTAGAATTTCTGGAAAGCATAAACGGTTGTTTGAAGAGAGTTTTTCAAACAAGACCTGGATAAAGCTACCTAATTATTGAGCATCAAGATCTATAGTGATAGATCAAGATGCTTGATGAGACTTTCAATGAGTACATACTTTGACAAGATTTTGAAAGAGTTCAGAATAGATCAGTCAGAGAAAGAGTTCTCACCTGATTTGTAAGGTGTGAAGTTGAGTGAGACTCAAAGCTTGACAACGGCAGAAGAAAGAGAAAGGACAAATGTCGTCCCCTATGCCTTAGCCATAGGCTCTATATTATGCCATGTTGTGTACCGCACATGCGTGTGCCTTGCCATGAGTCTGTCAAGGGGTACAAGAGTGGTCCAGGAGTGGATCACTGGAAAACGGTCAAAATTATCCTTAGTAACCAGAGGACTAAGGAGATATTCTCGATTATGGAGGTGATAAAGAGTTCGTTGTAAAGAGTTACGTCGATGCAAGCTTTAACACCAATCCGGATGACTCGGAGTAGCAATTTGGATACGTATAGTGGAGCAGCCATTTGGAATAGTACCAAATGGAGTGTAGTAGCAGTGTTTACAGTTTAACATAGAGATTGCAAAGTACACACGGATCTGAATGTCGCAGACCCGTTGACTAAAAGACCTCTCTCACATGCAAAGCATGATCGAGCCCCAGAACTCATTGGGTGTTAGATTCATAACAATGCGAATCACATGGTGATATGAACTAGATTATTGACTCTAGTGCAAGTGGGAGACTGTTGGAAATATGCCCTAGAGGCAATAATAAATTAGTTATTATCATATTTCCTTGTTCATTATAATCGTTTATTATCCATGCTATAATTGTATTGATCGGAGACTTAGATGCATGTGTGGATACAAGACAAAACCATGTCCCTGGTATGCCTCTAATAGACTAGCTCATTGATCAAAGATGGTCAAGGTTTCCTAGCCATGGACATGACATGTCATTTGATAACGGGATCACATCATTAGGAGAATGGTGTGATGGACAAGACCCAAACTACAAATGTAGCATATGATCGTGTCAGTTTAATGCTACTGTTTTCTGCATGTCAAGTATCTGTTCCTATGACCATGAGATCATGCAACTCACTAACACCGGAGGAGTATCTTGTGTGTATCAAACATCACAACGTAACTGGGTGACTATAAAGGTACTCTACAGGTATCTCCAAGGGTGTCTGTTAGGTTGGCATGGATAAGGACTAGGATTTGTTACTCCGTGTGACGGAGAGGTATCTCAGGGCCCACTCGGTAATACAACATCACAACAAGCCTTGCAAGCAATGTGACTAAGTGTTAGTCACGGGATCTTGTATTACGGAACGAGTAAAGAGACTTGCCGGTAACAACATTGAACTAGGTATGGAGATACCGACGATTGAATCTCGGGCAAGTAACATACCGAAGAACAAAAGGAACATCATACGGGATTAACTGAATCCTTGACATAGAGGTTCAACCGATAAAGATCTTCATAGAATATGTAGGAACCAATATGGGCATCCAGGTCCCGCTATTGGTTATTGACCGTAGAGGTGTCTCGGTCATGTCTACATAGTTCTCGAACCCGCAGGGTGTGCACACTTAAGGTTCGGTGACGTTTTGGTAGTATAGAGTTATGTATGGTGGTTACCTAAGGTTGTTCGGAGTCCCAGGTGAGATCCCGTGCGTCACGAGGAGCTCCGGAATGTTCCGAAGGTAAAGATTGATATATAGGAAGTCCTATTTTGGTCGCCGGAAAAGTTTCGGGCTCATCAGTAGTGTATCGGGAGTACCGGTAGTGCACCGGGGGACCATCATGAGGCTGGGAAGAAAAAGCCCAAAAGGAGAAAGGTGGAAAAAGGCAAAAGGGCTAAATTAGGAAGGAGTCCTAATCCTACTAGGAGTGGAGGAGGAGGACTCCTCCCTCCTGGTTCGGCCAACCCAAGGGCTGGCTCCTTGGGAGCCAAGCCTCCTCCTCCTCTCCTCCTATATATACTAGAGGTTTTAGGGTTTTGGCACAAGATTTTCAGCCACGTGCTACCCGTTCCTCTAGTGCATAGTTTCTCCTCTAGATCGGTTTTCTACAGTGCTTAGGCGAAGCCCTGCCGGAATTGCTCCACCACCGTCGCCACAGTGCCGTCACGCTGCCGGAGAACTCGTCTACCTCTCCGCTCCCTCTCGCTTGATCAAGAAGGCGGAGATCGTCATCAAGCTGTACATGTGTTGAACGCGGAGGTGCCGTCCGTTCGGCGCTAGATCGGAAGGACCGTGATCAAGATCGTGAGACGGATCGTGATGAGATCGCGGGACGGATCATGATGAGTTCGCAGGACGGATCGTGATTGGATCACGGGACGGATCGTGATGATATCATGGGACGCTCGGCGATTTGGATCGCGAAGACGTTCGACTACACCAACCGTGTTTCTTAACGCTTCCCGCTTAGCGATCTACAAGGGTATGTAGATCCACTCTCCCTCTCGTAGATGCTCATCACCTTGGATATATCTTGCGTGTGCGTATGAAATTTTTTATTTCCCATGCAACGTTCCCCAACAGTTAATAGGTTAGTGCTCAAAAATAAAATAATAGCCTAAAAACATCCTAGAATGGTAATATAATAGTATGAAACAACCAAAAATTATAGAGACATTGGAGACGTATCATGGCTCTTGTTGAGCGGAAGTGTCGCTTCAGTGGAGCGGTAGTACCGCTCAGGCAGTAGCGTCGTCTGCCACTTCCACCCTTACTTTCGCTTATTTTTTGCATCTGATATCCTTTGCTGCACGAGCGGAAGTTGAGCAGTAGTATCAAGTATACCTGGCCATATCTCGGGCCGGGCCGGGCCTCGGGCTGGGCCGAAAAAGCCGGGCGCTAAAAACCCAGGCCCGAGCTCAGCCCGGTCCAGCCGTCGGGCCTACTTTTTGGGCCCAAGCCCAGCATGACCTGACAGGCCCGGCCCGACTAGGCGTAATTTCCAGTTTCATTGGGCCCGAGCCCGGCCCGGCCCGACCACCGGGCTGAAAATCTAGGCTTGAACCTGGCCCGTAGATAAGGTCGGGCCAGGTCGGGTCAGGCTTTTTCAGGTCAGGCCGATCGGGCCGGGCTGCCCATGGCCAGGTCTAATATCAAGCGATAGTATCTCTCCGTGTGGTACTGCCATACTACCCTCCTCTGCTCCTGCTGGGTTCCCTCCTCATACAGTGCGAAGCGGAAGTATCGCTGGCAGAGCGGTAGTACCGCCCCAGCGTTACTACCACCTCCTTAACAGAGTTAGCTACGTGTGGAGCCCAGAAATTTCGTGCGGGCGGAATTTTTGCTCCTCGGAGTAGTACTACCGCTTATGCACGGCTCGTGGGCCAATAAACGGTTAGATTTCCCCACTACTATATAAGTGTGTCTTTTTCCTCAAGTGGACTCGCCCCTTTTCTCACAAAGCTTCATTGTTGCTCCTAAGATCATTTTTGCCTGATCTCCCTCCCTAGCCATCGAATCTTGTTGATGCTCTAGGATTTGGAGGAGAAAGCTTCGATCTACACTTCCACCAAGAGAAATTTGATTCCCCCCACTAATCCCTTGTAGATCTTGATACTCTTGGTTGTTTGAGCACCCTGGATGGAAGAGTCACCTCGAAGCCACATTCCATTATTGTGAAGCTTCGTGGTGTTGTTGGGAGCCTCCAATTAAGTTGTGGAGATTGCCCCAACCTTGTTTGTAAAGGTTCGGTCGCCACCTTCAAGGGCACCACTAGTGGAATCATGACATATCGCATTGTGTGAGGGCGTGAGGAGAATATGGTGGCCTTAGTGGCTTCTTGGGGAGCATTGTGCCTCCACACCGCTCCAACGGAGACGTACTTCCCCTCAAAGGGAAGAAACTTCGGTAACACATCCTCGTCTCCACTGCTCCACTTGTGATTATTTCTTACCTTTACTTTGTGCAAGCTTTACATGTGTGTTATCCTTTGCTTGCTTGTATCGTTGTTGTTGTTAGCATCATATAGGTTTTTCATCTAGTTGCATATCTAGATAACCTTTCTGTACTAAACCTAATTTGTTAAGAAAAGCTAAAAAGTAGTAGTTGCCTATTCACCCCCCCCCCCTTCCTAGTCAACCCATATCGATCCTTTTAGTCACTCCTTAGGGAAAAGGCAGGAAAGCCTTCGCTATCCAAACCGGATCTCAAAGGGCATTAGTTGTGCACGTGGATGTCCCAAGGGCGGGCATAGTAGGGGCAACTATCTGCCTCGACTTGAGGAGTTGCATCTGGGAGGGAAAACACATATGTTTTATGATGTCAATGGTCTTGAAACGGTGTGAGATGTCACTGCTTCAAGAAACGTTGTGGTTGGATGATGCCATTTTTAGTATATTGCTAATTATTGCGGCTTATCTAAACTATTTTGTTATCTACCCAACAAAAAATGTTGCCATGGAAGCCGGAAACACGACCATGGTGGCTAAATGAGGTGATCAATATCATTCTTCAGCTGGGCTAACTCTCTCTCACGAGCCTGCTTCTTAACCACCCTACCATAATTTTTCTCATAATACATTTTCCAAAGCTTTGTTAGGCATATCTGCAGTATGGTTGACCAAGGCCCATCAACCCTCTCCACAGATGACACCTCCCTGCTAAAGAAAAGTGCAAATTGCTGCAAAAAAACGAATAGTTATGTACATATTATATGCAAACACTACTGATCAATGCATAAATAGCTAATAAACACTACAGATGATAAACTTACCTAAATACATTAAAAGGTAAACAATTACTAATATATATTTTGCAGATCAATAGCTCAAATGGATGTACACATTAACTGACTTAAGCACCTCATTAACCAGTTCATTACTATCCTCAATGAACAACACCTAATTTAATAGCTAGCTGTCATTGACCAATTGAGCGCATACACCATTTAACTGACTACATGTTTGTTCCATTGCAAAATGCAAACTAATTCAGACAAGCTTTGAGGTTTGTTCCAGACATTGTAGTGTAAAATTCAGATAATTTCAATATATAACCAGACAAGTACCTCATCTGTAAATGACACCCATAGAAGCTTCTGCTAGTGTGACCTCAAAAGCCACAAATTTGTGCGGTCTCAAGGGGCACAGCATGCACTTTGGATATCCAACATAGCACCACACCAAGTAGGCTCCACAGTGGTGTCAGGGTTCTCCAACAATGATTTCACCATCACACAAAGAATCGGGCGTGCTCAAGCTCACATCATAGAAATGGCCAAAATTATGTAACCCTAACCCTTGGCGCGAAAATGGCTTACTAAATAATCCATGTACATGCCGCCAATGTCGCTCATATCAATGTCATCGTCTATGATCTCCTCCATGTCCTTCTACGAAGGCGTGATTCACATGTGATGAGTCCTTCCACTAAGGCATAGTTCACATGCTACGACAACAGAGGACTGGTCGGAACACACACACACACACTTTTTTTTAACACACACACGCACACAGAGAGAGAGCTCCTTTTGACCAACGACACCAGCTTGTTCGGATGAGCCAGCTACCGATGCGGCGCTAACGGTTGTCTATTTGTCGCGTCGGTCGACTTATTTATGTGACATGTCAGATGTGGACCGCACCTATCATAAATGTGTTTAAACCGGCCGAAGTGGCAACTAACTCGATTTGGTAGTGTTTTGTGAAAAACAATACCCCAAAAGCGATAGCATTTTGTTAGGTGTATATAAGGCGGTATGTTCTTTTTCAAGGGAAGCCCCAAATGGCAGTTTCTAGAGCGTGCATGTTTAGTGTCTGATGAACGGGATGTGTGTTCTTGGTGCATTATGCGGGCAGCTCCATGATGACCACAGATCTAGCTAGTGGGGCGTTGTGATGGCATCTACATTGTGAAGTTTTATGGTGTGGTAGCTTCAGACTGTTTGATGTATGTTTTTACCGGATCTTTGCTAAATAATTTAATAAATATTGCCAACACCTGTATGGTCCAGGATCTCATCAAACCTCTAAATAATACATGTTCGGCACCGAAAAATGCAATGCAATATATGTACTAATTAAAGTAATCATCATAACATAAGCGTAAATCAAGAGACAAGCATGACGAGAGTCCTTTAGTTTGGCTGATTCGCTTTGCTACTTAGATACACTATGAAAATCTCAAACGTGTGATTCCAAGTCATCGGCTCCGCGTCCCTGCTATCAAACGTGTGATCAGAAGGCCACACGCCATTGCATTCTCGATCGGTGTGGCGTGGAAACGACCAGCGCGTACACTCGATTATGTAATTATTAGAACTTCCGGACGATACCGTTACCGAAACGAACCACACACTTTGTTTAGTTATTAAATAATTGACGGATATAATAGTGTATCGTATCGGCGGCCAACCTTTCGACCGGGGATGATGACCAAAAAGAGGAGGGAAACCTCTGCAAGCCCGCTGGATGGATCAGCCGACGATGACATCGGCTTCGCATCCCTTGGACACTGACCGGCCGTCGGCATAATGCTACTAGTAGCAGTAGATTAATCAATAGTGCGAATCTTGTGCCTAAAGAAAGTTGCTTATTAAAGTATGCAGCGCTGCGTGGTCTGCATCACTGCATCTGCGATTCTGCGTGTAGGGAGTAACCGCGCGCGCAACGCGTGTTAGCTAAGCTAAGGTAAGACCAGTAGTCATTATCTTGCAGGTGTGTCTTAATCTGTTGTTTATGTGGTATAGTATATGGTACCACAGTGTGCTTGGCAATTGATCACGAGGGTCATGCTCCAAACATTTGGTAGTGGGATCGACATAAAACATATAGCTAGACATAGTCAATCCGTCCCTCTAAGACCTATTCCAATGCACAATTGATCAGGTGGAGTGCTAGAGCATTTCTAACCTATCCCTATAACCGGTTAGCAAAGTATATTTAACTTTTCATTTTATTAACCGGCACCTAGCCAATCCCCAACCCGGTCTAATGAAGTATATTTTGCTCTTTTTCCTAAAAAATCCCTATTTATACTTATTCTCTCCTTCGTCGAGCAAAATGGTGCGGCTTTCCTCTGCTGCCTCTCCCTCCCCTCCCGCATCGCATCTTCGCTCCCGCCGCCCTTCCTACCCCTTCCCCCTCCCCACGAGCACCGGCCCACCATCGTGGAAGCCTTGTAGGCCTTCGCCGCTGTCCTCCACCACCTCCTCGTCCAGCCGCCGATCAAAAATCAAGGGGATATACGGTTGTTGTTGTCACCGTCGGATTTGGCGTTTTCGGTCGTCGTCGGCGCGCCTTGCCATAGATTGGCTGGGAAGCGGCCCACACAGCCCGGCAAAGCCTCCGCCGCATGCAGGTGTCGGCTCTTCCTCTAGCCACTCTAATCGCTTCGTCGCCGTCTCGCCGATAAATACATGATCGGTGGTCGCACGGGCTCGACACTCGCCCAGCGGCTCGCTGGCTCGTAGTTGCCGGTCATATAGTGGGACGACTGCACGCAGCAAGTGGTGCGCCGAGTTTCTACCATGCCGCAACATTCCGAATGGGTGTTCTTCAAATGCACAAATGATGGGGTATGTGCTTGTTTTGATTCGGTTTTTCACCGGATTCGGTTCAGTTTCGGTAGCTCATTGATGCTCATCTATGTGTAAAGGATGATGAATGCTCGTTTTGGTATTGGAAAGACGAATATATCGATATATTGAAGCACGAAAACTAATAAATGTTCGTGCACTCATTGCTAGAATTGAGGCTAAATATAAGACTAGATGTGACATACCAAACATAGCAACACGGCGCCACGTTGTGACTAGATGATCAACAAAGATGAGACTAGATGAGACTAGATGTGGCATTTATTCACGTTGTATGATCATCTTAATTGCTTTGCCACATTATTTTTTGTCTATGTGACATGCTTAGCACTCATCTACGATGGAGCACTGAAAAAGGCCTAAATGTTCGCATACATGTTTGGTGACAGTGATCGATCACACCTTAAATGTCCATGTTCACTTCACAACCGTGTACCTCATATCCTGCCCCCAAATTCATGTTATTAATACAACGTGAGAGCAACTATGTTGATCATCATACCAAACATAGCAACAGAAAATAGACCAACATAAATTCCATACAGACATAGCATCGCAGTTCATCGCCAGGAAACGGACATAGATTCAAACTAAAATAACTAGAAACTAAACACAGGATTCCAGCAGCGGGGAACGAGAAAAGGATAGTAAAGAAACCCATGCAGCTAGCACACATCAAGTGCCACCTTATAGTAGGCAAAGTACGCGCGCGATTAACTAATTTTGTGACCAAACTCTGCAATCATTGACGGGTGACGATGGATAACTAGTGGGAGCGGAGCGATCGCCCCAAATGCATGCTTAAGATGAATCAACAATTAACTAGCGGCAAAAGCGGCGTACATACGTAGGCAGTGATGCCATCAAGCAAACAAGAATGCACGTTGAGACGGAACACTATCGTAGATACATACGTAGAAAACTAAGCTTGAATATTGCCGTGGCGTGCGTACTCTTACCACTTTTTATCTATATATTTGTTGTGACGAAGGACGAACAAAGCAACTTTGCAGGGTTCCGATCCTGTGGCCTGCATGCGGCGATTCTGGGCCTTCCGTTTGAACTCCGATCAGCCAGCATCAGGAACCACATGGACACGAACACACCTAATAATACACACATCCATGTGTTTTGTCATATTATAAAAAATTTATGAATAATTAATAAAATGATTGTATGCATCTTTAGATACAGAAGCCGAGGATACATTCTCTTTTTAAAAAAAATGTGTTTTGCCATATGCTGACGACGGACACAGAGATAGCATCATACATGCATCATGGCACAACAAATATCTACTAACATGCATGTCACGTTGAGATTCCGGACGACGACATGGCCAAGGCGCCTGTCGATGGGGGTCTCGGCACCACCACCACGCGTTGGTTCACCGGTGTTCATCTCCCGGAGTCGGCAGTCGCACATGGTGGTACTACGGCGCTACTCCTACTGGCCTAGCTTGGCACCCAGATCAGCGGTTGGGTGCTCGGTCACATGGCCGTGTCCCGTCCAGGAAACGAGGGCCAGCCATCGGGTGCTCCGGCGGGGCGGGCAAACCATGTTACGTGTCACTTCACTCGTACGTGCCCGGCCGACAAAGATCTCGCCCCAGTAGACAGTAGGTATCATTGCCATGGAGGAACGACATGAGGAGGTTTTGATTGTAGTAGAAGCTAAAGAAGAAGACTTGTAAAAGATCTGAAAGACGACGGGCAATGCACAGTGATATGGCCGATGATGTCACTCAGACGCTGGGGTTCCTGCTGAAGAATCTGGCAATGAGTGATGACCTCTCTGCAAAGTGTAGAAATCTCGAGTGTTTCTGTTCGAGCCGTCTCTCCTGTGAGACCATGTTTAGTTGTACTCTGTTCCTGTGTCTGAATAGCTTTTACGGTTTATTATAAAACCTGTGACCTTCTGGACTGGTCTTTGGATTACTTTCCTGCAGTATAGATTTGTAACAACTCAATTAAAATGTACAGTGATATTGCGGAATCAACTAGGAAGCCCGACGAAGCCAGTCATGTATACGGTTGTAGGGTAAAGAAGGACCAATAATGGGGGGAAGGAAGGCCGCAGAATGTGCATATCTTATCGGAGCTTTCACCAACCAAATCTTCATATTCAAAGATACTAGTAACATGCAGTGAAAGGAACCTTCTGCATGAATGCTTTCCTGGGCATGTAATGTAAGTCAGCATTTGAAGGCAGTGACCCAAAACTTTCAGCAGACTAGACAGCACCAAGCACTTCACATGGTGTTTTGGGGGGGAAGATGTCGCGTCCATCATTACTGTCTTCTTACTAGGAGTACCACGCTATTATATTAGCTAAGTGACATCAAAAATCGGCATAATATCTTCTTTTGGTTCTAGCGCTCTTGGTACCGCATGTTCCTTTTTTTTTATCAAGTTAGTTTCTTACTCCCTGCATTCACAAATATAAGATGTTTTGAATATTTTAATATAGACTACATATGAACTGAAATGAGTGAACAAACAGCCTAAAATGTGACTATACATCCAAATCAGAAAAAAGTGCAAACATCTTCGAATGGTTTAACTGGGGGGGTACTTGACATGGCATCATACACTAGAATCATCACACGAGATTCCATGAGAACAACCGCGATTGCATATATCACTATGAGCAATGATAAGGCAGATAGCAAATTGTTATTCAATCATATTCAATAAAGCTCAGTTGCCAAGCCTTTTCTGTTCTTTCTTACATACAGCAAGTTCAGTGTAAATGAAGACGACTGTGCCTCTATATGATTTTCATTTTCCAAACATTATTTTCGAAGAATAATTCACAGAACTGATATCATCTGGGCCCCAATCACCCATTTTCATGCCCTTGCCCTGTACAGAAGCATTGTTGAACCAAGCACCCAAGCACTATCTATGGTAAACATATGTATCATACGATATACCTCAATATCGAAATATAAACAAATGAAACTTCAACATCGTGTATATTATCTGAGGTTTCCTTAAACTAAAATTCTAGTCCTTGCGTTATCCCAATAGACTAGTGTATATTTACTGTGTGCATTCTGTAGGCTAACTGGATCTTAAGTACGTATATTAGACTAGACAGCCCAATAAACTGGGATTATGTTATCCCAATAGACTAGTGTCCAAGATGTCACTGTATGTGTCTAGCAGCACTAAACTCCTTGTGTGCTACAGCATGTTATCACTGACTAGAATCACTGAGACGCAATCGAAAGAAAATCAAAAGGAGTCTAGCCTAAAGAAAAATTCACATGATTGACAAAGAAATCATTCAAGCTTTATCAAAATTATCATCGTCCATAGAGATCTCCTGGAGAAGTTGCAAATAAATGAAGCCTACTAAGCAGAAAGCATGGCAAGAAAATGCAAAATAAATCTAAGACAGAAAGGAACCTGGGACATAAGGTAGGAATCATCTTCAGCAAAGTTTTTTGGGACAAACTTTTTGCCACCCAAATCAGCAGTGTCGTAAGAAGATTGTACATGTATATCCTACTCATAAACCTTGTAGAGTCTACCCATTACAGTGGTCCATATATATTAGAAGCCACAATAAATATAGTGTTCAGTTGATCTCTAATTAAGATCAACCGTGAAAATAAACTAAATACCGATATGAATGAACCTGTGAACTTGCGCTGCCTGTTTACCAAAATTACAAGAAAATATATGGTGCCAATCAGTTCGTGTAAACCACAAAAGAGAACACTCATTGCTGAACAAATACCTAAAAGAAAGAAACTAGTCTGATATTTAGGAACTTACAATACTTGTCTACAAAAATTACATGAAATCTACTATGTAAATCAGCTAAAATGTAGAACATTAGTGAACTACAAAAATACAATGATGTACCGTAACTCATTGCTAAACAAATAAAAATTCAGTTATATCATTTTCAAGACAGCTGAAATTGTCAAAAGAAGCAACATTTACACTACTCTACCAATCATAATTGCACGCAATGAACATTGTAAATCATCTGCAAAAAATTGTATAGTCATAAAGATCTTAAAGACGGCAATGTATGGCAATATTGCCAAATTAACTAGGAACCCCAAAGAAGTTGGTCGTATATGCGATTGGGGTAAAGAAAGAGTGAAGACACAAGGACGAAATAATGGGGGAAAGGAAGACAACATAATGTGCATATAAGAGCTTTCACCAACCAAATCTTCATATTCAAAGATAACGTGTAGGGATGAGAACCTTTTGAATGCTTTTTCTGGGCATGTAAGTCAGCATTTGAAGCTTAGTGACTCAAACTTTCAGCAGACTGCTGCATCCATCATTTGCCTTCTTACCATACTACTAGTGACATCTCGAATCAGCATAATATCTTCATTTGGTTGTAGCACTCTTGGTACAGCAACTACCCGTTTGTTCATTTTCCTTATCAAGTTGTTTGTTTCTTGGGCATGGCATCATACATCAGAACCATCATGCAAGATTCCATGAGAACATATAGCAATTACTTATATATCAAAGACAGAGGCAGCACACTATGGACACTGATATTTAACAAAGCTCAGTTACCAAGCCTTTTATGCTCACTTACATTCAGCGAGTGCAGTGTAAATGAACATGACTGTACCTCTATATGGTTTTCATTTTCCAACACCTGCTACCTGGGGGGGTCACTAACAAGAGGACAAGGTAGGTCAACTTCATCAATCAGCACCTTCAGAGGCACATATTTCTCTAACATGATTTTCGATGAACAATTCATAGAAATGATATCATCTGGGCCCTAATCACCCATTTCCATGCCCTTGCCCTGTACAGAAGCATGGTTGAACCAAGCACCCAAGCAATGTCCTACGGTAAACAAATGTATCCAACGACATACTCAATATTGAAATAGAAACGAAGGAAACTTCAACATCATGTACTTTTATCTGAGGTTTTCGTAAACTAAAATTACATTCCTTGCAAATGCTAGTATTTTATTGTGTGCACTCTGTAGGCTAAGTGGATGTAAAGTATATTAGACTAGGTAGACCAATAAATTGGGATTTTTTTATACAATAGAGTAGTGTCCAAGATGTCAGTGTGTGGGTCTAGCAGCTCTAAAATCCTTGAGGTCAGTGATCACCGGTGTACTACATCATGTTCTCACCTTCATGGGCAGATTATCACTGTGCTGCCGGCTTGAGCAAGAGCGATGCACACCATCAAGCTTTTGGTGAGCTTAGAAAAATTGGAAAATGCTCCAAATGTAGAAGGCGAACTCCAGGAAGCACTCTAGGCAATGCTGCCTCCATCTCAGCTATCACGACCATGTTGCAGGTGAGATTAGGCGCTGCTGCCTTTCCGATCATGAATTGGAGATATAGCAGGAGAGTGGAAAAAAAAGATACGCAGTAAATTCTGGAATTTTCAGAAACAGTAATCCAATAAACAATAATGGCAAGTTTTTTCGAAAAAACGCAAAGGACATTTGCGTTTCAATAAACAGTAATCCCAGTTTGAGCTTCTAGTTGTAATAAAAGACATTTAGTTTCTTCGATGACCAACCCTTGGCCTGTTCGCTCTGGCAGGCCCAGACTCTGTGAACCTTTGTTGCTTCATATATAAAAGTGGAGCAGGGGGGCAACCCCTTTTATTCAAAAAAAAAAGGTGGCAACCACCAATGTAGTATGTCATTCCAGTCGCATGGGACTGAATCAATTAGACAAAAGCAGTAGGAAATTCTTGGTTTAAAAACTCTGCAGGAACAATTTTAAGGTTGCTGCAGAATATGCTACCATGTTAGTGTAATTTAAACAGAGAACCATGCTTTCTCTATGGCTTAGATGATTGAATAGGGCATGTCATGACAGAAGTTTGAAAAGAAGTGGTCAACACCTTTCAGTTATCTCTCTACCACCATCTATTTCCTTTTTGCAGCATGTTTGGAAATTCTACTTGAAGCCGAATGGACAAGAAAATAACTCTACATGTGTACTATTGTTTCATTAACTACCATAAGATTGTGAATACATGTCTGACTTGCTAAATGTTACTCATTAACAACTGCAAATAGTCATAGTAGAAATGTTAGTTGAACAGCACAGATAAAGTCAAATGGATTCTCAGGCCATTTACATCTCACAGAGAAAGGTAATGCTAATGTTATGGATATGGAGCCACAACGGATCCAAGCAAAGTTGTATTGTATATTTTTCCTCAGCTTCAACAGAAGTTGTAGCAGTTCAGATGGTGAGAAAGTGGCAGCTCGAGAACCTACAAGCTTATTAAGATCTTCATCAACAAAACATTTTCTCAGGCTTCATGAAAACAAAAGAGCTGTTATTAAAGATATTTTGATGGCTTGGCTCAGTGCGAAGAAGAAAAAGACTGTTCTAATGCTGGGCCATGGAACCCCTGAAGCAGTGATTCCCAGGATGGCACTCAAGCTGGCGTTTTAATGTTCTTATCTTTCTAGCGATGTTATTTAAATTCCGGCCTTTATGGCCTGTATCGTATCGGTGAGGTGCAACATTGACAGTTATTTCATTTCAAGTAAATGGAACAGGGCCATGAGCCTTTTGATCTAAAAAATGGATATTTTGATGTGTAAATAGTAGCTTATATTTTGTAGTCTATGCTAAGGGTATGCAGACAGATGATAACTGTTCTCAACAGATAAAGTAATCTCACATAGTCACCAAATAACCAAATAATATGGTCAACTGCATAAAAATATTACCCAATGCTGGTCTCAAGTAACAATATTATATACTAGTACAGTTAAAGCAGCAAGTCTTTTAATATCCAAACGTAGATGGAACAGAAGTGTTTATGTATGTGTTTTCATTTTATCTCATCACAATATATGTCTGATTCGAGTTTTTCCTTAGAATAGATACGTTTTCAACTTTGATATCAATGAGAAAAACCTTGCCACATACATTACTATATAGGCAGTATCCTTTCAACACATCTGTAGGTTCCCATTAGTAAATCTGGAGCAAGCCTGCAGATTTAAATCCTTCGGTTCTTATAAAGATATGAGTTGCAATGTGGCATCCATGTGCAAGAAGTTGGTACATAAAAAAGAATTCACTGAAAATCAAACTATAGCAAGGATCACCCAATTGATTTGTTATGGACAGAAAACAACTTCTAACCAGAACATGGAAGGATAAATTTGCAACTTTCCAGGTATATGGGTCCTTCAAATTTCAAAACATAGAGCTATAAAATAACTGTGATCAGCAGCCTTTTTTATTGAACACGAGAGAATAGCACATTAGTGAAGGAAAAAAAGGCATCATGCTTTCAGTAATCAACCTGAAAATCTAAGATATATAAGATTAACTTAGGTGAAGCCACCATGCTACAACAAGGATGATTTCACTTAATAATCACTGCTACTTTTCAAAAACAAGCACCGTCTTCTGGTAGGTTTTGTACCTGTTATAGAAGTTGATTGTACATTCTGTTGCTCAGTTTCCAAGCATATTCATGCAACTCAAGCGCACATCACCACCAAAATCACAAAACCAGCTATGGTGCAGGTTCTTGTTTCAGTTAGCGGCTTCCCGTGGTTCTCCAGTCTCTCGCACTGAGGAATTACTAATGTTCTCTGTATCCTCGTCATCACTCTCCTCATCCTCTGAAGCAACACCCGCTTCAATGTTGTCCCCATTCTCTTCTTCATCCTCATCATCATCATAGTCCTCCTCATCTTCCTCATTCTCCCCATCTGCACCGTACTCCTCTCCCATCATTTGGTCACCACGGATTGTCTTCCTCTCCTTGCCCTTGGCTTTCCCGGCCTCCTCCCTCCCCATATGCATCAAATGCAGGAACTGATACCTTATCCCCATCATTGGGTGCTTGTCCACCAACATGTGCCTCCGGTAGGCTTCCCGGAGCACCACCGTTTGGGTCCTCAGCTTATGTGACAGGTAGAAAATTCCTGGGTGCCTAGCGAGCACCTTCCTGAACCCCGGTGGTAGGCGTAGAGCCTCCCCAAGCTTGACCAAAACCTCCTTCTCCATCTTCTTCCCCACCGTCAGGCTGAGCGCCTCGTGCAGCACCGCCACAGTCCTCTTCTCAGTGATGTCGCTCCTGGGAGCCAAGTGCGAACCATCTTCGTACGGCGAGATGTATGGCAGCTTCTGCCACTCATCCAGCCACTTGCGAACGTTCTTGTCGAGCTCAAACCCACGGGGAAACGAGAGCTGGAAGGAGATGGGGTCGCCGACCTTGTACCCGCCGGTCCGCTGCGCGTAGGACTGCACGGCCGACACAGCGAGGTCCTTCCGATAGCAGACGAGCTCGAGGAGGCGGCCGTCGGCGGAGAGCGCGAAGTAGTCCGGGTAGTGCGGGAGGAGCGAGCGGGGGAAGTCGGAGGGGAGGCCGAGGTCGAGTCGGATGCGCGCGACGAGGTGGAGCGGGAGCGTGCGGGAGGGCGCGAGCATGAGGAGGCGCAGCAGGCGGTCGGCGGCGTCGGCGCGGTTGGCGTCGATGGCCTGCGCCTCGTCGAGGTGGAGCGCGCTGAGCCTGTGCGTGGGCGAGACGGCGACGGGGTGCGGCGAGAGCTCGAAGGCGGAGGCGTAGAGGCGGAGGAAGCGGAGCGGGCGGAACGGGAAGGGGATGTTGGAGGGCAGCGCGTGGAGCGGCACGGCGTGCGGCGGCGGCGCGGCCGTGAGCAGCGCGTCCTTGGTGAGGAGGAACGGCACGAGGTGGCGCTCCCGCTCCACGACGTGGTCGAGCGCGCGGTCCCGGCCCCACGGCACGCGGGCCTCGAGGAGTCCCCGCACCGGGACGTAGAGCGCCGCCACCGGCCGGCGCGGCAGCATTTCTCCGGCGGTTTGGGGAGGGTTTTGGCTGGGGAAAGCGGCGGTGGTGGGGAGGAGGAGGAGGATTTGGGCGTCGGCGCGGGTCAAGGGTTGACTGGTTGAGGGGCGACAAGGGCGGATCGGACGGTGGTGATTCTGGCCTGGGGTTTGCCATTTTTAGCCTGCATGGTGGTGGGTTGGGCTCTGCACTGCCCCAAGTTTCGGCCCACATACGCGGTTGGGATTTTCTTTCTGAATGAGAGGAGAGATCGAAGCAGGTTCGCCTTGTTGTCATCCATTCCATTCGAGAGGCATTCTGTTCTTATGATTGCTGCTGTCGATTTGGTTTCTTATCATCAGTCGATTGCAGATAGGAATTCTCTGTTGATTTGTGCTTCCGCGGCAGGAACCTGTTGTGCATGCATGATCCAGAGGAAGGAGCCTCTGGTTCGTTAATGGCCACCGCACCATGAATGGATGGAATCAACCGGCGGCCTCCTTCGCGGCTAGCCGCAGACCATGTTCGGCAGCGGCCGGTATAAGGCGCAATTCATCGACGGCAGCAAGAAGAAATTCGTAAGGTGAGTGGTGAGATGCGGGTGCATTTCATTTCATCTCGTCTCGTCTCATTTCATGGGGGGGGGGGGGTCCCTTGGAGGATTAATTGGTGGTGTAGATAATATATGGATGCATGCACGTTTTGGTTTTTGACTTGTAGCTTCGGCTTGCTCACGACGCGGGCGCGAGCGCGATGTCGTACGAGTCGTCCATGGCCGGGGTCGGCGCCGGCGCCGGCGGCGGGGAGAGGCGGCGGTCCGCCTTCCACATCGGGTACGCCGGCGTGGTGGGCGCGTCCCGGCGGCGGCTGGCGCAGCCGGAGCTGCTGGCGCGCGACGTGATCACGCATGGGTCGGCGCAGCTCCGCACGCTGGGCCGGTCGATCCGGACCGGCGCGGCCATGGCGGCCGTGTTCCAGGAGGACCTCAAGAACACGTCCCGCAAGATCTTCGACCCGCAGGACCGCATCCTGGTGCGCCTCAACCGCAGCTTCCTCATCTCCTGCATCATCTCCATCGCCATCGACCCCATGTTCTTCTACGGGCCCCGGGTGAGGGAGGAGCAGCTCCCGGGGGAGACGAACACCAACCTGTGCATCGGCATCGATGACGGCCTCGCCATTTCCACCGCCGTGATCCGCACCCTGTTCGACATCTTCTTCGTGGCGCGCATCGTGCTGCAGTTCCGCACCGCCTTCATCGCGCCCTCCTCCAGGGTGTTCGGCCGCGGCGAGCTGGTCATCGACACCGTGGAGATCGCCAAGCGCTACTGCCGCCGCTTCTTCATCGCCGACGTCTTCTCCATCCTCCCGCTGCCGCAGATGGTCATCTGGAAGTTCCTCTACCGGGAGGACAAGACGGCGGTGCTGGAGACCAAGGACAGGCTGCTGTCCATCATCATCGCGCAGTACGTGCCGCGGCTGGTCCGGATATACCCGCTCTCCACGGAGCTCAAGCGCACCAGCGGCGTCTTCGCCGAGACGGCCCTCGCCGGCGCCGCCTACTACCTCCTCTGGTACATGCTGGCCAGCCATATCGTGGGCGCCTTCTGGTACCTGCTGTCGATCGAGCGGGTGACGGACTGCTGGCGATTCTCGTGCAACGAGTTCCCGGGGTGCAACCAGATCTACATGTACTGCGGGAAGACGGAGAGCAACGAGGAGTACACGGAGTGGACCACCGTGATCAGGCAGGTCATCACCGAGAACTGCCAGCCCACCGACGACGGCGAGATGCCTTTCGACTACGGCATGTACTCGTCGGCCGTCACGTCGGACGTGACCACCTCCAAAGACATGACCACCAAGCTCCTCTTCTGCCTCTGGTGGGGGCTCGCCAACTTGAGGTACGTGTGAACAACATTACTATACTGTACTTCACCACTACTAGTTCAAGAGTAAATTGTTAATTCCGTCTCGATCGGCCGGTCAGTACGCTGGGGCAAGGGCTCAAGACAACCATCTACACCGGGGAGTCGCTCTTCGCCATTACGCTCGCCACCTTCGGCCTCATCCTAATGGCTATGCTCATCGGAAACATTCAGGTCAACAGTCTTTCTTTACTAGCCTAGTATAAGCATAGTTTTAAATAGCCCGCTATAGCCTCGCTATAGCCTTGCTATAGTCTTTTCAGCAGGGCGTCGCTAAATGATCTCATGTACAAAATGCACGCTATAGCCTGCTTGAAGGTCCGTCGCTATTTGTCATAGCCCGCTATTTAAAACATTGAGTATAAGCCTAGCCGCCCATTTATAAATGTGTTGCACTGACGATCGATCTGATCTATTGTTGTAGACGTATCTCCAATCCCTGACGGTGCGGCTGGAGGAGATGCGGGTGAAGCGGCGGGACTCGGAGCAGTGGATGCACCACCGGCTGCTGCCGATGGAGCTGCGCGAGCGCGTCCGGCGCTACGACCAGTACAAGTGGATCAACACCCGCGGCGTGGACGAGGAGGCCCTGGTCCAGAACCTCCCCAAGGACCTCCGCCGCGACATCAAGCGCCACCTCTGCCTGGGCCTCGTGCGAAGGGTGCCGCTGTTCGCCAACATGGACGAGCGCCTCCTGGACGCCATCTGCGAGCGCCTCAAGCCGGCGCTCTACACGGAGCGGACGTACATCATCCGGGAGGGGGACCCCGTGGACCAGATGCTCTTCATCATCCGGGGCAGCCTGGAGAGCATCACCACCGACGGCGGCCGGAGCGGCTTCTTCAACCGCAGCATGCTCCAGGAGAGCGACTTCTGCGGCGAGGAGCTGCTCACCTGGGCGCTGGACCCCAAGTCCGGTGTCAGCCTACCCTCCTCCACGCGCACCGTCATGGCGCTCTCCGAGGTCGAGTCCTTCGCGCTGCACGCCGAGGAGCTCAAGTTCGTCGCCGGCCAGTTCCGCCGCATGCACAGCAAGCAGGTGCAGCACACCTTCCGCTTCTACTCGCAGCAGTGGCGCACCTGGGCCGCCACCTACATCCAGGCCGCGTGGCGGCGGCACCTCAAGCGGAAGGCGGCCGAGCTGCGGCGTAAGGAGGAGGAGGAGGAAGGCCGGTCGTCGAGCTTCAAGACCACCATATTGGTGTCACGGTTCGCGGCCAACGCGATGCGCGGAGTGCACAGGCAGCGGTCTACCAAGCGGGATCAAGGCGAGATCATGATCCATGTCCCCGTGCCCAAGCCGCGGGAGCCGGACTTCGGCGCTGATGATTGACTTGACTCCGGTTGCACACTACTATTATACTCCTATAGTTTGACTATTCTCTACACAAGAAATAGCATAGTGTTCCTCGTATTTGATTGTCTTTGGTTGTTTGCTACCATAATTATGAATTACTTGCTAGAACACGAGATGCAACAACAATAATGCTAGACCTACAAAGAACCTACAAACGCTTTTATTTAAATTTTCAAACTAATTATGAAAACTTCATTATGTAATAAAACCATTCCAACCAAAACAAAATATGCTCCACCTAAGAGCTTTCTCCCTCCCCTCACGCCGCCACGCACTCCGATCGCGGCAGGCAGGAGCCTCCGTTGCCACCTGCTCATGTGGCACCGCCATCCAACCGTTGCTCCATGGACTCGTCGCCCCCTGGTTCCCCAGTCGCGATAGGCGGCAACCTCCGTTGCCACCTGCTCATGTGGCACCGCCATCCAACCGTTGCTCCATGGACTCGTCGCCCCCTGGTTCCCCAATCGCGATAGGCGGCAACCTCCGTTGCCACCTGCTCAGGTGGCACCACCACCCACCCGTTGCTCCATGGACTTGTTGTCCCCTAGTTCCCCGGCCTCTCGGTCAATCTCTGCTAACAGTGACGCATGTGCATCGTTGTCCACATTGCTAGATCTGCATTTCCCCTCCGATTTGTCCATGCTCCCCGACTCGCACCCCTATGCGCGTGCTTCTGTCTCATGTATTGCTCTGCGGTGAATGCTCTAGTGTTGCTGTGCCGCTCCTACTGCCAGTTAATCCATATGCGCCCCTTTTGGGGCAAAATCGGCTTCGGTCCATTGTTGTTATCCCTTCCCCTGAGATCAGTCATGCCGAATCAGATCGGGAGGATGGCTGGTCCACCTACCATTCCCGTAGGTGTGTTTGATAGCATGTATGGACCTAGCCTAGTTATTCTCCTCTGATACATGTTAAGTGTGGACATAGTGAGTCCATGCATTTGTTGTTGTTTGGCAACGATGTATGCGTTGAGACATGCTGAGCTCAAACTTTGTTTGGCAGCCTGCATGTGATTAGACATGCTAAACAATTTTGAATTCTGAATAATTTTAAAATTTTGAACTTCTATTGAAAATTTAAAAAAAAATTATAATTCTAAACATTGTTGAAAATTTAAATAAAATTTGAAATTCTGAACTTTTTTGAAATTTAAACATGTTTTAAAATTCTGAAGTTTTTCAAATAAAAAATAAAAAAATGAAAATCTGAATATTTTTGAAAATTTAAACAAAAAATGAAATTATAATCTTTTTGAAAATTTAAACATTTTTTTGAAAATTTAAATAAATTTTGAAATCCTAAACTTTTTATAAAAATTAACAGATTTTGAAATTCTGGATTTTTTAAAATTTAAACAAAAAGTGAAAATGAAAGTTTTTTGGAAATTTAAAATTCTAAACTTTTTTGAAAATTCAAATAAATATGAAATTCTGAATATTTTAAAAATTAAATAGAAATTCAAATTATGAACATTTTTTTGAAAATTAAAACATATTTGGACATGGTGTGGTCGGTGGGGCGAGGGTCGGGACGAGCATGGTTGCCTCCATGCACCCTCTATGGGCATGGCTCACGGGCCTTTTTTGCATCAGATGGGCGTAGCTCAGGTGAGCACATGCACCCTACCAAACAAGCAAAAGTGGGTCGGTTTGGAAACTTTTGCCCTCATGCACCCTATCAAACACACCCGTAAGTCTCACCCTCGGTTCGGGTACTTCGGGTTATGGGTAATTCGGATTCTAAAAAAATGGGAACCGAAATTTTTTCTGCCAAAAAAATACCCGAACCCAAATTACCCGAAATTTTGGTTCGGGTAATTCGGCTACCCAAAAAAACAAAATATTCGAAGCATACATCAACTTTTGATATGAATAATTGGGGTAGTGTGGGTATTTTGGATAATCGGGGTATTTTAGTTAGTATGGGTAAAATGTCATTGTAATGATAGCATGAATAATTTGGCTAGTACGAATAATTCGGGTAGTATGGGTATTTCGGGTTTTCAAAACTGGAACCCGAATCCTAACCCGAAAACCAAATAGCCAGGAAATGAGAATCGAACCCTAACTCGATACCCGAATTACCCGACAATTCGGGTAATTCGGTTCGGTTTGGGTTCGGATAGAGGGTTAGGGTACCCAAACGCCCAGGCTGACGTAAGTCATCCTCGGTGTTCGGGTATTTAGGTTATTTCGGTTCGGATAGTTCGGTTTATGGGTAATTTGGGTACTTAAAAATGGGAACCAAAACTTTTTCTGCCAAAAAAAAATACCCGAACCCAAATCAACCAAAATTTTGGTTCGGGTAATTCGGGTACCCAAAAAAATCGAAATATTAGGAGCACACACCAACTTTTGGTATGAATAATTTGGGTAGTATGTGTATTTCAGATAGAATGGATATTCTAGCTAGTATGGGTAACATGACAGTGTAATAATATGATGAATAATTTGGGTTGTATGAATAATTCGGGTAGTATGGGTATTTCGTTTTTTCTAGACTGAAACCCAAACCCGAACCCGAAAACCGAATAGCCAAGAAATGAGAACCGAACCCTAACCCGATACCCAAATTACCCGACAATTTGGGTAATTCAACTCGGTTCGGGTTCAGGTAATGGGTTAGGGTACCCAAATGCCCAGGGTGACCCGTAAGAACCGGGACGCTAGCAAGAGCCTTGCGGTCGCTAGTCAGCAAACTACGCAACCGCGTTCGGACCGATGGATGCCATTGATTGCATCTAAGGGTCGTGTCGCCTTCTTAAGCTGCTTCAACGGCCTATGCTTGTGATATCTAAGCATTGAGTATCACTGCAAGGATCATAGGACCCACTCCACTCCATTATTTGCAGGCTCCCGAGCCATTTCAGTCGGGACTGCATTTAGAACCCGAAGAATGGTCGCCGGGGTGGCTCTACTAGGGAGATGCTTGGGTTGATAGCCTCTAGAGGGCCAGTTCACACAAGGTTGTGCTTTCTTTCTCTAGTGTCATCGTCGTGCCACCACCGCCACCCACAATGAAGATCTAACCCCTCATCGACCCCTCCCCCCATCTACACTCCAGCCAAAAGGGTATCAATGACGATGATGCGCTTCTTAATCATGTGGACCACGTGAAGGACTGAACGATGTTGTCCTCCTCCTCGCCACAGAGCGGCATCCCATCCATAGACTCTGACGGCGACAGTAGGTCGTTCCCAAAGACCGACCCCGACGCTTGAGTGCAGCACGTTGAGGACGACTAAGAGCCTGGCCACCGAGCGCATCCTCTAGTGGTGAACATGGGCCTGCCATGATCTCCCATTCAGCAATTCCAAACGCAGGAACAATGGCGACAGTGGTCGCCGCTCCTGGCACGACACGCTCCTTCGAAGGCAAGGAGCAACATGAGGAGGTTGCTCCACCGCAGCGCGGGAGGAGTTGCACACTGGCGAGCCGGCAACAGGGCAATGCCAAGAGCAGTGGCGGAGCCAGGAAGTTGCTCCTGGGTATTCTTGTAAAAAAATCCAAAGCAATATAATAGAACAATAAATGTAAAAGATGACAACATCAATGACCATACATCGATAGCAATAGCAAAATATCATTGTGGCAATATCTCTAAGTTAAGAAAGATTAAAAATAGCAAAGGAATTACAATATAACTTTGCGGTCCCCTTTTTGGAAGAGATTGATGGCATCCTCATCTTTCACTTGCTTGAAGAACTCTCTCTCAACAAATGTAACCAAGCAATTGTTCAAATATTCATCACCCATTTTGTTTCTTAGTGAATTCTTCACATATTTCATTGAGGAAAATACCCTCTCAACACTGGCAGTGGCTACCAGAAGAATGATCGCCAACTTAAGAAGTTTGTAAACAATATAATATTGTTCATTCTTTCTTGTCTCAACCATCAGAATTGAAAGCTCACATAGATTCTTCAAATTGCTAAACCTATTGTCCATACGCACATGAGAAATGTACATGCTTAATTGCCATGAAAGTCTTGACAATTCATCATTTGTGAAATCCTTAGCACAAAACTTTCTAGCAAGCCTAACCAACTTATCTTTATCATAAGCAGCAAATGAATCACCTGGACTGAATGCAGCCATGCAAGTAAGTAGTTCAGTGTTTACCTCATCGAATCTTGCATCCAGCTCTTGAAGTTGCCTATCAATGACACCCACAAACATTTCAACCTTGAAGCATTGGTAATTCCTTGCGTCATTAAAGAACCCTCTTTTTGGTCTCCGAGTAGGATAGTAAGGAGCCTCCATGTCGACAACTTTGATCTTGTGCTTTACACAAAAAGAAGTGACATTCTGGAGAAAATCATTCCACTCTTCATCTTCTCGCAAGCATTGCAAGTGTAGCTTTGTGAGATCAACAATCTCCATAGCATTAACAATATCTTGATCTTTCTTTTGCAAACCTCTACTCAAGTCATCAGTGTATTCAAATATTTCTTGCATCAAGTGTGCCATGAAAACAAATTCAAATGTGATGTCAACATAGTCATTGCTGCTACCGCCTCTGTGCCAGTATACTCTTTTGCAATCTTGACGAGAACATGCCTTATTGCAGGATACATGGAGATAACATGGTTAACAGTCTTGTAGTGAGAGCCCTAACGAGTATCACTTGGCCTTCCAATACCCATTTCTTGATTCAAACCCGTCTCGATTTCTACTTCTTCCAACTCTAATGCAGCAATAAGTTCCTCGGCTTGAGCTATTCGAAGCATTCTCATCTTTTTACAAGAATAGCCTAGAACGTTTAGCAAACATACCAACTTTTGAAAGAACCAAATACAATCACCACTCTCCTTTGCACGAGCAACAAGAGTTAATTGTAGTTGATGGGCAAAGCAATGGACATGATAGACATAAGGAGACTCATCCATAATTAGTTTCTTTAGGCCATTAGCATTACCTTTCATGTTACTAGCCCCATCATATCCTTGCCCACGGACCATTGCAAAGCTCAAATTGTATGTCATAAGCATGTCCTCAATTGCAGCTTTAAGTGTCAAAGAGGAAGTGTCTTAAACATGGGCAAGACCAAGAAATCTCACAAATGTCCTTCCTTTCTTATCCACATAACGCAAACAAACAGCTAGTTGTTCATTCTGGTACATATCACTGGACTCATCTGCAAGTATTACAAAATATCCATCATCAAGATCTTCAATGAGTAGTTTAGTAGTCAGTTGGGACAACATTTGATCAACTCTTGTTGTATATCATGGCAAGTCATCTTACAGTTTTGTGGAGCATTCTTTAGAACCACCCTATCAACCTCTTTAATGTTTCCTGCTAGCCAATTTAAAAGCTCAAGGAAATTTCCTTTATTTAGCGAGTCATCACTTTCATCGTGGCCTCTAAATGCCAAACCTTGATGCAATAGGAATCTCAAACACTTGAGTGTCCATGCCACGCGGAGCTTATATAAAACCTTGTATTGTGTGGTGTTTGAAGCAATGGACTCCCTAATTGATGTTGTAGGTGTAGTGAACATATCATATATTTTTTGAGCTTCAGCGTGAGCACTACTAACAGCACCAATATGCTTCTTCAATCTTGCTTTCATGTTCCAATTATTAAACCCACAATTCACAAATGCTTCTCCTCCGAGACTTTTTGTTTTATCATTGAACAAGTAGCAAATAAAGCAGAAAGCAGCCTCTTCTTTCACACTATACTCAAGTCACTTATGATGCTTAAACCAAGTAGGGCAAAAGCGACGGGGATTTCCACTAAAATCTTTGATCTCAAACTTATGATCCTTTGGTTGACAAGCACCCAAGTCAATGTATCTCATTCTAACTCTATCTTGGTCATTGGCATGGTACGAAGATATGGGAAGTCGTTTGCCGGGATCATGTTCCAGAGCTGTCAAATCTTCTTCAAATTGGGGCATTGATTCATCATCTTCATCGACCGCTTCATCATTTTCTACAATCGTGGAGCCTCTCTCCCTCTCCGGTTACAGAGCTTTGTCATGTGTTTGCACTAGTGCTAGCTGCAGATTGTTCTCAAGCTGAACGGAAAGAGGAGTTGGTGTGGACGTAGAAGTTATTTTCCTTGCCTTTGAAGATTGTCCCATAGTTCAAGTATGCTAACATCTTTTTTCTTCATCTACATCACAATAACATAAACAAATTACAAATCACATATTAAGTAGCAATCACATATTTTTTCCATAGTAAGCAGCAAATGAATCTCATATTAAGTAGCAATCACACAAGCAAGGACTTAATAATCTTCAGATATGTTTACAAATAGAGGAAAAGAAGCAGTAGTGCAGTACCGAGGTCGAGGTATATGGATGGCACTGCTCCTGCTCGCTGTCGAGGAGGCCAAATGGAAGCAGTGAGGTGCCCAGATGGGGAGGGCGCTGCTCACTGCCTTCGCGCTAGGGAGGCTGGAGGCGGACTGGCGCAGTGGCGGTCTGGAGCAATGGAGCCTGGAGTAGCCGCAGAGGAGAGGGCCAGACGCCGGAGGGAGATGTCCCGCTGGAGGTGGAGAGGAGGGACCGAGCCACCGCCCACCGGGGGATACTGGAAGAGGCAGGTGAGGGCCGGCCGCCGGAGCTCGAGCTAGGTTGGGGATCGATTTGGGATTGGGGAGCGACCGAGAAGGAAGAGGGGGGTTCGGGCGGTCGTCTGGGGCGCCTAACTAGTCGCTCGCTGGTCTGGTACCCTGCGCGAGGCTGCCATGGGGCGTTTGGGCTCATGGGCCATGTCCTTACCGTAAAATACATGTAATAATATATTTTTCATTAAATACTTTGGTATTCCAGAGAATTCCCAGGAATACCCCAAGCTCCGCCATTGGCCAAGAGGGCTCACGACCGCGTGGGAGGAGCGTCCAGGCGGAAACGCGCGGGCACACGCGACTCTCTATTTCCGGTGCTTGCAGATGTTGATGCCGCGCCTGTCGTCACGGTTTCCATCCCTTATCCGATCGCGGAGTTCTTCACCGACGCCTGCACCAAGCTGCAGCCAACGACCAAGCTAGACTACACATGATTGAGCTCGATAATACAACCGCAACTTCTTTGTGATCTCCTCTAACATCCAACAATGACGTGGCAATGGCGGGAGTGCATGCCACGCTCAACGATGTCCATCAAGGCACGCAACAAGCTACCGGCCCAACAACTGAAGCCAACCAATTCAACACCTAGACAAACCAATCCATGACCCTAAAAAAAGACAAACAAATCCATAAATGTCAGCAACAAGTTGGAGAATTAGAATGATGTGAACTATGTTAAAAAGCCACAATATATAATAGTTTCTTGATTTTTTTTGGGTATGAATAGGACAATCGGAAGCAACAAAGGTACATATTAGAACAACAACAACCGGAAGTGGGACTAAGAAGAGTCTCATACAAATAAGATAGATACATTGCACTCCGAAAAAATGAAAGTCAAGAAGTGTCACCCACTTTGACTTCGGTAACTTCTCAGCAACCAAAACAAAACATACAGTCAACAAGTTTCTTATTTTTTTTTGCGAGGAAACAAGTTTCTTTTGTTGTTGCCTTCTTTCGGCACAAACCGAACAAAAAAAACATCAACTAAGTTCCCTATAACCCATACATACCGGTATATGAAGAAATAAAAAGATCATATATTTCTTCTAAAAAATTGTAGGTTCGCAAATACGAGACACAAATACGAAAATTACCATTGATATGATGATGCATATAGGCAGAGCACCATATAAAAAATTAGATTGGTTAAAACAACAAAAATTAATAGCATGTCATGAATTAATGTAGAGCACGAGTAAACTTTATGCTAGATTTCACAAAGTAACAGTAACAAATGTACTTATGAACTAAATCCATCTAACACGCATGCGGACTGAAATAGAGTTAGGTAATAATTTGAAGTGTCTATGAACCCCAAGTACAGGTGAAGATCGGCAAAAATGATAAAAGAAATAGGCTACTTGTAATTGTACAATTTGTAAAAGAAGAGACATGCATACTCACAACAAGATCCAGTGGCGCTGGCATGAGGTGCAAAACAAAAATAAAACGCTGAAGATTTGATTTCAGTTCAAGTGCATCGATACAACAACTAAGATAATTTCTATTTCCAAATTTAGACTTCAAAGGATTATCCGCTTCCCAAAACCCGAAACATGATATTAGTGCTCCAGCAATCATGCATTGCTTTATATTTGTGCACAACTAGAAGATGCAACATAAGAATCTCAGCTATCGTTTATCGACCTTTAATTGATCGAAGAAAATCTGTGTGGATGCTAAAAAAACTTCTTTTTCCGAAATGGAGGCAGAAGATTTGCCTCATCCATTAATTAAGGAGTTTAAAGTTGCTTTTACAACGAAAGCGAGAAAGAAATTATAGAAGCCGCTGCTCTCCCGACATGATGTGACCCATTTTTTTTGCCCCCGCGGTGACCCAGATCTTTATTTCGCTTTGGATGTTTGACAACAGGTCGGACAGAATAGTAGACTTCTGTTGGAACACCCTTGCATTTTGATAACCCACATAGCTCCTCGTTATGTTCGACACTCTTGTTTATCGAAAAAGGCTACAATTGATCCCCTATACTTGTGGGTTATCACCTGGTGCAGCGAGTATGGTGTTGCTTGCCAGCAGTGCTTTAATTTCTTCTAATGCAGCCGCTGCTTCATCGGTCCATTCCAAATTGTTGGTCTGTTTCAGCAACCTGTAGAGCGGCATAGCCTTTTCACCGAGACGGGAGATAAAGCGGCTTAGCGCCTCCACACAACCCACCAACTTTTGGACATGCTTTAGCTCTGTGGGAATTGCAAGTTCCGATAGGGCATAGATCTTAGTCGGATTCACTTCTATTCCTCTATGGGAAACAACGAATCCGAGTAGTTTACCAGCGGGAACTCCGAAGACACATTTCTCTAGATTGAGTCGTATATCGTACTCACGCAAGCTGGCAAAGGTTTTCCTTACGTTGTCAATTAACTGGCTGACGTGTTTGGTTTTAATGACCACGTCGTCCATGTATGCCTCGACTGTTTTAGCAACCTGTTTTGCGAGACAAGTCTGGATCATGCACTGGTATGTAGCCCCAATGTTTTTTAGCCCGAAAGGCATTGTGTTGAAGCAAAATGGCCCATAGGGGTGATGAATGGGGTTGCAGCTTGATCGGATTCCTTTATTTTGATCTGATGGTATCCGGAATAAGCATCGAGGAAACACAATGAGTCGTGTCTGGCTGTGGCATTAAATATCTAGTTTATGCGTGGTAAGGGGAAAGGGTCCTTAGGGTAGGCCTTGTTGAGGTCTTTAAAGTCGACGCACAACCCCCATGATTTATCTTTCTTTGGTACCATCACCAGGTTTGCCAACCATTTGGGGTGCTTGATCTCCCGTATGAATCCGCCCTCTAGTAATTTGGCTAATTCTTCACCCATAGCTAGTCGTTTGGGATCGGAAAAGTGGTGCAGAGTCTGTTTGACAGGCTTGAAGCTTGTGATTATATTCAGACTATGCTCTGCTAGCCGTTGTGGGATTTCTGGTATATCGGAAGGATGCTAGGCGAAGATGTCCTAGTTTTCTCGCAAGAATGCTCGTAGCGCCTCGTCCACCATGGGGTCCAGCTGAGCTCCAATGGACGCTATCTTACTGGGGTCCGTTGGGTGTACCTGAAATTTAACGATTTCTTCTGCATGTTTAAAGGACTTGGGTTTGGTCCTTTTGCTAAGGATCCCATCGTCCATGTCCACTGTTAACCGGAGTGTAGTCAATTCCTATGTAGTAATGGTCCCAGCTTGTACCTCAAGGGCAAGCGTTGTTATTTTGTTCTCAGCTCGAAGGGCTATATTTGTATCACTGGCGATTGTGATTACCCCATTTGGGCCTGGTATCTTGAGCTTCATATTCTTGTAATGTGGTATAGCCTGGAATTTTGTGAAGGCGTCACGTCCCAACAAGGAGTGGTAGCCACTAGGGAAGGGCACGATATGGAAGAGAAGTTCCTTAGATCGTTAGTTTTCGGGCGTCCCGAACACTACGTCCAGGGTGATACGTCCTGAACAACATGCCTCTTTCCTAGGAATGATCCCCTCGAAGGTTGTGTTGCTATGCTCGATGCGAGATCGGTCGAACTGCATTTTTTCTAGGGTGTCTTCGTAGATGAGGTTTAAACCACTTCCACCATCCATTAGTACTTTCTGCAGCCTGAAACCATCGACGATGGGGTTTAGGACCAGTGCGGCCGATGTATGACCAGGACGGATGGTTGGTTGGTTAGTATCTCCGAAGGTGATGGGTATGTTCGTCCATGAACTTGTTGCCGCCACATGGTAGACCCATTCGAGTTATCTAAGAGCTCTTTTCCTCCTATTCCTAGAGGGGAACATTTCGTAGATCGTTAGGACTTTGATGTTGTAGTTTGGTGGCATTGTGGAGCGCCTGTTCGGCGGTGTTGCCTCGAGGATGGCCTCTTCGTTTTTTGCGACCTGCCTGACGACCCATCATGCTCTAAGGCTGTGAGTCGGGCTTGTGTTCAGCAAGACAGAATGTATAGGGCATGGCTTGTCTAATAGTCCGTCAAGGACAATTCTGACCCCCGTAGGGGGTCTATTTCTTTTCTCGGCGAGTTCGTGTTCTAGCCTCTTCGGAGGTATCCATTTTTTCCGATCTCCTCTAGGGTATTCGGTAAAGACTGGTTCCAAAAGCAACCGTTCGGCTTGCCAGGTGCTCTCCATGGCACAGTATTTTTGTACCAGGTCCGATAGTTCAATGAAGTTGCGGATGTGTCGACGTGATAGGGCATTGAGGATCCCTTAGTCATGACAATTGTGACTGAAGGTTGTCATTATCTCCTGGTCACTAGAGCCTGGTACCTTGTTTCGAACGAGGAGGTGCCTCGCCCAAAAATGATGAACCGACTCTCCTGGCAATTGTTTAACATCCCATAGGTCCGAATACTTGGACTCTCCTGCGATGCTTGAATGCTCGACTTGGGAGGTGGGTGAGGGACTCCTGGATTAAGGGGTCCTCGGATGGCCGGCCTATTTCTTATGGGCGAGACTCATGGGCCGCTTACTGAGCATTGGGTTGATCGAAGGCCCCGTCGCCAGGGACGAAGCCTCAGGAGTCATGGCGTGTTTTCCAAGTTTGGTATAGTAGATATGCATGTTTTCCCTTTGATGTGCAACCTACCTACGACGTCTATATAAGCCGAGGGGTTTTAGATTGTGGGGCAGAGAAACTCATCTAGGGTTTTAGCTATTCGATCTCGAGGTAGATCAACTCTGTAACCTTCATATCATCAATATAATCAAGCAGGACGTAGGGTTTTACCTCCATAGGAGGGCCTGAACCTGGGTAAACATCGCCTCCTTCCTCCCTTGTTACCATCGATCCTAGTCTCACAGCTCGGGACCCCCTATTCGAGATCCGCCGGTTTTGGCACCGACATTGGTGCTTTCATTGAGAGTTCCGCTGTGATCGCCAAAGGAATCGATGGATCGCCTGGTCATAAGCAATGAGATCCGTAGCCAGGATGTCCCCATCTCTGGCCACATCTCCACTAGCAGCGGCATCTTGTCTTATGCCGACCCGATCGGCCATCTTGGCCGGATCGGAAGCTTTCTCCCCGATGAAGAAATCAAATTCGGAACCGTAGAGTTCATCGTTGATTCATGGGGAGAGATTGTCTTGACGGAACCCTTAGATCTCGTGGAGAAGCCCGCAAATCCCGATGCCTCGACGCCAGGAGCATCGAGCCCCACCTCTGAGGTGGCCTCCACCCTTGGGCTGTCCAGCACGCCCAACTCAGTCGCTGTTCCCGGATCCGTCGCGGCCGAACATAACCTGGATTCGTTGTCAAGTGACTCTAGAACCACGACGCAGCGGACCGATCCCATGCTCCTCGGCGACACGCGCCCCACCGACGTCTCGTCCCTGAACGAGCTACTTGATCGGATTCAAATCATGGGCATGATCGGCGACCAGACCTCGGTCTATGACCGGATTGGGCTTAAACCTGATAATAGGGAGATTAGCACCCCCTCGGTCACTGACTTAGTCGCCATCATCGAGTATCCGTACGGAGGCTCATCCCCTCAATAGCCGGAATTAAAGATGGTTTATATCCCAATTTCCGATCATCAAGATCTCTCTTATAACCTAGACTCTGGAGTTCGCTCCAGAAATACTTCGGGATCGATCCCTGATCTAGCGTGCAATGTATCTGAATTGGTAACGCGCAACTCAAACCCCGTGATTCCGGACTCGCATCATGGTGTGGAACCAAAAAATTTCCCAACCACCTCCCAAATCGAGCATTCAAGCATTGCAGGAGAGTCCAAGACTTCGGACTTACGGGATGTTAGACAACTACCAGGAGAATCGATTCATCATTTTTAGGCCAGGCTCCTCCTCGTTAGAGACAAAGTATCAGCCTCTTGTGACCAGGAGATAATGACAACCTCCAATCGTAATTTTCAAGATGAAGGGATTCTCAACGCCCTATTGCATCGACACATTTGCATCTTCACCGAGCTATCGGACCTGGTACAAAATATTGTGCCATGGAGAGCACCTAGCGAGCCGAACGGTTACTTTTGGAAGCGGTATTTACCGAATACCCTGGAGGATATCGAAAAAAGCGGGTACCCCTGAAACGGCTAGCCGAACACGAATCCATCGAGAAAAGAAATAGACCCCCTACAGGGGTCAGAACTGTCCTTGACGGACTATTAGACAAGCCATGCCCTATACATTCTGTCTTGCTAAACGCAAGCCCGACTCACAATTTTAGAGCATGTTTGGTCAACAGGCAGGTCAAAAAAAGCAGAGAGGCCATCCTCGACGCAACTCCGCTGAACAGGCGCCCCACAACGCCATCAGACTATGACGCTGAAGTCATAAAAATCTATGAAACGTCCCCCTCTTGGAACAGGAGGAAAATAACTCTTAGAGAACTCGAACATGTTTACCATGTGGTGGCAACAAGTTCATGGGCAGACATCCCTATCACCTTCGGAGATGCTAGCTGACCTACCACCCGTCCCGGCGGAACACCGGCCGTACTGGCCCTAAACCCCATCGTCGATGGTTTCAGGCTACAAAAGGTGCTAATGGACGATGGCAGCGGTCTTAACCTCATCTACGAAGATACACTGGAAAAAATGCAGCCGATCTTGCATCGAACATAGTGATATGCCTCCATCGTATCTCTAATTTTTGATTGTTTCATGCCAATATTATACAACTTTCATATAATTTTGGCACCTTTTTATACTATTTTGGGCTAACATATTGATCCAATGCCCAGTGTCAGTTCCTGTTTGTTGCATTTTTTTGTTTTGCAGAAAATCCATATCAAACAAAATCCAAACGCGCTAAAAACTTACGGAGATTTTTGTTGGAATATATGTGATTTTTGGGAATAAGAATCAACATTAGACGATGCCCGAGGAGGTCACAAGCCTGCCAGGCGTGGCCTACCCCCTGGCAGCGCCCTGGTCCCTTGTGACCATCCCTTAAGGCGGTTGGTGCTCATCTTTCGCTGCAAGAAAGCTAATTTTTGTATAAAGACCCCCTCAAAATTTCATCCCAATCGGAGTTACGGATCTTCGGATAAGAAACGATGAAAGGCCAGAATTTGAGAGCGCAGAAACATAAGGAAAAAGAGAGAGATCCAATCTCGAAGGGGCTCTCGCCCCTCCGCCTCCATGGAGGCCACGGACCAGAGGGGAAACCTTCCTCCCATCTAGGGTATGTCAAGGAATAATAATAAGGATGGGGGCTCTCTCCCCCTCTCTCCCGGTGGCACCGGAACGCCGCCGGGGCCATCATCATGACGACGATCTACTCCAACAACTTTGTCATCTTCACCAACACCTCCATCACCTTCCCCCATCTATCTATAGCGATCCACTCTCTCGCAATACGTTGTACCCTCTACTTGAATATGGTGCTTTATGCTTCATATTATTATCCAATGATGTGTTGCCATCCTATGATGTCTGAGTAGATTTTTGTTGTCCTATGGGTTCATTGATGATCATGATTGGTTTGAGTTGCATGTTTTATTATTGGTGCTGTCCTATGGTTCTCTCTGTGTCATGCAAGCGTGAGGGATCCTCGCTGTAGGGTGTAGCAATGTGTTCATGATCTGCCTATGGTGGGTTGCGTGAGTGACAGAAGCATAAACCCTAGTAGGTGGGTTGTTGCATATGGGAGTAAAGAGGACTTGATACCTTATAATGATATGGTTGGGTTTTACCTTAATGATCTTTATTATTTGCGGATGCTTGCTAGAGTTCCAATCATAAGTGCATATGATCCAAGTAGAGAAAGTATGTTAGCTTATGTCTCTCCCTCATATAAAATTACAATAATGATGACCGGTCTAGTTATCAATTGCCTAGCGACAATTCCGCAACTCCTACCACCACTTTTCCACACTCGTTAAACTAACTTAGTTGTTTCTTTATCTTAGCAGCCCCGAGTTTTTATTTACGTGCTCATTATTATCTTGCAAACCTGTCCCGTTATACCTACAGAGTACTTCTAGTTTCATACTTGTTCTAGGTAAAGCGAACGTTAAGCGTGCGTAGAGTTGTATAGGTGGTTGATAGAACTTGAGGGAATATTTTTTCTACCTTTAGCTCCTCGTTGCGTTTGACACTCTTACTTATCGAAAGAGGCTACAACTGATCCCTTATACTTGTGGGTTATCAAGACCTTTTTCTAGCGCCGTTGCCGGGGAGCAATAGCGTAGGGTGAATATTCTCGTGTGTGTGCTTTTTTGCTTTATCACTAAGTAGATTTTATTTGCTGTTTTAACTTTTTTTCTATCTTTCGATATGGGTAGGAAATGCAAAATACCAACAAAATTAGTTGTACTTGCTGCTCCAAAAGTTGAGGAACCACTAGTGTTCTGTACCACCGAAGAATATTACTTGGGTCATCTTCGATCCACTTGTGCTCATGCTGAAAACCCAACTAGCTTAGTTGAGCGAAAATCATTAAATGAGCATGCTCATTTTGTGTGACACCGCATATCTCAAAAAGGGAAACTCTTGTGGCATCGAATTAATACTTTGTGTTGCTATGCTTGGAATCTATGTGAAATTTATGATTTTACTTGTTGTTCTAAAGAAGCTAAAAAATACCTTCCCTACCAATGTGTGTTTAATGATAATGAAATATTATCATCTTATTCCAAGGAGGCCTATTGCTATAATGATGTTGAACAAATTGAAGAATTTGTTGCTTTTAAGGGTGCCTATGAAATTTCTTCTTTCATTGAAAAGTATGATGCTACTGTTTACAATTCTGAAAATTTTGCCATACTTAAATATTGCTATGAAAACTATGCTTCTAATGCTTATGTTAAAGAGTTTATTGAAAGAATGACCTTTTCCTTGGAAGAGACTAATATTTTGCAGGAATCTATGGAAGAGGAAGTTGCTGAAATTGTAAGCTCATTAGATGAAAAAGATGAGGAGGAGAACGAAGAACAAAAGGAGGAAGAGCGGATTAGCTACCCATGCCCAACTTCTAATGAGAGTAACTTTTCAACTCATACATTGTTTAATTTCCCTTCGTGCTTACCGAAGGATGAATGCTATGTTGATTGCTATGATCCCATGGATTCTTTTGAAATGTCCCTTTTTGATGAACTTGATGCTTGCTATTCTTGTGCTTGTGGCCATGATGCCAATGTGAATTATGTTTATGAAGATGAACTTGCTATAGTTCCTTATGTTAAGCATGAAATTGTTGCTATTGAACCCACACATGATAGTCCTATTATCTTTTTGAATTCTCCAAACTACACTATATCAAAGAAGTTTTCACTTATTAAGGATTATATTGATGGGTTGCGTTTTCCTATTGCACATGATGATTTTAATGAATATAATATGCATGTGCTTGCTGCTCCTACTTGCAATTATTATGAGAGAGGAACTACATCTTCACCTCTCTATGTTTCTGATACAATAAAATTGCAAGAAATTACGTATGCTATGCATTGGACTTTACTTGGTGTGAATGAATTGTTCTTGTATGACATGCCAATGCATAGGAAGAGAGTTAGACTTCGTTGTTGCATGATATATGTTACTTTGTGATCGCTATTAAATTACAAATCATTGTTAATTGAAATTGGCTTTGATATACCTTGGGATCCGGGTGGATCCATTACTTGAGCACCATATGCCTAGGTTAATGGCTTTAAAGAAAGCGCTGCCAGGGAGACAACCTAGAAGTTTTAGAGAGTCATTTATTATGTTGTGCGCTTTTACTTAGTTTTAAAACAAAAAAAGTGGGGAACTTAAAACCTTTTCAAAAAGAAAATTAAGAGTGAGAAAGACGAGCAACGTTGAAGTGGGGGCTAGCCTTGAACTTTGTTCATGCCCATGGAAACTTTTTGAATCTTAATTACAGAAACTTTTCAAAAAAAATAATTATACCCTTCTACAAATCCATTGTATTATAAAAATAATGTGCCAAGAATTACCTTTAGGATGTTTAAATTGCTTGTTTGATATGTGCTGTGTAAAAACAGAAAAATTTCCTATAGTGTTTGAATTTCTATATTTTACTGGAGTGTGCAAAAATTCTGAATTTTTTACACAATACTGTTAGACAAAGTTTTGACCACGTACTAATTTTTTAGAATTTTTAGAGTTACAAAAGTATAGTGAACGTTCAGATTACTACAAACTGTCCTGTTTTTGACAGATTCTGTTTTTGATGCATTGTTTTGCTTGTTTTGATGAAACTATTGATTGTATCAATGGTATAAGCCATGGAAAAGTTATATTACATTAGCTACAATGCAAAAAAATATGAATTGGTTGGAAACAGTACTTAAAGTGGTGATTTGTTTTATTATACTAACGTATCTCACGAGGGTTTTGTTAAGTTTTGTGTGATTGACGTTTTTAAGTTTTGGGTGACATCACGATGGATGAAGGAACAAGGAGTGGAAAGAGACTAAGCTTGGGGATGCCCGAGGCACCCCAAGGTAATATTCAAGGACTCCCGAGAAACTAAGCTTGGGTATGACCCAGAAGGCATCCCCTCTTTCTTCTAACAACCATCGGTACTTTTACTTGGAGCTATATTTTTATTCGTCAGATGATATGCGTAAATCTTGGAGCGTCATGTGCTTTTTATTTTTCTTTTAATAATGCACCATGCTATTATGAGAAAGTCCCTGGTCGATTTATAGAAGGCTCTTTGCACCTCACTTATATCTTTTGAGTATGGCTTTATAGAATGCTTCATGTGCTTCACTTATATCATTTGAAGTTTGGATTGCTTGTTTCTCACACATAGAAAACAGCCATTTGTAGAATGCTCTTTTGTTTCACTTATATTTGTTAGAGCGTGGGCATATCTTTTGTAGAAATAATTAAACTCTCATGCTTCACTTATATCTATTTAGAGAGTTAACAGGAGTTGGTCATTCGCATGGTTAGTCATAAAATCCTACATAAAACTTGTAGATCACTAAATATGATGTGTTTGATTCCTTGCAATAGTTTTGCTATATAAAGATGGTTATATTAGAGTCATGCTAGTGAGTAATTGTGGATTGGTAGAAATACCTGTGTAAAGGTTTGTGATTCTCGTAGCATGCACGTATGGTGAACCGTTATGTAAGGAAGTCGGAGCATGATTTGTTTATTGATTGTCAACCTTTGTGTGAGGGTTGGGAGCATGCGATGGTTAACTCCTACCAACCTCTCCTCTAGGAGCATGCGTCTAATACTTTGGTTCGACGACTAATAGACTTTTGCAATAATTATGTGAGTTCTTTATGACTAATGTGAGTCCATGGATTATACGCACTCTCACCCTTCCACCTTTGCTAGCCTTTCTAGTACCGCGCAACTTTCATCGGTGCATTAAACCCACCATATATCCTCCCTCAGAACAGCCACCATACCTACCTATTATGGAATTTCCATAGCCATCCCGAGATATATTACCATGCAATTTCCATAGTTCCATTTATTATGACACGCACAATAATTTTCATATTTCTTTGCATGATCGTAAGACAGCTAGCATGATGTTTTCATGGCTTGTCCGTTTTTATGTCAATTGCTATGCTAGATCATTGCATATCCCGGTACACGACCGGAGGCATTCATATAGAGTCATATTTTGTTCTAGATGTCGAGTTGTAATTCTGAGTTGTAAGTAAATAAAAGTGAGATGACCATCATTATTATAGCATTGTCCCATGTGAGTAAAGGATGATGGAAGCTATGATTCCCTCACAAGTTGGGATGAGACTCCGGACTTTATGAAAAATAAAAGAGGCTAGAGAAGCCCAAATAAAAAAAGAGGCCTTAGATGCCCACCAAAAAAGGAAAAATAAATAAATAAATAAAGAGAGAAAAGAGAGAAACAATGCTACTATCCTTTTTCCACACTTGTGTTTCAAAGTAGCACCATGATCTTCATGATAGAGAGTCTCCTATTTTGTCACTTTCATATACTAGTGGGATTTTTTCATTATATAACTTAGCTTGTATATTCCAATGATGGGCTTCCTCAAATTGCCCTAGGTCTTCATGAGCAAGCAAGTTGGATGCAGACCCACTTAGTTTCTTTTTGAGCTTTCATACACTTATAGCTCTAGTGCATCCGTTGCATGGCAATCCCTACTCACTCACATTAATATCTATTAATGGGCATCTCCATAGCCCGTTGATACGCCTAGTTGATGTGAGACTATCTTCTCCTTTTTCTTCATAACCTCCACCATATTCTATTCCACCTAAAGTGCTATATCCATGGCTCACGCTCATGTATTGCGCGAGAGTTGAAAAGGTTTGAGAAAATAAAAGTGTGAAAACAATTGCTTGACTTGTCACCGGGGTTGTGCATGATATAATACTTTGTGTGGGGAAGATGGAGCATAGCCAGACCATATGATATTGTAGGGATAACTTTCTTTTGCCATTATATTTTGAAGAGATACAATTGCTTTATTAGAATGCTTGAAGTATTATTCTCTTAATGACAAATGATGGACTATTGCTTTGAATCACTCGTGTCTTAATATTCATGCCATGATTAGATTATATGAACAAGATTATGCTATGTGGAATTCCACATCAAAAATTATCTTTTTTATCATTTACCTACTCAAGGACGAGCATGAATTAAGCTTGGGGATGCTGATACATCTCTGTCGTATCTATAATTTTTGATTGTTTCATGCCAATATTATACAACTTTCATATACTTTTGGCAACTTTTTATACTATTTTTGGGACTAACATATTGATCCAGTGCCCAGTGTCAGTTCCTGTTTGTTGCATGTTTTTTGTTTCATAGAAAATCCATATCAAACGAAGTCCAAACGCTATAAAAACTTACGGAGGTTTTTTTGGAATATATGTGATTTTGGGAAAAAGAATCAACGCGAGACGATGCCCGAGGAGGTCACAAGTCTGCCAGGCGCGACCTACCCCCTGGTCACGCCCTGGGCCCTTGTGAACAGCCCTTAAGGCGGTTGGTTCCCTTGTTTCGTTGCAAGAAAGCTAGTTTTTGGATAAAGATCGCCTCAAAATTTCAGCCCGATCGGAGTTATGGATCTCCAGATATTTAAGGAATGGTGAAAGGCCAGAATGTGGGAGCACAAAAACAAAAGGAAACAGAGAGAGAGAGAGATCCAATCTCTGAGGGGCTCTCGCCCCTCCGCCACCATGGAGGCCATAGACCAGAGGGGAAACCCTTCTCCCATCTAGGGGGAGGTCAATGAAGAAGAATAAGTAGGGGGATCTCTCCCCCTCTCTCCCGGTGGCACCAGAACACCACCGGGGCCATCATCGTGACGACGATCTACTCCAACAACTCCGGCATCTTCACCAACACCTCCATCAACTTCCCTCATCTATCTACAGCGGTCCACTCTCCCGCAACCCATTCTACCCTCTACTTGAACATGGTGCTTTATGCTTCCTATTATTATCCAATGATGTGTTGCCATCCTATGATGTCTGAGTAGATTTTTGTTGTCCTATGGGTTCATTGATGAGCATGATTGGTTTGTGTTGCATGTTTTATTACTGGTGTTGTACTATGGTGCTCTCCGTGTCGCGCAAGCATGAGGGATCATTGTTGTAGGGTGTAGCAATGTGTTCATGATCTGCCTATGGTGGGTTGCGTGAGTGACAGAAGCAAACCCGACTAGGTGGGTTGTTGCATATGGGAGTAAAGAAGACTTGATACCTTATAATGCTATTGTTGGGTTTTACCTTAATGATCTTTAGTAGTTGCGGATGCTTGCTAGAGTTCCAATCATAAGTGCATATGATACAAGTAGAGAAATTATGTTAGCTTATACCTCTCCCTCATATAAAATTGCAATAATGATGACCGATCTAGTTATCGATTGCCTAGGGACAATTCCACAACTCGTACCACCACTTTTCCACACTCGCTAAACTAACTTAGTTGTTTCTTTATCTTAGCAGCCCCTAGTTTTTATTTACGTGCTCATTATTATCTTACAAACCTATCCCGTTACACCTATAGAGTACTTCTAGTTTCATACTTGTTCTAGGTAAAGCAAACGTTAAACGTGTGTAGAGTTGTACCGATGGTCGATAGAACTTGAGGGAATATTTGTTGTACCTTTAGCTCCTCGTTGGGTTGGACACTCTTACTTGTCGAAAGAGGCTACAACTGATCCCCTATACTTGTGGGTTATCACATAGCAACACAACTTTCTGGGGAATCATCCCTGGGAAGGAGGCGTGTTGTTCAGGATGTATCACCCTGGACGTAGTATTAGGCACACCCGAAAACTACCGATGTGAAGAACTTCTCTTCCATATAATGCCCTTCCCCAGCGGCTACCACGCCCTGTTGGGGCATGACGCCTTCACAAAATTCCAGGTTGTACCACATGACGGGTACATGAAGCTCAATATGCCAGACCCAAATGGGGTAATCACAATCGCCAGTGATCCGAATATAGCCCTTTGAGCTGAAAATAGAACAACAGCACTCGCCCTCAAGGCACTAGCTGAGACCTTTGTTGTGGAGGAATTGACTGCACTCCGGTCAACAATGGACAAGGACAATGTGATCCTTAGCAAAATACCCAAACCCACGTCCTTCAAACCAGCAAAAGAAATCGTTAAATTTCAGGTACACCCAACGGACCCCAATAAGACAACGTCCATTGGAGCTCAGCTGGACCCCATGGTGTACGAGGCGTTGCAAGCATTCCTACGAGAAAACTGGGACATCTTCGCATGGCATCCTTCAGATATGCCGGGGATCCCACTGCGACTAGCAGAACATAGTCTGAATATAACCATAGGCTTCAAGCCCGTCAAACAGACTCTGTGTCGCTTTTCCGAGCCCAAACGACATGCTATGGGTGAAGAATTGGCCAAATTACTCGATGACGGATTCATACGGGAGATCAAGCACCCCGAATGGTTGGCAAACCTGGTGATGGTACTGAAGAAAGATAAATCCTCGCAGCTCTGCGTCGACTTTAAAGACCTCAACAAGGCCTACCCTAAGGACTCTTTCCCCTTACCATGCATAGACCAGATTATCGATGCCACAACCGGACATGACTCATTGTGTTTCCTCGACGCTTATTCTAGATACCATCAAATCAAAATGAAGGAATGCGATCAAGCCGCAACCGCATTCATCACCCCTTACGGGCCATTCTGCTTCAACACAATGCCTTTCGGGCTAAAAAACGCTCGGGCTACATACCAGCGCATGATCCAGACTTGTCTCACAAAACATGTTGGTAAAACAATTAAGGCATACATGGACGATGTGGTCATCAAAACCAAACACGTCAGCCAGCTGATCGATGACCTAAGGCAAACATTTGCTAGCTTACGTGAGTATGATATACGACTCAATCCAGAGAAATGTGTCTTCGGAGTTCCCGTTGGTAAACTGCTCGGACTCATCGTTTCCCATAGAGGAATAGAAGTGAATCCGACTAAGATCCGCGCCCTATCGGAACTTGCAATTCCCACAGAGCTAAAGCATGTCCAGAAGTTGGCAGGTTGCGTGGCGGCGTTAAGCCGCTTTATTTCCCGCCTCGGTGAAAAAGCTTTACCGCTCTACAGGTTGCTGAAACGGACCAACAATTTCGGATGGACCGATGAAGCAGCGATTGCGTTAGAATAAATTAAAACACTCCTGGCAATAAACCCCATACTCACAACACCAGGCGCTGGTGAACCAATGTTATTGTACATATCAGCCACCAATCAAGTCGTTAGCGTAGTGCTCGTCATTGAATGAGAGGAGGAGGGTCACAAAATTCCGGATACAGAGCCGGTCTATTACGTGTCAGAAGTACTAATGCAGTGCATGTCTAGATACCCGCATTACCAGAATATAGCCTACACAGTATTTATGGCATCATGGAAACTAAGACACTACTTTCAAGAGTGTTCAGTTACAGTGGCATTTGAAGTACCCATGAACAATATAATCAACAACAGGGACGCCACCGGCCGCATAGCCAAATGGGCCATTGAGCTCCTTCCTTTTGAAATTGCCTATAAGCCATGATGAGCTATTAAATCTCAGGTGTTGGCAGATTTCCTTGCCGAATGGACAGAGGCCGATCTCCCCAGTGAATATAGTACATACTCCCATTGGACGATGTACTTCGACGGATCCAAAACACTGGCTAGACTGGGGGATGGAGTTATCCTCACATCCCCCGCAGGCGACAACGTCCGATACGTGTTGCAAATCATGTATGCCGATTCCAACAATGCAGCCGAATACGAAGTACTTTTGCACGGTCTTCGGATGGCAACCTCAATGGGCATACAACGATTGGAGGTACGGAGAGACTCCAACTTGGCCATCTCTCAAATCAACGGCGAATTTGATGCCAAAAACCCAAAGATGGCGGCATATAGAAACATCGTCCTCAAAATATCCGCATGGTTCGAGGGGCTAAAATTCCATCATGTCGCTAGAGACAACAACCAAGTCGCTGACATGCTGGCTGCATGGGGGTCAAACGTGACTCTGTCCCGAAAAACACTTTCCTGGAATGGCTCTTTAAGCCATCAATAGTTTGGCAGGATGACAATAAGGGCACCGAACCCATCAGTGCGGAAGAAGTTGTTCCCCTATAAACGAACTAGACGACCAAATCATCGGTGACTCCTTAATGGACGAAACGCCTTTGGCTCATGAGGTCATGGCAGTAATCGCACCATGGACCAAGCCCTTCCTTGCCTACCTTCTTCGCAAAGAACTGCCCGATGATCAGATAGAGGCGCGACACATAATTCGGCGATCCAATGCCTACAAAGTCCACGAGGGTGAGTTATACAAGAAAGCACCACCGAAGTACTCCAGCGATGCATATCTGAGGAAGAAGGACGACAGCACTTGACCGAAGTCCATGTAGGAATGGGCGGCCATCACGCCGCGGCAAGGGCCTTAGTAAGCAAAGCCTTTCGGGCACATTTCTTCTGACCCACCACTCAAGCGGACGCCTAGTCGCTTGTCCAGCATTGCATGGGATGCCAACTTTTTACAAATCAAAGTCACATGCGCCCAACAGCTCTTCGGACTATTCCGATTACCTGGCCTTTTGCGGTCTGGGGGATGGATATGGTCGTACCACTTAAAGGGGGACCAAGAAGAATAAATACCTACTGGTCATGGTTGACAAGTTCACCCAATGGATCTAAGCAAAACATGTCAAACCAGCCAAGTCTGGACCAGTAATCGACTTTATATCTGGCGTGGTACACAGTTACGGCGTTCCGCACAATAACGGACAATGGATCCAGCTTCACCAACCAAGAGGTAAAAGACTGGTGCGCAAAAATGGGCATCAAGCTCGATTACGCATCGGTGTATCACCCACAATCCAATGGAAAAGTCGAACGGGCTAACGATGTGACAGCCCAAGTGCTGTCCCTACCCTTTTTGGCATGTAATCTCTTGTATGAACCTTGTGTCATGAACTTATGAATGATTTGCACCTTGTCATACCATGTCTTGTCTTGCATTCATGCATCATGCATCATAGCATTCATCTTGCCATGCTTGATTCTTATGTGACCTTATTTGTGAGTGTGGCTTGTGTTGTTTGATGTGGTTGGATCATGTGTGGTGCACCTCCTTCTCTTCCCCTCTCTCTTGCTTTTCAACAAAACCCAACCTAATGCCTTTATTTCCCATGTTACTTTATAAACAGATTTAACTTGCTTTTCAAATTGTTTAAAAATGTTCAAGTGTTAGCAAAATTGTTTTGAGCATGTGAGTGTTGTTATTTTGTTGTTTTGAGCTTTCGTGCATTTGGGGTATTGAAATAACACGGGCTGCTATTTTAAAAATATTTAAATTAATTGTCCTAAAAATCATATTTATATTTTTAGTGAGTAGTGCATTTTATTTTCATGGCAAAAGTATTTTTGTTCTGCACCAAAAATCCTTTATTTTATCTGTTTTTTTCTTGTGATGATGTGATTTGAAAAAGATAACATCTCTATTTTATTTGTTTTTGAGAGAGAGGGCCAGAGTGGGCCTTGTCTTCCCCGCGGCCCAACCCACTCGGGGAACGGCCACCTGCCCCCTTCCGCCGTCTCCGTTAGGTGCAGATAGAGAGAGCGCCTCGCCATCTCCTTTTCTGTCGACCGTCGCCGTTAGCCTCGGGGGTATTTAAACCCCCTCGGCATGCATGCCTACTCTGCTAGGTTTCCTCTCTCCCCTCGCGCTGCCGCAGCTCCCATCTCCCTCTCAATTCCTCTCCCTCCTCTCTTCTTCCTCCCTGTCAGGTAAGCTTCAGTGAACGTCAGAGAGGTTCAGGGTAGTTCGCCGACGACCCGCTCATCGTCTCCATTGGCCTCGTCATTGATCATGGCGTCCAGGAGCTCGGGGTTCCTCCCCGCATTCAATTCCCGCCGCTAGGAGCCCCGGAGAGGCTCTGCAGCAACGGCCCCGTCGTCGTCTTCGCCGGAGGGTTCCGCTCCGTTGTCTTCTTCCCCTGCTTCAACTCTGACGCGCGTCTCCGACCCCCCTCGTCGTCTTCTCCTCCGACAGCCCCGTGGTGAGCAGCTGGTCATCCGCCATGCCCCTCTCTATCCCGTTGCATGCGCGAGCTCGTCGTGCCCGATGAGCCCGTGCTCGTTTCCGCCGAAGCTTCGCCATAGTTGCAGGTGCCGTTGTCTTGGGTGCTCGTCGGAGTTAGATGTGGGGATGCGCCCCCGTAGATGCAGCTTCCTATGCTCCGTTCCCCCCCCGTCGCTAGTGTCGTGTGTTCGCCAGAATTGCCACCGCCGTGCTCTGTTGCTGTGGTGTTCTGCGGTTCAGTTTCGTCAGTGTAGTGTGTGTGTGTGTGTGCGTGTATTAGAGGGCTCGAGCCCCTCCTCTGTTAAGATCCGCGCGTGCAGCAGAGTGGTGTGGCTCGAGGGGAACGACCTGGTGGTCGTGGGTTTGATCCCGAACCCTCCCCCTTTTGTTTTGTTTTTCTTCTTTTGATTTTCATTTGTTTTCCCTTTTGTTTTATGTATGTATATGTATAGATGCAATTCTTGCATGCATGGTTTTTTTCTCTTTTGTGTTCATATGTGTATGTATATGTATATGTGCAAGTGTGTATGTGAGGTGTGTGTAGGTGCATGTATGTGTGTTGAGTGGTGTATGTGTGAATTCATATGTTGTATATATGCATGTGTATTGAGTGTGTGTGTGTGGCTGATTGCACTCATGTGGTGAGAGTGTATATGTGTGTGTGAGTGTGGTGAGAGTGCATGTGTGTGTGCACTTATGCTTGTGTGTAGGTGAGTGAGAGTGTGTGTGAGTGTGTATCATTGCGTATGCATATGCATATATGCCTTGTGCATATATGTGTGCATATTTGTGGATGAACACCCACACACACATGAGCATGTGTGTATGTGAGTGTATGTGCCATGTGCACTTGTGAGTGTGAGTAGTGTGAGTGCCTGATGCATTGTGCATATGTGGTGCTTGTGTGTGTGTGGTTGAACACCCCCCCTAATGGGTGGTATATTCTTGAGTGAGTTTGTTCTCATATGCCCTTAGGCATATGGAGCCATGTGTATGCATGCTTATGTAGTGTGTGTGTTCAGAGGGTGTGTGTGTGAGTGTGACAAGTGGGTCCTTTCCCCGACTTGCCATACCCTTTGTTGTTTATGCATGTTTGTAGGGTTGTTAGATCATTTCCATGTTAAACTAAGTTTCCAAATCTGCTTATGTCCATTTCTGATCATGTCCATTTAGAGTAAGTTTTAACTTATAAGAGTAGGTGGTAGTTTTGCCAGTTTAGTTGTGCCATGATGCTTCACATGAACATATGAATATGACACATGTTTTTGGGGTAGAAAGAGCCAATGAGTGTTTTTGGGGTAGAAAGAGCCAATGAGTCCATTGGTGCAATCAGTTTTCACTTTTGAGCAAGTTTATAAAAGTGTCGTTTTCGGCTGTGATGCTACTTTGTCAATTTTGCATGATTTAATCCATGCTTGCTTTGGGGCATGTGCCAACATGGAAGTGCTAGTGTTTTATGTCTATAATGCCATGGTATTTTTGTTGAACTTGAGAATCACCCATATAGGTGGGAAACATGCTGCAAAGTAGCTAACTTGATGTTTCTGTTTTCACCATGCTAAATATTTCTAAGTCTGAGAATCTGCTGTTATTTTTATGTCATGAAGAGTGTTTGACATCTTGTGATCTGTTGAGCATTTGCTCATGCTCATTGCTAGTATTTTGAAGTAGATGTTGTCTATTACCTTCCTGTTAATTTTCATGCCAAGAGGTGGTCTCTAACACCTTTAACTTCTGCTGTCAACATGCTACCAGCTTAACTCAGATTCCAGAAAACTGTTATTTTCACTAAGTCCCAGAAAACTGTTTCATCATGCCAACTTGATAGCTTCATGCTTATTGATGTGTGCCTCCATTGCAGTTTGTGTAGTTGGATAATTTGACAAGCATGTTATGTAGTTTCTGTCAATGCCTTGTTTGTGGCTGTAGGATTCCTGTAGCTCAAGTTGTGGGCTGTGTAAGTTGCTATGTTGCTGTTTTGTGGCAGATTGTTTGTTTTAGTGTTTTGTGACTTGTGGGGGCTATACTCCATGTAATTGCTTTATATTTGGGTCTATTATGGTTGGTTTTTAATTGCCTAACCAGTGGCTATCTTGGAATGCCAAGAATTAGCCCGTGGCATTGTTTGTCTTGTGTTTTGCCTTCGTACCTTGTCGTGAGCGTATCGTGAGAACCGTAGCTCCGTTTCTTAAGTTCTTCATATGCATTTTCATCGTTTTCTCATGATGCATCCATATTTTCCATGTTCATGCATGTCTAAATAACTTAAAATAAGGTTCTGTCCAGATTCACTAATATCCAATTCTTGCATGTGAAACATGACTAGTTAGGATTGCCATGCTAAAACTCTTAACCTAAACATGCATCATTCTTGTTTGTGCATTGTACCATGGTTGTTTGTTTATTCTTTCTGTTTATTTTGGGTAGACGCGAACGTTGAACCTGAGTACGAAGAGCCAGGCGAGTACAACTACGAGGATCCCGCTACTTGTTCCACTGAAGAACCAACAGGCAAGATGATCATACCCGGATCCTGATACTATTTTTGTTTGCTAGTTTCTCGCTCTTATCGTTACAATTGAGCTACCTACCACTTGAATATCAGCCTCCCAATTGCCATGATAGCCTCTAACCCTCCACATCCTAGCAAATCTTTGATTGGCTAAGTTACCGCTGCTCAACCCTTCTTATAGCGTTCTTAGTTGTAGGTTCAGGTTGTTCCATGTGATAACATGGATTTGGCATATCACAATATTATCTGTTATTTAATTTAATGCACATATATATCTTGGTATTGGTGGAAGGCTTGGCCTTTTGCTAGGTGATTTGTTCTGCTGTTACCCCCATAGTTTCTTGTTACCGGTGTTATGTTTTCCATACTTTGCGCTCCTAACATGCTTGGGGTTGTTATGGGGACCCCCTTATTTATTCAGTTAAGATTAAAACTTGTCTATAAAGACCCAACATTGGTACTAAATTTGCTTAATAACTTAATAAAATTTGCATAGGGCTTTGCAATCCCGTGGATAATTAATCAACCCCCAGGCCAGTGCTCCTCATGAGTGTTGGTACAAACTAGAGCACTGTGCGGGGCCAACCTGGGGCAACTCGGTAGATTTCTATCATGCCACCGTATGCTTCGCTTATCCGTCGTGTCCTGAGAACGAGATACGCGGCTCTTATCGGGTTCGTCGACACGTCGGGTGGTCTTGCTGGATATGTTTTACCTTTATCGAGTGTCTTGTGTGTGGACTCTGACTTTCTTCGGGTTATCTCGAGGTGTTGGAATTCCTTTGGAGTTACCTATGATGATCACGAGATCCGTGGTCGAGGCTATTCCCGCGGAGTATGGTTATTTGTGATGGACTAGTTGGAGCACCCCTGCAGGGTTAAATATTTTCGAGAAGCCGTGCCCGCGGTTATGTGGCAACTTGGATATTTGTTTAACACTCGGTTATAGTTAACTTGAAGTAATCTCTAATTAAAATACACCAACTGTGTGAGTAACCGTGATTGTCTCTGCTCGTGAATATGATCCGAGAGAGAACATGGTGGGGTTATGATTGATGTAAGTAAGTGTTCAGGATCTCATAGAGGTCATTCTAGTTTCGACCGTTCATCGTAGGCCACTCATATTTATCTTCATGTTACGTACGTTTAGCCACCATATATGCTTAGTGCTGCTGCAAACTAAACACATACCCCAACCATTCCTTTAAGCTTGAATAGTCTCGGTACCCGGGCGCTTGATTGCTGAGTCCTTATGGCTCACAGGTTACTACAACACTCCAGGTACAGGTACAGATGAGTTCGTGCAGGATGATCTGACCTAGCTCCAGTGGGAATATGATGAGGAAAGAGGCAGGATGTATGTGACTTATCCAGACGAGTAGGGGTCCTTGGTCGTGATCTTTGGGATAGCGAGATAGTGTCATATGCATCTGTTTTATCGTTTGATTTTGTCCGTAGTCGGACCCTGTCTTCATCTTGATGATTTGAACTCTGTGTGGAATTGTAATTTAGTATGTGGTGAGTGTAAGCCAACTTGTATTCTCATCTCTTCTGTAATGTATGATACTATACTTGCGAACGGCAAGATGCGCCTCTATCCCTTGCGAGGCCCTCGTGCCTTAAAATGGATAGGCGTGCATCTTGGGTGTGACAAACGGCCTCATCATGAGTGGTATTAAACCACGTCTCGTTTGATCTCTACATGAGTCCGAATGCCATTGGGTAGAGGAGCTTGGCTCCGTTCTGCGGGGCATGTGTACCACACCGAATCGATCAACGGGATACACACCGTTTTTCATGGTCTATGAGGCAGAAGCAATCCTTCCCTGTGATATTATTCACGACACACCAAGGGTGCGCATGTATGAAGAAAAGGACATCAAGTTAGATCGGCAGGACGACTTGGACGCCTTAGAAGGAGAGCACGACATAGCTCGGGCCCGTTCTACTTTTTATCAATAGCAGGCCCGACGTTACCAGAGCAAGGAGGTCAGGGCAAAATCGTATAATGTGGGTGAACTGGTCTTACGGCTCTCGGAGAAGCAGAAGCATAAGCTCAATCCCAAATGGGAGGGTCCTTTCATAATTGACGAAGTACCCGTAGGAGGTGCTTACCGTCTTTGAAACCCGCCGGACAACTGCCTTGAACCAAACCCATGGAACGTAGCTCGTCTTCGGTGCTTCTATGGCTAGACCGGTGTCGTCATAATCTTTACCCTCCTTTTTAGTTTTTTTCTTTGTTTGTCATTTCCTTTCCCTCCCACCTTGATTTTTGGCAGGTTTGGATTTTCTATTCTGAAGTCTATGTTCGGCTAAACTGATATTGTATTAAGATTTTCGGCATACATCCTCAAATGTTAAATCCAAACACAACACCTTGGGGCTTCCTACCGAAGCTGAGGATTATATATATTAAGCATCTATTCACATTTATCGTGTATGCATGTTTCCCTTGTTGATTTTTAAGCCATTATATGCATCAATTCAAACTAAGATTTTTGCCAAGCTGGGCTGCCTCGCTCCTATGTTTACCCTCTACATTCCCGATTGTTTGGCTAGAGGGTAAAGGGATCACCTCTACGATTGTTACGACCGGGTTATCCAGATACATACCTCAGACGGGTGAAGCCAAAAGCTAGCTGTCTTCGGCAGAAAATTGGTCGGCTACGACGGGAGCAATAAATAAAATTACGGTTGTTATGACCATTTCTCCGGCTTCTTTTCTCGCAAAAGCCATTAGTCGCGTACTAGCAGTATACGGCCTTACTATCTACGATTTACATAGCAACCTGAAGGAAGGTGCCAATGGAGGTACTATTTTCTTTGGAAGATGTTTCTTACGCTAAGCAGTAATATAACATATCTCCATGTGCACTTTTTGTCTGTTCGCACCAAATGTCCGGATCGCCTGGTTCCTCAAAAGAATTCCCTCTTAATGAGGGATATTTTATATAAGGAACACTCCCAAGCTCTTAGCACGAGAGGTCGAAGCCGATGGCTGATTAAGACAAAGTTTACAACACAGATGGAGCAAACTTTGATTTCATGTACATATTTACATACAATCACACATCTGGCTGCTGGTCCAGATTGTCTATTAAGGCATCCAGGGCGTAATCTTCTTGCGAAATACGAGCGACAGGCATCACTTGGTCATACACCAAATGAAGTGTCACTTCTTGCCCATCAGGCCCTACTAGGCCAACCTGAGCCATACGCTCAGGGTTAAGGCCGATATACCGAGTCTTGATCATTGCCCAAGCCTCTCGTGCTCCCTCCCGGCAGGCCGATGTCTTCCATAACTCGAACCGATTCCGGGCTCCCTTGAACCGATCAGCCAGTTCGACCATCCCCTTCGGAGGTTGCTTGGCATGCCATAGCTCTTTTATCATGCTCCTCGTGGCCTTCCGAGCTCGCTCATGAACGACGGACAGCTCCTTTATAAGGCTCCCCCGGAAGGATCCGACCTCTTCTTCAGGCCGCCCGGTTAGGATACCTATACATGAGACAAGGCATGTCCATCACACTTCATGTATGAAAGATACCCTTATATGTTATAATCACACTTATCGAACACGCCCCTCTGTAATTTCTAGTTCTCTTCTTGGGCCTGAGCCAATTCAGTCTTTAAACTTTCAATATCTTCGGCTTGTTGCTTGTTTTCCGCCTGGAAGCTTCTCTTCTCCTCAAGGTTTCGTTGCAATGAAAGGCAGCTGGCCTCATGCTGGGACTCAGGATACCTCTGAGATTCTCGGGCTGCATCTAAATCTTTTTGCAGCTGTCCTATCGACTCAGCTGCTACAAAGTACCCTAGAGTCAACACGAGATTATATACTTAGATCGGCAGAATGGATATACTCACCATGGGCCTCCCGAGTGAAATTCTTTACTTGTTCCAGCTCGGCCTTCACGTCTTCCACTTGCATTCGGCTCGCTTCCAATTCCATGGTCAATTTCTCATTCTGCTGCCTTGAGGCCTACATCATCAATAAAATGATGTTTGGATCTTTAACTCGGTCGTCCTGACCAATTCAAGGATCAGGGGCTAGTGGGTTTACATGTGTGTCTGGATTCTTAAAACCAATCACTCACCTTCAGGCTGGATGATATCAGCTTTACTGCTTCCCCAAGCCCAACTCGAGCAGCTCCGATGTGCGCATCTGCTGAACATAGAGCATTAAACTCTTATTCGGAGAATGCCAGGTGGCGCAGTGCTTCTTACCGCCGCCGGTGGTTCATCGCACTCTCCACCTCGGATTTGGTGACCGATACCGCGTCCCCGGAATCTTCAGGGACCGGATTGACCATAGGGGCCTCCTGTTGGGGAACGTTTCATGGGAAACAAAAAATTTCCTACGCACACGCAAAATCTATCCATGGTGATGGGCATCTATGAGAGGGAGAGTGGATCTACATACCCTTGTAGATCGCTAAGCGGGAAGCATTAAGAAACACGGTTGATGTAGTCAAACGTCTTCGTGATCCAAATCGCCGAGCGTCCCGCAATCCCATCACGATCCGTCCCGCGAGCCAATCACGATCCGTCCCACGATCTCATCATGATTCATCTAGTGATCCAATCACGAATCGCCTCGCGATCTTGATCACGGTCCATCCAATCTAGCGCCGAACGGATGGCACCTCCGCGTTCAGCACACATATAGCTTGATGACGATCTCCGCCTTCTTGATCCAACAAGAGAGAGCGGAGAGGTAGATGAGTTCTCCGGCAATGCGACGACATGGTGGCGATGGTGGTGGAACTAATCTTGTAGGGCTTCGCCTAAGCACCATAGAACTAATCTAGAGGAAGAAGAGGGCAGCACGTGGCAATTAGGGTTAGCTTTCCCCTCTAAATCCTCTAGTATATATATGAGGGAGGGAGGGGAGGAGGCAGCCTCAAACCCTCAAGGTTTGATCGAAATTGGAGGTGGAGGAGTCCTTCTCCAATCCTATTAGGAGTAGGATTCCTCCTTTCCACTTTTTTTTGAGACAATTCCTCCTTTTCACTTGGAAACTCTTTCCACCTCTCCACCTTTTGGGGTTTTCCCACCCCTAGCTGCATGGGCCTTAGTGGGGGCTTAGACCAGCCCACCAGGGGCTGGTTTGACTCCTCCCACAGCCCATGAGGTCCTTTGGGTCGATACACACCTCCCGATGGTCCCTTGGCACACTTCCGGCACTCCCGGTACACTACCGATGAGCCTGAAACTTTTCTGGTGACCAACACAGGACTTTCTATATATCAATCTTTACCTCCGAACCATTCCGGAGCTCCTTGTGATGTCCGAGATCTCATCCGGGACTCCAAACAACCATATATCACCACCATACATAACTCTATACTACCAAAACGTCACCATACCTTAAGTGTGCAGACCCTGCGGGTTCGAGAACTATGTAGACATGATCGAGACACCTCTATGGTCAATAACCAATAGCGGGACCTGGATGCCCATATTGGTGTTGGAAATATGCCCTAGAGGCAATAATAAAATGGTTATTATTGTATTTCCTTGTTCATGATAATTGTCTATTGTTCATGCTATGATTGTGTTAACCGGAAACCGTAATGCATGTGTGAATACATAGACCACAATGTGTCCCTAGTGAGCCTCTAGTTGGCTAGATCGTTGATCAATAGATGGTCACGGTTTCATGACCATGGACATTGGATGTCGTTGATAATGGGAACACATCATTAGGAGAATGATGTGATGGACAAGACCCAATACTAAGCATAGCACAAGATCGTGTAGTTCGTCTGCTAAAGCTTTTCCAATGTCAAGTATCATTTCCTTAGACCATGAGATTGTGCAACTCCCGGATACCATAGGAATGCTTTGGGTGTGCCAAACGTCACAACGTAACTGGGTGGCTATAAAGGTGCACTACGGGTATCTCCGAAAGTGTCTGTTGGGTTGGCATGAATCAAGACTGGGATTTGTCACTCCGTATGACGGAGAGGTATCTCTGCGCCCACTCGGTAAGACATCATCATAATGAGCTTAATGTGACTAAGGAGTTAGCCATGGGATGATGTGTTGTAGAACGAGTAAAGAGACTTGCCGGTAACAAGATTGAACAAGGTATAGGGACACCGACGATCGAATCTCGGGCAAGTATCATACAGGTAGACAAAGGGAATTGTATACGGGATTGCTTGAATCCCAACATCGTGGTTCATCCGATGAGATCATCGTGGAGCATGTGGGAGCAATGGATATCCAGATCCCGCTGTTGGTTATTGACCGGAGAGGTGTCTCGCTCATGTCTACGTGTGTCCCGAACCCGTAGGGTCTACACACTTAAGGTTCGATGATGCTAGGGTTATAAGGAAATAGTGGAGTGGTTACCGAAGGTTGTTCGGAGTCCCAGATGAGATCCCGGACGTCACGAGGAGTTCTGGAATGGTCCGGAGACAAAGATTGATATATAGGAAGTGAGGTTTTGGTTATCGGAAATGTTTCGGGCGTCACCGGTAACGTACCGGGACCACCGGAAGGGTTCCGGGGGTCCACCAAGTGGGGCCACCGGACCCAGAGGGCTTCATGGGCCACAAGTGGGAGGGAACCAGCCCCTAGGTGGGATGGTGCATCCCCCACAAGGGCCCAAGGTGCAGCAAGGGAAGAGAGGGGTAAACCCTAGGCTCAGATGGGCCTAAGGCCCACCTAGGGCGCCGGCCACCCCTCTCTCCCTCTGGCCGCCGCACCAAATCAGATCTGGTGGCTGCCACACCACCCTAGGGTGGAAACCCTAGGGCACATCCCTCTCTCCTCCTCCTCCTATATATAGTGGTGCCCTTGGGGCTGTTTGAGACACGACTCTCTCTTCCTTTCGGCGTAGCCCTACTTCTCCTTCTCCTCGTTCTCCGTAGTGCTTGGCAAAGCCCTGCCGGAGACCACGCAGCTCCACCGTTACCATGTCGTCGTGCTTCTAGAGCTCTCCCTCAACCTCTCCTCCATCCTTGCTAGATCAAGGCGTAGGAGACGTCATCGGGCTGCACGTGTGTTGAACGCGGAGGCGCCGTTGTTCGGCGCTAAGATCGGAGTCCACCGCGATCTAAATCGCTATGAGTACGACTCCACCAACCGCGTTCTTGTAACGCTTTCGCCTAGCAATCTTCAAAGGTATGAACATGCAATCTCTTCCTTCTTGTTGCTGGTTTCTCCATAGATAGATCTTGGTGAACACATAGAAAATTTTGATTTACTACTACATCTCCCAACAGTGGCATCATGAGCTAGGTGTATGCGTAGAATCTATGCACGAGTAGAACACAAAGTTGTTGTGTGTGTCGATCTTGTTAATTTTCTTACCACTACTAGTCTTATCTTGATTCAACGGTATTGTGGGATGAAGCGGCCCAGACCAACTTTACACGTATGCTTACGTGAGACCGGTTCCACCGCCTGACATGCACTTGTTGCATAAGGTGGCTAGCGGGTGTCTGTCTCTCCCACCTTAGTTGGATTGGATTCGATGAAAAGAGTCCTTGTGAAGGGTAAATAGCAATTGGCATATGACGTTGTGGTTTTGGCGTAGGTAAGAAACGTTCTTGCTAGAAACCTATAGCAGCCACGTAAAAACTTGCAAGTACAAATTAGAGGACGTCTAACTTGTTTTGCAGCATATGCCTTGTGATGTGATATGGCCAAAGGATGTGATGTGATGCATTGTGATGTATGAGATTGATCATGTTCTCGTAATAGGATTCACGACTTGCATGTCGATGAGTATGACAACCGGCAGGAGCCATAGGAGTTGTCTTATTTTATTATATGATCTTTGTGTCAATCATAAACGCCATGTAATTACTTTACTTTATTGCTAAACATTAGCCATAGTAGTAAAAGTAATAGTTGGCGAGACAACTTCATGAAGACACGATGATGGAGATCATGGTCTCGTGCCAGCGATAGTGATGATCATGGTGCCCCAAAGATGGAGATCAAAGGAGCAAGATGATATTGGCCATATCATGTCACTATATTGATTGCATGTGATGTTTATCATGTTTACATCTTATTTGCTTAGAACGACGGTAGTAAATAATATGTTCTCTCAATAAAATTTCAAGAAAGCTGTTCACCCTAACTATGCACCGTTGCTAAGGATTGTTGTTTTCGAAGCACCACGTGATGATCGGGTGTGATAGGTTCTAACGTTTGCATAGAACGGGTGTAAGCCAGATTTACACACGTGAAACACTTAGGTTGACTTGACGAGCCTAGCATGTAGAGACATGCCCTCAGAACACAGAAGACCGAAAGGTTAAACATGAGTCGTATAGAAGATGTGATCAACATGGAGATGTTCACCATGGATGACTAGTCCGTCTCACGTGATGATCGGACACGGGCTAGTTGACATGGATCACGTATCACTTGGATGACTAGAGAGATGTCTATCTAAGTGGGAGTTCATTAAATAATTTGATTATGTGAACTTAATTGTCTTTACAATCTATATTGTAGATCCAATGGCCAACGCTAATGTGACCCTCAACTTCAATGCATTCCTAGAGAAAACCCAAGCTGAAGGATGATGGAAGCAACTATGCGGACTGGGTCCGTGGCTTGAGGATCATCCTCATAGCTTCCAAAAGATTGTATGTCCTTAATGCACCGCTAGGCGAGCCACCCATTTTCCCAGTGGACCAAGACGTTACGAACGCTTGACAGTCACACTTGCGATGATTACTCCCTTGTTCAATGCGGCATGCTTTACAGTTTAGAACCGGGGCTCCAAAAGCGTTTTGAGCAACATAGAGCATATGAGATGTTGCAAGAGTTCAAACTGGTTTTCCAAGCTCATGCCCGGGTCGAGAGATATGAAGTCTCCGATAAGTTCTTCAGCTGTAAGATGGAGGAGAATAGTTCTGCCAGTGAGCACATACTCAAAATGTATGGGTTGCACAACCGCTTGACTCAGCTGGGAGTTAATCTCCCGGATGACTCGGTCATTGACAGAATCCTCCAATCGCTTCCACCTAGCTACAAGAGCTTTGTCATGAACTACAACATGCAGGGTATGGAGAAGTTCATTCCTGAGTTGTACTCGATGCTGAAATCAGCGGAAGTTGAGATAAAAAAGGAGCATCAAGTGTTGATGGTGAATAAGACCACTAGTTTCAAGAAAGGCAAGGGTAAGAAGAACTTCAAGAAGGACGACAAAGATGTTGCCGCGCCCGGTAAGCAAGTTGCCGGGAAGAAGAACAAGAATGGACCCAAGCCTAAGACTGAGTGCTTTTATTGCAAGGGTACCGGTCACTGGAAGCGGAACTTCCCCAAGTACTTAGCGGATAAGAAGGCCGGCAATGTTAAAGGTATATGTGATATACTTGTTATTGTTGTGTACCTAACCAATGCTCGTAGTAGCTCCTGGGTATTTGATACTGGTGCAGTTGCTCACATTTGTAACTCCAAGCAGGAGCTGCGGAATAAGCGGAGGCTGGCAAAGGACAAGGTGCCGATGCGCGTCGGGAATGGTTCCAAGGTTGATGTGATTGCCGTCGGCACGCTACCTCTACATCTACCTTCGGGATTAGTTTTAAACCTTAACAATTGTTATTTAGTACCAGTTTTGAGCATGAGAATTGTATCTGGATCTCGCTTGATGCAAGATGGCTACTCATTTAAATCTGAGAATAATGGTTGTTCTATTTATATGCGAGAAATGATTTATGGTCATGCCCCGCTGGTCAATGGTTTATTTTTGATGAATCTCGAAGGTGATGTTACACATGTCCATAGTGTGAGTACCAAAAGGTGTAAGGTTGATAACGATAGTCCCACTTGCATGTGGCACTGCCGCCTTGGTCTCATTGGTGTCAAACGCATGAAGAAGCTCCATGCTGATGGACTTTTGGAGTCTCTTGATTTTGAATCATTTGACACGTGCGAACCATGCCTCGTGGGCAAGATGAGCAAAACTCTATTCTCCGGAACAATGGAGCGAGCAACTAACTTGTTGGAAATAATACATACCGACGTATGCGGTCCAATGAGCGTCGAGGCTCGCGGTGGCTACCGTTATGTTCTCACGCTCACTGATGACTTGAGCAGATATGGGTATGTCTACTTAATGAAACACAAGTTTTAAACCTTTGAAAGGTTCAAGGAATTTTAGAGTGAGGTAGAGAATCAACGTGATAGGGAAATAAATTGCCTACGATCTGATCGTGGCAGAGAATATTGAACCCACGAGTTTGGCACGCACCTAAGGAAATGTGGAATCGTTTCACAACTCACGCCGCCTGGCACACCTCAGCAAAATGGTGTGTCTGAATGTCATAATCGCACTCTATTGGATATGGTGCGATCTATGATGTCTCTTACCGACTTACCGCAATCATTTTGGGGATATGCATTAGAGACTGCTGCATTCACTTTAAATAGGGCACCGTCAAAGTCCATTGAGACGATACCGTATGAATTATGGTTTGGAAAGAAACCTAAGCTATCATTTCTAAAAGTTTGGGGATGCGATGCTTATGTGAAGAAACTTCAACCTGAGAAGCTCGAACCCAAAGCAGAAAAGTGCGTCTTCATAGGATATCCCAAAGAGACTATTGGGTATACCTTCTACCTCAGATCCGAAGGCAAAGTCTTTGTTGCCAAGAATAGATCCTTTCTCGAGAAAGAGTTTCTCTCGAAAGAAGTAAGTGGGAGGAAAATAGAACTTGATGAGGTAATTGTACCTCCGCTCGAACGGGAGAGTAGCGCAGCACAGGAAGTTGTTTCTGTGGAGCCTACACCGGCTGGAGAGGATGTTAATGATGATGATCATGAAACTTCAGATGAAGTTACTATTGAACGTCGAAGGTCCACTAGGACACGTCCCGCACCAGAGTGGTACAGCAACCCTGTCCTGGAGATCATGTTGTTGGACAACGATGAACCTTCAAACTATGAAGAAGCGACAGCGGGTCCGGATTCCAACAAATGGCTTGAAGCCATGAAATCCGAGATAGGATCCATGTATGAGAACAAAGTGTGAACTTTGGTGGACTTGCGTAATGATAAGCGAGCCATTGAAAATAAATGGATCTTTAAGAAGAAGACTGACACGGATGGTAATGTGACCGTCTATAAGGCTCGGCTTGTCGCTAAGGGTTATCGACAAGTTCAAGGAGTTGACTATGATGAGACTTTTTCACCCGTAGCGATGCTAAAGTCTGTCTGAATCATGTTAGCAATTGCCGCATTTTATGATTATGAGATCTGGCAAATGGACGTCAAAACGGCATTCCTTAATGGCTTCCTTAAGGAAGAACTGTATATGATGCAGCCGGAAGGTTTTGTTGATCCTAAAGATGCTAACAAAGTATGCAAGCTCCAGCGCTCCATCTATGAGCTGGTGCAAGCATCTCGGAGTTGTAACATTCGCTTTAATGAGGTGATTAAAGCGTTTGGGTTTGTACAAGTTTATGGAGAACCCTGTATTTACAAGAAAGTGAGTGGGAGCTCTGTAGCATTTCTCATATTATATGTGGATGACATACTGATAATGGGAAATGATATAGAACTTTTGGAAAGTGTAAAGGCCTACTTGAATAAATGTTTTTCAATGAAGGACCTTGGAGAAGCTGCTTACATATTAGGCATCAAGATCTATAGAGATAGATCGAGACGCCTCATAGGTCTTTCACAAAGCACATACGTTGACAAGATATTGAAGAAGTTCAATATGGATCAGGCCAAGAAGGGGTTCTTGCCTGTGTTACAAGGTGTGAGATTGAGTACGACTCAATGCCTGACCATAGCAAAGGATAGAGAAGAGATGAGTGTCATCCCTTATGCTTCAGCGATAGGCTCTATTATGTATGCCATGATGTGTACCAGACCTCATGTGAACCTTGCCATAAGTTTGGTAGGGAGGTACCAAAGTGATCCCGGAGCAGAAAACTGGACAGCGGTCAAGAATATCCTAAAGTACCTGAAAAGGACAAAGGACATGTTTCTCGTATATGGAGGTGCCGAAGAGCTCGTCGTAAAGGGTTACGACGATGCTAGCTTCGACACAGATCCGGATGACTCCAAGTCGCAAACCGGATATGTGTATATTTTGAACGGAGGGGCAGTCAGCTGGTGCAACATCAAGCAAAGCATCGTGGCAGCATCTACATGTGAAGCGGAGTACATAGCTGCTTCGGAAGCAGCAAAGGAAGGAGTCTGGATGAAGGAGTTCATCACCGACCAAGGAGAAATTAGAAGTGCGTCGGGCCCGATGACTCTATTCTGTGACAACACTAGAGCTATTGCCCTTGGGAAGGAGCTTAGGTTTCACAAGAAGACAAGACACATCAGGTGCCGCTTCAACTCCATCCATGATTACATTCAGGAGGGAGATATAGTTATTTGTAAAGTCCATATGGATCTGAATGTCACAGATCCGTTGACTAAACCTCTCTCACGAGCAAAACATGATCAACACCAGAATGGTATGGGTGTTTGATTCATCACAATGTTACTAGATTATTGACTATAGTGCAAGTGGGAGACTGTTGGAAATATGCCCTAGAGGCAATAATAAAATGGTTATTATTGTATTTCCTTGTTCATGCTAATTGTCTATTGTTCATGCTATAATTGTGTTAACCGGAAACCATAATGCATGTGTCAATACATAGACCATAATGTGTCCCTAGTGAGCTTCTAGTTGGCTAGCTCATTGATCAATAGATGGTCACGGTTTCATGACCATGGACATTGGATGTCGTTGATAACGGGATTACATCAGTAGGAGAATGGTGTGATGGACAAGACCCAATCCTAAGCATAGCACAAGATCGTGTAGTTCGTCTGCTAAAGCTTTTCCAATGTCAAGTATCATTTCCTTAGACCATGAGATTGTGTAAGTCCCGAATACCGTAGGAATGCTTTGGGTGTGACAAACGTCACAACGTAACTGGGTGTCTATAAAGGTGCACTACGGGTATCTCCAAAAGTGTCTGTTGGGTTGGCACGAATCGAGACTGGGATTTGTCACTCCGTATGATGGAGAGTTATCTCTGGGCCCACTAGGTAAGACATCATCATAATGATCTCAATGTGACTAAGGAGTTAGCCACGGGATGAGGTGTTGCGAAACGAGTAAAGAGACTTGCCGATAACGAGATTGAACAAGGTATAGGGATACCGACGATCAAATCTCGGGCAAGTATCATACCGATAGACAAAGGGAATTGTATACGGGATTGCTTGAATCCCCGACATCGTGGTTCATCTGATGAGATCATCATGGAGCATGTGGGATCCAACATGGGTATCCAAATTCTGCTGTCGGTTATTGACCGGAGAGGTGTCTCGGTCATGTCTACGTGTCTCCCGAACCCGTAGGGTCTACACACTTAAGGTTTGATGACGCTAGGGTTATAGGGAAATAGTGGACGTGGTTACCGAAGGTTGTTCGGAGTCCCGGATGAGATCCCGGACGTCACGAGGAGTTACGGAATGGTCCGGAGACAAAGATTGATATATAGGAAGTGAGGTTTTGGTTGCCGGAAATGTTTCGGGCGTCACCGGTAACATACCGGGACCACCGGAAGGGTTCCGGGGGTCCACCAAGTGGGGCCACTGGCCCCAAAGGGCTTCATGGGCCACAAGTGGGAGGGAACCATCCCCTAGGTGGGCTGGTGCGCCCCCACAAGGGCCTAAGGCGCATCAAGGGAAGAGAGGGGGCAAACCCTAGGCTCAGATGGGCCTAAGGCCCACCTAGGGCGCCGGCCACCCCTCTCTCCCTCTGGCAGCCGTACCAGATCAGGTCTGGTAGCTGCCGCACCACCCTAGGGCGCAGCCCTCCCTCCTCCTCCTATATATAGTGGTGCCCTTGGGTTTGTTTGAGACACGACTCTCTCTCCCTCTCGGCGCAGCCCTACTTCTCCTTCTTCTCGTTCTCCGTAGTGCTTGGCGAAGCCTTGCCGGAGACCACGCAGCTCCACCGTCACCACGCCGTCGTGCTGTCGGAGCTCTCCCTCAACCTCTCCTTCCTCCTTGCCGGATCAAGGCGTAAGAGACATCACCGGGTTGCACGTGTGTTGAACGCAGAGGTGCCGTTGTTCGGCGCTAAGATCGGAGTCCACCGCGATCTGAATCGCTACGAGTACGACTCCACCAACCGCGTTCTTGTAACGCTTCCGCTAAGCAATCTTCAAAGGTATGAAGATGCAATCTCTTCCTTCTCGTTGCTGGTTTATCCATAGATAGATCTTGGTGAACGCGTAGAAAATGTTGATTTACTACTACATCTCCCAACAACTGGTTCCTAGATATTCTATGAAGATCTTTATCGGTTGAACCTCTATGTCAAGGATTCAGTTAATCCCGTATGATGTTCCCTTTGTTCTTCGGTATGTTACTTGCCCGAGGTTCGATCATCGGTATCTCTATACCTAGTTCAATCTTGTTACCGGCAAGTCTCTTTACTCGTTCCGTAAGACAAGATCCTATGGCTAAAACTTTAGTCACATTGCTTGCAAGGCTTGTTATGATATTGTATTACTAAGTGGGACTTGAGATACCTCTCCGTCACACGGAGTAACAAATCCCAGTCTTGATCCATGCCAACCGGATATACCTATAGAGCACCTTTATAGTCACCCAGTTACATTGCGATGTTTGATACACACAAGGTAATCCTCCGGTGTCAGGGTGTTGCATGACCTCATGGTCATAGGAACAGATACTTGACATGCAGAAAACTGTAGCCATAAACTGACATGATCATATGCTACGTTTATAGTTTGGGTCTTGTCCATCACATCATTATCCTAATTATGTGATCCCATTATCAAATGACATCTCATGTCCATGGCTAGGAAACCTTAACCCTCTTTGATCAACGAGCTAGTCTATTAGATGTTGGGGAATGTTGCATCGGAAACAAAAAATTTCCTACGCTCACACAAGACCTATCCATGGTGATGAGCATCTACAAGAGGGGGAGTGGATCTACATACCCTTGTAGATTGCTAAGCGGGAAGCGTTATGAAACGTGGTTGGTGTAGTTGAACGTCTTCGCGTTCAAAATCGCCGAGCGTCCCACGATCCAATCACGATTCGTCCCGATCAAGCACCGAACGGACGGCACCTTCGCGTTCAGCACACGTACAACTTGATGACGATCTCCGCCTTCTTGATCCAGCAAGAGGGAGCGGAGAGTTAGACGATTTCTTCGGCAGCGTGACGGCGCCGCGGCGATGGTGGTGGAGCAATTCCGGCAGGGCTTCGCCTAAGCACTGCAGAAAACCGATCTAGAGGAGAAACTATGCACTAGAGGAACAGGTAGCACGTGGCTGAAAATCTAGCGCAAAACCCTAAAACCTCTAGTATATATAAGAGGAAGAGAGGAGGAGGGTTGTCCCAAGGGCCAATCCATGTAGGTTTCGGCCGAACCAAGGAGGAGAGGAGGATTCCTCCTCCAATCCTAGTAGGACTAGGACTCCTTATTTTTGCCTTTTTGCCTTTTTCCACCTTTTTCTCTTTGGGATTTTCGTGCCAGCCGCATGGGCCTTGTGTGGGACTTCCACCAGCCCACTAAGGTCTGGTATTCACTCTCCCACAGCCCATGTAGCCTCTTGGGTCGAAATACCCCTCCTGATGGTCTCCCGGTACACTACCGGCACTCCCAGTACACTACCGATGAGCCCGAAACTTTTCCGGTGACCAAAATAGGACTTCCTATATATCAATCTTTACCTCCAGACCATTCCGGAGATCCTCGTGATGTCCGAGATCTCATACGGACTTCGAACAACCTTCGGTCACCACCATGCATAACTCTATACTACCGAAACATCATCAAACCTTAAGTGTGCAGACCCTGCGGGTTCGAGAACTATGTAGACATGACCGAGACACCTCTACAGCCAATAACCAATAGCGGGACCTGGATGCCCATATTGGTTCCTACATATTCTACGAAGATCTTTATCGGTCGAACCTCTATGTCAAGGATTCAGTTAATCCCGTATGATGTTCCCTTTGTTCTTCGGTATGTTACTTGCCCGAGATTCGATCGTCGGTATCTCCATACCTAGTTCAACCTCGTTACTGGCAAGTCTCTTTACTCGTTCCGTAATACAAGATCCAGTGACTAACACTTAGTCACATTGCTTGCAAGGCTTATTGTGATGTTGTATTACCGAGTGGGCCCTGAGATACCTCTCCGTCACACGGAGTAACAAATCCCAGTCTTGATCCATGCCAACCCAACAGACACCCTCGGAGATACCTGTAGAGCACCTTTATAGTCACCCAGTTACATTGCAATGTTTGATACACACAAGGCACTCTTCCGGTGTCCGTGAGTTGCATGATCTCATGGTCATAGAAACATATACTTGACATGCAGAAAACAGTAGCAATAAACTGACACGATCATATGCTACGTTTGTAGTTTGGGTCTTGTCCATCACAGCATTCTCCTAATGATGTGATCCCGTTATCAAATGACATCACATGTCAATGTCTAGGAAACCTTGACCATCTTTGACTAACGAGCTAGTTCACTAGAGGCATACTAGGGACAAAGTGTTGTCTATTTACCCACACATGTAATGTGTTTCCAATCAATACAATTATAGCATGGATAATAAACGATTATCATGAACAAGGAAATATAATAATAAACACTTTATTTATTGCCTATAGGGCATATTTCCAACAGTCTCCCACTTGCACTAGAGTCAATAATCTAGTTCACATCACTATGTGATTTACATTGTAATGAATCGAACACCCATGTAGTTCTGGTGTTGATCATGTTTAGCCCTTGGAAGAGGTTTAGTCAACGAGTCTGCAACATTCAGATCCGTGTGCACTTTGCAACTATTTATGTCCTTTTCCTCAATGTAATCGCGTATGGAGTTGAAGCGTCGCTTTATGTGTCTGGTCCTCTTGTGAAAGCTTGGTTCCTTGGGCAGAGCAATGGCACCAGTGTTGTCACAGAACAAGTTCATTGGATTCAGTGCACTGGGCACTACTCCAAGATCTGTCATGAACTGCTTCATCCAGACACCTTCCTTTGCTGCCTTTGAGGCTGTGATGTACTCCGCTTTGCACGTAGAATCGGCTACCATGCTTTGCTTGGAACTGCACCAGCTTACCGCTCCCCCGTTGAGAATAAATATGTATCCGGTTTGTGACTTAGAGTCAACCGGATCAGTGTCAAAGCTTGCATCGACGTAACCCTTTACAACGAGCTCTTCATCACCTCCATAAACGAGAAACATTTCCTTAGTACTTTTCAAGTACTTAAGGATATTCTTGACCGTTGCCCAGTGCTCCATTCCAGGATCACTTTGAAACCTTCCAGCCATACTTATGGCAAGGCTGACATCGGGTCTTGTGCACAGCATTACATACATGATAGAGCCTATGGCTGAAGCATAGGGGATGACACTCATCTTTTCTCTATCTTCTACAGTCACTGGGCATTGCGTCTTACTCAAGTTCACACCTTGTAACACAAGCAAGAACCCCTTCTTGGACTGATCCATTTTGAACTTCTTCAAAACTTTATCAAGGTATGTGCTTTGTGAAAGTGCTATTAAGCGTCTCGATCTATCTCTATAGATCTTAATGCCTAATATGAAAGCAGCTTCTCCTAGGTCCTTCATTGAAAAACTCTTGTTCAAATATTCCTTCATGCTTTCCGGCATTTCTATATTGTTTCCAATCAGCAATATGTCATCCACATATATTATTAGAAACGCTATAGAGATCCCACTCACTTTCTTGTAAATACAAGCTTTTCCATAAATTTGTATAAACTCAAACGCTTTGATCACCTAATCAAAGCACGTATTCCAACTCCGAGATGCTTGCACCAGCCCATAAATGGATCGCTGGAGTTTGCAAACTTTGTCAGCATTCTCTGGATCGACAAAACCTTCTGGTTGCATCATATACAACTCTTCCTCAAGGAAACCGTTGAGGAACGCTATTTTGACATCCATCTGCCAAATTTCATAGTCAAAATAAGCAGCTATTGCCAACATGATTCTAAAAGACTTAAGCATCGCTACGGGTGAGAAGGTCTCATCGTAGTCAACTCTTTGAACTTGTGAAAAACCTTTCGCCAGAAGTCGAGCTTTATAGACGGTGACATTACCATTCGTGTCTGTCTTCTTCTTAAAGATCCATTTGTTCTGAATGGCCTTTCACCCTTCAGGTAATACTTCCAAAGTCCATACTTTATTTTCATACATGGATCCCATCTTGGATTTCATGGCCTCTAACCATTTCTCGGAATCCGGGCCCATCACCGCTCCTCCATAGCTTGTAGGTTCATTATTGTCCAACAACATGACCTCCAAGACAGGGTTGCCATACCACTCAGGAGTAGTACGCGCCCTTGTTGACCTACGAGGTTCAATAGCAGCTTGATCCGAAGCTTCATCATCATCATCATTAACTTCCTCTTCAACCGTCGTAGGTTCCATAGAAACATCTTTCTGCGCTGCGCTACTTTCTGGTTGAAGTAAAGGTTCAATAACATCATCAAGATCTATTTTCCTCCCACTCAATTCTTTCAAGAGAAACTCTTTCTCAAGAAATGTTCCGTTCTTAGCGACAAACACTTTGCCTTCGGATCTGAGATAGAAGGTATACCCGACTGTCTCTTTCGGGTATCCTATGAAGACGCATTTCTCCACTTTGGGTTCCAGCTTTTCAGGCTGAAGCTTTTTGACATAAGCATCACATCCCCAAACTTTAAGAAACGAAAACTTTGGCCTCTTGCCAAACCATAGTTCATATGGCGTGGTCTCAATGGATTTCGATGGTGCCCTATTTAAAGTGAATGCAGCTTTCTCTAATGCATAACCCCAAAACGATAGTGGCAAATCAGCAAGAGACATCATAGAACGTACCATATCTAATAAGGTTTGATTACGATGTTCGGACACACCATTACGCTGTGGTGTTCCGGGCGGTGTCAACTATGAAACAATTCCACACTGTCTTAAGTGACTGCCAAACTCATAACTCAGATATTCACCTCCTCGATCAGATCGCAAGAATTTAATCTTCTTGTTACGATGATTCTCAACTTCACTCTAAAATTGCTTGGACTTTTCAAACGTTTCAGACTTGTGTTTCATTAAGTAAATATACCCATATCTACTTAAGTCACCAGTGAAGGTGAGAAAATAACAATATCCACCACGCGCTGTAACATTCACCGGACCGCACACATCAGTATGTATGATTTCCAATAAGTCACTTGCCTGTTCCATTGTTCCAGAGAACGGCATTTTAGTCATCTTGCCCATGAGGCATGGTTCACATGTGTCAAGTGATTCAAAATCAAGTGACTCCAAAAGTCCATCAGCATGGAGCTTCCTCATGCGTTTTACACCAATATGACCTAAACGGCAGTGCCACAAGAAATTGGTACTATCATTATCAACTCTACATCTTTTGGCATCAATGTTATGAACATGTGTATCATCACTATCAAGATTTAATATGAATAAACCCCTCACATTGGGTGCATGACCATAAAAGATATTACTCATATAAATAGAACAACCTTTATTCTCTGATTTAAATGAGTAACTGTCTCTCAATAAACAAGATGCATATATAATGTTCATGCTTAACACAGGCACTAAATAACAATTATTCAGGTTCATCACTAATCCCGATGGTAATCGAAGAGAGAGCGTGCCGACGGCGATCACATCAACCTTGGAACCATTTCCCATGTGCATCGTCACTTCATCCTTTGCCAGCCTTCGTCTATTCCGTAGTTCCTGTTTTGAGTTGCAAATGTGAGCAACCGAACATGTATCAAATACCTAGGCACTACAACAAGAGCTAGTAAGGTACACATCAATAACATGTATATCATATATACCTTGTTTGTCGTTGGCCGCCTTCTTGTCAGCCAGGTACTTGGGGCAGTTCCGCTTCCAGTGACCAGTTCCCTTGCAATGAAAGCACTCAGTTTCTGGCTTGGGTCCAGGCTTGGGCTTCTTTATAGGAGTAGCAACTGCTTTGCCATCCTTCTTGGTTTTACCCTTCTTGCCCTTGCCCTTGCCATTCTTCTTGAAACTAGTGGTTTTATTGACCATCAACACTTGATGTTCTTTCTGGATTTCAGACTTAGCGACTTTTAGCATCGCAAACAGCTCGGCGACTGACTTGTTCATCCCGTGCATGTTATAATTCATCACAAAGCTCTTGTAACTAGGTGGCAGTGATTGAAGAACTCTGTCAGTGATCATCTCTGGCGGAAGGGCAATTCCCAACTCTGCTAAACGATTCGAATACCCAGACATTCTGAGTATATGCTCACTGATAGACCCGTTCTCCTCCATTTAGCAAGCATAGAACTTATCGAAGGTCTCATACCTCTCAATCTGGGAATTCTTCTGAAAGATAAACTTCAACTCCTGGAACATCTCATATGCTCCATGACGTTCAAAATGTCTTTGAAGTCTCGGTTCTAAGCCATACAATATTGCACACTGAACTATTGAGTAATCTCCAGAACGTGCCTCCCAAGCATTCTTAACGTCTTCAGAAGACATGTCTTCTGGTTGGTCACTAAGCGGTGCATCAAGGACATATGATTCTTGGGAAGCCGTGAGGATAATCCTCGGATTACGGGCCTAGTCAACAAAGTTACTTCCATCATCTTTCAACTTAGCTTTCTCTAGGAACGCATTAAAATTCAGGGGTGCTACTGCACGGGCCATTGATCTACAACCTAAATATGCAAAGGTTGCTTAGACTATTGTAACATCCCAAATTTTGGAATGTTATAATAAATATTAGAATGAAATGTTTGTTTGCTTGAGTGATTGAAATTGAGTGAAATTTGAAACTTTTGAAAAACTTTTGAATGAGAGGGAATAAAATGATTTTCCCCTTTGTGATTGATTTCAAATTTAATACTTTTAAAATCAGTGAGAGAAGATGACATGACTTCTTCAATATAAAAAGATTTGGAAAGTGAATTTGAAAGCATTTAAAACCTTGTGATATGGAGTTCTTTTCATATTTGATTTGAAGTTTGAAAGAATTCAAACCCCCTTGACCAAAAATTTGAGAGGAGTAATGTGACACTCCAAACCAGGGGGTATTTTGTGAAGTATTTGAACCATAAAACCCAGGGGGTTATTTGAAAATTTATTTCAAAAGAATTAAAACCAATTTAGGCATTTTCTGAAAATATTTTTTTAGAAGTATTTAATTTGGCGGTGGGAAAATGTTCATTAAATGGCATATATTTCCCTGATCATTTTGGTATATAATACTTTATTTTTTGAATGTTTTGATGGCCATAAAAGAGATTTCAATGCTCTCGCAATTAATAAAAGGAAACGATTTAACGGGTTATTAAAGCCCACCGGCCCACCACCCATAACTCCTCCCCGAAACCTCTCCGGACTGGCGACCGATGCCACTCACGCCGACCTCTCTCTCTCTTACCGTGGGTCCCACTGACCGACCGATAACGCCCCCACGGTCACCTCCCTCCTCTCGCTCCCCAAACCACGCCGGCGACCACCGAGCTGGAGATCCCTCCTCCTGCCATTCCCCGAGGCCCCAAGGCAGCCTATAAAACACCGCCCCTCCCCTCGACCCGTTCCCCCATTTCCCCCTCTGCCCGACGCCTCTCCTCGCCGCTATCGCTCGCCGGAACCACCGGACGCCGCCGCACCATTGTCGCTCCCGTGCTCGCTCTAGCCACTCCTCTCGCTACCCGAGCACGCCATCCTCTCCACCACCCTCGCCCGCACCTCCCCGTGCACTCGTCGTGCCCCAAAACCACTGGAGTTCCTTTTCCCATCGACGCCCGAGCACCATCGCCACTCCCGACCTCGCCCCGCTCAACCCCGTCGCCCTCGAGCCTCGCTGACGCCACCATCGTCTTCGTCGCACTCGTCTGCGTCGCCTGGTGCCATCGCCGTGGCCGGTAGACCACCGGAGATGCCTCCCCATCGACCCCACCTACTCTGCCTCGCCGGAGCTTCACCGGAGTTGACCTCCACCACGGTAAGTCGCCGGAGCCCTCTCCCCTCCGTCCGATCTGAGTGAACGGCCACGATTAGAACAGACTTTCCATATTAAACGCTGAATGGTTTTTCTCTAAATTTCGGTTGTCCGCTCATTTCAGTCTAGAATGCACCCCCCGTAGCCTAACAGAACCTGTCACGTAGCACCCTGTCCGTTACTTTTGAAAATAGGATTTATTTGTAGAGAAAACCAACCCTTGGTTGTGTTGATGAAATTTTGTTGATTTGAGTTTTGTCTTAAGTATTTTCCTTCATCACAACCTTGTTGCTTTTGGTTTTTGTGTTACTTTTGATTGATAGAATTGATTGCTAGTATGATTGCTTATATGAATGCAATGTTTGATTATATAGATTTTCATCGGAGAGTGACGAATAGTCTATCAAGTTATTTCTGAGAGCGATATTATTTCTTCATCAACAATATAGGCAAGTTCACTTTGACCATCTATTTCATACCTATGTTTTATTTCATGTAGTGATATCATTCAACAAATCCCTCCCGTAGTGTTATTGAAATTCTTGTAGTCAAGTAGAACGCATGAGGTAGGAACCCACCACTTGTTACTAAAGCCCCGGGAACGTTAGTTATTTTATGCTATGCTAAAGTAGACGGGGTCTGGTATGAGTTTTCGTGAGTGGTGTGAGAAGGAGGACTCTACGTCAATATGACAACTTCATGAAGGCATCTTCAAGTCCTGCATCTTCAAGACCTCAAGACATTCGAGACTCGAGAAACAAGTTTTCAATACACACTACTGGTGAAGGATGGTTGATTGGGCATCCCTGGAGTAACCTGTGGATGGCCGGGATGCATGGAGAAGCGCCATGACATCTTGCGGAAAGCTTCACCCAGACTCAAAGAGACGGAAGAATACTTCATGCCCGGAAGCTTACCTGTGTAGCCACAAGTCATTATGGGCTCTGGCTTGGTTGATCTTTGTTGTGACTCTGGCTGGGCAGTGCTACGAGATGTAGTCGACGTTAGGAATGGATGGGCACTGACAGAGGTCAGGGAAACACTCTGAAAGACCATGTTTCGTTCGTCCCGTTCTCAAACAACCGGCAGTGCGAGGACTTACCAGGAGGGAATGAATCTTGTGGGTAAAGTACACAACACTCTGCAGAGTTAAAACCTAATCGATTAGGCATGTCCCCGGTTACGGACAATTTGAGCTTCTAGACTTGGATCTATCTCTGAACTCTCAACACTGGACTGATAATTAATTATGGGCAACCTATGATACTTGTGGGCATTAAGACATCGGTTGGCGGAACCATGTCTTGTTAGGTAACTCTATAGTGAAACTCCGGATATTCCTTTGTTGTAGGAAAAGAAAACAAAATCAGCTTTTATGCAAAAACTCTGACACAGAGCCACAAAGCCTTACTGCATATAGAATAGTTTTTATCTTCTGTTCTACTATGGTGATCTTGCCGGTACATTCAATGTACTGACCTACAGGGCTGCAACGTCTTATGTTGCAGATAAGCTCTACGACGGGTAAGAGTACGATTCAGGGTTACGGTCTACACTCAACCTGCCGTTGGTGTTATTTGGGACTCCACTCCCGTTGACTGTTTCCGCTAGGAATTATGGTATATATTAGTTTTACGTTAATTACATGTGATTGCACTTTGATATATACATTGATGTACTGTGTGTGCCAGCATACTGATCCAGGGATGGCACAGAATACACAGAGGCTTGACTCGTTTTGAGGTGGGTCGCTACAGAAATGGTATCAGAGCACATGTTGACTGTAGGACGTGACCCTAGAAACTGGAAAGCCCTTAGGAAACGATTTCTCGAAAAACTTTGTTTTCAAAAGACCCTTTACTTCTCATCTTATTTGAGCTTTATCAAATGATCTCTCTTACCTCAAATAGTTAGAAAATACCCGTTCCCCTTTGACCACACTAAGGATCAACTGAGACCACTTTGAGAAGGACAAGATATCGAAACAACTGATGGTCACTTGAAAGTAAAGGAAATTTCACCATGCATTAGAAGAGTTGAAGCTACACGAGTTGAAGACTATAAAGACCCGAAGAAATTGAAGACCATGAAGAATTTCCAAGATATTATGCCCTAGAAGACCAAACCCCTGTTGTATACTTACGTTAGATACGATGATTGTGAGTTGTCATTTGTGTGTAAATTTTTCGATAGCCACAACTAAAATCTATTTTTAAAACCATTGTTTGTATTGTGTGTATCCCCTCTTTTCTCTCTCCCACATCTCATCCCAAAACCATTGAACCCAATAGATGATGAATGAAGCTGGACTCGTGTATCCTGGATCGATGACTCGGTTAGAGACAGAAGAATGGATTCAAAACATGGAGGATCACCTAAGGAGTAACCATGTTGCAAGGAATGAGATGGTCCAGTATGCCCTTCGGTACTTTGCTGAAGGTGCTGCACATTGGTGGAAGATGCATGAAGATATCCATGATAGGCAAGCATCAATCACTTGGGAGGAATGCAAGAAGACTCTGCAAAAATCTCATGTTGTCACCAACACCCAGAATCCCCGTTGCAAAGAAGTGAAGAAGATTTGTGCATGCAAGATATGTGGAGAGATAGGACACACCCAGGGAGAACACAAGGAAGGATGCCCTCATTGTGAAGAAAATCACCGAGCTGAGGAATGCCCAACTAGGCAGGTGACATGTTTCATGTGTGAAGGAACTACACATTACCCGACTCAATGCCAAATGTACCCCAAGGTACAAGAAGTCATCAAGTAGCAGAAGGAAGCCATGAAGGAAGCCTTCAGAGAAAATTTAGGAGAACATGTGATAAAGGAAAATGTTGAAGACCCAAATGGAGAAGGCCTAACCAGATTTTACTCCAATGCCTGCTATTCATGTGGAGAGGAAGGACATTTCTCACAGGATTGTATGAAGGAAAGAAAAGAGTATCTGGAAAACTTCCTGATAGAAGAAGTGGAGTTTGATCCATAGGAAATTGAAGGTTTGATCAGAACAAAGAAGCTCAGGAAGAGACAAGCCCCTGAACAGAGGGACCTGAGTCATATCAGATGTTTCAAGTGTAAGGATATGGGCCACTATGCCAGAAAGGAACCAGAACTCCAAGGAGCAAACACCAACATCAAGAAGCCCCGAGACTTGTCAGAAATCATCTATTTTTGTTGCAAGGAAGCAGGACATTATGCTAGTAAATGTCCAAAGGAGACGAAAGCTAGAATGGAGTAGTTAAGATGGCAATAAGTGTATCATGAAGCACTCTCGTTTTCATGAGATTATTTTGTAACGGAAGTCTCTGAGATTGTAATAACTTCTTAAATCAATGAAATTTGTTGTGTCATGATTTTCTATGAGTTGTTACCCCATGAACAAATATCTCCGACTATTTTCAAGGATATGAGAAAATATGGTCTATGCAGGCATGTGTACATTTCATTTTAAGTGTGGTAGCAACCACAGGGACAAACGAATGAAGAAAATACCATTCATGTTAAGGAGTTTGGATAAGTGGATATAGGTGAAGAGAATGTGGAACCATATCCAAACTATGTGAATGATAACCTTTGTGACAACGTGTCTTTGAAGTTGGAATATTGAGAAAAGGAATGATTGTGACGAAACCATACACAAGGTTAAACAGACCAATGGAAAGGAAAATGAATTCTGCAGAATGGAATCTAGACAAGAATAAGTCTGTGATTGGTTACCTCAAGGGTATGATGGAGTGAATGGAAGGTAATGCTAGAATATGAAATGATAGTAACCCCAAGAGTGAGTTAAAGCTATCCAAGTATTCAAGTGAACCCACAACTCACTGACCTCAGGATTGATAAGGATCAAGCACTACCTTTGTGAAGGAAGACACTTGGGATAAGCTATCACTATTTAGCAAAACGTTTTTCTTAGGAGTATACGAAAACCTGAGAGTTGTGAAGAAACGATAGATGTTTTTGCTTAGCTTGCAGAATCAATGGATTTATCCGAACTTCGTTCGTTGACAAGAGAAATTTCTGCAATGCTTGTGAGGAAGCCCAAGTGTTAGAATACGAGGTTCACTAAACCTTATACAAGGTAATGATTTCAGTGCGACATGGCTTGGCCACCATGACGACTTACTCTTATCATTTTCTTGCTATTCGGATTGGTAAATCTGAGTGACTTACCCATAGTAAAGAGACGACGTTCTTTGAAGCTTTTTGTTTAAGCCCTAGAATGGTATGAAGAAAACCCCTTGTACATGACAGTTGCTGTCACACGTAGGAATTTTACGGTGAGGAATGAAGCCATGACCCATTTCACTGCAGGGTAACCACAAATGGTAGACCACCATGTGGTATTCGATAAGTTATTTAGAATGATCACGAGACCTGTCAGTTAAGAAGACCCAGTATCGGAGGAAATGCATTTTTTATGACCACCATGATGTATTCGATAAGTTATTTTAGTATTCTTTTCTGTTAGGGATTGTTTTGTTACTAAAAATATTTTTTGTCTTGTTTTATATTAGTAGTAGTTTAGCCACCAAAATTTAGAGCCCATTACTTTGTTTTGTTTTCTTTGTTGTATTGCTCTAGTATTGCTAGTTGATTTCTTATTTGAAAATATTTTGTTTTCTGTTATTTTAATATATATATTTTTTTATTATTTTTCTTGTTGTTAAGTTTATTAGGCTAAAACCTATGTTGTTTAGAGTGTTGTTTTCATAATTCTTAGTTGTTCTTCAAAAGTAATTCTTCTTGCTAGAAAAATATTTACAAAAATACTTTTGTTATATTTTACTTTGTTTTGGTTGTTACTTTTGAAAATAGGATTTATTTGTAGAGAAAACCAACCCTTGGTTGTGTTGATGAAATTTTGTTGATTTGAGTTTTGTCTTAAGTATTTTCCCTCATCACAACCTTGTTGCTTTTGGTTTTTGTGTTACTTTTGATTGATAGAATTGATTGCTAGTATGATTGCTTATATGAATGCAATGTTTGATTATATAGATTTTCATCGGAGAGTGACGAATAGTCTATCAAGTTATTTCTGAGAGCGATATTATTTCTTCATCAACAATACAGGCAAGTTCACTTTGACCATGTATTTCATACCTATGTTTTATTGCATGTAGTGATATCATTCAACAAATCCCTCCCGTAGTGTTATTGAAATTCTTGTAGTCAAGTAGAATGCATGAGGTAGGAACCCACCACTTGTTACTAAAGCCCCGGGAACGTTAGTTATTTTATGCTATGCTAAAGTAGACGGGGTCAGGTATGAGTTTTCGTGAGTGGTGTGAGAAGGAGGACTCTACGTCAATACGACAACTTCATGAAGGCATCTTCAAGTCCTGCATCTTCAAGACCTCAAGACATTCGAGACTCGAGAAACAAGTTTTCAATACACACTACTGGGTAAAAGATGGTTGATTGGGCATCCCTGGAGTAACCAGTGGATGGCCGGGATGCATGGAGAAGCACCATGACATCTTGCGGAAAGCTTCACCTAGACTCAAAGAGACGGAAGAATACTTCATGCCCGGAAGCTTACTTGTGTAGCCACAAGTCATTATGGGCTCTGGCTTGGTTGATCTTTGTTGTGACTCTGGCTGGGCAGTGCTACGAGATGTAGTCGACGTTAGGAATGGATGGGCACTGACAGAGGTCAGGGAAACACTCTGAAAGACCATGTTTCGTTCGTCCCATTCTCAAACAACCGGCAGTGCGAGGACTTACCAGGAGGGAACGAATCTTGTGGGTAACGTACACAACACTCTGCAGAGTTAAAACCTAATCGATTAGCCGTGTCCCCGGTTATGGACAATTTGAGCTTCTAGACTTGGATCTATCTCTGAACTCTCAACACTGGACTGATAATTAATTGTGGGCAACCTATGATACTTGTGGCCATTAAGACATCGGTTGGCGGAACCATGTCTTGTTAGGTAACTCTATAGTGAAACTCCGGATATTCCTTTGTTGTAGGAAAAGAAAACAAAATCAGCTTTTATGCAAAAACTCAGACAGGGAGCCACAACGCCTTACTACATATAGAATAGTTTTTATCTTCTGTTCTACTATGGTGATCTTGCCGGTACATTCAATGTACTAACCTACACGGCTGCAATGTCTTATGTTGCAGATAAGCTCTATGACGGGTAAGAGTACGATTTAGGGTTACGGTCTACACTCAACCTGCCGTTGGTGTTATTTGGGACTCCACTCCCGGTGACTGTTTCCGATGAGATTTTAAGGTATATATCAGTTTTACGTTAATTACATGTGATTGCACTTTGATATATACATTGATGTACTGTGTGTGCCAGCATACTGATCCAGGGATGGCATAGAATACACAGAGGCTTGACTCGTTTTGAGTCGGGTCGCTACAACTATTGTTCAAGATAATGAGTTTAGTTAATCAAATTACTAAAGCTCCCACTCAAATTGACATCCCTCAGGTCATCTGAGTGTCACATGATCCAAACTCACCAACTCAAGTCCGATCATCACGTGAGTTGAGGTGGTTTGAATGGTGAACATCATCATGTTGATCATATATACTATATGACTCATGTTCATGTTGGAAATATGCCCTAGAGGCAATAATAAAATGGTTATTATTGTATTTCCTTGTTCATGATAATTGTCTATTGTTCATGCTATAATTGTATTAACCGGAAACCAGAATGCATGTGTGAATACATAGACCACAACGTGTCCCTAGTGAGCCTTTAGTTGACTAGCTCGTTGATCAATAGATGGTCACGGTTTCATGACCATGGACATTGGATTTCGTTGATAACGGGATCACATCATTAGGAGAATGATGTGATGGACAAGACCCAATCCTAAGCATAGCACAAGATCGTATAGTTCGTCTGCTAAAGCTTTCCAATGTCAAGTATCATTTCCTTAGACCATGCGATTGTGCAACTCCCGGATACCATAGGAATGCTTTGGGTGTGCCAAACATCACAACATAACTGGGTGGCTATAAAGGTGCACTACGGGTATCTCCGAAAGTGTCTGTTGGGTTGGCACGAATCGAGACTGGGATTTGTCACTCCGTATGACGGAAAGGTATCTCTGGGCCCACTCGGTAAGACATCATCATAATGAGCTCAGTGTGACTAAGGAGTTAGCCATGGAATGATGTGTTATGGAACGAGTAAAGAGACTTGCCGGTAACGAGATTGAACAAGGTATAGAGATACCGACGATCGAATCTCGGGCAAGTATCATACCGGTAGACAAACGGAATTGTATACGGGATTTATTGAATCCCTGACATCGTGGTTCATCCGATGAGATCATTGCGGAGCATGTGGGAGCCAGCATGGGTATCCAGATCCCGCTGTTGGTTATTGATCGGAGAGGTGTCTTGGTCATGTCTACGTGTCTCCCGAACCCGTGGGGTCTACACACTTAATGTTCGATGACGCTAGGGTTATAGGGAAATGGTATACGTGATTACCGAAGGTTATTCGGAGTCCCTGTGAGATCCCGGACATCACGAGGAGCTCCGGAATGATCCGGAGGTAAAGATTGATATATAGGAAGTCCTATTTTGGTCACCGGAAAGTTTTCGGGCTCATCGGTAGTGTACCGGGAGTGCCGGGAGGGTGCCGGTGGACCCCCGGGAGGGGTGTGACGACCAAAGGACTTCGTGGGCTGTTAGAGGAGGTGTACCAACCCTTATTGGTCTAGTCAAGTCCTTCCCGAAAGGCCCATGCGGCTAGGGATAAAGAGATAAGGCTAAAGGAGATTCAAAAGGAAGAGATCCACCTCCCTTGTGGGAGGTGGACTACTCCCTAGCTTCGACCGAACCTCTCCTCCTATATATACTTGAGGTTTTGGCTGTTTTGAGACAAGATTTGATCTCTCTCCCACGGCACAACCCTACCTCTCTTCTTCCTCCTCCGTAGTGCTTAGGCGAAGCCCTGCCGGAATACCTTGCTGCTCCACCACCACCATGCCATCATGCTGCTGTTGGAGCTCTTCCCCAACCTCTCCCTCCTCCTTGCTGGATCAAGGCGTGGGAGACGTCACCGGCCTGTACGTGTTTTGAACGCGGAGGCACCGTTGTTCGGTGCTTAGATCGGAATCCACCGCGATCTGAATCGCTGCGAGTACGACTCCACCAACCGCGTTCTTGTAACGCTTCCGCTTAGCAATCTTCAAAGGTATGAAGATGCAATCTCTCCCCACTCATTGCTGGTTTCTCCATAGATAGATCTTAGTGATCGTAGGAATTTTTTTTATTTACTACTACGTCTCCCAACAGTGGCATCATGAGCTAGGTCTATGCGTAGAATCTATGCACGAGTAGAACACAAACTTGTTGTGGGCGTCGATCTTGTTAATTTGCTTACCACTACTAGTCTTATCTTGATTCGACGGTATTGTGGGATGAAGCGGCCAGGACCAACTTTACACGTACGCTTACGTGAGACCGGTTCCACCGCCTGACATGCACTTGTTGCATAAGGTGGCTAGCGGATGCCTGTCTCTCTCACCTTAGTCGGATTGGATTCGATGAAAAGGGTCCTTATGAAGGGTAAATAGCAATTGGCATATCACGTTGTGGTTTTGGCGTAGGTAAGAAACGTTCTTGCTAGAAACCTATAGTAGCCACGTAAAAACTTGCAACTACAAATTAGAGGACGTCTAACTTGTTTTTGCAGCATATGCCTTGTGATGTCATATGGACAAAGGATGTGATGTGACGCATTGTGATGTATGAGATTGATCATGTTCTTGTAATAGGATTCACGACTTGCATGTCAATGAGTATGACAACCGACAGGAGCCATAGGAGTTGTCTTATTTTATTGTATGACCTGCGTGTCAATCATAAACGCCATGTAATTATTTTACTTTATTGCTAAACGTTAGCCATAGTAGTAGAAGTAATAGTTGGTGAGACAACTTCATGAAGACACGATGATGGAGATCATTATGATGGAGATCATGGTGTCGTGCCGGTGAAAGTGATGATCATGGTGCCCCGAAGATGGAGATCAAAGGAGCAAGATGATATTGGCCATATCATGTCACTATATTGATTGCATGTGATGTTTATCATGTTTACATCTTATTTGCTTAGAACAACGGTAGCTAAATAATATGATCTCTCAATAAAATTTCAAGAAATGTGTTCACCCTAACTGTGCACCGTTGCTAAGGATTGTTGTTCCGAAGCACCACGTGATGATCGGGTGTGATAGGTTCTAACGTTCGCATACAACAGGTGTAAGCCAGATTTACACACGCGAAACACTTAGGTTGACTTGACGAGCCTAGCATGTACAGACATGGCCTTGGAACACGGAAGACCGAAAGGTCAAACATGAGTCGTATAGAAGATACGATCAACATGGAGATGTTCACCATGGATGACTAGTCCGTCTCACGTGATGATCGGACACGGGCTAGTTGACGTGGATCATGTGTCACTTGGATGAGGATCATCCTCATAGCTTCCAAAAGATTGTATGTCCTTGATGCACCGCTAGGTGAGCCACCCATTTTCCCAGTGGACCAAGACGTTACGAACGCTTGGTAGTCACGCTTGCGATGATTACTCCCTTGTTCAGTGCGGCATGCTTTACATTTTAGAACCGGGGCTCCAAAAGCGTTTTGAGCAACATAGAGCATATGAGATGTCCCAAGAGTTGAAACTGGTTTTCCAAGCTCATGCTCGGGTCGAGAGATATGAAGTCTCCGACAAGTTCTTCAGCTGTAAGATGGAGGAGAATAGTTCTGCCAATGAGCACATACTCAAAATGTCTGGGTTGCACAACCGCTTGACTCAGCTGGGAGTTAATCTCCCGGATGACTTGGTCATTGACAGAATCCTCCAGTCGCTTCCACCTAGCTACAAGAGCTTTGTGATGAACTACAACATGCAGGGTATGGAGAAGTCCATTCCTGAGTTGTACTCGATGCTGAAATCAGCGGAAGTTGAGATCAAAAAGGAGCATCAAGTGTTGATGGTGAATAAGACCACTAGTTTCAAGAAAGGCAAGGGTAAGAAGAACTTCAAGAAGGACGGCAAAGATGTTGCCGCGCCCGTTAAGCAAGTTGTCGGGAAGAAGAACAAGAATGGACCCAAGCCTAAGACTGAGTGCTTTTATTGCAAGGGTACCGGTCACTAGAAGCGGAACTATCCCAAGTACTTACCGGATAAGAAGGCCGGCAATGTTAAAGGTATATGTGATATACTTGTTATTGATGTGTACCTAACCAGCGCTCATAGTAGCTCCTGGGTATTTGATACCGGTGCAGTTGCTCACATTTGTAACTCCAAGCAGGAGCAGCGGAATAAGCGGAGACTGGCAAAGGACGAGGTGACGATGCGCGTCGGGAATGGTTCCAAGGTCGATGTGATCGCCGTCGGCACGGTACCTCTACATCTACCTTCGAGATTAGTTTTAAACCTCAATAATTGTTATTTAGTACCACCTTTGAGCATGAACATTGTATCTGGATCTCGCTTGATGCGAGATGGCTACTCATTTAAATCTAAGAATAATGGTTGTTCTATTTATATGAGACAAATGTTTTTTGGTCATGCCCCGCTGGTCAATGGTTTATTTATGATGAATCTCGAACGTGATGTGACACATGTCCGTAGTGTGAGTACCAAAAATTGTAAGGTTGATAACGATAGTCCCACTTACATGTGGTATTGCCGCCTTGGTCATATTGGTGTCAAACGGACGAAGAAGCTCCATGCTGATGGACTTTGGGAGTCTCTTAATTTCGAATCATTTGACACGTGTGAACCATGCTTCATGGGCAAGATGACCAAGACTCTGTTCTCCGGAACAATGGAGCGAGCAACTGACTTGTTGGAGATAATACATACCGATGTATGCGGTCCAATGAGCGTCGAGGCTCGCAGTGGCTACCATTATGTTCTCACCCTCACTGATGACTTGAGTAGATATGGGTATGTCTACTTAATGAAACATAAGTCTGAAACCTTTGAAAGGTTCAAGGAATTTTAGAGTGAGGTAGAGAATCAACGTGACAGGAAAATAAAGTGCCTACGATCTGATCGTGGCGGAGAATATTTAAGTCACGAGTTTGGCACGCACCTAAGGAAATGTGGAATTGTTTCACAACTCATGCCGCCTGGCACACCTGAGCGAAATGGTGTGTCTGAACGTCATAATTGCACTCTATTGGATATTGTGCGATCTATGATGTCTCTTACCGACTTACCGCTATCATAATGGGGATATGCATTAGAGACTACCGCATTCACTTTAAATAGGACACCGTCAAAATCCGTTGAGATGACACCATATGAATTATGGTTTGGAAAGAAACCTAAGCTGTCGTTTCTAAAAGTTTGGGGATGCGATGCTTACGTGAAGAGACTTCAACCTGAGAAGCTCGAACCCAAAGCGGAAAAGTGCGTCTTCATAGGATATCCCAAAGAGACTATTGGGTATACCTTCTACCTCAGATCCGAAGGCAAAGTCTTTGTTGCCAAGAATGGATCCTTTCTCGAGAAAGAGTTTCTCTCGAAAGAAGTAAGTGGGAGAAAAATAGAACTTGATGAGGTAATTGTACCTCCACTCGAACCGGAGAGTAGCGCGACACGGGAAGTTGTTTCTATAGAGCCTACACCGGTTGGAGAGGAAGTTAATGATGATGATCATGAAACTTCAGATCAAGTTACTATTGAACTTCGAAGGTCCACCAGGAGACGTTCCGCATCAGAGTGGTACGACAACCCTATCCTGGAGATCATGTTGTTGGACAACAGTGAACCTTCGAACTATAAAGAAGCAATGGCGGGCCCGGATTCCAACAGATGGCTTGAGGCCATGAAATCCGAGAAAGGATCCATGTATGAGAACAAGGTATGGACTTTGGTGGACTTGCCTGACGATAAGCGAGCCATTGAAAATAAATGGATCTTTAAGAAGAAGACTGACGCGGATGGTAATGTGACCATCTATAAGGCTCGGCTTTTCGCTAAGGGTTATCGACAAGTTCAAGGAGTTGACTACGATGAGACTTTCTCACCCGTAGCATTGTTGAAGTTTGTCTGAATCATGTTAGCAATTTCCGCATTTTATGATTATGAGATCTGGCAAATGGACGTCAAAACGGCATTCCTTAATGGCTTCCTGAAGGAAGAACTGTATATGACGCAGCCGGAAGGTTTTGTCAATCCTAAAGATGCTAACAAAGTATGCAAGCTCCAGCGCTCCATCTATGGGCTGCTGCAAGCATCTCGGAGTTGGAACATTCGCTTTAATGAGGTGATTAAAGCATTTGGGTTTGTACAACTTTATGGAGAACGTTGTATTTACAAGAAAGTGAGTGGGAGCTCTATAGCATTTCTCATATTATATGTGGATGACATACTGATAATGGGAAATGATATAGAACTCTTGGAAAGTGTAAAGGCCTACTTGAATAAATGTTTTTCAATGAAGGACCTTGGAGAAGCTGCTTATATATTAGGTATTAAGATCTATAGAGATAGATCGAGACACCTCATAGGTCTTTCACAAAGCACATACCTTGACAAGATATTGAAGAAGTTCAATATGGATCAGTGCAAGAAGGGGTTCTTGCCTGTGTTACAAGGTGTGAGAGATTGAGTACGACTCAATGCCCGACCACGACAAAGGAGAGAGAAGAGATGAGTTTCATCCCCTATGCTTCAGCCATAGGCTCTATTATGTATGCAATGCTGTGTACCAGACCTGATGTGAACCTTTCCATAAGTTTGGTAGGGAGGTACCAAAGTGATCCCGGAGTGGAACACTAGACATCGGTTAAGAATATCCTGAAGTACGTGAAAAGGATCAAGGAGATGTTTCTCGTATATGGAGGTGCCGAAGAGCTCGTCGTAAAGGGTTACATCGATGCTAGCTAAGACATGGATCCGGACGACTCCAAGTCACAAACCGGATACGTGTATATTTTGAACGGAGGGGCAGTCAGCTGGTGCAGCAGCAAGCAAAGCATCGTGGCGGCATCTACATGTGAAGTGGAGTACATAGCGGCTTCGGAAGCAGCAAAGGAAGGAGTCTGGATGAAGGAGTTCATCACTGACCTAGGAGTGATTCCCAATGCGTCGGGACCGATGACTCTATTTTGTGACAACACTGGAGCTATTGCCCTTGCAAAGGAGCCCAGGTTTCACAAGAAGACAAGATACATCAAGCGCTGCTTCAACTCCATCCATGATTACATTCAGGAGGGAGATACAGATATTTGTAAAGTACATACGGATCTGAATGTCACAGATCCGTTGACTAAACCTCTCTCATGAGCAAAACATGACCAACACCAGAATGCTATGGGTGTTTGATTCATCACAATGTAACTAGATTATTGACTCTAGTGCAAGTGGAAGACTGTTGGAAATATGCCCTAGAGGCAATAATAAAATGGTTATTATTGTATTTCCTTGTTCATGATAATTGTCTATTGTTCATGCTATAATTGCATTAACCGGAAACCAGAATGCATGTGTGAATACATAGACCACAACGTGTCCCTAGTGAGCCTCTAGTTGACTAGCTCATTGATCAATAGATGGTCACGGTTTCATGACCATGGACATTTCATGTCGTTGATAACGGGATCACATCATTAGGAGAATGTTGTGATGGACAAGACCCAATCCTAAGCATAGCACAAGATCATGTAGTTCGTCTGCTAAAGCTTTTCCAATGTCAAGTAGCATTTCCTTAGACCATGAGATTGTGCAACTCCCAGATACCGTAGGAATGCTTTGGGTGTGCCAAACGTCACAACGTAACTGGGTGGCCATAAAGGTGCACTACGGGTATCTCCGAAAGTGTCTGTTGGGTTGGCACGAATCGAGACTGGGATTTGTCACTCCGTATGACGGAGAGGTATCTCTGGGCCCACTCGGTAAGACATCATCATAATGAGCTCAGTGTGACTAAGAAGTTAGCCACGGGATGATGTGTTATGGAATGAGTAAAGAGACTTGCCGGTAACAAGACTAAACTAGGTATGAAGATATCGACGATCGAGTCTCGGGCAAGTAACATACCGAAGAACTAAGGGAACAACATATGGGATTGTCTGAATCCTTGACATAGAGGTTCGACCGATAAAGATCTTCGTAGAACATGTAGGAACCAATATGTGTATCCAGATCCCGCTGGTGGTTATTGACCGGAGAGGTGTCTCGGTCATGTCTACGTGTCTCCCAAACCCATAGGGTCTACACACTTAAGGTTCGGTGACGCTAGGGTTATAGGGAAATGGTATACGTGATTACCGAAGGTTGTTTGGAGTCCCGAATGAGATCCCGGACATCACGAGGAGCTCCAGAATGGTCCGGAGGTAAATATTGATATATAGGAAGTCCTGTTTTGGTCACCGGAAATTTTCGGGCTCATCGGTAGTGTACCGGGAGTGGTGGGAGGGTGCCGGTGGACCCCCGGGAGGGGTGTGACGACCAAAGGACTTCGTGGGCTATTAGAGGAGGTGTACCAGACCTTATTGGGCTGGCCAAGTCCTTCCGGAAAGGCCCATGCGGCTAGGGATAAAGAGATAAGGCTAAAGGAGATTCAAAAGGAAGAGATCCACCTCCCTTGTGGGAGGTGGACTCCTCCCTAGCTTCGGCCGAACCTCTCCTCCTTGGAGGAGGGGCCAAGGCATCCCTCCCTCTCCCTCCTCCTATATATACTTGAGGTTTTGGTTGTTTTGAGACAAGATTTGATCTCTCTCCCACGGCGCAGCCCTACCTCTCTTCTTCCTCCTCCGCAGTGCTTAGGCGAAGCCCTACCGGAATACCTTGCTGCTCCACCACCACCACGCCGTCGTGCTGCTATTGGAGCTCTTCCCCAACCTCTCCCTCCTCCTTGCTGGATCAAGGCGTGGGATACGTCACCGGGCTGTACGTGTGTTGAACGCAGAGGCGCCGTTGTTCGGCGCTTAGATCGGAATCCACCGCGATCTGAATCGATGCGAGTACGACTCCACCAACCGCGTTATTGTAATGCTTCCGCTTAGCGATCTTCAAAGGTATGAAGATGCAATCTCTCCTCACTTGTTGCTGGTTTCTCCATAGATAGATCTTGGTGATCGTAGGAAATTTTTTGATTTACTACTATGTCTCCCAATAGTTCGACCTTTCGGTCTCTTGTGTTCCGAGGCCATGTCTGTACATGCTAGGCTCGTCAAGTTTAACCCGAGTGTTCGGCATGTGCAACACTGGCTCGTACCCGTTGTATGTGAACGTAGAGTCTATCACACCCGATCATCACGTGGTGTCTCGACACGACGAACTTTCGCAACGGTGCACACTCGGGGAGAACACAATTCATCCTGAAATTTAAGTAAGGGATCACCTTATAATGCTACCGTCGTCCTAAGGAAAACAAGGTACATAAAAGGATTAACATCACATGCAAATCATAAGTGACATGATATGGCCATGAACTTGTGCTTTTGCTCTTCATCTTGAAAGCACCGACATGATCTCCATCGTCACCGGCACGACACCATGATCTCCATCAACGTGTCGCCATCGGGGTTGTCATGCCCATCATGCTTGTACTATTATTGCTACCGTTTAGCGATAAAGTAAAGCATTACATAGCTCTTAATGATTGACATGCAGGTCATACAATAATTAAAGACAACCCTATGGCTCCTGCCGGTTGCCGTACTCATCGACATGCAAGTCGTGATATTCTATACAACACATGATCATCTCTTCAATCACATATATCACATCATGTAATTGGCCATATCACATCACAACATACCCAACAAAAACAAGTTAGACCTCCTCTAATGGTTGTTGCATGTTTTACGTGGCTGCTACGGGTATCTAGCAAGAACAATTCTCACCTACGCATAAACCACAACGGTGATACATTAGTTGCTTTTCAACCTTCTCAAGGACCACCTTTGTCGAATCCGATCCAACTAAAGTAGGAGAAACTGGCACCCGCCAGCCATTTGTGCAACAAGTTGCAGTTGAGGAAACCGGTCTCTCGTAAGCGTACGAGTAATGTTGGTCCGGGCCGCTTCATCCCACAATACCGCTGAACCAAAACACGACCAAGGGAGGAAGCATTCTAAGCATCAACGCCCAGAAACTCTTTGTGTTCTACTCGAGATCTCATCTACACATAGACCTAGCTGTGATACCACTGTTGGGGAATGTTGCATGGGAAACAAAAAATTTCCTACGCTCACGCAACACCTATCCATGGTGATGAGCATCTACGAGAGGGGGAATGGATCTACATACCCTTGTAGATCGCTAAGCGGGAAGCGTTAAGAAACATGGTTGGTGTAGTCGAACGTCTTCGCGATCCAAATCGCCGAGCGTCCCGCGATCCAATCACGATCCGTCCTGATCAAGCACCGAACGGACGACACCTCCGCGTTTAGCACACGTACAGCTTGATGATGATCTCCGCCTTCTTGATCCAGGAAGAGGGAGCAGAGAGTTAGACGAGTTCTCCGGCAGCATGATGGCGCTGCAGCGATGGTGGTGGAGCAATTCCGGCAGGGCTTCACCTAAGCACTACAGAAAACCGATCTAGAGGAGAAACTATGCACTAGAGGAACGGGTAGCACGTGGCTGAAAATCTAGTGCAAAAACCCTAAAACCTCTAGTATATATAAGAGGAAGAGAGGAGGAGGCTTGGCCCAAGGGCCAAGCCATGTAGGTTTCGGCCAAACCAAGGAGGAGAGGAGGATTCCTCCTCCAATCATAGTAGGACTAGGACTCCTCCTTATTTTTGCCTTTTTGCCTTTTTCCACCTTTTGCTCTTTGGGCTTTTCTTCCCAGCCGCATGGCCCATGTGTGTGACTTCCACCAGCCCACTAAGGGATGCTATTCACTCTCCCACAGACCATGTAGCCTCTTGGGTCGAAATACCCCTGCCGATGGTCTCCCGGTACACTACCGGCACTCCCGATACACTACCGATGAGCCCGAAACTTTTCCGACGACCAAAATAGGACTTCCTATATATCAATCTTTACCTCCGGACCATTTTGGAGCTCCTCGTGATGTCTGGGATCTCATCCGGGACTCCGAAAAACCTTTGGTCACCACCATGCATAACTCTATACTACCGAAACGTCACCAAACCTTAAGTGTGCAGACCCTACGGGTTCGAGAACTATGTAGACATGACCGAGACACCTCTACGGCCAATAACCAATAGCGGGGCCTGGATGCCCATATTAGTTCCTACATATTCTACGAAGATATTTATCCGTCGAACCTCTATGTCAAGGATTCAGTTAATCCCGTATGATGTTCCATTTGTTCTTCGGTATGTTACTTGCCCGAGATTCGATCGTCGGTATCTCCATACCTAGTTCAACCTTGTTACTGGAAAGTCTCTTTACTCGTTCCATAATACAAGATCCCGTGACTAACACTTAGTCACATTGCTTGCAAGGCTTATTATGATGTTGTATTACCGAGTGGGCCCTAAGATACCTCTCCGTCACACGGAGTAACAAATCCCAGTCTTGATCCATGCCAACCCAACAGACACCCTCGGAGATACCTGTAGACCACCTTTATAGTCACCCATTTATGTTGCGACGTTTGATACAAAGGCACTCTTCCGGTGTCTATGAGTTGCATGATCTCATGGTCATAGATACATATACTTGACATGCAGAAAACAGTAGCAATAAACTGACACGATCATATGCTATGTTTGTAGTTTGGCTCTTGTCCATCACATCATTCTCCTAATGATGTGATCCCGTTATCAAATGACATCACATGTCAATGGCTAGGAAACCTTGACCATCTTTGACTAACGAGCTAGTTCACTAGAGGCATACTAGGGACAAAGTGTTGTGTATTTACCCACACATGTAATGTGTTTCCAATAAATACAATTATAGCATGGATAATAAACGATTATCATGAACAGGGAAATATAATAATAAACACTTTATATTTTGCCTGTAGGGCATATTTCCAACATTAGAGGCATACTAGGGACATGGTGTTGTCTATGTATCCACACATGTATCTGAGTTTCCGATCAATGCAATTCTAGTATGGATAATAAATGATTATCATGAACAAGGAAATATGATAATAAGTAATTTATTATTGCCTCTAGGGCATATTTCCAATAGTCTCCCACTTGCACTACAGTCAATAATCTAGCTCACATCGCCATGTGATTTGTTATGAATCTCACACCCAAAGAGTTCTGGGGTTTGATCGTGCTTTGCATGTGAGAGAGGTCTTTTAGTCAACGGGTCTGCGATATTCAGATTCTTGTGTACTTTGCAATTCTCTATGTCATACTATAAATACTGCTACCACGCCGCACTTTGAACTATTCCAAATGGCTACTCCACTATACGTATCCGGATTGCTACTAAGAGTCATCCGGATTGGTGTTAAAGCTTGCATCGACGTAACTCTTAACGTCGAACTCTTTATCACCTCCATAATCGAGAAACATCAGCTTAGTCCTATAGTTACTAAGGATAATTTTGATCGATGCCTAGTGATCCACTCCTGGATCACTCTTGTACCCCTTAAGGGACTCATGGCAAGGCACACACAGGTGCGGTACACAGCATGGCATACTATACAGAGCCTATGGATAAGGGACAGGGGACGACCTTCGTCCTTTCTCTTTCCTCAGTCGTGGTCGAGCTTTGAGTCTTACTCAACTTCACACCTTAAAAATCAGGCAAGAACTCTTTCTCTGACTGATCCATTTTGAACTCTTTCAAAATCTTGTCAAGGTATGTACTCATTGAAAGTCTCATCAAGCATCTTGATCTATCTCTATAGATCTTGATGCTCAACAATTAGGTAGCTTTATCCAGGTATTCCTTTGAAAAACCCTTTTCAACCAACTGTTTATGCTTTCCAGAAATTCTACATCATTTTCGATCAATAATATGCCAACCACATATGCTTATCAAAAATTCTATAGTGCTCCGAGTCACTTTATTGTAAATACAAGTTTCTCGTAAAATTTGCATAGACTGAAAAACTTTGATCACCTCATCAAAGCATATATTACAACTCCGAGATGCTTGCTCCAGCCCATAGAAGGATTGCTGGAGCTCGCACACCTTTTAGCATCCTTAGGACTGACAAAACCTTCTGGTTGTATCACATACAACCTTTCCTCAAGTAAACCGTTAAGGAAACGATGTTTTGACATCCATCTACCAGATTTCATATTTGAAAAATGCAGCAACTGCTAACATAATTCCAACAGACTTTAGCATTGCTATGAACGAGAAAGTCTTGTCGCAGTCAACTCCTTGAACTTGTCGGAAACTTCTTCGTGACAAGTTGAGCTTTATAAATGGTGACATTTTCCATCAGCGTCTATCTTCATCTTGCAGGTCCATTTGTACTCAATGACCTTCCGTCCAACGGGCAAGTCTACCAAAGTCTATACTTGGTTTTCATACATGGATCCTTTCTCGGATTTCATGGCCTCTAACCATTTGTAAGAATCCGGGCCCACCATCGCTACTCCATAGCTCGTAGGTTCATCGTTGTCCAACAACATGACCTCTAAGGTAGGGTTGTCGTACCACTCAGGAGTAGTACACGTTCTTGTCGACCTACGAGGTTTGATAGTAACTTAAGCCGAAGTTTCATGATCATCATCATTAACTTCCTCTTCAACTAATGTAGGCTCCACAGAAACATCTTTCTGCGCTGCGCTACTTTCTGGTTGAAAAAAAGGTTCAACAACCTCATCAAGTTCTATCTTCCTCCCACTCAATTCTTTCGAGAGAAACTCTTTCTCGAGAAAGGAACCGTTTTAGCAACAAACACTTTGTGCTCAGATCTGAGATAGAAGGTATACCCAACTCTTCTTAGGGTATTCCATGAAGATGCATTTATCCGCTTTGGGTTTGAGCTTATTAGGTGAAAACCTTTTTTCACATAAGTGTCGCAGCCCCAAACATTAAGACATAACAACTTACGTTTCTATCAAACCATAATTCATACGGTGTCATCTCAACAGATTTATATGGTGCCCTATTTAAAGCGAATGTAGTTGTCTCTAATGCATAACCCCAAAACGATAGTGGCAAAATGAAAAGAGACATCATAGTATGCACCATATCCAATAGAGCGTGACTATGACATTCGAACACCATCATGCTATGGTGTTCCAGGTGGCGTGAGTTGTGAAACAACTTTCACATTGTCTAAAGTTGTATGCCAAACTCGTAACTCAGATATTCACCTCCACGATCATATCGCAGACATTTTTATCTTCTTGTCATGATGATCTTAAACTTCACTCCGAATTTGCTTGAACTTTTCATGTAGCGACCCGATCTGAAAGGTCGAATCTCCGGTGTTTCTGTACCATCCCAAGATCATGCTGGTACACACACGGTACATCAATGTATATATCAAAGGGAAATCACACATCATTAATTAATCGAAATCTCATATCGAGTCCTTTATTACAATAAGGATTACAATAAAGTGGATGAAGGCCAACTCATGAGATAAACTAAACCAAAGACTTGCGGAAGCTCCATAGGTAGTTGAGTAAATCTGACTCCAAGGGCATCTCACCGAGCGTAGAGCATATCCTCACTCCTGGTCGAAAAAGTACTCTGCAACATGATACGTTGCAGCCGTATAGGTCAGCATATTGAATATGCCGGCAATGTCACAAAAGAAGGGGTAAAGTAATCATCTATTATATATGCATATATGGCAGGTGGGGGTAGTAAGTTTTTGCATAAAGCCAATTTTTTCCTACAACAAGAGAGGGCAAAGGCATAATTACTACAATGTTGGTTGATTAATGAGATGGTTCCACCAACGAATTCTCATACCCAAGTTGACATTAAAATACCCACATCAATGTAATTTATGGTGTTGAGAGTTCCAGATAGTTTCAGTTCCTTTGGCTCAAACTGTCCATGACCGTGGACATGGCTAATCGATTAGGTTTGGGTACTCTGCAGAGTTTTGCACATGTTCCCCACAAGATTTAATCGCCACCATTGGATTTTCTCGCACTTCATGGTGTTTGAGAAACGGATGACCAAAACATGGTCTTCTAAAGGGTTTTCTCGAGACTCTGTCGGTGCCCATCCTTTCCTACCGTTCTTCTACATCTCGTAGCATCGCCTATCTAGGGTCACCACGATATCCAACCAAGCCAGAGCCCATAATGGCTTGTGGCTGTGCAGGTAAGCCTTGGGTCTTGAAGCATCCATCCATCTCTTTGTGCCTGGGTGGACCTTTTCGCATGAATACTGGCACTTCTCCAGCATCATCTAGGCTAACCACTGGTTTCTCCAGGGCGCCGTTCAACCATCATCCACCCAGAGGTATCTTGAAAACTTGGAGTCTTGAAGACTTGATCATCACGTAGGTCTTGAAATTATTAACTCACAATTCTCATGAATCACACAACCAACCCCATCTACTAATAGCATAGCAAAAAATGTAAATCAACGTTTCCCGGGGCCAATGTGTCAAAGGGTTGAGGGGTACCTACCACATGATACTACAACAAGTAACCAAGTTTCCAATTTACCTACTTTGCATGCAATTGGGGAGATGGAAGAACTAATGCAATAAAACATAGGTATACATGGTCAAAGTGACTTGCCTTGCTCACGATCCTCGTAATCAAGTGACTCTAGATAACAAGCTTCGCACTCCGAATGATCTAACGAATCAAACAAGAGCACACCATAAGCATAAACACAATACAATTCATTCAACAACAAGGTAAACAAATGCTTCAACAAGCAAAAGCACAATCAAAAGAAGAATCACTTAAAGTATAAGACTAGACATACAAGTCAAAAATTTGTTTTGAACAACTAGACATTTAGATAACAGAAAAGTAAAATACAAAATTTTATTTGAAAACAGAAGTTTTTCATTAAAAAAGTATTGTGCTAAAAGAATTTCTACAAAACCTTTTTTCTAAACAATATAAATGGTGAAAACAAGATGTACCTATTCAAACTAGAGCACAAAACAATTTGAAAAAAATTATGAACAGAAAATAATACACCTAATGTTGAGTCAACAGAACCTAATGAAATCTAAAAACAAAGGTTAAACTAATTCAGGTTCAAATTAAATAAAAATCTATTTAATTAAAATCTATTAAGAACTAAACAGATTCTGTTTTTGTTAAAAACAGTAATCAAATTCATTCTAAATTTTTTGAAACTATGTAGAATGATAGGTTTAACTAATACAAAACAGTGGCAAAAAGATTCACTGAAAAATATATTTTTAAACTCTAGTTATACAGATTTTAGTAATTTAAACAAATTTGATTAGATTCAAAATTTAAAGTTCAAATTTGAAATCTAAGCATACAGACATAAACTACATCAAATTTGTGAACTAATGCAAAAAGAATCAAATAAAAACACCAAATATTTTAAAAGATATGATAAAAACAAAAACAGAATACATTCTGTTTTCTAAAACAGAAAAGAAAAAGAAAAACTTCCTATCGATCGGACAGGGTCTACGTGGCATGCTGTGATTGGCCGCGAGGGCGTGCGCGTGAGAGCCAACGAGCGGACGACCGACAACTAAAGCGTACCGGTTCGTTTACTAAACAGATCTAATCTCGCGCGTTGACTACGGATCCGACGGCTACGGGTGGAGGTGGAGGCTTATAGAAAGGGGGTCGGGGTCTCTGGCGAGGTCAACGGCCGCCGGTGGTCGGAGATGCTCAGGGACGACGGTGCGGTGGTCGGGGCGGCGTCCGAAGGCTTCAAACGGTGGCGGCGAGTCTCCGGCATCGATTGGTGGGATGGAGGGGGCTGGGGGTGAGTATGGCGACGGGCACGAGCTCGGGGACGTTCGGTTGGGTGCCGAACTCCGGTGAGGTCTGGGGCAATGCTCCGGCGAGGGAAAAGAGGGTTTCGGGGGTGGAACGAAGAGAGGAGAGGCGGGGCTTTATATAGGGGCGGTGCGGTGGTCGGAGAGGGCACGAGGGGCGAGATCCGCGGAGAGGGATCTCCGACGACGGTGGTCGGGCGTGGGGAAGGGGATGACCGCGCTGACGCCGCGGTCGGACGGTGGGTCCTGCACATCAGTGAGGGTGGGGGCGTGGTTAGCACGTCGGTGGCCGACCCGGAGTGGTTTCGGGAATTAAAGACTGTGGGCCGGCCCAGTTCGGTTTTAAATACTTTCCTTTTCTATTTCCAGAGCAGTAAAAACTCTTTTAATGCGTTCAAAACATTTCCAAACATAGGAAATATATATATCAAAGTGATCAGGAGAATTAATGCTATTTAACGAACATTTTTCCTCTGTCATATTGAATATCTTTTTAAAATTTATTTTCAGAAAATGCCTAATTGATTTTAAATCCTCTTGAGATAAACTTTCAAATAACTCCCTGGTTTTATTGCTCAAATATTTCACCAAGATGCCCCTGGTGTGGAGTGTCATGTTACTCCCCTCTTTCTTTGAACATTTCCAAAGGTTTTCAAATAGGTGAAACAAATACATGGGAAAATAGAAATGGCCTTCCAGAAAATCAAAAGAAGCACTTCAACAAATTCATTACATTCCAACAAAATGATGATGATGCAAAGCTATATTTCATAACATTCCAAAATGAAGTTTTGGGATGTTACATTTCAAACGATTCAGACTTGTGTTTCATCAAGTAAATATACACTATTATCTACTCAAAACATCAGTGAAGGTAAGAAAATAACGATATCCACCGCATGCTACAAGACTCATTGGATTGCATACATCAACATGTATCATTTCCAATAAATCACTTGCCCGCTCCATCAAACTAGAAAACGGGGTCCTTGGTCATCTTGCCCAAGAGGCATGGTTCGCATGCCTCAACCGATTCGAAATCGAATGCGTCCAAAGATCCATCAGCATGGAGTTCCTTCATGTGATTTATACCAATATGAGATTTAGCGGCAGTGCCACAAGTATGTGGTACTATCATTATTAACTTTGTTTCTTTTGGCATCAATGTTATGAACATGTGTATTACTACGACCAAGATTCAACAAACCATTCTCATTGGGTGCATGACCATTGAAGGTATTATTCATGTAAACAGAATAACCATTATTCTCTAACTTAAATGAATAATCGTGTTGCAATAAACACGATCTAATCATGTTTCATGCTTAACGCAAAGACCAAATAACATTTATTTAGGTTTTTCACTAATCCCTAAGGTAGAGAGAGCGTGCGATGTTGATCACATCAACCTTGGAAACATTTCCAACATACATCGTCACCTCACACTTAGCTAGTCTTCATTTATTCCGTAGATTTTACTTCGAGTTACTAACACTTAGCAACCGAACCGGTATCCAATACCCAGGTATCTTGGCTAACTTAGCACTAGTATAGGTGGTCTTCACTGGAATGAAATGAGCCACCTTGGTCAAACGATCGACCACTACCCAGATGGAATCATATCCTGAACGGGTCCTTGGTAGTCCTATGATGAAGTCCATACCAAGCTTATACCATTTCCACTTGGGTATCGGCAAAGGTTGGAGTAACCCTGCTGGTTTCTGATGTTCCGCCTTTACTCACTGACAAACATCACATACCGCAACATGTTCGGCAATATCCTTCTTCATACCTATCCACCAGTAACTTTCCTTCAAATCTAGGTACATCTTGGTGTGCCTGGGTGTATCGAGTATGCTGAATCGTGGGCTTCTTGAAGTATCAACTTCCTGAGCTCTGGGTCATTGGGCACATAGATTCGGTTCTCAAACCATAGAGTACCCTGTTCATCTTCACGAAAGTCTTTAGCCTTTCCTTCCTTCATTCTCTGCTTTATCTCAGCTATCTCCTTGTCCGATTTCTGGGCTTCATGAATTCTTTCGGTCAAGGTGGACTGAATCTCTAGTGTGGCAACATATCCTTGTGGAACTATCTCTAACCGAAGTTCTCTGAGATCATTGGTTAACTCATGGGGTAATCCTCCGGCTATGAGTGTGTTCACATAACTCTTCCGACTCAAAGCATCTGCTACAACATTTGCCTTTCCTGGATGGTAATGCAATCTCATGTCATAGTCCTTGATTAACTCTAACCATCTCCTCTGTCGGAGGTTCAATTCCTTCTGCATGAAGATATACTTCAGGATCTTATGATCAGTGTACACATCACAACTATTTCCGATAAGAAAATGTCTCCAGGTCTTGAGTGCGTGCACTACGGCTGCTAGATCCAAATCATGGGTGGCATAATTCATCTCATGGGGTCGTAGCTGTCTGGATGCATAAGCTAAAACTTTTCCCTCCTGCATGAGTACTCCTCCAAGTCCTTGACGTGATGCGTCACAATAAACCTGGAAATCTTTTCGGATGATTGGCAGTATCAACACTGGGTCTGTGACCAAACGTTTCTTCAACTCCTGGAAACTGGCCTCACATTCCTCAGTCCAGATATACTTAGACTCTTTCTTCAACAGCTCTGTCATGGGCTTGGCAATCTTTGAGAAATTCTCAATGAATCTCCGGTAATATCTGGCAAGTCCGAGAAAACTGCGGGTCTCCTTAACTGAGGTGGGTGACTTCCACTCAGTGATTGCTTCAACCTTAGCGGGGTCTACTGCTATTCCTTCTCCGGAAATAATGTGTCCAAGGAATCCGACTTCCGTCAGCCAAAATTCACATTTACTGAACTTGGCATATAACTGATGCTCTCTAAGCTTCTCCAAAACTAAACGCAAGTGTTCCTTGTGTTCTTCCTCGCTCTTGGAGAATATCAAAATGTCATCGATGAACACCATGACAAACTTGTCCAAATATTCCATGAACACTTTGTTCATCATATTCATGAAGTACATAGGAGCATTAGTGAAACCAAAGGACATGACTGTATACTCATATAAGCCATACCTTGTGGTGAAGGCTGTTTTGGGTATATCCTCTTCACGAATCTTCAGTTGGTGATACCCTGATCGAAGATCGATCTTGGAGAATACTTTGGTGCCTACTAGCTGGTCAAACAGGTCATTAATCATCGGCAGAGGGTACTTATTCTTGATAGTCACCTCGTTCAATGCACGATATCGACCACCGTCCTCAAGGTTTTATCTTTCTTCTCCACCAAAAGAACTGGGGCTCCCCAAGGTGAAGAACTTGGGCGAATATATCCCTTATCCAATAGCTCCTTAATCTGCTTCTTGATTTCGACTAAATCATTTGCGGGCATCCGATAGGGTCTCTTGGAAATTGGGGCGGTTCCTGGTAGTAGCTCTATCAGAAACTCAATCTCCCTATCTGGTGGCATGCCTGGTAATTCCTCCGGGAATACATCTGGAAATTCTTGTACAACCGACACTTCCTCCTGAACAACTCCTCTGAGGGAGTTTAACCGAGAACTCATTTGTGTGCATCGGGATACATACTTAATCCTCTTGTTCTCCAGAGTGGTGAGTGAAATAGACTTGCTGGGGCAATCAAGGTTCCCTTCATACTTGGTCATCCAATCCATGCCTAGGATTACATCCAATCCCTAGGATTCTAAGACGATGAGGTCGGTAGGAAAAACATGGTTTCCTATGTGGAGTTTCAAGGCGTGGCATCCTATCCCTGCCATCATCATACCTCCTGGGGAATTGACCTTAATGGGCTGGCTAAGGGCTCTGGTGGGTAAACCATACTTTTCCACAACTACCCTTGATATGAATGAATGAGTTGCACCAGAATCAAAAAGTACCATAACCGGACGTGAATGCAATAAAAACTTACCAACCACAGTCTCGGGCTGATCATAGACTTCTTCCACATCAAGGTGGTTCACCTGAGCACGAGGAAAAGGATTTGGCTTCTTAGCTATGGAGTTGCCATTGTTATTGCCGTTTCCATCTCCTTGCTTGTTCTTAGGGCATTCGGTGGCATAGTGCCCTGTCTTCTGACACTTGAAACAGGTGATATGGTTCACATCCTTCTGAGCTGGAGCGGGACGGTGTTGGTTGCCATTCCCACTTCCATTTCCATTCTTGAAGCTACCATTGTTGGGATGATTATTCCCATTTCCTCCATGGTTATGGCCTCCATGGTTGTGCACGGGATGAGTGTGTCCTCCATACTTACCGGTCCCTGATCCGGTATTTCCTGAGTACGGGGAGTAGCGGGGCTTCTGATGAGCTCCAGAGGTGGACTTCCCCTATGCATACTTCCTCTTGCGGTTCTCGATTTGCTGCTGCTTCCCCTCCAAGATGAGGGCCTTGTCTACCAGCTCCTGGTAGTTGCTGAAAGTAGCCACCATCAGCTGCACGCTCAACTCATCATTGAGTCCTTCCAAGACCTTCTCCTGTTTGGCTGCATCACCGGCCACATCTCCTGGTGCATAACGAGCCAACGTGCTAAAGTCATCCACGTACTGGGCCACGGAACGGTTCCCCTAGCATAAGTTGCGAAACTAACGCTTCTTCAGACTCATGGCTCCAGCTGAGACATGAGCAGTGCGGAAAGCTTGCTTGAACTGCTCCCAAGTCACACCAGCAATGGGGTATGTGGTGGTGTAGTTCTCCCACCATGAAGTTGCTGGTCCTTCCAGTTGATGGGCGGCAAAGCGCACTTTTTCAGCCTCAGTGCATCCTGTGGTGGTGAGTTCCCTCTCCATCTTGCGGAGCCAATCATCTGCCACAATGGGCTCAGTGCTGCTGGAGAAAGTTAGGGGATTCAGTCTCAGAAAACGGGTGAGGTTGTCGCCTTGAGGTGGAGGGTGGTTGTTGTGATTGTTGGTCTGGTTCTGAATCAACAGTTGCATCAGTGCATTCTGTTGCTGGAGAAGTTGTGTGAGTTCTGGCGAGAAAGTGAAGTCGGGCTCACGTTGCGGAGGCATCTTGCTGTTTTAGAGGGGTGAGAATTAGAATAGAACAATGACCTAAAAGGAAATTCACTACCCATATGCAATGCAACAAACATATCACACCAAACACTCATTCATTTATTCAACTCAAGGTTCAAACATCGAGATACAAATCTCCAAATAAAACTAAGCATCGACCTACGCTTTAACGACGAAAATGAAGATACATGGGGGCATAACTAAAGTTCTCCTGAAAAGTACATGGTGAAGTGGCCTCCTCCGGTGGTGCTCTCCTCATAGTCATCATCGTTGCTGATCAAGGGAGCCATGTCTCCTTCTAGATGAAGATTTTCACCCATGTCCGTTTGTTCCTCCAGAGTTGCAATGCGAGTGTTCAGCTTATCGATCCTCTCTAAGAAATCCTTCACTTCATACACATGCTTGTACTTGGCTTCCCGTAGGTCAGCTTCGAGGTCAATCTCACGGTTCATCGGCCTCTTGATTGTCTTCGTGTCAGCACGTACCCGAAGCTCCAAGGTCCTGATGTGCGTCTCCAAAGTCTGGATATAGGAAATAGTGGTGTCTTAAGTGGGAGTGGTTATGATATTTCCATTGGCATCCCTGCGACAAACCACGTTGAGTCCTGGTGAAATGGTTCCACCTCTGTATTCCTCCTGAATACATCCAAGGGCACAATGAATTCCCATGTCTCTCCCAAGTATCCAGCTGGGTGCCACAAACTTGAAGTTGATGGGTTCCTTACGATTTCCAAAGGTCTTCCCGGAGATGTGCACCTTGATCATGTAGCGTCCATCTTGTGGAAAAGACATGATAGGAGTCCCGATGATGCTCGACAAAGCAATCCTTACGTCCCTGATGATCCTCATCAGCTCCTTGCCAAAGGGCATCGTCGCGTCAGGCTGACAAAACTCCGTGATCAAAACTGGGAAGAAGGTGGCCATCTATAAATTTTGAAATAAATCGGAGGGAAGTCAGAAACGAGTAAATAAGAGTATAAGAATTTTAAAGACAAAAGAGAATTAAATCCTAAGGCTTTTCCAATCCTAGAGGTTAGCATATTGAATATGCCGGCAATGTCACAAAACAGGGGGTAAAGTAATCATCTAGTATATATGCATATATGGCAGGTGGGGGTAGTAAGTTTTTGCATAAAGCCAATTTTTTCCTACAACAAGAGAGGGCAAAGGCATAATTACTACAATGTTGGTTGATTAATGAGATGGTTCCACCAACCAATTCTCATACCCAAGTTGACATTAAAATACCCACATCAATGTAATTTATGGTGTTGAGAGTTCCAGATAGTTTCAGTTCCTTTGGCTCAAACTGTCCATGACCATGGACACGGCTAATCGATTAGGTTTGGGTACTCTGTAGAGTTTTGCACACGTTCCCCACAAGATTTGATCGCCTCCGTTGGATTTTCTCGCACTTCATGGTGTTTGAGAAACGGATGACCAAAACATGGTCTTCTAAAGGGTTTCCCCGAGACTCTGTCGGTGCCCATCCTTTCCTACCGTTCTTCTACTCTCGTAGCACCGCCTGTCCAGGGTCACCACGATATCCAACCAAGCCAGAGCCCATAATGGCTTGTGGCTGTGCAGGTAAGCCTTGGGTCTTGAAGCATCCATCCATCTCTTTGTGCCTAGGTGGACCTTTCCGCATGAATACTGGCACTTCTCCAGCATCATCTAGGCTAACCATTGGTTTCTCTAGGGCGCCGTTCAACCATCATCCACCCAGAGGTATGTTGAAAACTCGGAGTCTTGAAGACTTGATCATCACGTAGGTCTTGCAATTATTAACTCACGACTGTCATGAATCACACAACCAACCCCGTCTACTAATAGCATAGCAAAAATGTAAATCAACGTTTCCCGGGGCCAATGTGTCAAAGGGTTGAGGGGTACCTACCACATGATACTACAAGTAACCAAGTTTCCAATTTACCTACTTTGCATGCAATTGGGGAGATGGAAGAACTAATGCAATAAAACATAGGTATACATGGCCAAAGTGACTTGCCTTGCTGACGATCCTCGTAATCAAGTGACTTTAGATAACAAGCTTCGCACTCCGAATGATCTAACGAATCAAACAAGAGCACACCATAAGCATAAACACAATACAATTCATTCAACAACAAGGTAAACAAATGCTTCAACAAACAAAAGCACAATCAAAAGAAGAATCACTTAAAGTATAAGACTATAAAAATATTGTTGTCAAAATCCCTACTAAGACATACAAGTCTGAAATTTGTTTTGAACAACTAGACATTTAGATGACAGAAAAGTAAAATACAAAATTTTATTTGAAAACAAAAGTATTTCATTAAAAAAGTATTGTGCCAAAAGAATTACTACAAAACCTTTTTTCTAAACAATATAAATGGTGAAAACAAGATGTACCTATTCAAACTAGAGCACAAAACAATTTGAAAAAAAAATTATTCACAGAAAATAATACACCTAATGTTGAGTCAACAGAACCTAATGAAATCTAAAAACAAAGGTTAAACTAATTTAGGTTCAAATTAAATAAAAATCAATTTAATTAAAATCTATTAAGAACTAAACGGATTCTGTTTCTGTTAAAAACAGTAATCAAATTCATTCTAAAAATTCTGAAACTACGTAGAATGATAGGTTTAACTAATACAAAACAGTGGCAAAAAGATTCACTGAAAAATATATTTTTAAACTCTAGTTATACAGATTTTAGTAATTTAAACAAATTTGATTAGATTCAAAATTTAAAGTTCAAATTTCAAATCTAAGCATACAAGCATAAACTACATCAAATTTCTAAACTAATGCAAAAAGAATCAAATAAAAACACCAATTTTTTTAAATATATGATAAAAACAAAAACAGAATACATTCTGTTTTCTAAAACAGAAAAGAAAAAGTAAAACTTCCTATCGATCGGACAGGGTCTACGTGGCATGCTGTGATTTGCCGCGAGGGCGTGCGCGTGAGAGCCAACGAGCGGACGACCGACAACTAAAGCGTACCGGTTCGTTTACTAAACAGATCTAATCTCGCGCGTTGACTACGGATCCGACGGCTACGGGTGGAGGTGGAGGCTTATAGAAAGGGGGTCGGGGTCTCCGGCGAGGTCAACGGCCGCCGGTGGTCGGAGATGCTCAGGGACGACGGTGCGGTGGTCGGGGCGGCGTCCGAAGGCTTCAAACGGTGGCGGCGAGTCTCCGGCATCGATTGGTGGGATGGAGGGGGCTGGGGGTGAGTATGGCGACGGGCACGAGCTCGGGGACGTTCGGTTGGGTGCCGAACTCCGGTGAGGTCTGGGGCAATGCTCCGGCGAGGGAAAAGAGGGTTTCGGGGGTGGAACGAAGAGAGGAGAGGCGGGGCTTTATATAGGGGCGGTGCGGTGGTCGGAGAGGGCACGAGGGGCGAGATCCGCGGAGAGGGATCTCCGACGACGGTGGTCGGGCGTGGGGAAGGGGATGACCGCGCTGACGCCGCGGTCGGACGGTGGGTCCTGCACATCAGTGAGGGTGGGGGCGTGGTTAGCACGTCGGTGGCCGACCCGGAGTGGTTTCGGGAATTAAAGACTGTGGGCCGGCCCGGTTCGGTTTTAAATACTTTCCTTTTCTATTTCCAGAGCAGTAAAAACTCTTTTAATGCGTTCAAAACATTTCCAAACATAGGAAATATATATATCAAAGTGATCAGGAAAATTAATGCTATTTAACGAACATTTTTCCTCTGTCATATTGAATATCTTTTTAAAATTTATTTTCAGAAAATGCCTAATTGATTTTAAATCCTCTTGAGATAAACTTTCAAATAACTCCCTGGTTTTATTGCTCAAATATTTCACCAAGATGCCCCTGGTGTGGAGTGTCATGTTACTCCCCTCTTTCTTTGAACATTTCCAAAGGTTTTCAAATAGGTGAAACAAATACATGGGAAAATAGAAATGGCCTTCCAGAAAATCAAAAGAAGCACTTCAACAAATTCATTACATTCCAACAAAATGATGATGATGCAAAGCTATATTTCATAACATTCCAAAATAAAGTTTTGGGATGTTACATTTCAAACGATTCAGACTTGTGTTTCATCAAGTAAATATACACTATTATCTACTCAAAACATCAGTGAAGGTAAGAAAATAACGATATCCACCGCATGCTACAAGACTCATTGGATTGCATACATCAACATGTATCATTTCCAATAAATCACTTGCCCGCTCCATCAAACTAGAAAACGGGGTCCTTGGTCATCTTGCCCAAGAGGCATGGTTCGCATGCCTCAACCGATTCGAAATCGAATGCGTCCAAAGATCCATCAGCATGGAGTTCCTTCATGTGATTTATACCAATATGAGATTTAGCGGCAGTGCCACAAGTATGTGGTACTATCATTATTAACTTTGTTTCTTTTGGCATCAATGTTATGAACATGTGTATTACTACGACCAAGATTCAACAAACCATTCTCATTGGGTGCATGACCATTGAAGGTATTATTCATGTAAACAGAATAACCATTATTCTCTAACTTAAATGAATAATCGTGTTGCAATAAACACGATCTAATCATGTTTCATGCTTAACGCAAAGACCAAATAACATTTATTTAGGTTTTTCACTAATCCCTAAGGTAGAGAGAGCGTGCGATGTTGATCACATCAACCTTGGAAACATTTCCAACATACATCGTCACCTCACACTTAGCTAGTCTTCATTTATTCCGTAGATTTTACTTCGAGTTACTAACACTTAGCAACCGAACCGGTATCCAATACCCAGGTGCTACTAGGAGTACTAGCAAGGTAGACATAAATAACACGTATATCAAATATACTTCTGTCAACGTTGCCAGCCTTCTTATCTACCAAGTATCTAGGGTTGTTCTGCTTCAACGATCGCTCTCCTCATAATCGAAGCACTTAGTCTCGGGTTTGGGTTCAACTTTGGGTTGCTTCACTGGAGCAGCAACTGACTTGATATCCGTGAAGTTTCCCTCCTTGCCCTTGCCCTTCTCGAAACTAGTGGTTTTACTAACCATCAACACTTGATGCTCCTTATTGATTTCTACCTTCGCGGTGTCAAACATCGCGAACAGCTCAAGGATCATCATTTCCATCCCTGGCATAATTATAGTTCATCATGAAGTTTTAGGAGCTTAGTGATAGTGACTCACAGAACTATATCAATCACTATCTTATCTAGAAGATCAACTCCCACTCGATTCAAGCGATTGAAGCACCCAGACAATCTGAGCACATGCTCAATGATTGAGTTATTCTTCTTCATCTTGCAGGCAAAGAATCTTGTTGGCGATCTCATATTTCACAACACAGGCACGAGCCTAAGATCCCAATTTCAGCTCTTAAAACATCTCATATGTTCCGTGACGTTCAAAACGTTTTGGAGCCTCAATTCTAAGCCGTAATGCACGACACACTAAACTATCAAGTAGTCATCGGAGCATGCCTATCAGATGTTCACACCATCTACAGATGACGCTAGAGGGGTGGCGCACCGAGCAGTGCATTAAGGACATAAGCCTTCTGTGCAGCAATGAGGACAATCCTCAGATCACGGACCCAGTCCGCAATATTGCTACCATCATATATCAACTCTATTTCTCTAGGAACATATATAAAAATTCAAGGGAGCTACAGCATGAGCTACAACATAATTTGCAAAGACACTACTGACCATGTTCATGTTAATGAGTTCAATTAATAATATTACTGAAGAACTACCACTCAAATTGACATCCCTCTGGTCATTCGAGTGATACATGATCCAAAGTCACCAACTCAAGTCCGGTCATCACGTGAGTTGAGGTGGTTTCAATGGTGAACATCATCATGTTGATCATATCTACTATATGACTCATGTTCGACCTTTCGGTCTCTTGTGTTCCGAGGCCATGTCTGTACATGCTAGGCTCGTCAAGTTTAACCTGAGTGTTCTGCATGTGCAACACTGGCTTGCACCCGTTGTATGTGAACGTAGAGTCTATCACACCCGATCGTCATGTGGTGCCTCGACATGATGAACTTTCGCAATGGTGCACACTCGGGGAGAACACAATTGATCTTGAAATTTAAGTGAGGGATCACCTTATAATGCTACCGTCTTCCTAAGCAAAACAAGGTGCATAAAAGGATTAACATCACATGCAAATCATAAGTGACATGATATGGCCATGAACTTGTGCTTTTGATCTCCATCTTGAAAGCACCGACATGATCTCCATCATCACCGGCATGACACCATGATCTCCATCATCTTGATCTCCATTAACGTGTCGCCGTCGGTGTTGTCGTGCCCACCATGCTTCTACTACTATTGCTACCGCTTAGTGATAAAGTAAAGCATTACAGAGCGCTTAATGATTGACACGCAGGTCATACAATAATTAAAGACAACCCTATGGCTCCTGCTGATTGCCGTACTCATCGACATGCAAGTCATGATATTCTATACAACACATGATCATCTCATACATCACATATATCTCATCATGTAATTGGCCATATCACATCACAACATACCCTGCAAAAACAAGTTAGACATCCTCTAATTGTTGTTGCAAGTTTTACGTGGCTGCTATGGGTATCTAGCAAGAACAATTCTCACCTACGCAAAACCACAACGGTTATACATAAGTTGCTTTTCAACCTTCTCAAGGACCGCCTTTGTCGAATCCGATCCAACTAAAGTAGGAGAAACAGACAACCTCCATCCATCTTTGTGCAACGAAGTTACACGTCAGTCGATGGAACCAGTCTCTCGTAAGCATATGAGTAAGGTTGGTCCGGGCCGCATCATACCACAATACCGCTGAACCAAAACACGACCAAGGGAGGAAGCAATCTAAGCATCAACACCAACAAACTCCTTTGTGTTCTACTCAAGATCTCATCTACACATAGACCTAGCTCATGATGCCACCGTTGGGGAACATTGCATGGGAAACAAAAAAAATTCCTACGCACACGCAAGATCTATCCATGGTGATGGGCATCTATGAGAGGGAGAGTGGATCTACATACCCTTGTAGATCGCGAAGCGGGAAGCGTTAAGAAATGCAGTTGATGTAGTCGAACGTCTTCGCGATCCAAATCACCGAGCGTCCCGCGATCCCATCACGATCCATCCCACGATCCAATCATGATCCGTTCCGTCGTATCATCACGATCTAACTGCGATCCAATCATGAATCGTCTCGCGATCTTGATCACGGTCCTTCCGATTTAGCGTCGAACGGACGGCACCTTCGCGTTCAGCACACGTACAGCTTGATGACGATCTCTCCCTTCTTGATCCAGCAAGAGAGAGCGGAGAGGTATATGAGTTCTCTGACAGCGCGACGGCATGGCAGCGATGGTGGTGGAACTATTCCTGCAGAGCTTCGCCTAAGCACCGCAGAACTAATCTAGAGGAGAAACAGATCTAGAGGAAGAAGAGGGCAGCACGTGGCAATTAGGATTAGCTTTCCCCTCTAAATCCTCTAGTATATATAGGAGGGAGGGAGGGGAGGAGGCAGCCTCAAACCCTCAAGGTTTTGTCAAAATTGGAGGTGGAGGAGACCTACTCCAATCCTATTAGGAGTAAGATTCCTCCTTTCCACTTGGAAACTCTTTCCACCTCTCCACCTTTTGGGTGTTTCCCACCCCTAGCTGCATGGGCCTTAGTGGGGGCTTAGACCATCCCACCAGGGGCTGGTTTGACTCCTCCCACAGCCCATGAGGTCCTTTGGGTCGAGACACCCCTCCCGATGGTCCCCCAGCACCCTCCCGGCACTCCTGGTACACTACCAATGAGTCCGAAACTTTTCCGCTGACCAAAATAGGACTTCCTATATATCAATCTTTACCTCCGGACCATTCCGAAGCTCCTCGTGACGTCCGGGATCTCATTCGGGACTCCGAACAACCTTCGATCACCACCATACATAACTCTATACTACCGAAACGTCACCGAACCTTAAGTGTGCACACCCTACGGGTTCGAGAACTATGTAGACATGACCGAGACACCTCTATGGTCAATAACCAATAGCGGGACCTGGATGCCCATATTGGTTCCTACATATTCTATGAAGATCTTTATCGACTGAACCTCTATGTCAAGGATTCAGTTAATCCCGTATGCTATTCCCTTTGTTCTTCAGTATGTTACTTGCCCGAGGTTCGATCATCGGTATCTCTATACCTAGTTCAATCTCGTTACCGTCAAGTCTCTTTAATCGTTCTGTAATACAAGATCCCGTGGCTAACACTTTACTCACATTGCTTGCAAGGCTTGTTATGATGTTGTATTACTGAGTGGGCCTTGAGATACCTCTCCATCACACGGAGTAACAAATCCTAGCCTTGATCCATGCCAACCCAACAGACACCCTCAGAGATACGTGTAGAGCACCTTTATAGTCACCTACTTACGTTGCAACATTTGATACACACAAGGTACTCCTCCGGTGTCAGGGAGTTGCATGATCTCATGGTCATAGGAACAGATACTTGACATGCAGAAAACATTAGCAATAAACTAACACGATCATATGCTACGTTTGTAGTTTGGGTCTTGTCCATCACATCATTCTCCTAATGATGTGATCCCGTTATCAAATGACATCTCATGTCCATGGCTAGGAAACCTTAACCATCTTTGATCAACGAGCTAGTCTATTAGAGGCATACTAGGGACATAGTTGTGTCTATGTATCCACACATGCAACGTGTTTCCAATAAATACAATTCTAGCATGGATAATAAACGACTATCATGAACAAGGAAATATGATAATAACTAATTTATTATTGCCTCTAGGGCATATTTCCAACACCTCCGCGGTGGGTTCGTCATGGGCAGAAGATCTTGGCTCATGAATATTGCAAGGCACCTCGGCAACATTCTCGGCAGTAGTTGCTTGTACTTGCTTCCTGAATATTTCGTCATAAGATCCTCTGAGAAATCTTAGCGATCACGATAACAATAGATTAAGAGACCAAAAAAGTACCTCTTGGTTGAACGAATGGTCGGGGTTGTCCCCACGGTCGGTTCACTTGAAGGATTCCTGTTGATGTCCGGTCCGGGCATTGCTGCCATAGCCGATGTTCGCCGCACGGATGGATGACGCTTGGGAGCAGAAGCCGGCGCATTTGGGTCGACGAAGGGCGCTTGACTTTTACGAGAATATTTTTTCTTCTTGTCGGCAATAGGGGAGGGGAGTAATCCAGGGTGGTCGGCTATGATAGCCACCTTGGAGCGATCAAGGCTCTCTTGGTAAAACACCCCATCTTCAAATACGATCTACAACTTCGGATCGTCATGGAATCGCGGATCGTCGTCATGAGCATAGTTCTCTGGTTGGGGAGCCGCATAGTTGGCTGTCTCGACAAAGCTCCTCCATTCCTGTTCACACAGATTAAAAGCTCCGGTCAAGAAGGGGGAAAATGAAAGGTCTGAACTCAGGTCATAAGATCGAAATGCTTACCCATTCGATGGGGTTGTGGCTTGAGTAGCCCTCCTTAACCGGTAGCCGAACAAAGTCTTCCTTTTCCCCCTTGTACAGGTCGGAAAGTGCAGCCACCAATGCCGCTTGATTAGCAGGGCGCAGTCGTCGGTACCGAGTGGTGTTACTTGGCCCGTTGTAACGCCACAAAGGGTGTATTATTTGTTGGAGAGGCTGAACGCATCGGGTGATAGCGGTGTCCATTACATCAATCATGGCCAGCTTGTGATGAGCCAGTAGCCTTACGTGGGCGGCCAAGCGTTGCACTTTGGCACCGTCCTCTTGGGATGAACTCTTCGGTTGCCAGTTGTACCATTTCTTCAAAGGGGCGTCGGAGTATTCAGGCAAACCCCTGTGAGCTAGATCGAATAGGGGAATGTCCTCGATATAGAACCATTCCGAAGACCACTCTTAGGACTCCTTCTTCGGTGTTCCCACTAGATACCCCGCCCCGGCTATGCGGCATACTTCGGCTCCTCTGATTTCCCGAATTGTCCCCAAGTACGGGGGACGAGGCAGAAGTACTTCCTCCATAATCCAAAATGTGCCTCACAACCCAAAAACATCTCGCAGAGGGCAAAAAAGCCTGAGATATGCAGAATAGATCTGAGGGTAAGATGATGAAGTTGGATCCCATAGAACTCCAGTAATCCCCTCAGGAAAGGATGAGTGGGGAACCCTAGACCCCGCAAGAGGAAGGGCACAGAGCATACCCGCTCTCCCTTTTGGGGATTAGGGAATCTCTCTGCGAAGGCTTCGTTGTTAAAAGAAGTTAAACCGGCACGGGTAGCCGCTAGATCCGAGGAAGGGAGATACCCTTGTGTCTCGAGGTCGCCCAGCTGAAGGAGGGATACTGAGCAGCTTGCCCAATCCCCGGGATGTGAGGAAGAGCTAGGGGTGCTCACAATGTTTTTGTGGTGACTTCTTGCTTGAAGTTTTTTATGGGGAAGAAGAGGAAGATATGGCCTAAAACCACGATGTAGTTTGTTTAAATGGGTGGTGATTCCTTTGTGCGAAGGGTAGTCTTGTAAAAAGTTGTTGGACCGCTCGTCTCCCCTAGGTACATGAGGATCGAGAAGCACGGAAAGTTATTACAATGGGACCTGCAAGTGCTCAATGTTTGAGGTTTCACCAATGACGTGATGGTTGCGAAACAAGAAGGGATAGAGAGACTCTCCTAGCAAGCCGAAGACTTCGACGCGCAAGATTGTCCGGATAGTATACCTCAGCATTGGAGGCTACTCCAAGGGCTACTGAGAGAGTCCTTGATTAAGGGGTCCTCGGATGGCCGGCCTATTTCTTATGGGCCGGACTCATGGGCCGCTTACTGAGCATTGGATTGATCGAAGGCCCTGTCGCTAGGGAGGAAGCCTCAGGAGTCGTGGTGTGTTTTCCAGGTTTGGTATAGTAGATAGGCATGTTTTTCCCTTTGATGTGCAACCGACCTACGACGTCTATATAAGCCGAGGGGTTTTAGATTGTAGGGCATAGAAACTCATCTAGGGTTTTAGCTATTCGATCTCAAGGTAGATCAACTTTGTAACCTTCATATCATCAATATAATCAAGTAGGACGTAGGGTTTTACCTCCGTAGAAGGGCCCGTACTTGGGTAAACAACATATCCTTCGTCCCTTGTTACCATCGATCCTAGTCTCACAGCTCGGGACCCCCTACCCGAGATCCGACAGTTTTGACACTGATAGTGCGTGGGAAAAAATTGGTTCCACACCACGATGCAAGTCCAGAATCACGGGGTTTGAGTCGCGCGCTACTGATTCAGACGGGTTGCATGCTAGATCGGGAATCAGTCCCGAACTATTTCCGGAGCGAGCTCCAGAGTCTGAGTTACAAGAGAGATCTTGATGATCGAAAATTGGGATATAAACCGTCTTTAACTCTGGTCGTTGGGGGGATGAGCCTCCAGCCGGACACTCGGCAGTGGCGACTAAGTGAGTGACTGAGGTGGTCCGAGTCTCCATATCATCTGGGTTAAGCCCGATCCGGTCGTAGACCGGGTTTGGTCGTTGGCCATGCCCATGGTTTGAATCTTATCAAGTAGCTCGTTCAGGGATGAGACGCCGGTGGGGCACAGGTCACCGAGGTGCACGGGGTCGATCCATGGTGTCATGGTCCCAAAATCGCTTGACAGTGAGTCCAGGTCGTGTTCCGCCACGGCGGGTCCGGGCACAACGAGTGGGTTGGATGTTTTGGATATCCTGAGGGCAAAGGCCACCTCAGAGGTAGGGCCCGATGCTTTAGGCATCGAGGTGCCGGGATCTGTGGGCTTCTCCATGAGATCTGAGGGTTCCGTCAAGATAAGCTCTCCCCATGAATCAGTGACGAACTCTAGGGTTCCCAATCTGATGTCTTGATCAGGGAAGAAGCTTCCGATCTGGCTAAGATGGCCGGTCGGGTTGGCACGCGACAAGATGTCGCCGCTCATGAAGATCTAACCAGGGATGGGGACATCCTGGATACAGATCTCATTGCTTACGACAAGGCAAGCCATCGATTCCTTTGACGATCACAGTGGAACTCTCAATGAAAGCACCAATGTCGGTGTCAATGCCGGCGGATCTCGGGTAAGGGGTCCCGAGATGTGAGACGAGGATCGATGGTAACAAAGGATGAAGGAGACGATGTTTACCCAGGTTCGGGCCCTCCTATGGAGGTAAAACCCTATGTCCTGCTCGATTATATTGATGGTATGAAGGTTATAGAGTTGATCTACCTCGAGATCAGATAACTAAAACCATGGATGAGTTTCCGTGCCCTACAATCTAAACCCCCCCGGGATTATATAGACACCATGGGTCCCTAGGGTTACACATGGTCGGTTGCACACCGAAGGGAAAAACACATGCCTATCTACTATCCCAAACTTGGAAGACACGCCACGACTCCTGAGGCTTCCTCCCTAGCGATGGGGCCTTCAATCAATACTATACTCAGCAAGCGGCCCATGAGTCTGGCCCATCAGAAATAGGCCGGCCGTCTGAGGACCCCTTAATCCAGGACTCCCTAACCTACCAACGGCGAAGGCGGTGCACGGGTTCTCACAGATAACCGATGGCAGCTCCCCATTATCGTCTGCTCTCGGCCCATCCACTAATGGTGCGATGCTGCCCTCCGCTGCGGCCATTGTCGGTGTCAAAACCGGCGGATCTCGGCTCAGGGGTATCGAGCTGTGAGACTAGGATCGATGGTAGCAAGGGACGAAGGAGATGATGTTTACCCAAGTCCGGGCCTTCCTATGGAGGTAAAACACTATGCCCCGCTCGATTATATTGATGGTATGAAGGTTACAGAGTTGATCTACCTCGAGATCGAATAGCTAGAACCCTAGATGAGTTTCTCTGCCCTACAATCTAAAACCCCTCAGCTTATGTAGATGTCATAGGTCGGTTGCACATCAAAGGGGAAAACATGCCTATCTACTATACCAAACTTGGAAAACACGCCACGACTCCTGAGGCTTCCTCCCTGGCGACGGGGCCTTTGATCAATCCAATGCTCAGTAGGCGGCCCATGAGTCTGGCCCATAAGAAATAGGCCGGCCATCCGAGGACCCCTTAATCCAGGACTCCCTCAGTAGCCCTAGACTAGCCTCTAATGTCGAGGTACACTATCCGCACAATCTTGCACGTTGAAGTCTTTCGCTTGTGATGCGAGTCCCTCTATCCCTTCTTGTTCGGCAACCATCCCGTCATCGGCAAAATCTCAAACGTCGAGCACTTGTGGGACCCATTGTAATAACTTTTGGTGCTTCTCGATCCTCGTGCACCTAGGGGAGACGAGCGGTCCAGCGACTTTTTTACAAGTCTGCCCTTACCGCAAAGGAAGCACCACCCATTTAAACAAACTGAATCGTGGCTTTAGGCCACGTCTTCATCTTCTTCCACATCAGAAAAAACTTCAAGCAAGAAGTTACCACAAAAACATGGCGAGCGTTCCTAGCTCTTCCTCGCGTCCTTACGGCTCTCGTCCCGGGGTTTGGGCATGTTGCTCAGTTTCCCTCCTTCGGCTGCGTGACCTCAAGACCCAAGGGTATCTTTCTTCCTGGGATCTAGCGGCTACCCGTGTTGGCTTGATTTCTTTTAACAACAAAGCCTTCATGGAGAGATTCCCTAATCCCCAAAAGGGAGAGCGAGTATGCTTCGTGCCCTTCCTCTTGTGGGGTCTAGGGTTCCCCATTCATTCTTTCCTTAGGGGATTGCTGGAGTTCCATGGGCTCTAGCTCCATCATCTTACCCCTGGATCTATTATGCATATCTCGGGTCTTGTCGCCCTTTGCGAGATGTTTCTGGGTTGCGAGCCACATTTTGGATTATGGAGGAAGTACTTCTGCCTCGTCCCGCATACTCGGGGTGAGACAATTCGGGAAATTGGAGGAGCTGAAGTATGTCGCATAGCCGGGACAGGGTATCTAGTGGGGACACCGAAGAAGGAGCCCAAAGAGTTGTCTTCGCAATGGTTCTATATCGAGGACGTTCCCCTATTCGGTCCAGCTCGGAGGGGTTTGCCCGAATACTCCGACACCCCTTTGAAGAAAAGGTACAACTCGCGATCGAAGAGTTCATCCCAAGAGGACGGTGCCAAAGTGCAACGCTTGGCCGCCCACGTAAGGTATTGGCTCATCACAAGCTGACCATGATTGATGTATGGCCGCCGCTATCACCCGATGCGTTCAGCCTCTCCAACAAACAATATACGCTCTATGACGTTACAACGGGGCAAGTGACACTACTCGCTCCCGATGGCTAGGCCCTGCCAATCAAGCGGTGTTGCCGGCCGCACTTGCCGACCTGTACAAAGGGGAAAAGGAAGACTTTGTTCAGCTGCCAGTTAAGGAGGGCTACTCCCGCTACAACCCCATCGAATGCGTAAGCCTTTCGATCCTATGTCCTGAGTTTGGGCTTGTCATTCGCCCCCTTTTTGATCAGAGCTTTTAATCTTTGTGAACAGGAATGGAGGGGCTTTGTCGAGATAGTCAACTGTCCACGCCTCCCAACAAGAGAACTATGCTCATAACGATGATCCGAGATTCCACGACGATCCAGAGCTGTCAATCGAGTTTCAATACGGGGTCTTTTACCAAGAGATCCTCAATCGCTCCAAGGTGGCTATCATAGCCGATCACCCTGGATTACTCCCCTCCCCTATTATCGGCAAGAAGAAAAACTCTTCCCATAAAAGGCAAGCGCCCTCTGTCAACCCGAACGCGTCGGCCTCAACTCCCAAGCGCCGTCGGTCCACGCAACGAACGTCGGCTATGGCAACAATGCTCGAACAGGACATCAACATGAATCCTTCAAGTGAACCGGCCATGGGGACTCCTCCGACCACTAGTTCAACCAAGAGGTACTTTGTTCAGTCGCTTAATCTATTGTTAGCAATATCGCTAAGATTTCACGGAAGATCCTTATGCCGAAATATTCAGGAAGCAAGTATGACCGTCTTCCGCCGAGAATGCTGCCGAGGTTTGTGGCAATACCCATGAGCCAAGATCTTCTGCTCATGCTGGACCCGCCTTGGAGGCCCTTGTAGTCAATCCGGTCCCAGAAGATTCTGGGGACGCGATATCGGTTACCAAATCCAAGGTGGAGAGTGTGATGAATCACCCACGGTGGCAAGAGGCACTATGCCACCCGACATTCTTCGAACAAGAGTTTAACGCTCTATGTTTGATAGACGCGCACATCGGAGCTGCCCAAGCTGGGCTTGAGGAAGCAGTGAAGCTGTGTTCATCCAGCCTGAAGGTGAGTGACTGGTTTTAAGAATCTGGACACACATGTAAACCCACTAGCCCCGGATCCTTGAATTGGCCGGGACGACCGAGTTAAGGATCCGCATAACATTTTATTGATGATATAGGCCTCAAGGCAACGGAACGAGAAATTAGCCATGGAATTGGAGGTGAGCCGAACACAGGTGGAAGGCGTGAAGGCCGAGCTGGAACAAGTAAAGAATTTCACCCGAGAGGCGCATGGTAAGTATATCCATTCTGCCGATCTAAGTATATAATCCCGTGCTGACTCGAGGGTACTTTGTAGCAGCTGAGTCAATAGGGCAGGTGCAAAAGGATTTAGATGCAGCACGAGAATCTCAGAGGTATGCTGAGTCCCAGCATGAGGCCGACTGCTTTCCGTTGCAACGAAACCTTGAGGAGAAGAAATGCCTCTAGGCGGAAAACAAGTAGTAGGCCGAAGAAATTGGGAGCTTAAAGACTCAATTGGCCCAGGCCCAAGAGGAGAACCGGAAATTACAAAGGGGCATGTTCGGTAAGTGTGATTATAACATCAGAGGGTACTTCTTATATATGAAGCGTAATGGACATGCCTTGACTCATGTATAGGTCTCCTAACTGGGTGGCCCGAAGAAGAGATCGGATCTTACCAGGGAAGCCTTCTGAAGGAACTCTCCGTCATTCATGAGCGGGCTTGAAAGGCTATGAGGAGCATGATAAAAGCGCTATGGCCTGCCGAACACCCACCGGAGGGGATGGCCAAACTGGCTGATTGGTTCAAGGGAGCCCGGAGTCGGTTTGAGTTATGGAAGACATCGGCCTACCGGGAGGGAGCACGAGAGGCATGGGCAATGATCAAGACATGGTATACCGGCCTTAATCCTAAGCATATGGCTCGGGTTGGGCCAGTAGGGCCTGACGAGCAAGAAATGCCACTTCATTTGGTGTATGACCAAGTGATGCCAGTCGCTCGTCTCTCGCGGGAAGATTGCGCCGTGGATGCCTTAATAGACAATCTCGACTAGCAGCCAGATGTATGATTGTATGTAACTATGTACTGATAATCAAAAAAAATCTCCGTCTGTGTTGTAAACTTTGTCTTAACCGGCCATCGACTTCGACCTCCCATGCTAAGACCTTAGGAGTGTTCCTTGTAAAATATCCCTTGGTAGGAGGGAATTGTGTCGAGGAACTAGGCAATCCGGCCATTTGGTGCGAATAGACAAAAAGCGTACATGGAGATATGTTATATTACTGCTTAGCATAAGAAACATCTTCCAAAGAAAATAGTCCCTCTATCGGTACCTTCCTTCAGGATACTACGTAAATCATAGGTAGTAAGGGCGTATACTGCTAGTATATGACTAATGGCTTTTGCGAGAAAAGAAGCCCGAGTAATGGTGATAACAACCATAATTTTATTTGTTGTACCCGACCAATTTTCTTCTGAAGATAGCTAGCTTTTGGGTTCACCCGTCTGCGGTACGTATCCGGATGACCCGGTCGTAACAATCGCAGAGGTCCTCCCTTTACTCTCTAGCCGAACAATCGGGAATGTAGAGGGTAAACACAGGAGCAAGGCAACCTAGCTTGGCAAAAATCTTAGTTCGAATTGATGCATAGAATGGCTTAAAAATCGAAAAGGGAAACATGCATACACGATAAATGTGAATAGATGCTTTGAATATAAAATCATTGGCTTCGGGAAGAAGCCCCCATGTATTCTGTTCGGGTTTAACATTTGAGGATGTATGCCGAAAATCTTAATATTAGATCGGTTTAACCGAACATAGACTTGGGAAGAAAAAATCCAAACCTGGCAAAAATCAATGTGGGAGGGAAAGGAAATAAAAAAAGGAAAGAAAAGAAAAAGGAGGGTAAAGAGTATGATGACACCGGTCTAGCCGTAGACACGCCGAAGGCGAGCTGCGTTCCATGTGTTTGGTTCGAGGCGGTTATCCGACGGGTTTCGAAGACGGTAAGCCCCTCCTGTGAGTACTTCGTCAATTACAAAGTGGCCCTCCCGTTTGGGATTGAGTTTATGCTTCTCCTTCTACAGGAGCCGTAAGACAAGTTTGTTGGGGAACGTTGCATGGGAAAAAAATTCCTACGCTTCACCAAGATCAATCTAGGAGATGAGAATCTACAAGAGGAGAGATTGGATCCACATACCCTTGTAGATCGCTAAGTGGAAGCGTTAAAGAACACGGTGATGTAGTCGTACATCTCCGCGATCCAAATCGCAGGCCGTCCCATGAACTCCCGATCAAGTGCCGAACGGACAGCACCTCCGCATTCAGCACACGTGCAGCTCGATGACGATCTCCGCCTTCTTGATCTAGCAAGAGGGAGCAGAGAGGAAGATGGGTTTGCCGACAGCACGGTGGCGTTACGGCAATGGTGGTGGAGCTGATCCGACAGAGCTTCGCTAAGCAGCGCTGAATCAATCTACTAGAGGAGAGGGTATCGAAGAGGGAGGAAGGGTTGCGTTGTGGCTTAAGGTGTGGCATCCATCCTCCCTCTATCATATATATAGGGGGAAGGGGCTGCACCCTAGGGTTCCACCCCTAGGGGCGGCGGCTAAGAGGAGGGGGGCGGCGGCTAAGGGGTGGCTTGGCCCCCAAGCTAGGGCGGCCGCCCCCCTTAGGGTTTCCCCCCTCCAGCCTTCAGCACATGGGCCCTTGTGGGAGGGTTAGCCAGCCCACCAGGGTCTAGTGAGCCCTCTCTCATAGCCTATGTGGCCCTTTGGGGCTGGTGGCCCCTTCCGGTGGACCCCCGGGACCCTCCCGGCACCCTCGATACGTTACCGATGATGCCCGAACTTTTCCCGGTGACCAACACGGAACATCCTATATATGAATATTCACCTCCAGACCATTCCGGAGCTCCTCGTCACGCATGGGATCTCATCCGAGACTCTGAACAACCTTCAGTCAACAACACACATAACTCATCTATACCAAAACGTCACCGAACCTTAAGTGTGCAGACCCTGTGGGTTCGAGAACCATGTAGACATGACCGAGACACCTCTACGGTCAATAACCAATAGCGGGACCTGGATGCCCATATTGGTTCCTACATGTTCTACGAATATCTTTATCGGTCGAACCCTGTATGTCAAGGATTTAGACAATCCCATATGTTGTTCCCTTTGTTCTTCGGTATGTTACTTGCCCGAGACTCGATCGTTGATATCTTCATACCTAGTTCAGTCTCGTTACCGGCAAGTCTCTTTTACTCGTTCTGTAATACAAGATCTCGTGGCTAACACTTAGTCACATTGCTTGCAAGGCTCATTGTGATGTTGCATTACCGAGTGGGCCCTGAGATACCTCTCCGTAACACGGAGCAACAAATCCCAGTGTTGATCCATGCCAACTCAATAGACACCCTTGGAGATACCAGTAGAGCATCTTTATAGTCACCCAGTTACACTGTGACGTTTGATACACGCAAGGTACTCCTCTAGTGTCAGTGAGTTGCATGATCTCAAGGTCACAGGAACAGATACTTGACATGCAGAAAACCATAGCAATAAACTGACACGATCATATGCTACGTTTGTAGTTTTGGTCATGTCCATCACATCATTCTCCCAATGATGTGATTGTCGGGACCCCGATCCTAAGTCATAGGAATCCAACCTGTAACACATCACATCACTTTGCGGCCTCACGCACGGTAACTCCACGGCTGCAGCCTTACCTTAGCCGGGACCGTTTGTGTCTTTTGGCTCACGTATGTGAAATATGTCGCTAGCATTCAAACGACAGAGAACCCGGGCCGACATGACTAGTCATAGAACCCAAGTGGCACATCCGTACGAAAACAAGCATACATAACCCAGCAATGCAGGTGTCGACCTCAAGCGTGTCTAGACGATTCATAGCCAGCTACAAGGACTCCATTACGCCGTGGGACATAAATGTCATCACTGCACGTAGACGAGTCGTAGCAGGCTATAGGGACTCCATTACACTGCGAGACATTTCACCGAAGGGACAGACACAGCAGCAAAGAAGGATACATGCCGGTCAATCAATGTGTCCGGAGCAGTAGCAAGCTACCAAGGCTCGGTGGAAGCACAAAGAGGCAGTTTCCCGTAAAGAGTACTACTAAAGGCACATGACTAGGTGTCGGATCCCATACATATCATTGCATGTCACATGTACGCACGGCATGCCGGATATGCATAGATACAACTATGGCATCACAACATAACCATACAACAACACAACTTTTATTTAAGAGGCTCAGAGGAGCCTTGCATAATATGTTCTTACAGGTAGGGGTCACATGACCCAACACTCAAGTCATACAAGCAAGTTCATACAAACCAAGCGGAAGCATAAAGCTGTCTGAGTACAGACAGTTGAAAGGGTAAAAAGGCACATGGCCTGACTATCTACAGCCCGCCACAGGGCATAAGGTCGTAGCTGGGACACTAGCTATTCGGCGGCGTCAACATCTAGGTAGAACCCACCTAATGGGTCCTGAGTCTCATCTGCAACATTTATTAAGCAAACGTGAGTACAAATGTACTCAACAAGTCTTTAAAGCAGACCTAGTCTATTTATGCTCAGGTGTCAACAAGGGGAGAGGTGGAGTTTATGCAGCAATGCCAGCTTTGACTCTTGGCTAACCTAAACTACACATATTAATTCTTTGTTCAAATTTTAGGTATCGCACACGAGTCCACTAACTTCACATCAATACACCACCATGGATTCACTTCCATCATCTATGGGAGTGCCATCCACGATACTCACACTTGTCTTGAGATTTTTATGAGTATCCATTAAATTATCTATGAACAACATAAGTTCTCCAAGTAGTCCATATCCGAGGACACGGCTATTCGAACAGATTCATACCCTGCAGGGTGTACTTCTTCACACATGCTCTCACCACTTATCACTGTGTGCTCATAAAACCATGCATCTCGGCAACCTTCAAGCGGAAGCCCAGCGAGGGAGTCGGCCATGACCGTCAATCACATAAGACCTGTAGTCCAGGCTATCGCTTATTTGAGACTGAACCCGCACAGAAGTCCGGCCGAAGTTTCCGCTATGGCCCCAAACGATGTGTGCAGGGTTCCCAAGCCCACCATTCGGGTGACCCTTGGTACACCGTGCCACTGCCTACCACGTCGTAACCCACCCCTAGGGTCCGCGCTATGCATGGCCTCCAGCATACTATAAACACTAGAAACTACTTACAAATCCTGGACCAAGGACTAAGTGATTAATAAGTCAAGATGGGTCGAGTTACCAGAACCCAACATGTGGTAGTAACTAGCCTAGGTTCACAAACACGGAACTCAATTCCTAAGAACGGTCCCAATGAGACAACCCACTATGTACTCCTACATAGCCTCTCATCGCTACCTTTACCAAATCGGGTTCATCATTAAGCTTATCACATCAGAACAATACTGTTTCACTCCAGTTCATCACCTAGATGAATCAGACCTAACACAACTCTAAGCATAGCAAGCATAGCAGCAAAGTAGGTAAAGCACATCATGGCTCAAGCATCTACCAAGTATGCTAGGTTGCAAGGTTTAGCTATTTACTGTGACAATGACAGATCATGCAAAGGAATGGGTTTATCTACCGCATATGAAAGGCAACTGAACGTTTGTCCTAATGCAATAAACAAGAGCAGGAGCGAGAGAATGGGATGTTATCGGAATGATCAATGGGGTTGCTTGCCTTGCTGGGAAGCGGGAAAGTATTCTCCTTCGTTGGCATACTCGGGGCTATCCTCAGAAGCAGGGCCTACCGCAATGCAGATAAGTAACAATCAATACACGGCAAGTGCAGCAATATGATGCATGATCATGACATGGCAGCATGGATGGATGAGCTAATGAAACTATTAACCAAGTTAAATGAAGTAGTTTTGAATATAGGTTCAAAATCATTCTCCATTTCATATTACATATATTGAACTATTACTAAATGTTAATGTTCATCTACATAGGTTGCTCTAACATGCATGATAACAGCACCATTGGATTCATTGGATTTTTCTGATAAATTTTCATATATAAATTATTTCAATCTGAGTTATAGATTAATTTCTATGAATTTTCTAAGTTTTAACTATTTTTTAGAATTAATTTAAATCAGAAATTCCTTTACTACATCATCATGACATTAGCATGACGCCAGCTGGTCAACAGCCCGTTGACACGTCAAACTTGACTAGTGGGATCCACTGGTCAGTGACCCAGCCACTAACAGAAGCTAATTAACCACTAACCACTAATTAATTAGGAAAGGGGCCCACTAGTTAGTGGGTCATTAGCTTAATTAATTTAATTTAATTAATTATTTTTAATGTAATCCTAATTAACAGGTCGGGCCCACTTGCCAGTTGACCCTGGGGTCAAACCCCCGTGGTCAAACCGGTTGACTCGCCGGCGTTGAGCCGCCGGCGATGTCAGGGGCGGTGGAGGGGGTCGGAAAACCTCCTTCGGCGACCATTTCGATGGTGGATGGTTCCTATCGAACCAGCACGCACATGCGCTTCGATCTAGATGGACCCCAATGGCTGAGGTGGCCCAGATCATCGCCGGTGTTGAGCTTGGCGGCCGCCGGAGTTCGGGCAAGCACCAGCTCATTGCTCTGCCGTGCTAAACGGCCGGGGCTAGGCACCTACGGCCTCTACGCGACCCCACGAGCTCGGTGGTGGCCTTGGAAGGACCAGCTGATCACCAAAGCGACGCTGGCGGCGAGCTCATGCGGCGGAGCACCTCGGGTGCCAACAGAATCGAGGGCTACAGATGGGGAAACGGCCGGGGAAGAGGGTGACACGATCCGAGGGCTCACTACGGGCACAGGGCCGTCGATAGCGTGCTCTGGGAAGGCTCGGAGGCGGCGAATCATCAGCGGCGGTGCTCGGGTCCGAGGAGGAAGAAGAGGACGGGGTCATTGCTCCAGGGCCTCTAGCTATGCGTGGCTCGATGTAGAGGTCGAGGATGATGAGGCGGAGCTTCTGGTAGGCTTAGGGGGCGCGAGAGCAACTATGGCTACGGCAACAAGCGAGCGGAGGCGACGGCCATGGCGGAGCAGAGGGAAGGGGAGAGGTAGAGGGGAGAATGTGAGAGGGAGAGAGTGATGGGGACGGCAGCGGTGTCCTCATCCATTCGCCAGCGCGACGGGAAGGCAGGTGCGCAGGGAGCTGCGTGGCAGCTCCGACGCGAGCGCACGGCGAGCACGCGCTCATCCTTCTAGACGCCAGGAGGACGAAGGCGGTGCTGGGCCAGATGGGCCGGCCTGGCCTGGGCCTAAGGTAATTCCCTTTACTATTTTTCTTATTCTTTTTTGTTTTGCATTTTCTGACATTTGTTTTATTTTGTTTTAGGCACAAATGCTAGGCACAAAATACTCAAATATTTTATAGAGTTTAGTTTGAATATTTCAAACCTCTACAAAAAAAGTTTCAGAATATTTTGAATGATAAAATAATTATATTGCCTTATTTGGTGTTTTCAACAGCTTTAATATTTATTTTTGAAATTCTATAAATATTCAAATATCTAGAATGACCCCTGATATACTGATGTCCACATTTATCAGACATAGGGGACATTTTTTATGGGCATTTTGGATTTGTTGATATTTCACATCTTTTGAATTGGTTTGATTCAGGTGAGGTGGTAGGGTTTCTATTAATCCTCATTTGAAGTTGATGCAAAAAAGTGAAAACCTAATGCACACACATGCTAACCTGAGTAAGCTAACTAGCGATGTGACAGTGATCCCGTTATCGAATGACATCTCATGTCCATGGCTAGGAAACTTTAACCATCTTTGATCAACGAGCTAATTTGCTAGAGGCATACTAGGGACACAATGTTTCTATATATGCCAACACATGTATTTAGTTTCCAATCAACACAATTATAGCATGGATAATAAACGGTTATCATGAACAAGGAAATATAATAATAAACACTTTATTTATTGCCTCTAGGGCATATTTCCAACAGTCTCCCACTTGCACTAAAGTCAATAATCTAGTACACATCACTATGTGATTTACATTGTGATGAATCGAACACCCATCCAGTTCTAGTGTTGATCATGTTTAGCCCTTGGAAGAGGTTTAGTCAACGGGTCTGCAACATTCAGATCCGTGTACACTTTGCAAATATTTATGTCCTCCTCCTTGATGTGATCGCGGATGGAATTGAAGCGTCGCTTTACGTGTCTGGTCCTCTTGTGAAACCTTGGTTCCTTGGCCAGAGCAATGGCACCAGTATTGTCACAGAACAGAGCCATTGGATTCAGTGCACTGAGCACTACTCCAAGATATGTCATGAACTCCTTCATCCAAACACCTTCCTTCACTGCCTCCAAGGCTGCGATGTACTCCGCTTCGCATGTAGAATCGGCTACCACGCTTTGCTTGGAACTGCACCGGCTTACCGCTCCCCCATTAAGAATAAATATATATACGGTTTGTGACTTAGAGTTATCTGGATTAGCGTCAAAGCTTGCATCGATGTAACCCTTTACGACGAGCTCTTGATCACCTCCATAAACGAGAAACATTTCCTTAGTCCTTTTCAGATACTTAAGGATGTTCTTGACCGCCGTCCGGTGCTCCATTCCTGGATCACTTTGAAACCTTCCGGCCATACTTATGGCAAGGCTAACATCGGGTCTTGTGCACAACATTGCATACATGATGGAGCCAATGGCTGAAGCATAGGGGATGACACTCATCTGCTCTCTATCTTCTGCAGTCACTAGGCATTGAGTCTTACTCAACTTCACACCTTGTAACACAGGCAAGAACCCCTTCTTGGACTGATCCATTTTGAACTTCTTCAAAACTTATCAAGGTATGTGTTGTGTGAAAGTCCTATTAAGCGTCTCAATCTATCTCTATAGATCTTAATGCCTAATATGAAAGCGGCTTCTCCTAGGTCCTTCATTGAAAAACTCTTGTTCAAATATTCCTTCACGCTTTCCAGCTTTTCTATATTGTTTCCAATCAGCAGTATGTCATCCACATATAATATTAGAAACGCTATAGAGCTCCCACTCACTTTCTTGTAAATACAAGCTTCTCCGTAAACTTGTATAAACCCAAACGCTTTGATCACCTCATCAAAGCGCAGATTCCAACTCCGAGATGCTTGCACCAGTCCATAAATGGATTGCTGGAGTTTGCAAACTTTGTCAGCATTCTCTGGATCGACAAAACCTTCTGGTTGTATCATATACAACTCTTCCTTAAGGAAACCGTTAAGGAACACTATTTTGACATCCATCTGCCAAATTTAATAGTCGAAATATGCAGCTATTGCTAACATGATTTTGACAGACTTAAACATCTCTACAGGTGAGAAGGTCTCGTCGTAGTCAACTCCTTGAACTTGTGAAAAAACCTTTGCCACAAGTCGAGCTTTATAGACGGTGACATTACCGTCCGCGTCCGTCTTCCTCTTAAAGATCCATTTGTTCTGAATGGCCTTTCGCCCTTCAGGTAATACTTCCAAAGTCCACACTTTGTTTTCATACATGGATCGCATCTTGGAATTCATGGCCTCTAACCATTTCTTGGAATCCAGGCCCACTATCACTTCTCCATAGCTCGTAGGTTCATCATTGTCTAACAACATGACCTCTAAGACAGGGTTGTCATACCACACAGGAGCAGTACGTGGCCTTGTCGACCTACGAGGTTCAATAGTAACTTGATCTGAAGCTTCATGGTCATCATCATTAACTTCCTCTTCAACTATTGTAGGCTCCACAGAAACACCTGTCTACGCTGCGCTACTCTCTGGTTGAATCAAAGGCTCAACAACCTCATCAAGTTCCATCTTCCTCCCACTCAATTCTTTCGAGAGAAACTCTTTCTCAAGAAATGTTCTGTTTTTAGCGACAAACACTTTGCCTTCCGATCTGAGATAGAAGGTATACCCAACTATCTCTTTTGGGTATCCTATGAAGACGCATACTTCCGCTTTGGGTTCCAGCTTTTCAAGCTGAAGCTTTTTTGACATAAGCATCACATCCCCAAACTTTTAGAAACGACAACTTTGGTTTCTTTTCAAACCACAGTTCATATGGCGTCGTCTCAACGGATTTCGATGGTGCCCTATTTAAAGTGAATTTAGTTGTCTCTAATGCATAACCCCAAAACGATAGTGACAAATCAGTAAGAGACATTATAGAACGCACCATATCTAATAAGGTTCGATTACAACGTCCACACACACCATTACGTTGTGGTGTTCCAGGAGGTGTCAATTGTGAAACAATTCCACATTGTCTTAAGTGACTACCAAACTCATAACTCAGATATTCTCCTCCTCGATCAGATCACAGGAATTTAATCTTCTTGTTGCGATGATTCTCACTCTGAAATTGCTTGAACTTTTCAAACATTTCAGACTTGTGTTTCATCAAGTAAATATACCCATATCTACTTAAGTCATCATTGAAGGTGAGAAAATAACGATATCCACCGCACGTCTCAATGCTCATCGGACCGCACACATCAGTATGTATGATTTCCAACAAGTCACTTGCCCGTTCCATTGTTCCATAGAACGACATTTTAGTCATCTTGCCCATGAGGCATGGTTCACATGTGTCAAGTGATTCAATATCAAGTGACTCCAAAAGTCCATCAGCATGGAGCTTTTCTTCATGCGTTTTACACCAATATGACCTAAACGGCAGTGCCACAAGAAAGTGGTACTATCATTATCAACTCTACATCTTTTGGCATCAATGTTATGAACATGTGTATCATCACTATCAAGATTCAATATAAATAAACCCCTCACATTGGGTGCATGAACATAAAATATATTACTCATATAAATAGAACAACCATTATTCTCTGATTTAAAGGAGTAACCGTCTCGCAATAAACAAGATCCAAATATAATGTTCAGCTTAAAGTAGGCACTAAATAACAATTATTCAGGTTCATCACTAATCCCGATGGTAATCGAAGAGCGAGCATGCCAATGGCGATCACATCAACCTTGGAACCATTTCCCACGTGCATCGTCACTTCGTCCTTTGCCAACCTTCGTCTATTCCATAGTTCCTGTTTTGAGTTGCAAATGTGAGCAACCGAACCGGTATCAAATACCCAGGCACTACAACGAGAGTTGGTAAGGTACACATCAATAACATGTATATCATATATACCTTGTTTGTTGTTGGTCGCCTTCTTGTCAGCCAGATACTTGGGGTAGTTCCGCTTCCCGTGACCAGTTCCCTTGCAATAAAAGCACTCAGTTTCTGGCTTGGGTCCAGCCTTGGGTTTCTTCATGGGAGGGGCAACTGCTTTGCCATCCTTCTTGGATTTACCCTTCTTGCCATTGATATTCTTCTTGAAACTAGTGGTATTATTGACCATCAACACTTGATGTTCTTTCTGGATTTTAGACTCAGCGACTTTCAGCGTCGCAAACAGCTCGGCGATTGACTTGTTCATCTCGTGCATGTTATAGTTCATCACGAAGCTCTTGTAGCTAGGTGGCAATGATTGAAGAACTCTGTCAGTGATCGCCTCCGGTGGAAGGGGCATCCCTAACTCCGCCAGACAGGTCGAATACCCAGACATTCTGAGTATATGTTCACTGATAGACCCGTTCTCCTTCATCTTGCAAGCATAGAACTTATGGAGGTCTCATACCTCTTGATTCGGGCATTCTTCTTAAAGACAAACTCCAACTCTTGGAACATCTAATATGCTCCATGACGTTCAAAACGTCTTTGAAGTCCCAGTTTTAAGCCATACAACATTGCACACTAAACTATTGAGTAATCTCCAGAACGTGCCTCCCAAGCGTTCTTAACATCTTCGGATGACACGGGAGCGGGTGGGTCACCAAGCGGTGCATCAAGGACATAAGCCTTCTGGGAAACCATGAGGATAATCCTCAGATTATGGGCCGAGTCCACAAAGTTACTTCCATCATATTTCAACTTAGCTTTCTCTAGGAATGCATTAAAATTCAAGGGTGCTACTGCGCGAGCCATTGATCTACAACATAAATAAGCAAAGGTTACTAAGACTATTGTTCAAGATAATGAGTTTAGTTAATCGAATTACTAAAGCTCCCACTCAAATTGACATCCCTCGGGTCATCTGAGTGATACATGATCCAAATTCACCAACTCAATTCCGATCATCATGTGAGTTAAGGTGGTTTCAATGGTGAACATCATCATGTTGATCATATCTACTCTACTACTCATGTTCGACCTTTCGGTCTCTTGTGTTCCGAGGCTATGTCTGTACATGCTAGGCTCGTCAAGTTTAACCCGAGTATTCTGCATGTGCAACACTGGCTTGCACCCGTTGTATGCGAACGTAGAGTCTATCACACCCGATCATCACGGGGTGTCTCGACACGACGAACTTTCACAACGGTGCAGACTCGGGGAGAACACAATTTATCTTGAAATTTAAGTGAGGGATCACCTTATAATGCTGCCGTCGTTCTAAGCAAAACAAGGTGCATAAAAGGATTAACATCACATGCAAATCATAAGTGACATGATATGGCCATGAACTTGTACTTTTGATCTCCATCTCGAAAGCACCGGCATGATCTCCATCGTCACCGGCATAACACCATGATCTCCATATCATGATCTCCATCATTGTGTCGCCATCGGAGTTGTTGCACCCACCATGCTCATACTACTATTGCTAGGGCTTAGCGATAAAGTAAAGCATTAAATAGCGCTTAATGATTGACACGCAGGTCATACAACAATTATAGACAACCCTATGGCTCCTGCCGGTTGCCATACTCATCGACATGCAAGTCGTGATATTCTATACAAAACATGATCATCTCATACATCACATATATCTTATCACTTGTTTGTCCATATCATAACACAAAATACCCTCCAAAAACAAGTTAGACGTCCTCTAATTGTTGTGGCATGTTTTACGTGGCTGCTATGTGTATCTAACAAGGACAATTCTCACCTACGCACAAACCACAACGGTGATACTCAAATTGCTTTTCAACCTTCTCAAGACCGCCTTTGTCGAATCCGATCCAACTAAAGTGGGAGAGACAGACACCCGCCAGCCATCTTTGTGCAACGAAGTTACACGTCAGTCGATGGAACCGGTCTCTCGTAAGCGTACGAGTAAGGTTGGTCTGGGACGCTTCATCTCACAATACTGTTGAACCAAAACACGACCAAGGGAGGAAGCAATCTAAGCATCAACGCCCACAAACTACTTTGTGTTCTACTCGAGATCTCATCTACACATAGACCTAGCTCTGATACCACTGTTGGGGAACGTTGCATGGGAAACAAAAAAATTCCTACGCTTCACCAAGATCAATCTAGGAGATGAGCATCTACGAGAGGAGAGATTGGATCCACATATCCAGCCTGTTGTTGATAAAAATTAGAACGAGCCCAAGCTATGTCGCGCTCTCCTTCTAAGGCATCCAGGTCATCCTACCGATCTAGCTCGGCCTCCTATTCCTCGTACATGCGCACCCTTGGTGCGTCGTGAACAATATCACAGGGAAGGATTGCTCCTGCCCCGTAGACCATGAACGGTGTGTATCCCAGTTATTGATTCGGGGTGGTACACAGGCCCCACAGAACTGAGTCAAGCTCCTCTACCCAATGGCAGTTAGACTCATGAAGAGATCGGGCCAAATGTGGTTTAATACCACTCATTATGAGGCCGTTGGCCCGTTTGACTTGTCCATTGGTCTTCAGGCGATACACCATTGTGTAATCGAGCTTGATGCCCATTTTTGGGCAATAGTCTTTTACCTCTTGGGATGTGAAGTTGGATCCATTGTCCGTTATTATACTGAGCGGGATGCCATAACGGTATACCATGCCGGATATAAAGTCGATTACTGGTTCGGACTTGGCTTATTTGATAGGTTTTGCTTCGATCCATTTGGTGAACTTGTCAACCATGACCAGTAGGTATTTATTCTTCTTGGTCCCCCCTTTAAGTGGTCCAACCATATCCAGCCTCCGGACCATTCTGGAGATCCTCGTCATGTCCGGGATCTCATCCAGGACTCCGAATAACCTTCGGTCACCAACACACATAACTCATCTGTACCGACACGTCACTGAACCTTAAGTGTGCAGACCCTGCGGGTTCGTGAACCATGTAGACATGACCAAGACACCTCTACGTTCAATAACCAATAGCGGGACCTGGATGCCCATATTAGTGCCTACATGTTCTACGAAGATCTTTATCGGTCGAACCTCTATGTCAAGGATTTAGACAATCCTGTATGTTGTTCCCTTTGTTCTTCGGTATGTTACTTGCCCGAGACTCGATCATCGGTATCTTCATACCTAGTTTAGTCTCGTTACCGGCAAGTCTCTTTTACTCGTTCTCTAATACAAGATCCCATGGATAACACTTAGTCACATTGCTTGCAAGGCTCATTGTGATGTTGCATTAACAAGTGGGCCCTAAGATACCACTTCATCACACGGAGCAACAAATCCCAGTGTTGATCCATGCCAACTCAACAGACACCCTCGGAGATACCTGTAGAGCATCTTTATAGTCACCCAGTTACGTTGCGACGTTTGATACACACAAGGTACTCCTCCGGTGCCAGTGAGTTGCATGATCTCATGGTCATAGGAACAGATACTTGACACACAGAAAACCATAGCAATGAACTGACACGGTCATATGCTACGTTTGTAGTTTGGGTCTTGTCCATCACATCATTATCCCAATGATGTGATCCCGTTATCAAATGACATCTCATGTCCATGGCTAGGAAATCTTAACCATCTTTGACCAACGAGCTAGCCTGCTAGAGGCATACTAGGGACACAGTGTTTGTCTATATGCCCACACATGTATTTAGTTTCGAATCAACACAATTATAGCATGGACAATAAACGATTATCATGAACAAGGAAATATAATAATAAACACTTTATTTATTGCCTCTAGGGCATATTTCCAACAGAGTTCACCCACATTATATGCTTTTGCCCTGACCTCCCTATTCTGGTAACATCAGGCCTGTTGTTGATAAAAATTAGAACGAGCTCGAGCTATGTCGCGCTCTCCTTCTAAGGCATCCAGGTCGTCCTACCGATCTAGCTCGGCCTCCTTTTCCTCGTACATGTGCACCCTTGGTGCGTCGTGAACAATATCATAGGGAAGGACTGCTCCTGCCCCGTAGACCATGAAGAATGGTGTGTATCCCGGTTATCGATTTGGGGTGGTACACAGGCCCCACAGAACGGAGTCAAGCTCCTCTACCCAATGGCAGTTAGACTCATGAAGAGATCAGGCCAAATGTGGTTTAATACCACTCATTATGAGGCCGTTGGCCCGTTCGACTTGTCCATTGGTCTGCGGGTGATACACCATTGTGTAATCGAGCTTGATGCCCATTTTTGGGCACTAGTCTTTTACCTCTTGGGCTGTGAAGTTGGATCCATTGTCTATTATTATACTGTGCGAGACGCCATAACGGTATACCATACCGGATATAAAGTCGATTACTGGTCTGGACTTGGCTGATTTGATAGGTTTTGCTTCGATCCATTTGGTGAACTTGTCAACCATGACCAGTAGGTATTTATTCTTCTTGGTCCCCCTTTAAGTGGTCCAACTATATCCAGCCCCCAGACCGCAAAAGGCCAGGTAATCGAAATAGTCCGAAGAGCTTTTGGGGGCATGTGGCTTTGATTTGCAAAAACTTGAGATCCCACGCAATGCTGGACAAGCGACTGGGCGTCCGCTCGAGCAGTGGGCCAGAAGAGACCAGCCCGAAAGGCCTTGCTTACTAAGGCCCTTGCCACGGCGTGATGGCCGCCCATTCCTGCGTGGACTTCGGCTAAGAGATGACATCCTTCTTCCTCAGATATGCACCGCTGTAGTACTCTAGTGGTGCTTTTCTGGTATAACTCGCCCTCGTGGACTTTATATGCCTTGCATCGCCGAATTATGCATCGCACCTCTATCTGATCATCGGGGAGCTCTTTTCGAAGAAGGCAGGCAAGGAAGGGCTCGGTCCATGGCGCGATTACTTCCATGACCTCATGAACCGAGGGTGTTTCATCCATTATGGAGTCGCCGATGATTTGGTTGTCTGGTTCATTTGGAGGGGAACAACCTCTTCCATGCTGATGAGTCCGGTGCCCTTATTATCGTCCTACCAAACCACTGATGGCTTAAAGAGCCGCTCCAGGAAAGTGTTTTTTGGGATGGGGTCACATTTGGCCCTCATGTGGGCCAGTATGTCAGCGGCTTGGTTGTTGTCTCTAGCGACATGATGGAATTCTAGCCCCTCGAACCGTGTGGATATCTTGAGGATGACGTTTCTATATGCCCCCATCTTCAGTTTGTTGGCATCGAATTCGCCATTGATTTGGGAGATGGCCAAGTTGGAGTCTCCCCGTACCTCTAGACATTGTATGCCCATTGAAGCTGCCATCCGAAGATCATGCAAAAGTGCTTCGTATTCAGCTGCATTGTTGGAATCGGCATACATGATTTGCAACACGTATCATACGTTGTTGCCTGTGGGGGATGTGAGAATAACTCCAGCCCCTAGTCCGACCAATGTTTTGGATCCATCAAAGTACATTGTCCAATGGGAGTATCTACTATATTCCCTGGGGACTCGGCCTCTGTCCAATCCACTTGGAAATCTGCCAACACCTGAGATTTAATAGCTTGTCGTGGCTTGTAGACAATTTAAAAAGGAAGGAGATCAATGGCCCATTTGGCTATGCAGCCGGTGGCGTCCCTGTTGTTGATTATGTCATTCAGGGGTGCTTCGGATGCCACCATGACCGAACACTCTTGGAAGTAGTGTCTTAGTTTCCATGATGCCATAAATATTGTATAGGTTATCTTTTGGTAATGCGGGTATCGGGACTTGCACTGTGTTAGTATTTCTGATACGTAATAAACCGACTTATGTATCCGAAATTTGTGTCCCTCCTCCTCTAGTTCGACGATGAGTGCTGCGATAATGACTTGGTTAGTGGCCGATATGTACAATAACATTGGTTCACCAGCGCATGGCGCTGTGAGTATGGGGTTGCTTGCCATCAATGTTTTAATTTCATTGAACGCGGTTGCCGCTTCATCGGTCCATTCGAAATTGTTGGTCCATTTTAGCAACATGTAGAGCGGTAAAGCCTTTTCACCGAGGCGGGAGATAACGCGGCTTAACGCCGCCACACAACCCGCCAACCTCTGTACATGCTTTAGATATGTGGGAATTGCAAGTTCCGATAGGGCGCGGATTTTAGCCGGATTCGCTTCTATTCCTCTATGGGAAACGATGAATCCGAGTAGTTTACCGGCGGGAACTCCGAAGACACATTTTTCTGGATTGAGTCATATATCGTACTCACGTAAGTTGGCAAAGGTTTTCCTTGGGTCATCAATCAACTAGCTGACGTGTTTGGTTTTGATGACCACATCATCCACATATGCCTCGACAGTTTTACCGACCTGTTTTGAGAAAGTATGGATCATGCGCTGGTATGCAGCCCCAACGTTTTTAAACCCGAAAGGCATCATGTTGAAGCAGAATGGCCCATAAGGGGTGATGAATGTGGTTGTGGCTTGATCGGATTCCTTTATTTTGATCTAATGGTATCCGGAATAAGCGTCGAGGAAACACAATGAGTCGTGTACGGCTATGGCATCAATAATCTGGTCTATGTGTGGTAAGGGGAAAGGGTCCTTAGGGCAGGCCTTGTTGAGGTATTTGAAGTCGATGCACAGCCGCCAGGATTTGTCTTTCTTTGGTACCATCACCAGGTTTACCAACCATTCAGGGTGCTTGATCTCCCGTATGAATCCATCCTCTAGCAATTTGGCTAATTCTTCACCCATAGCTTGTCGTTTGGGCTCAGAAAAGCGGCGCATTGTCTGTTTAACGGGCTTGAAGCCTGCAATGATGTTCAGACTATGTTCTACTAGCTGTCGTGGGATTCCTGGCATATCGGAAGGATGCCAGGCAAAGATATCCCAGTTTTCTCGTAAGAAAGCTCGCAGCGCCTCGTCCACCATGGGGTCTACCTAAGCTCCAATGGACGTTGTCTTATTAGGGTCCATTGGGTGTACCTGAAATTTAACGATTTCATCTGCAGGTTTAAAGGACGTGGGTTTGGGACTTTTAAGGATCACATCGTCCTTGTCTACTTGTTGACTGGAGTGCGGTTAGTTCCTCTGCAGCAAAGGTCTCAGCTAGTGCCTCGAGTGTGAGCGCTGCTACTTTGTTTTCAGCTCGAAGGGCTATATTCAGATTACTCGCAACTGTGATTACCCCTTTTGGGCCTGGCATCTTGAGCTTCATATACCCGTAATGTGTTATAGCCTGGAATTTTGTGAAGGCGTCACGCCCCAGCAGGGCGTGGTAGCCGCTGGGGAAGGGCGCGATATGGAAGAGAATTTCTTCAGATCGGTAGTTTTCAGGCGTGACGAACACTACGTCCAAGGGTATACGTCCTGAACAACGCGCCTCTTTCCCAGGAATGATCCCTTGGAATGTTGTGTTGCTATGCTCGATGCGCGATCGGTCAAACTGCATTTTTTCTAGGGTATCTTCGTAGATAAGGTTTAAACCACTACCACCATCCATTAGCATTTTCTGCAGACTGAAGCCATCGACGATGGGGTTTAAGACCAGTGCGGCCGGTGTATGACCGGGACGGATGGCTGGTTGGTTAGTATCTCCGAAGGCGATGGGTATGTCTGCCCATGAACTTGTTGCTGCCACATGATAGACCTATTTGAGTTCTCGAAGAGCTCTTTTCCTCTTGTTCCTTGAGGGGAACATTTCATAGATTGTCGGGACTTCGGCAATGTGTTCTGGTGGCGATGTGGAGCGCCTATTCGGCGGTAGTGCCTTGAGGATGGCCTCACCACTTTCTGCAACCTGCCTAACAACCCACCAACCCCAAAGGTTGTGAGTCGGGCTTGTGTTAAGCAATACAGAATGTATAGGGCATGGCTTATCCAATAGTCCATCAAGGACAGTTCTGACCCCCATAGGGGGTCTATTTCTCTTTTCGGCAGGTTCGAGTTCAGCTAGCCACTTCGGAGGTATCCTCTTTTTTTGATCTCCTCTAGGGTATTTAGTAAAGATTGGTTCTGAAAGTAGTCGTTCGACCTGCCATATGCTCTCCATGGCACAGTATTTTTGGAGCAAGTCCGTCAGCTCAGTGAAGTCGCGAATGTGCCGACGAGCTAGGGCGTTGAGGATCCCTTTGTCATGACAATTGCGACTGAAGGTTGCCATTATCTCCTGGTCACTAGAACCTCATACTTTGTTTCTAGCAAGGAGTCTAGCCCAAAATGATGAACCTACTCTCCTAGTAATTGTTTAACATCCCGTAAGTCCGAAGACTTGGACTCTCCTGCGATGCTTCAGTGCTTGACTTGGGTGGTGGGTGGGAAGAACTTTGGTTCTGCACCACGATGTGAGTCCGGAATCACGGGTTCCGAGTTGCGCGCTAGATCGGGGACCAATCCTGATCTATCTCCTGAGCGAACTCCACCGTATGGGTTGCAAGAGAGGTCTCGATGATCGGATATTGGGTTATACAACATTTTTAATTCCATTAGTGGAGGGGGTGAGCCCCCAGCCGGACACTCGACGATGGCGACTAAGTGAGTGACCGAGGGGGTGCAAATCTCCCTATCGTTAGGTTTAAGCCCGATACGGTCATAGACTGGGGTCTGGTCGTGAGTCATACGCATGGTCTGAATATGATCAAACAACTCGTTTAGGGACGAGGCATCGGTAGGATGCGTGTCGCTGAAGCGAGCGGGGTCGATCTATGGCGTAGCGGTTCCGAAGTCGTTGGCAGCGAATAAGGGTCATGTTCGTCCATAGTGGATCCGGACACAATGACTGGATTGGGCGTTCTAGACAACCTGAGGGTGAAGGACACCTCAGAGGTGGGGCCTGATGTCCTCGGCGTCAAGGCATCGGGATCAGCGGGCTCCTCCATGAGAGCTGAGGGTTCCATCAAGACAAGCTCTCCCCGTGTATCTGTAACGAACTCTAAGGTTCCGAATCTGATTTCTTGATCGTGGGTGAAGCTTCCAATCTGGCTAAGATGGTCGGTCCGGTCGGCACGTGACAAGACGTCACCGCCTATGAAGATCTGACCAGGGATGAGGACATCCTGGCTGCAGAACTCGTTGCTTATGACAAGGCGAGCCATCGATTCCTTTGGCGATCATAGCCAGGGGTGGACCTAGGACAAAAATGACCGGGGTCCCATGTCTATCACATATATGTGGATAACAAGTCATAATATAGATAAAAGTAACACATTTAACAATGCAATATATGTTGAATATGATATGACCATGAATATGATTGTCAAAGGTCCAAAATAAACAGTTAACTCAAAATATTAGTTGATTTTTGGAAATTAAACAACGAAGGATAATTAAAGTGTCCAAATTATGAATAAAGTATAACTAATGACGAGAAAATGTAGCACTGGATCCTGATTGCCTACAAATGAAAAAAGCCACTTAGAACATATTAATTATAGTTGTGTAATAAGTATGTTAAAACCATTACCTTTCTAAAATGGTTTCCTATGCTCTTTCATGGACTCAAACCGACCAATCACTGCATCATTAGTAACCTTCCTCATTTCACTTTTCTCCACATAACAAATAAGGTTGTACTTCAAGGTGGCATCACCAAGACGACTGCACAAATATGTCTTCACAATTATCATAGCTGAAAAAGATCTCTCAACTGTAGCAGTGGCAACAGGCGATACTAGTGTTAGCTTCAAAAGTCGATAAAACAAGGGATATACAATATGTTTCCTTGTATCCACCATTTTTTGAGAGAGCTCACAAATATTACTTAAACCAGAGAAGCGATCATCTGCAGCAATGTAAATATGTATGTGATGTCTAAGGTCCCTCAGTTCTCCATCATAAAAATCTTTTGGATAAACTTTGGCTAGACTCACCAAATGCTCTAAGTTGAAATCAAAAAATGATTCATCCGGGCTCAAAGCTGCCGAGCAGACAAGTAGTTCAGAATTTTTCTCATTGAAGCGGTTACCAAGTCCTTGAAGTAGACAATCAATAACATCATTAAAACAATCCACTTCATAATGATGCCTATTAGTGATACCTGATTTTGCTCGTGGTTTCTTTGGATTCACATATTAGTCTTCCATTTCCAACTTGGAAATGGCATGCTTGTCACAAAAGACATATGCTTCACGCAGGACAAATTCCCAACCATCTCTCCTTAAATCAGTCAAGGAGGCTTTGGTTGAATTCACACAATTAATGGCATTCACAATGTCTTGATTCTTCCGTTGCAAAGACAATGATAATGTGTTTCTCATTATCAATATAGTGGACATAAGATGTAAGTAGAACACAAGATCAAAACACTGGAAATAAACAAGAAGACCGCATGCTTGCCTTCGGTTTGTATCATTCATGTCTTCTTCTTCAACATATTCTAGCACTTTTAAAATTGTGGGGAACATATCAATCAAACTCTTAAGAGTTTTGTAGTGAGAACTCCATCGAGTGTCTCCTGGTTTTTGAAGAGCTAGTTCTTGATTTAATCCCGTCCCACTTTTCAGTATTCCACCACCTAACGATTCACACACTTGTTCTTTATATTTGTCTCGAATCATGTCTTTTCTCTTTGATGATCCAAAGACCACATTCAACAAGACTGAGGTCATATCAAAAAAATACCAATGCATTTGTGCTTACGAACAACAGCCACAACAACTAACTGAAGTTGATGTGCAAAGCAGTGAACATAATATGCCATGGTGTTCTCCCTCATGATTAAGGATTGCAAGCCATTAAACTCACCTCACATATTACTCGCACCGTCATATCCTTGACCTCTAACTTGCTTGAAACTTAACTTATATTCTGCAAATAAATCATCGATGGCAGACTTGAGATACTTGGAGGTTGTCTCCTTCATATGAGTAAGGCCAACTAATGTCTCAATGGCACTTCCACATTTACCAATATACCGCAATACCACCGCCATTTGCTCTTTACTAGCCACATCCCTTGACTCATCAACCAACAAAGAAAATACATCATTACCAATTTCCCGAAGAACTGAATGCAATATCTCCTTTGCAAAGCATTCAGCTACGTCCTTCTAAATCTTTGAAGAAGTCAACTGATTGTTACCTGGAGCATTATGGGCCACAACTTTTCTTACATCTGGATTCTGCTCTGCTGTGTAAGCATGAAATTCCATGAAATTACCCTTATTTAGAGACTCCTCAGACTCATCATGGCCATGAAAAGGCAACCCTTGCTTCAATAACACTCTAGAAACATCAATTGAGGCATTTAGTCGAGTATAATAAGCAATTCTCTCAGCATTACTTTGGTTATTTAGAGCAACATAAATGTGTTGCTTTTGTTTCAGCAAAGCATCACAATCTCTTTTTTTCTTGGTTGTGAGCACTTTTGATGTCTCCTACATGCTCCCTTAATCTATATTTTTTATTCCAACTTGACCAACCATTTGCAACAAATGCATCATATCCAGCTTCTTTCTTCTTGTGTGGTCTAAACAAGAAACAACAGAAACAATATGCTTTATGCTTGAACTCACTATACTCAAGCCAGCTCTCAAACTCTTCAAACCATTCCCGAATGAACCTTCCGTCTCTACCACATATCTCTGTAACTTTAAAATAAGCAGTACGAGGTTGACAAGGCCCATTGGCCAAATACTTCCGTCTTACCATATCTCTCTGATTCGGATGATACTCATCTATGCTTCTCCTTTTACCTGGATCGAATTTAATTTCTTCTTCCCAATTGATATCTTCTTCAACTTGAACTAAATTCCTTGTATTATTGGTTGAACTAGGTTCATGTGCTGAGGCATCATTTTGTCCAGGTGGTCATGGTGGGGTTGGGACATCAGTATCTGGCAGGATCGTGGCATCATTCTGATTATCTTCGTGTGACAGACCTTCGTCTTGCGCTATGGTTCTCCTTTTTTTAGAAACCTATCCATAAACTGAGCTTCTCTTGCAATTTGTAATTATTTAGATAATTATTTAGGGAATTGGAAGTATAAAATACAACGTACTTGACATGTTGTTGCCTTGCCGTTGCTTTCGGCCGTCGTAATTTATAATCCCGTAAGTATTGTAGTATTGTTCTCCACTAACCACCACAATAGCCAAATAGTCAATAGGTAATACAACCAAAATTTCTAGTCGTATCCAGTAGCCCTAATTTCCTAGGGTTAGAGAGAGAAAGTAAGAACTAGAACAGAATTTGCAAATTGAAATAGAGGCAGAGACACTGCGAATTGGGTCTAATGCAACATACCTTCACTGATTTGATGAATTGGGGCGATCTGGCGAAGTAGATGAACAGTCGAGTGCGGTGAGGCAACATGACCGAAGCACAGCGATCGAGCGCCGAGAGACGAACAGGCGAGGTGATGCGCAGGCAATACGTATGTAGAGATGAATCGATCCATTGGTTGATCGATTCTGATATACAGCCTCGGCCTGGGGCTGGGCCTAGTTAGCTAGTTGTGGCCTTTTGGTATGGACGGGGTGTCCCGTTAGGAATTTTAGGGGTGTCCAGGTCCTCCTGGCATCTATATGTATAAGGTAAGACAGCTTTTTACTCGATGTCATGATCTACCTGCTGGGTCAACGTGGGTCCGCCCCTGATCACAGTGGAACTCTCAATGAAAGCACCAATGTTGGTGTCAAAACCGGCGGATCTCGGGTAGGGGGTCCCGAGCTATGAGACTAGGATCGATGGTAGCAAGGGACGAAGAAGACTATGTTTACCCAGGTTTGGGCCCTCCTATGAAGGTAAAACCGTACATCCTGCTCGATTATATTGATGGTATGAAGGTTACAGAGTTGATCTACCTCGAGATCGAATAGCTAGAACCCTGGATGAGTTTCTCTGCCCTACAATCTAAACCCCCTCCACTTATATAGATGTTGTAGGTCGGTTGCACATCAAAGGGAAAAACACATGCCTATTGAAAGGGCATGGATGTCGCCTAGAGGGGGGTGAATAGGCGCTTTAAAATAATTACGGTTTAGGCTTGAACAAATGCGGAATAAAACTATCGTTTAATTAGACAAGCACAAAACCTAAAACAACTAGGCTCACCTATGTGCACCAACAACTTATGCTAAGCAAGATATACAACTAAGTGATAGCAAGATATATAGCAAGAAACAATATGGCTATCACAAAGTAAAGTGCATAAGTAAAGGGGATCGGGTAAGAGATAACCAAGGCACATGGAGACGATGATGTATCCCGAAGTTCACACCCTTGCGGATGCTAATCTTCGTTCGGAGCGGTGTGGAGGCACAATGCTCCCCAAGAAGCCACTAGGGCCACCGTAATCTCCTCACGCCCTCGCACAATACAAGATGTCATGATTCCACTAAGGGACCCTTGAAGGTGGTCACCGAACCCGTACAAACAAGGTTGGGGCAATCTCCACAACTTGATTGGAGGCTCCCAATGACACCATGAAGCTTCACCACAATGGATTGTGGCTTCGAGGTGACCTCAAATGCTCGGGGCAATCTTCACAACCGAATTGGAGACCCCGAAGCTTCCCCGGAGCTTTGCACCACAATGATTGAGCTCCAAGGCGCCACCAACCGTCTAGGGTGCTCAAACACCCAAGAGTAATAGCCTCTCAACTTCTCACTTCCACGTATCACTGTGGAGAACTCAAACCTATGCACCAAATGAAATGGCAAGGGCACACGAAGTGCTCAAGTCCTTCTCTCCAAAATCCCACCAAAGCAACTAATGCTAGGGAGGGAAATGAGAGGAAGAACGAAGAATAACACGAAGAACTCCAAGATCTAGATCCAAGGGGTTCCCCTCACTTAGAGGAGAAAGTGATTGGTGGAAATGTGGATCTAGATCTCCTCTCTCTTTTCCCTCAAGAACTAGCAAGAATCATTGGAGGGATTGAGAGTTAGCAAGCTCGAAGAAGGTCAACAATGGGGGAAGAACACGAGCTCGAAAGATAAGATTCAATGGGGAAGAAGACCCCCTTTTATAGGTGGGGGAAAATCCAACCGTTATGCACATAGCCCGCACAGAACGGTACTACCGCTCTAAGGAGTGGTACTACCGCAATGGGTAGCGGTACTACTGCTTGCGAGCGGTACTAAAAAAATACATCTATGCCTACCACCGGTGGACAAAACACGAGATTTTGGTCCGGAGCGGTAGTATCGCTCTTGGAGCCGCAGTAGTACTGCTCCGGAGCGATAGTAAAAAATTACATCCGCTTTGGCCGCGGTAGTACCACTCCAGCCTCTTAAGAACACCAAAACTGCCACAACTTTTGCAAACGGACTCCGAATTCAATGAAACAAAGTTTGTTGGATAACTAACGACATGGGATAACACAATCTTGATTGAAATATCAATAAGAAGCAAATGAGAAAAGACCCATAAAAAATTGTGAGAACCCTTCCTCGAATAAGACCCGTGAAACCTCCAACACCAAAAACGCAATAGACGAAGCATATGAAATCCGTTTTCGATGTCCTAGAGCTTGTCACGACGATAAACACAAGCTCAAGAACACACATAGATAAAAGCCAACCAAGAACCAAGAAAGATGATGATGCCAAGAATGCAATGGTTTGAGCTCTCAACGAACGATACGATCAAGCTACTCACTTGAGAGCCCCCTTGATAGTATGGCAATCGATCCTATAACCCGGTCTCTCAACTACCACCATGAGACCGTTAAAATAGAAAACCCTATCAAGGTCAAACCTTAGCCTTGTGCATAGTCCACTTGAGCTAGATGATGACGATCTTGACTTCCTCAAGATGGACCACCTTTCTTGATTGCGTTGGCTTGATGAAGTCTAGATGATTATCTCCCCAATACTCCATTAGGGGTGATCCACTCTTCGGCACATCTTCAAAAGTCCATTGTCACCACAATGAATAGCGAGCCTCAAGCACGATCTCTCCGTGATGCTTCACTTGAGCTTGCACACCGCAACCTTGATAACGATCACCACTTGATGTCATCTTCCATGGGTTGTATGGGATCTTCCTCTTGATGCAATCCCATGGAAATATGTCTAACCCCACAAAGAACTCTCACAAGAAACATGCGTTAGTACACAAAGCGTAATGGACAATGTTTACCATACCATGGGATCACTTGATCCCTCTCAGTACATCTTGCATGCTTTGTGTGTTGATCACTTGATTCACTCTTTGACTTAGTCTTGATCAACCTTGTATCTTATCTTCTCTCTTCATAAAGATTATATCTTGAAGGTAATCATGAATGCTCACACAATCTCCTTCTTCAAGACATGCTTGCAATAAGCTCAACCCTCACATGACCAATCTTTGGATAAACCTTGAATACCACCTCGGTCATCATAAAAACTCCTTGAAACCCAACAGATGGACTTCAAGAAGTGCCTATGTGTAACATCCCAAAATTTCATTTTGGAATGTTATGAAATATAGCTATGCATCATCATCACTTTGTTTGAATGTACTGAATTTGTTGAAGTGCTTCTTTTGAAATTATGAAAGACCATTTCTATTTTCCCATATATTTGTTTCACCTATTTGAAAACCTTTGGAAATGTTCAAAGAAAGAGGGGAGTAACATGACACTCCACACCAGGGGCATCTTGGTGAAATATTTGAACAATAAAACCAGGGGGTTATTTGAAAGTTTATCTCAAAAGGATTTAAAATCAATTAGGCATTTTCTGAAAATAAATTTTAAAAACATATTCAATATGATAGAGGAAAAATGTTCATTAAATAGCATTAATTCTCCTGATCATTTTGATATATATTTCCTATGTTTGGAAATATTTTGAATGCATTAAAAGAGTTTTTACTGCTCTGGAAATAGAAAAGGACATGTTTTAAACCGAATCGGGCCGGCCCATAGTCTTTAATTCCCGAAACTACTCCGGGTCGGCCACCGACGCGCTAACCACGCCTCCCACTCTCACTAACGCGCGGGACCAACCGTCCGACCGCAGCGTCAGCGTGCTCATCCGCTTCCCCACGCCTGACCACCGTCGCCGGAGATCCCTCCCCGCGGATCTCGCCCCTCGTGCCCTCCCCGACCACCGCAACGCCCCTATATAAACCCCAACCCTCTCCTCTCTTTGTTCCACACCCGAAAACCCCTTTTCCCTTACCGGAGCACTGCCCCAGACCTCACCGGAGTTCGGCACCCAACCGGACGTCCCCGAGCTCGTGCCCGTCGCCACACTCACCCCCAACCCCCTCTGACGCCACCAATCGACGCCGGAGACTCGCCGCCGCCGTTTGAAGCCTTCGGATGCCGCCCCCGACCACCGCACCATCATCCTCGAGCATCTCCGGCCACCGGCCGTCGTCGACCTCGCCGGAGACCCCGAACCCCTCTCTGTAAGCCTCCACCTCCACCCATAGCCGTCGGATCCGTAGTCAACACGCGAGATTAGATCTATTTAATAAACGAACCGGTACGCGTTAGTTGTCGGTCGTCCGCTCGCTAGCTCTCGCACGCACGCCCTCGCGGCCAATCACAGCATGCCACATCACCCTGTCCGTTAGTTAGGTTAGTTTTTCTTTTTCTTTTCTGTTTTAGAAAACATAATGTATTCTATTTTTGTTTTTATCATATCTTTTAAAATATTTGGTGTTTTTAGTTGATTCTTTTTGCGTTAGTTCACAAATTTGTTGTAGTTTATGTCTGTATGCTTAGATTTCAAATTTGACCTTCAAATTTTGAATCTAATCAAATTTGTACAAATTACTAAAATCTGTATAACTAGAGTTTAAAAATATATTTTTGAGTGAATCTTTTTGCCACTGTTTTGTATTAGTTAGACCTATCATTCTACATAGTTTGAGAAATTTTAGGATGAATTTGGTTACTGTTTTTAACAAAAACAGAATATGTTTAGTTCTTAATAGATTTTAATTAAATTGATATTTATTTAATTTGAACTTGAATTAGTTTAACTTTTGTTTTTAGATTTCATTAGGTCCTATTGATTCAACATTAGGTGTATTATTTTCTGTTAATAAAATATATATTTTTCAAATTGTTTTGTGCTCTAGTTTGAATAGGTACATCTTGTTTTCACCATTTATATTGTTTAGAAAAAAGTTTTGTAGTAACTCTTTTTGCACAATATTTTTTATAATGAAATACTTTCTGTTTTCAAATAAAATTTTGTATTCACTTTTCTGTTATCTAAAATACCTAGTTGTTCCAAACAAATTTTTGACTTGTTATGTCTTAGTAGAGGTTTTGACACCAAAATTTTTAGAGTCTTATACTTTAAGTGATTCTTCTTTTTGATTGTGCTTTTGTTTGTTGAAGCATTTGTTTACCTTGTTGTTAAATGAATTGTATTGTGTTTATGCTTATGGTGTGCTCTTGTTTGATTCGTTAGATCATTCGGAGTGCGAAGCTTGTTATCTAGAGTCACTTGATTACGAGGATCGTCATCAAGGCAAGTCACTTTGACCATGTATACCTATGTTTTATTGCATTAGTTCTTCCATCTCCACAACTGCATGCAAAGTAGGTAAATTGGAAACTTGGTTACTTGTTGTAGTATCATGTGGTAGGTACCCCTCAACCCTTTGACACATTGGCCCCGGGAAACGTTGATTTAAATTTCTGCTATGCTATTAGTAGATGGGGTTGGTTGTGTGATTCATGAGAGTTGTGAGTTAATACTTTCAAGACCTACATGATGATCAAGTCTTCAAGACTCCGAGTTTTCAACATACCTCTGGGTGGATGATGGTTGAACGGCGCCCTGGAGAAACCAGTGGTTAGCCTAGATGATGCTGGAGAAGTGCCAGTATTCATGCGGAAAGGTCCACCCAGGCACAAAGAGATGGATGGATGCTTCAAGACCCAAGGCTTACCTGCACAGCCACAAGCCATTATGGGCTCTGGCTTGGTTGGATATCGTGGTGACCCTGGACAGGCGGTGCTACGAGATGTAGAAGAACGGTAGGAAAGGATGGGCACCGACAGAGTCTCGGGGAAACCCTTTAGAAGACCATGTTTTGGTCATCTGTTTCTCAAACACCCTGATGTGCGAGAAATCCAACGGAGGCGATCAAATCTTGTGGGGAACGTGTGCAAAACTCTGCAGAGTACCCAAACCTAATCGATTAGCCGTGTCCACGGTCATGGACAGTTTGAGCCAAAGGAACTGAAACTATCTGGAACTCTCAACACAATTAATTACATTGATGTGGGTATTTAATGTCAACTTGGGTATGAGAATTGGTTGGTGGAACCATCTCATTAATCAACCAACATTGTAGTAATTATGCTTTTGCCCTCTCTTGTTGTAGGAAAAATTTGGCTTTATGCAAAAACTTACTAACCCCACCTGCCATATATGCATATAGAATAGATGATTATTTTACCCCCTCTCTAGTCACATTGCCGGCATATTCAATATGCTGACCTATATGGCTGGAACATATCATGTTGCAGAGTACTTTTCCGACCAGGAGTGAGGATACGCTCTACGCTCGGTGAGATGCCCTTGGAGTCAGATGGACTCATCTACCTATGGAGCTTCCGCAACACTTTGGTTTAGTTTATCTCATGAGTTGGCCTTCAACCACTTTATTATAATCCCCAAGATGGAGAGGGAACTCACCACCGCAGGATGCACTGAGGTTGAAAAAGTGCGCTTTGCCGCCCATCAACTGGAGGGACCAGTAGCTTCATGGTGGGAGAACTACACCACCACGTACCCCATTGCTGGTGTGACTTGGGAGCAGTTCAAGCAAGCTTTCCGCACCGCTCATGTCTCGGCTGGAGCCATGAGTCTGAAGAAGCATGAGTTTCGCAACTTACGCCAAGGGAATCGTTCCGTGGCTCAGTATGTGGATGACTTCAGCACGTTGGCTCGTTATGCACCAGGAGATGTGGCCGATGATGCAGCCAAACAGGAGAAGTTCTTGGAAGGACTCAATGATGAGTTGAGCGTGCAGCTGATGGTGGCTACTTTCAGCAACTACCAGGAGCTGGTAGACAAGGCCCTCATCTTGGAGGGGAAGCAGCAGCAAATCGAGAACCGCAAGAGGAAGTATGCACAGGGGAAGTCTACCTCTGGAGCTCATCAGAAGCCCCGCTACTCCCCATACTCGGGAAATACCGGATCAGGGACCGGTAAATATGGAGGACACACTCATCCCGTGCACAACCATGGAGGCCATAACCATGGAGGAAATGGGAATAATCATCCCAACAATGGCAGCTTCAAGAATGGAAATGGAAGTGGGAATGGCAACCAACACCGTCCCGCTCCAGCTCAGAAGGATCTGAACCATATCACTTGTTTCAAGTGTCAGAAGACAGGGCACTATGCCACTGAATGCCCTAAGAACAAGCAAGGAAATGGAAACGGCAACAACAACGGCAACTCCGTAGCTAAGAAGCCAAATCCTTTTCCTCGTGCTCAGGTGAACCACCTTGATGTGGAAGAAGTCTATGATCAGCCCGAGACTGTGGTTGGTAAGTTTTTATTGCATTCACGTCCGGTTATGGTACCTTTTGATTCTGGTGCAACTCATTCATTCATATCAAGGGTAGTTGTGGAAAAGTATGGTTTACCCACCAGAGCCCTTAGCCAGCCCATTAAGGTCAATTCCCCAGGAGGTATGATGATGGCAGGGATAGGATGCCATGCCTTGAAACTCCACATAGGAAACCATGTTTTTCCTACTGACCTCATCGTCTTAGAATCCCAGGGATTGGATGTAATCCTAGGCATGGATTGGATGACCAAGTATGAAGGAAAACTTGATTGCCCCAGTAAGTCTATTTCACTCACCACTCCGGAGAACAAGAGGATTAAGTATGTATCCCGATGCACACAAATGAGTGCTCGGTTGAACTCCCTCAGCGGAGTTGTTCAGGAGGAAGTGTCGGTTGTACAAGACTTTCCAGATGTATTCCCGGAGGAATTACCAGGCATGCCACTAGATAGGGAGATTGAGTTTCTGATAGAGCTACTACCAGGAACCGCCCCAATTTCCAAGAGACCCTATCGGATGCCCGCAAATGATTTAGTAGAAATCAAGAAGCAGATTAAGGAGCTATTGGATAAGGGATATATTCGCCCAAGTTCTTCACCTTGGGGAGCCCCAGTTCTTTTGGTGGAGAAGAAAGATAAAACCTTGAGGATGGTGGTCGATATCGTGCATTGAACGAGGTGACTATCAAGAATAAGTACCCTCTGCCGACGATTAATGACCTATTTGACCAGCTAGTAGGCACCAAAGTATTCTCCAAGATTGATCTTCGATCAGGGTATCACCAACTGAAGATTCGTGAACAGGATATACCCAAAACAGCCTTCACCACAAGGTATGGCTTATATGAGTATACAGTCATGTCCTTTGGTTTGACTAATGCTCCTGCCTACTTCATGAATATGATGAACAAAGTGTTTATGGAATATTTGGACAAGTTTGTCATGGTGTTCATCGATGACATTTTGATATTCTCCAAGAGCGAGGAAGAACACAAGGAACACTTGCGTTTAGTTCTGGAGAAGCTTAGAGAGCATCAGTTATATGCCAAGTTCAGTAAATGTGAATTTTGGCTGACGGGAGTCGGATTCCTTGGACACATTATTTCCGGAGAAGGAATAGCAGTAGACCCCTCTAAGGTTGAAGCAGTCACTGAGTGGAAGTCACCCACCTCAGTTAAGGAGATCCGCAGTTTTCTCAGACTTACCGGATATTACCGGAGATTCATTGAGAATTTCTCAAAGATTTCCAAGCCCATGACAGAGCTGTTGAAGAAAGAGTCTAAGTATATCTGGACTGAGGAATGTGAGGCCAGTTTCCAGGAGTTGAAGAAACGTTTGGTCACAGCCCTAGTGTTGATACTGCCAAACATCCGGAAGGACTTCCAGGTTTATTGTGACGCATCACGTCAAGGACTTGGAGGAGTACTCATGCAGGAGGGAAAAGTTGTAGCTTATGCATCCAGACAGCTATGACCCCATGAGTTGAATTATGCCACCCATGATTTGGAACTAGCAGCCATAGTGCACGCACTCAAGACCTGGAGACATTTCCTTATCGGAAAGAGTTGTGATGTGTACATTGATCATAAGAGCCTGAAGTATATCTTCACGTAGAAGGAGTTGAACCTCAGACAGAGGAGATGGTTAGAGTTAATCAAGGACTATGACATGAGATTACATTACCATCCAGGAAAGGCAAATGTTGTGGCAGATGCTTTGAGTCGGAAGAGTTATGTGAACACACTCATATCCGGAGGATTACCCCAGGAGTTAACCAATGATCTCAGAGAGCTTCGGTTAGAGATAGTTCCACAAGGATATGTTGCCACACTAGAGATTCAGTCCACCTTGACCGAAAGAATTCGTGAAGCCCAGAAATCGGACAAGGAGATAGCTGAGATAAAGCAGAGAATGAAGGAAGGAAAGGCTAAAGACTTTCGTGAAGATGAACAAGGTACTCTATGGTTTGAGAACCGAATCTATGTGCCCAATGACCCAGAGCTCAGAAAGTTGATACTTCAAGAAGCCCATGATTCACAATACTCGATACACCCAGGCAACACCAAGATGTACCTGGATTTGAAGGAAAGTTACTGGTGGACAGGTATGAAGAAGGATATTGCCGAACATGTTGCGGTATGTGATGTTTGTCAGCGAGTAAAGGCGGAACATCAGAAACTAACAGGGTTACTCCAACCTTTGCCGATACCCGAGTGGAAATGGGATAAGCTTGGTATGGACTTCATCACAAGACTACCTAGGACCCGTTCAGGATATGATTCCATCTGGGTAGTGGTCGATCGCTTGACCAAGGTGGCTCATTTCATTCCAGTGAAGACCACCTATACCAGTGCTAAGTTAGCCAAGATATATATGACCAGGATCGTATGTCTGCATGGAGTTCCGAGGAGTATCGTGTCAGATAGAGGAACACAATTTACCTCAAAGTTTTGGCATCAGCTACATGAAACTTTGGGTACAAGGCTGGAGTTCAGTATAGCTTTTCATCCGCAGACCGATGGACAAACTGAGAGAGTCAACCAGATTCTGGAGGACATGTTGAGAGCTTGTGCGCTAGACTATGGGTCTAGTTGGGATGACAACTTACCTTACGCAGAGTTCTCGTACAACAACAGTTATCAGACCAGACTGAAGATGGCCCCTTTTGAAGCTTTATACGGAAGGAGGTACAGAACACCATTGATGTGGGATGGTGTTGGAGACCGAAAACTCTTTGGTCCCGATCTTATCCGAGATTCTGAAGAAAAGGTCAAACTGATTCGAGACCGACTCAAGATAGCTCAATCCAGGCAGAAGAGCTATGCTAATAACAAACGCAAGGAGGTGACATATGAAGTGGGAGATCGAGCATATCTTCGTGTGTCCCCACTTTGAGGAATCAAGAGGTTTGGTGTTAAAGGAAAGTTAGCACCCAGATTCATAGGCCCCTACAAAATTCTGGAACGTAGAGGCGAAGTTGCATACAAGCTAGAATTGTCGGAAGGACTGTCCAGAGTTCATGATGTTTTCCATGTTTCCCAGCTGAAGAAATGCCATGCTGAGATGGCTGATATTCCTTTGAGAGACATAGTGCCCCTAGAGGCCATACAACTTGACAATGACCTGACCTACGAGGAGAAGCCTGTTAGAATCCTCGAGACTACCAAGAGAGTTACCCGAAGCAAGACCATCAAGTTCTGTAAGGTTCTGTGGAGTCACCACACCGAGGAAGAAGCCACCTAGGAACGCGAAGAAGAACTTCGTAGAGACCACCCGCACCTATTTTCTAGCCAACCCGAATCTCGAAGGCGAGATTCATCTTAAGGTGGGTAGTTTTGTAACATCCCAAAATTTCATTTTGGAATGTTATGAAATATAGCTATGCATCATCATCACTTTGTTTTAATGTACTGAATTTGTTGAAGTGCTTCTTTTGAAATTCTGACAGACCATTTCTATTTTCCCATGTATTTGTTTCACCTATTTGAAAACCTTTGGAAATGTTCAAAGAAAGAGGGGAGTAAAATGACACTCCACACCAGGGGCATCTTGGTGAAATATTTGAACAATAAAACCAGGGGGTTATTTGAAAGTTTATCTCAAAAGGATTTAAAATCAATTAGGCATTTTATGAAAATAAATTTTAAAAAGATATTCAATATGACAGAGGAAAAATGTTCATTAAATAGCATTAATTTTCCTGATCATTTTGATATATATATTTCCTATGTTTGGAAATATTTTGAATGCATTAAAAGAGTTTTTACTGCTTTGGAAATAGAAAAGGAAATGTTTTAAACCGAATCGGGCCAGCCCATAGTCTTTAATTCCCGAAACTACTCCGGGTCGGCCACCGACGCGCTAACCATGCCTCCCACTCTCACTAACGCGCGGGACCCACCGTCCGACCGCGGCATCAGCGCGCTCATCCCCTTCCCCACGCCCGACCACCGTCGCCGAAGATCCCTCCCCGCGGATCTCGCCCCTCGTGCCCTCCCCGACCACCGCACCGCCCCTATATAAACCCCAACCCTCTCCTCTCTTCGTTCCACACCCGAAAACCCCTTTTCCCTCGCCAGAGCGCTGCCCCAGACCTCACCGGAGTTCGGCACCCAACCGGACGTCCCCGAGCTCGTGCCCGTCGCCACACTCACCCCCAGCCCCCTCCGACGCCACCAATCGACGCCAGAGACTCACCGCTGCCGTTTGAAGCCTTCGGACGCCGCCCCCGACCACTGCACCGTCGTCCCCGAGCATCTCCGACCACCGGCCATCGTCGACCTCGCCGGAGACCCCGAACCCCTCTCTGTAAGCCTCCACCTCCACCCGTAGCCGTCGGATCCGTAGTCAACGCGCGAGATTAGATCTATGTAATAAACAAACCGGTACGCGTTAGTTGTCGGTCGTCCGCTCGCTAGCTCTCGCACGCACGCCCTCGCGGCCAATCACAGCATGCCACGTCACCCTGTCCGTTAGTTAGGTTAGTTTTTCTTTTTCTTTTCCGTTTTAGAAAACAGAATGTATTCTGTTTTTGTTATTATCATATCTTTTAAAATATTTGGTGTTTTTAGTTGACTCTTTTTGCATTAGTTCACAAATTTGTTTTAGTTTATGTCTGTATGCTTAGATTTCAAATTTGACCTTTAAATTTTGAATCTAATCAAATTTGTATAAATTACTAAAATCTGTATAACTAGAGTTTAAAATATATTTTTGAGTGAATCTTTTTGCCACTGTTTTGTATTAGTTAGACCTATCATTCTACATAGTTTGAGAAATTTTAGGATGAATTTGGTTACTGTTTTTAACAAAAACAGAATATGTTTAGTTCTTAATAGATTTTAATTAAATTGATTTTTATTTAATTTGAACCTGAATTAGTTTAACTTTTGTTTTTAGATTTCATTAGGTCCTGTTGATTCAACATTAGGTGTATTATTTTCTGTTAATAAAATATATATTTTTCAAATTGTTTTGTTCTCTAGTTTGAATAGGTACATCTTGTTTTCACCATTTATATTGTTTAGAAAAAAGTTTTGTAGTAACTCTTTTTGCACAATATTTTTTATAATGAAATACTTTCTGTTTTCAAATAAAATTTTGTATTTACTTTTCTGTTATCTAAAATACCTAGTTGTTCCAAACAAATTTTTGACTTGTTATGTCTTAGTAGAGGTTTTGACACCAAAATTTGAGTCTTATACTTTAAGTGATTCTTCTTTTTGATTATGCTTTTGTTTGTTGAAGCATTTGTTTACCTTGCTGTTGAATGAATTGTATTGTGTTTATGCTTATGGTGTGCTCTTGTTTGATTCGTTAGATCATTCGGAGTGCGAAGCTTGTTATCTAGAGTCACTTGATTACGAGGATCGTCAGCAAGGCAAGTCACTTTGACCATGTATACCTATGTTTTATTGCATTAGTTCTTCCATCTCCACAACTGCATGCAAAGTAGGTAAATTGGAAACTTGGTTACTTGTTGTAGTATCATGTGGTAGGTACCCCTCAACCCTTTGACACATTGGCCCCGGGAAATGTTGATTTAAATTTCTGCTATGCTATTAGTAGACGGGGTTGGTTGTGTGATTCATGAGAGTTGTGAGTTAATACTTTCAAGACCTACATGATGATCAAGTCTTCAAGACTCCGAGTTTTCAACATACCTCTAGGTGGATGATGGTTGAACGGCGCCCTGGAGAAACCAGTGGTTAGCCTAGATGATGTTGGAGAAGTGCCAGTATTCATGCGGAAAGGTCCACCCAGGCACAAAGAGATGGATGGATGCTTCAAGACCCAAGGCTTACCAGCACAGCCACAAGCCATTATGGGCTCTGGCTTGGTTGGATATCGTGGTGACCCTGGACAGGCGGTGCTACGAGATGTAGAAGAACGATAGGAAAGGATGGGCACCGACAGAGTCTCGGGGAAACCCTTTAGAAGACCATGTTTTGGTCATCCGTTTCTCAAACACCCTGAAGTGCGAGAAATCCAACGGAGGCGATCAAATCTTGTGGGGAACGTGTGCAAAACTCTGCAGAGTACCCAAACCTAATCGATTAGCCGTGTCCACGGTCATGGACAGTTTGAGCCAAAGGAACTGAAACTATCTGGAACTCTCAACACAATTAATTACATTGATGTGGGTATTTAATGTCAACTTGGGTATGAGAATTGGTTGGTGGAACCATCTCATTAATCAACCAACATTGTAGTAATTATGCTTTTGCCCTCTCTTGTTGTAGGAAAATTTTGGCTTTATGCAAAAACTTACTAACCCCACCTGCCATATATGCATATAGAATAGATGATTATTTTACCCCCTCTCTTGTGACATTGCCAGCATATTCAATATGCTGACCTATACGGCTGCAACGTATCATGTTGCAGAGTACTTTTCTGACCAGGAGTGAGGATACACTCTACGCTCGATGAGATGCCCTTGGAGTCAGATGGACTCATCTACCTATGGAGCTTCCGCAAGACTTTGGTTTAGTTTATCTCATGAGTTGGCCTTCAGCCACTTTATTATAATCCTTATTGTAATAAAGGACTCGATATGAGATTTTGATTAATTAATGTTGTGTGATTTCCCTTTGATATATACATTGATGTACCGTGTGTGTGCTAGCATGATCTTGGGATGGTACAGAAACACCGGAGATTCGACCTTTCAGGTTGGGTCGCTACACTATGGACAAATCCTTCGAATATAACTCAAGGCAACCATTAGTCCATAGGGGTGTCATCAATTACCAAAACCACACATGGAGAAATGTGTTCTTACAATCTCCCCCATTTTGGTAATTGATGACAACCGCTTTCAAGAGAGTTTATATAAGGAAATAAGCATAGCCAAGCACACACAAATGCAATGCATGAATGTGAGATGCAAATGCTTAAACAACAAAAGCAAAACTCTCAAAGCATTCCAAAATAAACTCTCTAAACTTCTCCCCCATATGCATCGATTGCCAAAATGGACGAAAAGTTTAGAAAGCCGATATAATAGGTGTTCCTCCAAAAAGTTTGTATATCTCAAAATACGTGTGCAAAGAAATCCACATATCCAATGATAAGTAGTTATAGGAAGACGGACTATATTGAGAACCCAAAGATTGCACAAAGAATCATATGCCACAAAGACATACACTGGAGTGAAGCAAGCAACGAAAAGATACTAATTGGAACAATCAATCACATGGATCTAGGAGCCACATGAATAAAAGATATTATGATATGGGCAAAAGAGTGTTCATAAAGAAACTAGAGGAGCTCCCCATGATTTGTGCACAAATAAGAATTTGTTTTTTGTATTTGAATACAAGTGCACAAAATAGGATCATGACTCCCCCAAAATCAATATAAACACACAACAAGTGCAAGGAAGTAGATAAGACAATGAGCATGGTACTTGCACTAAACATATGGTTGAGCAACATGTAGAAGAGGCAATCTTAAGAATAGGCTCAACCAAAATGATGTGTGTGAGTCATGGCAAAGCACTTGAGAAGACTTTGTATAAGGATGAGCATTAAGCATCAACATAGTCTTGATGAAATGATACACAAAGTGCAAACCATATCCTTCCCACACACAAACCACTAGCAACTAGGTTCACAAGCTTACTAATAAGAAAATTAAAAAACCAAAGCTTGTGAAAAACCCTAGTGAAGATAGGAAAATGATAGCCTTGTCAAGAGGAGGTATACCAATCGAAATGGCAAAACCCTCGTGAAGACAAGCATGAGGAAAATAATCTTCACCACCAAAGAGTGCATCAAGATGCTAGGATATAAGATCCGCACTCAAGACAGATTCTTTCATGAAACCACCAAGTAAACAAAAATGAAATGCAACGGTGGACGTGAAAGAAAAGAGGATATCAACTAGAGATGTAACTTCTCTCATGTGTATAAGATTCTAGGTAGAGGGAAATCATGATGATATATCCACAAAGAATAATGTACACATGAAATAGTTACAAAAAGGAAAAAACAAGATATCCACAAGGAAGTCATAACTATACCAATAAGATCTTTGCTTGAAAGCATATCACATAGCCTAATATTTTCGTATTGTACATACATGAACTCCCAATACACGAAAATCAAAGACATCACAACTAGAAATATGACATCATCGTTGAGACTCTTTGAGAAAGGAAACAAGTACCACAAGAATGACTCAAGAAATTCCTGCCATGATGCAACCTATAAATAGTTGAATGCGAGAAATGTATGCATGAAGTAGATACTTGTTACCGAGATAGCATTGGATTGATGTAGTAGACAATGGTTCTTCGATCTTCCTAGCAAGGCTCCAATAAGAACATGGTGTCAACACCTTCCTTGTAAGTGAGCCGAGTGTCCAATGTATCTCCAATTGTTCCTAGAACAACACCAAAAACAAAGTGGTACCCAAACTTATTGGGACCAAATAGTTAGTGTACCAACAATATATAGGACAAAACTCCACATAAATATGTGCATATAGATATGAATTGAATTTCATGCACACTTTAGCCAATTTATGTCATAGTGGAGTTTCCCCTATATATTGGGTCAAGGAAAGAGAACATGCCAACGAAAGTACATGTAGTAAATATGCATGCTCAAAGCTTTCAAGAATCAATTCAACACACAGTTGACAAGATGTCGAAAGAAGAGATCTCAAGTGAAAATAAGATACCAAATGAAAAAAAATATCACTTGATGGATACCAACTAAAAGATACATCAAGGAATGAGATATCCATTGACACATGCCAAATAGAAGGAAACAAGATACCAATTGAAGGAAAACAAGAGGTATCAAGTTCCCAAAAGAGAGCTAGGTTTCAAACAAACCAAACCCTCCGCAAATTTTCATGATGGCACAAAGCACCATAGAGAGAAGTCTTGCCTCCCACCAACACACACTTGATGAAGATCAAAAGATTTTATGATGAACACATAAAGCGAGTGTTCTACAGAAAATAGGATAGCTCCCCCAAGAGATGTGCATTATATAGAATTTGCATTTGAATACAAAATGCACACGATGGGATCACCACTTTCCCTATATCTATAGAAACACTAGGCACGCTCAGAAAGATCCACAAGAGGCAAGAAAGACAAACGAGAAACAAAATACAATGCAAAGATGATTAGCAAATTCTACCACATAAAAGGATACCAATTCTTAATGGACAAGAAGTAATTCGAAATATTTCCTATTGGTAGATTGCAAAGATATCCAACATCATCTTCACACGTAAATCATAAGCAAATGACACTTGTAGAGCTAACATGCCACCTAGGAACAACATAAATTGTAATATCAAATCTAAGTGGCAATATCTCAAATGTACACATTCTCTGGGCTTGTAATATGCACATAGCATATTACTCCCCCATAATGTTGTAACCCAACGTTAGTAACAAGTGGCAAATGAAATCCGACAAGAGATAATTAATGGACCATTTATAATTTGGATTTCTCATGAGAAGACATACCAAATAGAAGCTAGATAATCTTGTAATATCAATACTAAGTGGTATTCCTCATGAACACACATTTTTAGGGTCGTGGAGTGCATAAAGCACATCACTCCCCCAAAATGGGATAATCCATTAATCTCTCACAAAGAGCCAACTAAGATACAAACATGATGCAAAAAAGGCTCTACACAAGACTCACACATACATGATGTGCAATCCATCATACATACTTGATTTATCAAGATAAAAAAATAGGAAGCACAACATATACAAACCATGCAAGTTATAAAACCACAACATGCAAAGGGGCAAGTGAAAGGACGTGGATGTCGCCTAGAGGGGGGTTGAATAGGTGCTTTAAAATAATTACGGTTTAGGCTTGAACAAATGCGGAATAAAACTATCATTTAATTAGTCAAGCACAAAACCTAAAACAGCTAGGTTCACCTATGTGCACCAACAACTTGTGCTAAGCAAGATAGACAACTAAGTGATAGCAAGATATATAAAAAGAAACAATATGGCTATCACAAAGTAAAGTGCATAAGTAAAGGGGCTCGGGTAAGAGATAACCGAGGCACGCGGAGACGATGGTGTATCCTGAAGTTCACACCCTTGCGGATGCTAATCTTCGTTCGGAGTGGTGTGGAGGCACAATGCTCCCCAATAAGCCCCTAGGGCCACCGTAATCTCCTCACGCCCTCGCACAATGCAAGATGTTGTGATTCCACTAAGGGACCCTTGAGGGTGGTCACCGAACCCGTACAAACAAGGTTGGGGCAATCTCCACAACTTGATTGGAGGCTCCCAACGACACCATGAAGCTTCACCATAATGGATCGTGGCTCTAAGGTGACCTCAAATGCTCGGGGTAATCTCCACAACCTAATTGGAGACCCCGAAGCTTGCCCGGAGCTTTGCACCACAATGATTGAGCTCCGAGGCACCACCAACCATCTAGGGCGCCAAAGCACCCAAGAGGAACAAGCTCTAGGGTGCTCAAACACGCAAGAGTAATAGCTTCTCAACTTCTCACTTCCACGTATCACCGTGGAGAACTCAAACCTATGCACCAAATGCAATGGCAAGGGCACACGAAGTGCCCAAGTCCTTCTCTCCCAACTCCTACCAAAGCAACTATTGCTAGGGAGGAAATGAGAGGAAGAACGAAGAAGAACACAAAGAACTCCAAGATCTAGATCCAAGGGGTTCCCCTCACTTATAGGAGAAAGTGATTGATGGAAATGTGGATCTAGATCTCCTCTCTCTTTTCCCTCAAGAACTAGCAAGAATCATTGGAGGGATTGAGAGTTAGCAAGCTCGAAGAAGGTCAACAATGGGGGAAGAACACGAGCACAAGAGATAATCTCCATTGGGGAAGAAGACCCCCTTTTATAGGGGGAAAGGATCCAACCATTATCCTCACCCTTAGCCCCGCGTGTTGCGGTACTACCGGAATAAGATCACGGTACTACCGCAAGGGTTTGTGGTACTACCACTGTGACATGCGGTACTACCGCTCCCATGGAAGTATCAGACTCAGGCCGATTGCACTAGGCAGCTAGCGCTAGAACCGCCGGAGCGGTACTACCGCGAGCCCATGCAGTACTACCGCATGGACGGTAGAGACTAGCACTTGGAGATGCACGGAAGTAAAAAATTACTTCCATGCCTACCTCCGTTGAGGGCGAAACTGCGAAAAAGTCTGGCATGGTAGTACAGGAAGTCATTTGCGGTACTACCGCCCGAGGGGCGGAAGTAAAAAATTACTTCCGTGCAACTCACGGTACTATCGCCCTCAGGGCGGAAGTAAGAAAACTACTTCCATGTCACTTGCGGTACTACCGCTCCGAGGAGCGGTACTACCGCTATCCACTGAACTGCAGTACCTACAACTAGGAAAATGGAAGAACACAGACAAAACCAGAACTGCCACAACTTCTGCAAATGAGCTCCAAATTGAGCAAACTCAAGCTTGTTGGATTCAGGTTTTCTTAAGAAAAGGCAGTATAAAAATACCAAAGGTATAGAGATGAGAAACCTCTTTCAATGAAGAATCGACAATAACTCCAACATCAAAAACATCATAGAATATGCATATGGACTCCTTTTTCGATGAACTTGAGCTAGTCATGAAGTTGACCATAAGATCAAGAAACCTCAAAGAGAAAAACCAACCAAGAACCAAGAAATATGATGATGCCAAGAATGCAATGGTTTGAGCTCTCAACGAACGATACGATCAAGCTAATCACTTGAGAGCCCCCTTAATAGCACGCTTACCTACCCTATAACCCAGTCTCCCAACTACCACTATGAGACCGGTAAAATAAAAAACCCTATCAAGGTCAAACCTTAGACTTGCGCATAGTCCACTTGAGCTAGATGATGACGATCTTGACTTCCTCAAGATGGACCACCTTTCTTGATTGCGTTGGCTTGATGAAGACTAGATGATTGCTCCCCCATACTCCACTATGGGTGAGAAACACTTCGGCACATCTTCACAAGTCCATTAACATCACAATGGACGGCAAGCATCAAGCCTGATCTGTCCGTGATACTTCACTTGAACTTGCACACCGCAACATTGATAACGATCACCACTTCATGTCATATTCCGTGGGTTGTATGGGATCTTCCTCTTGATGCAAGCCCATGGACATTAGCCTAACCCCACAAAGAACTCTCACAAGGAACATGGGTTAGTACACAAAGCATAATGGACAATGCTTACCATACCATGGGATCACTTGATCCCTCTCGATACATCTTGCACGCTTTTATGTGTTGATCATTTGATTCACTCTTTGACTTAGTCTTCCTCAACCATGTATCTTATCTTCTCTCTTCATAAAGATGATGTCTTGAAGGTAATCATGAATGCTCACACAATCTCCTTCTTCAAGACATGATTGCAATAAGCTCAACTCTCACATGACCAATCTTTGGATAAACCTTGAATACCACCTTGGTCATCATTTAAACTCCTTGAAACCCAATAGATGGACTTCAAGAAGTGCCTATGGACAAATCCTTCGAATATATCTCAAGGCAACCATTAGTCCATAGGGGTGTCATCAATTACCAAAACCACACATGGAGAAATGTGCTCTTATAGCAAGTAACTAACAATGTATTCAATTTAAGTACAAGTTATCGCAAGGAGGAACATTGGTATATGATAGACACTTGATGATCCACATGATTTGGCTTGAGACAATATGAATGATGAAGAACCCACAATTCTTCATAATGTAGCCACGTCACCAATGTCCTCCAACAATACCTATTGATCAAGTTTGAGCTTGTTGGTCCCCAACCAAGTTGGGTCCTAAGAGGTTAGTCACAATAGGGTTGGCTACCCAAATGGTTCTTTTCTTGAAACCACTTTGAGTACCAACAAACTTGGCAAACACATTTCCAACCTTATCCTTCCCAAGAGAATAGATATCATCAATAAATGATTGGGTTGGATAAGTTACCATTAGTGCATGAAGAAGCAAAGTGACCCTTCTCACGACATAAGTAGCAACATTTACCCTTTAATTTATTCTCAATTGATTTCTCAACTTGAGGATGTAGGATCGAAAGTAAGTCTAGAGGGAGGGTGATTAGACTACTTGACCAATTAAAAGTTTTGCCTATACCAAGTTTTAGAGTTGACAATTTTTAGCATTTCATGGCAAGTCAAGTACACCCTACACATGCAAGTCTAAGACTATATAGCAGCGGAAAGTAACAACAAGCATGTATAGAAGGGATAGGGTAGGAAGATCAAACGTAGTTGTAGACACGATGATTTTTCCCGTGGTTCCGATAGGTGGTGCTATCGTACATCCACGTTTATGGAGTCTTCAACCCACAAAGGGTAACGGTCGCGAGAGTCCACGAAGGGCTCCACCCAAAAGGGTCCACGAAGTAGCAACCTTGACTATTCCATACGGCTTCCGTCCACGAAGGACTAGCCTCACTATGGGTAGATCTTCACAAAGTAGGCGATCTCCTTGCCCTTACAAACTTCTTGGTTCACTCCACAACACGAAGTAGGAAGCTCCCAAGCGACACCTAACAAATCTAGGAGGCACCACCCTCCAGAAGGTAATAGGCTTGATAATGACGATGAACTCCTTGCTCTTTTGCTTCAAGATGATAGACTCCTCATCACACAATCACTCTCTCATAGATTTGGCATGGTGGAAGAGATGGGATTGGTGGAAAGCTACTTGGGGAGGCTAGAAATCAAGATCCATATGATTGGAGTGGAAGATCTTGACCTCAACACAAGGGTAGATGGTTCTCTCTCAAAAAATCTGATAGGATAGGTATGGAATAGTTCTGAGTGCTTCTCTTTCAAGTAGGTGGTGGTGAAGGGGTATATATAGGCATCCCCAAAAATCAACCGTTACACACAAAATGACCAACTTGGTGACACCGATGTGTTATTCTCGGTGATACCCAAGTGACCAAAAGGTGGCAACTTTTGAATCTCAGTGAGACCAATATAGGAAACTCGGTTGCACAGATAAGGTGACCAACGGTTAGATTTCCAATCTCGGTGACACCGATCCAACATTCTCGGTGGGACCGAAAATGTGAATTTGGGTAACTGAAAGTTGGCAACCTAAACTCGGTGGCACCGGTATGAAATCGGTTGCAACGAAGTGGCTAGGGTTTGGCTTGAGTCTGTCTAGGTTCTGGAATCGGTGGCACCGAAGTGAGAAAGTTGGTTGCATCGATTTTGAGTGTTAGGTATAGAACAGACTTTGGGGGGAAGTTTGTGGATGTTTTTGGCGACTATCACTTGTGCATGTTTGAGCATATTGTTCACCAACAAAACCTTACCCCTTTTAATAGTATTGGCTTTCCTATGGACTCAAAGTGATTTCTCACAAATATAAAATGTAGAGTCCTTTTGCTTGAAGCTTGGCCAACCTATTTCCTTGCATCTTGGGATTTCTCCACAATCTCCTTTTGCCAATCCTATCATTGAACATTTCCTGAAATATACTTGGTGGAAACATTAGTTCAATGACTTATATGTTGTTACTAATTACCAAAACCACCAAGGGAGCAAAACCACCAAGGATTGGTTCCATCGAGTTGCACTTGGGAGGTTTTAATGGTCAGTCCTTGTCGATACAGAACTCCGAGTTCTCCATACACAGAGGGATCGAAAAGCACTTGTTCAAATTTTGTGATGCAGCATGAATGGAATATGAGGTGAGAAAGCATAGATAGCTAAAGAGTGGTCCTAGTCATTCTTGTCCATCCAATTGGCAAAAGATAAATCAAAAGCCAAATAGCAACAACTGGATGTCCTCGAATGAGAAAATAAATGCAGACCAACATGCTCACACAATAAGATGTCAAAAGAAATCATGACAAACATGCACAAACACTTGGAGAACCCACATCAAGAACCTTCTAGTTCTTCTTCTCGGGAACCCACATCAATTTGATGGGGATCCTTGGTGTTGAAGTAGCCTTAGTACTAGTTGAGCTCGAAGTAGCCTTGGGAACCCACTCGACCAAAGCTAGGGGTTCATCTTCATATGAGTCAATGTCCTCTTGAAGCTTGTTCATGCCCTTGAGGTTGTGCTCTTGTGGTGGAAGGTCATCTTGAGTGTTTGTCCCCTTGGGAAGAGTATTTTCATATTTTCCTTTTGAGGAACAAACTTGGGCTTGGGATATTGACCTTCTTACCACTCAACTCCATTAGCGTTGAAGTAGCCAACAACACGATTCTTTCGGTATCCTTCGTGCTTGCGTACAATTTCCTCAAATTGCTTACATCCTGCAAGACTCTTGTAGATACCCTTTTCTATAATTCCTTTCAATAAAGCATTTTCTTGCTGAAGTGTAACTTGGCTAAGAGAATCATCATTAGTGGAATCAATAGAACTACTAGAAGCAACATCATTAGGTTTAGCATTTTTATTGTTGCTACTAGATGAAGAACCTTTCTTGCCTTTGTTACTAGATTGCTTAGTTTTAACTTGAGGCATGAAAGTAGACAAGAGTAGTCGTTTGGCTAGATAAGATGAAGTCTTCTTTCGGAGATCGTCATTGATAGCTTTGAGAAACTCATGCTCTTGCTCCAAGTTCAGATTCTCGAAGTGTAGCTTCTCATGGGTTCTCACAAGCTCTCTATGATCTTCGAAAGTAGATTCATGAGCTAACTTAAGAGTGTTTAGTTCTTTAGTTAGTTTTCTATTTTCATATTATCATCATCAATTGACTCATCTTGACTAGCATGAGAATTATCAAGTTCATTTTGATTAATATTGCTAGTTTTATCACAAAGCAAGTCATCATCACAAAGCAAATCATATTCATCACTATCAAAATCAAGATACTCGGGGTGTGATACCTTGGGGCCTTTAACCATGAAGCAACTTCCACTCCCTTCGTTTGGTGAATCAAATAGATCGTAGGAGTTGGTAGTCACTAGACCAATTCCAGCAACACCATCATCTTGACTATGGTTGGAGTCGGAGTGATAGCTTCTCTTAGAGTGGTTGTCGAAGTCGGAGCCGGAAACCCATTCACCAATATGAGCTTGATGTTTTCTTCTTGTGTAGCTCTTGGTGTACTTGTCCTTCTTCTCCGAATCTCTACTTCTCCTTGAGTGTCTTTGTTCATAACGATCATCTCTACTCCTTATCTCTCTTTGTGGTGACTCATTTCTTGAGCTTCGTCTTCGAGGTGACTCTTCTCTTCTTTTGTAGGGAGCCGTGCACTCATTTGAGTAGTGTCTGTGCTTCCCACAATTGTAACAATTGCGGTCATGACTTGACGAACGCTTCTCTTCATATCTTGACTTGGAGTTTCTTTATTTGCCTCTATTCTTGTAGAACTTGTTGAATTTCTTGACCATGAGGCTTATCTCTTCATTGGTGGCAAGGTTGTTGCTTGAAGTTGCGGGAGCATCACTTGTAGCTTTGTAAGCACCGCTAGACTTGTGATGAAGCTCTTCTTTATCTTTGAGTGTCATCTCATGAGCAACAATCCTTCCAATGACTTACGTAGGCTTGAGATCTTTGTAGTGTGGCATCATTTGGATTAATGTGCACATGGTGTCGTATCACTCATCCAAAGCTCTAAGTATCTTCTTGATGATGAATTTGTCGGTCATTTCTTCGCTTCCTAAGCCGGTAATCTCATTGGTGATGAGAGATAGCCTAGAGTACATCTCTGCGACTCCTTCACCATCCTTCATCTTGAACTTGTCAAGCTGACCTTGAAGAACATCTAACTTGGATTCTCTCACGGACTCGGTTCCTTCGTGCATATCAACCAAAGTATCCCAAATCTCTTTTGCATTCTCAAGACGGCTGATTTTGTTGAATTCTTCGGGGCATAAGCAGTTGAAGAGAGTGACGCATGCTTGAGCATTGAATTGCAACATCTTCAATTCATCTGCGGTCGCTTCACGATCCGGTTCCCGTCCATCCGCAAAGAACTCACCATGCAAGCCAACACGAACAACAGCCCAAACGGCAGGGTTATGACCAAGAATATGCATTTTCATTTTGTGCTTCCAACTAGCAAAATTAGTGCCATCAAAGTACGGACCTCTATGGTGATAACTTCCCTCACTAGACATCATACTTCTCCTAGGTTATGAGACCTAAGCAATGGAGACCAAAGCTCTGATACCACTAGTAGGATCGAAAGTAAGTCTAGAGGGGGGGTGATTAGACTACTTGACCAATTAAAAGTTTTGCCTATACCAAGTTTTAGAGTTGACAATTTTTAGCATTTCATGGCAAGTCAAGTACATGCTACACATGCAAGTCTAAGAGTATATAGCAGCGGAAAGTAACAACAAGCATGTATAGAAGGGATAGGGTAGGAAGATCAAACGCAGTTGTAGACACGATGATTTTTTCCCATGGTGCTGATAGGTGGTGCTATCGTACATCCATGTTTATGGAGTCTTCAACCCACAGAGGGTAACGGTCGCGAGAGTCCACGAAGGGCTCCACCCAAAAGGGTCCACGAAGTAGCAACCTTGACTATTCCATACGGCTTCCGTCCACGAAGGACTAGCCTCACTATGGGTAGATCTTCACAAAGTAGGCGATCTCCTTGCCCTTACAAACTTCTTGGTTCACTCCACAACACGAAGTAGGAGGCTCCCAAGCGACACCTAACCAATCTAGGAGGCACCACCCTCCAAAAGGTAACAGGCTCGATAATGACGATGAACTCCTTGCTCTTGTGCTTCAAGATGATAGACTCCTCAGCACACAATCACTCTCTCACAGATTGGGCATGGTGGAAGAGATGGGATTGGTGGAAAGCTACTTGGGGAGGCTAGAAATCAAGATCCATATGATTGGAGTGGAAGATCTTGACCTCAACACAAGGGTAGGTGGTTCTCTCTTAGATAATCTGATAGGATAGGTATGGAATAGTTCTGAGTGCTTCTCTTTCAAGTAGGTGGTGGTGAAGGGGTATATATAGGCATCCCCAAAAATCCAACCATTACACACAAAATGACCAACTCGGTGAGACCGATATAGGAAACTCGGTTGCACCGATAAGGTGACCAACGGTCAGATTTCCAATCTCGGCGACGCCGATCCAACATTCTCGATGGGACCGAAAATGTGAATTTGCATAACAGAAAGTTGGCAACCTAAATTCGGTGGCACCGGTATGGAATCGGTTGCACCGAAGTGGCTAGGGTTTGGCTTGAGTCTGTCTAGGTTCTGGAATCGTTGGCACCGAAGTGGGAAAGTTGGTTGCACCGATTTTGAGTGTTAGGTATAGAACAGACTTTGGTGGGAGAGTTTGTGGATGTTTTTGGCGACTATCACTTGTGCACGTTTGAGCATATTATTTACCAACACAACCTTACCCCCTTTTAATAGTATTGGCTTTCCTATGGACTCAAAGTGATTTCTCACAAATATAAAATGTAGATTCCTTTTGCTTAAAGCTTGGCCAACCTATTTCCTTGCATCTTGGAATTTCTCGACAATCTCCTTTTGCCAATCCTATCATTGAACATTTCTTGAAATATACTTGGTGGAAACATTAGTTCAATTACTTATATGTTGTTATTAATTACCAAAACCACCAAGGGATCAAATGTGCTTTCAGAGGAGCGTTGATTTAGGTCTTCTTGGCAAGTGGCCTTTCTTCAACTTGACGTTGAGCATGATATTGAACTTGTGGCCGCTTCCCTTGTTGATTGTCACTATGGGGCTTCTTCTTCAATGGGCAAGATCTAACATGGTGCCCTTCTATTTTGCACTTGAAGCAAACAATCTTGGCCGAGTTCTTGACTTGTTCTTGGCCCTTCTTGTTGTTTCTCTTGGACTTATTCTTCTTATTGGAGTTGAATCCAAGTCCACCTTTATCATTTGGGGATTTTTGCCCACACAAGATATTGTTGAGTGTGGACTTCCCGTCATGACTCTTTTCCAAGTCTTTCTTCAAAGAAGTGACTTGGGCCTTGAGCTCTTTGATTTCCTCTACATGGTTAGTATCAATACAAGTACTAGAGGAAGTATATGCTTCATCGTTAGAGCAACGAGGCAAGGAAAGTAATTCATCACAAGATGTACCAACATTATGAGTAGATGAACTACGAGGACTAGCACATGGCAATAAAGCATTTCTACTAGATGTAGTGCTAACTTCCACATGAGGATCACTTGATGTTACCTGAGTAGTACTAGCCTCATGAGCTATCTTTAGCACAGTATGAGATACTAGAAGATCGCCATGATAGCTAGAAAGCTTTTCATGACTCTCTTACAATTCCCCATAATTACTAGATAGCAACTTAAGTTGATCCCTTAGCTCAACATTCTCCTTTAATATGGATGCTTCACAAGAAATAGAGTTAGTAGCACAAGCATCATCATTAACAACAAGAGGAGAAGGCAACTTAGCAAGCTCTTTAGCATATGAAACTTTAAGTTCAGCATGAGACTCGGTGAGTTCAATGAGCGAACTCTTAACGACCCTTGTTGGGGATATAACCCCACGGTGAGACCCGCCCTGAGGGCTCCGGGTCATACTTGGCGGCTCGCACACCAGCCCAAGAGTGAGCCGTGGAGACTTAAGGAGCCAAGAAGCTTAGCGGCTTGACTGGATGGGCCGGCAGATGGCCCGGATGAAGAAGACCCGGGCGTGTAAGACACCCGGGGACAACTTGGTCAGGAAAGGCAAGAGAAGATAGAGGTAGACTCGGACATGTAATGAGAGTCGGTTACAACTTGTATGATCCGTGGTCTTGACCTCCTATATAAAGGCAAGACCCGGGGCGACTTAGAGATCAGGTTATCGAGAACTAGGTCAAGCAATAGCTCCCTTGTAATCGATACATCAAGCAATACAAGCACAAGCAGGACGTAGGCTATTGCCTCGACTTGAGGGGCCGAATCTGGGTAAACTCGTGTCCTTCATCCCAGCCAACCCCTTTGAGTCCATCACGTTAGCAATGGCCTCGAACCCAAGTCTATTCACCCGGACATCTGTCGTGATAAAACCACGATAGTTGGCGCCCACCGTGGGGCCTGTCCTCGGTGGTGTTGAGTTCTCAAAGGGCTCTCTCCCAGGGATCGAGGGATACGTGGTCGAAAGGAAGAGCAAGAGTCGCCGCGGCCAGCTCTACATCGATGACGCTGGCTGGGGGCTTGGTGCCGACTCTGTGGAGTATGGATTCCGCGTTCCTTTCGGCGGGATTCACGTTTTCATCGGAAGGACCGACGGATCTACACCCGGGTCGGACGTCTGCACCAACATCATCGAGCCGACTCGGCACGCTCAACCCGCCCGTGATGTGCGGCCCGCCCGTGTTAATCCGGGCCAGAGGCACGTCTTCATAGGCTTTACTCAAGGGATGGATCTGGAAACTTCCGGGTCACAGGAAACTCTTGTCTATTCAGAAGACGAGTCTTCGAGCGGGGAGATGGAGTCAATTTACCAGCTCTGCAACGGCGGGCTCGGGGGCTATGATGAGCTTTGCCCTGAGTCGGGTCATTCTGAGTCAGAAGCTCTTGGGCCGCCTGCTCACACTGTCGTGTTCATGACGGGGTCAGCCCCAGGCACAAGCAGTATAGCCGCAGGAGCGGCAACCTCAGGCGCTGACCCGCTGCTGCCGGCTCAAGTTCTTCTGGATTTGATGAACGAGCTCGCGGCGCTGATGGCCACTGAAGTTACACCATATAATCAGGCTGCCCGGAACTTAGAGATTGTGAGGCTCAAGGACCGGATGGCGGAGGAGCAGCAGAGGATAGCTGAGCTGAAAGTCCAGATGGAGGAAGAGGCAGAACATATTAAAGCGGATGCCTTCTGCCTTGGGCTGGAACAGCAATCGGCGGTTGTGGTACATCGGAGGAGGCATCAGTCTCGCTTGCCAGAACGCTATGAGGCTAGGAACCTCTTCAACACGCCAGGAACGGGACGAGCAGCGGATGCACCTGGAAGCCGCCCGGCGTCTCGACCGACGTCTCACCCGGCCCGACGAAACCAGGCCTCACCAGTGGTCTTCCCAACACCGGCGGGTCATTATTCTAACCTAGCTGAGAATATGGTGGCCGCGGCTACCCGGCTCGAAACAATTCCTATTCTGGATGAAGAACCTTTTGCGGAAGAGGTACGGAGTGCCATTGGATACCTTCAGACGGCGATGGACCAGCAAGAGAAGTATACTCACAGGCGGAGCCACATTCATTCAACACATCTCCCCAGCCGGAGCTTTAGCCGGCGCTACGAGTCTCCAACGGTTTCCGGTAGTGATCGGTAGAGAGGACCTCCGAGGGACGATCGGGCGGCTCTAGATGCGCAAGCGCTCATGAACCAGGCAAGAAACCAGCAAGAGGCGGCAGCTTTGGCTACAGCGACTCACCAAGAGCCCGTGCCCTCGATATTAGTAGGAGCAGGAGTAACTACCAGGGCCATGGGAGTGCCATGTCTATCGCCGACTCTGCAAAGTGAATGGCTGCCAAAGGATTTTAAAGGACCTCGCAAGGTTCCGAATTACACTGCTGATTTGCCTCCGGAGGCCTGGGTTGAAAGTTATGAACTGGCTATGGAGATGCTAGATGTTAGTGAGGCGGTGTGTGCTAAGTACTTTATCATGATGCTGGAAGGTCCGGCTCGCACATGGTTAAAGGGGTTGCCTCCCAATACCATCTATTTGTGGGCTGAGTTAAGGGCAAGGTTCATCAAAAAAATTGAAGGGACTTGCAAACAGCCTATGACCATCGTGGATCTTGATCACTGTGTCCAACAGGAGGGTGAGTCGGCTCATCATTGGGTCCGGCGGGTGTCAACCATCATCCATTCATCTGAGCAAATCATGGCAGCCCAGGCCGTGCTCATCTTAGAGAAGAACTGTCACTTCATTCCGCTGAAGCAGAAACTTGGCCGGCTCAAGCGTACGTGTTAGAATATGGGAGAGATTATGACGGCTCTCACAAAGTACGCCGACTCTGATAATACGAAGGACCCAGGTTCTGACGAGGAGAAGGCCGGTCAGGGTAAAAAGAATAATCAAGGAAAAGGTGTGGTTAACAATTGTAACCAGAACAAGCGGAAGAACCCCGATGGCGAATCAGAACTGGTAGCCAATGCAAGTACCGGCCAGAATCCTCCTAAGGGCAATGGGAAGTTCAGACCACCTTTCAATAAGAACAGGACTCCCTTAAATTTGGAGGAGGCACTTAAGAAGCCCTGTCCAGAACACAGCCAGCCCGGCAAACCTTCGTTGCATGCATGGGGTGATTGCCACATTATGCAGAAGTTAAAGAATTACTACACGCAACCCAACAACCAGGGCGGTGGTCCGCCCGACGGCTCAGGATCAGGCGGGTCAGGAGCCGGATTTGGATCCGGCGGCTCAGGGTCCGGTCATCATGGTCAAGGTAATCAAGGAGGGAATCCGCAACACTCTGGTAACAACAACCAGCAGCAACATAACCAATCTAGGTATCAAAGTAATCCAAAGCAGCTCAGCTCAGGTCAGTATCATGTTTTCATGACCAGCCTTAACAAGCGAGATCAGAAATTACGCAAGCGAGCGGTCCATGTGGTTGCGCCGGCTCTGCCGCAGTACTTAAAGTGGTCTGAACATAACATAACATGGAGCCGGGAGAATCACCCGCCGCGTATTGATGACCCGAGGCGGCTGGCTTTAGTTGTTGCTCCTCAAGTGGGAGGATATACGGTAAATAAGGTGCTTATGGATGGAGGCAGCAGTATCAACATCCTCTATTATGACACCTTTCGGCGTATGAAATTGCTTTACAAGGATCTTAAGCCCTCATCCACCGTTTTTTATGGTGTGGTGCCAGGCAAGTCGGCTTATCCAGTGGGTAGGATTTCTTTGGAAGTTGCCTTTGGTGACGAATATAACCACAGAGTGGAGTCTTTGTGGTTTGAAGTGGTCAAGATCAAGAGCCCTTACCATGCATTGTTTGGGAGGCCGGCTTATGCTAAGTTCATGGCTAGGCCCTGCTATGTCTACTTACATCTCAAGATGCCCGGGTTAAAAGGTACAATTACCGTTCATGGTGATCGGACTACGGCTATTGAGTACGAGGAAGGAGACGCGGCTTATGCAGAATCCAATTGTGCTCAGGAGGAGCTTAAGTTTTATAAGGAGTGTTGGAAATATGCCCTAGAGGCAATAATAAAATGGTTATTATTGTATTTCCTTGTTCATGATAATTGTCTATTGTTCATGCTATAATTGTGTTAACCAGAAACCGTAATGCATGTGTGAATACATAGACCACAACATGTCCCTAGTAAGCCTCTAGTTGGTTAGCTCATTGATCAATGGATGGTCACGGTTTCATGACCATGGACATCGGATGTCGTTGATAACGGGATCACATCATTAGGAGAATGATGTGATGGACAAGACCCAATCCTAAGCATAGCACAAGATCGTGTAGTTCGTTTGCTAAAGCTTTTCAATGTCAAGTATCGTTTCCTTAGACCATGAGATTGTGCAACTCCCAGATACCGTAGGAATGCTTTGGGTGTGCCAAATGTCACAACGTAACTGGGTGGCTATAAAGGTGCATTACGGGTATCTCCGAAAGTGTTTGTTGGGTTGGCACGAATCGAGACTGGGATTTGTCACTCCGTGTGATGGAGAGGTATCTCTGGGCCCACTTGGTAAGACATCATCATAATGACCTCAATGTGACTAAGGAGTTAGCCACGGGATGATGTATTACGGAACGAGTAAAGAGACTTTCCGGCAACGAGATTGAACAAGGTATAGGGATACCGACGATCGAATCTCGGGCAAGTATCATACCGATAGACAAAGGGATTGATCGAATCCCCGACATCGTGGTTCATCCGATGAGATCATCGTGGAGCACATGGGAGCCAACATGGTTATCCAGATCCCGCTGTTGGTTTTTGACCGGAGAGGTGTCTCGGTCATGTCTACGTGTCTCCCAAACCTGTAGGGTCTACACACTTAAGGTTCGATGACGCTAGGGTTATAGGGGAAAAGTTTACGTGGTTACTGAAGGTTTTTCGGTGTCCCGGATGAGATCCCGGACGTCACAAGGAGTCCCAGAATGGTCCGGAGACGAAGATTGATATATAGGAAGTGAGGTTTTGGTTACCGGAAATGTTTTGGGGGTCACCGGTAACGTACCGGGACCACCGGAAGGGTTCCGGGGGTCCACCAAGTGGGCCCACCAGCTCCAGAGGGCTACATAGGCCAAGGGTGGAGGGAACCAGAACCTAGGTGGGCTGGTTCGCCCCTCCACTAGGCCCAAGGCACAGCTGAAGTGGGAGGAGGGGCAAACCCTAGGGCAGATGGGCCCTAAGGCCCACCCTAGGGCAGCCGCACCACTCCCTCCCTCTGGCCGCCGACCAGATTGATCTGGTGGCTGCCGCACCACCCTAGGGTGGAAACCCTAGGGCACAACCCTCCCTCCTCCTTCCCCCTATATATATGTGAGGTTTTAGGGCTGCCCAACAGACGATTCTCTCTTCCTCTCGGCGCAGCCCTACCTCTCCACCTCCTCGTTCTCCGTAGTGATTAGCGAAGCTCTACCGGAGTACCACGCAGCTCCACCGTCACCACGCCGTCGTGCTGCCGGAGCTCTTCCCCAATCTCTCCTTCCTCCTTGCTGGATCAAGGCGTAGGAGACGTCACCAGGCTGCACGTGTGTTGAACACGGAGGCGCCATTGTTCGGCGCTGAGATCGGAGTCCACCACGATCTGAATCGCTACGAGTACGACTCCACCAACCACGTTCTTGTAATGCTTCTGCTTAGCAATCTTCAAAGGTATGAAGATCTAATCTCTCCCCGCTCGTTGCTGGTTTCTCCATAGATAGATCTTGGTGATACGTAGGAAATTTTTTGATTTACTACTACGTCTCCCAACAAGGAGAATGTTGACCCGGAGGATATGACGCCGCTGAAAAAGCCCACAACGGAGGTTGAGCCGCCCCTTATGTTTTCGGCGGATGATACCAAGGCAATAGACTTCACTCCAGGCGACTCATCCAAACAGTTCATCATTGGGGCTCACATGGATCCCAAATAGGAAAGCGCGCTCATCGAATTCATCCGTGAGAATCGAGACATCTTTGCATGGAAACCTTCTGACATGTCGGGTGTTCCGAGAGAGTTCGCTGAGCACAATCTTAATGTGGACCCTAAGTTTAAACCTATCAAGTAGTTTCTGTGGCGGTTCAATGTGGAGAGACGCAAGGCTATCAGAGAAGAGGTCGGACGGCTCTTAGCGGCGGGCTTCATCGTCGAGGTCTTTAACCCGAAGTGGCTTGCTAACCCAGTGCTGGTGCTCAAAAAGAACGACACATGGCGGATGTGTGTGGATTATACGGACCTTAACAAAGCTTGTCCGGCTGATCCCTTTTCTCTCCCTCGTACTGATCAGATTATTGATGCTATAGCGGGTTGCGAAAGCCTGTGCTTCCTGGATGCTTACTCAGGATATCATCAGATCAAGATGGCGGTTAAGGACCAAGAGAGGACGGCTTTCATTACGCCTTTTGGAGCCTTCTCTTATGTATATATGCCTTTCGGGCTCAAGAGTGCCCAGGCGACTTATCAGCGTTGTGTGCAGAATTGCCTTCACAGTCAGATTGGGCGCAATGTCCATGCTTACATGGATGATATTGTGATCAAATCAAGGAAGAAGGAGACCCTTTTAGATGACTTAAGGGAAACTTTTGACAATCTCCGGATCTACAAGATGATGCTTAACCCGACCAAGTGTGTTTTTGGTGTCCCGGCTGGCAAGCTCTTGGGATTTCTGGTTTCTGAGCGTGGCATTGAGGCTAACCCAGATAAAATCAAAGCTATCACATCCTTGGGAGAGCCGGCCTGTGTTAACGATGTCCAATGCCTGGCGGGGCGAATCGCTGTGTTTAGCCGGTTCATAAGCTGCCTCGGTGAGAAAGCCATTCCCCTATATCAGATGATGAAAAAGACAGATAATTTTGTCTGGAGTACAGCGGCGGGTGAAGCATTGGAGGAACTCAAGAAACAACTCACTGAGCCGCCGGTATTGGCTGCTCCGGTTGAGAAAGAACCTTTGCTCTTGTACATGACGGCTAACAACCGGGCAGTCAGCGCCGCAATTGTGGTTGAGCGCAAGGAAGCTGAGAAGGAGTATCCGGTTCAAAGGCCGGTTTATATATCAGTGAGGTCCTGACTGAATCCAGGCAGAGATATCCACATTGGCAGAAGATAGTGTATGGAGTGTTCATGACCAATCGCAAGTTAAAGCACTATTTCCTAGGGCACCAGATCATCGTGGTCAGTTCTGCTTCGTCGGGGGATATAATCCAGAACAGAGAAGCTACTGGTAGGATTGCTAAGTGGGCATTGGAGCTGGGACCTCTCAATCTGAAATATGTGCCTCGTACGGTCATCAAGTCCCAAGCCTTGGTGGATTTTATAAACGATTGGACAGAGTGTCAAGCTCCTGAGGAAAAGCCAGATAACACATACTGGACTATACATTTTGATGGATCCAAGCAGCTGGAAGGATAAGGAGTAGGAGTTGTTTTGACATCTCCCAAAGGTGATAAATTTTGTTATGTGCTCCGACTGATGTTCCCTTGCACTAACAATGCGGCTGGGTATGAGGCTCTGCTTCATGGTCTCAGAGTAGCCAAGGAGATGAATTTAAGCCGGGTAAGGTGTTTGGGCGACTCAGATCTTGTGGCTTGGCAAGTTTCAGGCACGTGGGATTCCAGGGACCCGTGGATGGCGGCTTATAGACAGGCGGTGGATGTCATTGCTGGTCACTTCAAAGGTTATCAGCTAGATCACATTGATCGTCACGGGAATGAGGCAGCTGATGCCTTATCACGGTTAGGCTCTCAGCGAAAGCCGGTGCCGCCTAATATCTTTTTGGATGTTTTATATCACTCGACTGTCAAATTGCCTTCAAAGGAAGATTTGGCTGTCCCTGACCCAGAGGGGCAATTGGTGGCGACTCTACATGCTATTCCGGATTGGACTGTGCCTTACCTGGCCTATTTGACTTGGGGCGAATTACCTGATGATGAAAATCTAGCGAGACAGATCACCCAGCAGTCTAAGTCGATGACAATAGTTAATGGTGAGTTACACAAGTGCAGCGTTACCGGGGTTTTTCAGCGCTGTGTCTCACCAGAGGAAGATCACGAAATTTTGAATGAAATTCACGCTGGAGATTGCGGACATCACGCCAGCTCAAAATCTTTGGTAGCTAAGGCGTTTCGTCATGGTTTCTTCTGGTTGGCGGCTCACAAAGACGCAGAGGATCTGGTCCGCAAGTGTGACGGCTGTCAAAAATTTGGCCGGCATGCTCATGTTCTGGCTCAAGAGTTGCGGATGATACCAATTACTTGGTTGTTTGTAGTCTGCGGCTAGATATGGTAGGACCTTTCAAGAGATCCAAGGATAAGAAAACACACCTCCTGGTGGTGGTTGATAAGTTCACCAAATGGGTAGAGGCTGAGCCGATCAGCAAGTGTGATGCGGCTACGGCGGTTCAATTTGTTAAAAAACTGATCTACCGTTTTGGTTACCCCCACAGCATCATCACTAACAATGGCACAAATTTGTCCAAGGGAGCTATGAAAAAGTTCTGCAACGAAGAGCACATCCGGCTTGATGTTTCAGCAGTTGCTCATCTGCAGTCCAACGGTCAGGCGGAGCATGCCAATCAAGAAATCTTGAGGGGTATCAAGCCACGGCTCATAGTTCCTTTACAATGAACACCCGGTTGTTGGGTAGAAGAGCTACCCTCCGTCTTATGGAGTATCAGAACCACCCCCAACAGATCCACAGGATATACACCTTTCTTCATGGTTTACGGTGCCGAGGCCATGTTGCCAAGTGACATCCGACATGACTCACCACGAGTGGCAGCTTACGATGAGACAAACAATGAGACAGCACGTCAGGATGCGTTGGATGCCTTGGAGGAGGAACGAGAGCTGGCGGCTGCCCGTTCGGCGATTTATCAACAAGACCTGCGCCGCTATCATAGTCGCAGGGTTAAGACCCGGACGTTTCAAGAGGGCGACTTAGTTCTATGGCTGATTCAAGATCAGACAGATATGCATAAATTATCTCCTCCATGGGAAGGGCCTTTTGTGGTCAGCCGAAATCTCAACAACGGGTCGTATTACCTCATTGACATCCGGGACGACTCAGATACTTCGGGTCAGGAGACCCGCCGGCCATGGAACATAGCGCATCTGCGGCCTTATTACACTTAAGGTTCTTGAGAATCGTCATTGTACATTATCATTGTACATAACATATTTATATATAAATAAAATAGCATCCCTACAAGCCGGGGCCTCTGCCACATCGCACATCGATGCAAATACATTGGTTGTCGAAGGGGGCTTCTTACCTTCGGGTATCTCTTATCTCACCCTAACAACCGGCTTTATGCCATTCCAGTTGACATGTCAGCTGCGGCTGCCGAAGGGGGCTTCTTACCTTCGGGTATCACTTATCTCATCCTAACAGTCGGCTTTATGCCATTTCTGGTTAACATGTTAACCGCGGTTGTCGAAGGGGGCTTCTTACCTTCGGGTATCGCTTATCCCACCCTAACAACCGACTTTATGCCATTCCAGTTGACATGTCAGCTGTGGCTGTCGAAGGGGGCTTCTCACCAACGGGTTTCGCTTATCTCACCCTAACATCCGGCTTTATGCCATTTCCGGTTAACATGTTAACCGCGGTTGTTGAAGGGGGCTTCTTACCGACGGGTTCACTTATCTCACCCTAAGAACCGGCTTTATGCCATTCCAGTTGACATGTCAGCTGCGGCTGTTGAAGGGGGTTTCTTACCTTTGGGTATCGCTTATCTCACCCTAACAGTCGGCTTTATGCCATTTCCGGTTAACATGTTAGCCGCGGTTGTCGAAGGGGGCTTCTTACCTTCGGGTATCGCTTATCTCACCCTAACAACCGGCGTTCGTGCCAAAAAAGTTGGCAAGTCAACATTGTCTGTCGAAGGGGGCTTCTTACCTTCAGGTATCGCTTATCTCACCCTAACAGCCGGCTTTATGCCATTCCGGTTAACATGTTAGCCGCGGTTGTCGAAGGGGGCTTCCCACCTCCGGGTGTAGCTTATCTATCCCTAACAACTGGCGTTCGCGCCAGAAATGTTGACATGTCAACATAACCATACAGGGGGCTTCCTACCCTACAGGTGAAGTTTATCAAACCTTCTCGGCCGGCTCTAAAGCCAAGCAAAGAATTCGGTCAAGCACGTTGGGAAGACACAACATCTTCGGGTTACGCTTTTAAGCCGCCCTCCTAATGGTGTAAAGGTACATTTATACATACAGGAAACTAAGCTACGAAGAGCCGGTAAGGCATACAATGAGAAGGACAAGGAAGATGGCACATGTCTATTTTAAAGCCGGACTTTCATACGTGCGCGATGGCACAAGTTCAACAAAGGCAAAAGTTGTTGCTATCCTATTACAGATGCTCTCTGTGGAGCTCAAAATATCATCAAGTTTTTTACATCGCTCATGGCGGGTCATGGAGAGCCGGCTATTACAAGTTTTCTAACAAAGCAATCAGCTGGCTGGCGGGTCATCTTGCTCCGGCTCTTCGGCTGCCTTGATCTGGAGATTATCCAAGTCCCAATTGCAGTCAGTTAAAGCCGCAAAAATTCCTTCTTCAAAGAAGGGGGACGGGTCAAGATCAGAAGCGAAGAGAGTCTTACTGTGAGCGGGTTTCAGGTCCTGGGACTCAAAGAGCGGACCATAGATCCTCTTCTGATCTGCACTGTAAGCCGCCTGGTAAGTCGCCAAGTTGACCTCTTCTGCTAAGACAAAGGCTAGGACTTTGGAATCTTTTATGCACCGAGCATAGTCAGCGTCGGTAAACTCAGAGCCGTCGTCCTTCTTGGAGGGAAACCCATCCATCATCTCTGCCGGAGTAAGCTCTGGAGCGAAAGCCAATGCCCGGCTTATGGCCGCAATCGCCCCCTGGCGGGTGGCTGATTTCTTCAGCTCCACAATCTGTTTGGGCATTGTTGACAGGAGCTCCAAGACATTTTTGAGATCCGAAGGAATGTTTTCTTTATACTGCACAACCTTCATTGTGCATACTGCCCTGCAGTACAGTTGTTCTATCAATGTGTATATAGCCTTCAAAGGTAGCAGACTGTCAGAGACAAGTTGGCGGCTCTTAGGACCTGCATGAGACGGAGGCCTCATTATGAGTCACTAGCACAAATCCAAAAATCCGGATCAAGCCAAGCTATTAAAAACGTACCAAAGAGGGCAGCTGTCATCTTTGTGATGTGACGCTTCAAAGACTGCAGCTCGTCAGATATGATCATGAGTCGCTAATCGGCATCATCCGCCCGTTTAGTCAATGTAGCTTTTTCAGCCTCGACAGATTCTTTGAAGGCGGTGAAGTCAGCTTTGATCTTAGCTATCTCTTCGACAAGGAGCCGACAGGTCTCGTCAGCTTCACTCCGGGCGGCTTGCTGAGTAGCTAAGTTTGTTTTTAAGCTGGCCAATTCTGACCCGGCTTCGGTTAAAGCTTCCTACGACGTATCAAAATATGGAGTACATAAGCAAGTCTCAAACAGATTGCAAGCAATATGCATGACACTTGGGGGCTAATGTCTATTTTCAAGACAGTTTTGACTCAACTTCGAAAAGTTTGATCCGGAACTTGGGGGCTACATATTGGTTTTCTAAGGAGGTTCAACATGTAAGTCCCGGCTCAACTTTGGATAAGATTAAGCCGACCCTTGGGGCTACAGTTGGCTCTAGTAACTATCTTCTAGGTAGTACCGGTTCAAAATTATCAATTATTGAGCCGGCCCTTGGGGGCTAACAGCAATGATTTCAGATCACGGCTAAATAAATTAAAGCCTACACATTACATATGTCTACTTTTGCTAAATATGGAAGAGCCGGATTATTATCAGTCAATATTAACCCGGCTCTTGGGGGCTACGTAAGGGTATAAGGAGGAAAAAGGAATACCTCATATCGGCTCTTCATTAAGTTAACCAGTTTGAGCTCCAAATCCCGGCTTGTAGACAGCCGGTTCATATAGCCAGCATGAAGTTCGTCGGCTAACATTTTTTCTAAGGCAGGGAGCTCATATTCCAGCTTCCTCGAGGCTTCAGCTATTTCACTATGATTGGTTAGCACGTGAGGTGGAGGAGAGTGCAAGCCGGCGCCAGTAATCATGACGTCTGGGGCAGCAGCGTCATCAGCAGCCTTGGTAGGGCTCGGCGGCTTGGAAAGGTCCCTTTGCGTGCTCTCAGGAATAATGTCATCAGCTGCCGGCTCTATAGAAATCGCTGGGGGGTTCGGCTTGGCAAGCTCCGGCTCTTGAGCAACAGGGCCAGGGGAGGACTTGTTGGTTTTCCTCCGCTTAGCTTGAGCCCTAGAAAAGACATGGAGGACAGAATTCAAGGGTTACAATCGCCGAAGAGTCGGATGTAAAGGCTACAAAATGCTTACATCGGATTAATCTTCGGAGGTGGAAGAGCGGTGGCCATAGAGTCGCTGGATGAAGGTGATCCCTGAGAGATAGTTCAGATGATATAAGGCAGTGTTGAGATTATAAAGGAAAAGCTAATAAAATCAAACAGAGATACATACCTCTGCGGGGCATTTCTTCGGATCCGGGGAGTTAGGTAACCCAGACACGAGATCAGTAGAGTCGGCGCTCCGGGTCTGGCGGCGGTCGACTTGCTGTTGCTTTTTCAAAAGAAATTGGGAATCCAAATGAGCAAGAGGATGAGAAAGGGGAACTTTTCTAACAACCCTCCGTATCTTCTGGGGTACAAAACATTCTGAGTCGGATGAAATATAAGTTACCTTAGGAACGTTGGTGCGGCTCGTCTCTACCTCGTCCTGTGAATAAGTTGTTATCAGTAAGGTGAATAATGAGGTTACTGAAAATAGTCAAACTATACCTTTGAGCCAGATGATTCTGGCGAGTCAAACCATTCCTCCTGAGTGGTGGTCTTCTTCGTCTTCTTGGCCGGGGCCTTCTTCTTGCTTTTCTTCAGAGGAGGAACATACTTCTTCTTCCAGAAGTCAGAGTCAGCCTGAAAAGGTAAGCCGGTTACTAGCAATAAATTGACAAGTCATAACTACACAAAAAGAAGAGACGATGAAGAGTCACCTTACGTTTGGAGCCAGATTAACGGCACTGAAAGGCGCCAGCCCAATAGCACTGCAAGCTCCTGACGTCTCATGAACAAGACTCCGGATGACATTGGAAATATCGTCTTCAGTTAAAGTTGTCCGGCTGAAGCATAAGGAATCATCATACTTGCCAGGGTATTCGCACATGAGGCGGCTTCTCAGGCTCAAAGGCATAATTCTCTAGGAGATCCAGCAACGGATCAAGTCCAAACCCGTCAATCCATTGGCCATGAGGGCTCTAATCTTGGCGTGAGCCGGCGCGTGCCTTGCACGTTCAGAAGATGATAGCCGACCAGGAAGCTCCGAAGTTGTCTTGAGCTGGGAGGGGCGATAACCCGGCAGCGGATGCTCACCCTCCGGGGAAGTATCCTTACAGTAGAACCAAGTCTTCTTCCAATCCTTTGGATGACTCGGCATTGGTACAGCCGGAAAGGTAATGTCCCGACGCCTCTGAATGGAAATTCTACCAAGTTCTAAGCTCGGGCCGGCCTTTACTTCAGTTTGCTGGTTCGCATAAAAGAATTCTCGGAAGAGACCTACAGATGGCTGAGTCTACAGATAGACCTCGCTGAGCACTTGGAAGTTGCAGATGTTTGAGACGGAGTTGGGGGCAAGGTCTTGAGGATGCAGCTTATAGAAATGAAGGATGTCCCGGAAGAATTTTGAGCCGGGGGTACGAATCCAGGTTCAATATGATCCGAAAAACAACTACCTCGCCCTCCTGAGGAATGGGCCTTAGTTCATTACCCGGAACCCGCCAATGAATGACCTCTTTGGCAGGAAGGGTGCCCGCAAGTACAAAATCCATCAGAAACTCTTTGCTAATGCATGAACTGATCTAGTTGCAGGAGTTAGATGCGCAAGACATGGCGGTAGTTTTTAACTATACAAAGTAACCATATACGGCGAGTCAACAAAAAGGCGAATAAAAGTGGGCGGCTTAAAAGCTTAAGACCTTAAAGATGAGATGCCAAGATCCGGCTGATGAGAGCCGGAACAGCATGGCGGGTCAACATCATGAAAGGACAGAGTGAAATTTGGCTAAGTGCTGAAAACAGGTTTCGCAAAGTATTGCTACGGTTGCGGATCTATAAAACAAAAGGAATGTCTTTATTTCCAGACCTAGCAATGAACTGGTGAAAGTAAAGAAAATCTAAAAACAACGGGCGGATCCGTGGTGAATCTAAATAGCATCAATGTTGGTCTCCTACCTAGCAGCGCCACGGGGACAGGATATGGTCGAGGGCTCGTGGACTAAGCATGACTGGCATTGATGGAGCCCGGGTTCTAAAACTGCGGCGGTGGAGCTCCATGAAAACCCTACCGGAACAAATCACGGATCTAAGAGGAGAAGGACTCACCGGCGACGGTGCGATGAAAGCGAAAGGAACTCAGGATCGCGTCAGGTTGAAGCAGCGGCCCTGTCGATGGTGAGGAGGAGACGACGCCGGAGCTGGAAGCGCTGGAAATGGAAGCGTCGGAGGGAGATGACGGAGCGAGCGAGAGAAGGCAAATGCCGCCCCAAGCGGTCCTATTTAATAGGGAAAGGGTGGAACGGGCACGGAAATCCAGGCATCAGATATCATTCGACCGAGGCAGATGCCTCGATTTTCGGGTTGTTCATTTAATAAGAAGATTCGTTGCGTGCGTTAGGGGATCTTTTTTGCAGATCTGACATGACGCATGGCGGGTCATTTCCGGGCGACTCGTCGAGGAGTAAGAAGTAAGGCTGAAGTGAGCAAGCTCAAATCAACCTTGATAATTCTAGAGCAAAGGTCTCCTCAAGAGATTCCTTGGTGGTTTGTTCATTTTCAAGAGCTTGAGATAGCTTTGCGATCTCATTGACGTAATCACGTTCATGACCTTTCATTTTCTCAATGGTGGCCTCATGCTCCTCGGGATGAGCTTCGAACTCCTCAATATATTTCTTACCCTCAATGGCAATAGACATGATTTCCATAAAGTTGGAACGAGCAATATTATTCTTATGAAGAGCTTTAAAAACCATTTATCCCTTAAGTTTTAAGGAAGCAATATTATCACTCTCTTCATCATTATCATCAACATCATCATCGTGAGATATATTGGGATTCAAAGTAGGAGATACCTTTGAAGCCTTACCATAAGGCAAAAGTGAGAAACAACAGATGATGATGTAGGATCACTTGAAGCACCATTCAAGACCACATCTTGTTCCATGGAGTGTTGGGTGTCCTCTACATTGTTAGCACAACAACTCGAGGACACAGATACATTTTTATCATGGCAACAAGATATAGCAAGCATATCATCATGAGATTTAGTCAAGCCATTTGTACATGATATGTGTTGGGAGACGTAGTAGTAAATCAAAAAAAAAATCCTACGTGTTCACGAAGATCTATCTATGGAGAAACCAGCAACGAGTAAGGGGAGAGTGCATCTTCATACCTTTGAAGATTGCTAACTGGAAGCGTTACAAGAACCCGGTTGGTGGAGTCGTACTCGTAGCGATTCAGATCGTGGTGGACTCCGATTTTAGCGCCAAACAACGGCGCCTCCGTGTTCAACACACGTGCAGCCCGGTGACATCTCCTATGCCTTGATCCAGCAAGGAGGAAGGAGAGGTTGAGGGAGAGCTCCAGCAGCATGACGGCGTGGTGACGGTGGAGCTACGTGGTACTCCGGCAGAGCTTCGCTAAGCACTACGGAGGGCGAGGAGAGGGAGGAGTAGGGTTGCGTCATGGGAGAGAGAGATGCGTGTCTCCGGCTGCCCCAAGGGCTCCACTATATATTAGGAGGAGGAGGAGGGAGGGCTGCACCCTAGGGTTTCCACCCTAGGGTGGTGCGGCAGCCACCAGATCCCATCTGGCCGGCGGCCAAGAGGGAGAGGGGTGTGGCTGCCCTAGGGTGGGCCTTAGGGCCCATCTGCCCTAGGGTTTGCCCCCCTCCCACTTCAGCTACGCCTTGAGCCCTTGTGGGGGGTGCACCAGCCCACCTAGGGGCTGGTTCCCTCCCACTTGTGGCCCATGCAGCCCTCTGGGGCTGGTGGCCCCACTTGGTGGACCCCCGGAACCCTTCGGTGGTCCCGGTACGTTACCGGTAATTCCCGAAACATTTCCGGTGACCAAAACCTCACTTCCTATATATGAATATTTACCTCCGGACAATTCCGGAGCTCCTCGTGACATCCAGGATCTCATCTAGGACTCCGAACAACCTTTGATAACCACGTACACTATTTCCCTATAACCCTAGCATCATCGAACCTTAAGTGTGTAGACCCTACGGGTTCGGGAGACACGTAGACATGACCGAGACACCTCTTCGGTCAATAACAAACAGCGGGATCTGGATACCCATGTTGGCTCCCGCATGCTCCACAATGATCTCATCGGATGAACCACGATGTCAGGGATTCAATCAATCCCGTATACAATTCCCTTTGTCTACCGGTATGATACTTGCCCGAGATTCGATCGTCGGTATCCCTATACCTTGTTTGATCTCGTTACCAGCAAGTCTCTTTACTCGTTCCATAACACACCATCCCATGGCTAACTCCTTAGTCACATTGAGCTCATTATGATGATGTCTTACCGAGTGGGCCTAGAGATACCACTCCGTCATACGGAGTGAGAAATCCGAGTCTTGATTCGTGCCAACCCAACAGACACTTTCGGAGATACCCGTAGTGCACCTTTATAGCCACCCAGTTACATTGTGACGTTTGGAACACCCAAAGCATTCCTATGGTATTTGGGAGTTGCACGATCTCATGGTCTAAGGAAACTATACTTGACATTGGAAAGGCTTTAGCAGACGTACTACACAATCTTGTGCTATGCTTAGGATTGGGTCTTGTCCATCACATCCTTCTCCTAATGATGAGATCCCGTTATCAACGACATCCAATGTCCATGGTCATGAAACTGTGACCATCTATTGATTAACAAGCTAGCCAACTAGAGGCTCACTAGGGACAGGTTGTGGTCTATGTATTCACACATGCATTACGGTTTTCGGTTAACACAATTATAGCATGAACAATAAACAATTATCATGAACAAAGAAATACAATAATAACCATTTTATTATTGCCTCTAGGGCATATTTCCAATAGTCTCCCACTTGCACTAGAGTCAATAATCTAGTTACAGTGTGATGAATCGAACACCCATAGAGTTCTGGTGTTGATCATGTTTCGCTCGTGAGAGAGGTTTAGTCAATGGATCTGCGACATTCAGATCCGTATGTACTTTACAAATATCTATATCTCCCTCCTGAATGTAATCACGGATGGAGTTGAAGCGGCACTTGATGTGTCTCGTCTTCTTGTGAAACCTGGGCTCCTTCGCAAGGGCAATAGCTCTAGTGTTGTCACGGAATAGAGTCATCAGGCCGGCCACACTTGGAATTACTCCTAGGTGGGTGATGAACTCCTTCATCCAGACTCCTTCCTTTGCTGCTTCCGAAGAAGCTATGTACTCCGCTTCACATGTAGATGCCGCCACGATGCTTTGCTTGCTGCTGCACCAGCTGATTGCCCCTCCGTTCAAAATATACACGTATCCAGTTTGCGACTTGGAGTCGTCCGGATCTGTGTCGAAGCTAGCATCGACGTAACCCTTTACGACGAGCTCTTCGGCACCTACATATACGAGAAACATATCCTTTGTCCTTTTCAGGTACTTCAGGATATTCTTGACCGCTCTCCAATGTTTTGCTCCAGGATCACTTTGGTACCTCCCTACCAAATTTATGGCAAGGTTCACATCAGGTCTGGTACACAGCATGGCATACATAATAGAGCCTATGGTTGAAGCATAGGGGATGACACTCATCTCTTCTCTATCCTTTGTCATGGTCGGACATTGAGTCATACTCAATCTCACACCCTGTAACACAGGCAAGAACCCCTTCTTGGACTGATCCATATTGAACTTCTTCAATATCTTGTCAAGGTATGTGCTTTGTGAAAGACCTATGAGGCGTCTCGATCTATCTCTATAGATCTTGATGCCTAATATGTAAGAAGCTTCTCCAAGGTCCTTCATTGAAAAACATTTATTCAAGTAGGCCTTTACACTTTCCAAAAGTTCTGTATCATTTCCCATTATCAGTATGTCATCCACATATAATATGAGAAATGCTACAGAGCTCCCACTCACTTTCTTGTAAATACAGGGTTCTCCATAAACCTGTACAAACCCAAACACTTTAATCACCTCATTAAAGCGAATGTTCCAACTCCGAGATGCTTGCACCGGCCCATAGATGGAGCGCTGGAGCTTGCATACCTTATTAGCATCTTTAGGATCGACGAAACCTTCCGGTTACATCATATACAGTTCTTCCTTAAGGAAGCCATTAAGGAATGTCGTTTTGACATCCATTTGCTAGATCTCACAATCATAAAATGCGGCAATTGCTAACATGATTCGGACATTCCTCAGCATCGCTACGGGTGAGAAAGTCTCATCATAGTCAACTCCTTGAACTTGTCGATAAACCTTAGCGACAAGCCGAGCCTTATAAATGGTCACATTACCATCCGCGTCAGTCTTCTTCTTAAAGATCCATTTATTTTCAATGGCTCGCTTATCATCAAGCAAGTCCACCAAAGTCCATACTTTGTTCTCATACATGGATCCTATCTCGGATTTCATGGCTTCAAGCCATTTGTTGGAATCCGGGCCCGCCATCGCTTCTTCATAGTTCGAAGGTTCACCGTTGTCCAACAACATGATCTCCAGGACAGGGTTGTTGTACCACTCTAGTGCGGAACGTGTCCTAGTGGACCTTCGACGTTCAATAGTAACTTGATCTGAAGTTTCATGATCATTATCATTAACTTCCTCTCCAGCCGGTGTAGGCTCCACAGAAACAACTTCCTGTACTGCGCTACTCTCCAATTCGAGTGGAGGTACAATTACCTCATCAAGTTATATTTTCCTCCCACTTACTTCCTTTGAGAGAAACTCTTTCTCGATAAAGGATCCATTCTTGGCAACAAAGACTTTGCCTTCGGATCTAAGGTAGAAGGTATACCCAATAGTCTCTTTGGGATATCCTATGAAGACGCACTTTTCCGCTTTGGGTTCGAGCTTCTTAGGTTGAAGTTTCTTCACATAAGCATCACATCCCCAAACTTTTAGAAATGACAACTTAGGTTTCTTTCCAAACCATAATTCATACGGTGTCGTCTCAACGGACTTTGACGGTGCCCTATTTAAAGTGAATGCGGCAGTCTCTAATGCATATCCCCAAAATGATAGCGGTAAGTCGGTAAGAGACATCATAGATCGCACCATATCCAATAGAGTGGGATTACGACATTCAGACACACCATTTCGCTGAGGTGTGCCAGGCGGCATGAGTTGTGAAACGATTCCACATTTCCTTAGGTGTGTGCCAAACTCGTGACTTAAATATTCTTCGCCACAATCAGATCATAGGCACTTTATTTTCTTGTCACGTTGATTCTCTACCTCACTCTGAAATTCCTTGAACCTTTCAAAGGTTTTAGACTTGTGTTTCATTAAGTAGACATACACATATCTGCCCAAGTCATCAGTGAGGGTGAGAACATAATGATAGCCACCGCGAGCCTCGGCGTTCATTGGACCGCATACATCGGTATGTATTATTTCCAACAAGTTAGTTGCTTGCTCCATTGTTCCGGAGAACGGAGTCTTGGTCATGTTGCCCATGAGGCATGGTTTGCACGTGTCAAATGATTCAAAATCAAGAGACTCCAAAAGTCCATTAGCATGGAGATTCTTCATGCGTTTGACACCAATATGACCAAGGCGGCAGTGCCACACGTAAGTGGGACTATCGTTATCAACCTTACACTTTTTGGTACTCACACTATGGACATGTGTAACATCACGTTCGAGATTCATCAAAAATAAACCATTCACCAGCGGGGCATGACCATAAAACAATTCTCTCATATAAATACAACAACCATAATTCTCAGATTTAAATGAGTAGCCATCTCGCATCAAACGAGATCCAGATACAATGTTCATGCTCAAAGCTGGTACTAAATAACAATTATTAAGGTTTAAGACTAATCCCGAAGGTAGATGTAGAGGTAGCGTGCCGACGACGATCACATCGACCTTCGAACCATTCCCGACGCGCATCGTCACCTCGTCCTTTGCCAGCCTCCGCTTATTCCGCAGCTCCTGCTTGGAGTTACAAATGTGAGCAACTGCACCGATATCAAATACACAGGAGCTACTATGAGCGCTGGTTAGGTACACATCAATAACAAGTATATCATATATACCTTTAACGTTGCCGGCCTTCTTATCCGCTAAGTACTTGGGGCAGTTCCGCTTCTAGTGACCGGTACCCTTGCAATAAAAGCACTCGGTCTCAGGCTTGGGTCCATTTTTGTTCTTCTTCCCGGCAACTTGCTTACCGGGCGCGGCAACAGCTTTGCCATCCTTCTTGAAGTTCTTCTTACCCTTGCCTTTCTTGAAACTAGTGGTCTTATTCACCATCAACACTTGATGCTCCTTTTTTATCTCGACCTTCGCTAATTTCAGCATCGAGTACAACTCAGGAATGGACTTCTCCATACCCTGCATGTTGTAGTTCATCACAAAGCTCTTGTAGCTAGGTGGGAGCGACTAGAGGATTCTGTCAATAACTGAGTCATCCGGGAGATTAACTCCCAGCTGAGTCAAGCGGTTGTGCAACCCAGACATTTTGAGTATGTGCTCACTGACAGAACTATTCTCCTCCATCTTATAGCTGAAGAACTTGTCGGAGATGTCATATCTCTCGACCCGGGCATGAGCTTGGAAAACCAGTTTCAGCTCTTGGAACATCTCATATGCTTCGTGTTGCTCAAAACGCTTTTGGAGCCCCGGTTCTAAACTGTAAAGCATGCGACACTGAACAAGGGAGTAATCATCGCAGCGTGACTGCCAAGCGTTCGTAACGTCTTGGTTCGCTGGGAAAATGGATGGGTCACCTAGCGGTGCATCAAGGACATACAATCTCTTGGAATCCATGAGGATGATCCTCAAGCTACGGACCAAGTCTGCATAGTTGCTTCCATCATCTTTCAGCTTGGTTTTCGCTAGGAACGCGTTGAAGTTGAGGGTGACATTAGTGTTGGCCATTGGATCTACAATATACATTGTAAAGACAATTTTAGACTAAGTTCATGATAATTAAGTTCACATAATCAAATTATTTAATGAACTCCCACGTAGATAGACATCTCTCTAGTCATCCAAGTGATACATGATCCACGTCAACTAGCCCGTCTCCGATCATCACGTGAGACGGACTAGTCATCCATGGTGAACATCTCCATGTTGATCGTATCTTCTATATGACTCATGTTCGACCTTTCGGTCTTCCGTGTTCCGAGGCCATGTCTGTACATGCTAGGCTCATCAAGTCAACCTAAGTGTTTCGCGTGTGTAAATATGGCTTACACCCGTTGTATGCGAACGTTAGAACCTATCACACCCGATCATCACGTGGTGCTTCGGAACAACGATCCTTAGCAACGGTGCACAGTTAGGGTGAACACCTTTCTTGAAATTTTAGTGAGAGATCATCTTATTTACTACCGTCATTCTAAGAAAATAAGATGTAAACATGATAAACATCACATGCAATCAATATAGTGACATGATATGGCCAATATCATCTTGCTCCTTTGATCTCCATCTTTAGGGCACCATGATCATCACTGTCACTGGCACGACACCATGATCTCCATCATCGTGTCTTCATGAAGTTGTCTCGCCAACTATTACTTCTACTACTATGGATAAAGTTTAGCAATAAAGTAACGTAATTACATGGCGTTTATGATTGACACGCAGGTCATACAATAAAATAAGACAACTCCTATGGCTCCAGTCGGTTGTCATACTCATCGACATGCAAGTCGTGAATCCTATTACAAGAACATGATCAATCTCATACATGAGAATGCATCACATCACATCCTTTGGCCATATCACATCACAAGGCATATGCTGCAAAAACAAGTTAGACGTCCTCTAATTTGTAGTTGCAAGTTTTTACGTGGCTGCTATAGGTTTCTAGCAAGAACATTTCTTACCTATGTCAAAACCACAACGTGATATGCCAATTGCTATTTACCCTTCATAAGGACCCTTTTCATCGAATTCAATCCGACTAAGGTGGGAGAGACAGGCACCCGCTAGCCACCTTATGCAACAAGTGCATGTCAGGTGGTGGAACCGGTCTCACGTAAGCGTACGTGTAAAGTTGGTCCGGGCCGCTTCATCCCACAATACCGCCAAATCAAGATAAGACTAGTAGTGGTAACCAAATTAACAAGATCGACGCCCACAACAACTTTGTGTTCTACTCGTGCATAGATTCTACGCATAGACCTAGCTCATGATGCCACTATTGGGAGGCGTAGTAGTAAATCAAAAAAATTCCTATGTGTTCACCAAAATCAATCTATGGAGAAACTAGCAACGAGTAAGGGGAGAGTGCATCTTCATACCTTTGAAGATCGTTAAGCGGAAGCGTTACAAGAACGTGGTTGGTGGAGTCGTACTCGTAGCGATTCAGATCGCGGTGGACTCTGATCTTAGCGCCGAACAACAGCGCCTTCGCGTTCAACACACATGCAGCCAGATGACATCTCCTATGCCTTGATCCAGCAAGGAGGAAGGAGAGGTTAAGGGAGAGCTCCGACAGCACAACCGCGTGGTGACGGTGGAGCTGCGTGGTACTCCGGCAGAGCTTCGCTAAGCACTACGGAGGACGAGGAGAGGGAGGAGTAGGGCTGCGCCGTGGGAGAGAGAGATGCGTGTCTCTGGCTGCCCCAAGGGCTCCACTATATATAGGAGGAGGAAGAGGGAGGGCTGCACCCTAGGGTGGTGCGGCAGCCACCAGATCCCATCTGGCCGGCGGCCAAGAGGGAGAGGGGTGCGGCTGCCCTAGGGTGGGCCTTAGGGCCCATCTGCCCTAGGGTTTGCCCCCCTCCCACTTCAGCTACGCCTTGGGCCCTTGTGGGGGGTGCACCAGCCCACCTAGGGGCTGGTTCCCTCCCACTTGCGGCCCATGCAGCCCTCTGGGACTGGTTGCCCCACTTGGTGGACCCCCTGAACCCTTCCGGTGGTCCCGGTAATTCCCGAAACATTTTCGATGACCAAAACCTCACTTCCTATATATGAATCTTTACCTCCAGACCATTTCGGAGCTCCTCGTGATGTCCGGGATCTCATCAGGGACTCCGAACAATCTTCGGTAACCACATACACTATTTCCCTATAACCCTAGCGTCATCGAACCTTAAGTGTGTAGACCCCACGGGTTTGGGAGACACGTAGACATGACCGAGACACCTCTCCGGTCAATAACCAACAGCGGGATCTGGATACCCATGTTGTCTCCTGCATGCTCCACGATGATCTCATCGGATGAACCACGATGTCGGGGATTCAATCAATCCCGTATACAGTTCCCTTTGTCTACCAATATGATACTTGCCCGAGATTCGATCGTCGGTATCCCTATACCTTGTTCAATCTCGTTACCGGCAAGTCTCTTTAATCGTTCCGTAACACATCATCCTGTGGCTAACTCCTTAGTCACATTGAGATCATTATGATGATGTCTTACCGAGTGGGCCCAGAGATACCTCTTCGGCATACGGAGCGACAAATCCCAGTCTCGATTCGTGCCAACCCAACAGACACTTTCGGAGATACCCGTAGTGCACCTTTATAGCCACCTAGTTATGTTGTGACGTTTGGAACACCCAAAGCATTCCTAAGGTATCCGGGAGTTGCACAATCTCATGGTCTAAGGAAACGATACTTGACATTGGAAAAGCTTTAGCAGACGAACTACACGATCTTGTGCTATGCTTAGGATTAGGTCTTGTCCATCACATCATTCTCCTAATGATGTGATCTCATTATCAATGACATCCAATGTCCATGGTCATGAAACCGTGACCATCTATTGATCAACGAGCTAGCCAACTAGAGGCTCACTAGGGACAGGTTGTGGTCTATGTATTCACACATGCATTACGGTTTCCGGTTAACACAATTATAGCATGAACAATAGACAATTATCATGAACAAAGAAATACAATAATAACCATTTTATTATTGACTCTAGGTCATATTTCCAACAATATGCAAGGACTATCAACACAAGCATGTGAAACATTTAAAGTGCTCGAGGTGTTAAAGTCCAAAGATGAAGCATTGCAATAAGATAGTGAAGAAGAATTATCAACAATAAGCCCACTATCATCATTACAATGATCATCACTACTCACCATATAATTACCTTGTGGCAATCCACATGTAGGTGAAGTAGAAGAAGTTGAGAAGACAACACGACCAGAGGTGGAGGGAGAACAATCATCCCTACAAATCTTGGACACACCATATTTATCTTGAAGCTTTGTCCACAACTCATGAGCATCCCGGAATGGCATGAGTTCAAATATATCTACATTGCTCAAAGCATCAAAAAGCACATTAGAAGCTTGAGCATTGAGATAAGAGTTTTTCTCATCCTCTAAAGATATGTGTTGAGAATCCTTCAGAGGAGAAAAACCCATATCTACAATTCGCTCTAAATTTGGGTCCATGACCCTAAAGAGATTAAGCATGCGAATTACCCAGTCATCAAAATTTGTGCCATCGAAACTAAGAGTGTCAGAGAATCCTAATCCCCTAGTCGACATCCTTACTCTCTAGGTGGTTAAACCTAATAATGAGAGACCTGGCTCCGATACCAATTGAAAGGACGTGGATGTCGCCTAGAGGGGGGTGAATAGGCGCATTAAAATAATTACAGTTTAGGCTTGAACAAATGCGAAATAAAACTATCGTTTAATTAGACACGCACAAAACCTAAAACAACTAGGCTCACCTATGTGCACCAACAACTTATGCTAAGCAAGATAGACAACTAAGTGATAGCAAGATATATAACAAGAAACAATATGGCTATCACAAAGTAAAGTGCATAAGTAAAGGGGTGCGGGTAAGAGATAACCAAGGCACACGGAGACGACGATGTATCCCGAAGTTCACACCCTTGCGGATGCTAATATCCGTTCAGAGCGGTGTGGAGGCACAATGCTCCCCAAGAAGCCACTAGGGTCACCGTAATCTCCTCACGCCCTCGCACAATGCAAGATGTTGTGATTCCACTAAGGGACCCTTGAGGGTGGTCACCGAACCCGTACAAACAAGGTTGGGACAATCTCCACAACTTGATTGGAGGCTCCTACCGACACCATGAAGCTTCACCACAATGGATTGTGGCTTCGAGGTGACCTCAGATGCTTGGGGCAATCTCCACAACCAAATTGGAGACCCCGAAGCTTGCCCGGAGCTTTGCACCACAATGATTGAGCTCCGAGGCACCACCAACCATCTAGGGCGCCAAAGCACCCAAGAGGAACAAGCTCTAGGGTGCTCAAACACCCAAGAGCAATAGCTTTTCAACTTCTCACTTCCACGTATCACCGTGGTATGCACCAAATGCAATGGCAAGGGCACACGAAGTGCCCAAGTCCTTCTCTCCCAAATCCCACCAAAGCAACTAATGCTAGGGAGGGAAATGAAAGGAAGAACGAAGAAGAACACGAAGAACCCCAAGATCTATATCCAAGGGGTTCCCCTCACTTAGAGAAGAAAGTGATTGGTGGAAATGTGGATCTAGATCTCCTCTCTCTTTTCCCACAATAACTAGCAAGAATCATTGCAGGGATTGAGAGTTAGCAAGATCGAAGAAGGTCAACAATGGGGGAAGAACACGAGCTCGAAAGATAAGGTTCAATGGGGGAGAAGACCCCCTTTTATAGGTGGGGGAAAATCCAACCATTATGCTCACAGCCCGCACAGAACGGTACTACCACTCCAAGGAGCGGTACTACCGCAATGGGTAGCGGTACTACTGCTTGCCAGCGGTACTAAAAAAATACATCTGTGCCTACCACCAATTGACAAAACACGAGATTTTGGTTCGGAGCGGTAGTACCGCTCCGGAGCGGTAGTAAAAAATTACATCCGCTCTGGCCGCGGTAGTACCACTCCAGCCTTTTAAGAACACCAAAACTGCCACAACTTTTGCAAACGGACTCCGAATTCAACGAAACAAAGTTTGTTGGAAGACTAACGACATGGGATAACACAATCTTGATTGAAATAACAATAAGAAGCAAATGATAAAACACCCATAAGAAAATGGTGAGAACCCTTCCTCGAATAAGACCGGTGAAACCTCCAACACCGAAAACGCAAATAGACGAAGCATATGAAATCCGTTTTCGATGTACTAGAGCTTGTCACGAGGATAAACACACGCTCAAGAACCCACATAGAGAAAAGCCAACCAAGAACCAAGAAAGATGATGATGCCAAGAATGCAATGGTTTGAACTCTCAACGAACGATACGATCAAGCTACTCACTTGAGAGCCCACTTGATAGTACAACAATCGATCCTATAACCCGGTCTCTCAACTACCACCATGAGACCGGTAAAATAGAAAACCCTATCAAGGTCAAATCTTAGCCTTGCGCATAGTCCACTTGAGCTAGATGATGACGATCTTGACTTCCTCAAGATGGACCACCTTTCTTGATTGCGTTGGCTTGATGAAGGCTAGATGATTGCTCCCCCATACTCCATTAGGGGTGAGGCACTCTTCGGCACATCTTCAAAAGTCCATTGTCACCACAATGAACTGCGAGCCTCAAGCATGATCTCTCCATGATGCTTCACTTGAGCTTGCACACCGCAACCTTGATAACGATCACCACTTGATGTCATCTTCCATGGGTTGTATGGGATCTTCCTCTTGATGCAATCCCATGGAAATATGCCTAACCCCACAAAGAACTCTCACAAGGAACATGGGTTTGTACAAAAAGCGTAATGGACAATGCTTACCATACCATGGGATCACTTGATCCCTCTCGGTACATCTTGCACGCTTTGTGTGTTGATCACTTGATTCACTCTTTGGCTTAGTCTTGATCAACCTTGTATCTTATCTTCTCTCTGTAGGAACGAAAGTAGGTCTAGAGGGGGGTGTGATTAGACTACTTGACCAATTAAATGTTTTGCCTATAACAAATTCTATGGTTGACAGTTTTTAGCATTTCATGGCAAGTCAAGTACACTCTACACATGCAAGTCTAAGATTATATAGCAGCGGAAAGTAACAACAAGCATGTATAGAAGGGATAGGGTAGGAAGATCAAACGCAATTGTGGACATGATGATTTTTCCCGTGGTTCCGATAGGTGGCGCTATCGTACATCCACGTTTATGGAGTCTTCAACCCATGGAGGGTAACGGTCGCGAGAGTCCATGGAGGGCTCCACCCAAAAGGGTCCACGAAGTGGCAACCTTGACTATTCCATACGACTTCCGTCCACGAAGGACTAACCTCACTATGGGGTAGATCTTCATGAAGTAGGCGATCTCCTTGCCCTTACAAACTTCTTGGTTCACTCCACAACACGAAGTAGGAGGCTCCCAAGCGACACCTAACTAATCTAGGAGGCACCACCCTCCAAAAGGTAATAGGCTCGGTAATGATGATGAACTCCTTGCTCTTGTGCTTCAAGATGATAGACTCCTCAACACACAATCTCTCTCACGGGTTTGGCTTGGTAGAAGAGATAGGATTGGTGGAAAGCAACTTGGGGAGGCTAGAAATCAAGATCCATATGATTGGAGTGGAAGATCTTGACCTCAACATAAGGGTGGATGGTTCTCTCTCAGATAATCTGATAGGATAGGTATGGAATAGTTCTGAGTGCTTCTCTTTCGAGTGAGTGGTGGTGAAGGGGTATATATAGGCATCCCCAAAAATCCAACCGTTACACACAAAATGACCAACTCGGTGACACGGATGTGTTAATCTCGGTGGTACCGAAGTGACCAAAAGGTGGCAACTTTTGAATCTCGGAGGGACCGATATACAATTCTCGGTTGCACCGATAAGGTGACCAACGGTCAGATTTCCAATCTCGGTGATGCCGATACAACATTCTCGGTGGAACCAAAAATGTGAATTTGCGTAACAGAAAGTTGGTAACCTAAACTCGGTGGCACCGGTATGGAATCGGTTGCACCGAAGTGGCTAGGGTTTGGCAGAGTCTGTCTAGGTACTGGAATCGGTGGCACCAAAGTGGGATAGTTGGTTGCGTCGATTTTGAGTGTTGGGTATATAACAGACTTTGGTGGGAGAGTTTTGTGAATGTTTTTGGCAACTATCACTTGTGCACGTTTGAGCATATTGTTCACCAACAAAACCTTACCCCCTTTTAATAGTATTGGCTTTCCTATGGACTCAAAGTGATTTCTCATAAATATAAAATGTAGAGTCCTCTTGCTTGAAGCTTGGCCAACATATTTCCTTGCATCTTGGGATTTCTCCACAATCTCCTTTTTGCCAATCCTCTCATTGAACATTTCCTGAAATATACTTAGTGGAAACATTAGTTCAATGACTTATATTTTGTTATTAATTACCAAAACCACTAAGGGAGCAAATGTGCTTTCACTCTCTTCATAAAGATGATGTCTTGAAGGTAATCATGAATGCTCACACAATCTCCTTCTTCAAGACATGCTTGCAATAAGCTCAACCCTCACATGACCAATCTTTCGATAAACCTTGAATACCACCTTGGTCATTATATAAACTCCTTGAAACCCAACAAATGGACTTCAAGAAGTGCCTATGGACAAATCCTTCGAATATAACTCAAGACAACCATTAGTCCATAGGGATGTCATCAATTACCAAAACCACGCATGGAGAAATGTGTTCTTACACCTATCTACTATACCAAACTTGGAAAACACGCATGACTCCTGAGGCTTCCTCCCTGGCGACGGGGTCTTCAATCAATCCAATGCTCAGTAGGCGTCCCATGAGTCCAGCCCATAAGAAATAGGGCGACCATCCGAGGACCCCTTAATACAGGACTCCCTCAGCCATGCGTGCAATGGCAACTACAATGGGTATCCCTCGGCGAAGAGCAACGATGGCGTTCCGTGGCTACCTGCTGCCACGACTCCCAACAACATATCCACCATGACCGACCGTGAAGAAGACGGCCAAACCAATTCTTCGATTGTTAACCGCACATGCATACGGAGCCTTATAACGTGCATTTCTATGGAAGAAGATAAATACTGTAATTTTGTTTTCTTTATAAGATGGGTGCTGTTTTTTTATTTCCTTTGTAACGTGTGTTTGGTATGAGAGGAGATAAATATAGTAATTGTGTTTCCTTTGTAACGGAGTGTTATTATGGGAGTTGCACGTTTGAGGAATTTGAATTGTGTTGAGTTGTGCTCAACATTACATCCATCAGGAGCGAATCGCTGGGAGCTCCCTCGCGATCTCCACGTCGATGTTACTGTGCAGCATCCAGAGAAAAAAAATAGGAGAAGAAACGCATAGCTAGTGCCACGTCGTGCGCAGCGGTTGAGCGTAGCGATGGGGAAAAAATCCCATGACCTATTCAGGGTCTCGTCGTGACCCTCCTCTCCTAACTAATCTCCTGCCGCCGCCACCCAGTGTTTCCTCCTCGCCGCCGCCATTCGATCTCCGCCGCTGGGCCTCCTCCTCTCTCCCGTGCGCGACGGCGGCGCGACGCCGGGGATAGGGACAGCGGCCGGGCAACAGGATGAGATTGGCGGCAGCGTGGTACCACTTCTCCGTACCGTTGCGAGCTCGACAGTGACACCAAGATGAACTGCAGCAACGGTGAAGGCTGGTAACCACCGCGACGAGCAGGACCCCACACTTGCTGGTGGGCTCAGCGACGGCTCCCTCGCTGTCGCGTCGCTGCCGGGAGGAGCGGAGGCTGCTTGGCCCGGAGAAGCTCGCCGTTGCCATCACCGAGAGGAGCACCCGGCCGTATTCCTTGTGTCAGCCGGGCTCTTAGTGCATAGCCTGGAAGGGCATCAAGCTGAGGTGAGATCCCCTTCTTGTGCCTTCCCATAGTAATGCTTCGCTGGCCATCTGTGGTGTTCCACCACTGGTGAAAACAGAGAGGTTCAGGAGGCAGAAAGAAAGATGGACAGGGAAGAACAAAGGATGCCACATATTTCTTTTGTGTGTGGAATGTCCTTTGTGTGGAGCTACTTTTCTATCGATTTTCATACGTTCCAGTTTAGTAGATATGCCACGACATTATACTTGTCGGAGTAACGCCCCAAGCCCACCAGCTGTTGTTACAGCTTAGAGCAAAGTTGTGTAATAATGCTAACCAGTGGAACTCATGTCGTTGTGTTCATTCAGTCAACATCAATGGCAGAGAGTAACTGCAGGGTAGAACCTTCAGTATCAAATGATTTTGCCTGTTAAATACTTGCCTCATCTCAGAACTACTGGTTCATCTTTATGAATCAAAATGATATGCTCTTAACTATGCATGCAACAGTAAAGTTTCTTGTCATTTTTGTCAACCACACTTGTTTCTAATAGTGAACCATTTGGAAGGAACTCTTGACATGTGCATCCAACACTAACAGTTCGTTGTCCGTGGGGTAAAATAGTGGTTCAACTTCTGCAGGTTATACGAATACGGGCAGGAATAGAAGTGTAAAGTTTTGCTAAGGAGCAAACAGAGAAAGAAATGCCCTAAAAGTTGGGCACACAACAATGGATGCAATACTCCTGCATGTTATACCAACGAATCATGATCTACTATTGTCCCTAATTATCTTCATATGTACCAAAGGAGAAATGGCCCCATATAACAGTTCCAATTTATGAAGAAAGAAAAAAACTTACTCCACATATTGATGGCTACATGCAGTCTTTTCAGTCTTTTCCACACATTTTTGGATACTTTGTATACAGTCTGCTTAATAGAAGTCTTGGTAATGGTAATAGGTAACTACGTTGTTGCATATTAAAAGCTGCAGTGTCAGTTGGCGAGCAATGTCATCCAAATAAATGGAAATAACTGTTGTAATTTAGCACATCAGCAATGAAAAAATGAAAAAAATTCCTATGAAGCTTCAGAGAAGAGGGTCTGGCAGGGCAGCTACAGGAAGTGAAATCATGAGGATGATGTGTTACACACATTGCAGCGAAACATTTGTGGAGAGTTGCGTTGGACGGCTGTGGAGGAGCAGTAGCGTTCGACGGCAGATCGGCGCGTCTCGCGTGATGAGTGGAGCAGAGGAACCTCTCCTCCGCACGCAGCCTCCTCTCCTCTCTCTCCCTCCCCATGCTCTCCGCCGCTGCCGCCACTCTGCCTCATGAGTACGCGGCCGAAGAAGGCGGATGGCGGCAGCTACCACCGGCTGCGGGGTGCCGGCGTGAACAGACGCTGCTCAGGCAGGCGGCGGCCACCAGACCTGCTTTAAGAAATGCCTGCTCCACATCTCGTCTTCCTCCCAGGTGAAGTCATGACAATCTTGATCCCATGGCAGATTTATTTCATGCTTGGCCCTTTTTGTTGGTTGTGTGATCAAATCAACTTCTTTCCTTTCTCTTTCCACTCCTAGATGCACCTCTGTTTTTCCCATGCTTTCCCTCTTGGCGCTAAGAGGTCACACATCAGGTCAGGTAAGAGCACACCAACTCTTGCTACCTGTAGAATTGTTATGGCATGGTTGTTCATCTATACGACTGTAGGGGAATCATTTGATAGATACTCCAATTATAAGAAAGAAATCTGTTCCTCTGACTGAATCTCACGGAACAGTCCTCCATGAGAAGATACAATAGCTGTAGACATTATCTGAAACTCCATATCTTAGTATTTGTGAAAGATTTAATATCTTATATCTTGCTTGTGCAATCAAAGGTGATTCGAAGGGCAACGGGAGAGAGATCATGACATATTTCTATCAGCAGTGCTCTGGATATTCTCCTTTTCAGATAAGTAACCACGCATTCCTATCAAGGAATTCATATATCTAATTCATATGTTTTACATTTCGTTGCATATCCTTTGTCATTTTGTAATCTGTTATATGCATGTGCTGTTGCAGAAATTTTGTTTCGGAGACACACCAGTTACTATAATTATGTTGTGTGGCGGGATGTGGAATATGGAGATGTCGTGGGTTAGAGGATGGCTGCGGGATAAGCCGGGAAGGTAGGGCGGAGGAGAAGGGGCACAGAGCTACGGTGTCTGGTATGGGGTGGGGGTAGGATCTGCGCGAGAAGGAAGAGCAGCGCATCACGGCTTTGAAGGTCACACCTTGACGGCGCCTACCCCGCTATCCACGCTGGTATGCCATGTTCCTTTCCCTACACCCGCCGCGTACATTATCCCACTACCATTGTCTCGCCAAGTCACGAGGATTGGGTTGAGGATGATTTTTACCAACAAAGCTATGCTAGATATATGAAAAGGGTACATATGGTATGTTCTACAATAAAGCTTTTTTGTCAAACTTATCTCACTTATGAATGTCCTAGCAGAAAACACTTAATATTAGTTCCATTGTCTTTCAGCCAGGAGGGCCACAAGCCTAGGATGATTTGTGAGAGCAACATCTACCCTCACTACCACAAATGGTTGATTCTTTTAGCCAAGGGAATAGAAAAATTAGCTACAGAAATATAAAATGGTAGCTTGCTGCACGTTGCCTGCTGACTAATATCAGTCTGATTAGACTATGCTTCAGCATAACAGCTAGGTACAACAAATGCGCCCTTTTTTTACAAATACAATGGTCTATTTTGGAACAAAAATGCTTTATCAGTATAAACAATGGGCCACTGTTAACCAAAAGTATTGAGTTCTATTTTTGTGTTTTTTGCGTTATAAGAGAGTAAGGTGCAAAAAATGACTCATCTGATTTCCAATATTTTGGAGAGGGTTCCAAATATCTACCAGAAACTAATTATCTGCGGCGAAATTCTTAGAATGTGGCCATCTAAACTATTTGTTTCCCTAGGCCACATGAACCAGGCTCAAAGAGTTACAGGAAAGGAGAACAACCTGACATGTACTAACTACTAACACTAGCAAAGATAAGGTTGGTTCAAAATCAGTTGCTGAAAAAAACTAATGGAAATTATGCTCACATTGGGAATGGAAGGTGCAGCTTTGAACCGAGATGGCTTCCAGATCAATGTAAAACAACACAAATGGCTGGTACTTGCAGCACTATCTCCTCCCTGGTGAGGTCGGAGAAGTGGTTGAGGCCTAGCCGGTACGTGTAGATCTCGGTGTCGGCGGTGGCATTGTGCCGGTTGACGAGGCGGAAATGGAATTCACTCGAAAGAAAAAAGGGATAGATAGATTTAGTGTGTGTGTAAAACTAGGATAGATAGATAGATTACTTGTACTGCCTCTGTTGCTCTTTTGCTGAATGGGTTGTGACTTTTGTCTTGCACTGAACTGAACAAGTGCCCATGCAGTTTCAGAATCTGAGCTTCTGTTGCATTAAACAAGAAAAGTGAGGTTAGTCATTCATGATGCATTTATAGATCCATTTGATGATGAATCTCATCTTGAATACCCATCTCTGCCTTTCGAAAGTACTAGCTAGCATTACCGTGTTTGTGTTCACCGATTATGTTTTGGGATCAATAGCTATTATTTTTATTCTGAATGTTTTAAATATGACAATTTCTGTACATACTGATGTCCAGATAAAGCAGCTGCCTAAATGTACCCATCAAGGTTAAATTTTTCAGAGTGGAATGCTAGAGGCTTGCTGCCAAGAATTGAGGTATGGAAGTATAATGTTTTACAATACACACTGCACTTTTGAATTTTTGTAGCTAAAACTCACTTCCATGATTGCATCATTTAGGGGCTCTGGGCATCCCTACCTAAGCGTCAGATGATGACTAGACCATGATTTTTTACAGTTCTAAAGAACCATGTAAGTTCAGGATAATACATACTATTGTTTCTATCTCCTATAGATACCTGAATTCTAAATTTGCATGATGGTGGAGGCGTCAAGCATTAGTAATTATCAACACTATTGATCTGGGTGCTTATCAGAGGCTTACCATGTGCCACTTTGTCAATATTTCTTCGCGTTCTAGCCTGTCTCTCTGCATGTAGTATATACCCTAAGATATGATCATATGAAGTCATACTTGCATTACCAAATGAGACCACAAAGACAAGCCTTCATGTGCACATGTATGGCGTTGTTGTTGTTGGTGGTGGTGTTGTTGTTGTTGTTGTTGTTGTTATTCTTTTTTTTTCAAGAGAAACTCCTGTTGTCATTAGGCACTAAATTTCTAAACTAAGTAAACATGAAATATGAAACACTAAATAGACTGGAGCAATCTATTAGCTATTTATGTCGATGGCCTCTTTTTATCCATCACATGACTGCCACTCCCATATTATTTGATTAGGCACTATGCTGCATCTTCTTTTAAGCATTTTATCGGACCTGATTGGATGTTCTTTCATACACATTTGTTCGTTTACTAGACAATATGCTACAATGTTCTATCATGCGTACAATTTATGTGTGTGTCGTCTACCGCCTAACACTGTGTGTTACTCATCCCATTATATTTGTGCCAGTGCCTTTCAGTGTGTATGTGCTACTCTCAAGTTAGTCGACTACACTTACTATCACATGTCACAACATGTTGATGCCTTACGATTAAAAAGCTTATATGCTCTTAACAGTTGCTGCAAACATTCTCTCTTTTTGGTGTTTGCAAGGGGTCTGCTTCTGTTGCATTTTCTACACGTGAGAAAACATCTCAGGCTGTAAATTTGTTTCAAAACGATACCTGGAAAGGGCCTATATTGGCCAGCACAGCCTGGACATTTCACTTGCAAACCCTGTTACCTACTGATTGGACTATACTTACTATGTTAATTTTATGATGCCTTTCATACCAATTTCCTATCAAGGGTCCAGTTGTATTTTGTATCTATAGCTACGCTCTAGAGCTTTATGAAGGATTCAGGAGACAATTAGAAGCCATTTATGGTCAGGTGCTTCCAGCTTTGCATTCCACTTAGAATTTTGTGGGGTATGTTGGTTTGGTTTGGATATGCAGACTATAGAATAGAAGTAGGATACCATCTTGTGAGGGTCTGCTAGCTTGGGCATAGTATGGGTACTTGTGTTCTGCATGTTTTTTACCCCCGCTGTTCCTAAATATAAGTCTTTTGAGAGATTCCAACAAGGAACTACATACGGAGCAAAATTAGTGAATGTACACTATAAAATATGTCTATATACATCTGTATGTAGTTTGTATTGAAATCTCTAAAAAGAATTATATTTAGAAACGGAGGGAGTATTATACAAACGAACATTGCCACTAACATGGATTGATTATTTAACCAAAGTGATTTCTTTAATTCGAGCTGATGTAGTGGATTAGGTTGTGTTCTTAGTTAACAATGTGCACAGAAGTGTGAAGACGTATCTTCTTTGGTTTGTTTCAATGTAGAGTGATCACCTGCTGCCATTTGCACTGTATCAACATTTTGTGATTCTGCTCGTCATCACTTTGTTAAGGTTCTATTCCTCATGTGTTGAACGTTCTAGCTATGTATTGGCTGCAAGGATCTGTGGTTGTACTTTTGGACACTGCCTTGGCTTACTTTTGAAACTCCTGAATTGTCTGTAAATCAATTATGGAGGTTATCAACCTCCTACATGTGTTCATATGGGGTTATCACTTGTTCTTTTTCTCTCACGATGTAATTTTGTTTGCAGGTACCTTGACACCAGGAAGACGAATACCCATTTCTGTAAAACATGACCCTTTTATTGATTTGGGTTCATTACTAAACTTTGTATCGCTTCCTCATATGACTGCCACCTCCGATAAATCGCCTTTGGATTCAGTTATGTATTATTGTTTGTTTTCAAGTATGTGTCACTCGGGTTTCTAATAACTATAATGGGTGTCGGCAGCTGTAATGCAAAGCAGATTGAGTGGTGTAAGATGTTTGCTATGGGACATTGCCACTGCTCCCAGATTGATTCAAGCTCCATTTGCATGTGTTTAGTTCATCTATGCTTTCGATTATATTTTTCACAGAATAATGGGGTTATACTTGTTCCCGAGGGCCTTGTGGAGAGTATTCTGAATTATATTCATTGCTTCAGGTACTGTTTATATGTCTTATGAGTATTCATCTACAGCTTGGTATCCTACAAGAGGAGATTTATACATGTTTGCCACCTACAGCTTGGTATACAAGAGGAGATTTATACCTGTTTGCTTAACTATTTTCACTAAACTACGCATATTGTATGCTAACAAATACAATAGCATGATAAGTGCGCACAATCCTGCCATAAGAGACGTGCCTAGGGCGTGTCCCAACCACTAGTTGGAGTAATTTGGGTCGTTGGTCGAAGGCAATTGAGCGCGTGAGATTAAATGTATCCCAACATGTTTTCTCCTTTATAAGTAGTGTAGAGTTATGGGGTTTGAATTGCGTTGAGTTGTGCTCAACATTGAAATAATCTGGGTCGTTGGTCAAAGACAATTGGTCGTTGGTCAAAGACAATTGAACGCGTGAGATTTAATGTATCCTAACATGTTTTCTTTTTTATAAGAAGTGTAGATGTAGATTATAAGTATGTAGATTATTTTTTGAGACATGATTATAAGTATGTAGATGAAAAAAGGAAATTTGAGGATGGAAATTGTACTTTGGCATCCGGCCATTTTAAATGGGACTGGACTGTTCCTAATTAGCATCCGGCCCACTTTCCACCGTTACTAAGAACGAATTTTTTTCGGAACTAGTACTGTATTTGTAGCAATTTCGAAAAAAATGTGGCGAGGAAAAAATTTCAAAAGTAATACCTTGTCGGCCTACTGTGGGCCGACCGGAGGCCCGTCGGCCTAAACGGGCCTGAAGCAGGCCAGTCGGCCAAAGCTAGGCTGACGTGCCGGGCTGTCGGCCCGCGCCAGGCCGAGGCCCACCTGTCGGCCACCTGCCGGCCGAAAGGTGGCGGATAAGGCCCCCGTCGGCCACATCTCTTCTTCCTCCTCCAGCTTCCATGTTAGCTTAGTTTAGGCCAAAAATCCACCCCCTTTGATGTCCCATTCCATTCACTCATTTGTCGTTTCAATCTGATGAAATGATAGATCGTGTGTTTCTCCTCTGCCCTACGGTTTTATTTTTCACAACGGTGTATTGGTTTGTTCGTGTGGAGGAGAAAATTGTGTGGTGGTGGAGGTTTCAATGGTGAGAAGGTGGAGTGGTGGAGAGGAAGAAGAAGGTGGAGAGGAAGAAGGAGTGCACTCACACGTCGAAGGTATAAATTTTTGCTGTTATTTTCGGTTATTTTTTGTTATTTTTGTAATGTACGTACACTTAGTTTATGTTATTTTTAGTAGCGTAGTTATTTTAGGTTACTTATGTTAGTGTATTGATTTTAGTGTAGTCATATTAGTGTAGTTTTAGTTACTGTAGTCATATTAGTACCGGGTTTTAGTTTATGTTTTCGTAGTGTAGGTTTAGTTCGTTTAGTCATAGTAGTGTCGGTTATTTTTTTTGTCGATATATTCGTTACAGTGTACGTTTTTGTAGGTACATTACAGTGTACGTTTTATTTTAGTATAGGTTTTCATAGGTACAATTTATTTTAGTGTCGATATATTCGTTGCGAATAATGCGAAGCTGACATTGTCTGACAGGTTAAAATGTCTGAATCCGTAAATCTGACTATGTATTACGGTCCTGGTACTGTTCGATATAATGAGTTGGGGGTTGATCTTAGCGAGTTTAAAACAGGCGAGATGACACTTTCAGATCCGAACAGACTGGACATTAGGCAGTTGAAGCATTGGTTGACTACTAGTTTTGGCCTCGATCCCGAAGTTTGTTTCGTCAGTATTCATGCCTTGTGGACCAAATCCTGTAAAAATGTCAAGTGGGATTTGATTCCGATAGATAGGAGCCAGCATTGGTTGTCTCTGTTAAGTCGTTGCAGAGACCGAAGAATCCATCCTTATGCCCTAGTGCAACCAGTGGCGAAGGAGGAGAACATCGTACCGCCAACCGTGGGGTATGATCCAGGCCAGAGTAGTCAAGTGGCTAACGAGATTTATGTATCCGGGTCACAGCCACCGGATGTGAATGCTACCCAAGCCGACAATGAGTCAGATTATGTTAGTGGTCATGCTACTGGTCAGAGTATTCAATCGGTAGTATTAACTGCCTCTGGTGTTGCTGATGGGGACGAGGAAGGCGAGGAAATGCAGAGGGTGATGAAGAGGACGAGGATGGGATTGCAGAGGAACTTGATTCTGAAAATTCCGAGGATGAAGAGGAGGTACCAATTCCTGCTGCATGGGAGCAGGACATATCCGCCGGCTTTACTGTCAACGATGGCCATGAGACTCCATGGCAATATAATCTGAACCAAGTCCAGATTGGTGCTATGTTTGACACAAAGAAGAAAATGAAGTATGTGGTGATAAAGTGGGTTATGTCTACGCAGAGGGTTTTTCGGACACACACATCGAGTCCAACAAAATATACCGTGAAGTGTGTTGAATCAGGTTGTCCTGCGAAGGTGCACGCCCACGTGCCAAAGTATCACATCCACTGGGTTGTGACAAATGTTATACCGCATAATTGTGTTAGGAAAAACATGTTGGCTCGTCATCCAAACCTTACTTCAACTCTCATAGCGCAACTCATGTATACTGAGATAGTGAAGAAGAAATATATGGAAGCAAAGTACATCCAGATAGCAGTGAAGGTCAGATGGAAGTATGACATTCCATATGGGAAGGCTTGGAGAGCTAAGCAGAAGGCTATGAAGGAGAGGTTTGGGACGTTCTTCGACTCGTATGATAATGTTGTGCGTCTCCTTGACATACTGAAGGAGAGGAATCCCGACACTTACGTTAACATTCAGCACACGAGGTTGGAAAGCATACCGGATTACAAGGTGTTGAAACGAGTATTCTTCTCTTTCGGTATGTGCATCGAAGCTTTCAGGAATTGTCCTCCTGTGATGTTTATGGATGGTACATTCCTGACAGGTCAGTACAAAGGGCAAATCTTGATTGCTATTGGTGTGGACGGGAACAACCAAATCATCCCACTAGCCATGGCATTTGTGGAGGGTGAGAACTTTCCGAGTTGGGTATGGTTCTTCCGTCAAATTAAAATTGCGATCGTGAAGGACCGATCAAATGTGTGTCTCATTCATGACACACATCCCAGTATATTGAAGACCGTGAAGACGCTGAGTAATCCAACTGCTGACGAGCCAACACCTTGGAAGGACTTGCAAAGCCGGTGGTGCATGCGCCATCTGGGTGCTAATTTTTTCTCACAGTTCAAGAACAAACGGTTGATGAACTTGTTCAAGAAGTTATGCAAGCAGAACCAGCGACGCAAATACGATTTTATTTGGTCCAAACTAGATGAGTTCACTAAGAAGCAGGTCGTTGCTAGGAAGAAAATGGAAAAATACCAGGTTAAATTAACAGCACTCATTGCGGAGATGGAGGGGCCAGTTGGTCTTTGTGACTTGCCAGCAATTGACCCTCCTAATACGAAGAGAAAGAAGGGCAGGGCAATAAAGAATTTTTCTGAGTGGATAGAGAAAGAGCCTCTAGTGAATTGGTCTTTGCTGCATGACACCCATGGAGCTAGGTATGGCCACATGACAACCAATCTTGCAGAGATCTATAACTTTGTTCTCAGAGGGAAAAGAGCATTGCCACTGATAGCTATTGTGGAGGGTGTATTCCATGGCACTGTGAGGTATTTCAGAGAAAGGCATGAGTTAGCAAGGAAGCATATTGCAGATAATCAGAACACTCCTTACTGCAGCCGTGTCATGGAGTACATGGCTGAGAAGATAAAGAAAGCAAAAAAGCACACCGTCACACTCATAGGTAATCAGGAAAGGAGGTATGAGGTTCAGCTTCCTGCTGATGGTTTTGGTTCTGCAAATAAGGTGAAGACGCATGAGGTTACAATCGAAGCAGAATTTCATCCAACTTGTGAGTGTACATGCAACAAGCCTCGGTTGTTACACCTGCCTTGCTCACATGTGTTGGCTGCCTGTGGCCAGATTCAGTTGGACGCTATCTCCTTCGTGTCTCCGTACTATCCAAAGGAGGCAGTACTCAATGTCTGGACAGATGAGATGACAGGGTTTAGAGTCATCGGCAATTTCAACAAGGTAAACGATGGTGATAGAGTATACATCCCGGATCCTGCACTACGGCACACTAGCAGGGGCAGGCGTAAGGTAAAGCGCATACGAAACGATATGGACCAATCTGAAGCTGGTGGAGCAACCAGACAATGTTTGCTCTGTGCGGCTTATGGGCATAGGATGAAATATTGCCCCGACCTGAAGAAAGACGGTGCTTCCACATCGACGAGCGCTTCCACATCGACGACTGCAGCAATAGTTGCAAGAGGTGGTCCTGATAGTCATGGTGGACGAGGCTCTCGAGGCCGAAGGGGCGGACGAGGAATAAATAACTCTGAAGCTGCATAATATGTCGGACTATGTTTCTATTTGTAATAAGTCGGACTACTTTTTTATTTGTAATATGTGTGCACTATGTTTTTATGTGTAAGCAGCAAGCACTATGTTTTTATTTGTAATATGTGAGACTATGTTTTAATGCCTCTCGGATACTCAGTTTTTATTTTTAGTACGCAAACATCTATGTTTTATTTTGTAATATGTTTGTACTATGTTCTCATTGCAGATATGGATTCGTATCCGATGCTTAATACTAATATCAATAGAGGGCACCGAGGCGCACTTAAGGAATCGGACACGAACTTAGACGTGTTGGTCATTCGCACCCCAAAGTCTAACTGGATGATACACCCTGCATGGGTTGATAGGTATGTGTCGGTACAATCACTTAGTACGCTCGACATCGTTTTTATAGAATCTAATTGTAAGCTACATTTTGTTCATTTTGTAGGCTGAATTGGGCTGGACTTCTACCCTTGGCATGACTGGTTGAGGGTACATTGGATGAGTGGGTTGATCACCCGGACTTGGATGACGCGGGTGAACCAATGCAGCTACGTAAGAGGCCAGTATCACGCTTCTCTTACGACAGGTCACTCCTTAGCAGCTGAGTAGATAGATGGAGACCAGAGACACATACGTTTCACTTTCCCTGGGGAGAGATGGCTCCTACTTTACAGGATGTGTCATACTTGTTAGGATTACCTCTCGCTGGTGCTACCATAGGACCTTTAGAGGTGGAAACTGGTTGGCTAGCATCTATGCATGCCCGTTTTCATTATTAACAATATGAATTGGTAATGTTTATTTCTCGTTATTCAATATTATGTACTAATGTTAGTTGTCATGCACAGAGACAGTTTACGCCTAGCCAGGTGAGGGGGTGCTACCCCTCCTTCACGGCGCAGTTTGATAGTTTGGACGAGGATCAGGTTATATGGGAACCATATACCCGTAAGGCTATTTCAGATAGGTACCCAGGTGGGTTTTCTGGATACTGCACTAGAGATCAGCATTACTGGATGACCAAGGCCAAGTTGGTCTTCGATGTGACAATTGAGGAGATGGCTATTAATAGGGTGATGAGACAGTTCGGTCTGTTCCAAGAGCCTGACATTCCGGTTATTTCATGATTACCAGATCACGTGCACAAGTAAGTAATACTACTTTGGTTCTCGTATCTGCATTAATAGGTTATTGAGACTATTTCGGTCTACTTATAGCTAATTATGTAACGTGCATTTCAATCGCAGGTACAGTCGCAGCGGAGGAAACAAGTCCCAGACTTCTTGGGTTCGCGATACCAGACCGTACCTCGAGGAATGGAATACTGCCCCGACAAATATTGTAGGAGATATGCCCTAGAGGCAGTAATATCAGTTACTTTTGTATCTCCAAGTTTGTAATGAATGTTTATGATCCATGCTATAACTGCAATGATTCTCGAGTCTGCAAATAAAACGAGGCTTGGAGGGAAACTCATGTGCACGTGTGGTATAATAAATGGTAAATTGTATTCCTAGTCTTGCCTCTAAGACTGGCTCAAGTATTGCATGATGATCCTGTTTTCCTGATCATGGGCATGGCCATGCCGGCAATTTTGAGGGCACGATGTTGGTAGAACACTTGTGTTGAATCGATCCGAATTGATGTTATGCTATGAGATACATTCGTCATAAGTTTATGGTTAATAACACAGAGAAGTTAATGTTTGCATAATTCCTTAGACCATGCGAGTATCGAGTTTCTTCATGCTTGCTTCATGAACTTTGGGGTTTGTTAAACGTCATCCGTAAATGGGTGGCTATTACGGCGGCTTACGGGTTCATGGAAAAGTATGTCAAGTAACTTGATAGCTCAAGATTGGGATTTGCTCCTTCGGTGATGGAGAGATATCTCTGGGCCCTCTCGGTGTTACGGTATCCATCATCGTCTGGCCAGACACTTTGTGATTTGATCACGGGGATGCCAAAACATGGGAACGAGAAAAGAGAACAATACCGGCAACGAGGTAACTGGCATTGTGGACAAGTGTTGATCCACGAGGATGCCGATGTTTCTCACCTCGGGTAATTGTAACATATCGCGAAGCAACAGGAATAGCTCACGGCAACTAGAGGTTCACTCGAATATTTATTCGTGTGGGTATAGGGATCGATATGGGTGTCCACGGCTCCGATGCTGATCATTGATCGGAAGGTGTTCCGGGTCATGTCTATACTTCACCGAACCTATAGGGTCACACGCTTAAGGGTCATCTATCTGCTGAATACTAGACAGGGAGTCTGAGAGAAAATCACCGAAAAAGTTTCGGAGACAACGGAAGAGTTCCGGAGAGAGAACATTGGAATAGTTCCGGTAAAATCGAAAAGTTGTTTCGGAGTATACCATTAAGTCAAAATGGTTTCGGCACACGTCTGGAAATTCTTGGAGGGTGCCAGAATGATTCTGGGGACTTTTGGGATTTTTCGGAGGAAAAAACCAGAAGTGTTCCGGAGCCGCCGGAACCGCTATGGTAGCTTTTCGCTGAAGAAAAACATTGTTCCGGAATTGTTTCGGAACGCGTCCAAAATTGTTTTAGTGGGTACTGGAATTATTCTAGGCACACAGAAATAATTTGGGATTTAACGGACGCAGAAAAATGTCTTCGTGAATAGTGAAAACACTATTTTGAATAGTAGAAACACTATATATATATAAATAGTGGAAACACTATATATGTATAGTGGAAACACTATTGTAAATAGTGGAAACACTATATATGTATAGTGGAAACACTATTGTAAATAGTGGAAACACTATTGTGAATAGTGGAAATACTATTAGGGGATGATGCAGGCATGGTGATGCAGGCATGGTGATGCAGGCATGGTGATGCAGGCAACACTATTTGGAGGCTTTCCCTTTATGCCCTTGTGGTGTGCTCACCTCATGGGCATTTTGGGTATTTCAAGTGCCACCCTACCCCTTGGGTTCTCCTATAAATAGAGGTGGAGATGCACTCTCCACACTCATCCTTTGCTCTCATACACATGCTTTGCTTTGCAAGCTCTCTCTCTCCCTCCCACGAAAAGAGTTTTTCGTAGAGCCGAAAGGCTGTCTGGGTTCCGGCAGGAACTAGTTCTGGACGGCGAAGCCCTGCCGGGTAGATGACACTGTATGTGTGCAACCCCGTAGAGAGTTCGTAGTTTCGATCTTTTGCCCGAGGGGCTGTTCGAGTGTCCTCCCGAAGGGCTGTCCGAGTCTCCGTTCGAGTTTCGAGGGTCCTCCCGAAGGGCTGTCCGCGACATCGTCCGGGGGACTGTCCGACCGCCTCCCGAAGGGCTGTCCGACGAGGGAGTACATCCTCGCGGTTGGGAGGTTGTAAATCCTAGCTGCGGGGATCTACACCAACGATCTCCACCGACTCTTCTTCCGTTGCGCTACGAGTCGGTAAGGATCAGATCAAACCTTGTATGCATTCTCCATAGTGGTCCTGGGCGTGCTCGCTATACCGAAATTTTTTGTTTTCTGTCGCGTTCCCCTACAGTGGCATCAGAGCCAGGCTATGAGTAGATGCATGGTATGATCTAGAATACATGAGATGTATGAGTATTGCATAGTATAATTTTGTAGTAGATGAGATCTATTGCTGAAAATTATTTGTGCGGGTAGCAGATGAAATCTGTTACCCGATGTTCTTGTTGCTTCCCGTGAATTTGCGTACTCCTGATCTTGACGGAATGGTGGAATCTTACAAAGTGCTGGCAATCCGCGATCCTTTCATGCTGCTCCTGAGTATGCTGATTGACAGATCAACGAAGTGCTTCAGTGTCTTTGGGTTCCACCATAGTTAAAGAAAGATGGATGTTTCGCAGACGAAGGGCAATGCAGATATGATCTGCACGGGGGTCACGCGTATGACGAAGTTTAGTATGGGGCTCGAGATTTTACTATCTCGTGTTTCATACACCCTGGAAAGTTAATCTAGCAACTTGAAGTATCATACTTGATGATAAACGTTGGTAGCTGCGGTTTAAGTCAAAACCTTAGAAGCCACGTAAAATAAAATTTTGCATAAACCGATTAGAGGCGTCTAACTTGGTTTTGCAGGATGGTTTGCATGTGATGTGGTATAGTAATGCTCATATTCAATTTGATTATGTATGAGATGGCTATATGATGTAATTAACATGACCTGCGTGTCATGATTCGGCATGATGGCTGGAGCCATATGATTGCACTTTAATGACCTGCGTGTCAACCTTATGTAATGCACTTATTTTATTAGCTATAGAGATAGAAATATTATTTGGTGCATCGACAAGGTGGTGGCAATCTTCGCAAAGGTGAACACCGACGCGAATGCCGAAGACGAAGAAATACTTGACTTCTCCGTCAGAAGGGGCTATATCATATCATGCTATTATGAATTGCCTGAGATGTTTATCCCTCTTGATGCACCCTTCTTGATTGCGCGGTAGTCGCTTTTTATTAGGGTGATCTCTCACAAAAAATATCAAGTAGATAGTGTTCTCCCAAGTGTAGCACCGTCACAACACCTATCTCTTCGGGGTATCACATGGTTACATGGATACGAACGATTAGAGAAGTGTGAGGCGGGTGAGTTGAGACCTCGCAGCGAGATCACTTGGTTGTCTTGACGTTCAGGCATGAAAGTCATGAGCTCGGAACACACGCATCGAAAGATGAACAAGAGTCACATAGAGATGTGATTGGCAAGTTGGCCTACCAATTGAAATTCTCGTCACTTGAGATGGTTACATCCTTGACGCTAAATTGAAAGTTGGATCTTGCATCACTCACAATCAATTATGAGAGATATTGATTTGAGTGGGAGCGCACTTTAGAATAAAATTGTTTATTCACTAGTGCCAAAAATCATTATGAACAATGTCTAAAATGAACTTGTGTTTTCCGTTGTAGATCAAATGGCTCGCAATAGCGCGTTCAACTTAGGCCCGATGTTAGAGAAAGAGAAGTTAGCTGCGAATGGAAACAACTATGCGGACTGGGTCCGTACCCTGAGGATTGTCCTCAGGAGCGCTAAGAAAGTGTACGTGCTTGATGGAGCTCTTCCACCAAAGCCGGCGGCAACAGCCGCGGTAGACATACAGAATGCCTGGGCCACTAAGGATGATGATTACAACTTAGTGCAGTGCCTCATGCTGTCTTGCATGAGTTCAGAGCTTCAAAAACGTTTTGAATTCCATAACTCCTTTGATATGATCAAGGATCTGGATGCTCTTTACAAGTTTAATGCAAGGTCTGAACGTTTTGATATCATGAAGATGATGTCGGAGACCAAGATGGCTGAGGGCAGTTCAGTTGGCGAGCACGTAGTCAATATGATTGGCTACGCTGAAAGGCTTAAAACCCTGGAATTTCCACTTCCAGAAGAGCATGTAATGGACATGTTGCTCTGTTCACTCCCCCCTTCTTACGGAGGTTTTGTCATGAACTACAACATGAATGGGATGGACAAAACACCTAATGAGGTGCTTGCCATGCTAAAAACTGTTGAAGGAGGACTGTAGAAAAATCGCAAGCAAGTGTTGCTTGTGAATAAAACTGTCAGTTTCAAATAGAAAGGCAAGCCAAAGAAAGGCAAGGGCGCCGGTAAGACTGGCTTCCAACGCAAATCTAAGGGCGGAGCGAAGAATGAAACTGAGTGCTTCTACTGCAAGGGCACAGGACACTGGAAGAGAAACTGCAAGAAGTATCTGGAAGATAAGAAATCCGGGAAAACCGGAAAAGGTATAATTGTTATACAAGTTAATGTCATTGACGTTTTGCTTGCTAGCGAAAATTCTAAGTCTTGGGTATTTGATACCGGATCGGTTGCTCACATTTGCAACTCGATACAGGGGCTTCAGAAGGTGCGCAAGCTGGCAAAGAATGAAGTCGTGATGCGTGTCGGGAATGGCGCTGGGATCGCCGCTCAAGCCGTCGGCATTATGCCTCTACGTCTCCCTTCAGGATTTATTTTGGAACTTAGTAACTGTTATTTTGTTCCGTTGTTGTGTAGAAACATTATCTCTGGATCATGTTTAGTGCACGACGGGTACTCCTACAAGTCTGAGAACAATGGTTGTTCACTTTATTGTAAGGATATGTTTTATGGATTTGCACCCATTGTTGGGGGCCTTTTCATACTAAATCTTGAATGTGGAAATGATGTCTTTAACGTGAATGCTAAACGCCTTAAGAAGGCTGATACCACCGCCACTTACTTGTGGCACTGTCGGCTTGGCCACATCGGAAAGAAACGCATGCAAAGACTCCATAAAGATGGAGTTTTACCGTCCCTTGATTTTGAATTATTTGACACATGTGAAGCTTGCTTGATGGGAAAAATGACCAAGACGCCGTTCACGGGTCATCCTGAACGGGCGGGTGAATTATTGGAAATAATACATAGTGATGTATGTGGTCCAATGAACACGGCCGCACGGGGTGGGTATTTTTACTTCGTGACTTTTACTGATGATTTGAGTCGGTATGGCTATATCTACTTGATGAAGCATAAGTCGGAAACCTTTGAAAAGTTCAAAGAATTTCAGAATGAGGTAGAAAATCATCGTAACAAAAAGATTAAGTTTCTGCGGTCTGATCGCGGAGGCGAATATCTTAGTCACGAGTTTGGCCAACATCTGAGTGATCGTGGAATCGTTTCACAGCTTACGCCTCCCGGAACTCCATAGCGAAACGGAGTGTCGGAACGACGTAACCGAACCCTGTTAGACATGGTAAGGTCGATGATGTCTCTTACAGATCTACCGATATCTTTTTGGGGTCACGCACTAGAAACTGCTGCTTATACATTAAACAGAGCACCGTCTAAGTCTGTTGAGACGACACCACATGAGATGTGGTATGGGAAGATACCTAGTGTGTCACATCTCAAGGTTTGGGGTTGTGAGGCATACGTAAAACGTTTACAGCCAACCAAGCTAGAACCTAGATCAGACAAATGTTACTTTGTAGGTTATCCAAATAACACCATTGGATATTCCTTCTACCACCAAACCGAGGGCAAAGTGTTTGTCGCAAAGGTTGCACATTTTCTCGAGAAAGAGTTTCTCGCTAAATAATTGAGTAGGAGGACAGTACAGCTTAATGAGATTAGTGAATCTTCGGCAACCGTTGATATGGCTAAGGAACCGGAAGTAATTCCGCAAATTATCCCTACAACCGAGCCGGAAGTTGTCGCATGTGATGCGGAAACTTCAGACAATGTTGTAACTGAACCGCGCAGATCAGGTAGGGCTATCCAGCCACCTGAATGGTTTCATAACGAAATCTTCATTCTTGAAGACGATGAACCTGCGCACTACAAGGAAGCGATGGCGGGGCCTAGCTCAAGGGAATGGCACAAGGCCATGAGATCCGAGATGGAATCCATGTACGAAAACCAAGTTTGGAACTTGGAAGAACTTCCAGATGGCGTAAAACCCATTGGTTGTAAATGGATTTTCAAAAGAAAGACGGACGCGGATGGTAACATTACTATCCACAAAGCTAGACTTGTCGCGAAAGGGTTCACGCAAGTTCTAGGAGTTGACTACGACGAGACTTTCTCGCCCGTAGCCATGCCCAGGTCTGTTCAGATATTACTAGCAATTGTTGCTTATTTCGATTATGAAATATGGCAGATGGATGTCAAAACGGCTTTCCTAAATGGAAACCTTGAACAGGATGTATACATGATACAGCCAGAAGGTTTTGTCGATCCTAAGAATGCTAGAAAGGTATGCAAGCTTCAGAAAGCCATTTATGGTCTGAAGCAAGCATCAAGGAGCTGGAACATTCGTTTTGATGAAATGGTCAAAGAGTTTGGCTTCATCAGGAACGATGAAGAATCTTGTGTTTACAAGAAGTTTAGTGGGAGCGCAAAAGCATTTCTAATCTTGTATGTGGATGACATATTGTTGATTGGAAATGATGTGAAATTTCTTAGCGAAATAAAAGACTCATTGAAGAAGAGTTTTTCAATGAAAGACTTAGGCGAAGCGGCATATGTATTGGGCATCAGGATCTATAGAGATAGATCAAGACGCCTGATAGCGCTAAGCCAAAGCACGTACATTGACAAGGTGTTGAAAAGGTTCAACATGGAGAACTCCAAGAAAGGCCTACTCCCCATGTCACCTGGCACAGTGCTTTGCAAGAATCAGTGTCCTCGGACCCTCGATGAGCGAGTACAAATGAATGTATTCCATATGCTTCGGCAGTTGGTTCTATTATGTATGCCATGCTATGTACAAGACCGGATGTTTCCTATGCGCTAAGTGTTAGCAGCCGGTACCAAGGTGATCCAGGATTGGAACACTGGGCCGCAGTTAAGGGTATTCTTAAGTATCTCAGGAGGACCAAGGATTTACTCCTTGTGTACGGAGGTGATGAAGAGCTCATTGTAAGTTGTTACACTGATGCAGGCTTCATGACTGACCCAGATGACTTCAAATCTCAATCGGGCTATGTTTTCTTATTGAACGGCGGTGCAGTTGATTGGAAAAGTTCCAAACAAAAGACTATGGCGGATTCTACAACGGAGGCAGAATATGTGGCTGCTTCAGAAGCCTCCAAGAAAGCTGTCGGTATCAAGCAATTCCTTGAAGACCTTGGTGTGGTTCCAAGTGCTCTGGACCCGGTGGAGATCTATTGTGACAATAGTGGCGCCATGGCTCAGGCAAGGGAGCCATGTTCGCACCATAAGACAATGCATATTCAACGCAAATTTAAACTCATTCGACATCATGTCGAAGAAGGTTTAGTGAAAGTACGCAAAGTTCACACGGATCTGAATGTGTCAGACCCGATGATGAAGCCTCTACCACGAGCAAAGCATGAGCAACACCGGATTGCCATTGGTGTTAGGGAAGCCATGTAACTAGATTATGACTCTAGTGCAAGTGGGAGTCTGTAGGAGATATGCCCTAGAGGCAGTAATATCAGTTACTTTTGTATCTCCAAGTTTGTAATGAATGTTTATGATCCATGCTATAACTGCAATGATTCTCGAGTCTGCAAATAAAACGAGGCTTGGAGGGAAACTCATGTGCACGTGTGGTATAATAAATGGTAAATTGTATTCCTAGTCTTGCCTCTAAGACTGGCTCAAGTATTGCATGATGATCCTGTTTTCCTGATCATGGGCATGGCCATGCCGACAATTTTGAGGGCACGATGTTGGTAGAACACTTGTGTTGAATCGATCCGAATTGATGTTATGCTATGAGATACATTCGTCATAAGTTTATGGTTAATAACACAGAGAAGTTAATGTTTGCATAATTCCTTAGACCATGCGAGTATCGAGTTTCTTCATGCTTGCTTCATGAACTTTGGGGTTTGTTAAACGTCATCCGTAAATGGGTGGCTATTACGGCGGCTTACGGGTTCATGGAAAAGTATGTCAAGTAACTTGATAGCTCAAGATTGGGATTTGCTCCTTCGGTGATGGAGAGATATCTCTGGGCCCTCTCGGTGTTACGGTATCCATCATCGTCTGGCCAGACACTTTGTGATTTGATCACGGGGATGCCAAAACATGGGAACGAGAAAAGAGAACAATACCGGCAACGAGGTAACTGGCATTGTGGACAAGTGTTGATCCACGAGGATGCCGATGTTTCTCACCTCGGGTAATTGTAACATATCGCGAAGCAACAGGAATAGCTCACGGCAACTGGAGGTTCACTCGAATATTTATTCGTGTGGGTATAGGGATCGATATGGGTGTCCACGGCTCCGATGCTGATCATTGATCGGAAGGTGTTCCGGGTCATGTCTATACTTCACCGAACCTATAGGGTCACACGCTTAAGGGTCATCTATCTGCTGAATACTAGACAGGGAGTCTGAGAGAAAATCACCGAAAAAGTTTCGGAGACAACGGAAGAGTTCCGGAGAGAGAACATTGGAATAGTTCCGGTAAAATCGAAAAGTTGTTTCGGAGTATACCATTAAGTCAAAATGGTTTCGGCACACGTCTGGAAATTCTTGGAGGGTGCCAGAATGATTCTGGGGACTTCTGGGATTTTTCGGAGGAAAAAACCAGAAGTGTTCCGGAGCCGCCGGAACCGCTATGGTAGCTTTTCGCTGAAGAAAAACATTGTTCCGGAATTGTTTCGGAACGCGTCCAAAATTGTTTTAGTGGGTACTGGAATTATTCTAGGCACACAGAAATAATTTGGGATTTAACGGACGCAGAAAAATGTCTTCGTGAATAGTGAAAACACTATTTTGAATAGTAGAAACACTATATATATAAATAGTGGAAACACTATATATGTATAGTGGAAACACTATTGTAAATAGTGGAAACACTATATATGTATAGTGGAAACACTATTGTAAATAGTGGAAACACTATTGTGAATAGTGGAAATACTATTAGGGGATGATGCAGGCATGGTGATGCAGGCAACACTATTTGGAGGCTTTCCCTTTATGCCCTTGTGGTGTGCTCACCTCATGGGCATTTTGGGTATTTCAAGTGCCACCCTACCCCTTGGGTTTTCCTATAAATAGAGGTGGAGATGCACTCTCCACACTCATCCTTTGCTCTCATACACATGCTTTGCTTTGCAAGCTCTCTCTCTCCCTCCCACGAAAAGAGTTTTTCGTAGAGCCGAAAGGCTGTCTGGGTTCTGGCAGGAACTAGTTCTGGACGGCGAAGCCCTGCGGGGTAGATGACACTGTATGTGTGCAACCCCGTAGAGAGTTCGTAGTTTCGATCTTTTGCCCGAGGGGCTGTTCGAGTGTCCTCCCGAAGGGCTGTCCGAGTCTCCGTTCGAGTTTCGAGGGTCCTCCCGAAGGGCTGTCCGCGACATCGTCCGGGGGACTGTCCGACCGCCTCCCGAAGGGCTGTCCGACGAGGGAGTACATCCTCGCGGTTGGGAGGTTGTAAATGCTAGCTGCGGGGATCTACACCAACGATCTCCACCGACTCTTCTTTCGCTGCGCTACGAGTCGGTAAGGATCAGATCAAACCTTGTATGCATTCTCCATAGTGGTCCTGGGCGTGCTCGCTATACCGAAATTTTTTGTTTTCTGTCGCGTTCCCCTACAAATATATGGGTTGAAGTTCGTGTCTTTGACTGGGACAGGTACGGGTTGTATCTGAAGCGTTACAGACAGAGCACGAGGATCTACTTGGTTCCATCATCTGCTCCGGAACATATCCCAGTTCCTCTCGCTAGCGATCTGTTCCCAACTTCCTCACTTGTGGGAACCAGACACCACGCGGTATGTCCTCAGTTGTTCTCACATGCTACATTTTCCGTATACATGAACATGTACAATTGGTTAACTTTCTGCGTACAGGGTGAATTGTCAACTCAGGCACTAGAGGAGGTTACCGCTTTGGTGGACCGCGTTGACAGAGGAGAATATATCCCGGAGCGAGAGCAAGCAACAAGGTTGAAGAGTCTTCAAGCGAAGATACGCGGGATCGTCGCAGCTATTACATGTAGACGATCTTCCGATGTTGTTGACACTCAAGCAGCACATCGTCCGCCACGCCCCTCTCTGCAGCGTTCAGAACCTCGGCCTTCACAGCCAGGGGGCTCCTCCTGGCAGCAGGCACCTCCTTCACAGCCAGGGGCCTCCTCCTGGCAGCAAGCACCTTCTTCACAGCCAGGGGGCTCCTCCTGGCAGGAGGCACCTTCTTCACAACCAGGGGGCTCCTCCTGGCAGCAGGCACCTCCTTCACAGCCAGGGGCTCCTCCTGGAAGCAGGCACCTTCTTCAGAGCCAGGGGGCTCCTCCTGGCAGCAGGCACCTCCTTCACAGCCAGGGGGCTCCTCCTGGCAGCAGGCACCTCCTTCACAGCCAGGGGCTCCTCCTGGCAGCAGGCACCTCCTTCACAGCCAGGGGGCTCCTCCTGGCAGCAGGCACCTCCTTCACAGCCAGGGGGGCTCCTCCTGGCAGCAGGCACCTCCTTCACAGCCAGGGGGCTCCTCCTGGCAGCAGGCATCTCCTTTACAGCCCAGGGGCTATTTCTATCAGCAGCCACCTCCTTCACATCCCGGGGGCTATTTCTACCAGCAGGCACCTCCTTCACAGCCCGCAGACTCTTCCTGGCTTCAGCAGATGGACCTAGGTAACTCAGCTTTGTAGATTCTTTTACAAAATTTAGTCTCGTAAGTCATTCCTTACATGTTTTAATTCACCAGCAGGCGGCAGCCAGTCGCAGCCGTTTATGACTTCAGTTCAGTCACCTCTATTTACTGGTCCTGGTTCGTACATACCTGGTGACGGCGAGGACGATGATCGTGCTGCATGCACCTATGGTATCTCAGAGACAGTTCTTGCCACTCCACCACCACCGTCGACACAGGAGACACAGACACCGACGAACGAGGTGTTGTATGGTCGTGGTGATCGTGACACTCGTCCACCGCCTCAACGCTTATCGCCTTTCGGTTCACGTCCGAGGAAGCCGAAGATTCGTCGCAAGCCCCAGGATTAATATTGTCATCTACGTACGAGACATGACTATCTATTTATGTATGAGACATATATAGCCTTTATGTATCGGACATATTCATGTTTGAGACTTATTTGGAGACAGAACAATAGTAACGCAAACCAAATCCATCGACATCAATTGCACGTTACAACTGGATTAAACGTTACAACTTAATTAAACCGCACTACATATTGCAGCACTACAGAACATAGTACTACATGAAAAATGTATTACATGAATGCACCATTGTCATCCTCCGTCGATGCAGATCTCTTCCCCTTTGTCGTTGCAGAACTATTGCCCTTCGACGATGCGCTGGTCTTCACCTTGGTACTCGGCATGAAGACATCGCCTTCATCCTCCGTCGCTTCAGAACTCTTCCCCTTCGTCGATGTACAACTCTTGCCCTTTGTCGATGTAGAATTCTTGCCCTTCGATGCAGAACTCTTCACCTTGCTGCTCGGCATGAAGAGGTCATCGTCGTCCTCACTTTCTGCTGACCATAAACTTGAATTGTTAACAGCAATCCTGAGATAAGCATCACCCTTGTGCAGTTGCTTCTGCCATCTGGCGTGCAACCTCACTAGTTCTTTCCGTATCTCCTCAAAAGTCCTGGGAGGCCACCCAGCCCTAGCTAATTGGTGAGACAACTCATTCATCATGAAGTCACTACTAATGAGTTCCTCCCATCGTACAACTCTATCATTCATCTTGAAATTGGCAGCTAGACGAAGAAGATGGTCAGACATACCCTTGTGAAAACTACGATCAAAAGGATAGCGAGGATGAGGAGGATGAGACATCTTCACGAAAGAATGGCGAGAGCGGAAGGAAGGATGCGGGAGCGACAGGGAAAGGAAGGGCCTGCTCACCCTCCTTACTGCGAATGTGGTTATATAGGCGGGAGACAAAGTGGCGGGAGATAAAGGCGGGAAAGACAATGGCGGAAACGAATGGCGAGGAGAGAAAGTGGCGGGAATCAAAGTGGCGGGAGAAAATGGCGAGGAGAGGAAGTGACGGGAATCAAAGTGGCGAGAGAGATTGGCGGGAGAGGATGTTGGAAATATGCCCTAGAGGCAATAATAAAATGGTTATTATTGTATTTCCTTGTTCATGATAATTGTCTATTGTTCATGCTATAATTGTGTTAACCGGAAACCATAATACATGTGTGAATACATAGACCACAACATGTCCCTAGTGAGCCTCTAGTTGACTAGCTCGTTGATCAATAGATGGTCACGGTTTCATGACCATGGACATTGGATGTTGTTGATAACGGGATCACATCATTAGGAGAATGATGTGATGGACAAGACCCAATCCTAAGCATAGCACTAGATCGTGTAGTTCGTTTGCTAAAGCTTTTCAATGTCAAGTATCGTTTCCTTAGACCATGAGATTGTGCAACTCCCAGATACCGTAGGAATGTTTTGGGTGTGCCAAACGTCACAACCTAACTGGGTGGCTATAAAGGTGCACTACGGGTATCTCCAAAAGTGTCTGTTGGGTTGGCACGAATCGAGACTGGGATTTGTCACTCCGTGTGACGAAGAGGTATCTCTGGGCCCACTCGGTAAGACATCATCATAATGAGCTCAATGTGACCAAGGAGTTAGTCATGGGATGATGTATTACGAAACGAGTAAAGAGACTTGCCGGTAATGAGATTGAACAAGGTATAGAGATATCGACGATCGAATCTCGGGCAAGTATCATACCGATAGACAAAGGGAATTGTATATGGGATTGATTGAATCCCCGACATCGTGGTTCATCCGATGAGATCATCGTGGAGCATGTGGGAGCCAACATGGGTATCCAGATCCTGCTTTTGGTTATTGACCGGAGAAGTGTCTCGGTCATGTCCGCGTGTCTCCCGAACCCGTAGGGTCTACACACTTAAGGTTCGATGACGCTAGGGTTATAGGGAAATGGTATACGTGATTACCGAAAGTTGTTCGAAGTCCCGTATGAGATCCCAGACGTCACGAGGAGCTCCGGAATGGTCCGGAGGTAAAGATTGATATATAGGAAGTCCAGTTTTGGTCACCGGAAAGTTTTCGGGCTCATCGGTAGTGTACCGGGAGTGCCGGGAGGGTGCCGGAGGACCCCCGGGAGGGGTGTGACGACCAAAGGATTTCGTGGGCCCTTAGAGGAAGTGTGCCAGCCCTTTTTGGGCTGGCCAAGAGCTTCTAGAAAGGCCCATGTGGCTGGAGATAAGAGATAGGGATGAAAAGGATTCAAAAGGAAGAGATCCACCTCCCTTGTGGGAGGTGGACTCCTCCCTAGGGTCGGTCGAACCTCTCCTCTTTGGAGAAGGGGCCAAGGCAGCCCTCCCTCTCCCTCCTCCTATATATATGCAAGGGTTTGGGCTGTTTTGAGACACGACTTCTTTCTCTCTCGGTGCAGCCCTACCCTTCCTCTTCCTCGTTCTCCGTAGCGCTTGGCGAAGCCCTGCCGAAGTTCACGTAGCTCCACCGTCACCATGCCGTCGTGCTGCCGGAGCTCTCCCTCAACCTCTCCTTCCTCCTTGCTGGATCAAGGCGTAGGAGACATCACCGGGCTGCACGTGTATTGAACGCGGAGGCGCCATTGTTCGGTGCTAAGATCGGAATCCACCGCGATCTGAATCGCTGCGAGTATGACTCCATCAACCGCGTTCTTGTAATGCTTCCGCTTAGCGATCTTCAAAGGTATGAAGATGCAAACTCTCCCCTCTCGTTGCTGGTTTCTCCATGGATAGATCTTGGTGATTGTAGGAAATTTTTTAATTTACTACTACGTCTCCCAACAGTGGCATCATGAGCTAGGTCTATGCGTAGAATCTATGCACGAGTAGAACACAAAGCAGTTGTGGGCGTTGATTTTGTTAATTTGCTTACCACTACTAGTCTTATCTTGATTCGGCGGTATTGTGGGATGAAGCGGCCCGGACCGACTTTACACGTACGCTTACGTGAGACTGGTTCCACCGCCTGACATGCACTTGTTGCATAAGGTGACTAGCGGGTGTCTGTCTCTCCCACCTTAGTCGGATTGGATTCGATGAAAAGGGTCCTTATGAAGGGTAAATAGCAATTGGCATATCACGTTGTGGTTTTGGCGTAGGTAAGAAACGTTCTTGCTAGTAACCTATAGCAGCCATGTAAAAACTTGCAACTACAAATTAGAGGACGTCTAACTTGTTTTTGCAGCATATGCCTTGTGATGTGATATGGCCAAAGGATGTGATGTGATGCATTGTGATGTATGAGATTGATCATGTTCTTGTAATAGGATTCATGACTTGCATGTCGATGAGTATGACAACCGACAGGAGCCATAGGAGTTGTCTTATTTTATTGTATGACCTGCGTGTCAATCATAAACGCATGTAATTACTTTACTTTATTGCTAAACGTTAGCCATAGTGGTAGAAGTAATAGTTGGCGAGACAACTTCATGAAGACACAGTGATGGAGATCATGATGATGGAGATCATGGCATCGTGCCGGTGACAGTGATGATCATGGTGCCCCGAAGATGGAGATCAAAGGAGCAAGATGATAATGGCCATATCATGTCACTATATTGATTGCATGTGATGTTTATCATGTTTACATCTTATTTGCCTAGAACGACGGTAGTAAATAAGATGATCTCTCACTAAAATTTCAAGAAAAGTGTTCACCCTAACTGTGCACCGTTGCTAAGGATCGTTGTTCCGAAGCATCACGTGATGATCGGGTGTGATAGGTCCTAACGTTCGCATACAACGGGTGTAAGCCAGATTTAAACACGCAAAACACTTAGGTTGACTTGACAAGCCTAGCATGTATAGACATGGCCTCGGAACACGGAAGACCAAAAGGTCGAACATGAGTCGTATGGAAGATACGATCAACATGGAGATGTTCACCATGGATGACTAGTTCGTCTCACGTGATGATCGGACACGGGCTAGTTGACATGGATGATGTGTCACTTGGATGACTAGAGAGATGTCTATCTAAGTGGGAGTTCATTAAATAATTTGATTATGTGAACTTAATTATCATGAACTTAGTCTAAAATTATCTTTACAATCTATATTGTAGATCCAATGGCCAACGCGAATGTCACCCTCAATTTCAACGCGTTCCTAGAGAAAACCAAGTTGAAAGATGATGGAAGCAACTATACGGACTGGGTCCGTGGCTTGAGGATCATCCTCATAGCTTCCAAGAAATTGTATGTCCTTGATGCACCACTAGGTGACCCACCCCTTCTCCCAGCAGAGCAAGACGTTGCGAACGCTTGGCATTCTCGCTGCGATGATTACTCCATTGTTCAGTGCGGCATGCTTTACAGTTTAGAACCGGGGCTCCAAAAGCGTTTTGAGCAACACGGAGCATATGAGATGTTCCAAGAGCTGAAACTGGTTTTCCAAGCTCATGCCCGGGTCGAGAGATATGACGTCTCCGACAAGTTCTTCAGCTGTAAGAAGGAGGAGAATAGTTCTGTCAGTGAGCACATCCTCAAGATGTCTGGGCTACACAACCGCTTGACTCAGCTGGGAGTTAATCTCCCGGATGACTCGGTCATTGACAGAATCCTCCAGTCGCTTCCACCTAGCTACAAGAGCTTTGTGATGAACTACAACATGCAAGGGATGGAGAAGTCCATTCCTGAGTTGTACTCGATGCTGAAATCAGCAGAGGTCGAGATCAGAAAGGAGCATCAAGTGTTGATGGTAAATAAGACCACTAGTTTCAAGAAAGGCAAGGGTAAGAAGAACTTCAAGAAGGACGGCAAAGTTGTTGCCGCGCCCGGTAAGCAAGTTGCCGGGAAGAAGAAGAACAAGCATGGACCCAAGCCTGAGACTGAGTGCTTTTACTGCAAGGGTACCGGTCACTGGAAGCGGAACTGCCCCAAGTACTTAGTAGATAAGAAGGACGACAACATTAAAGGTATATGTGATATACTTGTTATTGATGTGTACCTAACCAGCGCTCGTAGTAGCTCCTGGGTATTTGATACCGATGCAGTTGCTCACATTTGTAACTCCAAGTAGGAGCTGCGGAATAAACGGAGGCTGGCAAAGGACGAGGTGACGATGCGCGTCGGGAATGGTTCCAAGGTCGATGTGATCGCCGTCGGCACGCTGCCTCTACATCTACCTTCGGGATTAGTGTTAAACCTTAATAATTGTTATTTAGTACCAGCTTTGAGCATGAACATTGTATTTGGATCTTGCTTGATGCGAGATGGCTACTCATTTAAATCTAATAATAATGGTTGTTCTATTTATATGAGAGAAATGTTTTATGGTCATGCCCCGCTGGTCAATGGTTTATTTTTGATGAACCTCAAACGTGATGTTACACATGTCCATAGTGTGAGTACCAAAAAGTTTAAGGTTGATAACGATAGTCCCACTTACATGTGGCACTGCCGCCTTGGTCATATTGGTGTCAAACGTATGAAGAAGCTCCATACTATGGACTTTTGGAGTCTCATGATTTCGAATCATTTGACACGTGCGAACCATGCCTCATGGGCAAGATGACTAAGACTCCGTTCTCCGGAACAATGGAGCGAACAACTGACTTGTTGGAAATAATACATACCGATGTATGCGGTCCAATGAGTGTCGAGGCTCGTGGTGGCTCCCGTTATGTTCTCACCCTCACTGATGACTTGAGTAGATATGGGTATATCTACTTAATGAAGCATAAGTCTGAAACTTTTGAAAGGTTCAAGGAATTTCAGAGTGAGGTAGAGAATCAACGTGACAGGAAGATAAAGTGCCTACGATCTGATCGTGGCGGAGAATATTTAAGTCACGATTTTGGCACGCACCTAAGGAAATGTGGAATTGTTTCACAACTCACGCCGCCTGGCACACCTCAGCGAAATGGTGTGTCTGAACATCGTAATCTCACTCTATTAGATATGGTATGATCTATGATGTCTCTTACCGACTTACCGCTATCATTTTGGGGATATGCATTAGAGACTGCCGCATTCACTTTAAATAGGGCTCCGTCAAAATCCATTGAGACGACACCGGATGAATTATGGTTTGGAAAGAAACCTAAGCTGTCGTTTCTAAAAGTTTGGGGATGCGATGCTTATGTGAAGAAACTTCAACTTGAGAAGCTCGAACCCAAAGAGGAAAAGTGCGTCTTCATAGGATATCCCAAAGAGACTATTGGGTATACCTTCTACCTACGATCCGAGGGCAAAGTCTTTGTTGCCAAGAATGGATCCTTTCTCGAGAAAGAGTTTCTCTCGAAAGAAGTAAGTGGGAGGAAAATAAACTTGATGAGGTAATTGTACCTCCACTCAAACCGGAGAGTAGCGCAGCACAGGAAGTTGTTTCTGTGGAGCCTACACCGGCTGGAGAGGAAGTTCATGATGATGATCATGAAACTTCAGATCAAGTTACTATTGAACGTCGAAGGTCCACTAAGACACGTTCCGCACCAGAGTGGTACGGCAACCCTGTCCTAGAGATCATGTTGTTAGACAACGGTGAACCTTTGAACTATGAAGAAGCGATGGCAGGCCCGGATTCCAACAAATGGCTTGAAGCCATGAAATCCAAGATAGTATCCATGTATGAGAACAAAGTATGGACTTTGGTGGACTTGCCTGATAATAAGCGAGCCATTGAAAATAAATAGATCTTTAAGAAGAAGACTGACGCGGATGGTAATGTGACCGTCTATAAGGCTCGACTTGTCGCTAAGGGTTATCGACAAGTTCAAGGAGTTGACTACGATGAGACTTTCTCACCCGTAGCAATGCTGAAGTCTGTCTGAATCATGTTAGCAATTGCCGCATTTTATGATTATGAGATTTGGAAAATGGACGTCAAAACGGCATTCCTTAATGGCTTCCTCAAGGAAGAACTATATATGATGCAGCCGGAAGGTTTTGTCGATCCTAAAGATGCTAACAAGGTATGCAAGCTCCAGCGCTCCATCTATGGGCTGGTGCAAGCATCTCGGAGTTGGAACATTCGCTTTAATGAAGTGATTAAAGCGTTTGGGTTTGTACAGGTTTATGGAGAACCCTGTATTTACAAGAAAGTGAGTGGGAGCTCTGTAGCATTTCTCGTATTATATGTGGATGACATACTGATAATGGGAAATGATATAGAACTCTTGGAAAGTGTAAAGGCCTACTTGAATAAGTGTTTTTCAATGAAGGACCTTGGAGAAGCTGCTTACACATTAGGTATTAAGATCTATAGAGATAGATCGAGACGCCTCATAGGTCTTTCACAAAGCACATACCTTGAAAAGATATTGAAGAAGTTCAATATGTATCGGTCCAAGAAAGGGTTCTTGCCTGTGTTACAAGGTGTGAGATTGAGTACGATTCAATGCCGACCACGACAAAGGATAGAGAAGAGATGAGTGTCATCCCCTATGCTTCAGCCATAGGCTCTATTATGTATGCCATGTTGTGTACCAGACCTGATGTGAACCTTGCCATAAGTTTGGTAGGGAGGTACCAAAGTGATCCCGAAGCGGAACACTGGACAGCAGTCAAGAATATCCTGAAGTACCTGAAAAGGACAAAGGACATGTTTCTCGTATATGGAGGTGCCGAAGAGCTCGTCGTAAAGGGTTACGTCGATGCTAGCTTCGACACAGATCCGGACGACTCCAAGTCGCAAACCGGATACGTGTATATTTTGAATGGAGGGGCAGTCAGCTGGTGCAGCAGCAAGCAAAGCGTCGTGGCGGCATCTACATGTGAAGCGGAGTACATAGCTACTTCGGAAGCAGCAAGGGAAGGAGTCTGGATGAAGGAGTTCATCACCGACCTAGGAGTAATTCCAAGTGCGTCGGGCCCGATGACTCTATTCTATGACAACACTGGAGCTATTGCCCTTGCGAAGGAGCTCAGGTTTCACATGAAGACAAGACACATCAAGCGCCGCTTCAACTCCATCCGTGATTACATTCAGGAGGGAGATATAGATATTTGTAAAGTGCATACGCATCTGAATGTCACAGATCCGTTGACTAAACCTCTCTCACGAGCAAAACATGATCAACACCAGAATGCTATGGGTGTATGATTCATCACAATGTAACTAGATTATTGACTCTAGTGCAAGTGGGAGACTGTTGGAAATATGCCCTAGAGGCAATAATAAAATGGTTATTATTGTATTTCCTTGTTCATGATAATTGTCTATTGTTCATGCTATAATTGTGTTAACCGGAAACCATAATACATGTGTGAATACATAGACCACAACATGTCCCTAGTGAGCCTCTAGTTGACTAGCTCGTTGATCAATAGATGGTCACGGTTTCATGACCATGGACATTGGATGTCGTTGATAACGGGATCACATCATTAGGAGAATGATGTGATGGACAAGACCCAATCCTAAGCATAGCACTAGATCGTGTAGTTCGTTTGCTAAAGCTTTTCAATGTCAAGTATCGTTTCCTTAGACCATGAGATTGTGCAACTCCCGGATACCGTAGGAATGTTTTGGGTGTGCCAAACGTCGCAATGTAACTGGGTGGCTATAAAGGTGCACTACGGGTATCTCCGAAAGTGTCTGTTGGGTTGGCACGAATCGAGATTGGGATTTGTCACTCCGTGTGACGGAGAGGTATCTCTGGGCCCACTCGGTAAGACATCATCATAATGAGCTCAATGTGACCAAGGAGTTAGTCACGGGATGATGTATTACAGAACGAGTAAAGAGACTTGCCGGTAACGAGATTGAACAAGGTATAGAGATATCGACGATTGAATCTTGGGCAAGTATCATACCGATAGACAAAGGGAATTGTGTACGGGATTGATTGAATCCCCGACATCGTGGTTCATCCGATGAGATCATCGTGGAGCATGTGGGAGCCAACATGGGTATCCAGATCCCGTTGTTGGTTATTGACCGGAGAAGTGTCTCGGTCATGTCCGCGTATCTCCCGAACCCGTAGGGTCTACACACTTAAGGTTCGATGACGCTAGGGTTATAGGGAAATAGTATATGTGATTACCGAAAGTTGTTCGAAGTCCCGTATGAGATCCCAGACGTCACGAGGAGCTCCAGAATGGTCCGGAGGTAAAGATTGATATATAGGAAGTCCAGTTTTGGTCACCGGAAAGTTTTCGGGCTCATCGGTAGTGTACCGGGAGTGCCGGGAGGGTGCCGGAGGACCCCCGGGAGGGGTGTGACGACCAAAGGATTTCGTGGGCCCTTAGAGGAAGTGTGCCAGCCCTTTTTGGGCTGGCCAAGAGCTTCTAGAAAGGCCCATGTGGCTGGAGATAAGAGATAGGGATGAAAAGGATTCAAAAGGAAGAGATCCACCTCCCTTGTGGGAGGTGGACTCCTCCCTAGGGTCGGCCGAACCTCTCCTCTTTGGAGGAGGGGCCAAGGCAGCCCTTCCTCTCCCTCCTCCTATATATATGCAAGGGTTTGGGCTGTTTCGAGACACGACTTCTTTCTCTTTCGGTGCAGCCCTACCCTTCATCTTCCTCGTTCTCCGTAGCGCTTGGCGAAGCCCTGCCGGAGTTCAGGTAGCTCCACCGTCACCATGCCGTCGTGCTACCGGAGCTCTCCCTCAACCTCTCCTTCCTCCTTGCTGGATCAAGGCATAGGAGACGTCACTGGGCTGCACGTGTGTTGAACGCGGAGGCGCCGTTGTTCGTCGCTAAGATCGGAATCCACCGCGATCTGAATCGCTGTGAGTATGACTCCATCAACCGCGTTCTTGTAACGCTTCCGCTTAGCGATCTTCAAAGGTATGAAGATGCAATCTCTCCCCTCTCGTTGCTGGTTTCTCCATGGATAGATCTTGGTGATCGTAGGAATTTTTTTGATTTACTACTACGTCTCCCAACAGAGGAAGTGGCGGGAGAGGAACTGGCGGGAGAGAAAGTGGCGGGGGAGAATCAATGGACTTGCACAAGAGGCAAGTATCACGCTTCTCACTGAAATTAAGACACAATGTGCTGAAATTAAGATACATCTTGCTGAAATTAAGATACAACTTGCTGAAATTGAGTTACGACAATCTAAATCTACTGAGTCCAACGTGGATATTTTCCTTTTCCATCTCCAGCTTCTTCTGCTGCCTGGGCTGCACGAGCCCTTTCTTTCTTTCTCTGCCTCTCAGCTTCACGGGCCTCCTCTCGCTGTCGGTAGACCTCCGCCAGTCGAAGTTGGTTTTCTTGGTTTTTCTTCTTCATCTCAGCAAGAAAAGCCCTCTGCTCCACAAAGTGCTCTTGCCAAGCTCTCTCCTGCTCGGCTTTCTCCTCTGCTGCCGCCTTCTCGCGGCGCTCCTCCAAGTCCAAACTTGCCCATACACGACGACTTCTTTCACGAATCTCAGTCACCGCCCAGTCCGGCATTTTCGTGTCTATCCAACGATAGTACTGGCACAAGGGCGGAGGAGACTACAAAATAAACAGAAATATGAAAATCAAATAAACAACAATACGAACAACGTGTTTAGTCTGTGTGACTAAAACATACCGGAGGCGTGATGCACGGTGAAGGACCAACGGGTGGATCTTCCTCATAATTAGCGCACATGAAAAACTTCATGCCCAACCAATCTGAAAAATCCGTCACGTTCTTCACCTTGCAGACATCCTCGCACCAACAACGAACTGCTTCCACCCCTCGAGACAACTTCGCACTCTTCCATTTGCTAGGCCTAATGCTTTGATCAGAACAAGGCAAACTCATAATGACTACCGCGCTGGTTTTTTCAGGTACTGGTTGCCGATGGAGGAAGGCACATACAATGCCTCCTTTTTATAGGCAGATGACAACCGCAATGGCGGGAAATCGGACGGGAGATAATGGCGGGAGATAATGGCGGGAAAGATAATGGCGGGAAAGATAATGGTGGGACACAGGTCGCGGCACAGTATGGCGGCAAATATAAACGGGAATACTATGGATAGCTAAAATTAAGATACATCTTGTCAAAGTTAAGATACAACTTGCTGAAGCTAAGATACAGCTTGCAGAAATTAAGATACAACTTGCTTAAATTGGAGTTACAAGAATATAAATCTACGGAGTCCAACGTGGATATTTTCTTTTTCCATCTTCAGCTTCTTCTCCTACCTAGGCCGCACGATCCCTTTCTTTCATTATCACTGTGGCAGATAGCTGAAAACAACAACAAGCTCCTGTTCACGCTGTTTGAATGTTACGAGCACCAAATTGTTGATTTCCATAGACGATGCCAGCAGAAAGTTACCGAAACCTTCCTTCTTCAACACCATTCGATCACCCAAGCCAATGAAGTAGGAACAAGGAATGCTCACAAATATATCATCATCATCTTCTGAATCCAAAGTAATTTCAAGAAATAAAGAACCAGTCCTAGGAATAGCCACAAATTCCATCAAACTCCTCACAACCATGGTAGGAATAACCTGACAAAAACAAGCAAGTTATATGATCCATCCTATGAACCAGCAAAGAACAAGCAAAGAACAAGCAAAGAACAAGCAAATAATAAAAACCAGAGGCCAAAGCTTACCATATGTTGGGAAATAACGTTCATGCGATCCATCCTATGAACAAAAGGAGTACACAGTATGTAGTTGTCATCAAAGAGCTGGCGCGACATGACATACATTTGATGATAATTCAGAGTGACACCACGACTATAAAAAAAGCTGTCAACAAGTTCCCTCTGAGTTTCACTCAGATCCTCAAGAGCTACAAAAAAATGATTTCAATAACTGAGATAAACCGCAAAACGTATAAGCTGAATCATCTTCTGAAAATCAGTCAAACAAATATCTTACCAACATGGGGTAAAGGAAACAACATAACACCATCCCGATGGAATTCGACACTAATATAAGTTCCATAGTGCTCAAGCATAACATTCATCATGTCACTGTGGCGGAGACCATAATCATTCACGAGTTCCTCCCACGAAGGGCCATGAAATTTACTGCTCATCCTACCATGTGTAAATATAACATGGTATAAGTTACCCTCACCGTTGTGCAGAGCAAGATCAATATCTGTGTCACCTCTCCGAATAGCTAAAGCTCTGCACTCCCTCAATGTACCGAGCAAGATGTGATCTAACACTGCACGGAACATACTATAACAAAAATGGAAGCAAGGATCATAAACTTATAAACAAAGGTATTCGAATATGCCACAATTAGATAATCAAGACATAGAATCTTACAACACATCTTGCACATCGACGGTCCAGCACTACAGTAAATACAGACGCACCGAAATCAACGGCAGCACAAGGGCCACCTGGAGCTCGGCAAAATGGGCAAGCCATTACCTGCAGACGGACGGTGACAAATATGAACTAAATCCACTACCGACTTGACAGTTCTCATTCGATTGAGTTGGAAGCAAAAAAATATACCGTACGCCGGTGGAGAACGTCCTGATCTATTGTTTACGTGGGTAGGATAACAAAATGGGTGGTCCAGCAAGAAGATCGGCGAGGAGGTGGAACCACCGGAGAGCAACGGGAGTGAGAGGGGAAGAGGGGAAGGCTAGTAGACGGGGGAGGGTGAAACGAGTGGTCAGAGGAGGAAGAAAAGAGGGCCGGGCCGAGCCTTATCCAGGGGCCCATCGGCCTCCCACTGGCCGAGAGGTGCATTTCGGCCTACAGCTTGCCGACAGGCCTCTCCCCTGGCCTCTGATTGGCCGACGGGGGCTCTTCGGCCTACAGGTGGCCGACTGGTCACTGGTCGGCGTGGTGGTGGCCGACAGGTCCCTGTTCGGCTGCTACTGACCGACAGGATACTAATTTTAATATTTTTTTAACTCAAACACCTGTTTTCAAAATTGCTATAAAAATGATACTAGTTCTGAAAAAAAATCACTAAAAACTCGGCCGAAATAGGCCCGGCGCACAAACACCCGCAGTCGACGAAACCGACCTCCCCTGCGCCCCCAATATAGACTGAACCAGATCGGCGGAGCGCCCCCAATTCTTCACTCCCTGCTTCCGCCCCTCCCCCACCCCCCCTCTCCCCCTCGCGAGAGGCGGTGAGCCGACACACCCACCCCACCCCCGAGCGCCGCTAGGGTTGCGGCCTGCTCCGGCGATGGAGGACGACGAGTACGAGGAGGGGATGGAGATGGATATGGGAGGGCACCAGCACCTCCAGCACCGGGGGTACGGCGCCGACGAGGAGGTTGAGGGCGGGTACGCCGGCGGCGGGGACGGGGACGACGACGAGGAGGAGGCGCGGGACGAGGAGGAGATTACCCAGGAGGATGCCTGGGCCGTCATCTCCGCCTACTTCGAGGAGAAGGGCCTCGTCCGCCAGCAGCTCGACTCCTTCGACGAGTTCATCCAGAACACCATGCAGGAGATTGTCGACGAGTCCGCCGACATCGAGATCCGCCCCGAGTCGCAGCACAACCCCGGCCGCCAGGCCGAGTTCGCCGAGGTTGCCCTCCCGACCATAGCGAATACGGCTTAACTTTTGCTCTTAACTTGGCTGGTTAGGGTTTGGCGACCTTGGTATGACTAGCTGGTGACGGGCGGGTCTCAGATTAGATGGGGCGCTGCTCAAATAGATGACCAGTTAGGGTTTTGCGGGAATATTCAGCCGCTTGCTGCTGTTTATGGCGGGGTATGGGAATTTGGGCAATGATAATAGTGGTGGTTGGATTGGATTTTGATTTTGATTTCGATGGCTGGAATTGTTTGGTTGTGTTCATATGAGAGCTCCGGTGCAGGCTCTCTTTCGGATGAGGTGCTGAATGCTTGAGTTTTAGACCGTGGCACCAGGAATGCTTAGAATGAGTTCTGCAGACATGCTTGTTGGCTAGTTTCAGTTATTTCTGATGGGTATTTGTCTCAGTGTTTTGACTGTCAAGATGGTTTCTGTTATTTTGTTTGTTGTCGCCAGCGTAAACTGATGAAATTGTACTGGGAAATACAGAAATATGTAATTATTGTGTTGCTATATTAGAGTTGAAACCGAGTAAATGATTAATTAATAAATATGTATCACAAGCTTTCAGGACCTTTTAGACACTGGTGTGAGAAGGCACATTGTATTCAATAGAAGAAATGCTACAAGTGAAATAAAAATATATTTATGCTATAGTTTAGAAACTGAACTGGAGCTAGGGTAAACTCCCTTTTCCTTAAAAATATTAAGAACTAGATGATCTGTTGTTCTAGTCGTTGTGTTGCAAGACTACTATGCCTTGGTGTCTTACAGTCCACTGAACAATGTATATTTCAAGTGTTCTCACTGGCGTTTATCTTAATAAAATGGCCTGTCTGTGCTACAAACGTATCAAGAACTACAATGTTGATGTGGGTGCTGTTAAGATTTGAGCAGTATAAGTGAATATACCCACTAAGGTATGGGGATGAACTGCCCCGCAAGTTCTGAAGATGAATGTTGTTTCTGGCTGTAATAATAAGAGTCCTCATTTGTTTTTGTTTTCTTCAGCTATAAGCCTTGCATAAGTGCACTTCACTTATTCTTATTCTAGAATAAAAGCACATGGCAACCATGGTGCAGACCTATTCGGGTTACTTAACAAAGAAAATACACACATAGGCCTTCTGTTAAGTTCATGTCAAATTCTGAGTGTTGCTAATGCTACCATGTGCACACTTCCTAATGCCCTTTCAGTTCAAACTCTGTTTACTTATATTATTTTATCCATTTATCTTGAGTTGTCACTTACGATGGTATCAATTCCTTTTTAGACACTCCACAAGATCAGCTTTGGTCAAATCTATCTGAGCAAACCAATGATGACTGAAGCTGATGGAGAGACTGCTACCTTATTCCCCAAATCAGCAAGGCTCAGGAATCTGACATACTCAGCACCACTTTATGTAGATGTATCATACAGAGTTGTAAAGAAAGGACATGACTGTGAAGAAGTTACAGAAACTGCAGAGTATCCGAAAGTCTTTATTGGAAAGGTGTTGTGGCTAACAACTTTTTAACACATGCTGGTAGTATGTGCTTGTTTGTATTGTTTGATTTTCAACTGTTTTTCCTGCTGCAGGTTCCAATCATGCTGCGTTCTAGTTACTGTACACTGTTTCAACAGTCTGAAAAGGATCTCACAGAACTTGGAGAGTGCCCTTATGACCAAGGAGGATATTTTGTAATCAACGGTAGTGAAAAGGTTCTCATTGCCCAGGAGAAGATGAGCACTAACCATGTCTATGTGTTCAAGAAGAGGCAACCAAATAAGTTTGCATATGTGGGTGAAGTCCGTTCAATGGCAGAGAACCAAAACAGACCTGCTAGTAGCATGTTTGTTCGGATGCTTTCCCGAGCAGGCGCGAAAGGGGTCAGTAACTTACTGAAGCCTTGCAAAATAGTTCGTCACATATGCATGTTTCTATGCTTGCCTTCTTACAATGGGAATGCATTGAGTCTTACTAATGTTAGGATCTTAACGCGGTGAATTGTTTCTTGTCTTGCAGGGTTCATCTGGTCAATATATCCGTGCTACTCTGCCCTACATTCGTGCAGATATTCCCATCATCATTGTGTTTAGGGCACTGGGATTTGTTGCTGACAAAGATATACTGGAGCACATATGTTACGATTTCTCCGATACACAAATGATGGAATTGCTACGCCCATCTTTGGAGGAAGCTTTTGTTATTCAAAATCAGCAGGTATGTTCCTTGAGCTATTGATAAGTGAAACTAAAATTTTCCTTATTACTTGAACTGATATTACATCTACTTGAATTTATGTCATGAAACTAAATTGTTCTTTCTTACTGGTGCACTTAAATTGAGCTTCGGTTGGAACTTTAAGTAGCTGTATATAAGTTACTGCATTGATATTATTTCTTGTGTAAAGCGTTGACAAGGCTTTCTGTAGGTTGCTCTGGACTACATTGGAAAGCGTGGTGCTACAGTTGGTGTAACTCGAGAAAAAAGAATAAAGTATGTCTCTACATTTGCTAGAAGAGTAAACTGTATTTTTTTAGTACTTACCTCCTTAACTTCTTAGGTATGCCAAAGAGATACTTCAAAAGGAAATGTTGCCCCATGTCGGTGTAGGCGAATTCTGTGAAACTAAAAAAGCATACTACTTTGGGTATGTGTTCCATACTGCACATTAGTCTGTTGTCAATCAACGAGTTTGCATTCTATACCGCAGCTTGTTAGGAAGCAGATAAGCTAATTTCCTACCTCATTATGCAGGTATATTATTCACCGTCTGTTGATGTGTGCTCTTGGTCGAAGAGCTGAAGATGACAGAGATCATTATGGTAACAAAAGGCTTGACCTTGCAGGTCCATTGCTTGGAGGACTGTTCAGAATGGTTTGTTGCAATATGCTAGCAAATTTGAGTGTTTATATCATCTTTTTTCTTCAGCTGGGATCTTAATTATGTTCTTCCTTGCAAAATCAGCTTTTCAGGAAATTGACGAGGGATGTGAGGTCATATGTTCAGAAGGTTTCTCCCTTGTTTAAATGACCATGCTCTATCTCCTTCTCAGTCCTGATAATTGCTAACTGCTGTTTCTGTTGAATCCAGTGTGTCGATAATGGGAAGGAGGTTAATTTGCAATTTGCTATTAAAGCTAAAACCATTACTAGTGGATTGAAGTATTCCCTTGCTACTGGAAACTGGGGACAGGCTAACCAAGCTGGTACAAGAGCCGGTGTGTCTCAGGTGTGTTACATTTTCATGATCCTGCAATTTGGTTTAGCAAATCAATGTTCCAGTATGTGTTCCTAATATTCCTTCTTCTTTTGGCACCAAGGTGCTTAATCGACTTACGTATGCTTCTACATTATCACATCTTCGGAGGTTGAACTCTCCCATTGGGCGTGAAGGTTGATATTACTCAAATTGTTTTCATACATTACTTTCCCATCGAAACTTGATCTTCGTATGGTTAGTGATCTTAATATCTTATTAACAGGGAAACTGGCAAAACCTCGCCAATTGCATAACTCTCATTGGGGAATGATGTGCCCTGCTGAAACACCTGAAGGACAGGTAAGTTATTTGCATTCTAAAATTCTCTTTTGTCAAATGAGTTGGTCAATGGTTTATATTCCATACACCTTTATTCAGGCTTGTGGCTTGGTTAAAAATCTCGCCTTGATGGTTTATATCACTGTTGGTTCTGCTGCAAATCCTATTTTGGAATTTTTGGAAGAATGGGGCACAGAAAATTTCGAGGTTTGTTTTAGCCCCTTCTCAATGTGTGTGCATGCATTTTCATTTGCTTATCTTACCCAAGGTTAAAGTTTCGTGTCATTTACCAGTTACAACAGTCACTGATTTCGTTCTGGATTCGTCTTTAACAGGAGATATCACCGGCAGTCATTCCTCAAGCTGCTAAAATATTTGTCAATGGTTGTTGGGTTGGAATTCATAGGAATCCTGACCTATTGGTGAAGACACTTCGTCGTTTAAGAAGACAGGTTTGTGCTTTGCTTCTCCTGTTCTATTCTAAAAGCTGCTGGCAATGTAGCAGAATGGATATGAGTATTGGGAAACATATATTATCTGCATATTTTGTATATTTAACTGTTGTGATTTTGTTGCCCTTCCATATGCAATCCTGACTTAGTTTGATATCTGGTACTTACTACATTTTCAAGATGTATGGCGAACATGTTAAGAAAGTCATTTATTGCTGGTATGTGATTTTTAACGACATTCAGGTCCCAAAATTACATGCTGAATGTTGTTAATTTTCAGATTGATGTCAACACTGAAGTTGGCGTGGTTCGTGATATTCGTCTTAAAGAACTTCGACTCTATACGGATTATGGGCGTTGCAGTCGTCCACTGTTTATTGTTGAAAACCAGAGGCTTCTAATTAAGAAGAAACATATCCGAGCATTGCAGCAAAGGGTCTGATATTCTCTAATTTATGCTAGTTTTTATTCAAATTTGAATCGGTATGCATGTTCTTTTTCTCATATGATCGTATATTTCCCTACTGTTTCGTCATCCAGGAGACTCCTGATGAAGGTTGGCATGACTTGGTTGCCAAAGGATTTATTGAGTACATAGATACTGAAGAGGAGGAGACTACTATGATCTCTATGACTATACGTGTAAGTGCTGTTCGCATTTGAGGTATATCTGATTGAACAGTTGTGGCATGACCAGGTTCTCCATTCAATTGGCATCCCTTTACATGAAACATCTTTGTTTCTTCTTTCTATTCACATTCTTTATGCCGAGGCTTTTCCTTCATCCTAGATTCATGCTCTGCTAGTAATTCCAACAAATTGAACTTTCAGGACCTTGAAACTTCGAGGCATAATCCAGGGGAGGCATATTCTGAGACTTACACACACTGTGAGATTCACCCTTCACTGATACTTGGCGTGTGTGCGTCAATTATTCCTTTCCCTGATCACAACCAGGTGACTCATCCCCTCGCACAATGGTAATTCACTGCATATGTTTTTAAACATGTCTAATTCATTTCTTTGATTGCACAGTCTCCTCGTAATACATATCAGTCTGCTATGGGAAAGCAAGCCATGGGAATCTATGTTACCAATTATCAGTTAAGAATGGTGAGTGCCATTTGTCTTGGTATCTTGGTTTGATGGTTGGTCTTGGTTTGAACCTTCATCACTCACAATTTGGATTCAGGACACATTGGCCTACGTTCTGTACTACCCACAAAAGCCTCTTGTTACTACTCGTGCTATGGAGCATCTGCACTTCAGGCAGCTACCAGCTGGCATTGTAAGTGGACAATCTTAACTTGGGGCACTCTGTTTGCTTTTATAATCATATTCTGGACCTTTGCATTTTATGTAATTATTAATATCTTGCTTTGGTTTTTTGTGAAGAATGCAATTGTTGCTATTGCATGTTACTCTGGATATAACCAAGAAGATTCGGTTATTATGAACCAATCTTCAATAGATCGTGGGTTCTTCAGATCACTATTTTTCCGCTCTTACAGGTACATCTAGCATTTCAGCATATTCTAATGCAAGCTATGCCACCACTCATTTACCCAAATGCTCAATCTAATAAATGAAACTCCATATGCAGAGATGAGGAAAAGAAGATGGGAACTCTTGTCAAAGAGGAATTTGGTCGTCCAAATAGGGAGAATACTATGGTGATGTTCTGTATAATTCATCATACATTTTCTCTACACAGATCTTATGAGCTAATATTATTGTATTTTTCCTTGTAGGGAATGCGCCATGGGTCTTATGATAAGTTAGATGATGACGGACTTGCACCACCGGTGAGTAGATGACTTTATTACTGTAGGCTTACCTTTATCACTCAACTGTGCTGCTGATTGCCTAATGTATAAATAATTCATGTATCAGGGTACAAGGGTCTCTGGGGAAGATGTGATTATTGGGAAGACATCTCCAATTCCACAAGATGATGCTCAAGGGCAAGCTACTAGATACTCAAAGCGTGATCATAGTACTTCTCTGCGTCACAGTGAAAGTGGGATGGTGGATCAGGTTTGTTTGTTTTTGGCTTTCTGCCACCACTTACAATGTTTCTCTATGGGGTGTTATCAGTTTCAAACAAACAGCTCCTAAGTAAGTTTGTTTGCAGGTTCTGTTGACAACGAATGCTGATGGTTTAAGATTTGTCAAGGTTAGAATGCGATCAGTGCGCATACCACAGATAGGAGATAAGTTCAGCAGTAGGCATGGTCAGAAGGGAACTGTTGGAATGACTTACACACAAGAGGACATGCCATGGACAATCGAAGGCATCACACCTGATATCATTGTGAATCCACATGCTATTCCATCCCGTATGACTATTGGCCAGCTGATTGAGTGTATTATGGGTAAAGTTGCGGCTCACATGGGAAAGGAAGGAGATGCAACTCCTTTCACTGATGTCACCGTGAGTAATCTTTTGGGTCCTCATTGTTCTTCTGCTCTAATTGTTCTCAAGAAAACATATTAATCTCCTTTATGTGATCTTTTAAAAGGGACTGTAACATCTCTTGTCTAACTTGCATTTAAACTTAACTTGCAATGAATTGTGTGCACTCACTAATTTTTAACTTCCATTTCAGGTGGATAATATCAGTAAAGCACTGCACAAGTGTGGCTATCAGATGCGTGGATTTGAGACCATGTACAATGGTCATACTGGGAGAAAATTGACTGCAATGATTTTCTTAGGTCCAACTTACTACCAGAGACTTAAGCATATGGTGGATGACAAAATTCACTCTAGAGGTCGTGGTCCTGTCCAGATACTGACCAGACAGCCAGCAGAGGGGCGCTCACGTGATGGTGGTCTCCGTTTTGGAGAAATGGAGAGGGATTGCATGATTGCTCATGGTGCTGCGTTCTTCCTGAAGGAAAGGTTATTTGACCAGAGCGATGCTTACAGAGTGCATGTTTGTGAGAAGTGTGGACTTATTGCCATTGCCAATCTCAAGAAGAATTCCTTCGAATGCAGAGGCTGCAAGAACAAAACTGACATTGTCCAGGCAAGTAGAACTTTATTTTGCTCTGATCCTAGGCTCTCTTTAGTTCAAATTTGACTTGAATGCCAAAACCTTATCTAGAAATACAACTCTTCCAGATAGCCCCATTGAGCTATTTTCCTTGGCTTGCTTTCCCTCATACTGGCATGTTCTCTTGTACAGGTCCATATACCGTACGCATGTAAGCTCCTCTTCCAGGAGCTCATGGCGATGGCGATTGCCCCCAGGATGCTCACCCATGAGGTCAAGGGTGCGAGGGATAAGCATCGTTGAGCTTGAGTGTTGTATTCGGGTGCCTGACTGGAGCTGCTTTCCTGGTTGTACCTTGTTGTGGAACTTAAGAATGAGTACAGTTCTTCTGATATGGATTTTGATTCTGATGGCTAGGCATTTCGATGAGCTATCTATCCTTCGGATTGTGTTCTAGATACGTCAGACGCCAGCCATGATGGGACCCTGATCCTAAGCCATAAGAATCCAGCCTGTAACACATCACTTTGCGGTTTCATGCACGGTTATCTTTACGGCTGTCATTTTACCTGGACCGGAACCGTTTGTCGTTAGCATTCAAATGTCAAAGAACCCGGACCGACATAACTAGTCGTAGAACCGAAGTAGCACATTCGTATAGGGATAGGTATATGTCGTAGAACCGAAGTAGCACATTCGTATAGGGATAGGTATACGTAACCCAACAATCATGTATGTGAATGTTTTGCTAGCATTTAAATATCAAAGAACCCCGGCTGACATAACTAGTCGTATAATCGAAGTGGCACATCCGTACAGGGATAGATAGGTATACGTAACCAACAATGCAGATGCCGATCTTTAGCGTGTGTAGACGAGTCATAGCAAGCTATAAGGACTTCATTACGCCGTGGGACATAAATATCATCACTGCACGTAGATGAGTCGTAGCAGGCTACAGGGACTTTATTACATTGCGAGACATTTTCTGGAAGGGACAGACACAGTAGCAAAGAAGGATACATGTCGGTCAATCAATGTGTCCGGAGCAATAACAAGCTACCAAGGCTCGATGGAAGCACAAAAGGCAGTTCCCTGTAAAGAGTATTACTAAAGGCACACAACTAGGTGTCGGATCCCATACATATCGTTGCACGTCACATGTATGTACGACATGTCTGATATGCATAGATACAACTATAACATATAACATAAGCATACAACACTACAATATTTATTTAGAAGGCTCGAAAGAGTCATTACAATAAGATGTTACAAACAGGGGTCATAAGACCCAACATTCAGAGCATTCAAACAAGCAAGCAGAAGTTAAACATGTCTGGATACAGACATCTACAAAAGTGGCTGGAGGAGCCTGAAAAGCTACAACGACCCTACCAAAGGAATCAAACCTCTGTCTGGGATTTCCAAGCTAATCCGGTCAACATCGAACTTCATGTTATAACGATCACCAATAAGACTGATGTCTCCTCTGCAAAAATATAAATTAAACAAACGTGAGTACAAGGGTACTTAGCAAGACTTACATCAGAACTAACTACACATGCATCAGTATCAATGAAGGGGTTGTGGAATTTATTGTAGCAAGCCGACTTTGACTCTTGGCTAACCTATACTACGACTACAAGTAGTATCTTTGAGGTGGGATAACGCACACGAGTCCACATGTTCACCAATCAATACACCACTATGGATCCACTTCCGTCTCCCTACGAGAAGGCCATCGATAGCACTCACGCTTATCTTGCGTATTTTAGAGTATCCACTTCAACTCTATGAACCAAACCACATAAGCTCTCCAAGTAGTCCATATCCGAGGACGCGGCTATTCGAATAGATTCATAACCCTGCAGGGGTGTACTTCTTCACACATGCTCCTGTCACATATCGCTATGTGCACATAAAAGGCACCTCGACAACCTTCAAGCGGAAGCCCAGCGAGGGAGTCGGCCACGACCGTCAATCACACAAGACCCTAGTCCAGGTTTATCGCCTGTTTGAGATTGAACCCGCACGGAAGTCCGGCCGAAGTTTCCACTACAGCCTCAAACGATGTGCGCAGGGTTTCCAAGCCCACTGTTCGGGTGCCACTTGGTATACCGTGCCACTGTGCCTATACCGCATCATAATCCACCCCGTCGGGCAGCACTATGCACGGCCGCCAACACCTTTCCTACAAACACCAGAAACTAGTTGCAACTCCTGGACAGAGGTCTAGGCAATTAATAAGTCGAGCGGGGTCATATTTCAGGGCCCAACGTGTGGTAGTATTTGTCTTGGACCACAAACACAGAACTCAGTTCTTAAGGACGGTCCCAATGAGACAAGCCGCCATGTACTCCTACATGACCTCTCATCGCTACCTTTACCAAATCGTGTTCACACACTTAACTCTCACACAGTAGGACATGAATACCATTCCGATCCATCACTCAGATATATCATGCCCGACACGACACGACTCTAAGCATAGCAGGCACAGTAAGTAAGCAAGCATGGATGAGTAAGCACAACAAGGCTCAAGCAGTTGCTACTCATGCTAAGTGGTTTCAACTATTTACTATGACAAAGACAGGTCATGCAAAGGAATGGGTTCAACTACCGAGAACAGGTAACAGTTGAATCGGCGTTGTCCTAATGTAGTAAAAGATAGCAGGAGCGAGAGAGTGGGTTCATATCAATATGCTCAAGGGGCTTTGCTTGCCCGACAGTCCTGAAGATATTACTTCTCTTCATTAGTGTCATCGTTCACATCGTCAGAACCATCGTCTACCGAGAGGGAACAAACACAGGCAAACAAAAAGGAACACATTCAATGCGATGCAACAATCATGATGGATGAAATGGCATGTTAAGTTACTGAATTGACCTAGTGCTATAGGTAGTCATATTAAATGAAGTGGAATTCAAACTTATACTAAATTCCAATTCCAACAATATTTATTAAATTATCCTAATCATGAAATGTCCTAGTTGGTGATGTTAACTTGCTCAAACATGCATGATCATGGCATAAACAGATTCATTGGTTTTTTCTGATCATTTTTCATATATAAATTATTTTCATCTGAGTTACAGATTATTTTCTATGATTTTTAGAAGTTTTAGATATTTTCTGAAAATAATTAACTCATTTAAATTTCTAGAAAAACTTTACTGCATCAGCCTGATGTCAGGATGACGTCAACAGGTCAACAGGGCCGTCCAGGGACAATCCTGACCAGTGGGACCCACTGGTCAGTGACCCAGCTAATTAACCGGGCCCTAGGCCCACTTGTTAGTGGCTAATTAGATTAATTAAGCAGATTATTTTTTTAATCTAACAAAATTGAACAGGGTTGGGCCCACCTGTCTGCGACCTAGGGTCAACCCTTGGTTGGTCGGGTCAAGGCCACCGGCGGCTCAACGCCGGCGACAGCAGACATGGCGGGGGTCGCCGGAAATCCTCCTTCGGCGACCATTTGGGCGGTGGAAGGCACCCGGAGGTAGCCCGTGCTCCCGCGCATCCATTTGCGGCAATGGAAGGACGCGGGGTGGACTGTTACGGCGGCGGCGTCATGGCTAGCGGCGGCAGGAGGTTTCGGGTCCGGTAGGAATCGGGTCTAGATCATGGAACGGTCATGGGGAAGGGGGGAAAAGAGGGAGAGGCTCATGGCGGTTCGCTTGGTGCGGCCGGCAAGCTCGGGGGCCTTCAGGACGGAGCGAATCGACGGCGACGGTCGCAGGGACGGAGGTCGGGTCTGGGGGGGAGGAAGCAGAGGGAGAGGGAGAATGAGCTCGAGGGGGAGGAAGAGAGGGAGCTCCACGCGTCCTAGGCAAGCTGGAGGGCACGGGAGTCGCAGGACAACGCGAAGCAGGAGGTGGCCGCACCTCCTATGCGTGCGCCACACCCACGTCCTCCTAGCAGAGGAGGAAGATGACCTCCTCGCCCCTGGGCTGGGCCTCTTCTCACTAGGTAAAGCCCAGGTAACTATTTCCCCCTTTTTTTCCTATTTTGTTTCATTTTGTTTTGATTTGATTTCAACATCTAATAATTTTATAAACCCTTCCGAAAATATCTATGTGGTCTGTTAGAATATATTTAGAACCACTTACCAACTTTCAGAATTGTTGGATCAATATTTCTATAATTAGTAAATACAATCCAATGCAAATAATTGTTTGATTGATTCATAACCCAATATAAAATGTTTCTATGATTCTAAAAATATTGGCTTAGGTTTCCCCTCTTGCCAATATTTTCACAAAAGAACAGGAACATTTTCTTGGAGTTATTTGAGGAAATTTTATGTTGGTCATTTTCAGAACTTTGCTGATTTATTAAATTTTCCACAATGTTTGTGAAAATATAGTTCACCCCTGGCATGTTGTTGCCAACATTTATCAGAGAGGGGGACCATTTTTAGAGAGCATTTTGAATCATTGAAAATTCAATTGTTGGAATTTTGTTTATTCAATGAGGTGCTAGGGTTTGACATCCCCATTTCAAATTCAGTTGAATTTAAACATGATGCCATGATGCACAAAGCAGAGCCATACAATGTCTAGCCAGGGCTGTGACACATGAAGTTACTTAGGTTCTCCACATTAGTATTCATTTACTAACAGGATTAATAATATGTACATTGTCTCTATTACGGATCGATGGTGACATCACCTTTTGACAGTCTTGCTTTTAACAGCTCAACTCGAATAGTGCTTATATGAAGACATTTGGTCTAATTTCTAGGACGAGGCATATGAATTGCTTTCGGTGTTGGATCATATTTAGTAGAAACTGATTGTCGAATTGTCAACTTAATAGCTATCTCAATCTCAAGAGATGGGGTTTGAGCCTACCTAGCAGATTCGTGTTTCATTTTTAGAGAATCTGCCTTTTGTTGTTTGGAAGTCTTATAAAACGAGCTCAATGTTGCTGAACAGTCTGGGGAGTGGGGGTGGGGGTGTCTTCTGTAGCACTCCTAATTAGCAAAAAAAACTGTGCACATTTATGAGTAGATTGCATAGTAGGAAAACAAACTGGCTGAACTTTACTAACATGGCTCCACATCATTGAAAAGAGAAAACATTGGACGACGTGATTATGAGGAAGACCCCAAACCTTTTGTTCATACCACCACCACTGAAGCGATAATGGATCGCCCCACTTTATTTAAAAGAAGGTACATAGGCTCCTTTGCAGTTTGACTGTAAGGATTAACATACACAACTAGCCGTGTCAGTAGACCACACAAGCGATTTATCCAGGCTTGGGTCGCGTGAAGTGTAAAACCATATTCATGTTTTGATGGATTGATGTGTATAAACTCAGATTATAGGGAGCACAACTTGTCGACAAGAATGTGCAGAAAGTGCAGCTACTATGTGTAAATGCACCTTTGGAAAAGTAGCCATGGTCCTCCTTTTATAGGTTAAGGAGATACCACAGTGGCAAATAGTCATTACAATGTAGAGATAGTGGCTACAATGTTAAATACCTAACTCTGGCGGATTAGGACAAAGACATTAAATGCGTCGTGAGGTGTCATGCTGAGGACTTGCTCCGACAAGGAGTGTCTCTCCTTCTGTGCAATTCGCCCAACTATCTTCTTTCTTCTTGCCACACCACTGGGACGGGTGACAATAAAGCTTGTTCTCATATGTGAGGTGACACGTGCCCCTACAAGTCTCACCAAACTACCTGCTCGCTCATCACCTATTTGGCAAGCGACTGGCTGGTTGATAAGGTGGAGTGGTGGAACGGTAGTGGGATCTTGCCGGCAAAGAGCATGTTGGGTCTTCTCTTGTCGGCTGCTTGAAGCTTGATCTTCAATACTATCTTAGTACTTCTCGATCACCTATCGGAAGGTCTTCTACACGATTTTATAAACCAAGTCTTGCTTCTTTGGAGCTATCCTCCGGCAAGCAATGTCGTCGGGACGACTACAATTGTTTATGCACTTAGTCAGGGTACTAGGACACCCACATCTTAGTAGACCGACAGAAAGGATCACCCGTGCTCAATAGTTAAATTTTCCACCCATTAACAAAACTTGGCACAATGGAAAATGTCAAAGCTCCTCCCCTCCCTATGGCCTTTCAAGGCCCCTTCGAGGGGGGGGGGGGAGGGGTGCATCTCCCGTTGAGCTTATTCAAGTGAGAGTCTAGTGACTACATGCCCATTGGGGGGGATTATATAAGGTAGGGGTCTTTGACGAATGACCAAGACGAGAGAGAGAGAGAGAGGGAGGGAGGAAGGGAGGGAGGGAGGGAGAGATGATGCTTAGTCCATATTAGACCATCCTCTCCCCCACTTTGACCCTTTGAACATAGCTTAGCTTGACCTTTAAACTTGCTTTGGTGCTAACTTTGAATAAATGGCGAGGTGCAATGCTTTACTGACACGCTTACTAGGGACAAGATCTTAGTTGAATATATTTTGATGTGTGACTCGTAACCTCTTGTTGTCGGTTTCCAATGGGATCAGAACGAAAACGGTACAACCATGGAAAAACCTCGTGCGCAACCGTCAGATTCATCACTCCCATCATCGACGTTTAACCTTGGCTACACTTCACAGGTATTTGCAATGTTCTGCCATCAATATCACTCTATGTTCGCCGGCCGAGGGGGTGTGGTTAAAATGTTGGTACCAATATTGACCGTGGTCACATGTATCACCGACGTAGACTTACCCACCTAGATGTGTGCCAGGGCGGTAGGGGCGAAATTCAGGCAGGGTTCATTCGGTTTTTAGCGGGTGGTACCACGATTTATTCCACACACACACACACACACAAACGAGCACACACACACACACACACTTAATTACCATCTCATTTGTGCATGAATATATCTTTTTAGACATGATGTTTTGATCCCTTGAAAAACGGTTATGTCGATAACAGCTACGAACTAGTACCCTCACAAACAAAATAGAAAATAAACCTTTTCTGGCTCATCTATCTTGCATGCATGAGTGAAATGCTAAAGAAGCTACAAATGCCCAAAGAGTGTGTCGCGTGATCACAATAGCGTACCAGGCAATGCAAATCGTGTTGGTAAGAGGCTGAAATCACATGGAAGCCATTGCACATATACTCGTTAATGATGCATATTTAATGTGCATAAGGGTTAAACGAATTCCTAGCACCTAGCTAGTTAGCTTAGAAGAACACGATGGTCACATGGATGCTTGGTCCCATGCATACATTTCTACATCATCCCTGATTCCTAACAGATGGAAATGCACCTTAACATCTCCTCTGGAAAAGGCTTTGTTTTCTCAGGAAGTTGGGATGCTATACTAACTTGAGTGAGAAATTGAAGGAAACCATAGCACCATGCCGACTAGTTCTCGTCATCCACAGAAACCACCAAAGCAGACCCCCTTTCATTTGCAAGGACGCAAGCACCAAAGCAGAACCATTCTATCCTGATGTGGGTGACATGTATCTACCATTACACCGCAACTAGTTATCTTGCATGATTAGATCTATGCTCTTGTATTTAACAATACGATCAACATGGTGTCTGCTTTTACCATGAGGTGGCGAGATGCACGGCTTCCGAACGGTGGGTAAGAACACGGTGACAAAACCATCAATAATGAACTTACCTGTATATTTCATAGTCTCACGCCGATGTCATAGAGACATTGAGATTAACATCACATGTCAGACTGTACCATGGACTGAATAAATGAACTGTAATAACTAACCAACATCTAGTGCATTATTACTCTAAAGGAGTACATTTTAGAGGGAGGCCATATGCCTGACTTCATTTCAATAAAGCGATAGAGTGAGGAGTAGTACAAAATCCTACAAAAGTAGTCGACCATTTACGATGAAGATCCTCATTGTGACATGTAGGGGTTGTTTGATTTGAGACTAAGTTTGTCAAATGTTGCTACACCTAAGGGTAGGAAAATTTGACCAACTTAGGTGGGTGTTTTGTGTTGGAAATATGCCCTAGAAGCAATAATAAAATGGTTATTATTGTATTTCCTTGTTCATGATAATTGTCTATTGTTCATGCTATAATCGTGTTAACCGGAAACAGTAATACATGTGTGAATACATAGACCACAACATGTCCTTAGTGAGCCTCTAGTTGGCTAGCTCGTTGATCAATAGATGTCACGGCTTCATGACCATGGACATTGGATGTCATTGACCCAATCCTAAGCATAGCACAAGATCGTGTAGTTCGTCGGCTAAAGCTTTTCTAATGTCAAGTATCATTTCCTTAGACCATGAGATTGTGCAACTCTCGGATACCGTAGGAATACTTTGGGTGTGCCAAATGTCACAACATAACTGGGTGGCTATAAAGGTACGCTACGGTTATCCCTGAAAGTATCTGTTGGGTTGGCACGAATCGAGACTGGGATTTGTCACTCCGTATGACGGAGAGGTATCTCTGGGCCCACTCGATAAGACATCATCATAATGAGCTCAATGTGACTAAGGAGTTAGCCACGGGATGATGTGTTACGGAACGAGTAAAGAGACTTGCCGATAACGAGATTGAACAAGGTATAGGGATATCGACGATCGAATCTCGGGCAAGTATCATACCGGTAGACAAAGGGAACTGTATACAGGATTGATTGAATCCCCGACATCGTGGTTCATCCGATGAGATCATCGCTGAGCATGTGGGAGCCAACATGGGTATCTAGATCCCGCTATTGGTTATTGACCAGAGAGGTGTCTCGGTCATGTCTACGTGTCTCCCGAACCCGTAGGGTCTACACACTTAAGGTTCGATGACGCTAGGGTTACAGGGAAATAGTGTACGTGGTTACCAAAGGTTGTTCGGAGTCCCGAATGAGATCCCGGACATCACGAGGAGCTCCAGAATGGTCCGGAGGTAAAGATTCATATATAGGAAGTGAGGTTTTGGTCACCGGAAGTGTTTCGGGGATTACCAGTAACATACCGGGACCATCGGAAGGGTTCCGGGGGTCCACCAAGTGGGGCCACCAGCACTAGAGGGCTGCATGGGCCGCAAGTATGAGGGAACCAGCCCCTAGGTGGGATGGTGCCCCCCCACAAGGGCCCAAGGCGCAGCTGAAGGTGGGAGGGGGGAAACCATAGGGCAGATTGGCCCTAAGGCCCACCCTAGGGCAGCCGCACCCCTCTCCCTATGTGGCCGTTGGCCAGATGGGATCTGGGGGCTGCCGCACCACCCTAGGGTGGGAACCGTAGGGCGCAGCCCTCCCTCCTTCTCCTCCTATAAATATAGGAGCCCTTGGGGCTGCCGGGGACATGCATCTCTCTCTCCTACGGCGCAACCCTACTCCTCCCTCTCCTCGTTCTCTGTAGTGCTTGGCAAAGCCCTGTTGGAGACCAAGTAGCTCCACCGTCACCACGCCGTCGTGCTGCCGGAGCTCTCCCTCAACCTCTCCTTCCTCCTTGCTGGATCAAGGCATAGGAGACGTCACCGGGCTGCACGTGTGTTGAACGCGGAGGCGCCGTTGTTCGACGCTTAGATCGGATTCCACCGCGATTTGAATCGCTACGAGTACGACTCCACCAACCGTGTTCCAGTAACGCTTCTGCTTTGTGATCTTCAAAGGTATGAAGATGCACTCTTCCCTTACTCGTTGCTGGTTTCTCCATAGATGGATCTTGGTGATCGTAGGAACTTTTTTGATTTACTACTACGTTTCCCAACATTTTGTTCAAGCTATACCTTTGACAATCGATGCTAGGGCATCATGTTACATATACACACAAAATGTGGCAAGATTCCCTTAGGCTTGCCAACTTGTGACTCTCATTTTGTTGAACTCACCTTAGGCAAGTGTGGCAAAAAGTGTGGCAAAGTGCGGCAATGCTAGGCCCAGAAACAAACAACCTCGTAAACAAAAGCAAAGGGTGCCTCAAGGGGCAGAGGAAGGATTGGGCCAGGCTGCACTACAGTTGATGTGAACAGTGCTTCCGGAATCCTATGTAGCGTTGCGCCCTGTGCCGCAGCCTGGTGTGCCTAGGGCCTCTAAGCTGGAACTAAAGACTGCCAAATAAGCATGCCACATCAGCAAAAATATGGCTTTGTCATGTCAAACATTAAATGTGGGGCAAATTAGATTTTTTTACTACACTACAAGGCATAAGCACCACAACTCTCACTTTATTATAAAAGGCACTAGGGTGCCAAAGAAATGCAAACAAGGTTATGTATCTACAAATTAAACTACAAAAGAAAGTAATGAAAACCTAGGGAGGCAAAAAGGAAATCCATCTAACCAATGCATCCTTGTATTTAGCCTTGATTATATGAGCTATAAGGGATATATCATGGATCAAGTCACACCTCCACCTAGCAAATTTAGCCTTTTCATTCCTAAAGATTTTGTCATTTCTAATTATCTCTATGTTCCATAAAGCTAGAAAAACCACTTCCGAGAAGAATGGTCGGTTGAAATACTTCCATGCCCGGATAGCAGTATCAACCACGCCCTGGCCAACAAACAAAGAGATCTCGAGATAATTCCACACCCTTGCACTGGAAAAAAGATGTGTGCGATATTTTTGACTATGGAAAATAATTGACTATGAATGTGTGCGACCTTCACCAAGACACACAATGTAGTTCATTAGTATCATTGCAATGACAGTGTTGAAGCATGTCCTTAATGTTGAGATGATCCCCGGTTAACAACCATGCAAAAACCTTAATTTTAAGTGTGCAACTACATCTCGAAATCTATTTCAAAGAGGTTGGAAATAATAGGCTCAGGTGTGTGCAAATTTTCATAGTGTTTGGACATACAAGGAGGCCATGGCCAAACAAAATGTTTGTCAAAGAAACTTTGAAAATGTGCATTGTTTTTTTATTTTGTCCAAAGTTCCTCGGGATGTCCAAACACCACCAAACTTTGCATGCACCTTGCGCACCCATGCAACTTGGATGCCCAAAGCTTTTAGATTTTTTTGAATTATCTCCTACTTTTAAAACATGTTTTGACAAGAAGGTTTACTTTATTAATCAAAAGACAGTTACATCGTGTGCTAAAAGTTTCATGAAAAACTCCGGCAAGACATCAACCCAAAGAGATGGACTTATTGCATGTCCCCAGCTCATGAGATACAAAATTTGACTATGTGATACAATGCTCAATAGTATCCCTCCGGAAATCTACTAAATAACCACGACATTCATGGAGGATCAATGCTGCCGCCATAGAATAACCTTCATTGTTGTTTAATGCGTCGACCACCGTATTTTTGTCCGATCTCACCACCAAATTTGAGCAACCAATATTTTTTGCTAGCTTCAGTCCCTCGAGCAAAGGTGTTGCTTTTGTGAATACATTAGCTACGTGTTCCAATCTTGCCGTATATGTTGTTATGAAGGAACCCCAGTGACAACGGATCACAGGTCTGCAAGAGCCTGCATGGTCTTCATCTGTGAATGATGCATCCACATTTAAAATTAACTGCCTGTGATTAACGTCGACCACTTGTTTATCTTTGGAGTGAATTTAACTTATGTTGCACGGCCAAAATTTACTGCTAGGGCAATCACAACAAGCGTTCTTCCTTATGGTGCAAGTATATCTTCATCTTGTACAAATTACCTCCTTTGCCATCAGAAGGACTAGCAAGTCGTTTATATAAGCTCCGGTAATTCAGCCGGCCCAGAATAGGTTCTCTCGTAGGATTCTGTTGGGAGATGTAGTAGTAAATCAAAAAAATTCCTACGTATCCCTAAGATCTATCTATGGAGAAACCAGCAACGAGCGGGGAGAGATTAGATCTTCATACCTTTGAAGATCGCTAAGCAGAAGCGTTACAAGAACGCGGTTGGTGGAGTCATACTCGTAGCGATTCAGATCGCGGTGGACTCCGATCTCAGCGCCGAACAACGGCGCCTCCGCGTTCAACACACGTGCAGCCCGGTGACGTCTCCTATGCCTTCATCCAGCAAGGAGGAAGGAGAGATTGGGGAAGAGCTCCGGCAGCACGACGGTGTGGTGACGGTGGAGCTGCGTGGTACTCCGGCAGAGCTTCGCTAAGCACTAAGGAGAACGAGGAGGTGGAGAGGAAGGGCTACGCTGAGAGGAAGAGAGAACCGTGTGTTGGGCAGCCCTGAAACCTCACATATATATAGGGGGAAGGAGGAGGGAGGGATGCGCCCTAGGGTTTCCACCCTAGGGTGGTGCAGCAGCCACCAGATCAATCTGGCCGGCGACCAGAGGGAGGGAGTGGTGCGGCTGCCCTAGGGTGGGCCTTAGGGCCCATCTGCCCTAGGGTTTGCCCCTCCTCCCACTTCAGCTGCGCCTTGGGCCTGGTGGAGGGGCGCACCAGCCCACCTAGGGGCTGGTTCTCTCCACCCTCGGCCCATGCAGTCCTCTGGAGCCGGTGGGCCCACTTGGTGGACCCCCGGAACCCTTCCGGTGGTCCCGGTACGTTACCGGTGACCCCCAAAACATTTCCGGTAACCAAAACCTCACTTCCTATATATCAATCTTCGTCTCCGGACCATTCCGAGACTCCTCGTGACGTATGGGATCTCATCCGGGACTCCGAACAACCTTCGGTAACCACGTAGACTTTTTCCTATAACCCTAGCGTCATCGAACCTTAAGTGTGTAGACCCTACGGGTTCGGGAGACACGTAGACATGACCGAGACACCTCTCCGGTCAATAACCAACAGCGGGATCTGGATACCCATGTTGTCTCCCACGTGCTCCACGATGATCTCATAGGATGAACCACGATGTCGGGGATTCGATCAATCCCGTATACAATTCCCTTTGTCTATTGGTATGATACTTGCCCGAGATTCGATCGTCGGTATCCCTATACCTTGTTCAATATCGTTGCCGGCAAGTCTCTTTACTCGTTCCGTAATACATCATCCCGTGGCTAACTCCTTAGTCACATTGAGCTCATTATGATGATGTCTTACCAAGTGGGCCCAGAGGTACCTCTCCGTCACACGGAGTGACAAATCCCAGTCTCGATTCGTGCCAACCCAACAGACACTTTCGGAGATACCTGTAGTGCACCTTTATAGCCACCCAGTTACGTTGTGATGTTTGGCACACCCAAAGCATTGCTACGATATCCGGGAGTTGCACAATCTCATGGTCTAAGGAAACGATACTTGACATTGAAAAGCTTTAGCAAACGAACTACACGATCTTGTGCTAGGCTTAGGATTGGGTCTTGTCCATCACATCATTCTCCTAATGATGTGATCCCGTTATCAACGACATCCAATGTCTATGGTCATGAAACCATGACCATCCATTGATCAATGAGCTAGCCAACTAGAGGCTTACTAGGGACATGTTGTGGTCTATGTATTCACACATGCATTACGGTTTCTGGTTAACACAATTATAGCATGAACAATAGACAATTATCATAAAAAAGGAAATACAATAATAACCATTTTATTATTGCCTCTTGGGCATATTTCCAACAATCTCCCACTTGCACTAGAGTCAATAATCTAGTTACATTGCGATGAATCGAACACCCATAGCATTCCGGTGTTGATCATATTTCGCTCGTGAGAGAGGTTTAGTCAACGGGTCTGTGACATTTAGATCCGTGTGAACTTTACAAATATCTATATCTCCCTCCTGAATGTAATCACGGATGGAGTTGAAGCGACGCTTGATGTGTCTTGTCTTCTTGTGAAACCTGGGCTCCTTCGCAAGGGCAATAGCTCCAGTGTTGTCATAGAATAGAGTCATCGGGCCCGACGCATTGCGAATCACTCCTAGGTCGGTGATGAACTCCTTCATCAAGACTCCTTCCTTTGCTGCTTTCGAAGCAGCTATGTACTCCGCTTCACATGTAGATGCCACCACGACGCTTTGCTTGCTGCTGCACCAGCTGACTGCCCCTCCGTTCAAAACATACACGTATCCGGTTTGCAACTTGGAGTCGTCCGGATCTGTGTCAAAGCTAGAATCGACGTAACCCTTTACGACAAGCTCTTCGGCACCTCCATATACGAAAAACATGTCCTTTGTCCTTTTCAGGTACTTCAGGATATTCTTGACCGCTGTCCAGTGTTCCACTCCGGGATCACTTTGGTACCTTCCTACCAAACTTATGGCAAGGTTCACATCAGGTCTGGTACACAGCATGGCATACATAATAGATCCTATGGCTGAAGCATAGGGGATGACACTCATCTCTTCTCTATCTTTCGCTGTGGTCGGGCATTGAGTCGTACTCAATCTCACACCCTATAACACAGGCAATAACCCCTTCTTGGACTGATCCATATTGAACTTCTTCAATATCTTTTCAAGGTATGTGCTTTGTGAAAGACCTATGAGGCGTCTCGATCTATCTCTATAGATCTTAATACCTAATATGTAAGCAGCTTCTCCAAGGTCCTTCATTGAAAAACACTTATTCAAGTAGGCCTTTACACTTTCCAAGAGTTCTATATCATTTCCCATTATCAGTATGTCATCCACATATAATACAAGAAATGCTACAGAGCTCCCACTCACTTTCTTGTAAATATAGGGTTCTCCATAAACATGTACAAACCCAAACGCTTTAATCACCTCATTAAAGCGAATGTTCCAACTCCGAGATGCTTGCACCAGCCCATAGATGGAGCGCTGGAGCTTGCATACTTTGTTAGCATCTTTAGGATCGACAAAACCTTCCGACTGCATCATATACAGTTCTTCCTTGAGGAAGCCATTAAGGAATGCCGTTTTGACGTCCATTTGCCAGATCTCATAATCATAAAATGCGGCAATTGCTAACATGATTCGGACAGGCTTCAGCATCGCTACGGGTGAGAAAGTCTCATCGTAGTCAACTCCTTGAACTTGTCGATAACCCTTAGCAACAAGCCGAGCCTTATAGATGGTCACATTACCATCCGCGTCAGTCTTCTTCTTAAAGATCCATTTATTTTCAATGGCTCGCTTATCATGAGGCAAGTCCACCAAAGTCCATACTTTGTTCTCATACATGGATCCTATCTCGGATGTCATGGCCTCAAGCCATTTGTTGGAATCCGGGCCCGCCATCGCTTCTTCATAGTTTGAAGGTTCACCGTTGTCTAACAACATGATCTCCAGGACAGGGTTGCCATACCACTCTGGTGCGGAACGTGTCCTAGTGGACCTTCGACATTTAATAGTAACTTGATATGAAGTTACATGATCAGCATCATTAACTTCCTCTCCAGTCGGTGTAGGCTCCACAGAAACAACTTCCTGTGCTGCGCTACTCTCCGGTTCGAGTGGAGGTACAGTTACCTCATCAAGTTCTATTTTCCTCCCACTTACTTCTTTCGAGAGAAACTCTTTCTCGAGAAAGGATCCATTCTTTGCATCAAAGACTTTGCCTTTGGATCTGAGGTAGAAGGTATACCCAATAGTCTCTTTGGGATATCCTATGAAGACGCACTTTTCCGCTTTAGGTTCGAGCTTCTCAGGTTGAAGTTTCTTCACATAAGCATCGCATCCACAAACTTTTAGAAACGACAGCTTAGGTTTCTTTCCAAACCATAATTCATACGGTGTCGTCTCAACGGATTTTGACGGTGCCCTATTTAAAGTGAATGCGGCAGTCTCTAATGCATATCCCCAAAATGGTAGCGGTAAGTCGGTAAGAGACAACATGGATCGCACCATATCTAATAGGGTGCGATTACGACATTCAGACACACCATTTCGCTGAGGTGTGCCAGGCGGCGTGAGTTGTGAAACAATTCCACATTTCCTTAGGTGCGTGCCAAACTCATGACTTAAATATTCTCCGCCACGATCGGATCGTAGGCACTTTATTTTCCTGTCACGTTGATTCTCTACCTCACTCTGAAATTCCTTGAACCTTTCAAAAATTTCAGACTTATGTTTCATTAAGTAGACATACCCATATCTACTCAAGTCATCAGTGAGGGTGAGAACATAACGGTAGCCACCACGAGCCTCGACACTCATTGGACCGCATAAATCGGTATGTATTATTTCCAACAAGTCAGTTGCTCGCTCCATTGTTCCGAAGAACGGAGTCTTGGTCATCTTGCCCATGAGGCATGGTTCGCACGTGTCAAATGATTCGAAATCAAGAGACTCCAAAAGTCCATCAGTATGGAGCTTCTTCATGCGTTTGACACCAATATGACCAAGGCGGCAGTGCCACATGTAAGTGGGACTATCGTTATCAACCTTACACCTTTTGGTACTCACACTATGGACATGTGTAACATCACGTTCGAGATTCATCAAAAATAAACCATTGACCAGCGGGGCATGACCATAAAACTTTTCTCTCATATAAATAGAATAACCATTATTGTCAGATTTAAATGAGTAGCCATCTCGCATCAAGCGAGATCCAGATACAATGTTCATGCTCAAAGCTGGTACTAAATAACAATTATTAAGGTTTAACACTAATCCCGAAGGTAGATGTAGAGGTAGCGTGCCGACGGCGATCACATCGACCTTGGAACCATTCCCGACGCGCATCGTCACCTCGTCCTTTGCCAGCCTCCGCTTATTCTGCAGCTCCTGCTTGGAGTTACAAATGTGAGCAACTACACCGGTATCAAATACCTAGGAGCTACTACGAGCGCTAGTTAGGTACACATCAATAACAAGTATATCACATATACCCTTAACGTTGCCGGCCTTCTTATCCGCTAAGTACTTGGGGCAGTTCCGCTTACAGTGACCGGTACCCTTGCAATAAAAACACTCAGTCTCAGGCTTGGGTCCATTCTTGTTCTTCTTCTTCTCGGCAACTTGCTTACCGGGTGCGGCAATAGCTTTGCCGTCCTTCTTGAAGTTCTTCTTACCCTTGCCTTTCTTGAAACTAGTGGTCTTATTCACCATCAACACATGATGCTCCTTTTTGATCTCGACCTCTGCTGATTTTAGCATCGAGTACAACTCAGGAATGGACTTCTCCATACCCTGCATGTTGTAGTTCATCACAAAGCTCTTGTAGCTAGGTGGGAGCGACTGGAGGATTCTGTCAATGACCGAGTCATCTGGGATATTAACTCCCAGCTGAGTCAGGCGGTTGTGCAACCCAGACATCTTGAGTATGTGCTCACTGACAGAACTATTTTCCTCCATCTTACAGCTGAAGAACTTGTCGGAGATGTCATATCTCTCGACCCAGGCATGAGCTTGGAAAACCAGTTTTAGCTCTTGGAACATCTCATATGCTCTGTGCTGCTCAAAACGCTTTTGGAGCCCCGTTTCTAAACTGTAAAGCATGCCGCACTGAACAAGGGACTAATCATCGCAGCGAGAATGCCAAGCGTTCGCAACGTCTTGCTCTACTGGGAGAATGGGTGGGTCACCTAGCGGTGCATCAAGGACATACAATCTCTTGGAAGCTATGAGGATGATCCTCAAGCTACGGACCCAGTCCGCATAGTTGCTTCCATCATCTTTCATCTTGGTTTTCTCTACGAACGCGTTGAAGTTGAGGGTGGCATTAGCGTTGGCCATTGGATTTACAATATAGATTGTAAAGAAAATTTTAGACTAAGTTCATGATAATCACATAATCAAATTATTTAATGAACTCCCACTTAGATAGACATATCTATAGTCATCTAAGTGACACATGATCCATGTCAACTAGCCCGTGTCCGATCATCACGTGAGACGGACTAGTCATCCATGGTGAACATCTCCATGTCGATTGTATCTTCTATACGATTCATGTTCGACCTTTCGGTCTTCCGTGTTCCGAGGCCATGTCTGTACATGCTAGGCTCGTCAAGTCAACCTAAGTGTTTCACGTGTGTAAATCTGGCTTACACCCGTTGTATGCGAACGTTAGAACCTATCACACCCGATCATCACGTCGTGCTTCGGAACAACGATCCTTAGCAACGGTGCACAGTTAGGGTGAACACTTCTCTTGAAATTTTATTGAGAGACCATCTTATTTACTACCGTCGTTCTAAGCAAATAAGATGTAAACATGATAAACATCACATGCAATCAATATAGTGACATGATATGGCCAATATCATCTTGCTCCTTTGATCTCCATCTTCGGGGCACCATGATCATCACTGTCACAGGCACGACACCATGATCTCCATCATCATGATCTCCATCATTGTGTCTTCATGAAGTTGTCTCGCCAACTATTACTTCTACTACTATGGCTAACGTTTAACAATAAAGTAAAGTAATTACATGGCGTTTATGATTGGCACGTAGGTCATACAATAAAAATAAGACAACTCCTATGGCTCCTGCCGGTTGTCATACTCATCGACATGCAAGTCGTGAATCCTATTACAAGAACATGATCAATCTCATACATCACAATGCATTACATCACATCCTTTGGCCATATCACATCACAAGGCATATGCTGCAAAAACAAGTTAGACGTCCTCTAATTTGTAGTTTCAAGTATTTAAGTGGCTGCTATAGGTTTCTAGCAAGAACGTTTCTTACCTATGCCAAAACCACAACGTGGTATGCCAATTGCTATTTACCCTTCATAAGGACCCTTTTCATCGAATCCAATCCGACTAAGGTGGGAGAGACAATCACCCGCTAGCCACCTTATGCAACTAGTGCATGTCAGGCGGTGGAACCAGTCTCACGTAAGCGTACGTGTAAAGTTGGTCTGGGCCGCTTCATCCCACAATACCGCCGAATCAAGATAAGACTAGTAGTGGTAAGCAAATTAATAAGATCGACACCCACAACAAGTTTGTGTTCTACTCGTGCATAGATTCTATGCATAGACCTAGCTCATGATGCCACTCTTGGGAGACGTAGTAGTAAATCAAAAAAATTCCTACGTAACACCAAGATCTATCTATGGAGAAACCAGCAACGATCGGGGAGAGATTAGATCGTCATACCTTTGAAGATCGCTAAGCGGAAGCGTTACAAGAACGCGGTTGGTGGAGTCGTATTCGTAGCAATTCAGATCACGGTGGACTCCGATCTCAGTGCCGAACAACGGTGCCTCCGCGTTCAACACACGTGCAGCCCGGTGACGTCTCCTACGCTTTGATCTAGCAAGGAGGAAGGAGAGATTGGGGAAGAGCTCCGGCAGCACGACGGCATGGTGACGGTGGAGCTGTGTGGTACTCCGGCAGGGCTTCGCTAAGCACTACGGAGAACGAGGAGGTGGAGAGGTAGGGCTGCGTCGAGAGGAAGAGAGAACCGTGTGTTGGGCAGCCCTGAAATCTCACATATATATAGGGGGAAGGAGGAGGGAGGGATGCGCCCTAGGGTTTCCACCCTAGGGTGGTGCGGCAGCCACCAGATCAATCTGGTCGGCGGCCAGAGGGAGGGAGTGGTGCGGCTGCCCTAGGGTGGGCCTTAGGGCCCATCTGCCCTAGGGTTTGCCCCTCCTCCCACTTCAGCTGTGCCTTGGGCCTGGTGGAGGGGCGCACCAGCCCACCTAGGGGCTGGTTCTCTACACCCTCGGCCCATGCAGCCCTCTGGAGCCGGTGGGCCCACTTGGTGGACCCCTGGAACCCTTCTGGTGGTCCCGGTACGTTACCGATGACCCCCGAAACATTTCTGGTAACCAAAACCTCACTTCCTATATATCAATCTTCGTCTATGGACCATTCCGGGACTCCTCGTGACGTCCGGGATCTCATCCGGGACTCCGAACAACCTTCGGTAACCACATACACTTTTTCCCTATAACCCTAGCGTCATCGAACCTTAAGTGTGTAGACCCTATGGGTTCGGGAGACACGTAGACATGACCGAGACACCTCTCCGGTCAATAACCAACAGCGAGATCTGGATACCCATGTTGTCTCTCACATGCTCCACGATGATCTCATCGGATGAACCACGATGTTGGGGATTCGATCAATCCCGTATACAATTCTCTTTGTCTATCGGTATGATACTTGCCCGAGATTCGATCGTCGGTATCCCTATACCTTGTTCAATATCGTTGCCGGCAAGTCTCTTTACTCATTCCGTAATACATCATCCCGTGGCTAACTCCTTAGTCACATTGAGCTCATTATGATGATGTCTTACCAAGTGGGCCCAGAGATACCTCTCCGTCACACGGAGTGACAAATCCCAGTCTCGATTCGTGCCAACCCAACAGACACTTTCGGAGATACCCGTAGTGCACCTTTATAGCCACCCAGTTACGTTGTGACGTTTGGCACACCCAAAGAATTCCTACGGTATCCGGGAGTTGCACAATCTCATGGTCTAAGGAAACGATACTTGACATTAAAAAGCTTTAGCAAACGAACTACACGATCTTGTGCTAGGCTTAGGATTGGGTCTTGTCCATCACATCATTCTCCTAATGATGTGATCCCGTTATCAACGACATCCAATGTCCATGGTCATGAAACCGTGACCATCCATTGATCAATGAGCTAGCCAACAAGAGGCTTACTAGGGACATGTTGTGGTCTATGTATTCACACATGCATTACGGTTTTTGGTTAACACAATTATAGCATGAACAATAGACAATTATCATGAACAAGGAAATACAATAATAACCATTTTATTATTGCCTCTAGGGCATATTTCCAACAGATTCATCGCAGAGAATAAATTCTATGAACAATGCTCCTAATCGATCAGTCATAGTAGCGAAAGTAATACTGGTTCGATTCCAGAGCCTCCCACACTCCATGCTTCTTGAACACTTAAACAACATATGGGATACGTCCTCCACCCAACTTTTGCAAAATGGCATTGCACAATCTTCCCAACATGGCGAATCACTTGTACACTTAGGCAAGGTATGACGTTGTGCAAGCATCTCCGTATGAAGATTTTAAATTTTGTCGGTACCTTTAACTTCCACAATTTCTTCCAAACTGGGTGAGACCTCGTGGAGTAGTGCGCCAAACTGCCGTCCTCAATATCATAGTTTGCTTCCCATTGCTTGTAATAGGCCATACGTACTGATAAAACTCCATTCTTCGTAAGGTGCCATGCAACATAGTCATCTGTCTCCTCATGAAATAACAGAAGTTGTAATATGTGCTCCGCATCAATATGCCAGAAGTTGCCCCGGACTAGCAACTCATCCCAATCTCTTGTAAATGGATCAATTAGCTCACTAACTTTAGTAAGTACTTGGTTCCCGCATACAGTAATTAATTTCTTGGAGGCACTATTCGGAATCCAGCAATCATCCGAGATATTACTCGTTTCTCCATCGCCTACTCTCCAAATATAGCCCTTTTTTAGGGTTTGAATGCCAGCCCAAATGCTTTGCCACACATAAGGTGAACCCTTTTTAATTGACAATTCAAAATGTCTCCTATGGGGTAGTATCTCGCTCTTATAACACGGGAACATAGGGGACAATAAGTCAACATTTTTTGGCCAACATTAATAGGTTGAAACTATGGATATCTAGGAACCCCCATTCCTCCTCTATCTTTTGAATGCACATATTCCACCAAGCAAACCAATGCATCCTTCTATGGTTCTCCTCATCACCCCACCAAAATAACGACATTGCATCAGTGATCCCCTTACAGATTTTCTTTGAGAATTGAAATACACTCATCACATAAGTTGGGATGGCTTGGTCCACCGCTTTCGGCAAAGCCTCCTTGCCTCCGTCAGAGAGAGGTCTTTCTTTCCATCCATTCACCATTGCTTGAATTCTATCTATAATGTGTTTGGAACAATCAACACGGTCCACACCAATCATGGATGGTGGTCCCAAATATTTATCTGATAGAGACTAAGTCATAATGTTCAGAGTTTGACACACTTTTGCCTTCACCTCAACATTAGTATTGGGGCTGAAAAATCTAGAGCACTTTGCTTCACTCACCAATTGTCCTAAAGCTGAAAAATACTCATCCAAAATTCCATGAAGGGTGTTTGCATTTTGGACATATGGTCTCATAAGAATAAGTGAATCGTTAGCAAGTAGTAAATGGGAGATTTTTGGTGAGTCTCTACACACCTGCACACCATTCAAGTTACCAGCCTCCTCCTCATGGGTAATAAGAGCAGAAATTCCTTCAGACATAAAAGAAATAGATACGGAGAGAGGGGATCCCCATGTCTCACACCTCTCGTTGGTGAAAAAGGCAAGGTCTCATTTGAGTTGAAACGAACCTTGTACTCATCCGATTTTACACAGGACTTAACCGTTTGAATTCAGTGAGCATGAAATCCCAACTTAGTCAACATGGCCTCGAAAAACACCCACTCAAGTCGGTCTTATTGATTGTGCATATCTAGCTTGACCGCACATGTTCCAAACTTCCCCTTCTTTCTTTTCTTCATTGTATGTAAACACTCATATGCCACTATTACGTTGTTAGTGATGATGCACCCTCGAACAAACGCGCTGAGTCTCACTGGTAATATTTGAAGGGGTACCTTGAGACGTGTCGCGAGCATTTTTTTAAATCACCTTATATACCACATTACATAAACTGATAGGCCTGAATTGCGTGATTTTCTCTGGGATGTCCACTTTGGGTACCAAAACAACAATAGTACAATTCCAACCTTCCGGGGTCATACCTGTATTGACAACCATTAGAACCTCCTTCCTCAGGTCTCCTCCTAGTAAGTGCCAAAACTTTTTATTAAAGATAGCATGCAGTCCATCTGGTCCGGTGCTTTCAGATCACCTATACTAAACAAGGCCTTCCTAACCTCATCTTCGGTGTATGGTGCCATAAGTGAGTCTTTCATATAATCCATACCCCGCCTTTTAACTTTATTAATTACATTCATCATTGGTACAACAACTTCTGAAGGAAAAAGATGCTGAGAAAATACTCGCTAATCAGGCTACGCATCGCTTCATTATTCTCTCTCCGCACACCATAATCATCAAGCAAGCGGATGTAATTTCATTTCTTTCTAGCTGTCGAGAAATTATGGAAGAAATTAGTATTCTGGTCATCAAATTTAAGCCAGTTCACGCGAGTGCGTTGAACCCAATAGATTTCTTCCTTCTCCGTATTTTCTTCTATCTCCGTTAACAAGACTTGTTGCTTGTCTCCTACCTCGTGAGTGAGTGGGGTTGACCGCATCAACTCCAACTCCGCCTTGAGCTCCTTTAATCACCGATGGGGCGCCTTAAGGATCGAACAATCCCATTCATGCATGGTGGCATGGACACTCGCCGTGTGTTCTGCAATGGGGGACGATGGGTTAGTTCGGTCCAATGCGTCTGACACAATTTGCATTACATTCTCTTCATGGAGCCATCTTGATTCAAAAAAATCTAATGGGTACGCCGGTGATCCCCCTCCACATCTCCATTAGTATCAATAAAAATTGCTATGCGACCAGACTTCGTATGAGCAGCATTAGTAACCTTTGCATCAGGAAAGAGCCCACAAAACTATCCAATACATACAACTCTATCAAGCCATTCTCCGAGCCTCCTCCTTCTTCAAGTATATAGATCACCATTGCATCCCATCTCCTCCAAGTCGCAATCAACAAGAGCATCTTGGAAGTTTTGCATCATGTGCATCGGCCTTGGTGTTCCACCCTCCTTTTCACGAGAGCATAATTGTTGGAAATATGCCCTAGAGGCAATAATAAAGTAGTTATTATCATATTTCCTTGTTCATGATAATCGTTTATTATCCATGCTATAATTGTATTGATCGGAGACTTAGATGCATGTGTGGATACATAGACAAAACCATGTCCCTAGTATGCCTCTAATATACTAGCTCGTTGATCAAAAGATGGTTAAGGTTTCCTAGCCATGGACATGAGATTTCATTTGATAACGGGGTCACATCATTAGGAGAATGATGTGATGGACAAGACCCAAATTGCAAACGTAGCATATGATCGTGTCAGTTTATTGCTACTGTTTTCCGCATGTCAAGTATGTGTTCCTATGACCATGAGATCATGCAACTCACAGATATCGGAGGAGTGCCTTGTGTGTATCAAACGTCGCAACATAACTGGGTGACTATAAAGGTGCTCTACAGGTATCTCCGATGGTGTCTGTTGAGTTGGCATGGATCAAGACTGGGATTTGTTACTCTGTGTGACGGAGAGGTATCTCGGGGCCCACTCGGTAATGCAACATCACAATAATCCTTGCAAGCAATGTGACTAATTGTTAGTTGCGGGATCTTGTATTACGGAACGAGTAAAGAGACTTGCCGGTAACGAGGTTGAACTAGGTATGGAGATACCGACGATCGAATCTCGGGCAAGTAACATACCGAAGAACAAAGGGAACGTTATACGGGATTAACTGAATCCTTGACATAGAGGTTCGACCGATAAAGATCTTCGTAGAATATGTAGGAACCAATGTGGACGTCCAGGTCCCGCCATTGGTTATTGACCGTAGAGGTGTCTCGGTCATGTCTACATAGTTCTCGAACCCGCAGGGTCTGCACACTTAAGGTTCGGTGACGTTTCGGTAGTGTAGAGTTACGTATGGTGGTGACCGAAGTTTGTTCGGAGTCCCGGATGAGATCCCATACATCACGAGGAGCTCCGGAATGGTCCGGAGGTAAAGATTCATATATAGGAAGTCCCAGTTTGGTTTCCGGAAAAGTTTCGGGCTCATCGGTAGCGTACCGGGAGTGCCGGTAGTGTACCGGGAGGCCTCCGGGAGGGGTATTTCGACCCCAAGAGGTCCATGGGATGTGGGAGAATAATAACCAGCCCTTTGTGGGCTGGTAAAACAGCCACAAAGGCCCATGGCGCAGGAGAGAAAGTCCTAAAGCAAAAAGTGGAAAAACAGCCAATAGGAGGCAATCCTACTCCAACTAGGATTGGAGGTGAAGTAGGATTGCTTCCCACCTCCTATTTCGGCCGACCCAAAGGCCTTGTCTGCCTCTCCTCTCCTCTCCTCCTATATATACTAGTGGATTGGGTGGTTTTTGGACAGAATTTCTGGCCACGTGCTACCCGTTTCACCGGTGCACAGTTTCTCCTCTAGATCGGTTTTCCGCAGCGCTTAGGCGAAGCCCTGCCGGAATTGCTCCACCACCATCACCGGAGCGCCGTCACGCTGCCGGTGAACTCTCTCTCCTCTACACCTCCTCTCGCTGGATTGAGACGGTAGAGATCGTCATCAAGCTGCACGTGTGCTGAACGCGGAGGTGTCGTCCGTTCGGCGCTAGATCGGAAGGACCGTGATCGAGATCGCGAGACGGTTTGTGATGTGATCACGGAACGGATCGTGATGAGTTCGCGGGACAGATTGTGATCAAGATCGTGATGAGTTCGCGGGACAGATCATGATGTGTTCGCGGGACGGTTCGTGATTGGATCGCGGGACGCTCGGCGATTTGGATCGCGAAGAAGTTCGACTACACCAACCGCGTTTCTTAACGCTTCCCGCTTAGCGATCTACAAGGGTACGTAGATCCACTCTCCCTCTCGTAGATGCTCATCACCATGGATAGGTTTGCGTGTGCGTAGGAAAATTTTGTTTCCCATGCGACGTTCCCCAACAGTGGCATCATGAGCTAGGTTGATGGTTCGATGAGATCTCGAGTAGAACACAAAAGGTTTGTGTGCGTTGATGCTTAGATTGCTTCCTCCCTTGGTCGGATTTTGGTTCAGCGGGATTGTGAGATGAAGCGGCCCAGACCAACATTACTCGTACGCTTACGAGAGACCGGTTCCCTCGACGCAACTTGTTGCTTAGATGGCTTGCGGGTGACAGTTTCTCTCACTTTAGTTGGATTGGATCCGACAAAGGAGGTCCTTGAGAAGGTTGAAAAGCAATCCATGTATCACCGTTGTGGTTTATGCGTAGGTGAGAATCGTTCTTGCTAGATACCCGTAGCAGCCACGTAAAACATGCAACAACAATTAGAGGACGTCTAACTTGTTTTTGCAGGGTATGTTGTGATGTGATATGGCCAATTACATGATGAGATATATGTGATGTATGAGATGATCATGTGATGTATAGAATTTCACGACTTGCATGTCATTGAGTACGGCAACCGGCAGGAGCCATAGGGTTGTCTTTAATTATTGTATGACCTGCGTGTCAATCATTAAGCACTATGTAATGCTTTACTTTATCGCTAAGCGGTAGCAATAGAAGTAGAAGCAGGGATGGCGCCACAACCCCAATGGCAACACATTGATGGAGATCAAGATGATGGAGATCATGGTGTTGTGCCGGTGACGATGGAGATCATGTCGGTGTTTCGAAGATGGAGATCTTAAACACAAGTTCATGGCCATATCATGTCACTTATGAATTGCATGAGATGTTAATCCTTTTATGCACCTAGTTTTGCTTAGTACGGCGGTAGCATTATAAGGTGATCCCTCACTTGAATTTCAAGATGAACTGTGTTCTCCCCGAGTGTGCACCGTTGCGAAAGTTCGTCGTGTTGAGACACCACGTGATGATCGGGTGTGATAGACTCTACGTTCACATACAACGGGTGCAAGCCACATTTGCACGCGCAGAACACTCGGGTTAAACTTGACGAGCCTAGCATGTACAGACATGGCCTCGGAACACAAGAGACCGAAAGGTCGAGCATGAGTCATATAGTGGATATGATCAACATAATGATGTTCACCATTGAAGCCACCTTAACTCACGTGATGATCGGACTTGAGTTGGTGAATTTGGATCATGTATCACTCGAATGACCCAAGGGATGTCAATTTGAGTGGGAGTTCTTAAGTAATATGATTAATTGAACTCATTATCATGAACATAGTCAATAGTGTCTTTGCAAATTATGTTGTAGATTACTAGCTCGCGCTGTAGCTCCCTTAAATTTTTATATGTTCCTAGAGAAATAGAGTTGAAAGATGTTGGTAGCAATATTGCGGACTGGGTCCGTGATCTGACGATTGTCCTCATTGCTACACAGAAGGCTTATGTCCTTAATGCACCGCTCGGTGTGCCACCCCCTCTAGCGTCGTCTATAGATGTTGTGAACATCTGACAGGTACGTTTCGATGACTACTTGATAGTTTAGTGCGTCATGCATTACGGCTTAGAATTGAGGCTCCAAAACGTTTTGAACGTCACGGAACATATGAGATGTTCTAGGAGCAGAGATTGTGATCTCGGGCTCGTGCCTGTGTTGCGAGATATGAGATCTCCAACAAGATTCTTTGCCTGTAAGGTGAAGGAGAATAGCTCAATCGTTGAGCATGTACTCAGATTGTCTGGGTACTACAATCGCTTGAATCAAGTGGGAGTTGATCTTCCAGATAAGATAGTGATTGATATAGTTCTCCAAGTCACTGTCACTAAAGCTACTAGAACTTAGTGATGAACTATAATACACCAGGGATAGAAGTATTGATCCCTGAGCTGTTCGCGATGTTTGACACCGTGAAGGTAGAAATCAAGAAGGAGCGTCAAGTGTTGATGGTTAATCAAACCACTAGTTTCAAAAAGGGCAAGAGCAAGGAGGGAAACTTCATGGATAGCAAGTCAGTTGCTACTCCAGTGAAGCAACCCAAAGTTGAACTCAAACCCGAGACTAAGTGCTTCTATTATGAGGTGAGAGGTCGCTGAAGCGGAACAAACCTAGATACTTGGTAGATAAGAAGGCTGGCAACATCGACATAAGTATATTTGATATACGAGTTATTGATGTGTACCTTGCTAGTACTCCTAGTAGAACCTAGGTATTGGATATCGGTTCGGTTGCTAAATGTTAGTAACTCGAAATCAAAGCTACGGAATAAACGGAGAACTAGCTAAGGGTGAGGTGACGATGTGTGTTGGAAATGTTTCCAAGGTTGATGTGATCAACATCGCACGCTCTCTCTACCTTCAAGATTAGTGACGAACCTAAATAAATGTTATTTGGTGTTTTGCGTTGAGCATGAACATGATTAGATCATGTTTGTTGCAATACGGTTATTCATTTAAGTCAGAGAATAATGGTTATTCTGTTTACATGAATAATACCTTCAATGGTCATGCACCCAGTGAGAATGGTTTGTTGAAATCTTGATCGTAGTAATACACATGTTCATAACATTGATGTCAAAAGATACAAAGTTAAATAATGATAGGACCACATACTTGTGGCACTGCCGTAAAATGTCATATTGGTATAAAGCGCATGAAGAAACTCCATGGTGATGGATATTTGGACTCATTCGATTTCGAATCGGTTGAGACATGCGAACCATGCCTCTTGGGCAAGATGACTAAAGGACCCCGTTGGATGGAGCGGGCAAGTGATTCATTGGAAATGATACATGTTGATGTATGCAATCTAGTGAGTCTTGTAGCGTGCAGTGGATATCGTTATTTTCTTACCTTCACTGATGATTTGAGTAGATATAGTGTATATTTACTTAATGAAACACAAGTCTGAATCGTTTGAAAGGTTCAAGCAAATTCAGAGTGAAGTTTAAAGATCATCGTGACAAGAAGATAAAAATGACTGCGATATGATCGTGGAGGTGAATATCTGAGTCACGAGTTTGGCATACAACTTAAGACAATGTGAAAGTTGTTTCACAACTAAACGCCACCTGGAACACCATAGTGTGATGGTGTGTCCGAACATCATAGTTATGCTCTATTGGACATGGTGTGTGCTATGATGTCTCTTATCGTTTTACTACTATAATTTTGGGGTTATGCATTAGAGACAACTATATTCACTTTAAATAGGGCACCATCTAAATCCGTTGAGATGACACCATGTGAATTATGGTTTGATAGAAACCTAAGCTGTCATTTCTTAATACTTGGGGCTGCGACACTTGTGTGGAAAATGTTTTCACCTAATGAGGTCGAACCCAAGGCGGACAAATGCATCTTCATAGAATACCCTAAGATCAGTTGGGTGAACCTTCTATCTCAGATCCAAGTGCAAAGTGTTTGTTACTAAAACGGATCCTTTCTCGACGAAAAGTTTCTCTCGAAAGAATTGAGTGGGAGGAAGATAGAACTTGATGAGGTTGTTAAACCTTTGTTCAATCAGAGAGTAGCGCAGCGCAGGATGTTGTTTCTGTGAAGCCTACGTTAATTGAAGAGGAAGTTAATGATGATGATCATGAAGCTTCAGGATCAAGTTACTATCGAACTTCGTAGGTCGACAAGGATGTGTACTGCTCCTAAGCAGTACGACCACCCTGTCTTGGAGGTCATGTTGTTGGACAACGATGAACCTACGAGCTATGGAGAAGCGATGATGGGCCCGGATTCCGACAAATGGTTGGAGGCCATGAAATCCGAGATAGGATCCATGTATGAAAACCAAGTGTAGACTTTGGTAGACTTGCTCGTTGGACGGCAGGTCGTTGAGTACAAATGGATCTTTAAAATGAAGACAGACACTGATGGTGAATGTCACTATTTGTAAAGCTCGACTTGTTGCAAAGATGTTTGTGACAAGTTCAAGGAGTTGACTATGATGAGACTTTCTCACTCGTAGTGGTGCTAAAGTCTGTTGGAATTATGTTAGCAGTTGTTGTGTTTTCAATTATGAAATCTGACAGATGGATGTCAAAAAATCGTTTCCTTAACGGTTTACTTGAGGAAAGGTTGTATGTGATACAACCAGAAGGTTTTGTCAGGCTTAAGGATGCTAAAAGGTGTGCAAGCTTCGGTGATCCTTCCATGGACTGAAGCAAGCATCTCGGAGTTGGAATATACGCTTTGATGTGGTGATCAAAGTTTTGATGTTTATACAAAGTTTACGAGAAACTTGTATTTGCAATAAAGTGAGTGGGAGCACTATAGAATTTCTGATAAGTATATGTGGATGACATATTGTTGATCAGAAATAATGTAGAGTTTCTGGAAAGCATAAAACGGTCATTTGGAAAGTGATTTTCAAAGGAAGACCTGGATGAAGCTACCTAATTGTTGAGCATCAAAAATCTATGGAGATAGATCAAGATGCTCGATGAGACTTTCAATGAGTGCATACCTTGACAAGATTTTGAAAGAGTTCAAAATGGATCAGTCAGAGAAAGAGTTCTCGCCTGATTTGTAAGGTGTGAAAGTTGAGTGAGACTCAAAGCTCGACAACGGCAAAAGAAAGAGAAAGGACGAACGTCGTCCCCTATGCCTTAGCCATAGGCTCTATATTATGCCATGTTGTGTACCGCACCTGTGTGTGCCTTGCCATGAGTCCGTCAGGGGGTACAAGAGTGAACCAGGAGTGGATCACTGGACAGCGGTCAAGATTATCCTCAGTAACTAAGAGACTGAGGAGATGTTTCTCGATTATGGAGGTGATAAAGAGTTCGTCGTAAGGAGTTACGTCGATACAAGCTTTAACACTAATCCGGATGACTCATAGTAGCAATCTGGATACGTATAGTGGAGCAGCCATTTGGAATAGTACCGAGCGGAGTGTGGTAGAAGTGTTTACAGTTTGACATAGGTATTTGCAAAGTGCACAGGGATATGAATGTTACAGACCCGTTGACTATAAGACCTCTCTCACATGCAAAGCATGATCGAGCCCCAGAACTCGTTGGGTGTTAGATTCATAACAATGCGAATCACATGGTGATGTGAACTACATTATTGACTCTAGTGCAAGTGGGAGACTGTTGGAAATATGCCCTACAGGCAATAATAAATTAGTTATTATCATATTTCCTTGTTCATGATAATCGTTTATTATCCATGCTATAATTGTATTGATCGGAGACTTAGATGCATGTGTGGATACATAGACAAAACCATGTTCCTAGTATGCCTCTAATATACTAGCTCGTTGATCAAAAGATGGTTAAGGTTTCCTAGCCATGGACATGAGATGTCATTTGATAATGGGGTCACATCATTAGGAGAATGATGTGATGGACAAGACCCAAACTGCAAACGTAGCATATGATCGTGTCAGTTTATTGCTACTGTTTTCCGCATGTCAAGTATGTGTTCCTATGACCATGAGATCATGCAACTCACAGATATCGGAGGAGTGCCTTGTGTGTATCAAACGTCGCAACGTAACTGGGTGACTATAAAGGTGCTCTACAGGTATCTCCGATGGTGTCTGTTGAGTTGGCATGGATCGAGACTGGGATTTGTTACTCTGTGTGACGGAGAGGTATCTCGGGGCCCACTCGGTAATGCAACATCACAATAAGCCTTGCAAGCAATGTGATTAATTGTTAGTTGCGGGATTTTGTATTACGGAACGAGTAAAGAGACTTGCCGGTAACGAGGTTGAACTAGGTATGGAGATACCGACGATCGAATCTCGGGCAAGTAACATACCGAAGAACAAAGGGAACGTTATACGGGATTAACTGAATCCTTGACATAGAGGTTCGACCGATAAAGATCTTCGTAGAATATGTAGGAACCAATGTGGACGTCCAGGTCCTGCCATTGGTTATTGACCATAGAGGTGTCTCGATCATGTCTACATAGTTCTCGAACCCGCAGGGTCTGCACACTTAAGGTTCGGTGACGTTTCGGTAGTGTAGAGTTATGTATGGTGGTGACCGAAGTTTGTTCGGAGTCCTGGATGAGATCCCATACATCACGAGGAGCTCCGGAATGGTCTGGAGGTAAAGATTCATATATAGGAAGTCCCAGTTTGGTTTCCGAAAAAGTTTCGGGCTCATCGGTAGTGTACCGGGAGTGCCGGTAGTGTACCGGGAGGCCTCCGGGAGGGGTATTTCGACCCCAAGAGGTCCATGGGCTGTGGGAGAATAATAACCAGCCCTTTGTGGGATGGGAAAACAGCCACAAAGTCCCATGGCACAGGAGAGAAAGTCCTAAAGCAAAAAGTGGAAAAACAGCCAATAGGAGGCAATCCTACTCCAACTAGGATTGGAGGTGAAGTAGGATTGCTTCCCACCTCTTATTTTGGCTGACCCAAAGGCCTTGGCTGCCTCTCCTCTCCTCTACTCCTATATATACTAGTGGATTGGGTGGTTTTTGGACAGAATTTCCGGCCACGTGCTACCCGTTTCACCGGTGCACAGTTTCTCCTCTAGATCGGTTTTCCGCAGCGCTTAGGCGAAACCCTGCCGGAATTGCTCCACCACCATCACCGGAGCGCCGTCACGCTACCGGTGAACTCTCTCTCCTCTCCACCTCCTCTCGCTGGATCGAGACGGTAGAGATCGTCATCAAGATGCACGTGTGCTGAACGCGGAGGTGCCGTCCGTTCGACGCTAGATCGGAAGGACCGTGATCGAGATCGCGAGACGGTTTGTGATGTGATCACGGAACGGATCGTGATGAGTTCGCGGGACAGATTGTGATCAAGATCGTGATGAGTTCGCAGGACAGATCATGATGTGTTCGCGGGACGGTTCGTGATTGGATCGCGGACGCTCGGCGATTTGGATCGCGAAGAAGTTCGACTACACCAACCGCGTTTCTTAACGCTTCCCGCTTAGCGATCTACAAGGGTACATAGATCCACTCTCCCTCTCGTAGATGCTCATCACCATGGATAGGTTTGCGTGTGCGTAGGAAAATTTTGTTTCCCATGCGACGTTCCCCAACAATAATATCTTGTTAAAGTCACCAGCTATCATCCATGGGGGGTTTATTCGTTGATGTAGATCGTGTAAGTATGTCCATGATAAATGCTTTTCTTCCCACTTCGGCTCACTGTAAAATCCAGTAAACCTCCATATCCCATCCGTACCATCACCCATGTTTACATGTATGAGATTCTTATTTTTTATCTCGGAATTGAATTATCAATGGTCTCCACCAAAACAAAAGTAAACCACACTCGAACTATTACTCTCATGCTCCTTCATATTGTGCATCCTCAACTTTTTCCTGGGTTTCTCTGTCTTAACTTTGTTCAGATGTGTCCCAGACAGGAAGGTGACATCCAGCCCCCACTACTTTTGGACATCCGGTAGTGCTCTAACTGTCGCGGCACTGGCCATTCCACGGCAGTTCCAAGATATGAGTTTCATTGCTCCTGATGATCACCCTCTAGGGGAGTCATCCATGTCTCACTGGATGTGTTGTTCTAAGGGATTGTTGCTCTCAAACGCTTCAGATCATGGATTTTCTGCGGGGTGCTTAACTGACTTTTATCCACATGCTCGATACTACTACCATTTTCCAAAAGGTTAACTTGTTCTGAAACGTATCCCGGTGGTGGTGAAACACCCTGGGCTCCCGGACCTCCAGCATAGTGCACACAGGAGCATTAATACTCCCATCATGTCTTATCAATCGTTTGCGTGCCAAAGGCACCATAGCACTTGCACTTGTATTTCTAGTTCCATCAAGATACATGTCCTAATCTTCCTCCGGGTTCGGGTCAGTTGTGTTTCCTCTACCTTTCCCAAAACCTCCACCTCGGCCCTGCCCCCACATCCAGTGCCACTACCTCCTCTGCCTGTCGGAGCATCATAATCAACAAGGAGCCACTCGCCCCATTCACATTCATCCACACTATGGATTCCATCTCCACACTCTGTAACAACATGACCAATCAATCCATAGAAATCGCAAAACTCAGGTAGCTTCTCATATTCCACTAGATATTTCTTGCTTTCTTTCAGCGTCAATGGTACAAATTTAACGAAGGGTGTGTCAAGCATCAGAAACACACGTGCTCTCAAGTATTTAGTTGGGTTCAAACGTCCCTCATTGACAATCACAATAATCGGAGGGCCTCCAACCTTCTTTGCAATCTTCTCTGTAATCTCTTTCTTCTTCATCAACCCATCCAGTATTCCAACAATTCTTGCCTGCACCAGGATACGATCTAGTTTGTACTCATGTACGTTGGTGATTCCGTCATATTCCTCCATACGATTGTCGCGTTTCTGGACAGCCACGGACCTCCTCTCATCACACGATTCCAATCTTCCAAGCACCAAAATTGCGCCAAGAACAAATTAGGGTTCATGGTTTTGAAAGTAACACCCTGAGTTGGAAGCCATATGTGTGAACCCTAAAGATGGTGGTCCATCTTGTCTCTTTGATCAGATCCTCGATCTCTTCACCTTGAAGGTTTAGTCCTGCAAACCTTCTGCCATATTTGATTGAGTTCCTATTGGCGATCCATCTTGTCTCCTTGATCAGATCCTCAATCAGCACCGTTGCCACTTATCCCGCAGCGCCGACCCTTGGGGGCGCACTCTTCACCTCCTCCGCCATGCAGGGCCACGTTGGGGACGGTGATACACAAGGGATCACGTGCGGGTCATCGAAGCAACGCTCAAACGTGAGAATTGATGGGGAAACAACGGTAGATTGGGAAACCCTAACACTGAGCAACCCGAACCCTAGCGCCGAGCAACAAGGGGGCAAGGGGAATCCTGGCTATCGCCAAGGGAAAATCTTTCCACTCCTATTTGTTTAAAACATTTGCAGTTCATCAGGGACAGATGAGCCTGGCTCAGACACAGATTTGGGGAATAGACCAACAAGAGAAAAGCAGTAGTAGTATACGGTGAAGAACAGCATTCTCCTCGGCAACCATTGGTCTTAAGTTTACCCGAGCATGAACTTCATAAACCGTCGATGGGAAGGGACACAGATTTTAAAACAAAAGGAGAAACCAGAATTCATACTCAGTGTAGTAGATTCGCATTCCAAATCAGCACAAGCATACATTAGAAGGTATTTCCAATTTGCCTCCAATAAATCAAATCGCGACCTCCATTCAACGGCCAAAACTTCAAACACAAAAATTGTACACTTCAGTGGCAGGCTAAAATTACAGTGGGCATGCCGGGACAAAAGTAGCAGGCAGAGCTATTATACACGACTAGACCAGGATCCAGTCCCTGTGGCAACTCAACAACACCTTTGCAAAATGAGAACCCTAGACCCCGCCCCAAAAGGGAACAGAAAGAATACCTAGTACAATAACACTATTTCCTTTTGACATTCCAATTGGAAGCAAAACAAAACACATACAACCCCATTATATCCACCGGCAAGCTGAGTATATACAAGTGAAGCCTCAGCGGATCTTCAGAGAATCTCTGAGTTGATATGCCATACTTCTCATGCTAGGGAAACAGCTTGGAGAGCTCATACTTAGCGCTGACCTAGATGAAGTTGCATTCCTCATCTTTGTAGTAACTTCCACTTTCTTGTAGATGATTCTATTTCGGCATGGCTGTGGGCTAAAAGCCAGTCTCTCGAACATAAATCATTTTCTTGTGCAGAGAAGGGGCAGACTTCAGATGGATCATATCAACCAATGTCTGATGAAGCTACTATATCCAGGCAAGAGCACCTCGATCATTTGCCGCTGCTTGGGGACGGCCCCTGGTTGGAGTTGCTGGCCTGTTTGCATTCAACTCCTGAATGACATTTAATGTATGACATAGTCAACACATGGACCAAAGCAATCTGGCTAGTTCAATTAACGAAATGCCTGTCCAACAAAATTAGTGTTTTACCTGCATCCATGTATCTTCAAGCTGATCTGGTGAGGTCTCGGGTGATGTGATTGCAGGAGGCAAAGGATGAATTAGTTTTGGAACAACAACAAGATCTCTACCCAAAACTAAGATTGCACCAGCATTGTTTGCAGTACCTGTGCGCATACCATGCAAATCTATCACAAACTGAGCCAAAAGAATGAGACTAGATATTGTTAAATCATATTCTCACCGCAATAATTTGTTGCTGAAAAAAGAGTGATCAGGTGGCCTTGAGCAAAGCGCTCAAAGCCATCCATCACGCACTCATGCGCTCGTACAATTAACTGAAGGTCGTTGTTGTTGCAGAACTCCATAACACGATCAGGCTGTGTCACCAACACGTGTTAGCTTCAGAAATCAAAGGGGGCAAAGGGGAGATGAATTCATCAATATAAGGAATAGGGAGTACTAACCCCAAATGTAACAAGACCAGGCCCCCGAGCATTTGGTCTTAATCCTTCAACGCTGTCATTTTCTGTTGGATCAGACCTGTAAGCATCACAGCAAGATCATGGATCAACAAAACACTCCAGCTAAGGGTAAATATCAGTGTGAGTTGTTGAAATGCTGACCATAGAAGATCCATGAGGACAACCGAGCCTGCTTCCATGGTAATTGGTCTTTGAAGATTCTCGATCTGTTCTACATGGTTGATTGAGCGACCGATGCCACCATGCATACAGATAATTTTCTTTTCTATGAGTGCAGCCAAAGGAAGCCAATTAAATAGCCTATTCATACGATGCCATGTCCAGATGCCATCTCTCTCGCCCTATATTTTCAGCAAAGAACGCCCATGTAAGAAAAGATGAAAGGTGATATTGAACGAAATATAGTGTACAAATAAAAAGTTACCATTCGCTCTATACACTCTATTCGAAAGCCAAATAAAGCATTAATGTCAGCAGCCTCATGATTTCCACGAATTAAATGTACATTTTGCGGATATTCAACCTGAAATGTACAATTGTTTAGATATTACAATTTAAATAAATAGCATAGAAGAACAAGTCGCATGCAGTAAGTTGCTGATTACTACCTTCAAAGCAAGAAGAAGGGACATAGTTTCTAAACTGTGCTGCCCACGATCCACATAATCACCCAAGAAGAGATAATCAATGTACCTACAGGTTAAGATAAGACAATAAGTGAGCTGAACATGACTAAACTACCCCCTCTAAACTATTACCTCCTTTGCTAAATACTTGTCTTTTTAGAGATTTCACTACAAACTACATACGGATGTATATAGACATAATTTAGAGTGTAGATTCACTCATTTTGATCCGTATGTAGTCCGTAGTTGAATCTCTAAAAAGACAAATATTTAGGAACGGAGGGAGTACATAATTTGTTACAGACAGAGCGGACAGGGAACGAAACTAATTCTGGGCCAGGGTAGAAATTCAACGGACGAAGTACACTAATGAAAAATATTAGGTATGGTGTTTCCCATTAAAAATGGCATCAAAATTTCTCATGCAGTTTCCGTATACCGGAAGGCACCATAACTATTGGCAAAAGATATATGAGAAGTGACATCTTTATCACTCAAAAGTAAGCACTTACGCGATGTCGCCAGCCGTTGAAGGAGAACCATACTCATCAAACAATCGCATAAGGTCACCAAATTGACCATGCAAATCACCAAATATTTTAATGGGAGCTTTAAGTTGCAAAACACTTGGTTCACTTGAAAATATTCTCTCTGCACTGTCACACAGATCTGCAATCTCATTGCAGTCCAAGAAAAACTGCCTTCGCACTGGAGGCTTCCAGCCGCGAGGTTTCAACAGAGCTGCGATCACCTGGATATGTATAGCAGCAGACAGAACATGAAGTGAATATACAGATGTAGGAAGAACAGTAGGTATCGCAGCCAATGCCCATATTGAGAATTAAAACTTCTACATCGCTAAGGCTCATTACCATAGCAAATAAGCTACCAGATATTTATTTATTTTTGTACATAGATGCCTAGCTTTAGATCAAAGAACACACATTAGCTTTGTTTCAATTGTGACCATATTTTAGGTATGAAACGGTACCTTTTTAGGAATACTATTAATGGACATCTGGCGGTCAAGCAACTTCCTTGCAGCAGTTGCATTCTCAGGGGTGCCATAGCTGACCCTTCTTCCTTCATTTTCAAACTGGTCAATTGAAAGCTGTCTGACCATACCACCTAAGGCACCTCCAGTTTCTGCAGCCACTACCACCTGCAAGAAGAAAAAAAGAGCATGTCACCTGACGTGATTTAAAAGCAGTTTTAGATACGCGGCTCCCAAATATATTAGTGCACTTACCTGATATAAAAATAAACTGCCAAATAAACAAATGGGCTACAAATGATACAACATAATGCAACATATGGTCTATTCTGTACTCACAGCTCTATGGTGCAACCGAACACCAGGTGGAGGTGTCATGTTTGAAAGAGCAGTGTCTGGTTTGATGAGGCTTGAATGTTTGTTGCTTGATGAAGAATCTGGAGACTGCTCCTTGTCAGACAACTCTTCTGCCTCACCATTAACCTGCCTAGCCTTTACAGCAGCTAGAGTAGCACTAATTGCTTCTGCCTCTGCTGCTGATGCTTCAACTAAGTAATCAACACCTTTGCTTGATCTCCTGTGATGTAATTAATTTCAAAACAAAAAATCACTGTAAAATAACAATAAGGAAACAAATGCCAACTTGCTACTGAAAGATCACAGAACACACTTATGAAACAAATGGAGTGTACCTCTGTCCCTGCAGCACAGCGTTCTCAGGGCTAATATCGGTATACATGTCCCCATTAAGAGGAGGAGCAACTGGTGTTCCAAGAACTACAGATCCATCTGGAGCTGATTCTGAAGCTGCCTGTTTTGTACGTTCATCATTGTAAGCATACCTTCCAGATGGCTTTCCAGCTTGTGTGTCAGTGGCTGCTGCACTTGCCGCTGCATGATTAGCAGCAGTTGTTGTTTCTGCGGCAGCAAGATCTTCAGCCACAAGAAGATCATCTAGCAACACACCTACATTGGTAATCCGGCGATCTTAGCACAAAATAGGTAAAGGCGATAGCATTAAACAGTACTACCTCTGTTTCTAAATATAAGACGTTTTGGCAGTTTAAATCTCACTGCCAGAACATCTTATATTTAGGAACAAGGGTGTACGAAATAGTATAAAATGCGGGCAATTATTCTCAACAGGCAAATATAATACTTTATACAAGTGAAAACTATATAAATTGTTGTACATTATTAAAGTTATTTTTGGCTTCAGACAAAGGAATAAGGAGTATGACGATGCTACTAAGGTTGTCGAGGGTGTGTTTGGAAGCTCGGGTGAAAACCATGTCTCGGCCTACGGCCTATAACCAGCGATGGCGACGTTTGTGGGCGTCGTGGACCTTCTTGGAGGCATCGCTGTTTTGCTTCCTCACCCCTCACACACAGGCCGGTTGCTGCAACTCCGGGGGAAACCCTAGATACGTGTGATCAGACGAAGGTGTCACCTTGGTGTCGTATCCCCTCTTGAGGGCTTGGTCTTTGGAGCGAGGCATTGGCAAGAGGGGCCGGTGGAAGAAGGTGGTGTTGGTATCAAGGTTTCTGTGGCAACGATGGCGACGGCGAGCGACGTAAGAGGCATGGCAACGGTTGCGGTAGTCGGCTCTTCTCCGACATGTTTGTGCAATTACCTCGGGTTGTTTTGCTGCAGTGAAGTCGGAGCTGAGGCGGCAAGGCTCCTGCGGCAACGATGACAGGCAGCAGGTGGTCTATTTGGTGGTTTTCCACGGCACCAGCCGGGCATGGTTCTCCTTTGGAGCTCTACGTGGGAGTCGGAGCTTTGCTGCTTTCGATGCAGGTGGCTAGGGCTGGCACGGATCGTATTGGGTTTCCACACAGGCTCTACGGTGAGGATTGAGTCGAGGTTGTCTTTGGCGAAGTCAGAGTCGCTTGCTCAGAGACTAGGGAGGGCAATGACGCCTGTTGGGGAAAAGAGATGACGATGACGCCAGAGTGTATATTGATAAGGTCCTCTTTGTTGAGGTGTGTGGATTATCTTGGGTGTGCCGCTCGACAGTCGGTGACGGTTTTAGCCTGGTTTTCCGTTAATTAACCAGACAATTCTCCTTTGCTTAATTAATAGACGAGGCAAAACTTTTGCCTCCGTTTCGGAAAAGAAAAAGAAAAAAACCTCAGACCCCAAAGAATATGTACGACAGACAGAACTAGTGGCCAGTCATTCCTAATGTACTCTCAGGATAGAACTAATGAACTACTGGTATATATCCATTAAGAGATGAATCGAAATGAATGACAACTTATTTGGACATTACATTCTGGGGACAACCAGTCCACGGCATCTGTTAACCATACAATGAATTTGATAACTCACAAGGACGGACGATAATACCGTAAATGTCATTCACATAGAACATGCAATCATCCTAGAAGTACCAAATGACCAAGGTGTGAACAATACACATTTGTAAGCTATAAGTAATTGTCCATCATGGAGTACCACGTGATGGACCTTTGGTAAGTTCATTCATGACAGAGAACACTCATTTTATTTGATCTGGATGAATTGGAAATAATATATGGCATTTCATCTAAGCAAAAACATAGGTCATGAGGTTGCATGCTCATAAATCAAATAGAAGTACAAAACAACTAGAGACTCTGAATGTGAAAAGTGATGGCAACAGCAAAGTCAAAGCTCGGCACAAAAGCACGATATGTGATTTCAAGGTAAATGGATAGGTCTTGGTTGATTTGCAATATATCTCATTAATGGATGATAGTAAACAAGTTACCTAGCAAGTAGCGAAAGTGGGGATCTTGGGAGATTGGATTCATAGAACTGCATGAAAGAAAATGCATGTTTCTGTGGACAGATATCAGTTTACCTCCCCGTAGACCTCCATAAATGAATATTAAGTCGCCAACAGCTGCTGCTGCATGTCTACACCGTCGTGTAAGTTCAACAGCAGCATCACCTCCTGCTGCATCCGCACTATATCTTCCTGTTCTGGGAGTTGTGACAACTGACTTCGTGTCGCACCAAACTCCAGCAGCAGTGTCCAGCACTGGAATCAGATAGAATGGTACAAAGTTATAGAAAATTTGCAGGAGCCTGCATCATAATTCTTATACATGGCCCAGGTAATCAACGATGCTTAGGCCCTAACTTTGATGCTGACATAACTTTAAATGACAAAAGATTAAAAGAGAAGAGGCACAAAAATTGACTCATAACAGCAGTCATAGGTAACAAGAGTGACCTACAGTAATGTTTTGTTATTCAAACATCTTGTAGAGATCGACATAATTAGCAAGTGATGTTTTCAAGTACTTACAATAGTTCAGGTTTCAGGCCTTTTTGAGACAAATGAATACTAGAAATCCACAAAAAGGATCTTAACATTTCAGATATTAACATTCAAACAAACTAAAAGAGACCGTCTTTCTATAGATATTTCTGCCAATCATCAGCAGAAACTATGAGCATGGAATGCATGGTTTCATCCACAGATTGTTGAACTGATATTGGGGAAAACAGGTAAATTCAAATTTTCAAAACTGGAACCTGCGACACTCGAGGAGTCCTCTACCATCCGACCACCTCCAAGAGCACCTCCAGACACATGAAGACGTGCATTCACAAAAACCTAAACACAAGACGAAAGAGGCATTAGACAAACACTACACCAGATAACATTTTTATTTAGAAAAAAGAAGGGATAGGACTGAATGACATCTTACAGCTGCATGTTGGTATCTTGGTGATGGAGAGACACCAGGGGCAATTGCCCACTCCCAGCGCCCATCTCTATGTTTTGCGAGACCATATGCACTTGATAGTGGCTGATAGTTTAACAAGGAGGGTACATTATTAAGCATAGAATATATATAGTAACTAAGATTTATTCATCACCCCTAATACTATATTAAACACAAAGAAGCGATGCAACAGAAATCTGTACTGCTTTTACTAATCAAGGGTATCTGGGATATAATTCAGGACATTACTTCACGGTAATTGTATCACTTGTATCATTTGAGCAATAAATATGCATTCTTTTCCTTGCAAGGAATAGATAGCTAGCCAACAGAAAATAATGCCCTCGTGAGGAGAGAGCTGAAAGCCTGGAGATTTGCACACTCTGGTTTTGGTTCTCTCTCTTTCTTTCCCTCCTGTAACTGTTTCACATATGAGCCCAGTTTTCCCGCCCAGCCCTTTCTTTTTCGCCAGAAATCTCTCTTCCCCTGTGCCTGGCAAGTCTAAGGCGTCCTCTCTGCACTAAAGCGCCAATCAGGACGCCTAAGCGGGCGCTTCAGACGCTTTAATGTCTAAGGAGGATGCCTTAGACACATGTCTAAAGCGAGCTGGACGCTTTGGGCCTCGAAGGCGCTCTGTCGCTTAAGCGACGCTTTACAAACAGTGCTTCACCCCTACTCCCTCCGTTTCTAAATACAAGTCTTGAAATTTCAATAGAAACTACATACGGATGTATATAGACATATTTTAGAGTGTAGCTTCACTCATTTTACACCGTATGTAGTCTATATTGGAATATCTAAAAAAGACTTATATTTAGGAACAGAGGGAGTACATGACAGACTAGGAGGAAGGTTGTTAAAATAGTTTGATATCTAATCATTAAAATAACAGAAATTATTAACATATTATTAGAAATGCTCAAAACGTGCAATTATTTAGTTCCATGTTTCCATTTCATTCAGTAAAATGAATTTAGCTCCAGCAAGAGGTTCAAACATACTACTACTTCCACTGCCAAATAGATATAGTCCTAGAAAACTTGCAGCCATCTGTAACTTTCGTTATTTGTGATTCTATATATTTAGAGATTGGTAAACCGAGAATAATATTTATTAGATTTTTCATTAAAAACATAATTATGATTCTATTTTAAATTTAATTATGCCTTCACATAAAAATAACTACTCCCTCCGATCCAAATTAATTGACGCTGCTTTGGTACAAAGTTGTACTTAAGCTGCATCAATTAATATGGATCGGAGGGAGTATCAAAATTGCATCAATTATGACCATCAGCCCTTGTTTAAAATGTCATGTATTTTGGAACAGAGGATTATATGATTATGCCAATATTGTTTCACTTACCACACTATTACCATCCCTCCCACCGCAGAGTAAAAGTAGACCATCAGATCGTGCACTAGCGGTGGCATACCTGAAGAAGAATATCACAATGTATGTTTAGTGAAGAACATAAAAAACTAGTTCTAGTTCCAGTAAAATAACATAAAAGAATATGACCTAAATGCAGAAGTTGGATCACAACAAACTGAATGGGCAATATGGTTGTTAACTTTGCCACATCATGCTACTCTGTGTCATTACCATACAAAATAAATAGCAGCAAATATTAAAGATGGCTTAATAATGGAGTGAAGTTGTACAAGATGGTAATTTAGAAGTAAGATAGGTTTATTGTCAGGAAAAATTACAATATGCCAAGCCACTGTCACCGATACATTATTTGTAGCTCACCAACGTACTTTACCGCATCAAGCATTTTTCATTTCTGTTAGCCACACTTACATGCATGGCGGTGGTCCTTCACCTTCTGGTTCAAGTTTCCTCCATTCGTATGGCTTAGCGGCAGTATCAAGAGCCCATACATCCGCCAGAGGCCGCTTCCCTAAGCAAATGAAAATCGCCCAAGTACCAAGACCATTCAGGGTGGATTCAAATAGCAGAAATATTTATCTCAATCTTCACAAATATTTAAGGAGCAATTGCCTACCATCATTTCCACCTATTGTCAACAAGAACCTCTGTCCAACCAAGGCCATCACATGTCCATACCGTGGACCTGGACCGGGTCCTTGAACCACCACTCTGTAAAGCGTATAGCACCCTCAGAAGAGATAATGAAGAAATACAACTCTCCAGTCAAATTAGTGGAGAATAATAATCACCTGTGCCATCGCGGTCTCTGTTGTGTAAGATCTAGAACATGAAGATCCTCCGCAGATAAACCAGCTGGGCCAATACCACCCTGGATGGCAAGAAATGATGAAAGAAAGATGAGATATTTAATGGTTTACCTCCATAAAGCTTTGCAAGCAATACAGAAAAACCCTTACAAAATTCAGCCCATGGTTTTAAACAATTATGCTATGCTTGGTTACCTTGGTTAGATTAGCTTGGAAATAGTCGAGGGTCGTGGATGTTTTAAACGGCAAAAACCGGTAATGGCAAACTAGTTATCTCGAACAATAATAAGGCACCTGTCTGGTCACTAAATTGATATGCCGCTAGTTCAAAAAACATATACCTGAATGACAACCATGGTTCCAACCGCGGTTGCTACATGTGCAGCTCTTGGTGAAGGAGGCTCACCAAGTGGAGTAAGCCTGACAAAGTAGTATTGTGGTCAGATTAGCTGATTTTCTGAGTGCTCAAAGCAGAATTATCATGGTACCCTAAAAGAGAAGAGTTTTGGAGACTTTACTTAAGTAGCAGCCCAAGTATGGTATGTTGAAAAAGAAAAAGAAAAAGAGCAGGAAACCATTATGGAATACCCTACCTGCTCCATTTATTTGATAATACATCGTAACAGTGGACATCTGCTGTGGCACCGGCAAGACCTGCGACCAAGGAAACCGTTGAGATAGTCGCCTATGTATTTGACTGGGAATAAAATCAGAATTGCTCGCCAGATAAGATCATCTACTTTTTCATTGCAAAGCATGATTTGGACACTGGAGCAACTAAACTTGTATTTTAAGCTTCAGATGATTCTTCCAAAAAGATTACACAAGTTGGTATTCAAAAGAGAAAGGCGCTAATTTCATGTCAGTGACAGGTCTTGAAGAAGTTTCGTTACACTATTTTGATTAGGTAAAAAAATGGTTCCTCCTGCTATCTTCATAGAATAGGCACAACTAGAGAGAGCACACAGTTTGGGGTTCCTGCAAACCAACAGACAACTATAATCCTAAAGACATTTGGCAACTTTAGACAGAAGAGTTGAAAGAAAAATCATCCACGGGATAGGTGATTATTCAGAAAGTTATTTTACTAGTCAACTTTACTGCTACCTGAGACGGCATTGAGCATTCTAGCCCAGGGAATCAATTTGGTATTAGGAACCAACCAGCAGCAACTATATTCAGCATTTGAGTTGGCTAAATCCAATTCATCAAAATAGCTCGAATTTAATTCCTGAATAAAAGTCATATCTGAATTTCTGCATCTTTCAGCTTCCTAAACACGCTCAGAATTAGCTTTCAGGCCCATTTTACCCACAAAATAGAACGATTCCTCTCCTCGGGAAATGGCCTGAAGCCTGGAAATTCATTTTCATTTCAAACTGAAAAAACAAAATCCTCTAATAGACTGACCCAGAACAAAATTTGGCGACGAGATAACACCAATCGAGAGTCAGAGACCATTAGAAATGACAAGGCATGGGATAAAAGGCATTACGGATCCCAGCGCTGCCAGCTGAGGAGGGAGGCGTTGCAGAGTTGCCCTCTAACGCGGTCGCGCCGCCGAAGAGGATCAGCCGGGGCCCGACGTAGCCAGGCGAGCCCTCCTCCCCAACAGCCGGCACCGCCGTGAGCGTGTGGCCGCAGCGGCACCCCGGGCCGTCCTCCTTCTTGTCGATCACCGCGTTCACCGCCGTGTACCCCGGCGCCGGCCTCGGCCCCGATCCTGGCGCGGCCGGCGAGACCGGGGCCGCCGTGGGCGTCCCGGGCGTCGACGGGGCGGACGAGGAGGAGGTCTCGCTCCCCGAGCCCCTGCCGAGCGGGCCCGCGGCGGTGGTGGCGTCGGAGTCGGAGTCCGACTCCGTCGTCATGCGCGAGTCCACGTCCATGGCCGCCTAGCCTGCTAGGGTTGGTCGGCGGGGCCCGAGATCCCCCCGTGCGCCGCCCTAGGAGGCGCGCGCCACCGCGGGCCCGGCCGCCGGAGCCGTAGAAGCGGCCGGCGGAACCCTAGATTCCCCCGCCCGGCGCGCGGCGAGATTCGGGGCCACCGCGCGATTTGTCGGGTCCCGCTTGTCCGGTCCGGCCCGGCGCGATGCGATCGCGAGGGAGCGCGTGGGGAGGGAGGGGGCGAGGGGGAGAGGGCGCGCGCGCGCGGCCCGAGGCGCTCCCCCCGGGAGATTTGGAGCGAGAGTGGGAATTCGGGAGGCCGGCCGGGCGGTGCGCGCGGCGCGGGCGCGGGCGTGGGGGTGGGATGGAACGGGGAATTCGGGGTGTCCCTGGGGGGCCGGGTGCAAATCCGGGGGCGCTTCGCTTTTGGTTTTGGTTGGAGCGGAGGAGACGAGCGGGGGGACGGAGACGGAGAGAGGCCGAGGACGGACGGACGATCGAGGTGGAGGAGATAGAAGGGGATGGGAAAATGGAGCATTTTTGGTGTCACTCGGTGCGGTTTTCCCGTTCTGGCCTCGTTCCTGGGTGGATTCGGCTTTGCTTTGCTCGCTCTACTTCGAGCTGCGGCTTGGGTGCTGGCTGGCTGGCTGGCTGCGTGCCTACACGGCGCGTTGGGTTGAGTGCGTGGTATCCTTTTTAAGCATTTCTAACCGAATCCATTTCATGTTTATAGGTGGGACAGACCGGACAGGCACGGACAAAAAAAAAAGTTCACCGTCTAGCCAGTCGTGCTCCTCAAACGTCTCCTATACAAGGCACAGTCAATGACCGGTCGCAAAATCTCGACCCTCACCCCTCGTATCGGCTCTATATGTCTGGACTGACCGACACCTCTCATACCCAACTCATATCTAAGATAGGTATGAGTAGACCCGGATGCGCCCCAGCGTGTCGGACTGACGTGTGGGACCCATGCAAATACCCGATGAGAATGTTGGTTTGGCGAGATGCCCAAGGGGCCAGATCCGGCTATTTTAGTCGGAAAATACGGCAATCCCCAAACCTAGCTACGGTCTCATCACCTCACCCCACCCCCCCACCCCGTGCGCGCACCACCACTCCCCATTCACTCGTAGCTCAGAGCTCGTCGTACGCCTGTAGCCATGGCACGGCAGCGGATATCACCACTTACCCAATGCTCACTCCAGAGTGCTGGTTAGAGCTCCTTAAGGAGATTCGGGCCCGATGTGAAGCTCGGATTGTAGCTCGCGTGCCTTCGGCCTCGTCGGAGCATGAGGGTGAGGAGCAGGAATCAAACGCGGTCATGGAGGAAGCGAAGCCGGGGGAGGAGAAAGGCAAGGTAGACCTGGTGCCTCCGGATGTCGGATTCAACATGGTCGAAGCGTTGGGCGAGTTTGAGGTCGCCCAAGCGGATGAGCAAGCGTCGAATGCGACCATGGAGGACGCGAAACCGAGACAGGAAGAAGGCAAAGTAGATCCGGCGCCTCCAGATGCCGGATTCGACATGGTCGATGCGCTGGGCGAGTTTGAGGTCGCCCAGGCAGAGGAGCGCGACGAAGCAGCAGACCATCCTCGACTCCATCCGCTCAGAGGCAGAGCTGATGGCAAACTATCGCTACCTCCACGAGGTACGTGCGGATGTCGATGAATTCTTCGCGGACATGTAGTTTGACGAGGAGTCGAGGTCGCTGGAGGTAGCCATCCACCAGTTCGTCCAACACTGTCGGCACGGAGGTCATCTACATCTCTGACGATAGGTAGAAGTATGTTAGTGTTAGAACATAATTTTCCCGAAGTGGTTTTGGTGATTGATGACAGTGCCCTTTGCGACCTAACCGTGTGCATTTGGATTTCAGAGATTATCAGGTGGCACGATACGATTTTATTTCCACTTTGTGTTTAAAGAGAAGACGGTTTATTTCTGATGGTTTATTTTTGGTGGTTTTGAGTTACAGAAAATTCGTACTATCAAGAGGGGGTCCACATTTGGAAAGGTTAGGGTGGAATCAACATGTACACATTTGCATCCCTTTCCTTTCTCGGCTCTTTGGAGCGTTGATACGTCTCCAGTGTATCTATAATTTTTTATTGTTCCATGCTATAATATTATCATTTTAGGATGTTTTTTGGGTGATTATTTACCAATTCATATTATTTTTTAGCACTAACCTATTAACCCAGTGCCCAGTGTCAGTTGTTGTTTTCTGCATGTTTTTGACTTTTCAGGTTTATAGTACTAAACGAAGTCCAATTGTCCCCAAAAAATTATGATTTTTTCTGGACCAAATGAAGACCTAGAAGCTTCGGGAGGAGGCCGGAGGCTCCACGAGGGAGCCACCACACAACAGGGCACGTCTAGGGGGGGTAGCGCCCTGTTATGTGGCGGGCCCCTCGGGTGTCTACCGACACCCCTCTTTGGCCTATAAATTCCACAAACCCTAGAGAGCCTCCCGAAACACTTTTTGCGCCGCCACAAGTCTCTGTTCTGCCGTGTGCCCATCTAGAGCCCTGTTCCGGCGCCATGCCGAAGGGGGAATCGATCATGAAGGGCCTCTACATAAACCTTGCTTCTCCCATGGTGATGTGTGAGTAGTTCCCTACGGACCTATGGGTCCGTAGTTAGTACCTAGATGGCTCTCTCTCTCTCTCTTAATCTTCAATACAAAGTTCACTGCATCTTCGCGGTGATCTATTCAATGTAATCACTTCGTGCAGTGCGTTTGTTGGGATCCTATGAACTGTGGGTTTATGTTCAGATTATTCATGAAAAATATTTGAGTCTTCTCTTATTTCTATTATGATTCTTATTTGCGTGATTATTATAGCTTCGTAAATCTCTCCGATCTATTGAAATAGTTTGGCCAACTAGATTGATATTTCTTTAGTGAGAGGGGTGCGTTGTAGTGGGTTCAATCTGGCGGTGCTCTATATCTAAGTGACAGAAGGGACAAGACACGTATTTGTATTGTTGCCACTAAGGATAAAATGATGGGGTTAATTCATATTGATTGAATTTTATTTGTCTACATCATGTCACCGTTCTCCAAGCATTACTCTGTTTGTCATGAATTTAATACTCAGAGAGGCAAGCATAGAAGCGCTCTCAACGTGGACTAATAGTAATAGGTGCAGGCAGGAGTCGGCCTATTTGCTTATGGAAGTGATGCCTATATACACATGATCATTGTCGTGAATAAATATTGCATAACTATGTTTCTTCTATCAATTGCCCAACGGTAATTTGTTTACCCATTGTATGCCTACTACATGAGAGATGCCACTAGAGAACACTACGACCCCCGGTCTATGCACTTATATATTTACAAACGCTTTCAATACTTGTTGCCATTTATTTACTTTTATTTTATTTTGCAATTTGCAATATTCAACTATCATCTACACACTTCATTTGCTTGCAAATAATGAGTCCAAGGGGATTGACAACCCTCTTGTCCGCGTTTGGTGCAAGTGTTTGTTTCTTTGTGTGCAGTATCTGAAGATGGGGGTTGCGTGCTACTCCTATTGGTTCGATAAACATTGGTTCTCAACTACGGGAAATATTTATCTCTATTGTGTTGCATCACTCGTTCCTCTTCACGGAAAACCCAATGCAGATCACAAGTATCAAGCGTTTGGCCTCTGCTTAGGATCCCTTAGAAGCACCTGAGCAGAAATACCGTGCTGGGGAGCGGTAGTACTGCTCCAGCTGTACTGCCGCCCTCCAATGCTAAGGACACTACCGCTTATAATTTGCTTCTGGTGCCTTGGCTTTTGTTGAGCAGAAGTATGGCTGAAGTGGAGTGGTAGTACCGCTTAGGCGGTACTACCGTCTTCCACTTCCCGCTCGTACTTCCGATTAAATTTTGCTTCTGGTATCCTTCGCCACCTGAGCGAAAGTATAGCGGTAGTACCGCTCCGCGTGGTACTACCGTACTACCCTCCTCTACTCCTGCTAGGTTCCCTCTTCATACAACGCCAAGCGGGAGTACCACTGGCATGAGTGATAGTACAGCCCCGGCGGCACTACCGCCTCCCTGACACAGTCGGGTGTGTGCGGAGCTCGGAACTTCTGTGTGGGCGGAAGTACCGCTCCTTAGAGCGGTACTACCGCTTATGCACGGCTGGTGGGGCAGAAAACGGTCAGATTCCCCCCTATATAAATGGGTCTTCCTCCCCAAGTTGACTCACCTCTTTTTTTCCAAAGCTCCATTGTTGCTCCTAAGCTCATTTATTCATACGCAATCTCACCTAAACATATTTTGCTAGCCTCTTCAGTACCTGCCTTGCCCATTCTCACCTAGAGGATCGGTGCAAATCTTACCGGTGCATCCAAACCCCATGACATGATATGCTCTGTTACACATAAGCCTCGTTATATCTTCCTCAAATCAGCCACCATACCTACCTATCATGGCATTTCCATAGCCATTCCGAGATATATTGCCATGCAACTTCCATCGTCACTTCATATGACTTGTATTTCCATTGTATATTGCTTTGCATGATCGTAAGATAGCTAGCATGATATTTACATGGCTTGTCCATTTTTTGATATCTTTTGCTACGCTAGATCATTGCACATCATGGTACACTACCAGAGGCATTCATATAGAGTCATATCTTCCTATCAGTTTTTCATATCGAGTTGTAAGTAAAAAAAGTGTGATGATCATCATTATTAGGTCACTATCCCGGTGAGGAAAGGATGATGGAGACTATGATTCCCCCACAAGTCGGATGAGACTCCGTAATAAAAATGGGGGAGGCCAAATGAGCCCACCATATAAAAAATATGAATGGGGAGGCAAAATAGAAAAAAGAGAAAAGCCCACCATAAAAAATGAGAGAAAAGAGAGAAGGGACTTTGCTACTATCCTTTACCACACTTGTGCCTCAAAGTGGCACCATGTTCTTCATATAGAGAGTCTCTTGTTTTGTCACTTCCATATGCTAGTGGGAATTTTTCCTTATAGAACTTGGCTTGTATATTCCGATGACGGGCGTCCTCAAATGCCCGAGGTCTTCATGAGCAAGCAATTTGGATGCACATCCACTTAGCTTCGGTCGAGCTTTCATACACTTGTAGCTCCAGTGCATCCGTTGCATGGCAATCCCTACTCCTCGCATTGATATCTATTGATGTGCGTCTCCATAGCCCGTTGATACACCGAGTTGATGCGAGACTTTCTTCTACACGTTTACCCCTTTGAAACCTACCACCACATTATGTTCCACCTATATGCTCTGTCCATGGTTCACGTTCATGTATTGCGTGAAGAATAAAAAGTTGATGCATACTTAAAAAGTACGATCCAATTGCCTGACTTGGGCACCGTGGTGCTTCACATTTGTATTAATGCGATGAAGACAGAGCCATGCCTTGCTAATATAATAAGATGAATGGGGGTAAACATTCTTTGAGGATCGTATACTTTGAAAGATTGATGTTTTTGCTTCTTGTGCTTATAGTATTTGACGAGGATATGTACCTAGGGTAGTGTCCTAGGCAAGGCCCACATACCCTACCTAAGGACACCACATGGGAGGACTTGAAGATCAAGCATGAACTTCCGAGTGGATCCCTGGAGACGTTCAAAGTCACTCGACAGTAATCCACTCGAAGACTCCCGCTCTCACTCGGCAGTCGTGTGTCACTCGGAAGACCTTGATTTCACTCGACGCTAAAAGACCAGGAGCCATCATCAAGAGCCCAACGGGCAGACGCTGGTTCAATGGTCATTAGTAGCTTTTATTACGTATGTTACCTATAACGGCAGACTTTAACCCCACAATGAGGCCCTTAGATGCGGGATAACTATGAGGGGCAGCGAACTCTATATAAGCCGCCCTCCCCTCCTGCACAAGGGTTCGCAACCATTGTAATCTCAATATTCCACACGACATAAGCTCCTGAGCACTGAGACGTAGGGTTGTTACCTCCACGAGAGGGGCCTGAACTCATACATCCGTGTGTACACCCTCGCTGTAGCTAGGACTCTGCCTCTCCCTTCGTACCCTTACCATCTATTGTCAGACTCGTTCCCACGACAGTTGGCGCCCACCGTGGGGCAGGCGTCTAAGCGACTTCCGGTGAGGTTGCATTCTTCATCCTTCGACATGTCTTCTGGTGGTGTTTTTTCTCTGGGCCACGAGATCCGTTTTGGAGCACTCACCTTCATCGCCAATGATTCGACATGGCTCCAGGAAGCGCCTCTCGATGTCGAGGCGCTCCTGGTCCGCGGGGCTGCGCACTTCCGCGCGAGTCCCTGCGGCGTGTTGCCGCGACATCCGTCGACTCCGTACGCATCGGCTCCTCTCGCCGTTCGCGGTTGTAAGTGGTCCGGCCGCTCACGACTCTAGCGGTGGGTCGAACACGCAGCGGCGCGTCAAACTTCTCCACAGGTTGCAGCGCTCGAGCCCGTCGAGTCCCTTCACGACGTGTTCAAGTCGGATTCCAATCCGTCCGACGTGCCTTCCGAGTGCGAAAGCTGCAACCCTGCAACGGAGGTCTTGATGACGGGATCTCATCAGAGTTCACTGCCTGGTTTTGGCCGTGGCAAGCGCGAGGCGGGAGGCCCGTCGAAAGAGCAGTCGCATCGTGACGAGGAGGTTCTTCATACTCCCATCGTTGGCGCGACTATCGAGGCCCAAGCTTTGGAGGCCGCGCGCATTCGTCTAGAAGAGCTCCAGGCAGAGATTGATGAGCGCGCTCGCCAGTGCCCGCCATGCCCCAGTCGATGTCATCGACACTTGTTTCCGACTGGTTCTGACGACGACGTTGAGGTATACTGAACTCTTGTGTTAAATGTAGTTGCTGCTGCTAGGATAGCAAATTCCATTCAGCCGTCCCGGTCAGAGGCTGGAAGAGGGTTGTTACAGATCAGAGCACTGTTGGATGCAGTGCAGCGTCAGAATTCAGTAGTCTCTCAGTCCCGTAACAGGATACACACCAATTCGCCCAAAGCAGAGACCGTTCAGTCGGCACACAGCCCTGGAGCGCCCTTGCGTCGTCGAGGCGGCGGTTTCCGTGAAGGGCAAGACAGAGATCAACATCACCGCGAAGACCGCTGTCGAGTGCCCACTCCTCCACGGAGTGGTCCGTACATGCCCCGGCGCCAGGACGACAGGCGCTCCTTCGATGATGAGCGAGACGCGGACTTTAACGCCCGCGCCTACCTTGTTCAGAAGCGGATTGACAAGAGCAAAGCCTACAGAGAAGGACACGACAGAGATGTTCCGAGTGGAAGCTCAGCTGTTGTGTTTGGTCCTGAGTGTTTTAGCAGAGCTATACGTTCTGTAGAGATTCCCCCCAAGTTTAGAATGGCGACGGGGATCGGAAAGTTTTCTAGTGAAACAAAGCCAGAGACTTGGTTAGATGATTATCGAGTGGCTATGCAGATTGGCAGCGGAAATAACAATGTTGCAATGAAGCACCTGCCCCTCATGTTGGATGGTTCAGCTCGAGCTTGGTTGAATCGTTTGGCTCCTTCCAGCATACATTGTTGGGAATATCTTGCCCGAGTGTTTGTCCGGACCTTTGAGGGCACTTGCAAGTGCCCGACAGGTCTGGTCGACTTACAGCACTGCGTCCAGAAGCCCAATGAAACCTTAAGGGATTATATTCAGCGATGGTCCACCCTGCATCATACGGTGGAGAATGTGTCGGAACACCAGGTTATTTGTGCTTTCAAGGCCAGTGTGAGATACAGGGAGTTGTACCTGAAGTTCGGGCGCACTGGTGATATTTCACTCGGCAAGATGATGGAAATTGCCACTTGGTACGCCAATGGCGAGGAAGAAGACCGCCTCCGTAGCGACAAAGGAAAAACAATCGCAAATGAGTCTGGCAGCGGCAACAATCGCAAACAGAAGTGGAAGGCTAAAGACCCGGCTCCGGCAGAGGCAGCGGCACTGGCGACTCAGTCGAAGAACAAGGGCAAAGCCAAGGCTCAGTATGCCCCCAAGAAGGGGAAAGGTCAGTCAGGAACTGATATCATGGATCAGCCGTGTGTGATTCACACGAGGAAAGACGCAGAAGGCAACCTGATTTTGCCCAAGCACACCACTTGACAGTGTCGAACCCTTATCCAACAATTCAAGGGAGACCAGTCGAGTGAGAAATCTCCTGAAAAGGGAGATGAAGATGAGGAAAAGGAAACATTCCCGGATGTCACTGCAACACTGGTGATCTTTGCTGATGTCGAGAGCAAGAGTCGTCTGAAAGTCATCAATAGAGAAATCAACATGGCTGTGCCAGACACCCTCACCTACCTCAAATGGTCCCAATATGCTATCACAATCGACTAGACAGACCATCCTGCTCGTGTGGCCACTCCCTGCCAGCAGGCTCTGGTAGTTGATCCGGTGGTGCAAGGGACTCGACTCAGAAAGGTCCTCATGGACGGTGGTAGCGGCCTGAACATTATTTATGCGGATACCCTGAAAGGGATGGGCATTCCGATGTCCCGTCTGAGCGAGAGCAGCATGCAGTTTCATGGGGTCATCCCACGAAAGAAGGCCAAGTCACTCGGCCAGATAACATTGGATGTGACATTCGGAGATGACAAAAATTTCCGAAAAGAAAAGTTGACTTTTGAAATCGTGGATTTCAAGAGTGCTTACCACACCATCTTGGGTCGACCCGCTTATGCACGTTTCATGGCCCAACCATGTTACGTGTATCTCAAGTTGAAAATGCCAGGCCCTAAGGGCGTGATCACAGTCACTGGTAATCGATAGTGGGCCGAAGAGTGCCTCTAGCAAGGCTTCAAGATCACCGATCAACAGATGGCCATGGTCGAGCTGGAGGAGTACAAGAAAACCGCTGACCCTGCTGATTTGCTCCGTGCAAAGAAGCCGGCTTCCGAGTCGGCATTTCAGTCGGCAGGGGAAGTGAAGAAAGTGCACATCCACCCAACGGATTCAACTGCTGCCCCGATGAATACTCAACAACACTGTACAGTAAATAGGAAACCGAGCTCATCCAGTTCCTCCGTGAGAACTGGGATATCTTTGCATGGAAGCCTGCTGACATGCCGGGGATTCCCAGGGAGCTGGCTGAGCACCGTCTGCGAGTGGATCCGAAAGCCAAGCCCGTTAGGGAGCATTTGCGTCGATCAGCGACGGAGAAACGCAAGGCAATCGGAGAAGAAGTGGCCCGTCTCTTGCAAGCCAAGTTCATTCGGGAGATTTACCACTCCGAGTGGCTCTCGAATGTTGTGATGGTGCCAAAGAAAGATAAGTCATTGCGCATGTGCATTGACTTCCAACATCTCAATAAGGTATGCCCAAAAGACCATTTTCTGCTCCCCCGCATAGATCAAATTGTTGACTCGACAGCGGGGTGTGAGCGTTTATCGTTTTTGGATGCTTATTCTGGGTACCATCAGATCCGTCTGTATGGCCTGGACGAAATAAAGACAACCTTCATCACCCCATTCGGGTGCTTTTGCTACATCACCATGCCTTTTGGTCTTAAGAATGCCGACGCTACTTTTATGCACATGATTCAGAAATGTTTACTCGACCAGATCCCTCGGAATGTCGAGGTGTACATGGACGATATAGTGGTCAAGTCCCACAAAGGTTCTGTTAGGGATATGACCCGCCAAAGAGGCTCCGGGTCATGTTGTTGGCTCGTGAGCCGGCCCAAAGATGAGTCGTAAGACTAGTGGCCCAAGAAGATAGGCGGCTCACGGTGTGGGCCATACGACGGCCCGAACGGAGAAGACCCGGGCGTGCAAGCCGACTCACAGACAACTTAATCAAGAAGATAGAGAGAGACTCGGTTAGCAATTGTAACGAACCGGATGTCCTGACCTCTTATATAAAGGCAGACCCGGGGCGACTTAGAGGGCAGGCAATCAAGAGCTAGGTCAAGCTTTTAGCTCCTTGTAATCGATACGCAAGCAATACAAACACAAGCAGGACGTAGGCTATTACCTCGATTCGAGGGGCCGAACCTGGGTAAATCCGTGTCTTTCGTCCCGACTAACCCATTTGAGTCCACCCCATTAAGCGATGGCCTCGAACCTAAGTCCGTTCACCCGGACATCTGCCGTGATAAAACCACGACAGTTGGCGCCCACCGTGGGGCTAGCACTTGGTGGTGTTGAGTTCTCAAAGGGCTCTCTCCCAGGGCTCAAAGGATACGTGGTTGGAAGGATGAGCAAGAGTCGCCGCGGTCGGCTCTACATCGACGACGCCGGTTGGGGATTTGATGCTGGTTCTGTGGAGTATGGATTCTGGGTTCCGTTCGGCGGGATCCAGGTTTTCATCGGAAAGGTTGATGGATCTACACCCGGGCCGGACGTCTGCACCAACATCGTCGAGCCGGCTCGACGTCTCCAATCTACGCGTGTTAGGCAGCCTGCCCATGCCCGTTTGGGCCAAAAGCATGTTCTCGTGGGATTCACCCAAGGAATGGACCTGGAAGCGTCTGGGTCACAGGGAACTCTCGTTTGCTCGGAAGATGAGTCCTCCAGTGGGGAGACAGAATCAGTATATTGGCTCAGCAACGGTGTCCTTGGGGGTTACTACAACAATTATTCTGAGGTAGAGGGTGTTGAGACGGATGCTCTGACCCCCCCGATTCACGCGACGGTGTTCATGGCAGGATCAGCTTCAGCCACCGGTGATACGGCTATGGGAGCCGCCGCAGCAGGTGATAGCCCGCCGCCGCCGGCTCAGGTTCTAGTGGAATTGATGGACGAACTCACAGCTCTCATGGCCACAGAGGTAACACCGAATAATCAAGCAGCCAGGAATCTAGAGGTGGCACGGATCAAGGGTCGGATGGCAGAGGAACGACAAAGGATGGCCGAGCTGAAATCCCAGATGGAGGAAGAAGCGGAGCGTATGAAGGCAGACGCTTTCCGACTAGAGCTAGAGCAGAGCCCAGCGGCCACGGTGCACCGGAGGAGGCATTAATCCCATCTACCAGAACGTTACGAAGCGAGGAACCTTTTTAACACCCCTGGTGCGGGGCGGGTTACGGGTGTGCCGGAGAGCCGCCCGATGGAGCGCCCGACGACTCATCCACCCCAGCATAACCAAATCTCACCTAGGGCTTTTCCAACACCGGCGGGTCATTACTCTAACCCGGCTGAGAACATGGTGGCAGCGGCCGCCTGGCTTGAGACGATCCCCATCCCAGATGAGGCACCCTTTGCGGAGGAGGTGCGGAACGCCATTGGATATTTACAGACGACCATGGCCCAGCAAGAGAAGTATACTCACAGCCGGAGCCGGGTTCACTCCACCCCCCTCCCCGGTCGAAGTTTCAGCCGGCGTTATGAGTCGCCGGCGTGTTCCAGCAGTCACCCACGCCGTAGACCACTGGAGGACAATAGGGCAGCTCTAGATGCACAAGCCATCATGGACCAGGCGGGAGACAGGCAAGAGGCGGAGATAGCTGTAGCCCGTCCAGAGCCGGCGCTTTTCGTGTCAATGGGAGTGGTTAGTACCAGAGCCGTAGGGATGCCATGTTTAACTCTGGCTCTAAGGAGTGAACGGCTGCCAAAAGACTTTAAGGGGCCTCGAAAGGTTCTGAATTACACAACTGATCTACCGCCGGAGGCGTGGGTTGAAAGTTATGAACTAGCCATGGAGATGTTGGATGTTAGTGAGGCGGTATGCGCGAAATACTTCATCCTGATGCTTGAGGGTCCGGCCCGTACATGGTTGAAAGTTCTGCCGCCTAACACGATAAGCTCATGGGCGGAGCTGAAAGCAAAGTTTATTAAGAATTTCCAGGGGACCTATAAGCAGCCTATGACTATTGTCGATCTAGACCATTGTGTTCAACAGGAGAATGAGTCGGCCCATCATTGGGTCCGGCGGGTGTCGACCATTATTCACTCTTCAGAGCAGATCACAGCGGCTCAAGTGGTGCTTATCTTAGAGAAGAATTGTCATTTTGTTCCATTGAAGCAGAAGCTCGGCCGGCTCAAGCGCAGGTGTCAGGATATGGGAGAGCTCATGACGGCCTTGAGGAAGTATGCCGACTCAGATAACATCAAGGATCCGGGCTCGGATGATGAGAAAGCCAATCAAGGGAAGAAAAACAATCAAGGAAAAGGTTTTGTGAACAATGGGAATCAGAATAAGCGGAAGAGCGCTGATGGCGGATCCGAGTTAGTGGCAAATACCAATATGGGACAGAATCATCCCAAGGGGGGTGGAAAATTCAGGCCAAGGAAGAGAGGCCCTTTTAATTTAGAGGAGGCGCTTAGGAAGCCTTGTCCAGAGCACAGCACGCCTGACAAGCCGGCATTGCATGCATGGGGTGATTGCTTTATCATGCAGAGATTCAAAAAACAGCATTCCCAACCGCATAATAACCAGGGCGGTGGCCCGCCCGGCGGCTCAGGGCACGGCGGGTCAGGGGCTGGATTCGGCACCGGCGGTTCAGGAAACGGGCATCCGGGTCAGAATAACCAAGGTGGGCACCAACAGCATCCTGGCAACAACGGCAAGAACAACAATCAGCAGCAGCGCAATCAGTCCGGGTTTCAGAGTAACCCGAAGCAGCTCAGTTTTGGACAATATCACGTATTCACGACCGGTCACAGTAAACAAGACGAGAAGTTGCGGAGGCGAGCGGTTAATGCAGTTGCTCCGGCTCTCCCGCGATATTTGCCGTGGTCTGAATATGACATAATGTGGAGCCGGGAGGATCACCCGCCGTGGGTAGATGACCCGGGTAGGCTGGCTCTAGTTGTGGCCCCTCAGGTGAATGGCTATATGGTGAATAAAGTGCTTATGGACGGAGGTAGCAGCATCAACATCCTTTACTATGACACTTTCCGGCGGACGAAGTTGCTTGATAAGGATCTTAAACCCTCCTCCACCGTATTTCATGGTGTGGTCCCGGTAAATCAGCGTACCCGGTGGGCCAGATCTCATTGGAAGTAGCTTTTGGCGATGAGCATAATTACAGGGTGGAGTCTTTGTGGTTTGAAGTGGTCAAAATCAAAAGTCCCTATAATGCGCTATTTGGGAGGCCGGCTTATGCTAAATTTATGGCTAGGCCTTGTTATGTTTATTTGCAACTCAAAATGCCTGGCTTAAATGGCACAATTACCATTCACGGTAACAGGAAAATGGCTCTCGAGTGTGAGGAAGGAGATGCGGCTTATGCAGAGTCTAGTTGTGCTCAGGAGGAGCTAAAATTTTACAAAGAGAACATTGATCCGGAGGATATGACCCCGCTAAAGAAGCCTACGACAGAAGTTGAGTCACCACTCAAGTTTTCAGCGGATGATACCAAGGTAGTAGATTTCAATCTGGGTGACTCATCCAAGCAGTTCATCATTGGGGCTCACATGGATCCCAAATAGGAAAGCGCGCTCATCGAATTCATCCGTGAGAATCGGGACATCTTTGCATGGAAGCCTTCTAACATGCCGGGTGTACCGAGAGAGTTCGCTGAGCACAATCTTAATGTGGATCCAAAGTTTAAGCCGATCAAACAGTTTCTACGACGGTTCAATGAAGAGAGACGTAAAGCTATTGAGGAGGAAGTTGCTCGGCTCTTGGCCGCAGGCTTTATAGTGGAAGTTTTTCACCCGGAGTGGTTGGCTAACCCGGTGCTAGTACTAAAAAAGAACGGCACGTGGCGTATGTGCATAGATTACACGGACCTTAACAAGGCTTGCCCGACTGACCCTTTTGCACTCCCTCGTATCGATCAAATTATTGATGCAACATCTGGATGCTAAAGTTTATGCTTCCTGGATGCTTATTCAGGGTATCATCAGATCAAGATGGCAATGAAAGATCAGGAGAAGACGATGTTTATTACACCTTTTGGGGCGTTCTGCTACGTCTCCATGCCTTTCGGGCTCAAGAGTGCCCAGGCGACTTACCAACGTTGTGTGCAGAATTGCCTCCACAGTCAGATTGGCCGAAATGTTCATGCTTACGTAGACGACATCGTGGTTAAGTCCAAAAAGAAGGAAACTCTTTTAGAGGATTTGAAAGAAACCTTTGACAATCTCCGGGTCTACAAGATGATGCTTAACCCGACGAAGTGTGTCTTTGGTGTTCCAGCAGGAAAGCTTTTGGGTTTCTTGGTCTCTGAGCGGGGCATCGAGGCTAACCCAGATAAGATTAAGGCTATCACTTCTTTGGGGGAGCCGACGTGCATTAATGACGTTTAGCGCCTTGCAGGACGGATTGCTGCGTTGAGCCGCTTCATAAGCCGGCTTGGGGAGAAAGCTATTCACTTATACCAGATGATGAAGAAGACAGACAAGTTTAAATGAAGCGCAACAGCGGCCGAAGCACTTGAAGCTCTTAAAAAGCAGTTGACTGAGCTGCCAATGTTAGCTGCTCCGGTTGAGAAAGAGCCTTTGCTCCTTTATGTGGCGGCTAACAACAGAGCGGACAGTGTAGCAATTGTGGTTGAGCGCAAGGAGGCAGGGGAGGAGTATCCTGTGCAAAGGCCGGTTTATTACATTACTGAAGTTTTGGCAGAGTCTAAGCAGAGGTATCCGCATTGGCAGAAGTTAGTATACGGAGTTTTCATGGCCAATCGCAAGTTAAAACATTACTTTTTGGGGCACCAAATAACAGTGGTCAGTTCTGCCCCGTTGGGGGATATCATTCAAAATAGAGAGGCTACAGGGAGGATTGCCAAGTGGGCCTTAGAGCTGAGTCCTCTTGGCGTCAAGTATGTTCCTCGTACAACAATTAAGTCTCAAGCTTTGGTGGATTTCATAAATGATTGGACTGAATGTCAAGCCCCCGAGGAGAAACCGGATAACACGTATTGGACTATACACTTTGACGGATCCAAGCAGCTAGAAGGGTCCGGGGTAGGAGTTGTTCTCACCTCCCCCAAGGGTGACAAGTTTTGTTATGTGCTTTGGCTAGTGTTCCCTTGTACTAATAATGCAGCTGAGTATGAAGCACTACTCCATGGTCTCAGAGTCGCTAAAGAAATGAATTTAAGTCGGGTCAGGTGTTTAGGCGACTCAGATCTGGTGGCTCAGCAAGTTTCAGGTACTTGGGACTCCAAGGATCCGCGGATGGCGGCTTATCAACAGGCGGTTGATATCATTGCCGGTCACTTCAAGGGGTACCAGGTGGATCACATTGATCATCGCAGGAATGAGGCGGCTGATGCCTTGTCACGGTTAGGTTCTCAACGAAAGCCGGTACCACCTAATGTTTTTTTAGATGTATTGCATCATCCGACTGTCAAGATACCTTCTGAGGAGGATCTGGCTATTCCTGCCCCGGAGGCGGAACTGGTGGCGGCTCTGCATGCTACCCCAGACTGGACTATTCCTTATTTGGCGTATCTGACACGCGGCGAGTTACCTCAAGAGGAGGATCTGGCCAGGAAGATCACTCGGCATTCTAAGTCTATGACGATTGTCAATGGTGAGTTACATAAGTGTAGTGTGACGACTGTCTTTCAGCGTTGCGTCTCACCAGAGGAGGGCCGGCAAATATTGAGTGAAATTCATGCTGGCGACTGTGGGCATCACGCCGGGTCAAAATCTTTGGTGGCTAAAGCTTTTCGACATGGGTTTTTCTGGTTGACGGCTCACAAGGATGCAGAAGACTTAGTCCGTAAGTGTGACGGTTGTCAGAAGTTCGGCCGGCGTGCTCACGTTCCGGCTCAAGAGTTGAGGATGATACCAATCACTTGGCCGTTTGCGGTCTGGGGGCTCGATATGGTAGGACCTTTCAAGCGATCCAAGGATAAGAAAATGCACCTTCTGGTGGCAGTTGATAAATTTACTAAGTGGGTAGAGGCAGAGCTGGTCAGTAAATGTGACGCAACTACGGCGGTTCAATTTGTTAAGAAGCTGATTTATCGCTTTGGTTACCCACACAGTATTATTACAGACAATGGAACAAATTTATCCAAAGGAGCTATGAAAACGTTCTGTGAGAAGGAGCATATCCGGCTTGATGTTTCAGCCGTGACACATCCACAGTCTAATGGTCAGGCAGAGCGAGCCAATCAGGAAATTTTAAGAGGTGTCAAGCCACGGCTCATGGTTCCTTTGAAACGGACACCCGGATGTTGGGTTGAGGAGTTGCCTTCCGTCTTATGAAGCATCAGAACTACACCTAACAGATCTACAGGTTTTACACCTTTCTTAGGTGTACGGTGCTGAGGCGGTTCTACCCAGTGACATCAGGCACGACTCACCAAGGGTGGTGGCTTATGTTAAGACGGACAATGAGGTAGCCCGCCAAGATGCAATGGACGCCTTGGATGAAGCACGAGAGTTAGCAGTAGCCAGGTCGGCAATTTATCAACAAGAGCTACGATGCTATCATAGCCGTAGGGTAAAGACCCGGACGTTCCAGGAAGGTGACCTGGTGCTCCGGTTGATTCAAGACCAATCTGGAATGCATAAGTTATCTCCACCATGGGAGGGGCCTTTTGTGATCAGCAAGAACCTTAACAATGGGTCATATTACCTCATTGATGTCAGAGATGAGTCGGAAACCGCGGGTCAAGAGACGTTGCGGCCATGGAATATCGCACATCTGTGACCATACTTTACTTAGCAGGGGTTGAAAGCCGCTATCATTGTATATATCATGTTCACATGAGTAAACGGTAGCATCCCCGCACAAGACTGGGGCCTCTGCTCTTATGTATACCTTTGTACAATCAAGATAAAAAAACGGTTGTTCTACCCTCCGGCTTTATGCCCTATCAAACGCTGTGGCAAGGAGGCTTCTTGCCTTCAGGTATAGCTTACTTCTCCCTTGCACGGCCGGCGATATGCCCGATTAAGCACTGTTGCAAAGAGGCTTCTTGCCTTCGGGTATAGCTTACTTCTCCTTTGCACATCCAGCTATCATTAAACTGTTGCAAGGAGGCTTCTTGCCTCCGGGTATAGTTCACTTCTCCCTTGCACAGTTGGCTTTATGCCTAGTTTGGTTACATTAAGCGCTGTTGTTGATGGAGGCTTCTTACCTTTGGTATAGCTTACAGGACCCTAAGACAACAATGTGTACACCAAATTCCAGTTGCTTATCAACTGCGGCCATCGAAGGGGGCTTCTTACCGACGGGTATCGCTTATCTCACCCTAATGGCCGGCTTTATGCCACTTCCGATTACTTATTAACCGCGGTTGTCGAAGGGGGCTTCTTACCGACGGGTTCGCTTATCTCACCCTAACAACCGGCGTTTACGCCAAAAGTCAGTTGCTTATCAACTGTAGCTGTTGAAGGAGGCTTCTTGCCTTCGGGTATAGCTTACTTCTCCTTTCAAACAGCCGGCTTTATGCCGTCTCAGGCTAATTATTAGCTACGATTGTCAATGGAGGCTTCTTACCTTAGGGTATAGCTTACATCTCCCATTGACAGCCGGCGTCCACTATACTCTTACTAGCCAATCTCGCTTAGAGACCCTGAGCCGGTTCAAGAAATTGACGGCCAATCTCGCCTAGAGACCCTGAGCCGGTTCAAGAAATTGACGGCCAGTCTCGCCTAGAGACCCTTAGCCGGTTCAAATAATTGACGGCCAATCTCAACAGAGACCCTGAGCTGGTATGAGTATAACCGTTCGAAATCCGCGCAGAGGAGCCATCATATGAGTTTTTGAGGGAGGAAAGATCATCATTACATATTGTATCATGCCGGCTTATCAAAGCCGGGTCAGAGCAAGGCAATTATAAAGTCCCGGGTTGCCGCGGGCGGAACTACCCGACACTTGGGGGCTACACAGCCGCAATTCTCCTCAAAAGTTCCGGCTCATCAATAGCCGCAGTTGTCGATAGAGGCTTCTTACCATCAGGTATAGCTTACATTATCCTAAAGACAACCGGCTCCTTAATGACTTCGTCCGACAAGAGCCGGAGCCATGTTGCTCCGGTCGACAAAATTTAAGGTTTCAGAGAGATTATCCGGCTCTAATATTCTGGAGAAAGGAATGGCATCTTAAAAGACAGACACCCCTCATCAGAAAATCTCAAGGTATATCCCTGAAGAGTCGGCAACACATTAAAACACAGAGAGGTGCAAATATATACGGTCACCAAGTGGCAGAGTCATGTTTACTCTATTACAAAAGCTACTCTCAGAAGGAGCAAAAGCATTATCAACCGCCCACGGCGGGTCATTACATCAGGCGGTGCTCAGAAAGGCTAAAAGAATACAATTCAGTTATTGGCCAGCTCATCCTGCTCCGGGTCTTCTGCTGGCTTTATCTGGAGATTGCCCAAGTCCCAATTACAGTGAGCTAGAGCAGCAAAAGACCCTTCAAGCAACGGAGACGCGTCAAGCTCACAAGGAAAGAGATCCTTACTGTGGGCGGGTGTTAGATCTTTCCACTCGTAGAGAGGCCCGCGGATTCTCTTCTCCTCTGCGTCATAAGCCGCCTGATAGGTGCTCAAGTCAGCTTCATCCGCCAGAACAGAGGCCAGATAGCGCGACTCTTTGACACACTGGGTGTAATCTTCTTCGGTGAATTCTGAGCCGTCATCTCTTTTAGACGGGTAGCCATCCATCATTTCAGCCGGCGTTAGCTCTGGAGCGAAAGCAAGAGCCCGTCTCAATCCAGCAACGGCTCCTTGGCGGAAGGCGGACTTCTTGAGCTCTTCAATCTGCTTGGGCATTGTAGAGAAGAGTTCCAAGACCCCTTTCAGAGCAGTGGGGATCTTCTCCTTGTATTGCACGCTCTTGATCGTGAAGATGGCGCCACAGTATAACTGTTCTGCAAAAGTGTAAATGGCCTTCAGTGGCAGAAGGCTATCAGAAGCCAACTGCCGGCTCCTAGGACCTGGATAAGTCGGATAAAGTTAACGAGTCGCCAGTTTTTTCACTAGTACAAAGTCAGCAAGAAAACTTACCAAATAGGGCGGCTGACATCTTCGCGATGTGCTGTTTCAGACCTTGAAGTTCCTCCGCCACAGCTGTAAGCCGCTGCTCAGCGTCATCCGCCCGTTTGGTTAGAGCGGCCTTTTCAGATTCAGTTGTCTCTTTTAAAGAGGTAAGCTCAGCAGTGACATTGGCCAGCTCCTCAGAGAGAAGCCGACACTTTTCGTCAGCAATGCTTCGGGCTTCTTGCTGAGCCGCCAGGTTGGCCCTCAGATCCGTCAGCTAAGACCCGGCTTCATTCAAAGCTTCCTATAATACATCAAAATACAGGATAAGCCGCCAAAATGCAGGACAAGTGTTAAAAGCAAATACAAGTCTCAAACAGATTGCAAGCAATATATTTGACACTTGGGGGCTAATGTATATTTGATCTTTCAAATATGCAGTTCCGGTTCATCTCCTTCGAAGCTAATCCGGAACTTGGGGGCTACACTATGGCTCTTTAAACGTACTAATAATGGAAGCATCGACTCAACTTGATCAAGGTTGAGCCGGCCCTTGGGGGCTACGATTAAATCTTCAAGTTGTCTACATTACATGCCCGACTCAAATATAATCTGAGACGGCCCTTGGGGGCTACGATTGACGGTTCACTTTGTTTATAGTACAAGCTAAAGAAATTTTAAGGGAATTTGACATGACAATATCTGCAGAGATCACAGAAAGACCCGGCTCAACGATTCAGTATGTTAAGCCGGTTCTTGGGGGCTAAGTAAAGATATAGTAAGAAGGAAAAGTACCTCATATTTTGTCTTCATGGAAGAGATCAACTGAAGTTCCAAATCCCGGCTGGTGATAACCCGGTTTACGTACCCGACGTGTAGCTCTTCAATGGTCATCTTCTCGCACGAAGAGTCGAAGTTCAGTTTCTTCGAGGCTTCAACTGGCTCTGTATGTTTGGTCAACACATGAGTCGGAGGCGTTTGATGACCAGACCCGGTGATAACAACATCCGGAGTGTCAGGGGTCTTGGCAGGAGTCGCCGGCTTGGAAGGAGCCCTTGGAGGGCTCTCCATGATGACATCTTCGGCGGCTGGCTCCGTGGAGGCTGCCGGCGGGTTTTCTTCCGGTTGAGTTTCCTCTGGTTGTTCGGGCTCCGATTCTTTGATAACTAGGCCGGAGGAGGGCTTGTTGGTCTTGCGACGTTTAGCTTGAGCACTGCAAAAAAGAAGGGTCAGCAGTTGAAGATATTGCTGCCATAGTAACAACCGGATATCCAGATATCATAGTAAGGAATGCTTACAACGGGTTAATCTTGGGTGGTGGTATAATTGACTCCGAAGAGTCACTGGAGGAAGGAGATTTCTACAAAAAATAAAACAGAAAGGTGAAGAGAGTATCAAGTTTACAAAGGAAAGACAAAGGAAAAGAAGAGGTGTAAACCTCGGCGGGGCGTTTCTTTGGAGCCGGAGAGTTTGGCAACCCGGACATGAGCTCGGTAGAGCCGGTGCTTCGAGTCTGTAAACGCTCAATTTGCTGTTGCTTTTTTAGGAGAAAATCGGGAGCCAGATAAGCAAGAGGGTGAGAAAGAGGAACTTTTCTGATAACCCGCCGCGACTTTTGGGGGACGAAACATTCTGAGCCGGAGGAAAAGTAATTTACCTCAGGAGCATTAGCACGGCTGGTTTCCGCCTCATCCTGTGAGTAAAATGAGTGTTAATAAAACAGGAAGGTAAAAGATTAAGCAAGACAGTTGAAATTTTACCTCTGAGCTGGATGATGGTGGCGGGTCAAGCAAATTATCTTGCGGAGCATATTTTTTAGCCTTCTTAGTTGGGACCTTCTTCGTGGATTTCTTCGGAGGGGCAACATATTCCCTCTTCCAGAAGTCTGAGTCGGCCTGTAAGAGTGACCCGGAGAGTGAATACCAAATCAACAAGGTGCAAACAACGTCTAAGAGACGGATGGGAAGAAATTAAACTTACATCGGGAGCCGGATTGTTGGCACTAAAAGGTGCCAGGCCAATTTTGCTACATGATCCGGAAGCTTCATGGACAAGGCTCCGGATGGCGAGGGTAATGTCATTTTCTGTCAATGTGGATCGGCTGAAGCATAATGAGCTATCATACGTGCCTTTATATTCGCACATGAGTCGGCTTCTATGGCTCGGAGGCATAATCTGCCACGAAATCCAGCAACGGATCAGGTCCAGCCCGATTAAGCCGTTGGCCATGAGAGCCTTGATTTTGGCATGAGCTGGCTCATATCTTGCATGTTCTGAAGCTGATAGCCGGCTAGGAAGTTCTGATTTTGTTGGGAGCCGAGAAGGATGATTACCCGGTAAAGGACACTCGTTCTTAGGGGAGGTGTCCTTGCAATAGAACCACGTCTTGTTCCAGTCTTTGGGGTGACTCGGCATCTGCGTAGCTGGAAAGATGATGTCTCTACGCCGTTGGATGGATATGCCTCCAAGCTCTAGGCTCGGGCCGGCTTTCACTTCAGTTTGCCGGTTAGCATAAAAGAGCTCCCGAAAGAACCCCACAGACGTCTTGATTTGAAGGTAAGCTTCACAGAGCACTTGGAAATTGCATATGTTTGAGACGGAATTGGGAGCCAAGTCTTGCGGGTGAAGCTTATAACAGTGAAGGACGTCCCGAAAGAATTTTGAGCCGGGAGGCACGAACCCTCGTTCAATATGGTCAGAAAAAACCACCACTTCACCTTCTTGTGGTTTGGGCCGCGTCTCATCACCCGGGACCCGCCAGCTAATGACTTCCTTAGGAGGAAGAGTACCCGCGTGAACAAAATCCGACAAAAAGTCCTCCGTGATGCACGACCCAACCCAGTTGCATGAGTAGGACGCACGAGACATGTTGGCGGCTTAAGTGCTATGCAAGATAAAAGGCGCGATGAGTCAAAGTGCAAGCAAGTATTTTTGACGGCTTAAAATTTTAAGGGCTCTATGGATAAAGTGGAAGACCCGGCTGATAAGAGCCGGAGAAGCTTGGCGACTCAATAGAGAAAGGGAAGATCGAAAAATTGGCGAAGTCCTAAAAACAGATTCCGCAAGATATTACTATACCTACGGATCTACAAAAGCAGAGAAAATAAATTTTATTCTGACCTAGCGATGAACAGCGGAGGAAAAAGAAACGGATTGGGGCCATCATGGCCCATGCATTTCGCGCAACCGGCCCACGTGTGGCGGCGGTGCAAGAGCGCATTCTAAAGGCGTTAGCGGCGTCGAGATACACTAGCGATGGTGGTGACGGAGCCCGAACAGCGGCGGCGGAGCACCGGTGAAAACCCTACTACGGCAGCGGCAATCTAGGGAGCAGGAAAACTTACCGACGATGGCGCGGCAGAGGCGGACGGATCTCTGGTACGTTCAGGGTGATGCAGCGGCCAAGGTTGCGGACAACGTACGGACGGCGTCGAAGCAAAGATCGAAAGCGCTGGGGCGGCGACAGGAAGAATACGAGGAAGTAGAGGCACGAGCGGGAGAATGGGAAACTCTGACCCGCACGGGTCATATTTAAAAGGGGGTTAAGGAAGGCGCGAAAATCCGGGCGATGACACCGTTTGACCGTGGCGGACTCCTCGATTCTCGGGATGACAGTTAAGTGAAAGATTTGGTGACACGTCAGCAGATCTCATGACGTCACGTCGGGTCATTTCTGGGCGACTCGCCAAAAGTGGAAGAGAAGGATGAAGTGAGCAAGCTCAATTCAACCTGGGGCCTAATGTTGGGGATATGACCCGCCGAAGAGGCTCCGGGTCATGTTGTTGGCTCGTGAGCCGGCCCAAAGATGAGCCGTAAGACTAGTGGCCCAAGAAGATAGGCGGCTCCTGGTGTGGGCCGTATGACGGCCCGGACGGAGAAGACCCGGGCGTGCAAGCCGACTCACAGACAGCTTAGTCAAGAAGATAGAGAGAGACTCGGTTAGCAATTGTAACGAACCGGATGTCCTGACCTCTTATATAAAGGGAAACCCGGGGCGACTTAGAGGGCAGGCAATCAAGAGCTAGGTCAAGATTTTAGCTCCTTGTAATCGATACGCAAGCAATACAAACACAAGCAGGACATAGGCTATTACCTCGATTCGAGGGGCCGAACCTGGGTAAATCCTTGTCTTTCGTCCCGACTAACCCCTTTGAGTCCACCCCATTAAGCGATGGCCTCGAACCTAAGTCCGTTCACCCGGACATCTGCCGTGATAAAACCACGACAGGTTCCGACCTGCTGGTTGACTTGGCCGAGACATTCGCCAATCTGAGACGATTCGACATAAAGCTGAATCCGACCAAATGTACCTTCAGTGTCCCTGGCGGCAAGTTGCTCGGTTTTCTCGTTTCTGAGTGAGGAATTGATGTCAATCCCGAGAAGATCAGCGCCATTACCCGTATGAAGACTCCCATGCGAGTGCACGACATTTAGAAGCTCACAGGTTGCTTGGCAGCATTGAGTCGATTCATTTCTCATCTTGGTGAGAAGGCTCTGCCCTTATATCAGTTGATGAAGAAGTCCGACACGTTCGACTGGACTCCCGAAGCCAAAGCAGCATTTTTTGAGCTCAAAGCCCTGCTCTCCACCCAGCCGGTGCTTGCCGCTCCTGCTAGCAAAGAGCCCTTGCTCTTGTACATCGCGGCCACAAATCAGGTCGCCAGTACAATGCTGACTGTCGAGCGAGAAGAGGAGGGTAAATCCTATAAAGTCTAGCGGCCAGTTTATTATGTCTCGGAAGTATTGTCCCCCTCAAAGCAAAGATATCCACACTATCAGAAGCTGGTGTATGGTATTTACCTGTCAGCGAAGAAGGTGGCACATTATTTCCAAGACCATTTGATCTCAGACGTCAGTGATGCTCCTTTGTCCGAGATTTTCAATAATCGCAACGCATCAGGTCGAGTGGCTAAATGGGCAATTGAGCTTGGACACTTTGACATCAGATTCGAGGCCAAGAAAGCAATCAAGTCCCAAGCATTGGCAGATTTCATGGCCGAGTGGACTGAACAGAAATAGCCCATCCAAGTTCACTCGGCGCATTGGACAATGTTCTTCGACGGCTCCAAAATGTTGAATGGGTCCGATGCTGGTGTTGTCTTGATATCTCCCAGAGGCGACAAGCTCAGCTATGTCTTGCAGATTCACTTTGATTCCTCCAACAATGAGGCAGAGTATGAAGCACTTTTGTATGGGTTGCACATGGCTATCTCACTCGGCGTCAAGCGCCTGATGGTTTATGGCAACTCAGATTTGGTGGTGAATCAAGTGATGAAAGAGTGGGATGTTAGAAACCCTGCTATGACTGGATACTACAATGCGGTCTAGAAGTTGGAGAAGAAATTTGAAGGCTTGGAACTTCATCATGTTCCCCGACTGAAAAATCAAGCGGTCGATGAGCTGTCCAAAATTGGTTCCACTTGATGGCCTGTCCCCAGCGGTGTGTTTCTAGAGCACTTGCACACTCCTTCCGTTCAAGAGGATCCCTTCACCGAAGAGCTCCCATGAGCTTTGAGCTCCTCTAACTCGGCTGAAGTCGATGTTCCTGCTGTGATTGACCTGGTCATGGAGATTCTGGTTATCATTCCCGACTGGACTATGCCATACATTGCCTATATCCTCAGACAAGAGCTCCCTGAAGATGAAGTAGAGGCTCGACAGATTGTGCGCAGGTCTAAGGCTTTAACTGTGATGGGAGATCAGCTATTCAGAGAGAGTGTGACTGGTGTCACCCAACGCTACATTTCCCCGAGGAAGGTCAGATGATTCTAGACGAAATTCACTCGGGAACTTGCGGCCACCATGCGTCTTCGAGGGCGATCGTCACTAAAGCATACCGAGCTGGTTTTTACTGGCCACGAGCTAATGAGATGGTGAAGGACATCGTTGATCACTGCGAGGGCTGCCAGTTCTATGCGAATCTGTCGCACAAGCCGGCGTCTGCTCTGAAGACAATTCCTCTTGCCTGGCCATTTGCGGTTTGGGGACTCGACATGGTTGGTCTCTTTCGACCCGGAAAAGGAGGATTCACCCACCTGTTGGTAGCAGTCGACAAATTCACCAAGTGGATTGAAGCCAAGCCCATCAAGAAGCTGAATTCCCATACGGCGGTCACGTTCATGAGGGAGATCATTATCCGATACAGCATTCCGCACAACATCATCATGGACAATGGCACTAATTTTGACTCGAAAGAATTCAGGAGATTCTGTAACTCTGTAACGCCCTGGACACACCCGCTGGTAGTCGTTACTCCCGGCAGGATCTAGACTGGCCTCACAGATCAATACTAGTCTTTTTTGCGCACTTTGTCCTCACTCATGCGCACCCGGGACCAACTTCCCGGTCGGTCACCCATCCTAGAACTACTCCTAGCCAAGCACGCTTAACCTAGGAGTTCTATTCGAATGGGCTCCCTAAAAAGAAGGAATTCCTTATTGATATGAGTAGTTGTTGGGGAACGCGACAGAAAATAAAAATTTCCGGTATAGTGAGCACGCCCAGGACCACTATGGAGACTGCAAACAAGGTTTGATCTGATCCGTACCGACTCGAAGCGCAGCGGAAGTAGAGTCGGTGGAGATCGTTGGTGCAGATCCCCGCATCTAGGATTTTACAACCTCCCAACCACGAGGATGTACTCCCTCGTCAGACAGCCCTTCAGGAGGCGGTCGGACAGTCCCCGAGATTATGTCACGGACAGCCCTTCGGGAGGACCCTCGAAACTCGAACGGAGACTCGGACAGCCCTACGGGAGGACACACGAACAACCCCTTAGGCAAAATATTGAAACTACGACCTCTACGGGGTTGCACCCATACGGTGTCATCTATCCGGTAGGGCTTCGCCGTCCAGAACTAGTTCCTGCCGGAACCCAGACAGCCTTTCGGCTCTACGAAATACTCTTTTCGTGGGAGGGAGAGAGAGAGAGAGCTTGCAAAGCAAAGCACGTGTATGAGAGCACAAGGATGAAGAGACGGTAGCCCACATCTCCTCTATTTATAGGAAAACCAAGGGGTAGGGTTGGGACTTGAAAATACCAAACTACCCCCACTTTATGTCACACATAAAAAATAATAAGAAGGAAAAGGGGTGCCATGTGGAGCTCCACCCTTGGCCGGCCAACCCTTGGGGGGGCCATGAGGAGCTACCTTGCTCCCCAATCCCTTCTAGAAGCCTTTTTGGAAATATCCAAAAAGGTGCTTTTCCATAAATATCCAAAAAGCACTTTCACTATTCACGACGACATTTTTCAGCGTCTGATCGAACTGAAAATATCTATGTGGGCTTAGAACAATTCTAGTACCCCAATAAAATAATTTTTAATGCGATCCAGAACAATTCCGGAATAGTGATTTTCATCTGCGAAAAGCATCTGAAGCGGTTCCGGCAGCTCCGGAACATTTCCGGTTTTTCTTCCGGAAAATTCCCAAAAGTTTCCAGAATGATTCTGGCACCCTCCAAGAATTATCAGGCATGTGTCGAAACCAATTTGACTTAATGGTATCCCCTAAAACTACTTTTTAGTTTTACCGAAACTGTTCCGGTCTCTTGTCTGCGGAACTTTTCCGCTGTTCGAAACTTTTCTGGTGTCCAAAACTTTTCGGCGATTTTCTCTTAGACTCCCTGTCTAGTATTCAACAAATAGATGACCCTAAAGCGTGTGACCCTATAGGTTCGGTGAAGCATAGACATGACCCGGAACCCCTTCCGATCAATGATCAACATCGGAGCCGTGGACACCCATATTGACCCCTATACCCACACGAATGAATATTCGAGTGAACCTCTAGTTGCCGTGAGCTATTCCTGTTGCTTCGCGATATGTTACAATCACCCAAGGTGAGACATGTAGGCATCCTCGTGGATCAACAACTTGTCCACTATGCCAGTTACCTCGTTGCCGGTATTGTTCTCTTTTCTCGTTCCCGTGTTCCGGCATCCCCGTGATCAAATCATAAAGTGTCTGGCCAGATGTTGATGGATACCAAAACACCGAGAGGGCCCAGAGATATCTCTCCATCGTCAGAGGAGCAAATCCCAATCTTGAGCTATCAAGTTACTTGACATACTTTTCCATGAACCCGTAAGCCGCCGTAATAGCCACCCATTTACGGATGACGTTTAACAAACCCCAAAGTTCATGAAGCAAGCATGAAGAAACTCAATACTGTCATGGTCTAAGGAATTATGCAAACGTTAACCATCTTTGTGTTATTTACCATTAACTTGTGATGAATGTATCTCATAACATAACATCAATTTGGATCGATTCAACACAAGTGTTCTACCAACATCGTGCCCTCAAAATTGCCGGCATAGCCATGCCCATGATCAGGAAAACAGGACCATCATGCAACACTTGAGCTAGTCTTAGAGGCAAGACTAGGAATACAATTTACCGTTTATTATACCACACGTGCACATGAGTTTCCCTCCAAGACTCGTTTAATTTGTAGACTCGAGAATCATTGCAGTTATAGCATGGAACATAAACATTCATTACAAACTTTGGAGATACAAAATAACTGTTATTACTGCCTCTAGGGCATATGTCCTACAGACTCCCACTTGCACTAGAGTCATAATCCAGTTACATGGCTTCCCTAACACCAATGGCTATCCGGTGTTGCTCATGCTTTGCTCGTGGTAGAGGCTTAGTCATCAGGTCTGACACATTCAGATCCGTGTGAACTTTGCGTACTTTCACTAAACCTTCTTCGACATGATGTCGAATGAGTTTGTATTTGCGTTGAATATGCATTGTCTTATGGTGCGAACATGGCTCCCTTGCCTGAGCCACGGCGCCACTATTATCACAATAGATCTCCACCGGGTCCAGAGCACTTGGAACCACACCAAGGTCTTCAAGAAATTGCTTGATACCGACAGCTTGCTTGGAGGCTTCAGAAGCAGCAACATATTCCGCCTCCGTCGTAGAATCCGCCACAGTCTTTTGTTTGGAACTTTTCCAATCAACTGCACCGCCGTTCAATATGAAAACATAGCCAGATTGAGATTTGAAGTCATCTGGGTCAATCATGAAGCCTGCATCAGTGTAACAACTTACAATGAGCTCTCCATCACCTCCATACACAAGGAGTAAATCCTTGGTCCTTCTAAGGTACTTAAGAATACCCTTGACTGCGGCCCAGTGTTCCAATCCTGGATCACCTTGGTACCGGCTGCTAACACTTAGTGCATAGGAAACATCCGGTCTTGTACATAGCATGGCATACAAAATAGAACCAACTGTCGAAGCATATGGAATATCATTCATTTGTACTCGCTCATCGAGGGTCCGAGGACTCTGATTCTTGCAAAGCACTGTGCCGGGTGACATGGGGAGTAGGCCTTTCTTGGAGTTCTCCATGTTGAACCTTTTAAACACCTTGTCAATGTACATGCTTTGGCTAAGCGCTATTAGGCGTCTTGATCTATCTCTATAGATCCTGATGCCCAATACATATGCCGCTTCACCTAAGTCTTTCATTGAAAAACTCTTCTTCAATGAGTCTTTTATTTCGCTAAGAAAATTCACATCATTTCCAATCAACAATATGTCATCCACATACAAGATTAGAAAAGCTTTTGCGCTCCCACTAAACTTCTTGTAAACACAAGATTCTTCATCGTTCCTGATGAAGCCAAACTCTTTGACTACTTCATCAAAACGAATGTTCCAGCTCCTTGATGCTTGCTTCAGACCATAAATGGCTTTCTGAAGCTTACATACGTTTCCAGCATTCTTAGGATCGACAAAACCTTCTGGCTGTATCATGTATACATCCTGTTCAAGGTTTCCATTTAGGAAAGCCGTTTTGACATCCATCTGCCATATTTCATAATCAAAATAAGCAGCAATTGCTAGTAATATCCGAACAGACCTAAGCATAGCTACGGGCGAGAAAGTCTCGTCGTAGTCCACTCCTGGAACTTGCGTGAACCCTTTCGCGACAAGTCTAGCTTTATGGATAGTAATGTTACCATCCGCGTCCGTCTTTCTTTTGAAAATCCATTTACAACCAATGGGTTTTACGCCATCTGGAAGTTCTTCCACATTCCAAACTTGATTTTCGTACATGGATTCCATTTCGGATCTCATGGCTTTGTGCCATTCCCTTGAGCTAGGCCCCGCCATCGCTTCCTTGTAGTGCGCGGGTTCATCGTCTTCAAGAATGAAGATTTCGTTATGAAAATACTCAGGTGGCTGGATAGCCCTACCTGATCTGCGTGGTTCAGTTACAACATTGTCTGAAGTTTCCGCATCACATGCGACAACTTCCGGCTCGGTTGTAGGGATAATTTGCGGAAATACTTCCGGTTCCTTAGCCATATCAACGGTTGCCAAAGATTCACTAATCTCATTAAGTTGTACTGTCCTCCCACTCAATTCTTTAACGAGAAATTCTTTCTCGAGAAAGTGTGCAACCTTTGCGACAAACATTTTGCCTTCGGACTGGTGGTAGAAGGAATACCCAATGGTGTTATTTGGATAACCTACAAAGTAACATTTGTCTGATCTAGGTTCTAGTTTGGTTGGCTGTAAACGTTTTACGCATGACTAACAACCCCAAACCTTGAGATGAGACACACTAGGTATCTTCCCATACCACATCTCATGTGGTGTCGTCTCAACAGACTTAGACGGCGCTCTGTTCAATGTATAAGCGGCAGTGAGTAGTGCATGACCCCAAAAAGATATCGATAGATCTGTAAGAGACATCATCGACCTTACCATGTCTAACAGGGTTTGGTTACGTCGTTCCGACACTCCGTTTTGCTGTGGAGTTCCGGGAGGCGTAAGCTGTGAAACGATTCCATGGTCACTCAGATGTTGGCCAAACTCATGACTAAGATATTCGCCTCCGCGATCAGACCGCAGAAACTTAATATTTTTGTCACGATGATTTTCTACCTCGTTCTGAAAATCTTTGAACTTTTCAAAGGTTTCCGACTTATGCTTCATCAAGTAGATATAGCCATACCGACTTAAATCATCAGTAAAAGTCACGAAGTAAAAATACCCACCCCGTGAGGCCGTGTTCATTGGACCACATACATCACTATGTATTATTTCCAATAATTCACCCGCCCGTTCAGGATGACCCGTGAACGGCGTCTTGGTCATTTCCCCATCAAGCAAGCTTCACATGTGTCAAATGATTCAAAATCAAGGGACGGTAAAACTCCATCTTTATGGAGTCTTTGCATGCGTTTCTTTCCGATGTGGCCAAGCCGACAGTGCCACAAGTAAGTGGTGGTGGTATCAGCCTTCTTAAGGCATTTAGCATTCACGTTAAAGACATCATTTCCACAATCAAGATTCAGTATGAAGAGGCCCCCAACAATGGGTGCAAATCCATAAAACATATCCTTACAATAAAGTGAACAACCATTGTTCTCAGATTTGTAGGAGTACCCATCGTGTACTAAACATGATCCAGAGATAATGTTTCTACACAATAACGGAACAAAATAACAGCTACTAAGTTCCAAAATAAATCCTGAAAGGAGACGTAGAGGCATAATGCCGACGGCTTGAGCGGCGATCCCAGCGCTGTTCCCGACACGCATCACGACTTCATTCTTTGCTAGCTTGCGCACCTTGTGAAGCCCCTGTATCGAGTTGCAAATGTGAGCAACCGATCCGGTATCAAATACCCAAGACTTAGAATTTTCGCTAGCAAGCAAAACGTCAATGACATTAACTTGTATAACAATTATACCTTTTCCGGTTTTCCCGAACTTCTTATCTTCCAGATACTTCTTGCAGTTTCTCTTCCAGTGTCCTGTGCCCTTGCAGTAGAAGCACTCAGTTTCATTCTTGGCTCCGCCCTTAGATTTACGTTGGAAGCTGGTCTTACCGGCGCCCTTGCCCTTCTTTGGCTTGCCTTTCTTTTTGAAACTGGCAGTTTTATTCACAAGCAACACTTGCTTGCGATTTTTCTGCAGTCCTCCTTCAGCAGTTTTCAGCATGGCAAGCACCTCATTTGTTGTTTTGTCCATCCCATTCATGTTGTAGTTCATGATAAAACCGCCATAAGACGGGGGAGTGAACCTAGCAACAAGTCCATAACATGCTCTTCTGGAAGTGGGAATTCCAGGATTTTAAGCCTTTCAGCGTAGCCAATCATATTGACTACGTGCTCGCCAACTGAACTGCCCTCAGCCATCTTGGTCTCCGCCATCATTTTCATGATGTCAAAACGTTCAGACCGTGCATTAAACTTGTAAAGAGCATCAAGATCCTTGATCATATCAAAGGAGTTATGGAATTCAAAACGTTTTTGAAGCTCTGAACTCATGCAAGACAACATGAGGCACTGCACTAAGTTATAATCATCATCCTTAGTGGCCCAGACATTTTGTATGTCTGCCGCGGCTGTTGCCGCCGGTTTAGGAGGAAGAGGTCCGTCAAGCACGTACACTTTCTTAGCACCCCAGAGGACAATCGTCAGGGTACGGACCCAGTCTGCATAGTTGTTTCCATTCGCAGCTAACTTCTCTTTCTCTAACATAGGGCCTAAGTTGAACGCGGTGTTGCGAGCCATTTGATCTACAACGGAAAACACAAGTTCACTTAGACTTTGTTCATAATGATTTTTGGTACTAGTGAATAAACAATTTTTATTCTAAGGTGCACTCCCACTCAAATCAATATCTCTCATAATTGATTGTGAGTGATGCAAGACCCAACTATCAATCCAGCGTCAAGGATGTAACCATCTCAAGTGACGAGAATTTCAATTGGTAGGCCAACTTGCCAATCACATCTCTATGTGACTCTTGTTCATCTTTCGATGCGTGTGTTCCGAGCTCATGACTTTCATGCCTGAACATCAAGACAACCAAGTGATCTCGCTGCGAGGTCTCAACTCACCCGCCTCACACTTCTCTAATCGTTTGTACCCATGTAACCATGTGATACCCCGAAGAGATAGGTGCCGTGATAGTGCTACACTTGGGAGAACACTAACTACTTGATATTTTTAGTGAGAGATCACCCTAATAAAAAGCGACTACCGCACAATTAAGAAGGGTGCATCAAGAGGGATAAACATCTTAGGCAATTCATAATAGCATGATATGGTATAGCCCTTTCTGATGGAGAAGTCAAGTATTTCTTCGTCTTCGGCATTCACGTCGGTGTTAACCTTTGCGAAGATTGCCACCACCTTGTCGATGCACCAGATAATATTGCTATCTCTATAGCTAATAAAATAAGTGCATTACATAAGGTTGACACACAGGTCATTAAAGTGCAATCATATGGCTCCAGCCATCATGCCGAATCATGACACGCAGGTCATGTTAATTACATCATATAGCCATCTCATACATAATCAAATTGAATATGAGCATTGCTATACCACATCATATGCAAACCTCCTGCAAAACCAAGTTAGACGCCTCTAATCGGTTTATACAAAATTTTATTTTACGTGGCTTCTAAGGTTTTGACTCAAACCACAACTACCAACGTTTATCATCAAGTATGATAATTCAAGTTGCTAGATTAACTTTCTAGGGTGTATGAAACACGAGATAATAAAATCTCGAGCCCATACTAAACTTCGTCATACGCGTGACCCCCCGTGCAGATCATATCTGCATTGCCCTTTCGTCTGCGAAACATCCATCTTTCTTTAACTATGGTGGAACCCAAAGAACTGTTAGCACTGCATTGATCTGTCAATCAGCATACTCAGGAGCAGCATGAAAGGATTGCGGATTGCCAGAAATTTGTAAGATTCCACCATTCCGTCAAGATCAGGACTACGCAAATTCATGGGAAGCAACATGAACATCGGGTAACAGATTTCATCTGCTACCCGCACAAATAATTTTCAGCAATAGATCTCATCTACTACAAAATTATACTATGCAATACCCATACATCTCATGTATTCTAGATCATAACATGCATCTACTCATACCTGACTCTTGATGCCACTGTTGGGGAATGCGACAGAAAATAAAAATTTCCGGTATAGCAAGCACGCCGAGGACCACTATGGAGACTGCAAACAAGGTTTGATTTGATCTGTACTGACTCGAAGCGCAGCGAAAGAAGAGTCGGTGAAGATCGTTGGTGTAGATCCCCGCAGCTAGGATTTTACAACCTCCCAACCGCGAGGATGTACTCCCTCGTCGGACAGCCCTTCGGGAGCCGGTAGGACAATCCCTCGGACGATGTCGCGGACAGCCCTTCGGGAGGACCCTCGAAACTCGAACGGAGACTCGGACAGCCCTACGGGAGGACACACGAACAACCCCTCGGGCAAAAGATCGAAACTACGACCTATCTACGGGGTTGCACACATACGGTGTCATCTATCCGGCAGGGCTTCGCCATCCAGAACTAGTTCCTGTCGGAACCCAGACAACCTTTCGGCTCTACGAAATACTCTTTTTGTGGGAGGGAGAGAGAGAGAGCTTGCAAAGCAAAGCATGTGTATGAGAGCACAAGGATGAAGAGATGGCAGCCCACATCTCCTCTATTTATAGGAAAACCAAGGGGTAGGGTTGGGACTTGAAAATACCAAACTACCCCCACTTTATTTCACACATAAAAAATAAGAAGAAGGAAAAGGGGTGCCATGTGGAGCTCCATGGAGAAGCTCCACCCTTGGCCGGCCAACCCTTGGGGGCCCCCCATGAGGATCTACCTTGCTCCCCAATCCCTTCTAGAAGCCTTTTTGGAAATATCCAAAAAGGTGCTTTTCCATAAATATCCAAAAAGCACTTTCACTATTCACGACGACATTTTTCAGGGTCTGATCGAACTGAAAATATTTATGTGGGCTTAGAACAATTCTAGTACCCCACTAAAATAATTTTTAATGCGATCCGGAACAATTCCGGAATAGTGATTTTCATCAACGAAAAGCATGTGAAGCGGTTCCGGCAGCTCCGGAACATTTCCGGTTTTTCTTCCGGAAAATTCCTAGAAGTTTCCAGAATGATTCTGGCACCCTCCAAGAATTATCAGGCATGTGCCGAAACCAATTTGACTTAATGGTATCCCCTGAAACTACTTTTTAGTTTTACCAAAACTGTTCCGGTCTCCTGTCTGCGGAACTTTTCCGGTGTCCGAAACTTTCCGGTGTCCGAAACTTTTTGGTGATTTTCTCTCAGACTCCCTGTCTAGTATTCAACAAATAGATGACCCTAAAGCGTGTGACCCTATAGGTTCGGTGAATCATAGACATGACCCGGAACCCCTTCCGATCAATGATCAACATTGGAGCCGTGGACACCCATATTGACCCCTATACCCACACGAATGAATATTCGAGTGAACCTCTAGTTGCCGTGAGCTATTCCTGTTGCTTCGCAATATGTTACAATCACCCGAGGTGAGACATGTAGGCATCCTCGTGGATCAACAACTTGTCCACTATGCCAGTTACCTCGTTACCGGTATTGTTCTCTTTTCTCGTTCCCGTGTTCCGGCGTCCCCGTGATCAAATCACAAAGTGTCTGGCCAGACGATGATGGATACCGAAACACCAAGAGGGCCCAGAGATATCTCTCCATCGTCGGAGGAGCAAATCCCAATCTTGAGCTATCAAGTTACTTGACATACTTTTCCATGAACCCGTAAGCCGCCGTAATAGCCACCCATTTACGGATGACGTTTAACAAACCCCAAAGTTCATGAAGCAAGCATGAAGAAACTCAATACTCTCATGGTCCAAGGAATTATGCAAACGTTAACCATCTCTGTGTTATTTACCATTAACTTGTGACGAATGTATCTCATAGCATAACATCAATTTGGATCGATTCAACACAAGTGTTCTACCAACATCGTGCCCTCAAAATTGCCGGCATAGCCATGCCCATGATCAGGAAAACAAGACCATCATGCAACACTTGAGCCAGTCTTAGAGGCAAGACTAGGAATACAATTTACCGTTTATTATACCACACGTGCACATGAGTTTCCCTCCAAGCCTCGTTTAATTTGTAGACTCGAGAATCATTGTAGTTATAACATGGAACATAAACATTCATTATAAACTTTGGAGATACAAAATAACTGTTATTACTGCCTCTAGGGCATATCTCCTACAGTAGTCTATCATCCCTAATAAGCCAGGCTATCACATACACCACCACTTAGAGGAACCGACGTCCTCGTCGGGTCACAGGAACGTTCCCTCTTGGCACAAACGTCTGTGCTTTCAGTCCAATACATGTGTCATTCCGTGTGCCACGACGGGTCACAAACTTCATGAACAACATGACCGCGCACCTGTCGGCAAACATCCATGTAACCGCGAGGGTCGGCTCTGATAGCAACTTGTAACGCCCCGGACACACTCGCTGGTAGTCGTTACTCCCGGCAGGATCTAGACTAGCCTCACAGATCAATACTAGTCTTTTCTGCGCACTTTGTCCTCACTCATACGCACCCGTGACCAACTTCCCGATCGGTCACCCATCCTAGAACTACTCCAAGCCAAGCACGCTTAACCTGGGAATTCTATTCAAATGGGCTCCCGGAAAATAAGGAATTCCTTATTGATATGAGTAGTTTATCATCCCTAATAAACTAGGCTATCACAAACTCCCAAGGCACCCGAGTGGATTATGCTTCTGTTGTGCATCCTCAAACCAATGGGCAAGTTGAGCGGGCTAATGGTCTCATTCTGCAAGGTCTGAAGCCTCGTCTCATGCGCGATTTAGATCATGCCGCCGGTGCGTGGGTAACTGAGCTACCGTCTGTTTTGTGGGGATTGAGGACAATGCCTAATTGGTCGACTGGACGAACTCCTTTCTTCCTTGTCTATGGCGCTGAAGCCATGTTGCCGAGTGACTTGGCCCACAATTCTCCTCGAGTGGAGCTATATTCTGAGGCTGAAGCTAAACAGGCCAGACAAGATGGGGTAGATCTTCTGGAAGAGGAGCGAGAGATGGCTCTGATCCGGACCACTGTTTATCAGCAAGACCTGCGGCGCTTCCATGCAAGGAATGTCAAGAGTCGAGCGTTCCATGAAGGAGATTTGGTGCTCCGAGTGAATCAACACCAACCTCACAAGCTTGCTCCTGCATGGGAAGGCCCTTTTGTCGTCACTAAGGTGCTAAACAATGGAGCCTATCACCTGTATAATCTCATGAAACAGATAGATGAGCCGCGAGCCTGGAATGCAGATCTGCTCTGGCATTTTTACACTTGAGACAAGAGTTTTCTGATGTAATAAGAATACTTCATCAATGCAATTCACGTTTCTGCGATATATACTTCGTCGGTTCCAACCGTACAGTTACATTCTTGGGGACACTCTGAGTGATGAGCAATCCTCACACTCAGGGGCTTAGCTGCGAACATGTTTCGCCTAAGTTAAAAACCATGTCGGGTGGATAGCAGTCCATTCACTCGACGGCCTATTCGCGAATCTGTCTTCGCTTAGGTTCAAAAAATACTTCGAGTGACGAGCAGTCCTCACACTCGGGGGCTTAGCTGCGAACATGTTTCGCCTAAGTTAAAAACCTCGTCGGGTGGATAGTGATCCATTCACTCGACAACTTAGCCGCGAATCAACATTCGCCTAAGATCGAAAATACTCCGAGTGATGAGCAATCCTCACACTCGGGGGCTTAGCTGCGAAACACATTTCGCCTAAGTTAAAAACCTCGTCGGGTGGATAGTAATCCATTCACTCGACAACTTAGCCACGAATCGACATTCGCCTAAGATCGAAAATACTCCGAGTGATGAGCAATCCTCACACTCGGGGCTTAGCTGCGAAACACGTTTCGCCTAAGTTAAAAAAACTCGTCGAGTGGATAGTAATCCATTCACTCGACAACTTAGCTGCGAATCGACTTTCGCCTAAGATCGAAAATACTCCGAGTGATGAGCAATCCTCACACTTGGGGGCTTAGCTACGAAACACGTTTCGCCTAAGTTAAAAACCTCGTCGAGTGTATAGTAATCCATTCACTCGACAACTTAGCTGTGAGTCGACATTCGCCTAAGTTCAAAAATACTCCGAGTGATGAGCAATCCTCACGCTCGGGGACTTAGCTGTGAAACACGTTTCGTCTAAGTTAAAAACCGCGTCGGGTGGATAGTAATCCATTCACTCGACAACTTAGCTGTGAATCGACATTCGCCTAAGATCAAAAATGCTCCGAGTGATGAGTAATCCTCACACTCGGAGGCTTAGCTACGAAAGCACTTCGCCTAAGTTAAAAACAAAATCAGTCGAAGAAATGATTGAAAGCCAAAGCACGAGTAAAATCCGAAAGGTAAAACCATGGATAAACGTCTTGTGCAGAAGCAAATGTGCTCAGGCCTAAGGCTTGAATGAAGTTTTAAGGGATACCCACTCGGCATACCGAGGCAAATTTAACTGTTTTTTCCAAAGACCCAAGTTTTTTAAGCAGGGGACGGACTAGCGGGCTCGACGAAAGTGTCCAGGTCGATGCCGTTGGCGATTCTTGTAGCTGCCTCGATGAAGGTTTCCATGAAGTCCTCAAACTGGAGTTTCTTCGTGTTTACCACCTGGAGCTCCTTCAGCTTCTCCTCCCTCACGTCCCTGCAGTGGACCCTGACGAGTGACAATGCCACGTCGGCCCCATAGCGAGCAACATATTTTTTCCAAGCTTGCACTCGACTGGGAAGTTCGTTCAGGCGAGCCATCATGGAGTTGAGGTCGAGCTGAAGAGTGTCCTCAGGCCATAGCTCCTTATCGATTCTTTCCATGGCAGGTTTCAGTCGAGTGATGTAGGCCTGGGCACCCTGGAGCCAAAAGTTGAGCCGCAGCATGTTCATCGCCACTGCATCAGCAACCGGCGACTTGGTAGGGTCAAGCATGGGCTCAATCTCTTCTGTTTCCTTTTCAAAGTCCTGGCAGAATTCTGTTGAAGAAGGGGAAATAGGAAGAGAATCGGTGAACTGCGACCCTCAATTTTTTTTGCAAATGTCAGTCGACAAGAAATACTCACCGTCGAGCAGAAGATACATCTTCCTCGAGAATTCGCCCAGATGCTTCTCCAGGCCATTACCCCTCTTGGTTAGTTGCTCGGCCTTCTTGACAAGGTCCGCACGCTTCTGCTTCAGCTTGGTGTTCTCATCCTCTAGCTTCTTGGCAGCCGTCAGCTTTCGTTCCGCGTCTTCAGTCTTCTCCTTGGCCGCTCATTGAGCGTCAGCAAGCGCCTTTACCTTCTCCTCCAACGCCTTCTTCATGGAATCTGAAGAAATAACATTGTTGAGTCGCGCTCGGAGTCGACGTTTTTCATTGAATATGTCTGTTTGAGTGAGAGCACCCGGTTCAAAACATCAAGAGTGAAGAGGAGAATGTAGAAAATCAACAGTAATTACCTCCCAAAGTCTTCATCGCAGCACGCACTCGCTCCAGAGCGTTGTTGGAGACCGCCAGATCGACTTGCAGCCGGTTCCTTTCGTCCTCCACGTCCTTATACTCCGCCCTAAGTTCACAAGCCCTCTAGAATCAACATAAGACAGAAATTCAATCGACGAGTGACGCTTGGGACAGTCGACTGGGTATCGAACGCCGGCGAATGACTATCTTAGAAGAATTCAAGCAGAAAGTCCACTCGACATGTCAAGTGGCTCCGGCGCTCCGCGTGCCATAAACAAATTCAAAAGCTGTCTCTATTAAGACCCCTGCCGATCCAAGCACTCGACAATGGTCTCGGGGACTACACCCAGTGGGTGCGCTATGAGCGCCCCCACTGAGACGGTTAACTCCCGATCTGTCGAGTAACTCGTCAGAAAAAAAACACTCGACATGTCGAGTGACCCTAGTACCACGCGTACAACAAGTTTTCAAGCCTACTGTTTATCGTCCGCGATGAACAGTAGCCTCGGGGACTACACCCAGTGGGTGCACTTAGCGTGTCCCCATTGGTTATTAAAACATTCGACAAGGTCAGCCTTGTCACGACACTCGATCCGTCGAGTGACGCACCTCCCTACTCTATGAAGTACAGTCTATCCTCATGCAGCGTCATTTCATGGCTTGCCAATAATATCCATGAAACCTACAAGGTAGCTACGGAGTGGTGTGGTTCAAGGCGAAACATATCTTGTATACAATAAATTCTAAGACCCCTACCGATGCAAGCACTCGACAGTGGTCTCGGGGACTACACCCAGTGGGTGCGCTAAGAGCGCCCCCACTGAGACGGTTAACTCTCGATCCGTCGAGTAACTCGTCAGAAAAAATATATATACACTCTACATGTCGAGTGACCCAGGTACCACGCGTACTATCGATCCCAATCCTACTCGACTACGATCCGGTCTATTTGAGTGGAGAAAGTTCAAACATTCTACAACAATCGCCCACTGGGTGTATAGCAGCCAAGAAAAGATAGGAATTCAATCGACAATGAACTTATAATCGAACTTACTCGGACGTTGGTGCAAAGGGCTGCGCTGGCATCATAAGCCAGTTTGCTGGCCTCGAACGCCTCCTTGGTTCTCAGCATGATCTGCTCAGCCTAGATCATGGCCTCCTTCGCTGCTCCGGTCTGATCCTCCGGGGTGTGATGTAGAGAGAAGGCCGTCACAGGTGGGGTCAGCGTGGTCACTGGGGCAGCTGAGGTAATCTGAGGGTGTCCGGTTGGAGTCGACGTCATGACGGTCGAGACAGCTGGAGGAGCATGCGACTGAGGTGCTGTGGGTTTAGCCCTGAGTCGTGCCGAGTCGCCTCTCCCTGGGAAGATTCTGCAGTCGAGCACTGAGGCGCCTACGCCGATGATGCTCTTCGGGTACGAGTGCGCAAAGTGTCCAGTTGCTCCTCGTCGTCCTCCACCTGAATGACCTCTGCAATGACAACCGACAGTGTTAACATCTACATGTGTCGAGTCCCACCTGGACGAACCAACAACTTTCTTACCTCTATGAGAAGTGGCAGCATCAGCAGTGTCAACATCCATAGCTTCCCCTCCATCTCGATGAGGCGAGGTCACAGATGTAGCAGCTCTGACGGATTGAGTGGCATTCGGTCAGATACAACTCCAGACTTTAGTCGATAGAACAAATGCAGAAATAAACACTTACTTGAAGACGACATGTACGGCCACCCTCATGCGAGGCAGAGCTTTGCGAGGCTTGGAGACGGCTTGCTTGGGTTGCTTGGCCAGTCTTTCACTCGACTCAACAGTCGAAGGGTGACTGTGTTTCGGGTTCTTCTCGCCAGGGCCCGGAGCTTTGTCCTCAGCAGCTGCCGGATCCTGGCAGGCCTTGGTGCGACTTTCGCGTCGGGGAGGTGACTCGACATCTTCTTCTTCGCTGGAGTCCTCGTATTCATCCTCGGTGTCGGAGGAACCATCGCCGTCCACACTGCCACCCTCGCTCACCACGCCATCTTCAACATGGTTCCCGTTGGGAATAGGCGAGTGCATGTGCGTCCATTCCAGCATGATTCAAGCAAAGAAGTCAGTTCAATATATCACTCGACAATACAAGCACAACAGTCGACACCACACAACTCACCAGATTCTTCAGCGGGTTTTCTGCCGAGTAAGGTAGGATCCTCTTGGCTCCCAAAGCATTATTGCAAACTCCTGTGATGCTACGAAGCCACTGCTCGACAGTTTTCTATGGAACCTCCTCTGGATGCGCCCTGGTCGAGTCCTCTGGGCCTGCGTAGTGCCACATGGTGTGGTCTCTAGCCTGGAGTGGCTGGATACGTCGACCGAGAAATGTCTCAAGCAAATCCATTCCTGTCACTCCACCCCGGATCAGTTGCACCACCGCTTCGACCATGATACCCACTTGGACATGCTCCTCTTCGGTCACCGTCAAAGATTTGGGAACAACGGGACGGTCAGGTGTATAGGGGGGAAGGCCAGTCGACATATTGGGTGACGCAACATCTTTGCAATAGAACCAAGTCGACTTCCAGCCTCTGTCAGACTCGGGAAAAGTCATGGCAGGGAAGGAACTACGAGCTCTTTTCTGAACCCCTAAGCCTCCACACAACTGGAGCACATGAGTCTTCCCATCGGCAGCGAGAGCTTTCTTCACGGTCTGGGATCTGACCGTGAAGAGGTGCTTGAACAATCCCCAACGGAGAGAGCAGCCGAAGAAACATTCGCACAAAGTGACGAATGCAGACAGATAGGCGATGGTGTTCGGAGAGAGGTGGTGCAATTGAGCGCTAAAAAAGTTCAGAAATCCCCAAATGAACGGGTGGGGTGGCATGGAAAAACCTCGTTCGACGTGGGAGAGAAGGAGGACCCGCTCCCCATCGTGCGGCTCCGGCTCGTGCTCCTCCCCTGGCAGCCTCCAAGCGCCATCCTCCACGAGTCCGTCAGAGACGAGACCCTCCATGTCCTCGCGAGCGATGACCGAAGGGAGAAATTCCCCCTGCATCCACCCCATCGGTGCGGTGAACCGGGCGGTCGAGGGCTTCTTGCCCTTGAGCTTCGTCGCTCCCTTCTTCGCCCACTCCAGCTTCTCCGTTGTGTTCTTCATCGTCAGCACAATGGCTCTCGTCGAGGAGGATCAGAGTGGGGCACTGGGAGTAGAGGAGACAGAGGAAAAGAGAGAAAGAACTGGCGGAGGTACTGTGCGAACCGTAGCACGGAAAGCTTTATACGCTGCCGAGTGTGTCACTAACCAGTGGACCCACGAAGTTACTGCGCACGCCAATCGCTGACGGCGCCCGATACATGGCGATATGACCAGCACGAAAATCGAGGCATCGTGCCTCCACTTGCCCTGATCGTGGCATCATCATCGCGCGTGCGCGCTTCCCAAATTTTCGTATCTCGGAAAATCCGGGTCTGTCAGACCGACCCGTCGCCTCCCAGGATACTGCCAGTTCACTCGGAGCAAAACAAGTGCTGAACATCCACTCGGGCACTTTTAAGGCTGAATGGATCCGGGCGAGCGGAGAAGAATTCAATCGGCGCAAGTTTCGTTGAAGCCCCGAATATCATTCGGAAGATTTGCGTGTAGATCCTGAATGAACGCTAATTCTCAGAGTTCAATTGACGCAAGTTCCATGGAAATCCCAAATATCATTCGGAGGATTTGATGCACTAACTCAAGGTCTACGTTGATACCTCCTTCCACCACTCAAACCCCGATCCATTCGGGGGCTAATGACGAGATATGTACCTAGGGTAGGGTCCTAGGCAAGGCCCACATACCCTACCTAAGGACACCACATGGGAGGACTTGAAGATCAAGCATGAACTTCCGAGTGGATCCCTGGAGACGTTCAAAGTCACTCGACAATAATCCACTCGGAGACTCCCGCTCTCACTCGGTAGTCGCGTGTCACTCAGAAGACCTCGCTTTCACTCGACGCCAAAAGACCAGGAGCCATCATCAAGAGCCCAACGGGCAGACGCTGGTTCAATGGTAATTAGTAGCTTTTATTACGTATGTTACCTGTAACGGCATACCTTAACCCCACGACCAGGCCCTTAGATGCAGGATAATTATGAGGGGCAGGGAACTCTATATAAGCCGCCCCTCCCTTCCTACACAAGGGTTCGCGACCATTGTAATCTCAATATTCCACATGACATAAGCTCCCGAGCACTGAGACGTAGGGCTGTTACCTCCACGAGAGGGGCCTGAACTCATACATCCGTGTGTACACCCTCGCCGTAGCTAGGACTCTGCCTCTCCCTTCGTACCCCTACCATCTACTATCAGGCTCGTTCCCACGACAGTATTACTATGTTTATGTTTGTTAATTCATCATTTCTCAATGATCATACATACAAGAGATTACATATTGGGTAGCATGTCACATCAAAAATTATGTTTTTATCATTTACCTACTAGAGGACGAGCGGGAATTAAGCTTGGGGATGCTTGATACGTCTCCAACATATCTATAATTTTTTATTGTTCCATGCTATTATATTATCATTCTAGGATATTTTTTTTGAGTAATTATTTACCAATTTATATTATTTTTTAGCACTAACCTATTTACCCAGTGTCAAGTGTGAGTACTTGTTTTTTTTGTGTTTTTTGTTTCGCAAAAATTCCATATCAAACGAAGTCCAAATGCGATAAAAATTTACGAAGATTTTTTTGGAATATATGTGAATTTTGGGAGTCATAATCAACGCAAAACGATGCGCGAGGACCCCACAAGCCAACAGGGCTCGTCACCCCTGGTGGCACGCCCTGATGGCTCGTGGCCAGCCCTTAGGTTGGTTGGGGCTCTCCTTCCGCCGCGAGAAAGATATTGTCATGATAAAACCAAAAATTCAGCCCGATCGGAGTTACAGATCTCCAGATATTTAAGAAATGGTGAAGGGGTCCGAAAACAGTCGCGAAAATAGGACAGAAACAGAGAGAGAGAGAGCCAATCTCGGAGGGGCTCCTTCCCTCTGGGAGCCATGTCAGCCATGGACCAAAGGGGAAACCCTCCTCCCACCTAGGGAGGAGGCCAAGGAAGAAGAAGAAGGAGGGGTATCTCTCCCCCTCTCTCTCGCTGGCACCGGAGTGCGACTGGGGCAACCATCATGACGACGATCTACACCAACAACTTCACCGTTGTCTCCACCATCACCTTCCCTTATCTATTTACAATGGTCCACTCTCCCGCATCAAGGCCAAGATCAACCTCATGATGATGGTGATTCACCAATAGATGCCCAAGATCAAGTTCATACCCTGAGCAAGCTCATGACGACACTCAAGATTTTCAAGATGGTGCTCCCTAACCTTCTATGGGGGAGCTATTAGAACGTCGAGCCGCCAAGATCGCTCCCAAGCTTGAAAGTTATGAACATGTTTTGGAAAATGTCTACAGAAGCTTGAGTAAAGGGGTAACTAGTCGTAAACAATTAACAAACTTTTGTGAGCATCACACATTTGTTTCTTGTATTGAACTCCTAAAGTTACAAGAGGCGCTCGAGGACACGAATTGGCTTGAAGCCATGCATGATGAAATCAACAACTTTGAGTGCAACAAGGTGTGGAAATTGGTGCCAATGCCAAAGGATAACCACAATGTCATTGGAACAAAATGGCTCTTCAATAAAAAGCAAGATGTGAATGGTGTTGTCACTCGCAACAAGGCAAGATTGGTAGCACAGGGACACCCCAAGTCAAGGGTATCGACAACAGTGAAACCTTTGCTCCCGTTGCTTGCCTTGAATCAATTTTCATGTTTCTTGCATATGCATCTCATCATGATTTCAAGTTGTAACAAATGGATGTTAAGAGTGCATTTCTTAATGGTCCTCTTAAGGAGTTGATATATGTAAAACAACCCCCGGGTTCGAGGATCCCAAGTTCCCCAATCATGTATACATGCTTGATAAGGCACTCTATGGCCTTACACAAGCCCCACACTTGTGGTATGAGCACCTTACCGAGTTGTTGCAAAACTATAGTTTTGAAATTGGGCAAATTGATCCCACTCTTTTCACAAAGAGGGTTAAAGGGGACTTATTCATATGTCAACTATATGTTTATGATATTATCTTTGATTCTCCTAACAAAGCTTTCAACGATTAGTTTGTTGCACCGATGACCGAAAAGTTTGAGATGTATATGATGAGAGAGTTGAAGTTCTTTCCTGGATTCAAAGTCAAACAACGAATACAAGGAACCTTCATCAACCAAGCAAAGTACACTCAAGACATGCTCAAGAGGTTCAAGTTAGATGATATCAAGACGACCAAGACCCCTATGCAACTCATGTGCCAACCTAACATTGATCCCAATGGTAAAGTCGTGGATCAAAAGGCATATCGCTCCATGACTGGATCCTTGATTTATCTTTGTGCATATAGACCAGATATTATGTTGAGTGTGGGAATTTGTGCATGATTTCAAGACGAACCTAAGGAAATCCACTTTGTGGAAGTCAAGCAAATCTTTCAATATTTAGATCATACCCAAACTTTGGCTTATGGTACCCCAAAGGTGCTTCATTTGATCTCATGGGATACTCAGACTCGAATTTGGAGGGAGACCGTGTGGATAGGATGTCAACTTTTGGAGGGTGCCAATTCATTGGTCGCTCTTTGGTAAGTTGGTCTTCAAAGAAACAAAATTGTGTTTGTCTCTCTACCACCAAGGCTGAGTATGTAGCCGCCGCAAGCTGTTGTGCATAGTTGCTATGGATGAGGCAAACTTTAAAGGATTACAGTGTCATTTATGACAAGGTGCATCTTTTATGTGACAATGAAAGTGCTATCAAGATCTCCCATGACCTGGTTCAACATTGCGAGCCGAAGCATATTGACATTCATCATCACTTCATCCGAGAGCACATCAAGTGTGGAGAGATTGATCACCTGTCGACATTCATGAATAACTTGTAGATATTTTCACTAAGCCATTGGATGAAGTAAGATTTTGTGAGTTAAGGCATGAGCTAATATCATTGATTTGATCAATGTGGCTCGAAGTATTGCACACCCCATCACACTCATCATTTTGTCTTGTTTAGATGTATACATGGATATAGGGGGGTGGTGTTCTCTCAATGAGCCCCCTCCCCCATTATGCATAAATCGATCAAGTCTTTCACTTTAGCCATTTTTATTGTACTTTGCTTCAAAGACGAGTTTTGTTCATGGTCCCAAGGTTAAAATCTTCGCGGTGCCATTGCAATTTACTCAAACATAGGTAGCTACGGCCATCGCCCCCTCCTAGTGAGACATTTGCTTTTTAGAGCTTGTTTTTTTATTTGGGTCACTCCAAGTTTGCTTTCTTTCTATTTGTCATTTTGAACTTGGAGTGTCCCGTCCCATTTGGTGGTTTTTGTGTCTCCAACCCAAGCCATGTATACCTCTCAAACCTTTCTATCATAATTGTATAAGCCCTCTATTCAAAATTGATCTTTTAGTTTTTCTAGGTTGCAAGCGGTACTACCGTTGGTTGTGGCCGATACTACCACGCAAGCAGTACTACCATGCTTACCATTGGTACTACCACTGGGAGCTATGCAATTGGCCCTCTACCACTTCACTAGGGGGTACTACCACGCAAGAGGTACTACTGCTGCCTCCCATGGTACTTCCGCTTCGAGAATTTCTAGACGGGTTAAGTGGTGGGCACGGGGAGTTCTTTTTGGAAATATGCCCTAGAGGCAATAATAAATTAGTTATTATCATATTTCCTTGTTCATGATGATCGTTTATTATCCATGCTAGAATTGTATTGATTGGAAACTCAGATACATGTGTGGATACATAAATAACACCATGTCCCTAATATGTCTCGAATAGACTAGCTCGTTGATAAAAAATGGTTAAGGTTTCCTAGCCATGGACATGAGATTGTTGGGGAACGTTGCATGGGAAACAAATAATTTCCTACGCACACGCAAGATCTATCCATGGTGATGAGCATCTACGAGAGGGAGAGTGGATCTACGTACCCTTGTAGATCGCTAAGCGGGAAGCGTTAAGAAACGCGGTTGATGTAGTCAAACGTCTTCGCGATCCAAATCGCCGAGCATCCCACGATCCAATCATGATCCGTCCTGATCAAGTACCGAACGGACGACACCTCCGCGTTCAGCACACATACAGCTTGATGACGATCTCCACCTTCTTGATCCAGCAAGAGGGAGCTGAGGGGTAGACGAGTTCTCTAGCAGCATGACAGCGCTGCGGTGATGGTGGTGGAGTAATCTCAGCAGGGCTTCGCCTAAGCACAGCTGAAACCGATCTAGAGGAGAAACTACGAACTAGAGGGTAGGGTTGCACGTGGCTAAAAATCTTGTGTCAAAACCCTAAAGCCCTCTAGTATATATAGGAGGAGAGGAGGAGGAGACTTGGCGCAAGGTCCAAGCCCTCTAGGCTTCGGCTGAAGGGAGGAGAGGAGGAATCCTCCTCCAATCCTAGTAGGACTAGGACTCCTTCCTTATTTGGTCTTTTTGCCTTTTTCCACCTTTTTCTCTTTGGGCTTTTCTTCCCAGTCGCATGGGCCTTGTGTGGGACTTCCACCAGCCCATTAAGGGCTGGTATTCACCTTCTCACAGCCCATGTAGCCTCTTGGGTCGAAATACCCCTCCCGATGGTCCCCCGGTACACTATCGGCAGTCCCGGTACACTATCGATCAGCCCGAAACTTCTCTAGCGACCAAAATAGGACTTCCTATATATTAATATTTACCTACGGACCATTTCGGAGCTCCTCGTGATGTCCGAGATCTCGTCTGGGACTCCGAGCAACCTTCGGTCACCACCATGCATAACTCTATACTACCGAAACGTCACCTAACCTGAAGTGTGCAGACCCTGCGGGTTCGAGAACTATGTAGACATGACCGAGATACCTCTATGGTCAATAACCAATAGCGGGACCTGGATGCCCATATTGGTTCCTACATATTCTACGAAGATCTTTATCGGTCGAATCTCTATGTCAAGGATTCAATTAATCCTGTATGATGTTCCCTTTGTTCTTCGCTATGGTACTTGCCTGAGATTCGATCGTCAATATCTCCATACCTAGTTCAACCTCGTTATCGGCAAGTCTCTTTACTCGGTCCGTAATCAAGATCCCGTGACTAACACTTAGTCACATTGCTTGCAAGGCTTATTGTGATGTTGTATTACCGAGTGGGCCCTGTGATACCTCTCCGTCACACGGAGTAACAAATCCCAGTCTTGATCCATGCCAACCCAACAGACACCCTCGGAGATACCTGTAGAGCACCTTTATAGTCACCCAGTTACGTTGCGACATTTGATACACACAAGGCATTCCTCTAGTGTCCGTGAGTTGCATGATCTCATGGTCATAGGAACATATACTTGACATGCAAAAAACTGTAGCAATAAACTGACACGATCCTATGCTATGTTTATAGTTTGGGTCTCGTCCATCCCATCATTCTCCTAATGATGTGATCCCGTTATCAAATGAGATCACATGTCAATGGCTATGAAACCTTGACCATCTTTGATCAACAAGCTAGTTCACTAGAGGCATACTAGGGACAGAGTGTTGTCTATTCATCCACACATGCAATGTGTTTCCAATCAATGCAATTATAGCATGGATAATAAACAATTATCATGAACAAGGAAATATAATTCTCCCTCCGTCCCAAAATAAGTGTCTCAAGCTTAGTACAACTTTGTACTAGATCTAGTACAAAGTTAAGACAGTTATTTTGGGACGGAGGGAGTAATAAACACTTTAGTTGTTGCCTCTAGGGCATATTTCCAACAGTATCCCACTTGCACTAGAGTCAATAATCTAGTTCACATCACTATGTGATTTACATTGTAATGAATCGAACACCCATGTAGTTCTGGTGTTGGTCATGTTTAGCCCTTGGAAGAGGTTTAGTCAACGAGTCTGCAACATTCAGATCCGTGTGCACTTTGCAACTATTTATGTCCTTTTCCTCAATGTAATCGCATATGGAGTTGAAGCGTCGCTTTATGTGTCTGGTCCTCTTGTGAAAGCTTGGTTCCTTGGGCAGAGCAATGGCACCAGTGTTGTCACAGAACAGGTTCATTGGATTCAGTGCACTGGGCACTACTCCAAGATCTGTCATGAACTGCTTCATCCAGACACCTTCCTTTGCTGCCTGTGAGGCTGCGATGTACTCCGCTTTGCACATAGAATCGGCTACCATGCTTTGCTTGGGACTGCACCAGCTTACCGCTCCCCCGTTGAGAATAAATATGTATCCAGTTTGTGACTTAGAGTCAACCGAAACAGTGTCAAAGCTTGCATCGACGTAACCCTTTACAACGAGCTCTTCATCACATCCATAAACGAGAAACATTTCCTTAGTCCTTTTTAGGTACTTAAGGATATTCTTGACCGCCGTCCAGTGCTCCATTCCAGGATCACTTTGAAACCTTCCGGCCATATTTATGGCAAGGCTGACATCGGGTCTTGTGCACAGCATTGCATACATGATAGAGCCTATGGCTGAAGCATAGGGGATGACACTCATCTTCTCTCTATCTTCTGCAGTCACCGGGTATTGAGTCTTACTCAACTTCACACCTTGCAACACAGGCAAGAACCCCTTCTTGGACTGATCCGTTTTGAACTTCTTCAAAACTTTATCAAGGAATGTGCTTTGTGAAAGTGCTATTAAGCGTCTCGATCTATCTCTATAGATCTTAATGCCTAATATGAAAGCAACTTCTCCTAGGTCCTTCATCGAAAAACTCTTGTTCAAATATTCCTTCATGCTTTCCAACATTTCTATATTGTTTCCAATCAGCAATATGTCATCTACATATAATATTAGAAACGCTATAGAGCTCCCACTCACTTTCTTGTAAATACAAGCTTCTCCATAATCTTGTATAAACCCAAACACTTTGATCACCTCATCAAAGCGCTTATTCCAACTCCGAGATGCTTGCACCAGTCCATAAATGGATCGTTGGAGTTTGCAAACTTTGTCAGCATTCTTTTGATCGACAAAACCTTCCGGTTGCGTCATATACAACTCTTCCTCAAGGAAAGCGTTAAGGAACGCTGTTTTGACATCCATCTGCCAAATTTCATAGTCGAAATATGCAACTATTGCTAACATGATTCTGACGGACTTAAGCATCGCTATGGGTGAGAAAGTCTCATCGTAGTCAAATCCTAGAACTTGTGAAAAACCCTTTGCCACAAGTCAAGCTTTATAGAAGGTGACATTACCGTCCGCGTCCGTCTTCTTCTAAAAGATCCATTTGTTCTGAATGGCCTTTCGCCCTTCAAGTAATACTTCCAAAGTCCATACTTTGTTTTCATACATGGATCCCATCTCGGATTTCATGGCCTCTAACCATTTCTCAGAATCCAGGCCCATCATCACTCCTCCATAGCTCATAGGTTCATTGTTGTCCAACAACATGACCTCTAAGACAGGGTTGCTGTACCACTCAGGAGGTGTACGCGTCCTTGTCGACCTACGAGGTTTGATAGTAACCGATCCAGAGGAGAAACTACGAACTAGAGGGTAGGGTTGCATGTGGCTGAAAATCTTGTGTCAAAACCCTAAAACCCTCTAGTATATATAGGAGGAGAGGAGGAGGAGACTTGGCGCAAGGGCCAAGCCCTCTAGGCTTCGGCCGAAGGGAGGAGAGGAGGAATCCTCCTCCAATCCTAGTAGGACTAGGACTCCTTCCTTATTTGTTTTTTTTTGCATTTTCCCACCTTTTTCTCTTTGGGATTTTCTTCCCAGCCGCATGGGCCTTGTGTGGGACTTCCACCAGCCCACTAAGGGCTGGTATTCACCTTCTCACAGCCCATGTAGCCTCTTGGGTCGAAATACCCCTCCCGATGGTCCCTCGGTACACTACCGACACTCCCGGTACACTACCGATGAGCCCAAAACTTTTCCGGTGACCAAAATAGGACTTCCTATATATCAATATTTACCTCCGGACCATTCCGGAGCTCCTGTGACGTCCGGGATCTCATCCAGGACTCCAAACAACCTTGCAATCATCCAGGGACAGAGTGTTGTCTATTCATCCACACATGCAATGTGTTTCCAATCAATACAATTATAACATGGATAATAAACAATTATCATGAACAAGGAAATATAATAACATGGATAATAAACACTTTATTTATTGCCTTTAGGGCATATTTCCAACAGAGATATCATTTGATAACGGTATCACATCATTAGGAGAATGATGTGGTGGACAAGACCCAAACTACAAACGTGGCATATGATCGTGTCAGTTTATTGCTATTGTTTTCTGCATGTCAAGTATTTGTTCCTATGACCATGAGATCATAAAACTCACTGACACCGGAGGAGTACCTTGTGTGTATCAAACATCGCAACATAACTGTGTGACTGTAAAGGTGCTCTACAGGTATCTCTAAGGGTGTCTGTTGGGTTGGCATGGATCAAGACTAGGATTTGTTACTCCTTGTGACGTAGAGGTATCTCAGGGCCCACTCGGTAATACAACATCACAATAAGCCTTGCAAGCAATGTTACTAAGTGTTAGCCATGGGATCTTGTATTATGGAATGAGTAAAAAGATTTGCCTGTAACGAGATGGAACTAGGTATGGAGATGTCGACGATCGAATCTCGGGCAAGTAACATACCGAAGAACAAATGGAACATCATATGGGATTAACCGAATCCTTTACATAGAGCTTCAACCGATAAAGATCTTCATAGAATATGTAGGAAACAAATATGGGCATCCAGGTCCCGCTATTGGTTATTGACTGTAGAGGTGTCTCGGTCATGTCTACATAGTTCTCGAACCCGCAGGGTCTGCACACTTAAGGTTCGGTGACGTTTCAGTAGTATAGAGTTATGTATGGTGGTGACCGAAGGTTTTTCGTAGTCCCGGATGAGATCCCAGACATCATGAGGAGCTCCGGAATGGTTCAGAGGTAAATATTGATATATAGGAAGTCCTGTTTTGGTCGTCGGAAAAGTTTCGGGCTCATCGGTAGTGTACCGGGAGTGCCGGGAGGGTGCCGGGGGACCATCGGGAGGGGTGTCTCGACCCAAAGGACCTTATGGGCTGTGGGAGGAGTCAAACCAGCCCCTAGTGGGCTGGACTAATCCCCCACTAAGGCCCATGCAGGTAGGGGTGGGAAAACCCAAAAGGTGGAGAGGTGGAAAGAGTTTCCAAGTGGAAAGGTGGAATCCTACTCCTAATAGGATTGGAGTAGGACTCCTCCACCTCCAATTTCGACCAAACCTTTAGGGTTTGAGGCTGCCTCCTCCCCTCCCTCCCTCCTATATATACTAGAGGATTTAGAGGGGAAAACTAACCCTAATAGCCACATGCTACCCTCTCCTCTAGATCGTAGTTTCTCCTCTAGATCGTTTCAGTAGTGCTTAGGCGAAGCCCTGCTGGAATTGTTCCACCACCATCGCCGCCACGTCGTCGCGCTGCCAGAGAACTCATCTATCTCTCCACTCCCTCTTGTTGGATCAAGAAAGCGGAGATATCATCGAGTTGTATGTGTGTTGAACGCGGAGGTGCCGTCTGTTCGGCGCTAGATCGGAAGGATCGTGATCAAGATCGCAAGACGATTCGTGATATGATCGCGGGACAGATCGTGATGGGATCATAGGACGGATCTTGATGGGATCGTGAGATGGATCGTAATGGGATCGCGGGATGCTCAACGATTTGGATCGCGAAGAAGTTCGACTACATCAATTGCGTTTCTTAACGCTTCCCGCTTAGCAATCTACAAGGGTATGTAGATCCACTCTCCCTCTCATAGATGCTCATCACCATGGATAGATCTGCGTGTGCGTAGGAATTTTTTTGTTTCCCATGCAACATTCCCAACAGTGGCATCATGAGCTAGGTCTATGTGTAGATGAGATCTCGAGTAGAACACAAAGGAGTTTGTGGGCGTTGATGCTTAGATTGCTTCCTCCCTTGGTCGTGTTTTGGTTCAACGGTATTGTGGGATGAAGCGGCCCGGACCAACCTTACTCGTAACTTACGAGAGAATGGTTTCATCGACTGACGTGTAACTTCGTTGCACAAAGATGGCTGGCGGGTGTCTATTTCTCCTACTCTAGTTGGATCGGATTCGACAAAGGCGGTCCTTGAGAAGGTTGAAAAGCAACTTATGTATCACCGTTGTGGTTTTGCGTAGGTGAGAATTGTTCTTGCTAGATACCCGTAGCAGCCACGTAAAACTCACAACAACAATTAGAGGACGTCTAACTTGTTTTTGCAGGGTATGTTGTGATGTGATATGGTTAATTACATGATGATATATATATGATGTATGAGATGATCATGTGTTGTATAGAATATCATGACTTGCATGTCGATGAGTACGGTAACCGGTAGGAGCCATAGGGTTGTCTTTAATTATTGTATGACCTGTGTCTCAATCATTAAGCGCTATGTAATGCTTTACTTTATTGCTAAGCGGTAGCAATACTAGTAGAAGCATGGTGGGCGCGACAACCCTGATGGCCACACGTTGATGGAGATCAAGATGACGGGGATCATGGTGTCATGCCGGTGGCGATGGAGACCATGCCGGTACTTTCAAGATGGAGATCAAAAGCACAAGTTCATGGCTATATCATGTCACTTATGATTTGCATGTGATGTTAATCCTTTTATGCACCTTGTTTTTCTTAGAACGACGGTAGCATTATAAGGTGATCCCTCACTTAAATTTCAAGGTGAATTGTGTTCTCCCCGAGTGTGCACTGTTGCGAAAGTTCGTTGTGTCGAGACACCACGTGATGATTGAGTGTGATAAACTCTATGTTCACATACAATGGGTGCAAGCCAGTGTTGCACGTGCAGAACACTCGGGTTGAACTTGATGAGCCTAGCATGTACAGACATGGCCTCAGAACACAAGAGACCGAAAGGTCGAACATGAGTCATATAGTAGATATGATCAACATGATGATGTTCCCCATTGAAACCACCTCAACTCAGTGATGATCGGACTTGAGTTGGTGAATTTGGATCATGTATCACTCAAATGACCGGAGGGATGTCAATTTGAGTGGGAGTTCTTAAGTTATATGATTAATTGAACTCATTATCATGAACATAGTCAGTAGTGTCTTTGCAAATTATGATGTAGATTACTAGCTCACGCTGTAGCTCCCTTGAATTTTATATGTTCCTAGAGAAATAGAGTTGAAAGATGATGGTAGCAATATTGCGGTCTGGGTCCTTGATTTGAGGATTGTCCTCATTGCTGCGCAGAAGGCTTATGTCCTTAATTCACCGCTGGGTGCGCCACCCCCTCTAGCGTCGTGTGTAGATGTTGTGAACATCTGACAGGTACGTTTCGATGACTACTTGAGAGTTTAGTGCGTCATGCATTATGGCTTAGAATTGAGGCTTCAAAAATGTTTTGAACGTCACAGAACATATGAGATGTTCTGAGAGCTGAAATTGGGTTCTCGGGCTCGTGCCCGTGTTGTGAGATATGAGATCTCCAACAAGATTCTTTGCCTGCAAGATGAAGGAGAATAGCTCAATCGTTGAGCATGAGCTCAGATTGTCTGGGTGCTACAATCGCTTGAATCGAGTGGGAGTCGATCTTACAGATAAGAAAGTGATTGATATAGTTTTCTAAGTCACTATCACTAAGCTACTAAAGCTTTGTGATGAACTATAAAATGCCAGGGATGGAAATGATGATCCTTGAGCTGTTCGCAATGTTTGACACCGCGAAGGTAGAAATTAATAAAGAGCATCAAGTGTTGATGGTTAGTAAAACCACTAGTTTCGAGAAGGGCAAGGGCAAGGAGGGAAACTTCATGGATGGCAAGTCAGTTGCTGGTCCAGCGAAGCAACCCAATGAATAATACCTTCAATGGTCATGCACCCAATGAATGGTTTGTTGAATCTTGATCGTAGTAGTACACATGTTCATAACATAGATGCCAAAAGATACAAAGTTAATAATGATAGTACCACATACTTGTGGCACTGCCGCTAAATGTCATATTGCTGTGAAGCGCATGAAGAAACTCCATGCTGATGGATCTTTGGACTTATTCAATTTTGAATCGGTTGAGACATGCGGACCATGCCTCTTGGGAAAGATGACTAAAACCCCGTTTTTCGGCTTGATGGAACGAGCAAGTGACTTATTGGAAATTATACATGTTGATGTATACGGTCCAATGAGTGTTGTAGCTTGCGGTGGATATTGTTGTTTTCTTACTTTCACTAATGATTTGAGTAGATATAGTGTATATTTACTTAATGAAACACAAGTCTGAATCGTTTGAAAAGTTCAAGCAGAATCAGAGTGAAGTTTGAGATCATCGTGACGAGAAGATAAAATGTCTATGATATGATCGTGGATGTGAATATCGGAGTTACGAGTTTGGTATACAACTTAAGACAATGTGAAAGTTGTTTCACAATTCACGCCACCTGGAACACCATAGTGTGATGGTGTGTCCGAACGTCGTAGTTGTGCTCTATTGGATATGGTGCGAATTATGATGTCTCTTATCGTTTTACCACTATCGTTTTGGGTTATGCATTAGGGATAACTACAATCACTTTAAATAGGGCACCATCTAAATCCGTTAAGATGACACCATATGGTTTGGCAGAAACCTAAGCTGTCATTTCTTAATGTTTGGGACCGTGACGCTTATGTGAAAAGGGTTTTCACCTAAAGAGCTCGAACCCAAAGCGGACAAATGCATCTTCATAGAATACCCTAAGAACAGTTGTGTATACCCTCTATCTCAGATCGGAGTGCAAGGTGTTTGTTGCTGAAATGGGTCCTTTCTCGAGAAAGAGTTTCTCTCGAAAGAATTGAGAGGGAGGAAGATACAACTTGATGAGGTTGTTGAACCTTTGTTTCAAACAGAGAGTAGCACACCGTAGAAAGTTGTTTCTCTGGAGCCTACGTTAGTTGAAGAGGAAGTTAATGATGATGATCATGAAGCTTCAGATCAAGTTATTATCGAACCTCGTAGGTCGACAAGGATGCGTACTACTCCTGAGTGGTACGACAACCCTGTCTTAGAGGTCATGTTGTTGGACAACGATGAACCTACGAGCTATGGAGAAGTGACGATGGGCTCGAATTCCGACAAATGGTTAGAGGCCATGAAATCCGAGAAAGGATCCATGTATGAAAACCAAGTATAGACTTTTGGTAGACTTGCTCGTTGGACGGCAGGTCGACGAGTACAAATGGACCTTTAAGATGAAGATAGACGCTGATGGTAAATTTCACCATTTATAAAGCTCGACTTGTCACTAAGAAGTTTCCGACAAGTTCAAGGAGTTGACTACGATGAGACTTTCTCACCCGTAGTGATGCTAAAAGTCTGTTGGAATTATGGTAGCAGTTGTTGCATTTTTCAATTATGAAATCTAGCGGATGGATGTCAAAACATCGTTTCCTTAACGGTTTACTTGAGGAAAGGTTGTATGTGATACAACCAGAAAGTTTTGTTAGTCCTAAGGATGCTAAAAGGTGTGCAAGCTCTAGCAATCCTTCTATGGGCTGGAGCAAGCATCTCAGAGTTGGAATATACGCTTTGATGAGGTGATCAAACATTTTTGGTTTATACAAAGTTTACGAGAAACTTGTATTTACAAGAAAGTGAGTGGGAGCACTATAGAATTTCTGATAAGTATATGTGGTTGACATATTATTGATCAGAAATGATGTAGAATTTCTGGAAAGCATAAACTGTTGTTTGAAAAGAGTTTTTGAAAGGAAGACCTGGATAAAGCTACCTAATTGTTGGGCATCAATATCTATAGAGATAGATCAAGATGTCGGCTGAGACTTTCAATGAGTACATACCTAGACAAGATTTTGAAAGAGTTCAAAATGGATCACTCAAGGAAGGAGTTCTTGCCTGATTTGTAAGGTGTGGAGTTGAGTGAGACTCAAAGCTCGACCATAGCAGAAGAAAGAGAAAGGATGAAGGTCATCCCCTATGCCTTAGCCATAGGCTCTATATAGTATGCCATGCTGTGTACCGCACCTAGGAATGCCTTGCCATGAGTCTGTCAAGGGGTACAAGAGTGATCTAGGAGTGGATCACTGAACAGCGGTCAAAATTATCCTTAGTAACTACAGGACTAAGGAAATGTTTCTCGATTATGGAGGTGATAAAGAGTTCATCGTAAAGGGTTACGTCGATGCAAGCTTTAACACCAATCCGGATGACTCTTAGTAGCAATCCAGATACGTACAGTGGAGTAGCCATTTGGAATGGCTCCAAGTGGAGCGTGGTAGCAGTGTTTACAGTATGACATAGAGATTTGCAAAGTACACACAGATCTGAATGTCTCAGACCCATTGACTAAAAGACCTCTCTCACATGCAAAGCATGATCGAGCCCCAGAACTCATTGGATGTTAGATTCATAACAATGCGAATCACATGGTGATGTGAACTAGATTATTGACTCTAGTACAAGTGGGAGACTGTTGGAAATATGCCCTAGAGGAAATAATAAATTAGTTATTATAATATTTCCTTGCTCATGATGATCGTTTATTATCCATGCTAGAATTGTATTGATCGGAAACTCAGATACATGTGTGGATACATAAATAACGCCATGTCCCTAGTATGCCTCGAATAGACTAGCTCGTTGATCAAAGATGGTTAAGGTTTCCTAGCCATGGACATGATATGTCATTTTATAAGGGGATGTGATGGTCAAGACCCAAACTACAAACGTAGCATATGATCGTGTTAGTTTATTGCTACTGTTTTCTGCATGTCAAGTATCTGTTCCTATGACCATGAGATCATGAAACTCACTGACACCGGAGGAGTACCTTGTGTGTATCAAACATTGCAACGTAACTATGTGACTATAAAGGTGCTCTATAGGTATCTCCGAGGGTGTCTATTGGGTTGGCATGGATCAAGACCTGGATTTGTTACTCCGTGTGATGGAGAGGTATCTCAGGGCCCACTCGGTAATACACCATCACAATAAGCCTTGCAAGCAATGTGACTAAGTGTTAGCCACGGGATCTTGTATTATGGAACGAGTAAAGAGATTTGCCGGTAACGAGATTGAACTAGGTATGGAGATGTCGACGATTGAATCTTGGGCAAGTAACATACCGAAGAACAAAGGGAACAACATACGGGATTAACTGAATCCTTGACATAGAGGTTCAATCGATAAAGATCTTCGTAGAATATGTAGGAAACAATATGGGCATCCAGATCCCGCTATTGGTTATTGACCGTAGAGGTGTCTTGGTCATGTCTACATAGTTCTCGAACCTGCAGGGTCTGCACACTTAAGGTTCGGTGACGTTTCGGTAGTATAGAGTTATGTATGGTGGTGACCGTAGGTTGTTCGGAGTCCCGGATGAGATACCGGACGTCATGAGGATCTCCGGAATGGTTCGGAGGCAAATGTTGTTATATAGGAAGTCCTGTTTTGGTCGCCAGAAAAGTTTCGGGCTCATCGGTAGTGTACCGGGAGTGCCGGGAGGGTGTCGGGGGACCATCGGGAGGGGTGTCTCGACCCAAAGGACCCCATGGGCTTTGGGAGGAGTCGAACCAGCCCATGGTGAGCTGGACTAAGCCCCCACTAAGTCCCATGCGGGTAGGGGTGGGAAAACCCAAAAGGTGGAGAGGTGGAAAGAGTTTCCAAGTGGAAAGGAGGAATCCTACTCCTAATAGGATTGGAGTAGGACTCCTCCACCTCCAATTTCGACCAAACCTTTAGGATTTGAGGCTGCCTCCTCCCCTCCCTCCCTCCTATATATACTAGAGGATTTAGAGGGGAAAACTAACCCTAATAGCCATGTGCTACTCTCTCCTCTAGATCGTAGTTTCTCCTATAGATCGTTTCAGCGGTGCTTAGGCGAAGCCCTGCTGGAATTGTTCCACCACCATCGCCGCCACGCCATCGCGTTGCTGGATAACTCATCTAACTCTCCGCTCCCTCTTGCTAGATCAAGAAAGCGGAGATCGTCATCGAGCTGTACGTGTGCTGAACGCGGAGGTGCCGTCCGTTCGGCGCTAGATCGGAAGGACCGTGATCAAGATCGCGAGATGATTCGTGATTTGATCGTGGGACGGATCATGATGGGATCGCAGGACAGATCGTGATTGGATCGCAAGATGGATCGTGATGGGATCACGGGACGCTCGGCGATTTGGATCGCGAAGACGTTCGACTACATCAACCGCGTTTCTTAACGCTTCCCGCTTAGCGATCTACATGGGTATGTAGATCCACTCTCCCTCTCATAGATGATCATCACCATGGATAGATCTTGCGTGTGCGTAGGAATTTTTTTGTTTCCCATGCAACGTTCCCCAACTGTTCTAATTCCCCATACCCATTCACTTCTCCCTCTCCCGAGTCCTCTCTCTCAAGTTCCCAAGAACTGCCCAGGAGGACGGCCTCGGCTCTCCGATTCCATTCCATTTGCCACATTTCCATCCCGTGGGATCAATCTCGACCTCTTCCTCGTTCCATGGACACCGGTATCGCCGTTGTTCTCTTCCTATATGGTTCTATTTTTCAAATCTTGGATCTAGGGCAATGCATGTGGTTTCCTAGTATTTTGGCTAAATCCTAGCATGAGCAGGACGTGGATTGCCTGCTAGATAGGAGAATAGACGATGCTTATGGAAAATTATGATTTCTACGTCACTGGTGTTGGGAGACGTAATCGTACTCGCAGCGATTCAGATCGTGGTGGAATCCGATCTTAGCGCCGAACAACGGCACCTCCGCGTTCAACACACGTGCAGCCCGGTGACGTCTCCTACGCCTTGATCCAGCAAGGAGGAAGGAGAGGTTGAGGGAGAGCTCCGGCAGCACGATGGCATGGTGACGGTGGAGCTGCATGGTCTCCGGCAAGCTCCGCGGAGAACGAGGAAGAGGAAGGGTAGGGCTGCGCCGAGAGAGAGAGAGTTCGTGTGTTGGCAGCCCCAAAACCCCCACTATATATATGAGGAGGAGGAGGGAGGGCTGCGCCCCAGGGTTCCCACCCTAGGGGCCAGCGGCAGCCCCAGATCCCATCTTGTGCGGCGGCCAGAGGGAGAGAGGGGTGGCCGGCGCCCTAGGTGGGCCTTAGGCCCATCTGAGCCTAGGGTTTGCCCCCTCTCCTCCCTTGCTGCACCTTGGGCCCTTGTGGGGGCGCACCAGCCCACCTAGGGGCTGGTTCCCTCCCACTTGTGGCCCATGCAGCCCTCTGGGGCTGGTGGTCCCACTTGGTGGATCCCCAGAACCCTTCCGGTGGTCCCGGTACGTTACCGGTAATTTCCAAAACACTTCCGGTGGTCAAATCCTCACATCCTATATATCATTCTTTACCTCCGGACCATTCCGGAACTCCTCGTGACGTCCGAGATCTCATATGGGACTCCGAACAACCTTCGGTAACCATGTTCACTATTTCCCTATAACCCTAGCATCATCGAACCTTAAATGTGTAGACCCTACGGGTTCGGGAGACACGTAGACAGGACCGAGACACCTCGCCTGTCAGTAACCAACAACGGTATCTGGATACCCATGTTGTCTCCCACATGCTCCACGATGATCTCATCGGATGAATCACGATGTCGGGGATTCAATCAATGCCGTATACAATTCCCTTTGTCTACCAGTATGACACTTGCCCGAGATTCGATCGTCGGTATCCCTATACCTTGTTTAATCTCGTTACCGGCAAGTCTCTTTACTCGTTCCGTAACACATCATCACGTGGATAACTCCTTAGTCACATTGAGCTCATTATGATGATGTCTTACCGAGTGGGCCTAGAGATACCTCTCCGTCACATGGAGTGGCAAATTCCAGTCTCGATTCGTGCCAACCCAACAGACACTTTCGGAGATACCCATAGTGCACCTTTATAGCTACCCGGTTACGTTGTGACATTTGGCACACCCAAAGCATTGCTACGGTATCCGAGAGTTTCACAATCTCATGGTCTAAGGAAATGATACTTGACATTAGAAAAGCTTTAGCACACGAACTACATGATCTTGTGCCATGCTTAGGATTGGGTCTTGTCCATCACATCATTCTCCTAATGATGTGATCCTATTATCAACGACATCCTATGCCCATGGTCATGAAACCGTGACCATCTTTTGATCAACAAGCTAGCCAACTAGAGGCTCACTAGGGACATGTTGTGGTCTATGTATTCACACATGCATTAAGGTTTCCGGTTAATACAATTATAGCATGAACAATAGACAATTATCATGAAAAAGGAAATACAATAATAACCATTTTATTATTGCCTCTAGGGCATATTTCCAACAGTTTCCCACTTGCACTATAGTCAATAATCTAGTTCATATCGCCATGTGATTAACACTTACGTCACCATGTGATCATATCATCATGTGATTAACACCCAATCAATTCTGGGGTTTGATCATGTTTTGCTCGTGAAAAAAGTTTTAGTCAACAGATTTGCGACATTCAGATTCGTGTGTACTTTGCAAATCTCTATGTCATACTGTAGACATTGGTCTCGTGCTCCACTTGAAGCTATTCCAAATGGCTACGCCACTATACATATCCGGATTGCTACCAAGAGTCATCCGGATTGGTGTTAAAGCTTGCATCGTTGTAACCCTTTACGACGAACTCTTTGTCACCTACATAATCGAGAACTATTTCCTTAGTCCTCTAGTTACTAAGGATAATTTCAACTGCTGTCCAGTGATCCACTCCTGGATCACTCTTGTACCCCTTGACAGACTCATGGCAAGGCACACATGGGTGCGGTACATAGCATGACACACTATATAGAGCCTATGGCTGAAGCATAGGGGATGACACTCATCTTTTCTCTATCTACTGCCGTGGTCGAGCATTGAGCTGTGCTCAATATCACACCTTGTAATACAAACAAGAACCCTTTCCCGGACTGATCCATATTGAACTTCTTCAATATCTTGTCAAGGTATGAACTTATTGAAAGTATTATCAAGCATCTTGATCTATCTCTATAAATCTTGGTGCCCAACAATTAGGTAGCTTTATCCAGGTCTTCTTTGGAAAACTCTCTCCAAACAACCATTTATGCTTTCCAGAATTATACATCATTTCCAATCAATAATATGTCAACTACATATTCTTATCAGAAATTCTATAGTGCTCCCACTCAGTTTCTTGTAAATACAAGTTTCTCATAAACTTTGTATAAACTCAAAAACTTTGATCACTTCATCAAAGCGTATATTCCAACTCCGAGATGCTTTCTCTAGTCCACAGAAGGATCGCTGGAGTTTGCATACCTTTTAGCATCCTTAGGATTGAAAAAACCTTCTGGTTGTATCACATACAACTCTTCCTCACGGAAACCATTAAGGAAACCTTTGTTTTGATATCCACCTGCCAGATTTCATAATCGAAAAATGCAGCAATTGCTAACATAATTTCAACAGACTTTTAGCATTGCTACGGATGAGAAAATCTCATCGCAGTCAACTCCTTGAACTTGGTGGAAACTTCTTTGCGACAAGTCGAGCTTTATAAACGGTGACATTCACCATCAACGTCTGTCTTCATCTCAAAGGTCCATTTGTATTTAACGACCTGCCGTTCAACGGGTTAGTCTACCAAAGTCCATACTTGGTTTCCATACATGGATCCTTTCTCGGATTTCATGGATCCTAGCCATTTGTTGGAATCTGGGCCCACCATCACTTCTCCATAGTTCGTAGGTTCATCGTGGTCCAACAACATGACCTCCTAGACAGGGTTGACGTACTACTCAGGAGCAGTATGCGTCCTTGTCGACCTACGAGGTTCAATAGTAACTTGATCTGAAGCTTCATGATCATCATCACTAACTTCCTCTTCAACTAACGTAGGCTCCACAGAAACATCTTTCTCTGCTGCACTACTCTCTAGTTGAAATGAAGGTTCAACAACCTCATCAAGTTCTATCTTCCTCCCACTCAATTCCTTCGAGAGAAACTCTTTCTCGAGAAAGGACCCATTCTTAGCCACAAACACTTTTGCGCATGGATCTAAGATAAAAGGTATACCCAATGTCTCCTTAGGGTATTCTATGAAGATGCATTCGTTTGCTTTGGGTTCGAGCTCACCAGGTGAAAACCCTTTTCACATAAGCGTCGCAGCCCCAAACATTAAGAAATGACAGTTTAGGCTTCTGTCAAACCATAATTCACATGGTGTCATCTCAATAGACTTAGATGGTGCCCTATTAAAGTGAATGGATTTGTCTTTAATGCATAACCCCATAACGATAGTGGCAAAATTATAAGAGATATCATAGTACTCACTATATCCAATAGAGCACGACTACGACGTTCGGACACGCCATCACACTATGGTGTTCCAAGAGGCGTGAGCTGTGAAACAATTTCCACATTGACTAAAATTGCATACCAAACTCGTAATTCAGACATTCACCTCCATGATCATATCGTAGACATTTTATCTTCTTGTCACGATGATCTTTAACTTCACTCTGAAACTCCTTGAACCTTTCAAACATTTTAGACTCCTGTTTCATTAAGTAAATATCCTCATATTCACTCAAATCATCAGTGAAGGTAAAGAAAATAACGATATCCACTGCGTGTTTCAACACTCATTGGACCACATACATCAACATGTATCAATTCCAATAAGCCACCAGCCCGCTCCATCATACCGGAATACGGGGAATTAGTCATCTTGCCCAAGAGGCATGGTCCGCATTTCTCAACCGATTCGAAATCGAATGAGTCCAAAGATCCATCAGCGTGGAGTTTCTTCATGCGCTTTACACAAATATGACATTTGTGGCAGTGCCACAAGAATGTGGTACTATCATTATTAACTTTGTATCTTTGGTACCAACGTTATGAACATATGTATTACTACGATCAAGATTCAATAAACCATTCCCATTGGGTGCATGACCATTGAAGGCATTATTCATGTAAACAGAATAACCATTATTCTCTAATTTAAATGAATAATTGTATTGCACTAAACACGATCCAATCATGTTCATGCTCAACGCAAACACCAAATAACATTTATTTAGGTTTACTAATCCTGAAGGTAGAGAAAGCGTGCGATGGTGATCACATCAACCTTGGAAACACTTCCAACACACATCGTCACCTTTCACTTAGCTAGCCTCCATTTATTCCGTAGCTTTTCTTTCGAGTTGATAACATTTAGCAACTGAACCGGTATCTTATACCCAAGTGCTACTTGGAGTACTAGCAAGGTACACATCAATAACATGTATATCAAATATACTTCTGTCGACATTGTCGGCCTTCTTATCTACCAAGTATCTAGGCTTGTTTCGCTTCAGCGACCGTTCTCCTCATAATAGAAGCACATAGTCTCGGGTTTGGGCTCAACCTTGGGATTTCTTCACCAGAGCGGCAACTGGCTTGTCATTCCTGAAGTTTTCCCCTTCTTGCCCTTGCCCTTCTTGAAACTAGTGGTTTTCACTTAACCATCAACACTTGATGCTCCTTCTTGATTTCTACCTTCGCGGTGTCAAACAACGTGAATAGCTCAGGGATCATTATCTCCATCCCTGACATTTTATAGTTCATCATAAAGCTCCAGTAGCTTGGCGGCAGTGACTTGGAGAACTGTATTAATAACTATCTTATCTAGAAGACTAACTCTCACTCGATTCAAGTGATTGTAGCACCCAGACAATGTGAGCACATGCTCATAAATTGAGCCATTCTCTTTTATCCTGCCGGCAAAGAATCTTGTTGGAGGTCTCATACCTCTCAACACAGGCATGAACCTGAGATCCCAATCTCATCTCTTAGAACATCTCATATGTTCCATGATGTTCAAAACGTGTTGGAGCCTCAATTCTAAGCCGTAATGCATGACACATTGAACTATCAAGTAGGCATCATAAAGGGCATGTCAGATGTTCACACCATCTATAGACAACGCTTGAGGAAGTGGTGCACTCAACGGTGCATCAAGGACACAAGCTTTCTGTGCAGCAATGAGGACAATCCTTAGATCACGGACCCAATCCGCATTAGTGCTACCATCATCTTTCAACTTACTTTTCTCTAGGAACGTATCAATAAGACAGGGGAGCTATAGCGTGAGCTATCTACAACATAATTTGCAAAGACACTTTTAGACTAAGTTCATGATAATTAAGTTCACAGAATCAAATTATTTAATGAACTCCCACTTAGATAGACATCTCTCTAGTCATCCAAGTGATACATGATCCATGTCAACTAGCCCGTGTCCGATCATCACTTGAGACTGACTAGTCATCCATGGTGAACATCTCCATGTTGATCGCATCTACTATACGACTCATGTTCGACCTTTCGGTCTTCTGTGTTCCACGGCCATGTCTTTACATGCTAGGCTCATCAAGTCAACCAAAGTGTTTCGCGTGTGTAAATATGGCTTACTCCCATTGTATGCGAACGTTAGAATCTATCACACCCGATCATCACATGGTGCTTCGGAACAACGATCCTTAGCAATGGTGCACAGTTAGGGTGAACACATTTCTTGAAATTTTATTGAGAAATCATATTATTTACTACCGTCGTTCTAAGCAAATAAGATGTAAACATGATAAACATCACATGCAATGAATATAGTGACATGATATGGCCAATACCATCTTGCTCCTTTGATCTCCATCTTCGGGGCACCATGATCATCACTGTCACCGGCACGACACCATGATCTCCATCATCGTGTCTTCATGAAGTTGTCTCGCCAACTATTACTTCTACTACTATGGCTAACGATTAGCAATAAAGTAAAGTAATTACATGGCGTTTATGATTGACACGCATGTCATACAATAAAATAAGACAATTCCTATGGCTCCTACCGGTTGTCATACTCATCGACATGCAAGTCGTGAATCCTATTACAAGAACATGATCAATCTCATACATCACAATGCATCACATCACATCCTTTGTCCATATCACATCACAAGGCATATGCTGAAAAGAACAAGTTAGGCGTCCTCTAATTTGTAGTTGCAAGTTTTTACGTGGCTGCTATAGGTTTCTAGCGAGAACGTTTCTTACCTACGCCAAAAACACAACGTGATATGCCAATTGCTATTTACCCTTCATAAGGACCCTTTTCATCGAATCCAATACAAGGTGGGAGAGATAGACACCTGCTAGCCACCTTATGCAACAAGTGCATGTCAGGCGGTGGAACCGGTCACACGTAAGCGTACGTGTAAAGTTGGTCCGGGCCGCTTCATCCCACAATACCGCCGAATCAAGATAAGACTAGTAACAACAAGCAAATTAACAAGATCGACGCCCACAACAACTTGTGTTCTACTCATCCAAAGATTCTACGCATAAACCTGGGAGACGTAGTAGTAAATCAAAAAATTTCCTACGTGTTCACCAAGATCCATCTATGGAGAAACCAGCAACGAGTGGGGAGAGTGCATCTTCATACCTTTGAAGATTGCTAAGCGGAAGCGTTACTAGAATGTGGTTGGTGGAGTCGTACTCGCAGCGATTCAGATCGCAGTGGAATCCGATCTTAGCGCCGAACAACGGCGCCTCCGCGTTCAACACACATGCAGCCCGGTGACGTCTCCTACGCCTTGATCCAGCAAGGAGGAAGGAGAGGTTGAGGGAGAGCTCCGGCAGCACGACGGCATGGTGACGGTGGAGCTGCATGGTCTCCAGCAGGGCTTCGCCAAGCACCACAGAGAGCGAGGAAGAGCAAGGGTAGGGCTGCGCCGAGAGAGAGAACTCGTGTGTTGGCAGCCCCCCAAACCCCCACTATATATAGGAGGAGGAGGAGGGAGGGCTGCGCCCTAAGGTTCCCACCCTAGGGGCTGGCGGCAGCCCCAGATCCCATCTGGTGCGGCGGCGAGAGGGAGAGTGGGGAGACGAGCGCCCTAGGTGGTCCTTAGGCCCATCTGAGCCTAGGGTTTGCCCCTCTCCTCCCTTGCCGCGCCTTGGGCCCTTGTGGTGGGCGCACCAGCCCACCTAGGGGTTGATTCCCTCCCACTTGAGGCCCATGCAGCCGTTTGGGGCTGGTGGCCCCACTTGGTGGACCCCCGGAACCCTTCCGGTGGTCCCGGTACGTTACCGGTAATTCCCGAAACACTTCCGGTGGCCAAATCCTCACTTCCTATATATCATTCTTTACCTCCGGACCATTCTGGAACTCCTCGTGACGTCCGTGATCTCATCCGGGATTCTAAACAACCTCCGGTAACCATGTTCACTATTTCCCTATAACCCTAGCGTCATCGAACCTTAAGTGTGTAGACCTTACGGGTTCGGGAGACACGTAGACATGACCGAGACACCTCTCCGGTCAATAACCAACAGCGGGATCTGGATACCCATGTTGGCTCCCACATGCTCCACGATGATCTCCTTGGATGAACCATGATGTCAGGGATTCAATCAATCCCCTATACAATTCCCTTTGTCTACTGGTATGACACTTGCCCGAGATTCGATCGTCGGTATCCCTATACCTTGTTCAATCTCGTTACTGGCAAGTCTCTTTACTCGTTCCGTAACACATCATCCTATGGCTAACTCCTTCGTCACATTGAGATCATTATGATGATGTCTTACCGAGTGGGCCCAAAGATACCTCTCCGTCACACGGAGTGACAAATCCCAGTCTCGATTCGTGCCAACCCAACAGACACTTTTGGAGATACCCGTAGTGCACCTTTATAGCCACCCAGTTACGATGTGACGTTTGGCATACCCAAAGCATTCCTACGGTATCCGAGAGTTGCACAATCTCATGGTCTAAGGAAGTGATACTTGACATTAGAAAAGCTTTAGCAAACGAACTACACGATCTTGTGCTATGCTTAGGATTGGGTCTTGTCCATCACATCATTCTCCTAATGATGTGATCCCGTTATCAACGACATCCTATGTCCATGGTCATGAAACCATGACCATCTTTTGATCAATGAGCTAGCCAACTAGAGGCTCACTAGGGACATGTTGTGGTCTATGTATTCACACATGCATTACAGTTTCCAGTTAACACAATTATGGCATGAACAATAGACAATTATCATGAACAAGGAAATACAATAATAACCATTTCATTATGCCTCTAGGGCATATTTCCAACAACTGGTACTACTGGATCCATTCCGTGGAAGTTTCCCCACGGATTAGGTAGTTGCTGGACCCTAATGGTGCTACCGCCTCTAGTGGTACTACCGCTCTTGTTCCTGTTGGGAGACGTATTAGTAAATCAAAATTTTCCTACGTATCACCAAGATCTATCTATGGAGAAACCAGCAACGAGAGGGGAGAGATTGCATCTTCATACCTTTGAAGATCGCTAAGCGGAAGCGTTACAAGAATGCGGTTGATGGAGTCGTAGTGGGGATAGAGTCCACCTCCCACAAGGGGAGGGCTTCGGCCGAAGTGGGGATAGAGTCCACCTCCCATAAGGGAGGTGGATCTCCTCTTTTTAAAACCATTTGCCCTTTATCTCTAGATCGCCAGCTGCATGGGCCTTTCTAGAAGGTCTTGGCCAGCCAAATAAGGGCTGGCACACCTCCTCTAAGGGCCCACAAAGTCCTATGGTCGTCACACCCCTCCCGGGGTCCTCCGGCACCCTCTCGGCACTCCCGGTACAATACCGATGAGCCCGAAAACTTTCCGGTGACCAAAAATGGACTTCCTATATATCAATCTTTACCTCCGGACCATTCTGGAGCTCCTCGTGACATCCGGGATCTCATACGGGACTCCGAACAACTTTCGGTAATCACGTATACCATTTCCCTATAACCCTAGCGTCATCGAACCTTAAGTGTGTAGACCCTACGGGTTCGGGAGACACGTGGACATGACTGAGACACTTCTCTGGCCAATAACCAACAGCGGGATCTGGATACCCATGTTGTGTAGCGACCCGACTCAAAACGAGTCAAGCCTCTGTGTTTTCTGTGCCATCCCTGGATCAGTATGCTGGCACACACAATACATCAATGTATATATCAAAGTGCAATCACATGTAATTAATGTAAAACTGATATATACCTTAAAAATCTCAGCGGAAACAGTCAACGGGAGTGGAGTCCCAATAACACCAATGGCAGGTTGAGTGTAGACCGTAACCCTGAATCGTACTCTTACCCGTCGTAGAGATTATCTGCAACATAAGATGTTGCAGCCGTGTAGGTCAGCATTTTGAATATGCCGGCAAGTCACAAAAGAAGGGGTATAAAGTAATCATCTATTCTACATGCATATATGGCAAGTGGGGTAGTAGGTTTTGCATAAAGCCAAAATTTTCCTACAACAAGAGAGGGCAAATGCATAATTACTACAAATTTTGGTTGATTAATGAGATGGTTCCACCAACCAATTCTCATACCCAAGTTGACATTAATACCCACATCAATGTAATTAATTGTGTTGAGAGTTCCAGATAGTTTCAGTTCCTTTGGCTCAAACTGTCCATGACCGTGGACACGGCTAATCGATTAGGTTTGGGTACTCTGCAAAGTTTTGCACACGTTCCCCACAAGATTTGATCGCCTCCGTTTGATTTCTCGCACTTTAGGGTGTTTGAGAAACGGATGACCAAAACATGGTCGTTCAAGGGGTTCCTCTAAGACTCTGTCGGTGCCCATCCTTTCCTACCATTCTTCTACATCTTGTAGCACCGCCTGTCCAGAGTCACCACAATGTCCAACCAAGCCAGAGCCCATAATGACTTGTGGCTGTGCAGGTAAGCCTTGGGTCTTGAAGCATCCATCCATCTCTTTGTGCCTAGGTGGACCTTTCCGCGTGAATACTGGCACTTCCCCAGCAACACCTAGGCTAACCACTGGTTTCTCGAGGGCGCCGTTCAACCATCATCCACCAAGAGGTATGTTGAAAACTCAGAGTCTTGAAGTCTTGATCATCTTGTAGGTCTTGAAATTATTAACTCACAACTCTCATGAATCACACAGCCAACCCCGTCTACTAATAGCATAGCAAAATTTAAATCAACGTTTCCCGGGGCCAATGTGTCAAATGGTTGAGGGGTGCCTACCACATGATACTACAACAAGTAACCAAGTTTCCAAATTACCTACTTTGCATGCAATTGGGGAGATGGTAGAACTAATGCAATAAAAACATAGGTATACATGATCAAAGTGACTTGCCTGTACTGTTGATGAAGAATAATATCGCTCTTAGAGATAACTGATAGACTATTCGTCACTCTCCGATGAAAATCTATATAAACAACATTGCATTCTTATAAGCAATCATACTAGAAGTCAATACTAACAATCAAAAAGGCAACACAAAACCAAAAGCAACATGGTGGTGATGAAAGGAAATACTTAAGACAAAATTCAAATGACAAAACTACATCAACACAACTAAGGTGGTGATGAAGGAAATACTTAAGACAAAAGTTAAAATCAACAAAACTTCATCAACACAACCAAAGTTGGTTTTCTCTACAAGTACATCCTAATTTTCAAAAGTAGCAAACAAAAACAAAGTAAATATAATAAAAGTAGTTTAGTAAACATTTTACTTAGCAAAAAGAATTACTTTTGAAGAACAACTAGGGACTAAGAAAACAATACTCTAGCAACTTAAGTTTTTAACTACTTGAACATATCATCAAGAAAAACACTAAGTTAATAAAAGTAAAACAAATTTTAAAGCAAATAATTAACAGAAAGTATTTTCTCATAAGTCTTCATTTTGCAAAGAGAACTAATGGAAAAGCTTTTATAAAGATTCTTCTTTTGATAAGGTCATCCTTGGCTTAAACCACAAACAATCTCAACTATAATACAAATTGTTTCTGGTCTAGACCTTGACTAACAGCAAATCAAAATTATAAAACAATTTGTGGAAACTATTTTCAAAATAGAAGATAAACATAGCAAATGAAAATCCAATTGCAAGTTATAATTGAACTAGAATTGATTTTCATGCAACCAACTAATAAAATATTTTTTTTGAAGGGATACTATTCTCTAACAGAAAAATTTATAAAAGTCTATCACTAATATAAAATAAATAATTTAAAACAAAAGGGAATATAAATGGACCTAATAGAACTAAACAGAATCTGTTTTGCTTGAAAAGACTAATATAAAATATTCTAAAAATTTCCAAACTCTACCTACTGATAACTAAGGTCACTAGTGACAAGTAGCAAAAAGAATCAACTAAAAATATATTTTTAAACTCAAGATATTCAGAAAATAATATTTGAATAAAATCTGTTTGAAATCAATTTTAAATTATTCAAATTTGGACAAACTTGATATATGCATAAACTAGAACAAATTGGTGACACAATGCAAAAATAATCAACCAAAAATATTCAAAAACATAAAAGATATAACAAAAATAAAAACATAACCTACTCTGTTTTCTAAAACAAAAACAGAAAAAGGAAAACTAAACTAACGGACAGGGGGGTGACGTGGCGCTCTGTGATTGGCCCTAAGGTGTGCGTGTTCTAGCGATTCGAGCGGATGGCCGATAACTAAAATAAAACGGTTCAGGGTTTTAAGTGTTCTAATATGGATCGTTAGATCCAGATCCAACGGTTAAGGGAGGGGAGGGGTGCTCACAGAGGGAGGTCGCCGGCGAGGGGGGTTTCTCCGGCGAGGCCGAGGCGACGAGGTCGTTGTGGGCGGTGCTCTGGTGGTCCTCCGGCGATGGCGTGGCCTCCAATCGACGGCAGAGATCCTCCGGGGATGGCTGGTGGCGAAAGGGAGACGAGGGGGTGACGGTGGTGAGCAGCACGAGCTCCGGGAGCTTCGGGAGGTGGCCGAACTCCGGCGAGGCAGCGGTGGGGCGTTCTGGCGAGGGAAAAGAGGGGTTTTGGGGTGGACGAAGAGCAGAGAGAACTGGCTCTTACATAGGCCAGGTGCGGGGTCAGGGGAGGGAAGGAGGAGCGAGATCCGGGGCGATGGACTCGCCGGCGTTGTCAGGGGCGCGATGGAGGGGATGAGCGCGCGGTGAGTGGGAGCGGTCAGTGAGGCCGGTGCATCAGCGAGAGAGAGGGAGAGATCAGCGCGTCAGGTGGCTGATGCGGAGAGGTTTCAGGGGAGGGATCAGGGGCTGTGGGCCGGCTCGTTTAATACACGTGTTTAACTATTTCCTTTATTAATTTACAAGGCATTAAAAACAACATTAATACATTCAAAATCTATCCAAAAAATAAAGTTTTATATACCAAGATGAGCACGGAAATAAATTCCATTTAGTGAACATTTTTCCACGGCCAAAATAAATACTTTAAAAAAAATTATTTTCAGAAAATGCCTAAATGGCTTTATTAGTTTTTGCAAATATTTTTCAAATAACCCCTTGGGTTTTATGATTTAGAAACTTCACAAAAATACCCCTAGTTTGGAGTGTAATATTACTCCTCTCAAAAACTTTGTCAAGGGGTTTGAATGCTTACAAATTCAAATAGGGAATTCAAATATGGAAATGAAACTCCATATGAGAATTTCTCAAATAGTTTTCATATCCTTCTTTTAAACTTCCAACTCCTATTTCATATAATTTGAAGAAGTCCTCTTATCCTCTCTCATGAAAATCATTGAGTTGCATAAAGTTTCTGAATTTGAACTATTTTCAAATGAAATTCAAACCATTTTGAAATCCCTTTTCATTCCTTTAAATGGAAGAAGTCATATCATCTTCACTCTGGGATTTTGTGATGAAATGAATTTGAATTCCTGCAGAGTGAAAGTTTTGGGAAAGTCATTTTATTCCCTCTAATTCAAAAGTTTTCAAAAGTTTCAACTTTCACTCAATTTCAATCACTCAAGCAAACAAACAATCATTCTAGTATTTATTATTGCATTCCAAAATTTGGGATGTTACAAACCTACCATACTTAATATGAATCTCGTCCTCGAGATTCGAAGAGTCTAGAAAGAAAAGGTTAGGGTTTGGGGTCTTCTAGCAAAACCATCGACCAAGAAGGTGTGGGGTCTACCACATTTAAACTGAGAGTTACTGGTCCCTCAAAATCATGGCATTCCTATGGGTGCATCTGTTTGTTCACATTGTTCACGATAGCTCCTTCGGTGGTGCTCGTCCGTCTTAAATCAAAATCTCGTGTTCTCATAACAAATTATATTTCCTCCGATGATGGGTCTTCTTAACTAACAGGTCTCGCATTCATTCTAACTTATCGAAGATCTCGTGGTGGTCTACCATTTGTGGTTATCCTGCAATGAAATGGGTCTTGGCTACATTCCTCACCGTAAAATTCCTACGTGTGGCAGCAACTGCCATTTACAAGGGGTTTTACATCATACCATTCTAAGTCTTAAACAAAAGCTTCAAAGAACGTCGTCTCTTTAATATGGGTAAGTCACTCAGATTTACCAATCCGAATAGCAAGAGAATGATAAGAGTAAGTCGTCATGGTGGCCAAGCCATGTTGCACTGAAATCATTACCTTGTATAAGGTTTAGTGAATCTCGTATTCTAACACTTGGGCTTCCTCACAAGCATTGTAGAAATTTCTCTTGTCAACGAACGAGGTTCGGATAAATCCATTGATTCTGCAAGCTAAGCAAAAACATCTATCGTTTCTTCACAACTCTCAGGTTTTCGTACACTCCTAAGAAAAACGTTTGTTGATAAGTCGCAGCTTCTTCCAAGTTTTCTTCCTTCTCAAGGATAGGGCTTGATCCTTATCAATCTTGAGGTCAGTGAGTTGTGGGTTCACTTGAATACTTGAATAGCTTTAACTCACTCTTGGGGTTACTATCGTTTCATATTCCAACATTACCTTCAGTTCACTACATCATACCCTTGAGGTAACAAATTACAGACTTGTTCTTGTCTAGATTCCTCTTCGTGGAATTCATTTTTCCTTTCCATTGGTCTGTTTAACCTTGGGTATGGTTTCATCACAATCATTCCTTTTTCTCAATATTCCAACTTCAAAACCACTTTGTCACAAAGGTTATCATCCAGATAGTTTGAGGTGGTTCCACATTCTCTTCACCTGTATTCAGTTATCCAAACTCCTTAATGGTATTTTCTTCATTTCTTTTGTCCCTGTGGTTGCTACCACACTTAAAATGAAATGCACGCATGCCTGCATAGACCATATTTTCTCATATCCTCGAAAATTGGTCAGAGATCTTTGTTCTTAGAGTGGCAACTCATATAATTCAACACAAGAGAATCATAACACCATAAATTCCATTGATCTCATGAATTTATTATAAACTCTGAGACTTCCATTACATAACTTCAAAATGATAAGAGTGCTACCTATTACATTTATTACTTCCAAAATCCAAAACTCAAACTACTCATGTTTAGCCTTCTTCTCCGGGCAGGTATAGGAGTAATGTCCTATCTTTTTGCACCGGAAACACATGATCTGACTCAGATCCTTCTTCGTAGAAATTGGGTTGTTCTGAGAACGTCTTCGGTTTCTCTTCTTGGGCTCCCTTGTTCTGATCAAACTTTCAATTTCCTGTGGATCAAACTCCACTTCTTCTGTCGGGAAGTTTCCCAGATACTCTTTTCTTTCCTTCGTACAGTCCTGTGAGAAATGTCCTTCTTCTCCACATGAATAGCAGGCATTGGAGTAAAATCTGGTTAGGCCTTCTCCATTAGGGTCTTCAACATCTTCCTTCATCACAAGTTCTCCTAAATTTTCTCTTAAGGCTTCCTTCATGGCTTCCTTCTGCTGCTTGATGACTTCTTGTACCTTGGGGTACATCTGGCATTGAGCCGGGTAATGAGTAGTTCCTTCGCACAAGAAACATGTCACCTACCCAGTTGGGCATTCCTCAGCTCGGTGATTTTCTTCACAATGAGGGCATCCTTCCTTGTGTTCTTCCTGGGTGTCCTATCTCTCCACATATCCTGCATGCACAAATCTTCTTCACATCTTTTCCACGAGGCTTCTGGGTGTTGGTAACAACATGAGATCCTTGCAGAGTTATCTTGAATTCTTCCCAAGTGTTTGATGCTTGCCTATCATGGATATCTTCATGCATCTTCCACCAATTTGCAGCACCTTCTGCAAAGTACCGAAAAGCATACTGGACCATCTCTTTTCTGGCAACATGGTTACACCTTAGATGATCCTCCATGTTCTGAATCCATTCTTATGTCTCTAACCGAGTCATCGATCCAGAATACACGAGTCCAGCTTCACTCATCATCTATTGGGTTCAAGGTTTTGGGATGAGATGGGTAAGAAAGAAAAAGGAGGGGATACACACAATACAAACAATGGTTTTGAAAATAGATTTTAGTTGTGGCTGTCGAAAATTACACACAAATGATAGCTCACAAATCATCATATCTAACGTAAGTATACAACAGGGGTTTGGTCTTCTAGGGCATAATATCTTGGAAATTCTTCCTGGTCTTCAATTTCTCCGGGTCTTCACAGTCTTCAACTCGTGTAGCTTCAACTCTTCTAATGCAGGGTGAAATCTTCTTTACTTTGAAGTGACCATCAGTTGTTTCGATATCTTGTCCCTCTCGAAGTGGTCTCTATTGATCCTTAGTGTCGTCAAGGGGAAAAGGGTATTTTCTAACTTTTGAGGTAAGAGAGATCATTTGATAAGGCTCAAATAAGATGAGAAGTAAAAGGTCTTTTGAAAACAAAGTTTTTCGAGAAATCATTTCCTAAGGGCTTTCCAGTTTCTAGGGTCACGTCCTACAGTCAACATGTGCTCTGATACCATTTCTGTAGCGACCCGACTCAAAACGAGTCAAGCCTCTGTGTTTTCTATGCCATCCCTGGATCAGTATGCTGGCACACACAGTACATCAATGTATATATCAAAGGGCAGTCACATGTAATTAATGTAAAACTGATATATACCTTAAAAATCTCAGCGGAAACAGTCAACGGGAGTGGAGTCCCAATAACACCAATGGCAGGTTGAGTGTAGACCGTAACCCTGAATCGTACTCTTACCCGTCGTAGAGCTTATCTGCAACATAAGACGTTGCAGCCGTGTAGGTCAGCATTTTGAATATGCCGGCAAGTCACAAAAGAGGGGGTGTAAAGCAATCATCTATTCTACATGCATATATGGCAAGTGGGGTAGTAGGTTTTGCATAAAGCCAATTTTTTCCTACAACAAGAGAGGGTAAAAGCATAATTACTACAAATGTTGGTTGATTAATGAGATGGTTCCACCAACCAATTCTCATACCCAAGTTGACATTAATACCCACATCAATGTAATTAATTATGTTGAGAGTTCCAGATAGTTTCAGTTCCTTTGGCTCAAACTGTCCATGACCGTGGACACGGCTAATCGATTAGGTTTGGGTACTCTTCAAAGTTTTGCACACGTTCCCCACAAGATTTGATCGCCTCCGTTTGATTTCTCGCGCTTTAGGGTGTTTGAGAAACGGATGACCAAAACATGGTCGTTCAAGGGGTTCCTCTAAGACTCTGTCGGTGCCCATCCTTTCCTACCATTCTTCTACATCTTGTAGCACCGCCTGTCCAGAGTCACCACAATGTCCAACCAAGCCAGAGCCCATAATGACTATAAAACAATTTGTGGAAACTATTTTCAAAATAGAAGATCAACATAGCAAATGAAAATCCAATTGCAAGTTATAAATGAACTAGAATTGATTTTCATGTAACCAACTAATAAAATATTATTTGTTTTGAAGAGATACTATTCTCTAACAGAAAATTTTATAAAAGTCTATCACTAATATAAAAGAAATAATTTGAAAATCATTTAAAACAAAAGGGAATATAAATGGACCTAATAGAACTAAACAGAATCTGTTTTGCTTGAAAAGACTACTATAAATTATTCTAAAAATTCCCAAATTCTACCTACTGATAACTAAGGTCACTAGTGACAAGTAGCGAAAAGAATCAACTAAAAATACATTTTAAACTCAAGATATTCAGAAAATAAGATTTGAATTAAATCTGTTTGAAATCAATTTTAAGTTATTCAAATTTGGTCAAACTTGATATCTACATAAACTAGAACAAATTTGTTACACAATGCAAAAAGAATCAACCAAAAATATTCAAAAATAAAAGATATAACAAAAAAAAATAGAACCTACTCTGTTTTCTAAAACAAAAACAGAAAAAGGAAAACTAAACTAACGGACAGGGGGTGACGTGGCGCTCTGTGATTGGCCCTAAGGTGTGCGTGTTCTAGCGATTCGAGCGGATGGCCGATAACTAAAAGAAAACGGTTCAGGGTTTTAAGTGTTCTAATCTGGATCGTTAGATCCAGATCCAACGGTTAAGGGAGGGGAGGGGTGCTCACATAGGAAGGTCGCTGGCGACGGGGGTTTCTCCAGCGAGGCCGAGGCGACGAGGTCGTCGGGGGCGGTGCTCTGGTGGTCCTCCCGCGACGGCATGGCCTCCAATCAACGGCGGTGATCCTCCGGGGATGGCTGGTGGCGAAAGGGAGACGAGGGGGTGACGGTGGTGAGCAGCACGAGCTCCGGGAGCTTCGGGAGGTGGCCGAACTCCGGCGAGGCAGCGGTGGGGTGTTCTGGCAAGGGGAAAGAGGGGTTTCGGGGTGGACGAAGAGCGGAGAGAACCGGCTCTTACATAGGCCAGGTGCGGGGTCAGGGGAGGGAAGGAGGAGCGAGATCAGGGGCGATGGACTCGCCGGCGTTGTAGGGGCGCGGTGGAGGGGATGAGCGCGCGGTGAGTGGGAGCGGTCAGTGGGGCCGGTGCGTCAGCAAGAGAGAGGGAGAGATCAGCGCGTCGGGTGGCTGATGCGGAGAGGTTTCGGGGAAGGGATCAGGGGCTGTGGGCCGGCTCGTTTAATACACGTGTTTAACTATTTCCTTTATTAATTTACAGGGCATTACAAACAACATTAAGACATTCAGAATCTGTCCAACAAATAAAGCCTTATATACCAAAATGATCAGGGAAATAAATTCCATTTAATGAACATTTTTCCACGGCCAACATAAATACTTTTAAAAAAATTATTTTTAGAAAATGCCTAAATGGCTTTATTTGTTTTTGCAAATATTTTTCAAATAACCCCTTGGGTTTTATGATTCAAAAACTTCACAAAAATACCCCTAGTTTGGAGTGTCATATTACTCCTCTCAAAAACTTTGTCAAGGGGTTTGAATGCTTACAAATTCAAATAGGGAATTCAAATATGGAAATGAAACTCCATATGAGAATTTCTCAAATAGTTTTCATATCCTTCTTTTAAACTTCCAACTCCTATTTCATATAATTTGAAGAATTCCTTTTATCCTCTCTCATGAAAACCATTGAGCTGCATAAATTTTCTGAATTTGAACTATTTTCAAATGAAATTCAAACCATTTTCAAATCCCTTTTCATTCCTTTAAATGGAAGAAGTCATATCATCTTCACTCTGGGATTTTGTGATGAAATGAATTTGAATTCCTGCAGAGTGAAAGTTTTGGGAAAGTCATTTTATTCCCTCTCATTCAAAAGTTTTCAAAAGTTTCTACTTTCACTCAATTTCAATCACTCAAGCAAACAAACAATCATTCTAGTATTTATTATAACATTCCAAAATTTGGGATGTTACATGTTGGCTCCCACATGCTCCACGATGATCTCATCGGATGAACCACGATGTCGGGGATTCAATCAATCCCGTATACAATTCCCTTTGTCTATCGGTATGATACTTGCCCGAGATTCGATCTTTGGTATCTCTATACCTTGTTCAATCTCGTTACCGGCAAGTCTCTTTACTCGTTCCGTAATACATCATCCCATGGCTAACTCCTTAGTCACATTGAGCTCATTATGATGATGTATTACCGAGAGGGCCCAGAGATACCTCTCCGTCACACGGAGTGACAAATCCCAGTCTCGATTCATGCCAACCCAACAGACACTTTCGGAGATACCCGTAGTGCACCTTTATAGCCACCCAGTTACGTTGTGACGTTTGGCACACCCAAAGCATTCCTACGGTATTCGGGAGTTGCACAATCTCATGGTCTAAGGAAACGACACTTGACATTGAAAAGCTTTAGCAAACGAACTACACGATCTAGTGCTATGCTTAGGATTGGGTCTTGTCCATCACATCATTCTCCTAATGATGTGATCCCATGATCAACGACATCCAATGTCCATGGTCATGAAACCGTGACCATCTATTGATCAACGAGCTAGTCAACTAGAGGCTCACTAGGGACATGTTGTGGTCTATGTATTCACACATGTATTATGGTTTCCGGTTAACACAATTATAGCATGAACAATAGACAATTATCATGAACAAGGAAATACAATAATAACCATTTTATTATTGCCTCTAGGGCATATTTCCAACAGTTCCGCGGTACTACCGCTTAACCTCCAGCGGTACTACCGTTGCCTAGCACGGTACAACCATTGTGCCGCATAAATCCAGACTTTTTGTTTTATTTTGCATCTTCTATTCTCACTTTTTGTTTCCTCTGGCTTATGCAATGTCTTTTAACCTGCTTCCCCTCATCTCTTATTTTTGGGTTCCAGGTGATGGTAGCACCGCTCATCAAGCTCGCCAAAAAAATCCAAGCCACAAGGTGGTTCCAAGCGTTTGCGTATCGCAGATGATGTTGAGGCTAGTTCTAGTGCTCAACCCCGGAGGCAAAGTACCAAGAAGACAACAAGCAAGCATAAGACTATCTATTCTAATAACGAGATGCCTTCTAAGGAGGTTATGGAATTCTGTCAAGGCAACCCGTGTCGCCGTTCTCAGGTCGAGGTGTTTGTTGTTCGTCCCTTCTGGACCAAGGAGCAATCTCTCATCTATGATGACATTTTGAAGGCCAAGAAGAACTTCTTTGTGGATGTCAAGTCTATTGACACAGAACACTGATATGTCCATTTTTCATCATGCTTTTATATTGATATTTATTGCATTATGGGATGTTATTACACGTTATGGTACAATACTTATGCCTTTTCTCTCCTATGTTACAAGGTTTACATGAAGAGGGAGGATGCCAACAGCTAGAATATTGGACTGGAAAAGGAGAAAATATGAGAGACCCTATTCTACACAACTCCAAAAGTCTTGAAAAGTTATGGAGAATTATTTTGGAATATATATAAAATATTGGGCGAAACAAATACCATAGGGGACCGACCAGGAGGTCACAAGCCTGCCAGACATGGCCTACCCCCTGGCCACGCCTAGGTGGCTTGTGGGCCCCATGGTAGGTCTCTGATGCCCATATTCTGCTATATGAAGGGTTTTGACCTGGAAAAAATCAAGGGAGAGCTTTCGGGACGAAGCGCCGCCGTCTCGAGGCGAAACTTGGGCAGAACCAATCTAGAGCTCCGGTAGAGCTGTTCTGTCGGGGAAACTTCCCTCCCGAAGGGGGAAATCGAAGCCATCGTCATCACCAACGATCCTCTCATCGAGAGGGGGTCAATCTCCATCAACATCTTCACCAGCACCATCTCGTCTCCAAACCCTGGTTCATCTCTTGTATCCGATCTTTGTCTCAAACCTCAGATTGGTACCTGTGGGTTGCTAGCAGTGTTGATTACTCCTTGTAGTTGATGCTAGTTGGTTTACTTGGTGGAAGATCATATGTTCAGATCCTTAATGATAATTAATACTCCTCCAATCATGAACATGAATATGCTTTGTGAGTAGTTATGTTTGTTCCTGAGGACATGGGATAAGTCTCGTTATAAGTAATCATGTGAGTTTGGTATTCGTTCGATATTTTGATGAGATGTATGTTGTCTCTCCTCTAGTGGTGTTATGTGAATGTCGACTACATAACACTTCACCATTGTTTGGTCCTAGGGGAAGGCATTGGGAAGTAATAATTAGATGATGGGTTGCTAGAGTGACAAAAGCTTAAACCCTAGTTTATGCGTTGCTTCGTAAGGGGCTGATATGGATCCATATGTTTCATGCTATGGTTAGATTTATCTTAATTCTTCTTTCGTAGTTGCGGATGCTTGCAAGAGGGGTTAATCATAAGTGGGAGGTTTGTACAAGTAAGGGGAGCACCCAAGCACCGGTCTACCCACATATCAAATTATCAAAGTAATGAACATGAATCAAATAAGCATAATGAAAACTAGCTTGACAGAAGTTCCCACATGTCCTCGGGTGTTGGAAATATGCCCTAGAAGCAATAATAAAATGGTTATTATGGTATTTCCTTGTTCATGATAATTGTCTATTGTTCATGCTATAATTGTGTTAGCAGGAAACTGTAATACATGTGAGAATACATAGACCACAACATGTCCCTAGTGAGCCTCTAGTTGGCTAGCTCGTTGATCAATAGATGGTCACGGTTTCATGACCATGGACATTGTATGTCATTGATAACGAGATCACATCATTAGGAGAATGATGTGATGGACAAGACCCAATCCTAAGCATAGCACAAGATTGTGTAGTTCGTCTGCTAAAGCTTTTCCAATGTCAAGTATCGTTTCCTTAGACCATGAGATTGTGCAACTCCCGGATACCGTAGGAATACTTTGGGTGTGCCAATCGTTACAACATAACTAGGTGGCTATAAAGGTACACTACGGGTATCTCCAAAAGTATATGTTGGGTTGGCACGAAACGAGACTGGGATTTGTCACTCCGTATGATGGAGAGGTATCTCTGGGCCCACTCGGTAAGACATCATCATAATGAGCTCAATGTGACTAAGGAGTTAGCCACGGGATGATGTGTTACGGAACGAGTAAAGAGACTTTCCGGTAACGAGATTGAGCGAGGTATAGGGATACCGATGATCGAATCTCTAGCAAGTATCATACCGGTAGACGAAGGGAATTGTATACGGGATTGATTAAATCCCCGACATCGTGGTTCATCCGATGAGGTCATCATGGAGCATGTGGGAGCCAACATGGGTATCTAGATCCCGTTGTTGGTTATTGACCGGAGAGGTGTCTCGATCATGTCTACGTGTCTCTCGAACCCGTAGGGTCTACACACTTAAGGTTCGATGACGCTAGGGTTATATTGAAATAGTGTAAGTGGTTACCGAAGGTTGTTCGGTGTATCGGATGAGATCCCGGACGTCACAAGGAGCTCCAAAATGGTCCGGAGGTAAAGATTCATATATAGGAAGTGAGGTTTTGGTCACCGGAAATGTTTTGGGAATTACAGGTAATGTACCAGGACCACCAGAATGGTTCCGGGGGTCCACCAAGTGGGGCCACCAGCCCCAGAGGGCTGCCTGGGTCGCAAGTGGGAGGGAACCAGCCCCTAGGTGGGCTGGTGCGCCCCCACAAGGGCCCAAGGCGCAGCTGAAGTGGGAGGGGGGCAAACCCTAGGGCAGATGGGCCCTAAGGACCACCCTAGGGCAACCGCACCCCTCTCCCTCTTGGCCGCCGGCCAGATGGGATCTGGAGGCTGCCGCACCACCCTAGGGTGGGAACCCTACGGCGCAGCCCTCCCTCCCTCCTCCTCCTATAAATGGAGGAGTCCTTGGGGCTGCCGGGGACACGCATCTCTCTCTCCCACGATGCAGCCCTACTCCTTCCTCTCCTCGTCCTCCGTAGTGCTTAGCGAAGCTTTGCCGGAGAACCACGCAGCTCCACCGTCACCATGCCATCGTGCTGCCGGAGCTCTCCCTCAACCTCTCCTTCCTCCTTGCTGGATCAAGTTGTAGGAGACGTCACTGGGCTGCACGTGTGTTGAACACGGAGACGCCGTTGTTCAACGCTTAGATCGGATTCCACCACGATCTGAATCTCTGCGAGTACGACTCCACCAACCGCATTCTAGTAATGCTTCCGCTTTGCGATCTTCAAAAGGTATGAAGATGCACTCTCCCCACTTATTGCTGGTTTCTCCATAGTTAGATCTTGGTGAACACGTAGGAATTTTTTGATTTACTACTACGTCTCCCAACAGTGGTATTAGAGCCAGGTTTATGCGTAGAATCTATGCACGAGTAGAACACAAAGTTGTTGTGGGCGTCGATCTTGTTAATTTTCTTACCACTACTAGTATTATCTTGATTCGGCGGTATTGTGGGATGAAGCGGCCCGGACCAACTTTACACGTACGCTTACGTGAGACCGGTTCCACCGCGTGACATGCACTTGTTGCATAAGGTGGCTAGCGGGTGTCTGTCTCTCCCACCTTAGTTGGATTGGATTCGATGAAAAGGGTCCTTATGAGGGGTAAATAGCAATTGGCACATCACGTTGTGGTTTTGACGTAGGTAAGAAACGTTCTTGCTAGAAACCTATGGTAGCCACGTAAAAACTTGCAACTACAAATTAGAGGACGTCTAACTTGTTTTTGCAGCATATGCCTTGTGATATGATATGGCCAAAGGATGTGATGTGATGCATTGTGATGTATGAGATTGATCATGTTCTTGTAATAGGATTCACGACTTGCATGTTGATGAGTATGACAACCGGCAGGAGCCATAGGAGTTGTCTTATTTTATTTTATGACCTGCGTGTCAATCATAAACGCCATGTAATTACTTTACTTTATTGCTAAATGTTAGCCATAGTAGTAGAAGTAATAGTTGGCGAGACAACTTCATGAAGACACGGTGATGGAGATCATGGTGTCGTGCCGGTGACAGTGATGATCATGGTGCCCCAATGATGGAGATCAAAGGAGCAAGATGATATTGGCCATATCATGTCACTATATTGATTGCATGTGATGTTTATAATGTTTACATCTTATTTGCTTAGAACGACGGTAGTAAATAAGATGATCTCTCAATAAAATTTCAAGAAAGGTGTTCACCCTAACTGTGCACCGTTGCTAAGGATCGTTGTTCTGAAGCTCCACGTGATGATCGAGTGTGATAGGTTCTAATGTTCACATACAACGGGTGTAAGCCAGATTTACACACGCGAAACACTTAGGTTGACTTGACGAGCCTAGAATGTATAGACATGGACTCGGAACACGGAAGACCAAAAGGTCAAACATGAGTCATATAGAAGATACGATCAACATGGAGATGTTCACCATGATGACTAGTCCGTCTTATGTGACGATCGGACACAGGCTAGTTGACATGGATCATGTGTCACTTGGATGACTAGAGAGATGTCAATCTAAGTGGGAGTTCATTAAATAATTCGATTATGTGAACTCAGTTATCATGAACTTAGTCTAAAATTCTCTTTACAATCTATATTGTAGATCCAATGGCCAACGCTAATGTCACCCTCAACTTCAACGCGTTCTTAGAGATAACTGTTGGGAGACGTAGTAGTAAATCAAATTTTTTCCTACGTGTCACCAAGATCTATCTATGGTGAAACCAACAACGAGCGGGGAGAGATTAGATCTTCATACCTTTGAAGATCTCTAAGCGGAAGCATTATAAGAACATGGTTAGTGAAGTCGTACTCGTAGCGATTCAGATCACGGTGGACTCCGATCTCAGCGCCGAACAACGGCGCCTCTGCGTTCAACACACGTGCAGCCCGGTGACGTCTCCTATGCCTTGATCCAGCAAGGAGGAAGGAGCGATTGGGGAAGAGCTCCGGCAGCACGACGGCTTGGTGACGGTGGAGCTGCGTGGTACTCCGGCAGAGCTTTGCTAAGCACTACAGAGAACGAGGAGGTGGAGAGGTAGGGCTGCGCCGAGAGGAAGAGAGAACCGTGTGTTCGGCAGCCTTGAAACCTCACATATATATAGGGAGAAGGAGGAGGGAGGGATGATCCCTAGGGTTTCCACCCTAGGGTGGTGCGGCAGCCACCAGATCAATCTGGACGGCGGCCAGAGGGAGGGAGTGGTGCGGCTGCCCTAGGGTGGGCCTTAGGGCCCATCTGCCCTAGGGTTTGCCCCTCCTCCCACTTCAGCTGCGCCTTGGGCCTGGTGGAGGGGCGCACCAACCCACCTAGGGGCGGATTCCCTCCACTCTCGGCCCATGCAGCCCTCTGGAGCTGGTGGACCCACTTGGTGGACCCCCGGAACCCTTCCGGTGGTCCCGATACGTTACCGATGACTCCCGAAACATTTCCAGTAACCAAAACCTCACTTCCTATATATCAATCTTCATCTCCGGACCATTCCGAGACTCCTCGTGACGTCCGGGATCTCATCCGGGACTCCGAAAAACCTTTGGTAACCACGTACACTTTTTCCCTATAACCCTAGCGTCATCGAACCTTAGGTGTGTAGACCATATGGGTTCGGGAGACACGTAGACATGACCAAGACACCTCTCCGGTCAATAACCAACAACGGGATCTGGATACCCATGTTGGCTCCCATGTGCTCCATGATGATCTCATCAGATGAACCACGATGTCGGGGATTTGATCAATCCCGTATACAATTCCCTTTGTCTATAGGTATGATACTTGCCCGAGATTCGATCGTCGGTATCCCTATACCTTGTTCAATCTCGTTGCCATCAAGTCTCTTTACTCGTTCCGTAGTACATCATCCCGTGGCTAACTCCTTAGTCACATTGAGCTCATTATGATGATGTCTTACCGAGTGGGCCCAGAGATACCTCTCCGTCACACGGAGTGACAAATCCCAGTCTTGATTCGTGCCAACCCAACAGACACTTTTGGAGATACCTGTAGTGCATCTTTATAGCCACCCAGTTATGTTGTGATGCTTGGCACACCCAAAGCATTCCTACAGTATCCGGGAGTTTCACAATCTCATGGTCTAAGGAAACGATACTTGACATTGAAAAGCTTTAGCAAACGAACTACACAATCTTGTGCTAGGCTTAGGATTGGGTCTTGTCCATCACATCATTCTCCTAATGATGTGATCCCGTTATCAACGACATCCAATGTCCATGGTCATGAAACCATGACCATCCATTGATCAACGAGCTAGCCAACTAGAGGCTTACTAGGGACATGTTGTGGTCTATGTATTCACACATGCATTGCGGTTTATGGTTAACACAATTATAGCATGAATAATAGACAATTATCATGAACAAGGAAATACAATAATAACCATTTTATTATTGCCTCTAGGGCATATTTCCAACAAAAACCAAGCTGAAAGATGATGGAAGCAACTATGCGAACTGGGTCCGTAGCTTGAGGATTATCCTCATAGCTTCCAAGAGATTGTATGTCCTTGATGCTCCGGTAGGTGACCCACCCATTTTCCTAGCGGACCAAGACGTTACGAATGCTTGGCAGTCAAGCTATGATGATTACTCCCTAGTTCAGTGCGGCATGCTTTACAGTTTAGAACCGGGGCTCCAAAAGCGTTTTGAGCAACACGGAGCATATGAGATGTTCTAGGAGCTGAAACTGGTTTTCCAAGCTCATGCCCGGGTCGAGAGATATGACGTCTCCAACAAGTTTTTCAGCTGTACGATGGAGGAGAATAGTTCTGTCAGTGAGCACATACTCAAAATGTCTGGGTTGCACAACTGCGTGACTCAGCTGGGAGTTAATCTCCCGGATGACTCAGTTATTGACAGAATCCTCGAGTCGCTCCCACCTAGCTACAAGAGCTTTGTGATGAACTACAACATGCAGGGTATGGATAAGTCCATTCCTGAGTTGTACTCGATGCTGAAATCAGCAGAGGTCGAGATCAAAAAGGAGCATCAAGTGTTGATGGTGAATAAGACCACTAGTTTCAAGAAAGGCATGGGTAAGAAGAATTTCAAGAAGGATGTCAAAGTTGTTGCCGCGCCTGGTAAGCAAGTTGCCGGGAAGAAGAACAAGTATGGACCCAAGCCTGAGACCAAGTGCTTTTATTGCAAGGGTACCGGTCACTGGAAGCGGAACTGCCCCAAGTACTTAGCGGATAAGAAGGCCGGCAACGTTAAGGGTATATGTGATATACTTGTTATTGATGTGTACCTAACCAGCACTCATAGTAGCTCCTGGGTATTTGATACCGGTGCAGTTGCTCACATTTGTAACTCCAAGCAGGAGCTTCGGAATAAGCGGAGACTGGCAAATAACGAGGTGACGATGCGCGTCGGGAATGGTTCCAAGGTCGATGTGATCGCCGTCGGCACACTACCTCTACATCTACCTTCGCGATTAGTTTTAAACCTCAATAATTGTTATTTAGTACCAGCTTTGAGCATGAACATTGTATCTGGATCTCGTTTGATGCGAGATGGCTACTCATTTAAATCTGAGAATAATGGTTGTTCTATTTATATGAGAGAAATGTTTTATGGTCATGCCCTGCTAGTCAATGGTTTATTTTCGATGAATCTCAAACATGATGTTACACATGTCAATAGTGTGAGTGCCAAAAAGTATAAGGTTGATAACGATAGTCCCACTTACATGTGGCACTGCCGCCTTGGTCATATTGGTGTCAAACGCATGAAGAAGCTCCATGCTAATGGGCTTTTGGAGTCTCTTGATTTCGAATCATTTGACACGTGCGAACCATGCCTCATGGGCAAGATGACCAAGACTCCGTTCTCCGGAACAATGGAGCGAGCAACTGACTTGTTGGAGATAATACATACCGATGTATGCGGTCCAATGAGCGTCGAGGCTCGCGGTGGCTACCGTTATGTTCTCACCCTCACTGATGACTTGAGAAGATATGGGTATGTCAACTTAATGAAACACAAGTCTAAAACCTTTGAAAGGTTCAAGGAATTTCAGAGTGAGGTAGAGAATCAAAGTGACAGGAAAATAAAGTGCCTACGATCTGATCGTGGCAGAGAATATTTAAGTCACGAGTTTGGCACGCACCTAAGGAAATGTAGAATTGTTTCACAACTCACGCCGCCTGGCACACCTTAGTGAAATGGTCTGTCTGAACGTTGTAATTGCACTCTATTGAATATGATGCGATCTATGATGTCTCTTACCGACTTACCGCTATCATTTTGGGGATATGCATTAGAGATTGCCGCATTCACTTTAAATAGGGCACCGTCAAAATCCGTTGAGACGACACCGTATGAATTATGGTTTGGAAAGAAACCTAAGCTGTCATTTCTAAAGGTTTGGGGATGCAATGCTTATGTGAAGAAACTTCAACCTGAGAAGCTCGAACCCAAATTGGAAAAGTGCGTCTTCATAGGATATCCCAAAGAGACTATTGGGTATAACTTCCACTTCAAATCTGAAGGCAAAGCCTTTGTTGCCAAGAATGGATCCTTTCTCGAGAAAGAGTTTCTATCGACAGAAGTAAGTGGGAGGAAACTTGATGAGGTAATTGTACCTCCACTCGAAACGGAGAGTAGCATAGCACAGGAAGTTTTTTCTGTGGAGCCTGCACCGGCTGGAGAGGAAGTTAATGATGATGATCATGAAACTTCAGATCAAGTTACTATTGAACGTCGAAGGTCCACTAGGACACGTTCCGCACCAGATTGGTCCGGCAACCCTGTCCTGGAGATCATGTTGTTGGATAACGGTAAACCTTCAAACTATGAAGAAGCGATGGCAGGCCCAGATTCCAACAAATGGCTTGAAGCCATGAAATCCGAGATAGGATCCATGTATGAGAACAAAGTATGGACTTTGGTGGACTTGCCTGATGATAAGCGAGCCATTGAAAATAAATGGATCTTTAAGAAGAAGACTGACGCGGATGGTAATGTGACCGTCTATAAGGCTCGGCTTGTCGCTAAGGGTTATCGACAAGTTCAAGGAGTTGACTATGATGAGACTTTCTCACCCGTAGCGATACTGAAGTCCGTCCGAATCATGTTAGCAATTGCCACATTTTATGATTATGAGATCTGGCAAATGCACGTCAAAACGGCATTCCTTAATGGCTTCCTTAGGGAATAACTGTATATGATGCAGCCAGAAGGTTTTGTCGATCCCCTATGCTTCAGCCATAGGCTCTATTATGTATGCCATGCTGTGTACCAAACCTGATGTGAACCTTGCCATATGTTTGGTAGGGAGGTACCAAAGTGATCCCAGAGCGGAACACTAGACAACGGTCAAGAATATCCTAAAGTACCTGAAAAGGACAAATGACACGTTTCTCGTATATGGAGGTGCCGAAGAGCTCGTCGTAAAGGGTTACGTCGATGCTAGCTTCGACACAGATCCGGATGACTCTAAGTCGCAAACCGGATACGTGTTATTTTGAACGGAGGGGCAGTCAGCTGGTGCAGCAGCAAGCAAAGCGTCGTGGCGGCATCTACATGTGAAGGGGAGTACATAGCTGCTTCGGAAGCAGCACAGGAAGGAGTCTGGATGAAGGAGTTCATCACCAACCTAGGAGTGATTCCAAATGCGTCGGGCCCGATGATCTATTCCGTGACAACACTGGAGTTATTGCCATTGCCAAGGAGCCCAGGTTTCACAAGAAGACAAGACACATCAAGCGCCGCTTCAACTCCATCTGTGATTACATTCAGGAGGGAGATATAGATATTTGTAAAGTACATACGGATCTGAATGTCGCAGATCCATTGACTAAACCTCTCTCACAAGCGAAACATGATCAACACCAGAATGCTATGGGTGTTCGATTCATCACAATGTAACTTGATTATTGACTCTAGTGCAAGTGGGAGAATGTTGGAAATATGCCCTAGAGGCAATAATAAAATGGTTATTATTGTATTTCCTTGTTCATGATAATTGTCTATTGTACATGCTATGATTGTGTTAACAGGAAACCGTAATACATGTGTGAATACATAGACCACAACATGTCCCTAGTGAGCCTCTAGTTGGCTAGCTCGTTGATCAATAGATGGTCATAGTTCCATGACCATGGACATTGGATGACATTGATAACGAGATCTCAGCATTAGGAGAATGATGTGATGGACAAGACCCAATCCTAAGCATAGCACAAGATCGTGTAGTTCGTCTGCTAAAGCTTTTCCAATGTCAAGTATCGTTTCCTTAGACCATGAGATTGTGCAACTCTCGGATACCGTAGGAATACTTTGGGTGTGCCAAATGTCACAACGTAACTGGGTGGCTATAAAGGTACACTACGGGTGTTGGAACTAATCTTGTTATCAGTGCTAAGTTTTGATTATTAGAATTTGTGAGTCATACATGTAGTCGAGTTTGAGACGTGAGGCTGTGGCAATGTGAGCACGTGGAGTTGTGATCACGTGTGCACATGCAAGCTGAGTGTGTTTAGTTAGTTGAGATAGTCCTGGTTAAGATAGAGAGGGTGCTTGTGTGGGCATCAATCTGATGTTGCATGCATGTATGTGTGTACCGTTGCTTGACCAAGCTCCATAGCTGTTAGATAGGCTCAGATGTGGACCGAGTATTCAGCTCAGAAGGAGGGTGCCGACCGAATCGTGGGGCGTTGCCAAGAGTTTGTTACTCGTGGCCTAAGCTGGCGGCTAGTGGAGAGGAGATTAGTAGTAGTACAGTATGTGTGTGCTTCTATTTAAATGAGAAAAGACAGCTGGTTGGGCACAGGAACAATGTAGCCACTGTGATACACCATGGAGAAAATGCTTCGTGACAAAGCCATGTTTCTTTCTCCCTGGTGCATGTGTGCGTGTGTGTTTCTTTTGAGTTTCTTCATATGTGTGTTCATGAGAGAAATCACAAGAGAGTTGTGAGAGGTAGGAGAAGAAGCAGCACTGCTAGGAGAGGCGGCGCCAACAATTGGCATCAGAGCCTTGTCGATTCGAAGCGGTGGTGGTGGCACGACGGACTCCATGGGAGGTGGAGGTCGACGGCGCAAGGTGGACGCCATTGGCGGCGGGATGCTGCTAGCGGCCGATGCGTGTCTCCATCGATCATCGACGAGCTGCGTCACGAGCGATGGAGAACGGTATGCTACCCAGTAAGTTGCGTCACCGACGGCAAGGAGGTGATGGCTATGGAACGGAGGCCATTGCCATAAGGAGTTCCATGTGCGAGTCGTCGAAAAGGTGCGTCATGATCGACAAGATGGAGGTGAGTCACCGGCGAGTTGTGACACCGGTGGCAAACATGGAGGCGACCCACCGCCGAGTTGTGGCACCGATGGCTAACATGGAGGCGAGTCACCGGTGAGTTGCGGCACCGGTGGCAAATGTGTGACAACGAGCGTGCCACGACGGGGTGCTTATGGTGAAGGCATAGGAGGTGTGTCTCTCATCGAGGTCGATGGCTGCGGCGGTAATCGACGTGACAAGATGACAATGGCGGCCATCTCCGTGTTGCATCGACGACATCGACGACCACTGGCTTGAGGAGGAAAATAAGTTAACAAGATTAGGGAGGTGAATGTTGGAACTAATCTTGTTATTAGTGCTAAGTTTAGATTATTAGAATTTGTGAGTCATACATGTAGTCGAGTTTGAGACGTGAGGCTGCAGCAGTGTGAGCACATGGAGTTGTGATCACGTGTGCACATGCAAGCTGAGTGTGTTTAGTTAGTTGAGATAGTCCTGGTTAAGATAGAGAGGGTGCATGCGCGGGCATCAATCTGATGTTGCATGCATGTATGTGTGCACCGTTGCTTGACCAAGCTCCATAGCTATTAGATAGGCTCAGATGTGGACTGAGTATTCAGCTCAGAAGGAGGGTGCCGACCGAATCGTGGGGCGTTGCCAAGAGTTTGTTACTCGTGGGCTAAGCTGGCGGCTAGTGGAGAGGAGATCAACAGTAGTATAGTATGTGTGGGCCTCTATTTAAAGTCTTGCAAGTTAATGAGAAAAGACAGCCGGCTGGGCACAGGAACAATGTAGCCACTTTGATACACCATGGAGAAAATGCTTCATGACAAAGCCATGTTTCTTTCTCCCTGGTGCATGTGCGTGTGTGTTTCTTTTGAGTTTCTTCATATGTGTGTTCATGAGAGAAATCACAAGAGAGTTGTGAGAGGTAGAAGAAGAAGCGTCGCTACTAGGAGAGGCGGCGCCAACAACGGGTATCTCCGAAGGTATCTGTTGAGTTGGCACGAATCGAGACTAGGATTTGTCACTCCGTATGACAGAGAGGTATCTCCCGGCCCACTCGGTAAGACATCATCCTAATGATCTCAATGTGACTAAGGAGTTAGCCACGGGATTATGTGTTACGGAACGAGTAAAGAGACTTGCCGGTAATGAGATTGAACAAGGTATAGGGATACCGACGATCGAATCTCAGGCAAGTATCATACCGGTAGACAAAGGGAATTGTATATGGGATTGATTGAATCCCCGACATCGTGGTTCATCCGATGAGATCATTGTGAAGCATGTGGGAGCCAACATGGGTATCCAGATCCCGTTGTTGGTTATTGACCGAAGAGGTGTCTCGGTCATGTCTACGTGTCTCCCGAACCCGTAGGGTCTACACACTTAAGGTTCGATGACGCTAGGGTTATAGGGAAATAGTGTAAGTGGTTACCGAAGGTTGTTCGGTGTCCCGGATGAGATCCCAAACATCACGAGGAGCTCCGGAATGGTCCGTAGGTAAATATTCATATATAGGAAGTGAGGTTTTGGTCACCGGAAATGTTTCGGGAATTACCGGTAACGTACCGGGACCACCGGAAGGGTTCCGGGGGTCCACCAAGTGGGGCCACCAGCCCCAGAGGGCTGCATGGGCTGCAAGTGGGAGGGAACCAGCCCCTAGGTGGGCTGGTGCGCCCCCCACAAGGGACCAAGGGGCGCAACTGAACTGGGAGGGGGGCAAACCCTAGGGCAGATGGGCTCTAAGGCCCACCCTAGGGCAGCCGCACCCCTCTCCCTCTTGGCCACCAACCAGATGGGATTTGGAGGCTACCGCACCACCCTAGGGTGGGAACCCTAGGGAACAGCTCTCCCTTCTCCTCCTCCTATAAATAGAGGAGCCCTTGGGGCTGCCGGGGACACACATCTCGCTCTCCCATGGCGCAGCCCTACTCCTCCCTCTCCTCGTCCTCCGTAGTGCTTAGCGAAGCTCTGCCGAAGAACCACGCAACTCCACCTTCACCATGCCGTCATGCTGCCGGAGCTCTCCCTCAACCTCTCCTTCCTCCTTGCCGGATCAAGGCGGAGGAGACGTCACCGGTCTACACGTGTGTTGAACGCGGAGGCGCCGTTGTTCGGCGCTTAGACCGGATTCCACCGCGATCTGAATCGCTGCGAGTACGACTCAACCAACCGCGTTCTAGTAACGCTTCAATTTGCAATCTTGAAAGGTATGAAGATGTACTCTCCCCACTTGTTGCTGGTTTCTCCATAGATAGATCTTGAGGAACACGTAGGAATTTTTTTGATTTACTACTACGTCTCCCAACATCGGGAGTGCTTCACTTTATATAAGAGTTTGTCGAGGCCTGTCCTTTGCTACAAAAAGGATTGGGCTACCTTGTTGCACCTTTACCACACTTGTTACTTGTTACTTGTTACCTATTACAAATTACCTTATCACAAAACTATTTGTACCGATAATTTTAGTGCTTGCAGAGAATACCTTACTGAAAACCGCTTGTCATTTCCTTATCCTCCTCGTTGGGTTTGACACTCTTACTTATCGAAAGGACTATGATAGATCCCCTATACTTTTGGGTCATCAAGACTCTTTTCTGGCGCCGTTGCCGGGGAGTGAAGTGCCTTTGGTAAGGAAAAAAATATAGCATGCTAAAATTTACTGTCACTTGTTACTATGGAAAATAATCCTTTGAGGGGCTTGTTCGGGGTATCTTCACCTCGAACGGAAGCACAAAGAGTTGCTCCTCAACCTACTGAACCTACTAAAAACATTTATTATCAAATTCCCTTGTGTATGATAGAGAAACTACTGGCTAATCCTTATGCAGGAGATGGAACACTACATCCTGATTTGCATCTAATCTCTGTGGATGAAGTTTGTGGATTATTTAAGCTTGCAGGTCTGCCCAAGGATCATGTCAAGAAGAAGGTCTTTCCTTTTATCTTTGAAGGATAAGGCATTGACATGGTATAAGCTATGTGATGATATTGGATCACGGAGCTAAAACCGATTGAAAATGGAATTTCATCAGAAGTTTTATCCTATGCATCTAGTTCATCGTAATCGGAATTGTATCTATAATTTTTGGCCTCGTAAAGGAGAAAGAATCGCTCAAGGTTGGGGGAGGCTTAAGTCAATGTTATATTCATGCCCCAATCATGAGATCTCGAGAGAAATTATTATTTGGATTTTTTATGCTCGGCTTTCTCGTAATGATCAATCCATGCTCGATACTTCTTGTACGGGTTCCTATATGAAGAAAGATATTGACTTCAAATGGGATTTATTGGAAAGAATTAAACGCAACTCTGAAGATTGGGAACTCGACGAAGGTAAGGAGTCAGGTATAAACCTTAAGTTTGATTGTGTTAAGTCCTTTGTAGACACCGGTGCTTTTCG